>CM029557.1:11171256-13571256 GCA_017141385.1 Sogatella furcifera | reverse complement strand
TACTCCACTGTAAAAATTCTACTTTTTTGAAGATTCAATAATAAAATAATGTATAGACAATGCATATTCTCTGTAGCAATTCAATTCGATTCGATCTTTATTGTAGTAATGCAAACTTTAATATGGTTATTGAATATATATATATATATATATATATATATATATATATTCATTACATTGAAAAATCAAAATTGAAGGAACGAAAAAACAGGCGTTAGCCCAGAACTTCTTCTGTTCCAATTTTGATGAAAATGTCTAAATTCAGGTTATGTCCCTTTTCAATTCTCAATACAATTACCACTCGGAAAAAAACACCGTTGAGGATTTTGAATTTGGAAGGTTAAGACAGGAAATAAATATAGAAACAATATATAATATATTATTGAACAGAGTATTCACCTGGAACCTGCGAAGAGAGTACTGTGCGCAGGTGAGAGTCACTGCCGGCTCATGCCCACGAAACAGGTGAAGTGCTGTAAAGTAAAAGATACGAGCACTTCACCTGTTTCGTGGGTACGAGCCGCCAGTGGTGAGAGTATTTCACATGATTCACTAAAACCTATTCTGGTATACAAATATCATACAAAAATTAATTTATGAAGTTACAAGCTCAAAATAGGTATAGTCCGACCAAGCAAAGAAGAGCCTCTGGCAAGATGGAAAAATGACTCCAGCTTCGTCAATATTTGTTAAAGAATTATAAATGTGGTCTTAATAGTAGATCAAATCGTTCCCTACAATTTGAGGTCAAATTGATGATTTTTTAATCAATATTGACCAAGCTGGAGTCATTTTCCCATCTTGCTAGAGGCTCTTCTTTGCTTGATCAGACTATATCACGTGCTCGATTTAGCCAACAACAGATGGAAAGACAGGTAAAATCGATAACTCAATGAACAGATTCATCAATTCTTGTTGGTGAGTCAAAAATAAGTGTTAACAATACGGATGACGCATTAAGCTTCCTATTTTGAACACCGGGAGCGCTAGTGTCAATGTGGTCGACAATAATGAACACAACATTCGTTAAAGTCCGTCCAATAAAAGAAGACATTCTGGCAAGATGGGAAATGACTCCAGCTTTGTCAATATTCGTTCAAAAATTATACATTTGGTCTCAAATTGAAGAGCAGAATGTTTCCTACAATTTGAGACGAAATTTATGATCTTTGAATCAATATTGACCGAGCTGGAGCAATTTTCCCAACTCTCCAGGATGTCTTCTTTGCTTGGACAGACTACTTCGTTGGATGAAGCCTTCCCAGACATGTCACACCAATGGATCGGACAATACCACACGTTTATACCTATATATCCTTACGAGATTTCATGTACATGTCATACACATTTATAATAACTAATGGATTTTGTATGTTACAATGGACACTCTTCAATTCAAGTCCGATCTATTTGAACGTGTATATTATCGCACTTGCTTTGTAACATGCTCATTACATTCACTGTTAATAACTATTTCATGTCAGCATGTTGCATGACATATGTTAACATCGCATAATGCTTGTATGACACTTATGAAGCCTATTAAATTAAATGGGTTTCATTGATGAAGCTTAAAAGATACAAGTTTAGTGGTTTTAGGGGTAAGTGGAAAATAATGTATTGGTTTGTCGAGAAGGTTTAGGTTGTACTGAACTGGTTATTTTCGTCAATTCCATCATAAGCTTTGGATTGTGTATTTTTAGAGGTTAGATCATGTTTTTTCGACATGTAAAAAGGTTCAAGTTAGACGTTTATACGTTTTAGGGGTGTACGTTGAGTGGAAAGTAATGTATTGAACTGTCGAGGAGGTTAAATTTGTACTGAACCGGATATCGGTTACCGGATATCCATCGTAATTGACAGGCTTTGAATTGTGTATTTTTAAGGGTTGAATCATGTTCTTCCAAATGTGTAATGTATTTCTGGCTGGTTACCCCTGTGAAAATGCGAAATTACTAGTATTTACTTCTATTGAAATTATAATAATGATTCTATTACTGAGGTTGATTGAGTAGAATATTATTTTCTTGCTTCAAAATTTCGTGAAATTCAAACCACTGAATTCAATTTAATGAGAACAGATCCATTTTCAAATGTAACACTACTACACAATTACGAATGGAAAAATCTTTTCCACTACTAGAACTAGGTTTTATTCATGATCCAGGTGATAGTGATTTTGAACATACCACTATACCCTCTCTTTAATATTCTGATCAGAATCAAGAAACAATACGATTCTTGTAATCAAGACAAGTAATTGTAATATTTTTTTTTTTTTTTTGAGGGTGATGCCCACATGGGCTCTTGGGCCTGTGCGTGGGTAATGGGAAGGATGATGATGAGAGATGAATGGACCTACTGCTTTAGGTGGGTTCCGAACCACCGGGAAGCGATCTTTGAGGCTCATGAATTGAATTCAGAGGAGCCAGTCACCGTTACAACAGTGGTGATAGAGGCACGTCGCTTATCTAATCTCACCGATTAGACGCTCTCTACCACTGGGACAAGCCGCTTCCCTAATATCTTTAATAAATGAATAAATGAATGTTCTTTGTATCAGTGAATGGATCAATTGAATGAATACTGACAAATCATTATCGAATAAGTGCATTGACATAATTTATTATAAATTAGAATGGATGTGTTGTAATCATCCTATGTCACTCACTGGCGGCTCGTGCCCACGAAACAGGTGAAGTGCTATACAGTAAAAGATTCAGGCATTTCACCTGTTTCGTGGGTACGAGCCGCCAATGATGTCACTATAATATTTTCTAGAAAATATTCTGAATGATTTTATCGCTAGAAGCGGATTTTCACGTTTTCCTTTTTTTTGCTACAACTGCGCGTAAAACAAGATTACTCCGTTACGCGTCGCGTGATAACTGTTTTGCGCGAGCGATAACGTCGCGCATTACGCTCTTAATACATAAATAGCTATTGTGCAAGGTTGAACCGTGATTAGTTTTGGTATAGAGGATGAACAAGAATACCGCTGTTAGGCTGAGGCCGCACTGCCGGTCGGTAGAGCCTGGAGGGTGGAGGGTAGTTGGTGAATCTATAGAACATACACACCATCCACAGTAATACATCGTATGACGTCATACTGTTATACTATAAGTTGACTTCGGTTTAATATTTTTCTGTAAAGTTTTTCCACATACGAGTTATTCCCTTAGGCTGAGGCCGCACTGCCGGTGGGTAGAGCTTGGAGGGTGGAGGGTAGTTGGTAAATCTATAGAACATACACACCAACAACAGTAATACATCGTATGAATGGTATGACGTCGTCATTCTGTTTTTTGAGGTTATGTTTTCCATATTTAAGAATTTCAAGATGGCGGCTGAACACATACCATTCATACGATGAATTACTGTTGATGGTGTGTATGTTCTATAGATTTACCAACTACCCTCCACCCTCCAGGCTCTACCCACCGGCAGTGCGGCCTCAGCCTCTGTATTAGCGTAGTAAACGTTTTAAAGTAATACTTGATCCATGGGATTACAGGTATAAAAACAGTCGAACAACAGTTAAAATAGAGGGATTGTTAGTTGAGTAAGATTATAGTTCAACACCATGGTAATAGCTTTGCTCACGCCGCACGAATTTTCAAGTAAACCGTTAACAAAGCTATACACTGTGCTGTGTTATTTAGAAAATGATCAACATGGAAGGAAAGGAGATTTGAGATAAGAAGTTGCAGTGAAGAAAGAAGAGGAAGATGGGAAAGAAGAGGTAAAATTTTAAGAAGAGTTGGAATGAAGAGAGGAGTAATTGAACTTCAGTTTCTGATAATACGTTCAACAAAGTTGTGCAGTGGCATGATTTGAAAGAAGAACGAGATGACTAAATGGAACAAGAATAGAGAGTAGAAGGAGGAGGGGAGGAGGAGAAGAAGAAGAAGAAGAAGAAGAAGAAGAAGAAGAAGAAGAAGAAGAAGAAGAAGAAGAAGAAGAAAAGAAGAAGGAGAAGAAGAAGAAGAAGAAGAAAAAAAGAAGAAGAAGAGAAGAAGAAAAGAAGAAGAAGAATAAAGAGGTAGGAGAGGGAGGAGAAGAAGAAGATGAGGTAGGAGAGGGAGGAGAAGAAGAAGATGAGGTAGGAGAGGGAGGAGAAGAAGAAGAAGAAGAAGAAGAAGATGATGAAGAAGAAAAAGAAGAAGGAGGAGGAGGAAAGGAACAACAGTTGATCTGTTACTATTATCTCACTGGGAAATGATTGATATAAGAAACAAACTACGGTACAAATTATAAGCGACTTTTCAATGAAAGGTGTGAAAATACATACAGAGAATAAATGAGATACAAGAAGGAGTAGGAGAGAATTAATTAATTGGAGATGAATGAGGAAACGAAAAGGAATGAAGAGGAAAAGAGATTGGAAGAGAAAAAAACTTTGAAACGACAAAGAGATATAGTAGCTAGTGTAGAAATTGAAAATCAGAAATCTGATTCAGAAAGGAAGGGAAGTTGGAAAGACAGAAAAATTAAATTCAGATATCATTGAAGTGAATTTGTAAGTTTAAGATAACGGATGAAGAGGTTAAATTTGAAGTTGATTCAGGGGGAAAAAGATTATAATCGAAATAAAATAAGATTCAATGAAATAGGAGCATAGAAAAGGATTAAATGGAATGATAAAAAATGAGAAGAAAATGCCAAAACCGTGACGTTGAAAGCAGAAGTCTAGGCAGAAATGGAGTAAGAAGAAAAAGAAGAATCCGCTAAAGAAGAAAATCTTCAAGAATAATTACCGCAAGTACTGTACCATAATCGGTAGGTACTGTACTTTTTAACGGGTCAGGGAAGACACCGATAACGTGAAGCTATTATTCTCTTCTCCTCCTCCTCCTCCTCCTCCTCCTTTCTCTTCAATTTCTTCTTCTTATTGTTTCTATCTTCTTCTTTTTCCTCGTCTGTGGTCATGCTTTCGTTATTTCTGGCGGGATCACTCGTGCCTCAATCGACCTTGTAACGTAAAGCAATTGGTGTACTATAAGACCCGAAGCTGAATAAAAGCCGAAGAACACAGAGAAAAGTAAAAAGAAAAAGAAGAAGAAGAAGAAGAAGAAGAAGAGGAAGAGGAGGAGGAGGATGAGGAGGAGGAGGATGAGGAGGTGGATAAGAATGCAAAACACGTGAAATGTCAAACCATCATCCTTATTGGCTGAAGAATGGGTGTGGGAAAATTGGTAACGTTAGAATAACTGACGCCAAACAGTTAGGCGGTTTCGTCTGCTCCTTGTACGCTTCAATAGCTGATGTTTTCAATTACATGTCATTAATCCTGCTTCACATCGGCGTATTATTGTGTTTCGAGACTCATCTTAGGATGTGCCCCTATAACATAAAAATTATCTTATATCAATTTTAAATATTGATTGTGATATAATATTAAGAGATATCTTTGATATTCAACAATCGATATATACAGTTATTATTGAAATAAATCCCAAAACATTAGGCTTGATATAACTCAATACGTACAATACACCAATATGAAAGCTTTGTCATTAGATTATTGTCCAGATAACTTTTTTTTAATGAAAACCTGCTTGATTAAAAGTGACAAAATAGATGCTTCACATCAGCTGTGTGAGGTTACGCCATGCGGGATACAGACGAAACCGCCTAAATTTTTGGCGTCAGCTATAAGAGAAAGAACAGTGAATACCAAGTAAAATTATTTTATGATTAATTTATATGTTTCATTAATAAGGATAACTATCACAATATCAATAATTATATGATAACTTCACAATTACTCAACAAATAGAATATATTATTCAGGTGATATGGATTATTATTGAAATATTATTCATGAAAACGCATGAATCTACAAAATTTGTATTTTGTGCAATCCAATATTCATATTATTCGATAATAATGAGGTATCTAGCATCTAATTCATAGAATAAACTTTATTGTCCATATTTCAATAATTCTTTGAACTCGTTCCTATAATTAATTTTTCCCGTATATAATTATTAATTGTGATGCCCATTGAACCATCTAATTCCTGATATATTTATCTTGTTTCTTTCGTTCACAATCTCTCTGGCACCATCCCTATGAAGTTAGTAACTCCAACTTCATTCTCCCAAGTTATTATGGCTTGTGATAATATTTATGACGAAGCTCATGTTTGCAAATTATCCTAGCCTTGGAAGCTGGGATGATTTATAACCTCCCACAAAAACAAATAAATAATTTTAATAGTATGTAATCTTACTTGTTGGAATAGATAATCTATTCAAACTACAATTATAATAACGTTACTTAACAACAAGAAAATTTCTAACCTCAATTAACTTCTCATCAAGTTCAAATTGAGATGCAAATCAAAATTAATTTATTACTCATTTGAGTTATTCTTTTAAATCCTGACAAATAACTTCTTTAATCTGTTCAAGCAAATAAGAGAATCTGGCAAGATGGGAAAATGACACCAGTTCGGTAAATATTGGTCCAAAAATCATAAATTTAATCTAAAAGCGTGGGAAACATTGTAATCTACTATTTAATGCAGAATTTATAATTTTCGAACCAATATTGACCCAGCTGGAGTCGTTTTTCCATCTTGCAAGAATGTCTTCTTTGCTTGGACAGACTATATCTAGATCACCTACTTCCAGCATTCAAATTTCAAGGTTAATAACTAACTTTACGAGAATCATTTATTTTTAATGTATATCCTCATCTTAATGTTCGAGAAAATTACAAGTCTATTGTAGTTTTCAAAGTTCTTTATTAATACATCAACCGCATGAGATGTGACAGCTCTATTAGATAAATCAAACGTTGAATAATAACTTAACTAAGTCCTGGTACTTATTTGAAGTCCTATTACGAATCAAGCTGATGTGAATATAATTGCATATCAAGTGGTTAAGTTTTTTCTTTGAAAAAAACGTTTTAAGAAAGCTTAAGAAAATGACCTTGTCTTGATTAAGTTATAAACTTTTTCACAGTCGTTTTCAAATATCAAATGTTTCCTAGTTATTCCAAGTCTACTTTGTTGAGTTATCGTAACATGATATTCATATAAATTGAAATGAAAGATAATAATTTTAAAAGTAGTGCAAAACTAGTCAAATGCCAACTAATAAACTTGACGTTTCCCAGTTTTTTAACACCATAAGCAATTGAATTCCTATTCATATAATTATAATAATTGTCATACTGTATTTCCAGTACAACAATTCAATGTTATGATTTTATACTAGGATATTATTTGAAATCTATCCTGATTTCTACATGCTATGTCGCCTAGTAGCATGTTAGTAGCCTAGTATAATGAACTTGACTTTTTTATTCTTCAAACGTGTTCATTAGGCTTCGATATCGCTGATAACTTGATTCTGTATTCGTTTCTTCAACAAAAATTGGAATGTGAAACCTAATTAAGCTGTCATTGCTCATGAAAATTGTATCATAGTACAGTATGATTTGTTGTCGAAACGTTGTCTATTATGATATTTTCAAATTCAAATTAAAATTTATTTATTCTTTGTACAATTTACATCGATTATCTTTACAAAGACACAATACAAGAAAATCATTGTACAATAGAATAAGCTCACAAGACTTTTCGTCTGTTCGTGAGCTTTAATTTTAAATTAATTAGCCATATAGAAATTAAATTAAGAAAAATAATAAATTATTCATGAAAATTTTCATACCATGATAAATATACAATATTTATACATGAAGATGTTCAATGCTCCATATTTACTTCACGTAATTGGCGCATGCCAGTGAAAATAAACTGAAATTGAATGAAGTGCTTATATAAATCACAGCAAAAGTTTTGTGAATGTTGAAGGGTTATGATACAGTATCATAAAAATAACTTTCAATGCTTATAATTTCTTACATATAAACCTCAACCAACCATTCCTATCACGGTAATATATTGTTGGAATCATGTCTTCTAATCAAGTTCAATGTCAGTGCTTAAAAATGCACCATTAATAATTATTAACAGATCATTAATGTTTTGTGCTGTACCTCATAGCTGATAGCATCAACTAAGGTGCTCATTAACTGAAGGCCTACTGGGATGCTTGATCCTTTGAACCTTTCAGCTTTATTGTTTAATACCCAATTAATTTGAATCTTCAAGAAACCTGCTCTGATCCTCCATATAACAAAGCATAAAGATAATAATTATTTTAATAGACCAACTTGTAGCAATAGTACTTCCTGAAATCTACTTCCTTCCGACATGCACGTCCCATTTCTTGACCTTGAACAGATCATATGGCACGATCCACCGATGCTTCTCTTGAACTTAGTCAGGCCTTGGCCCAATCCTCTCGTATCAGTCTTCTTTTTACAGTCAATAATATCACAATATGAGACTACCGATGTATTGTTCGAGCATTATCGGAGAAGTTGTGGGTGATTGTTTAAGTTTCCAAATTTTTCAAATATTTTCAATTTTTTCAAAAAATAATGGATTCTATTTCCAAGTGATACAGATACGGGTGATAAGACTTTTGTGAAATATTGTCTAATATATTGTAGTATTAATTATAACACATAATATTGATGATGCATATTTTTAAATGTGTGAGATAGTGAGAGAGATAAGAGACATACAATGGATGGAGATGATTATATTCATATCGTATCGCGGATAAGACAAGAGTTAGTTTTTGTTTATTGATCACCGGCGACTCGTAATCACGAAACAGGTAAAGTGCCCGTATCCTTTAATGTACAGCACTTCACCTGCTTCGTAGGCACGAGCCGCCAGTGTTTATTCATGTACAAGATTACCTGCAATATTGGCTTAGGCCTAGTATTATTTCATTGGAATTCGTCCATCTCCCGTGTGTTACCCTGGACAGAATAAAATCTGAAATATTTACATATATTCACATCTGAAATATTCATCTACATTCAAGCTGTACATCATGAGAACTAATATTTCCCAAATTTCCCAAATCATTGAATAGTAAATGTCAATTTGTCAATATTCTATATTATAAATTTACTATACGTTGACTTCAGTTTAATATTTTTCTATAGTGTTTTTCCACATACGAGTTTTTCCCTTAGGCTATGGGAAAGGTGGTTGTATTATTGGTGTATTACTTTTCAAGATAGTTCAATATTGTAGAAATTGTTTTCTTGTATTCACTTTGAATACCGTTCATTATTACAAATCTATATCTATAAAAGCGAAATGGCACTGACTGACTGACTGACTGACTTATTCATTCACTCATTCATTCATCACCAGAACTAAGAATCTACTGAACCGAATACGTTCAAATTTGGCAGGCATGTTCAGTTGGACGTTTAGACGCGTGCTAAGAAAAGATTTAAAAACTTTTCAAAGATATAAGCCAAATATTTTAGTTTTTCTATAGTTTTTCGGCGTTTTCTCAATTTTTCCGAGAGTTAATCGGTAGAAAATGTTGATATTTGGTGGGCAGGTTGAAATGAGGTTTAGAAATTTTGTGTTAAAATATTTTTGCAATCCGTTCAAGATTACGCCAGTAATCAGGTTTTCAAAATTGTAGATGTGTTGCGGGTTGCATATCTTCCGCCTTGATACGACCAATTCTTTCTGTAAAATCAATGGTTCAGCGAGTTTATAGATGAAGTAATTTAGAAGATATTGAATCAAGTTTCAAACTATGTCCGATATACTTCCCAAGGTTACATACAAACGCTTACAAGGCTTAATACAAACGTTCAACTATTTTTCGGAGTTTTTCTCACATTTTTCGAGAACCAATTGGCAGAAAAATTCGGTAAACAGGTCCAGATTAGGTCAAAAATGCTGTGTCCAATAAATTTCAAACCCCTTTTGAACGGAATTTGCAGGCGAGCAAAGCGAGCCTGTTTGTCTCAGCTGAAATTGACAGAGATTTTGCAGGCGAGCGAAGCGAGCCTGTTTGTCTCACACTGCCGATTCAGACGGGGGTCCAGGGGGCAGAACCCCCTGGCTAGCCGGAGAAGGCGAGCGAAGCGAGCCTGCCGGCTAGTGATTCTGCTAATAGCAGGCTATAATACTTGAAGGCTAATTATACTGGAATTAGTTAGTTATAATATTCCACCATCATAATTTTAGTTCAGTATTCAGGCATTCTAATTATTAGACTTCACACCTATGGTGTGACCTATGGAGCGTTTAAAAGAGTTGAAAGGTATGAGGAAGCAATTTGAATAAGTTTGGAGGACAAATTTCGACAGTCGTATCACCACAGAGAACAATATAAGAACGATACATTAGTATTACATTCTACATATTATCCCTTTCTACTTATCACGTTCTTTCTGAATGACTTGAGAATGTTGTTTCATAGAATTTCCTGTAGCCTATGTAGTCTATTAAAATATGATATTATTCTAGTGAATATCGAATCTGACGTAGCCTGAATTTTAATTCGTGTTAAATCATATAAGGTTTATAAATTGGTATTGAATATTGATTGTAAAAGTTATGTGAAGCTCTGACTATATCGAGTTTAGGCTGATTTATCAACTAATATAATTAAGCTGAACAATGTTGAATCAAATAAAACCTCCAACGTGGGTTAAGTGGAAGAGGGGGCTTGCATGCCTCAACTTCGCCCACAAACTCTTGTAAATTTTTACAAAGTGTAAAATAAAGTCATTTTATCTATCTATCTATCTATCCAACAATCATTAGGCTGGTATCACACGGTAATATTTCTTCACTCCGAACTATTTTTCTTTACACTCCAGTCAATAATACTCTGGATATCAGTTTTTTACAAACTTCTACTCACATGTGGAGCGCTTTCGGATATTACTACATTTTCAACTCCATTTCAGAGTGTTAAAAATGGAGTAAAATCCGAAAGCGCTCCATATGTGAGTAGAAGTTTATAATGAACCTAATATTCGAATTATTATTGACTGCAGTGTCGTGAAAAATAATTCAGAGTGAAATATTTACTATAGTCTGTCCAAGCAAAGAAGACCCTCTGGCAGGATGAGAAAATCACTACTTAAGCTCGGTCAGTATTGGTTCAAAAAATATTGATTTGGTATCAAATTATAGATCAGGGTGTTTCCCACGATTGAGACTGAATCAATAATTTTTGAAACAATATTGACCGAGCTTAAGTAGTGATTTTCCCATCTTGCCAGAGGCTCTTCTTTGCTTGGACCGACTATAGCAGTTTGTAACGGAAAACAAAATAGATAAGTAATATTTCTACTACCATTAAAATCATAACATGGTTTCGTATTTTAATCTTTTTCCATAATGATTTCATATTGAAAAAAATATATATATCACCATGTCATAGCGGCTTTGGACTGTATAGTATAATGGTGGACTGTAAGATGTAAGATGAGAATATTAATCATAAACTACTTTGGTCTGGTACGAGCCTGAATCATTCAATTGATACTAATATATTGCTTGAAGTTGAAATAAAGTGTTAAGGATTCTCAAACAAAAATAGATTGAATTATGAAGAAAACCAGAATGTGAATGAATGAGTTGAGAGTGGAGAACGATAGATCTACCATGAAGGAGGAATCTATATCTATATAAGCGAAATGGCACTGACTGACTGACTGATTCATTCACCAACTGATTCATTCATCACCAGAACTAAAAATCCACTGAAGCGAATGCGTTCAAATTTGGCAGGCATGTTCAGTTGGATGTTTAGACGCGCGCTAAGAAAGGATTTTAAAAACTTTTCAAGGATACGCCAAATATTTTAGTTTTTCTAGAATTTTTCGGCGTTTTCCTCATTTTTTCGAGAACCAATCGGTAGAAAATGTTGATATTTGGTGAGCAGGTTCAAATGACGTCTAGAAATGTTGTGTTGGAATATTTTTGCAATCCATTCAAGATTACGCCAGTAATCAGGTTTTCAAAATTGTAGACGGGTTGCGGGTTGCATATCTTCCGCCTTGATACAACCAATCCTAACTGTAAATTGAATGGTTCAGCGAGATTATAGATGAATTAATTTGGAAGATATTGAATCAAGTTTCAAACTATGTCCGATATACTTCCCAAGGCTACGCGCAATATTAGCGTTATACTATTTTTTGAATTTTCGGAGTTTTCTTTAGACTTTTCCAGAACAAATTGGCAGAACATGTTACAATTGGGTAAACAGGTCCAGATTAGGTCTAGAAATGCTGTGCTCAATAAATTTCAAACCCCTACTGAACGGAATTTGCAGGAAAGCGAAGCGAGCCTGCTTGTCTCAGCTGACACTGACATAGGTTTTGCAGGCGAGCGAAGCGAGCCTGTTTGACTCACTTACACTACCTATAGCCTACTGTCGGGGGTCCAGCGAAGCGAGCCTGCCGGCTAGTTGGAAATATAAGAAGCAAGTGCAATAAAACTTTGTAATGAGAAAAAGAATGGAACAACGATGATAGAAACAGTGCTAGTAAACATAGACTAGAGAATGAAAAAATGATAATGCAACTTTTTCCAATAGTATAGCCTACTATGGTATATTATACCCAACACATTGGTTGCTACCGACAATGAACTTTTTCTCATACCTTGTAAAGAAAGGTTAATGATCTGTATTATAGGTCTAGTTCAGAAAATTTCTGTACAGTAAAACATTTACTGTAACATCCAAAAACAATAATTATGATTGTCCTTGTCTTATTGGGTCAGGTTCATTTCTGAGACCTCTTTTTCATGTTCAAAGAATAGAGAATATGACCCTAATTCATTTCTAATCATTGATAGACTCAAATATATAGGAATCCATGTATTTGGATTCCTATATATTCTATTGGGGGCTATTCAATAAAATACACACTTTCACAAGTGGCTGTTGGACACACTTTCCAAGTATGTCTGTCCAAGCAAAGAACACCCTCTGGCAAGATGAGAAAATGACTCCAGATTGGACAATATTTGCTGAATAATTATAAATGTAGTCCTAATGGTAAATCAAATTGTTTGCTACAACTTGAGATCAAATTGATAATTTTTGACTCAATATTGATTAGCTAGAGACATTTTCCCATCTTGCCAGAGGGTCTTCTTTGCTTGGAGAAACTATACTTCCATAGCATTCATTAGAACTCTTTTAGGGTTTGAGAGGAGCATCGAATGCGAATTCCCAATTCAATTTAAATGCAACATTCGCGTTCGTTACCGATCGTTCGCTCTAGTGTGGACTTGGCTATATAGTACACCATATTTTGTTAATTTGATATCGTATTCAAGAGTGAATTATTAGATCGTGAATTCCAATTCACAAGGCCGATATGTGTAGAAAGAAAATAATTATCTCAAAGTCAGGACATTGACATTTTGGTAATCACTGGATGACAACTCAAAAACATTGTGGAGAAATGGACACTGAACACTGAACAGGTCATCAATCATATTTTTGGATTTGAAAAGACAATAGTTTCAGAACAGTCGACCACATAGTAAGCCGTCATGTAGTATTTGATTTGAGTTGATCTCTAAAGTCTTCATAGAGCCCTAGTAGATTCAACTATAGAGACTGTAGAAGCCTGTACAGTCTCTATAGATTGAACTATACAGGGTGTTTCAGGAGGAATGTGCAGTACTTCTCAGGCTAATTTCTCACACCAAGTAGACAAAAAAGTTCCATGGGACCAACCCCCAAAAACGCTTTGTTACTGGGATAATAATGGCGAAAAATTGAGATTTTTTAAAATACAATAATTTTTCTTATTTTTTTAGAGGCTTTAGTGAGGTTTTAAAATAATCAATTCCTATGTAAAATTAGCTGAGGAATTCAATGAAACCAGTTTCAAGTTTGTAACTTCAACAGTTATTGAGATAATTGAGAAAAATATGCTGGAAAACGCAATTTTTCAACAATAAGGGTTATAACTTGATAAGGAATCATAAAATTGTATTTTCTACTAATGGAAGTTGAAGAGAGTCGGATTCTAAAGAAAAATTTAAATTAAAATCATCATTTTTTAAAAAATTTAAATTAAAATCATCATTTTTTTAAAAATTAAATGTGATAAATTTGTGTTTAGTAGCGATTTTCCTCCTGAAACACCCTGTTTAATTGGCAATGAAAGTTTGAAAAGGCTTTCACGAGGTTAATGAATTAATTCAACTAATATTTTTGTGCTCTTCACGCAAACTGAGATGACACGCCATTGCAATATCGAGTGTATTGTAACTGCGTGTCTTCTCAGCTTGTACAAATCATACTATAGTCTGACCAAGCAAAGAAAACCCTCTGGCAAGATGAGAGAATGACTCCAGCTCGGTCAATATTGGTTCAAAAATCATTGATTTGGTCTCAATCGTAGGGAATATTCCAATCTACGATTTGAGACCAAATAAATATTTTTTGAACTAATATTGACCGAGCTGGAGTCATTTTCTTATCTCCAGATTAGGTCCAGATTAGGTGTAGAAATGCTGTGCTCAATAAATTTCGAATCCTGAACTGATTTGTCTGTTTGTCTCAGCTGACACTGACAGAGGTTTTGGCAGGCGAGCGAAGCGAGCCTGTTTGACTCACTTACACTGCCTATACTGTCGGGGGTCCAGGGGACGGAACAGCTAGGCGGAAAAGGCGAGCGAAGCGAGCCTGCCGGCTAGTAACAATATAATTCTGTTGACTCCAATACTATAAATTCAAGATGAGTTTCGATAATTGTGGAATTCATCAATTCACCTGATTCTAATCCAAGATTTAAAGTTAATCAAAGATCATCAGGATGAAATGTATCAGCTATATTCACTCCAGTAACTTTATTCTGGTTAGTTCTAGCCAGCATCAAAATTTCAACTATCACTCTGTCAAGAGTAAACACTATATTCAATTTCAAATAAATTTCAACCTATTATGAACATAAATATGAACCAAAGAATTCGGAAGTTAATTCCAATAGCCGAGCAGCATTCCAAGGATATAACCTGTCCAAGCAAAGGAGACATTCTGGCAAGATGGGGAAATGACTCCAGCTCGGTCAATATTGGTTCAAAAATTATAAATTTGGACTCAAATTGTAGGAAACATTCTAATCTACAATCTGAAACCAAATTTTCTATTTTTGAACCAATATTGACCGAGCTAGAGTCATTTTCCCATCTTGCCGGAATGTCTACTTCGCTTGGACAGACTATACTATTACATCCAATTAGATCAGTACTGCTCAGCTCCTGTGGAATGTTAAATATATCTCTGCTCCAATAATTATTTTATTGATCAGTCACCAACCGACAATTAAAATTTGATCTCCCGTCGAGAGAGAATTAATTGGCTGAGAGAAGCAGGAAACGATAAAGTTAACTACATGAATGATAGATCATAAAAATAAAATCAAACAATAATATTTATTTGAATGCTTTTCCTTTACACCCCCCCCCCCCCTCATCCATTGGCGGACTAACCAACAGCCTGGACGAAATCTGTTTAAAGGATATTCCGAATATATATGAATGATTAATTTATAAAAATGTAGAATATTGTGTAATTTTTATTGGTTAGAATGGCGTTTCAATTGATTCAATGCTCCTGATCAATTACCTGATTGATAATTAAATTATTTGTCATGACGCTTCATTTTAATTATCGTAGATATTAATTTGAGTGGCTTGTTAGTAGCTAATAACGTGCCAGTCTGAAAATCAGCTAATATTAGGATCTAATAAGAGGTATAGAGTTTGATTCTTGAGCGGGGAACATTTATTGTTTGAACATTTCGTTGGATGAAAATCCATTAGTAGAAGCCATCCAAACCCAATCTCCAAAATCAAAGGGATTACTTACATCCCTGAAGATATTGTATCTCTATTTTTTTAATGTGTACCCTACTATTTCCCATTTTCACAAGCTTTAAAAAATAATACAGTTATCAATCGGCCAGATAGACCAGATACATACATGATACGATCGCAAAAAGACTCTTACAAGTCCTTAATATTTATAAATTATCATAATCATTCATTCAATAATTTACAATGAGGTGTGTAGAAATTCAATGATTTATTCAATAAAATAGATTGATTTAATTTGACTTGAAAACTGATTAAGTTATCATTCAACTTCTCGAAGACAGAGAAAAGTTTTTGAGTAGTTGTGAAGGTGATATTGTAGTTATTGTAGTTATCCATATTAAATGAGAAGACAATATGTTATCAAACCACTGATTTTCTGGAGTAAAGAATGAAATCAGTGGTTTGACAACATCTTGTCTTCTCATTTAATAAAAAAGTTTTCGATTATTAAAAATGCTATTTAATCAATAGCAAGAACATTCATCATCCATCATCATTCATTCACTATGTAGCCCAAACATCATCATCCACTTATCACCTTTGCTTAAAATACTTTATATAAGTCGCAATTGTAACAATAAATAATAAATTATGAAAGAGCTTATTCAATTGGAATTTCAATGTCACACTTCCTTTCAAGCTCGCGCAATCTGAAAAGACATGCCGTTACCATACACTTCACATTTCAACGACATGTCTTCTGAGCTTGCGCGAACTAAACCAGAGCGGAAGGCATAACTGATTCAATTTATGGAGCGAACGCATTCAAATCTCAAGTTATAGTTCAAGTTCAAAGTAGATGATCTACATTAAGCTCCCGATTAGGTCGTGTAGTTCAAGCAAGATAATATTGACTAAGTTTAGTTGTTTGTCGGTTCATTGAAGTTTTTTCAGTTTATCTACAGATATAGTATAAAGATACCTATACTACACTACCTATACTATATAGATAGTATCTTTTAGATCAACTATAGTGTCTATAGATAGCCTATATCTTGTGAGTATAATACAAAGATAATAAAAGTAGGCTATACCGCTATAATACAAGTATAATACAAGTATAATACAAGTATAATACAAGTAGGCATAAAGCTTGTCCAATTTTCTCAGGTATTCTGGATTGACAATGGGTCACTTCAAGTAAAAACCTCAAGTAAACTACTATTTTTATCTATAGATGAACTGAAACTCTAATAAATAATTATCAATATTCAAATTCACCTGGGAAATTCCTTATTTAAGCTTTCTTAAATTGTAAAAAATCATAACTCTATTATGAAATCAAGAGTTTATAATTAACGGTAACTGTGATATAGTTTGTGATGCCCCAACTTTAAAAAGGTCAACAACCTACTGAAAATATAGGTCAAGAAGCTTTGTCTTATCTGCTTGGTTACTGATAAGAAGTAACAGTAAAATTTGGAACAAATATTCCTCTAATAAATGCAAATTACGTACCTGTCTGCTTTAATTAATTATTATAAAACCGGTGTCATATTTATTACTAGCACCACCAGAGCATACATAACCGCAATATTTGACATTTGCTAAACAGCTGTTTGATCGGCATCTGCGAACTGTTCAACAGCTAGCGGTAAAATTCGAATTTGATAACATCATGCTCATATATCGCCCATATTATCTCGGACGATTTTAATAAAAATATAAAATTATAATATTTTGCTGTCTTACCTTAAATGTTTAAATGCTGCTGCCAAAATATAATTGTTACCACTCTGCAACATTATGCCTGTTTCATTGTTATTATTTGTTTATTAATGTCTATCAAATTTATCAAGGCCAAAAATTATTGAAAAGAAATTTAATAAATTATTTACACAATTTAATTATTATAAATGTATAACCTGACGGAAAATGACGTCACACTAGTTACCTCGTGGAACTTTTGAGCCTACAAAAATAAATATTGTGATAACCTTAATTAGTAGATTTATAGGAGCTTTAGATTTAAGTGTATTATATGTTAAGTGTGGAAAAAGGTGGTTCGTATGTCCCATATACTCAGGTGTGTTACACAAAAAGTGATCTATTTTCTCTCAAATTCAATATGGACGTCGAAGTCATGAATTGACCAATGAGAAACTTATACGTCGAACTCAACGCCCCTTGATACCGAGCTTCAACTTCCGCCTATGACCTCGACCCTAGAAGAAGAGCAATGCTCACCCCATTCCATCAACACCCCTGCTTGCGAGAGGACCGGAGCAAACCGCCGTCGAGAACGTCTACAAGAGATGAGCGTCGCCTAGGGTCCCGACTCAAAAAATCCTCATCGCCTGGACAAGATTCCTCCAAATTCCCTGTTGGCGTTAGAATGGACCACAACCCTTACGGAGCAGATCGCCGCCGAGGACGTCTACAAGAGATGAGCGTTGCCTAGGGTCCCGACTCGAAAATCCTCATCGCCTGGACAAGATTCCTCCAAATTCCCTGTTGGTGTTAGAACGGACCACAACCCTCATGGATCGGCGCCCAAGTCTTCGAACGCGTAAGCAAATCATTTAAATTTTGGCCACTTCAAATAATGCGCAATTAACTTAACACGAATTCCCATTTAAATTAACGAACCACCTGAGTATATTAGATTGCTAAGTTGAAAGACTTTTAAATTAAGAATAGCTTTAATATCTAAATCATTGTTGATTATTCCTATTAATTTATTTATTAAAAAATTTATTGAGAACTAAAAGTCTGAGAAAAAAAGTCTTATATACATTTTATTCTTATTAGAAGCATGTAGCAAAAGCAAAGGAGAATATATTAGTCTGTTATTTAGGCGATTTGCCTCTAATATTCTATTGAATTAATCCTAGCCATTCTCTCTGGGTATTAGGCTAAGCAGTTATGATTGATATTTGATAGAATTATTATTAATGATTTTTTTACCTCCACGTGCATTCCAGTTTGGCCATGCATCAAAGTGAAGTAGCTGAATATTGAGTCATCATAATTCAATATTACTAGTGATCTCACTTATGATGCAAGGTATATGGCGTGTTGAGCAACTAATAGAAATATATTAATTCAATTGCTACATGAATATTGTGAACTTCACTTGGAGTGTTGCACTGAGTACCATTTTATTTTTGTTCGGCTTGGTAAAGCGAATCTTCTAACCATTAGAAGGGCGAACATATGAGTGTATCACCATATCTGTATTCGACCCTGGACTCACTAGAAAATTAACGATTCAATTGGTGGTTTGTGCTTGAAAATACCCATATTCTCACAATCCATCATTTGCCTAGTTTCATTCGCTGCTCTAAGTCGAGTAAATTTATTGAGCCTACTCATGTGCCAAGTAAGTACCTTCATCCGCGTTGATGAACTGATTAATAAAATTGTATATATTGATTTATCCAAATTTGCATTACTTGAGACGTGTTGCAAGCTGCACACCTCCTCAACCTATACATGCTAATACAAGAAATTGTATTCAGGATTTATTCAACATAATAATTGAGTTTACCACCAGTTATTCTAATCTTTGAAATTTGGTGCTTTCAGTGAATTTATTATAAATTATTATACTATATTTATTATTTAGTGTGGCACATGCTCACACAGGAAACTGTTGACTCAAGTCTCATATGCTTCAAGAGGCTACATATAGATTCATTGAGAGGCCTGGCGCCCATTCAAAAAATTTATTACTTTCAACTAGCAAATCAAATTTGATAATAAATCTCATTGCTCACCCTATTTTAAGGGGTTCATACCGCTGTGCCAGTCAGGGCTTGTACAAATTTAGCTCACCCAAGTAGCGCTTTTACAAGTTGGAGTCACATCAATTATTCTTCTTCTACTTCTTGTTCTTGTTCTTCTTTTTCTTTTTCCTTTACTTTTTTCTTTTTTTCTCCTTCTTCTTTTCTTCTTCTTCTTCTTCTTCTTCTTCTTCTATTCAAATATCTTAACATCTTACATCTTAATATCTTACTTTATATTATAAATGAACTATGATGATAATAATAGGCCTATGATAAAAATGATAATTATGATGAGTTATGGATAAAACTGAAGATAGACATGATAATTAGTTAAATTGTAAGTCATGATCACCGAGTAACTATATTTTATCTGAAATCTGTTGCGTATTTCTCTAGACTCTAAGTTATCCTGAGATCATTGTTAATTGCTTGACCTTTTCCGGTATTGGAAATGGCTGTACGAATTATAGGAGTCAACCGAATAGGAAGGTCACTGGGTTCATGGAATATCTGATTTATCTCCAGTTTATCAGCAGCTTATTCCTTCCGTATTACGGAGGAATGTAAATTCTAGAGGAAATAGAACGGAATTTCTTGTTTCCAGTAAATTTTATTTTGTATACAGGTTCAAATCTACTTCTAATCATGTTCAGTGACATTGAATACATTTAAATAGTATGAGCCAGAACAATGTTGTTTGTATTAACTATTTGGATTATGATGGAATAATTCAGCTGTAAGTAATAATTCATCTCATAGTGAGTGAGTGAGTGGTTTTTTCCTTTGCTCTCTCTGGCATCATAGAACGATAGAATAAAATGACCTTTTCATTTTTTTTGACGTGGCGAAGTTTGGATAGTAATGTCCAGTTCTCCACTCTACCACTTAAACACGAATCATCACCAACCAAGCAATCAACTGAAACACAAAAGAACTCCAGGAATAGATCTCTGGATCACAGTAAATTACAATACTGTTCGATAGAAAATATCGAACTTGTATACTACTTGTATAATACTTGAAGTATTATCAAAGACAATCTATAGTCTGTCCAAGCGAAGAAGACCCTCTGGCAAGATGAGACAATGACTCAAGCTCGGTCAATATTGGTAAAAAAATTTTTGATTTGGTCTCAAATTGTAGATCAGAATGTTTTCTACGATTGAGACCAAATCAATAATTTTTGAATCAATATTGACCAAGCTGGAGTAATTTCTCATCTTCCCAGAGGGTTTTCTTTGCTTGGACAGACTTTACTCTGATATATTGTTTCTGGTATGATGGAGATTCAGCTGTAGAGCACAAAAACTGTGTGAGTTGCAGTATTGTAGGATACAACAAATTAATATTATACTGCGTAACATCAAATTCTTGTGATCGAAAGATTAGAAAAGTATTTCACCATGTTTATATATTCCGGCCAAGCAAAGAAGAGCCTCTGGCAAGATGGGAAAATCACTCCAGCTCGGTAAATATTGCTTCAAAAATTATTGATTTGGTCTCAATTGCAGGAAACATCCTGATCTACAATTTGAGACCAAATCAATAATTTTTAAACCAATATTGACCGAGCTGGAGTCATTTTCTCATCTTGCTAGAGGCTCTTCTTTGCTTGGCCAGACTACAGCTATCCACAGATCCGATATACTTGAATAACAATTGATATTTGCATGGGAAACCTCTTCACGGACATGAACATTAAGCAATGTCATTACAATATTCACAATCGTGGCTTAATAATCCTTCTCATCTTCGTTTTTTCCTCCTCTACTCCTCCTCATCCTTATTCTCTCGTTTTCCTCTCCTTCTTTCTTCTTTTTCTTCTTCTCTTCATTCTTCGTGTTCTTCTTCTACTTCTTATTATTCTTTCTACTAGATCTCATTATTTGTATCCTTTTTCTATTCATATTCGACACCTGAACGTGTTGTAATATAATTCTTTACTCAGATATCGTACATCTTCCTTGGAGCTATTATTGAGAATAGAAGTCAGTAGTCACGCTTGAAATAATTCAATAATTTTATAATCGTTGTGTTGACACCATTCTCAATGTTCGAATTCACATTATCTTAGTTTTTATTATGCATGCACGTTTCTATTGTAGTACCTAAAACTAGTTGTGTATTAACTACAGAACTATAACCTACATGGCTCTCCATGTTCCAATCGAGGGAAAATTGAATAATATGGCGAAGCCGAACAACCCTTGGTTCTCTCTACTATCAAAACCCCATTCACTAAATAATAATATTAAACTATTTTTTTGATTGAATTGGTAAAATAAATCGAGAAAATACGTTATTCAGGAAAGGAAAGACAGGCCTACATTAATTATTTACATTACATTACATTACATTATAATTACATTAATGATTTCTCCTTGATTTATCATATCAGATATCAAGGAGAGATAATTAATGATTAAAAATTATTACTGATAATGCCAAAGAAGTTAGGCAGCTTCGGCTGTCTCTTGTACTTCAGAAGCGGAAAGTAGTATGTTTAGAAGTTAATATTCTTTTATAAGTAGTTAATTTAGTTAGTTAGAAATTTACAGATTTTATTCGTTGAAATCAGACAAGTTGGTTAGGGATCAAACAAGAACGGTAGACATCGAACAAGATTGGTAAAACAAGTGATGCCTATCATATCGTATTGATTTTTTTTTTCAAATTTTAAATTCAAATTACAAATAAAAAAAAATAATAATCGCAACTTTTCATCTAACAAGTAGATCGAAATTAGTCGTTTTGTTGAGGAACTAGAACTTATTAATTCCGTAATAACAAAACAATAATTATGATTGATAACACAATAGTGAATCACAACAGTCACTATTATTTAATACTAAATTATTGCCAAACGAGCAGTTTCGCATCGGTTCCTCTCGTCAAACACTAAGTCCTTACTAATAATTGGCAGTAAGCGCCGAAGTTTGACCGTGCTTCATATAAGTTGATATCGAAGCTGACGTATCAACTTCGGGCCATAAATTTACCCACACTATCATAGTCTGTCCAAACGAAGAAGACCCTCTGGCAAGATGGAAAAATGACTCCCAACTCGGTCAATAGTGATTCAAAATTCATAAATTTGGTTTCAAATATTAGGTAACATTCTGATCTACAATCTCAGACCAATTCAATAATTTTTAAACTGAAATTGACCGAGCTGGAGTCATTTTCCCATCTTGTCAGAGGGTCTTCTTTGCTCGGACAGACTATACTAAGACAATGTGAGTTACTTTATACTGTAACATGTCTTCTCTCACACAGTCTCTCTCATTCTATCTCTCTCACTTTTTCTCCTTCTCACTTCTTCTTATTGTTCATTTCATCTTCCTTCTATCTACTTCTTCTTATTGTTCATTTTATCTACTTCTTATCTGCTTCTGATACCTTTTTCATTTCCTCCTGCTCCTATTTGTTTTTTCCTTTTATTGTATTTTTTTCATCGGAAATTGTATAGTCTGTCCAAGCAAAGAAGACCCTGTGGCAAGATGGGAGATTGACTCAAGCTCCGTCAATATAGTTTCAAACATAATTAATTCCATCTCAAATTGTAGGAAACAATTTGATCTACGATTTGGGCCACATTTATAGTTCTTGAACAAATATTGACCAAGCTGGAGTCATTTTCTCATCTTGCCAGAGGGTCTTCTTTGCTTGGATTGACTATTCTTGTATTTTCATCTCCTTCAAGGTGATGTTTTAATGTAATTTTTATCTATTGAATTGATTGTACTTTTTACTCCTTGTTCCATAAGGTGTACGAATAAATAAGAATCTTATAAAACAAGAGGTTCACCTCTGTATTTTTTCAGAGAATTAGAAGAAATAACTCTAACAACTATAACTATAATTCATGAAGAATAGAACTGAATTATCACTACTTTCTGGCACTAGTGCTTGAAACATGGAAATATGGCGAGAAAGTTGTTATTCATTTATGACAAATAATAAATCTTCATCTCTTGTGAAATGTTTGAACAGCACTCAATTTAGCGAAAGCATCTTCTTCTCAAAGGTGTTTGAAAGTGTCCATAAAATCTTTATGAAATGGATGGACTTCTATAATGATCTATTTTACTTTGTCGGTGCTTTGGTGAAGTTAATCTACTTCTACACTTGAAAAAAAAGTTTTTCATAAAGCTGCCCTCGTAAATATCCGTCGCGTTAATAATTCTTTGGACAGATAAGTACTTGAATTGAACCATCGCAATATAATTATCATATCATGTTGTTTTTGAAAGATGAATGCTAAATTTGTGAAATTTGATGTTTATCACTTTAAGTCAAAATAATTTACAACAGAGTAGGCTAATATTAAAGATATTTATCATTTAGAGTGGTTGTGAAGTTGATATTGTTGTAGCTGGAAAGACAAGATGTTGTCAAACCACTGATTTATTTGAAAATTGTAGAAATTTTTTAAGTATGGTACGAAAAGGTATCGAATTTTTTATAAATCAGTGGTTTGATAACATCTTGTCTTCTCATTTAACATTTTTATTATCTAGTAGTTAGCACTGAAAGCATTTTCTCTGGGATTCAAACTTCGATGACTAATTTTGATCCAAACTGGTAATGAATGATTTACTTTGAATATTATTTCAAGAAGCTAGAGGAGTAGAAATTGCTCTGTGACAGTGATCTAGATTTAATTACACTGGCGGCTCGTGCGCACGAAACAGGTGAAGTGCTGTACAATAAGAGATACGGGCACTTTACCTGTTTCGTGGGTACAAGCCGCCAGTGTTCAATTGGTAATGATATAATTATTTAGAGGACGAATAAAAATAGAATTTACAAATTTGTGATTGCTATGATAATAATTATCGCTTCAAGAATCTATTGTCTTCAATAAATTACTATCGTTCAAAGATAATATGGATACACAAGAAACTTATACAGGGTGTTTCAGGAGGAATGTGCAATACTTCTCAGGCTGATTCCTTACACCAAGTAGGTAAAAGAGTTCCATGAAACCAACCCCCAAAAACGCTTGAGGAATTCAATGAAACCAGTTCCAAGTTCGTAACTTTAACGGTTATTGAGATAATTGGAAAAATATGCTAGAAAACACCATTTTCCAACAATAAGGGTTATAACTGGATAAGGAATCATAAAATTGTATTTTTTAATAATGGAAGTTGAAGAGAGTCGAATTCAGTGGCGTAACATTTCCGAACCGGGCCCCCCGCAAAACAAATTATCCGGGCCCCTTCTTCCAAAATCATACCCCCCTTTCCTACCCCCCCCCTATTCTTAACCCTTCTCCTCCCTCAATTTCAATCATTCAACTCTCTAGAAATGTGAATTTTTCATAAATTGAAATTCTGAAAGACTAGGCTAGCTATTAAAAGAATTATTTTTATTAAATTAAAAAATTTATAATTTTATCGCAAACACAACTCACTTGAATCACTTCTCACTTGACAATTTTGCAGACACGAGCGTGCATCCAGTATTGCGATTTCATACGAACTGAATCGGAATCGTAAATGAAATAATGAATTGGGTAGGCTGTACCGATTTACATTATCATTCATTTCCATATTTTTTAATGTCGACTCTGCCACACTATATGCTCATGAATTCAATGGAAAAATACTTTATTTTCTCTAATGTTTACCCGAAGATAGAGGTATTCACTCTAACAATCACAGTCGTTTCCCGTTTCTGGAGGTATAGTAATTGTTGCATTACACTCTAACTGATAACTGCATGTTATTCAGAGGTGTTCTGCATCTTCACTTAGTTGTGAAGACTGGCTTATGGTTGAGAGGATCGACGTGCTAACCACACGTTACCTCTATCGTGGTTGATGATTGTTCGCCTGCTGTATTTTCTGTCCTGACTGGGGGGGGGGGGCATTCTGGCGGGGTGGGGGTGGCTTCGGTTCGGTCGGTGTTGGTTCGGGGGCTGTGGGCTCTTTTGAGAATTTATGGCTTTTGGGCCGGTATTGGCCGGGCTGGAGTCGTTTTCCCGTCTTGCCGGAGTGTCTTCTTTGCTTGGATGAACTGTATAGTTTGGTGAATATGAAACTGGCAACCAGCTGGTAGGCCTAGGCCCTTCATAGGGCTGTTGCGCCATTGACAAAAAAAATCTAACAATCACTTTCGTGAGTTATGTTTGAACAGCCTATTCTGGCTATTCTGGACACCGGTTGTCTCAATCTCAATTTTAATGATTTGCAAACAACATTCCTAATTTTGCAATTATAATAATAGAAGCTCACAAGTCACCAATAGACAATTGTACGATAAAAAGTATATTTGATCAATACAAACTTTGTTTTGTTTATGCATAATTTCATTCTCAAACCACATTAGTGCTTATGACTGTAGGCTATTTGCCAAAATAGAAATCATGCTTTTCTTGATAAATCTATATTTCAATTTTATTTATTTAGAAATCATGTAATATACCATTTCGGGCTCTAACCCGGACCCCCTAGGATCCCAAGTGATTCATTTTCCAAGAAACCTATATTTTATATTTGGGCCCCAGCCCGGGCCCCCCAGAGCCCCGGTCCCCCCATGCCGCGGGGGCTGCGGGGGTGTACGTTACGCCACTGGTGGAATTCCAAAGAAAAAGTTAAATGGCGTTGATTGTGTAAATCTTACCCAAACTTCAAAAATGGCGATCAAAAATCGCAAAATTGACAAACTTAGCACAAGCAATGAATTTGTGTTTAGTAGCGATTTGCGATTTTTGATCGCTATTTCTGAGATTTGTGTAAGATTTACACAATCGCCGCCGTTCAACTTTTTCTTTAGAATTCGACTCTTTTCAACTTCCATTAATAAAAAATACAATTTTATGTTTCCTTATCCAGTTATAACCCTTATTGTTGAGAAATGTCGTTTTTTAGCATATTTTTCCAATTATCTCAATAACCGTTAAAGTAAAAAACTTGGAACTGGTTTATTGAATTCCTCAGCTGATTTAACATGGGAATTGATTAATTTAGAACCTCACTAAAGACTTTAAAAAATAGAAAGATAAATATATATTTTTTAATCTCAATTTCCCGTCATTGTTATCTTGGTAACAAAGAGTTTTTGGGGGTTGGTCCCATGGAACTTTTTTGTCTACTTGGTGTAAGGGATCAGCCTGTGAAGTATTGCACATTCTTCCTGAAACACCCTGTATAATAGGCATTATGTGCTTGTGAGTCTATATTAATCATGATCTCAAGAAATATTTCCAAAGAATATCAATGATAGTTTGAAAACTCACAACTAAAACAAATATCTCACTATTCAATTCCTTCAAGAGGAGTAGAGACTGAAAACTCATCAGTCGATCCCCAGAATTGTTAGAAGTTGACTCTGGTTCGACCTTGGATAACATTGAATGGAAATTTGTGTTTGCTACTTCTTGGGGGTAAAGCAAACGCCTACTAAAGTGGCGGATGGTGAACTACTTTTATAGATTCTCAGCTGTGTCAGAACAGTCTGGACGCGGTTCGAGTGAGCGCAATAGTTTCCTGATATCATTCTTGGCTAGATGAGTTCATACAGACCGCTTTCAGACTGACCTGACAGAGCTGAGCATTGTTGGAAGGCGTTTGACAACCGCCACTTTGATTGGCGTCCACTCGAAGAGGACAAAGTTCATTTAAGTCAAATAGCTCCCTTGTTTCACTTGTAGTCTTGTTCCCTCCCTTCCGATTTACTAAATTCTTCTTCTTCTTCATCATCTCTATCACTTTCGCCTCCTCCTCCTCCTCCTCCTCCTCCTCCTCCTCCTCCTCCTCCTCCTCCTCCTCCTCCTCCTCCTCCTCCTCCTCCTCCTCCTCCTCCTCCTCCTCCCTCCTCCTCCTCCTCCTCCTCCTCCTCCTCCTTCTCCTCCTCCACCTCCTCCTCCTCCTCCTCCTCCTCCTCTCCTCCTCCTCCTCCTCCTCCTCCTGTAAGCCTCCTCCTCCTCCTCCTCTGTAAGCCTCCTCCTCCTCCTCCTCCTCCTTCTCCTTCTCCTTTTACTTCTCTTTCCTCATTCTCCTCCATGCTCCTTCTCCTCCTCCTCCTCCTTCCCCTTCTCCTACTTCTCCTCCTTCTCTTCCTTCATCATCACCTACTCCTCCTTGTCCTCCCACTCACATTAATTATCCTCCTTCTCCTCCTGCTCCTCCTTCTCCTCCAACTCCTCCTCCTCCTCCTACTACTCCTTCTCCTTCACCTTGTTCTTATCCCACTCCTCCTTCTCCTCCTTCTTCTCCTTCTCCTCCTTCTCCTCCTTGTCCTCCTTCTCCTCCTCCTCTTTCTTCTCCTTCTCCTCCTTCTCCTTCCCCTCCTCCTCCTCCTCCTCCTCCTCCTTCTCCTCCTCCTTCTCCTCCTTCTTCTCCTCCTTCTCCTCCTTCTCCTCCTTCTCCTCCTTCTCCTCCTTCTCCTCCTTCTCCTCCTTCTCCTCCAACGTTTAAGAATGCAATAAAAACTAAATTGATTGATGCAGCTCCTTACAATTTAGAGGAGTGCTTTATCTGTTGGCGTGTGTAAGCATTTTCTTTGCAAACATATTTACAATGCGTGATCCTGGAGTTTTAGAGTATGTTAATTCTTTCGATTGTTCTAATTTTGTTCTCTTCTTCCTCTTTTTTTCCAATACTGTAGGTACTCAATATTTTTGACGTGTCAAATACTGTCAATCTTTGCTTGATTTTGTCGTGTTACTTGACGAAAATTAAACTAAACTAAACTAAACAACTCCTCCTTCTCCTCCTACTCCTCCTTTTCCTCCTTCTCCCACCTCCCCTCGTTCTCCTTCTTCTCCTCCTTCTCCTCCTTCTCCTTCGTTTCCTCCTCCTATCCTTTTTTCTTCCCCTCCTTCTCCTTCTTTACCTTCTTCTTCTTCTTCTTCTCCTATCTATTCTTCTCTCTCTCCTCCTTCTTTTTTACCTTATTCTCCTCCTCCTCTTCCATTTTCTACTCCTTCTCCTTCTCCTCCTTCTCTCACTCGTCTCTCAATTCCTACTAGATTGGATTTTCCCTAAAAGCTGGTAGGCGTGCCCGTATAGCTTTCCCTTAGTCCCTTCCTGCCAAGGGAAAGGCTAGGACAACATTGGTTCTGTCCCTTCGACAATTTTCATTTGCTTCGCCCCTTAATGAAGAACTTACGTCAATAAGGTATTCACTGTTCAGTGGTTCAGCTGATTCCAATATGGAGAGTGAGATTCACAAGGAAAATTTAAATTAAAAAGTTGAAATCCAGTAGTTGAGGTATATTTTCTGTTTCACTCAATCTTTTTTGTGTTCAGTTAGTGATACGCGATATTTTTATCAGGATAACTTCTCATAATTTGGTGTAAGAATTAATTTCTATGATTTATATCATTACTCAATTGTCAGAACATTTTATTGATGAAGAAGTCAATTTGAAAAAAAAAATTAATACAGTAATGCTCAATAAAGAGGTGTTCATAGAGCTCTACTAACTAAACAATTGATGGATTCTATGATTCATATTATTATTCAATTGTTTTTGTTATACATTTTTTTGATAGAGGATTCAATTTAGAAAAAATATTGCTATACAGTAATATTCATATTTATTTCAGCACAAAATAATCCGAATTTAGTGAAAATAAGAAACAGGACATTGCTAAAACCTTCTCGAATTCCTAAATTTACTTGAATTGAAATATAGTCCAAAATCTCCACGTTATGTGAAATTTCCATTTTTAGCAGAAAATTTTCACTCCAAGGAAGATAATCTAGAAGTAATAATAAAGTAATGCTCAATGTTCTAGAAGCTCTACTATACAAATGATGTGCATAGAGTCTAGATATCCTATGCATAGATGCAGCTGAGATATTCTTGATGGAATTGAGAATTGGTGTGGACTTAGATTTGCATGCATTAAAATTTTTGAATAAACTTATATCTGTGCTATTCTGTACAAGTTGAAAGATATGAAAATCTTCGTGGGGTAAGAACAAGAAGGCCAACAGATGAAATTGTTGAATTGTTGAGATTCAATTAAAACATACGTATTAGAAATTATATGACATCAACGCACTGACGGCTCGTGCCCACGAAACAGGTGACATGCTGTACACTAGTACACTAAAAGATACGGGCACTTCACCTGTTTCGTGGGCACAAGCCGCCAGTGAGTTAACGTTGAAAAGATTGTAGGCCTACACCAGGATTCTTATTTTCTTTTTTCTCCCTATCCACTCTTCCATAATTTTTTCTCCTTCTTCAAAAAGCTTAGAACAGCCTAACACCTCACATAGTGAGAGAGTCCAGTCAAGAGAGAACTGGATAAAATTTTTCGATCCTTAGCAAAAGTGGAAAGGAACTTTGGTCATACATCCCCCTCATCTTCCTCCTTCTCCTTCTCCTCCTCCTCCTCCTACTCCTCCTCCTCCTCCTACTCCTCCTCCTCCTCCTTCTCCTCCAACTCCTCCTCCACCTCCACCTCTACTTCCCACTCTTTATCAGCCCTCACGTGGCAATGACATGAGACACACACCCAAGCCGCTCTGACCAATTAATTCCGTTTGATTTATGACTTCCAAAGCGGAAAGTTTTCACAGCACTCCGTATTTCGGTAGAATGGAGGAATTCTACTCTAACCTCTCTTATCCCTTTCTTTTTTCTCAAGTTTTACGAATAAATCTTGTTTATTTTCAAGGCTCCTGGATGAACAATTTAATATGATTATCCACGGCTCTATGGCTCTGGGATGTATTGGAGATCAATATTGATAAATCATGATTTCATTATCACAGTATTTGTCCAATAATAATATACATGGACAAGTGCTACAAGGTTATGCCTAAAAGTGATCCCCTACCAATTCATACTATAATCTCTACTATACTATAGTTACTTGATATTACAATATGATATTGATATTACATGATTTGATATATTGATATAGTTAAATAGTTATTTATTTATTCCTTGATAAAGCATTACAATAATAATTCACAATGTAGAAATATAACAGCAAAATGAATCAATAACAAAAATGCAAATAAACATAAGGAACTACTTCCCCAAAAGAGCAAGCTCGAGCTTGGGGAAGGAGCAGCCGTACTTTGACTACTTACTTATTATTACCATATTATATATACATTACCTATATATTAACAACTGAAATCAAAACCTTTCAGTAAACAATATAAATCAGTTATGCTACAATAATCAATATATTTACATAAAATATGTGTTAGATGCAACAAAAATTGTTTATTATAATATTGTTTTTACATATTGCTTAGCCTAGTGTATAATATGATATAAAATGAGTAAGAAATGAAATCCATTCAACTGGAATAATTATCATACTAATGCATTCCAGAAATTCTCGGCACTATCCCAGCCATGAGAGTTAACCAGATACTTTTTCAAATGTAATACAAAGTTTTTTTGAGCAAGTAAACCTCTCAAATTACTTGGGAGAGTATTAAAAAATAATGGTGACAAGTAGATAAAGCTACGCTGACCGGCCGCAGTCAATAATCTAGGCACAGTAACCAGACCTGACTCTTCCCGTCTTGTAATAGCACAATCCGTTCTATTGATGAAATGAAAAAGTGATCGCTTCTTATAATATAATATAATATGTTTCAAGTAGATCTGTCGGATCGGTAGAACTGAAAATTCCAAAAAAGCCGATCTTGTTGAATACATCCTATTCTATAGTTGAATTGATATAGTTGAATTTTCACTGAAAATGACATAATTTCCCACATGGAAGAAATACAGTATTTCAATCAACATATTTTAATGAATCTCAAAATAACGCTTCAGCCGAAGAGCAAATAATAAACCTGCAAAGTATGTATAATTATAAGAGTAGAGAACTAGTTAGAATACAAGTATTATCATTTTTTCTTCAATAAAGCTCTTGATCAAACGTATCTCGTATGTCTTGTGAGATTCAAGTTTTTTGTAATGCTTATTGATGATATGAATATTATCTGCTAAGAAAGATGTGAATACAGTGTGTTTCAACGATTCATGATGTGAATGAATGAAAAAAATCGAATAAAAATCAATAAGTTTAGTATTTCTGGCTATAGCTTTTAATAATGTTTGCCGAATACTTTTAATGAAAAATCGAAAATCGATTATTTAGCATCGAGGAAAAAGCAAACCCAGGAGCTGTTACGATGTATTTGTATGATCTTTTATAAAGTATTTTGTTTTTAAATATTCTTTTACAATACATACTTAGGGAACGCATAGAGAATTATTTAATTTTGAGTGATAGAAAGGACTTCCTAGTCCTAACTCCGCCTATATTTCATATTGATTTTTCATTTTGATATTTGAGGATATTTTCATTTTGATTTTTATTATAAGTATTATTCCGTTGATCAGATATCAACAAATCAACAAGTTATGAGTCGAATTTAGCCCAAGATTTATGGTTTAAGTATGATTGTTATCTTTTCTATTGTTTCCCAGAATGAATTAATCACTAATCAATTGAATATATGATAATATAATATAATATTATATATAATATAATATAAGGAATTTTCACAAGCGCTTTTTGTATAATTTTAAATATCTTGACACCTGTTACTATTCTTGAAGAATGTGTAATAAAGAACTATTGACTAATATAACAATTGAATAATAACTTGGATCAACTGTAAAATAATATTGAATTCACGAAAAAACCTATGAACATTCCCAACCGCGAAACAATAAATTCTACAATTTTAGTCAAGTCGAGTCAGGGAGTAAAAATTCTCTTCTAACCTCAAACCTCACCAGTCCCCAAAAAAGACGAAAAATGATTTTGTTGTGGTGGGAGGGGGTTTTAGAAGGGTGTTGACCCCCGATAAGTGGCAGTGATAACAGCCCCCCCTCAACCCTGGCGTCCCGAAACCCCCAAATTCAATAAAGCTTTGCAATCGGTCGATGGCATTAGAGATACAGACTCACCAAAAGACCAAAATACTCAACACACCACTTCAACTCACAGCTCACGTAGTAGGCCACTCTTTCTATCAAATTCTTTCAACCTCATCTTCATTCTTCTTTCTTATTTTATTCTTCTACGTCGTCTTCTTCTCCCTCCTTGTCTTCTCCTACTCCTCCTCCGTTTTTTATTCCTTTTTCATTCTATTTTTTATACCTATCTCACTTCTTCTTCTTCCATCTCAATTCATTTTTCCTCTTCTTGCTCTACTCCTTTTCTTCCTTTCTTAATCATCTATATATTTTTCGTTCCTTTCGTCTCCTTTTTCCTTTTCTCCTCCTCAATTTACTATCTTCTTATCTCCTCATTCTTCTTCTACTTCTTATTTTCTACCTTCATGTTTCCCTTTTTTCTTCTTGCGTTTCTCATTCCATTTCTCTCCTCCCTTCCTTTTTCACGTATTTTCAAACAGTAAAACTTTTTTTCCCAAGTCTACTTTTTTCGTAATAATGTTTATAGATCGGCTCACTATTGGATTCCATCTGTTGGAAAATGTTTCAGTGTTATCCAATTCCAAGAGGTAGTTCCTCTAAGATAGGATATCGATATGGATCGACTTCCTATAGCCTACATCCAACTCATAAAATATTGCAATGTGAATAGTATTTTTTCTTCGAGTATTATATTCTTAAGTATTCTATAAATAATATTTTCAATCTTTCATGAATTGGATGTAGCCTATAGAAAGTCGATCTATTATATATCGATATCCGATTTCCGATATATCTCTTGGCTAACACATAACAAATATTTTTAACAGATAAGATCCAATAGTTAGCCGATTGATCTTTTTTTAAGAATGAAACAAGTTTTACCGTGGAGAAATTCATAAAAAAGGAAGGAAGGAGAGGAATGAGAATAAGGAACGCAAGAAAGAAAGGAGAGCAATAGGACAGAAAATAAGAAGTTACGATAAAATCATAATGATAAATGTTATAAATTTACAGAAAAAATACAATACAATTCAATCCAATCGATGAACATAAAAAGTGAAGAATACATTAGTAAGGATATTATAGAAGTAAAGGATATATTATTCTAGAGTATGAGATAATGGCATTACGAAAATACACCAAGAATACAACAAAAGCTATCACTGTATTCTGTGAAGAAATTCGGTAACTTCTGAGGCGATCCTCTATGAAATTTTCAACATAAAAAATAAAAGATAGAGCTAGTATTCATCAATAAATATATAGATGCATAAAACCAATTGAACCGTGATAATTGATTGTTAGATCACGACCTAGACATCAGGATCCATCCATCAAATTTCAGCACTTAAGTTTCACAAGACATCCAATTTTTTTCTGGCTGAGTTCAAGATCCTCTCTACGACCTTGTTAATTGCTCTGCTAATTTTGAAGTCATGATTATGATATCATGTTCGTGATATCACGCTATCTAATACTTTAATAATCAACGGAGCCTAGATTCGGTGAATTAATCACAAGTTTTGTGGAGAGCTCGAATTTCATAGCACGATATGATACCATCATCATTATAGGTGCTCGAGTTCTTGGGAGATGATAGTCCTGGAATTGAGATGCTTGAGATCGGTTGAGATTCCTGTGAATCATTGAATTTTTTATCAAGTTCTGAACAAGATCTGCCACGAGTTGGTTAATAATCAATATATACTTGGGATGAGAATCACAATTTCTTAAAATTATTCATGTATTTGAAGTTAAAACTACATAGTGAAAGAAAAAGCGGACTTTGACACAATTTTGGAAAATATAATCCACATTATTGTCATGTTGTAACAGCTGTTTTGCCAAAGGTTTTCCCACTCCAAGAATAATCTGAAACACAAAACAATTGAACATAATAATAAGCATTATTATTATGCAATTCTACATGCAATAGAAAGAAGTGAAAAAGTTTAATATTAATTTTTAAATAATTACCTGGTATTCTTCAGTAGTACCTAGAAAATTCAATTAAAAAATACAGCAATATCTTATCAATTCAATAATATCATATCATTACTATGATTAACTGGATTTTCTATGATTATAACTTATTTATTGTGTAAATACTTCATATTCAAAGTTCTCTGGTAATTATTTTGACAATTAGAATATCTGTGTTATGTGTTTCCAGGAACATAAATATAACCTTTTTAAGACTGAGTTTTAATGAGGGACCTGTGCCTGTTCTCTCTTTTCCTAGGATCGTGTGATCTGTGTGATTTTGTGATTGAATAGTATAGGCCTGAATATTCCATTATAAAATGATATAATACAAAACTGTAAGTAAATTTCGTGACTCTTAATTTTTCAAGTTATAAATGATTATTCGAGTGGATTTTTATGATAATTATTTATTTCTTACTTCAACCTTAAAAATTCAAAATTCTCTGGTAATTATTTTGGCATCAAGTATCTGCGTGTTTAGAAAATTTCAAGAAACTAAAACTTTTTGGGACTGAACTTTTCATCAAAATTGGGATCGCGATAACGATGGGCCTGTGCCTGTTTTCTCTTTCCCTAACATTAGGCTACAACGATTGTGTGTTTGTCTCTCTGATTGAATAATAATAAAGATTGTAATCTTAAATTATATTATTATAAATTACTAATAAGCTAGTAATATTTCAGTGTAGAGCATAAGAACACTTCTTTCATTCCTTTCTGGTTAAAGAGTGCCATTTAACTATGGGAAAGCCCTTGATCTTATAAGCGATGACTCACCCCCGATAATCCTTTTAAGGCAAACAATAACTAGGTACCTACCTGGCTCTTGAATTAATAACATGTACTCACGTGAACTCATTACTTTGTCTTTTGTGTTGTACCGCCTTTCAATTAATAATACCTTCAACACGTATGCTCAACCTTCTTCGCGAATGTAGCGTGTATTACAGACTAATATAACCTTATATTTTGAATAATTATTCTTGGTAATAATCAAGAAATGAGTTGAGTCTCTCAGTACTCCAATTTTTCAATTTTTTTCTGAGAATTCAACCAACTAAAATTAATCAACTTATAAGCCATAGAACATGATATTAAATGAATGGATTGATAGATAAAATAAAATAAATCAAATACCCTTTTTAAACTTCAAAAGTATTATTTTTACACAGACATGTTTCACATGTTTACACAGAATGCATAGATAAGATGTGTAAAAATAATACTTTTGAAGTTTAAAAAGGGAATTCGATTTATTTCATTTCATCCAACAATTATTTTGAATAGCCGTAAGTTTAAAGTTCAATTTTCAAATGAATGTAATATGAATAGGATGGATTACTTTATCGAATATACTGTGTAAGTTTTAAATATTCTAAATCTGAACACAAATCGAAAAATTTCTTTGCCCTAAACGTAACAAAGTCTAGTTAGTTATAAATCTCCTCATAATGCATAAATAATATGTTTGTAATTACCACACTGAGTTATCAAAACAGAAATAGTGTTTACCAATTGAGAAAGCATAATAAAACTATGTTTCTAGAAATGAGAGATATAATAATATTTCTCTTTCAATTGTGACTGAGAAAGTCATTGTTTGATTTTGCTCTATTCAACACAGTGAAATAGTGTTAATTCAAAGGATAACAGTTGGGAGAATTTATCTTTCGAGTAGCTAATGTTCGTTAGAACTTCACTAGTTTAGAAGAAATTAATAATTATATAGCTGTGAGATCAGCAACAAAAGACTTACCCATCAATATGAATTTATTGTGTTATGTTGTTGAATAGATAAATAAAAACAGTGATGTTAATTATTGATTTGTGTGGAAAAAGTTATAAAAAAATATTACAAACTCGGATAATGATGAGAATGTAGAACAAAAGTCAAAGAGAAGAGTGAGAAAGAAATCAAAACTCATTATACGATAGATAATAAGTAATATAAAGATAGAGTAAAATAAGCCGGCAGTCCATAATATGTAAGTAATAGTAATCAATAGGAAACTGTTGTCTGAAAATCGGGGTAAGTAATAGATTTATTCTGAAATATGAGTAAAATAATTCTGAATGAAGAGAAGAATAAGAAGAAGGAGGTAATAATTGAAAAGGTGAGGAAGAAGATTGATGAATAGCGACAGAAAAATAAGCCGGAAAGTAAATGGAAAGCGGAAAAAAGTAAATGATTTATTCTGAAGTATGAGAAGAATTATTCTGAATGAGAGGAAGAACTTGAAAATGAGAAGAAGAAAAATCAATTTGGAAAGTGAGGTAGAAGATAAGTAGAAATTCAACAAGAAAATAGAAAAATAGGAAATAAGCATAAAAATAATCCTTGAAATTGGAATAAGTAATTGATTTATTCTGAAGTATGAGAGAAATTATTCTGAATGACAGGAAAAACTTGAAGAATGAGAAGAAGAGAGAAACCATTCTGTTGGTAGGGTAGGAGAAGGATAAATAGCAACAGAAAAATAAGTCTGGAAATCGGAATTGATTTATTCTTAAGTATAAATTGAATAGAAGTAGTTCCTTTTTGAACGAAAGAAAAAACTCGAAGAATGAAAGAAAGGGAGAAACCATTCAGGAGGTAGAGTAAAAAATGAATAAATATCAACAGAATAATAAGCCAACACGTCTATCGGTAGACTGGAAAACGGAATAATTGATTTATTTTTGAAAACCATTCGAAAGCAGTACGGGGTCGTTAATCATTGTGTTAGCAGCGCTTAAATTGTTTTTCTCAGTTGCCACAATATTGCTTTCCTGGCTCACAATACTGTGTTTTAGGCCACAATATTGTTTACGGCCTGCCCCGGGTTATAACAATACTGTCGGCTTGAGGTGATGAAGGAAGGCTAATATTACTTCAATACAGGCTAGGTTGGATAATACTTGTAACTTTGAAGTATAATGGGAATTGACAGTAGAATAATATATCCTTATAGCTTGGAAGTAAAGTGGAAATTAAATGCAGAATAGTGGAAGGTATTGGAAAGGAAGTATTGTTAGTGAGCTAGTAATCTTTGTTTCAGGAATACTTATACTATATTTGTTTGATTTGAAAGGAATTGACTTAGGCCTAATAGGCTGTAATGGAAGTGAATTAATTCAAGGTGGGTCAGCTAATTAGTATATATTTCTATGATGTTGTATTAATTGTATTGTATAATGTATTTTTTGAATGAGATCAATTCAACATGATTCATTGTTATAAGAGATAAATGATCCGAACTCTCAAGGAGTTGGATTTGAAATAAATAAAAGATAAAACTGTAAACTATAATAATGAAATAAAATGGGGTTAAATATCGCTTGGCATACGAGAGGTTAAATTTTGGATCTTACTCTTTATCTCATGAGAAGGTTTTAACAGTAAAATAATGAAATGGAAAAAGAATAATATAAAATTTATTAATAATTTTTGAAGATTATTTATCAAAAGACAAAATATGATTCTCAATGATTGACAAGATATACTCTCAATTGAAAGGTAAAATAGTTAATTTGGCACTCACTCTACCACAAATGGGAGACCCTCTCAGTAGGGAGAAGTCGGGCTGGTTGATCTGCTTTAGACGTTTCCAGGTCCCGTCCTTGCCACCGACTGCCTAGAGCCTCTCATTTCTTCCCATAATATTACTTGTCATGAATTTTCACCGTCGTCAACAATTTATCTTTTCCCACCACAAAGGGACTCTGTTTCATTGTGAAAATTCATGGCAAATAATAAAAATTATGTAGTTCTATTACAAGGCCTATAGGATTAAAGGTGGTCAAATAAGAGTTTTAAAGTGATTGGCTAAATGACAATAAGTAATAGTGTAGTAGGGGTCACTGGGAAAAGAGTATAATTTGTAGATTGAAAGAAAGTTAATATCCGTGGTAGAATATTACATTGTTAGGCATAAAGGTTGTAATAGAGTGTAAAAAGATGTAACATGTGAGAAATTAAGGTTCGAATGTATTAAGGAATCTACGATGAAGTGGAGGAAGTTCTTGAAAAAGTAGGATATAACTTGTGGATTGAAATCAAAATTTCTGTTGTATTTTTTATTTTGAGTGATTAGAATAATATTGACGACGCTAAAATGTCAATTACAAAGGATGAATGTAATCTAGGCTATATGGATCTAAGTGTGATTTGTAAACCGAAATTAATGTTGAATTTATTTGCGAAATTAATATTGCAAAATAATTTGCCTCAGGGTATTAAGAAGTGGCCGATAATGTTGAACGTAATTGGAATTACAACTTTCTATTGATAGTATTGTTGGTATGTTTATTTAATAAAAATGATTAACCTCATTTTCATTTACTTTTTGAGATTAAATGATAGCTCTAAGAATATATTCTATCTCCTGTAACCAATATCACTTCTCCAAAAGAAAGGGATTATTCTATTTCTAAGATGGAAAAAACACAATATTTAAATACTATTAATACTATAATATACATAATTCACATAATATACTATTCATAATATACTATTTATTTTCCTAGCCTATTTTATTCAATAGGATCAATCTTGAATCCCAGAGACACGCTTCAAATTCTAAACATGAACTGATACTCACTTTGACACGACCATTTTGGTTCTCTCCGACACCCGCCAACTAAACATTCATAATACACTGGAGCGTGTAAGATTGGTGAGTGAGTTATTGCGAATTCAGCAAAACTCCACTCAGCAAGTTTCCAGTTTCGAGTTTAGAGTTTGCTAATCAAGTCGGTTGTCTTATTAATAAATCCCGTGAGAGAGCTTATAATGCGTGAGTGTGACAGGCTGTGTTAATAAGCATACATTTTATGACTGTTTGTAACAGGGCGAGTTCATAGGAGGATAAGACGAAATTTGGAACATAATTTAGAGTTTATCTTCTTGTGCAATTTGTAAATATTACATTCATATTTATTCATTTTATTGAAGTAATACAAGTATTGTCTGTTCAAGCAAAGAAGACTCTCTGACAAGAGGGGAAAATGACTATAGCTTGGTCAATATTTGTTGAAGAATTATAATAAATGTGGTCTCAATAGTTGATCGAATTGATCATTTTTGAACCAATATTGACCGAGCTTGAGGAGGAGGATGAAGAGGAGGAAGATGAGGAAGAGGAGGAGGATGAGGAGGAGGAGGGAGAATGATGAGGAGGAGGAGGAGGAGGAGGAGGAGCAGGAGAGGGAGGAGGAGGAGGAGGAGGAGGATTAGTGTGAGGAGGAGGAAAAGTAGGAGAAGGAGAAGGAAAATAACATGAAGATGATTGAATATTTTGGAAAAGCTCATAATGAGGATAGGCCTACAATATGTGAAAACAAAGCATGCGAAGCTGAAACATCTTAAGACTAAGTTTACGTTATAAAGGACGCTAAGCTCAAGTTTATAACTTATTTATTGTCACTTTGCTGTCAATAGCTTGAGGCTGATGAATTAGGGGACTACCCAACACACTGATTAGAGTGTAAATTTCTTATTGGAATTTGTGCTTTCATCCTGGGTCATGCCTCAAGGGAATTCTCTCCCCTTCCCTTAAAGTGTGAGTTGCGTGCTCTTGGGAGATAATTTTGAGTATGCTATGGATTGATAATATCATTTTATAATTCAGGCTTTATATAACAAGATTCACCAAATTCATTAATTAATAATTATAGGTAATCATAGGCCTAAGCTTTCCAAGAGATAATTTTTGAAAAATTAAAAGAGAGTAATAATTATTATGAATATTATATTCATACTCATGTCAAGGAGATAACCCCTACCCATATTATAATAATGATTATTATAAACGGGATCATTTTTGTGTGTAATGTTGCAATGTGACATGTTTGTGATAATTCTCATCCATGTAACATTTTTTTTAACATTCAAACATGTTAATAATATTGACATTAATTGATGTTGATGATAAACGATTGTGAATAATTAATAATTGAATACTGATAACCTGAGTAATAATGTATATAATTGATTATGTAATTGACGATTGCCATACAATTTTTATTGTACATGCATTGATGGAAATAAATTCAAATCGTTCCTCAGCTTATACTTGCTTCGATATTCTGTTAAAGATATAATAAGGGATACTATACTATTATATATTATGATATCAATAAAGTTTATTTTAGTGAAAGAAAGAATTTTTGTGATCTCAATGAGTATAATCAGACAGAAAAGGATAAAGTACAAGTAAAAATTCCGATCTTTTCTTTTTGGATATATTTGCTTGAATTGTTGCCAATTTAAGTAGAAAATTATAATAGTTGGTCATTGTTATTTTGGAAACAAAGCGTTTTTGGGGGTTTAACTTTGAATTATTGATTTTTTTCTACTTGGTTTAAAGGAATTAGCATGAGGTGTAATACATATTTTGTCCTGAAACACCCTGAATACGTTGCATAGTTGCATAGACTAGTCATAAAACCAATAATACAGTATATCATATGACTGTTTTTTTATAATTATCAAAGTATCCTTTTTGAATTATTCTTTCAATGCATTACATGTTTCAACTAATTATAGTCATTTTTAAATTTCGCTTTTAAACATTTAATGCATTGTAAAAATAATTCAAAAAAGGTGCTTTGATAATTATTCAAAATAAAAAGAAACAGTGATAAAAGTAGCCCTGAGATTGAGGAAAGAGTATATCATATTATTAATATTATATTTACATAATATTTTCAATCTTTCATAGCAGCCTATTAATTGAACTTTAAAACTTAGGGCTATTCAAAATAATTGAAAAATAAAATGAAAATCAAATACCCTTTTAAAAACTTAAAAATTATTAAAACAAACATGTTTCGGTACATTCAGCCATCAATCGAGCCCCAATGGGCTGAATGTCCCGAAACATGTTTGTGTTTTAATAATTTTAAGGTTTTTAAAGGGTATTTGATTTTCATTTCATTTTTCATAGCCTATTAGCCTATTTTCAACATTGTGTGGACCCCATTCAATGCGTACATAAGTTCTTTTAATATAACTATAATAATATTTTTTCAATAAATTTGATATCTTTAGCATAATTTCATGCCCCGTGCTGTGCAGCACACAAATTTTTACCGCATCGCATATTAGCAGCATGCTTGAAACGCTTACAAAATCGACCGCACTGTCAGGCTGCTAGAACGGCTATTGGTACAGCGTACGCGATCTAGCGAGAGCTATCAAAACTACTAGGGAGATTATGTAGCTAGGTGGCAGCACCTTACGGGTTGATAAGACGGCGAATTTCAAAAGTACATTATTTATTTATGAATGCAGATTCGAGTAGAGTATATGAATGCAGATGTGAGTGCAGAACAATACATCTCGTAAAATTTTTATTTTAAATACATTTAAATGTATTTTATTCCTATGTTAAGTCGCTTCTTGGCTATAGCACTTTATATAGAAACTAGCCTCATTGAGATGAATTGAGGCGCTCAGAGTCAAAGGGTGTAAGTGACATTTTTTGAAAAACGAGTTAATTAGTAAAACGAGTAGATGAAACATATATTTAACTAGTGGTGAAGAGATTTAAGTGAAAAACTTAATATTCACTGAGTTCTGGTGAAGAAAAAATGACACTTTCTAAAATCGCCAGACAGCTGCGTGGAAAAAGGATGTAAGCGCACTTACATCTGTTTGGCTCCAAGCAAATGTAGATTTTCAAACTAGCGTTATCATAAGTCAATAAAAGCCTTATGGACTTTCCATTATTTTCTCATCAAAGTGAATAGATTTTGATAGTATTTCGATATAAGTCATGATTTGAATGAAAAGTAATCATTTTTCGCTTCTTTTGCTGTTAATCTGGGTGCCAATGAATGAGGGTTTTTAGGTTGTATATTGTTGATTTTTTCTTGTTTGTACTAGATTTTGACTTTCGAAACTCAGTGATGCCATTTTTTAAAGTTGAGCATTTTTTGTAATTCAAGATGGCGGCCAAAATTTCGGTTCCATTTCTAGTCTATCACGATTTACGTCAAAACGAAGCGTCGAACGAAAGAAAAATCATTGTTATCTTTTTTTTAGTAAATTAAATTTTCAAGAGAATTATACTAAATTCATTTCTCTATCTTTATTAGAAACCGATTTATGATTTTTCAAAAAAGAGGTTACTTTTCGAGAAAACCGAGAATTTGAGTATTTTTAGTTTTTGTTTACTTAGATCTTCTGACGTATTCATTTGAATCGTGTGATTCAAAATCCCACTGGGGATAATTTTGTCCGCTAAAATTCGAGTCCAAGTAGATCTTTCTTTCTTGTATAGTGTTTTTGAACTAGGGCAGTAAAAAGATATCCTTGTATTTCAAAAAACCCTTTTTTTGAAGAATATTGTCTCAAAAAAGTTATACGAGCTTGTATTGATATTTTCTCTGGTAATAATATCTCTTAGATCAATTCTCAGCAGATAAGTCACTTACCGACCTGAATTTTTGTCATGCTTGAAAGTAGGGACCCTTTAAGGATCTCCATCTAAGGATACCTCTAACTATTGTAAAAGTCATCGGATCCCAAATACAAATACATAGCTCATTATTTCCAGCTCATCAAGGCGGTTTAAATTCATACATAATATGTTAAATTCGGTCAAAATTGAGAAAAAAAATTTTCTGAGAGAATATCGACTTTTCCATCATATACGATAAACGGTCATTTTTTGCTTACAAATGAGTATATCTTCCAGGTCCTTTGAGATAAAAAATTGAAATTATCATGAAAATGTAGAGAAATTCTTCCTCTTTAATATCCTATGAATCACTTTCATGACATCAAGCATTCAAGATAGTTAAATCAACTTGAATAAATTTTGAAATTCCATACATTCAGTTTTTAAGGATTGTCAGGTAATCAATGGACACTAATTTAAGTTTGTTTGATGATGCAAAGTTTTACGAGAGGATCATACATGTAGAACAAATTATTCTCTACAATTTGAGCCTAATAACGTGTTTTTTCTTGCTCCGAACTTGATTTTGAGTCTATTGATTGCCTAACAAGCCATTAAAAACTGAATGTATGGAATTTCAAAATTTATTCAAGTTGATTTAACTATCTTAAAATACGTGATGCCATAAAAGTGATTCATAGGATATTAAACAGAAGAATTTCTCTACATTTCATGAAAATTTCAATTTTCCATCTCAAAGGACTTGGAAAATATATTTATTTGTAAGCAAAAAATGACGTTTTTTTTTTGTATATGATGGAAAAGTCTATATTCTCTCCTAAATTATTTTTCTCAATTTTGACCGAATTCAGCATATTATATATGAATTTAGACCGCCTTGATGAGCTGAAAATAATGAGCATATATACATTATTTAATATTACTACTCTGTCATTGTGGATTGTGGTAAGATTTTTCAAATTAGAGCTACAAAGTCTTAGTTCACTTACTCATTTTTTGTTGCATTTGAGTGTAGAATTTATTTTTTCTTGATGACTATTATAAGCATTTATAATAAGACATTATTATAAGACATTTTTTTCAAATAATAATTTTTAAGTCAACCGTGAACAGAATATTGAATTATGTTGAAGACACTGGCGGCTCGTACCCACGAAACAGGTGAAGTTCTGTTCAGTCGACTGTTCATTGGCTGTCGCTAACAATCGAATGCTTTAATTTTATAGGCAGCTAACTCTGAGCATGTGAAATGTGAAATCTTCGTTTCATGAGATGTTTCTGGAACAGAAACAAATGTAAGACACTGGCGGCTCCTACCCACGAAACAGGTGAAGTTTTGTGTAGTAAAAGATACGGGCACTTCACCTGTTTCGTGGGCACGAGAAAGTACTGTAAGATCCGCCTTCTAAAGTTTTAATTCAACTTTTAACTATAGGCCTAAGACTCTGAGAAACTGTTCATTTTTAGTAAAACAGCCCACAGATCTCATGAATGAATAGATTCATTCATCAAAATCGAATGAGACTATAGGTATAGTCTGTCCAAGCAAAGAAGACCCTCCGGCAAGATGAGAAAATGACTCCAGCTCGATCAATATTGGCTCAAAAATTAATAATTTGGTCTCAATCGTAGGAAGGAAACATTCTGATTGATCTACAATTTGAGACCGAATCAATATTTTTTGAACCAATATTGACCGAGCTGGAGTCATTTTCTCTTCTTGCCAGAGGGTCTTCTTTGCTTGGACAGACTAAATAGTATGTCCAAGAAGATACTACATTTTGGTAAGATATGGTAAAATTACTCCAGCTCGGTCAATATTGGTTCAAAAATTATCAATTTGGTCTTAATTTGAAGGAAACATTCTGATCAACAATTTGAGATTGAATATATGTTATTGGAACTAATATTGGCCGAGCTGGAGTCATTTGCTTGTATAGACTAAAGAAAAATGCGACAAGTAAGCTGCAACTGCGACCTAGCGGCGAAAGATTCAAACATGTAGTTGAAGCTACTAAACTCTCTCGCTAGATAGGGTAAGCTGTACCAACGACAAACTGTCGCCGTCAGACAACCCTCGTTTCTGCTAACTGTTCGATTCGGTGTGTTTTCAAGCGTTTAGCTTTAAATCATCAGAAAAACACATTCAACATTAATTAATTAATCATGAAGAAAACGCAAGTGGGATCGACTAGCTATGGTAATGGACAGATCATTTCTTTAATTCAAGGAATATTCATTGTATTTTTCTGAAGAATACAAATGTATATCAATTGTATAATGCAGCTTGAGCCATCGATATTAAGTGTTCCCAAATAAATGTGCCTAACTTATCAAGCTAATCTTCTACACCAAGTACTGAGGAACTTTTGAATGATATAAGAATACCAAAGAGGATCTCACTATTCAAGAAAGATCTTTTATTCTATGATATTACCCACACAATCGTTTATCACTGTAAAAATTTGCTAAAAATTCTCATTATCTATCAAATCCATCATGTACTAGTAGAAATTTACTGAGAATTTGATCTCATCCAATCAGAAGTAGGCAATAAATGTCACATGTTTGTTATGGTCAATCAAAAGGCGTTCAGCAAATAAAAAAACAACCTTGTTAAATTTTTTAAATAGAGAGATCAACCTCTATTACTCATTGAAATTCGAAATAAAACATTCCAGGCTAATTCTATTTTCCTATTTTAGATTATAATAATTATGATCTTTGTTGAATAAACAATCAAATCATTGGAATGAATTGTACTGAAAATTCATGCTTACTGATTGTCTCATATTGATTGGTCTTATAGTTCATACAAGTTATTTAAAATAATTAAAAATGAGCACCTTTTAATGACTTACAAAAATGAGCTATTTTAATTGAAATAAGATAACACCTGGACTAAGAATTCGAGCCCAGGCAAGCATTATAAGAAATAATTGAAAAGACAAGATGTTGTCAAATCACTGATTTATTAGAAAATCGAGATACCGGTATTGGTTTTTACACCATTATCAATCCCTGGTAAACTCAAGAGTTCAGTAAACTGGTAACTCTGGGGAACCTGGTAAACTCAAGGGATTGATAATGGTGTAACAACCGAAACCAGTTTATCGATTTTCTAATAAATCAGTGGTTTGACAACATCTTGTCTTTTCATTTATTATGGATAACTACTACAATATCAATTTCACAACTACTCAAAGAGCATTATTAGAAACATTCCCGAATGGAAACTGATAAAATTTTATAGAAGAGACTATCTTTTTTTTCAACTCCAATAGACGTTTATGATAATTTCTTCTCTTATCTGACATAAAATCCAATTTCCATTTATGAGAAATATACGATATTTGTATGAATGTTCGCTAATTTCGTCGATAAATATATGAATAGTTATCAAAATGAAATTAATATTCCACTCGTTCTTCTGATGTACCCAAAAGTTCACGATTATGTTATCAATAAATAAATTATCAAAGCGAAAACAATACCCCTACGTTCCTTCAGTATTCCCCACCTAACCCCTTCCAACAATTATAATGTAGCCCTGAACCCATCAATACAATGTCACGGCAAGATTTGAGAGTGTCCCGGGGGGGAACTTCACAACGACCCCCCACCTTGAATCACCCCTAATTTGACGCGACCCTCCAATCACGTCAGAGCCCATTTTGGGGCCTATGTGTGGCGGTGAGGGCAAGGGGGGGCGTTGTTGGAGCGCCGATATTTTGACACAGAATTAGAAGAATTGACCCTCAGGGACCATATGTCAACCCTACAAATGTGACCAGCTACCCTCCGCCCCCGAAAACAGCCCCCTCCCCCCCAAAATAAGCACTGTTCTGTTGGTGCATTGCAGGTGAGTGCAGAGACCACCATGTTGCTACAAATAAGAGTAAAGAGAAATTGATGTAAATGGTGTGGAAGAGAGAGAAAATTGATGTAATAGAGAGAGTACGATATGTTAAGAGAGGTCAATTTATTCATTTTTTGCATTCACTGTTGTTTTATCTATTCATTTATCTAGAATCGACATGAACATATGACAAGGGAGGGAGAAACAGACAATTGAATGATTGTAATACCTAATTTCCTTCGAATTGGAAAATATGATTTGTAGGTTGTGATAGAGAGTTAGCTAGTAATTTTAAAATTAAGAGCTTCCATCAAAGTGACGAGAATCTAATTTGAATTTAAATTTTTTTTCGGGTTGAATTATTATTTGATTGTAAAATGTGAATTTTAACGTTCCTCCCAACTATTTCTAATCCTGGTTTGAATATAGTTCAATTTTAGTTTGTTTTTTCAGTTACTGCTCTAATTACAGAAAAATCTCAATCATAAGTGGCTCAGTTTCAGGGCCCTCGCATGGTGTGTGCGACTGCACTGGGCGCCACGGCCAAGGGGGCGCCGCGTCGGCTGATGCAAAACGGGAATTTTAAAAATTCAAATTGGGCTATTGAAATAATTCTTTTACTATTAAATAAGAAAACTTATTTCACCAACAACTTAAATACTCAAGAAATTATTTCCTCTGCATAAACTCATTCATAATAATGAATTGATCGATTGAAAACCACAATCAATGTATGAAGCAAGCCAAGAAACGCCCCTCTTAAATTTAATTCCATTGTTGGCTGACAACCACCTTACACTCTGTCGACCAATCACAAGCCAGTTCCTGATAAAAACTTCTTTCTAATATTTTTAAAGAATTTTTGTGGTTTTTCAAACTTTTTTCTAGCGTGAGGTCGGTATATCAGATCATGAATAGTTTGAGTTCTATTTCATCATAGGCCTATTCATCATAATCAAAATAGAATTAATGAGTATAAGACGAGAGTGCAAAATCATATTTTCATTTCATTTCATACAGCATAGAACACTATTGAAGTCTTAATAGTACTGGCCTAGGTTACACGATGAAAGTAAAACTGAATCTAAATTCTATAAATAAATTCATCAAATACTGACTTGATAAAATCTTACCAGCCTGAAAACATAAATGAATATTATATTAGCACAAGATCGTTAATAGTGAATAAGCGTATTTTTATGTATGATATACCATCCTTCATTTTATTGCTAGCAGCCATTTTCTAAGACAGAACTCACGGAGCACTGTCAACCAATAAGAAAAGAGTGGGGCATGAAGGCGAATCCAAGTTGAATCTGAAACATTACCCGTCAACTGCTGCCATCTACTGGTTGAATTTGGAAACTTCTCTAACCAATGTTTTCGGCCATTTTGATTGTAGGCGGAGCTTGGAGGCGTGTCCAATGGAAGTTAAATCACCTTATTGCTACTGCCATCTGATGGCTGACCTCAGAACTATCTCGAATGTTATTCAAGAAAGTTGGGTATAGCAGTGAAAATGGCTGAAATCCTCTATTTGATTCTTATTGATATTCCGATTTTTAGTTGAAACATCTTTATTTCCAGTGAATTTGAATATTTATGATGATACTCAATATTTTACTGTGAAAAATTTATTATTCCATTCCTTATGTGCTTTCAAACAAACTGATAAAATAAATGAATCAATAATCAAAAATTCAATATTTCAATGATAAAGTACAGTACAATAATTATGACAGTTTTGCTCAATGTAGCTCAATCACGTATCCAATACATAAAAATACGAGACAATACGTTCAAATACATTAAAATAAGCAGGTCCCTATAATCCTTTTTGCCACACTACATGCAACAATGCGATTGCTAATGAGATAACTGTGAATATGCAAGGCAGCTTGAATCATGTTTGGCTTTGAATATATTATTTATGTTGGATTGCATTCGTCTGGTAAAGGGGAGTGTGTCTCGCAAATCTCGCAAAGGGCGCCAAAAAACCTCGCTAGGGCCCTGCTCTAGTTGAATATCTCAATGATAACTCAATTTAATCTGTTAATGAGTACACAGTTTGGTCTCTCAATGAGTACTCAATTGAATCTCTCAATCAGTTCTCAATCATATCACTTAATGAGTACTCAGTTGAAACTCTCAATCAGAACTCAGTTGAACCTCTTAATTGACTCTCAGTTGAATCTCTCAATTGAACCTCATTCGAATCTCTCAATTAGTTGAATATTTCAACCAATACTCAGTGAGATCTCTCTAAGAGATACACCTGGTATAGTTGCTTGAAATTTGGAATGGTTTATTTCCCAATATCCGAGTATGCCATAATCAATTGAGACTCACACGTCATCAAATTGATTGGTTTGGTTTGACTTCTGTGTGCCATTGATTGATTTACCGCTGACTCAATCATTGTGATGTCAGTATATAGTACGTCCACTTGATGTGAAGTCAATCAATCCAACCAATCAAAATCTGTAAGATCATGTGCACGCCACTGGCGGCTCGCGCCCACGAGACAGGTGAAGTGCCTGTATCTTTCACTGTACAGCACTTCACATGTTTCGTTGGAACGAGCCGCCAATGGTGCACGTCCTATACCACTATGTTTAGACTACCACCACTTACAGACTCTAAGTAGCTCCGAGGAATAAAAAGGGAATCACACCCTATCGTTGAAATGGATCTATAACTCTTTTTTTTCTTCTTTTTCAAGTTCTTATAAATTTTTGTTGGTCCGTGAATACGTGGAAGCGTAAACATTGGATAATTTCAAGGGGAACACTCCTAGAATGTTGAGGACTAAATTTATCATTACATACGCAAGTTTCTAACATTTGACAAAGTTCTTTAAAATGTTAATGGACTGTCAATACTGTATAGACACATATAATGGCACGTTTGAAAAACATTGACATAACGTAGGAATATTATAAGGTAAACATAGCTTGAGATATGATTGGTACAACTAGTGATAACTGAGGAGTCCGATCTCACTAGACGTCAAATCTGCAATAAAAGTGTAAATATAATAAAAATACCAATAAAAAACAATATCACAGCATTTGGTAGCAATGACTCATTATTTTCTGAGAAAAATCATTTCAGTAAATTTCCAGTGTAGTCCGAAATCATATTTTCTATTTTCTATTCGGTAGAAATAATGGAAACAGTTTTCCAGTGAAATAGACTTTCATCTGAAAGTTGTCGAAAAAATGAAGCCTTGAATGAAACAAACTCTTCTAATGAAAAATTAGATCGGCCGGAGCAATAAGGAGGAAAAAGAAAGAGAGAGAAATTGTAAGAAGGGAAAAAAGAAGGAAGAGAAGGATAAGAAGAAGAGGATGGAAAAAGGGGGAGTTTGAGTGAAAGAAATGGAAAAAAGGAAGAAGAAAGCAAAGAAGATGGAGGAGGAGGAGAAAATGAGAAGGAAAAAAGGAGGAAGAAGGAAGAAGAAGAAGGAGAAGAAGAAAAAGGAGTAGAAGAAGGAGTAGAAGAAGAGGATGAAAAAAAAGGGAGAATTTGAGTGAAAGAAATAGAGAAAGGGAAGAAGGAGGAGGGGAAAATGAGGAGAAAAAAAGGGGAAGAAGAAAGAAAAAGAAGAAGAAGAAGAAGAAGAAGAAGAAGGAGAAGGAGAAGAACAAGAAGAAGAAGAACAAGAAGAAGAACAAGAAGAAGAAGAAGAAGAAGAAGAAGAAGGAGAAGAAGAAGAAGAAGAAGAAGAAGAAGAAGAAGAAAAAGAAAATCCAGGTGAAAAGTGAGTGAAAAAACTATGGTTGTGGATTGATGTGTGAAACCATAGTTTGCAAAAAGTGACTTGATGAACTATGGTTTGGTAGGTGGGGATCGAAATTGTGGAACGTTGACACCATTCATAATCCTCAACGCTTTTTCAACTGAAATTGAGAATTCAAAGTGAGAGGAAAGTGTAGGAAGAGGAGGAGGAGGAGGAGGAGGAGGAAGAGGAGGAAGAGGAGGAGGAGGAGGAGAAGGAGGTGGAGGAGAAAAGAAGTAGTAGGTTGATGAGGAGGATGATAATGACGATAAGAATGGAAAGGAAGAGGAGGAGAAGAAGGAGAAGAAGGAGGAGGAGGAGGAGGTGATGGAGAAGGAATAGACTGATGAAGAGGAGGAGGAGGAGGAAAAGGCGGAGGAGTTGGATTAAGAGAGGTTCTGAAATGAAAAAAGCCTACTTTTTCATATCACTAGTAGGCTTTTCTCGGTTTCGAATAATGAGGCTCTACGCTTTACGCATGGTAGATGGCCAAATAATCCAAGTCCTATTTTTCATTCGTCTCTTTCTTTCTCTTCTTCTACTTCTACTCCCACTTTCTCCCATCTTTTTCTTTTTTTCTCTTCTTTTCTATTCACTTCTCCTTCCTCACTCCATTCTTCCAACACTGAGATTCATTGGCGCATTTTTCCACTTGTGCTTAGCTCTTTAGGATTAACCGTGATTTTGTCCGTTCTCACTTAATTATCGCCAAACTCTCGTTTTGTTTATCAGCTTGAAGGTTTTATCTTACCTAACATTATTTTTGCAGCTTTATATCCATAAACCTCATATCTTCATTATAGCCTTTTAATAGAAAAATCAAACTTCAAACTTAGGGCTATTTAAATTAAATGAAAAATCAAATACCTTTTTTAAAAACTTGAGAATAATTATTGAAAAAACACGTTTCGGGACTCAATGTGAAATTCTCAATTTACATGCTATTATCAATGTGAAAATAGTTATTTGTGTAACTAGAGCGTAAAGTGACAGATTGCTGCATCGAGAGAAACAGTTTTTTTCACGAGCCGTAGGCGAGTGAAAAACGTTTCTCGAGTGCAGCAACAACACTTTACGGTCGAGTTGCACACTAAATTTTTCCTACAGTTACCATTATTAGGCCCCTGTTATGAGTGGATGAAAATAACCTGGAATTTTCAAATGTTTTATTGTAGCCTACAGTAATTTTTCAGTATTTTTTGTCGTAATCTTCATAATTCATTTCATCTTTATATTCTTCATAAAAATTATGTAAAGTATCTCCATCTTACAAGTTTGGGAAATTGAAGATGGCGGAATATTTATTTTTTAAATAATGGGAAGGTAATGTGTTGATACATGATTTCAACAAAGATTTTCAAAACGAAATAAATAGTGAAGCAAGCAAGTGGTCCTATCAAACTGTTTTTTGAATATTAACTTGATAATTAAATTTATATCATGAATTATATAATTAAATATATATATTTAAACGGTTCAAGAAATTGATGTGTCGTTTTCAGCAAAAAATTTATTCTCAAATTCTGCATCAAGGTCACGTACAACATTAAACCCTTACCATTTCCCATTGAAAAACCGCTGAGAGAACAAGCTGCCCAAAAAATCTGGTGAAAAATTAAGTTGGTGAATGACTGTTATTATTAATGATTGCTATTGTCAGGACAATATAAAGTTGTCTTCGGAAGCAAATTAGTAGAGCTGATTTAGTTGTTGTTTCAATTTACTCTTGCAGGCAGCTCACTGATTGTCTAGAAAGAGCTGAGAATCAATAACCACCGTAATTTTACAACCAATTTTTTGGTGAAGCGTATCAATGAGAGCGCTCTATCGGGAGCGCTCTGTCTCTAATATTACATCTAGTGACTGTTGTCTCCAGTAGAAGAGTTCGCGCAAGCTGGGAAGATTCGTCATTACAGTACACTTTATATTATGACAGCGTGTCTTCTCAGCATGCGCAAACTTTTTCCAACTGAAGCTTTTTGCAAAAGCCACTAGGACTAGAAGATGATATTATTCATTGTTATAATAGCTGTAAAATTAAGTTGAAAACATGAAATAGAGATGATCATTTTCACACACTAATAAAAATTTATTTACATCTTATTGGATATTGATAATTCTCTTGATAATGTTGATTATTTTCATGATTATAATATAATATAAAATGTTAAAGAAGGTGTTTATTATTTATTGTTGGTTATACTGATATTGAATGTACAGCTGGTGCAGTTATTAATTACGATACCAGCTGTAGCAGACGAAACTTCTTGAGAATGCTGTGATTCAGTACCGGTATGAGATTGAGTTGTTGATGTTGCTGTTTGTTGTATTGCTGAGGTTGGATGAGGCTTATTGGTATTTACGTGACTATTTTGACCAAGAATCATTGTTGCAGTTGTAATTTTTGAAGTTATAGATTCTTCTACATATCCTTCTGCCACAGTAGAACTCTTCCACCCCCCGTGCCTTTTCAATTGTAGGATGTCACCTCCTGCTTCAACTAAAAGTGTAGCCGAAGTTCTTCGGAAACAATGTCCAGTGTACAGCTGGGGATCAGCCAATTTCAAAAAAGTAGCTACATCGGATGGAATTTTCCCTATTGTGTTACTACCCACAGGCTGTCTCGTGCATAAACCATTTCTAAAGTTCAAAAATAAACGACCTGTGCTGGCAATGTTCACTGGCCTTAATTTTAAGTAGTCTCTGAACAATTGGAGATAATCAATGTCACTTTCATTATCGTTTGTGATTGTGAATGTGCGACTTTTGTAGTTCTTACTCTTCAGTATTTTTATGATCAAAACATCACCTTTATTGTCGATGTCTTCAACTCTCATCTGGGTAAGTTCGTCACGCCTACACGCACCTGATAAACCAATTATTAATACCACTTTCTTCATTAAAAAGAAATGATTTGGAGCTTTTTTTAAAAATTGTTCAACTTCACTCTTTGATAGAATCTTCGACTTCTTAGGTACATAGCCTACAGCATTTTTTTCAAAAAAGCAATCACTTTTTTGAACCTACTTATATCAATATCATTTTTTATTTTTATGGTAGACTTCAACATTGAATATGTGCTCCAAACTGTCGACGGGCTCATGTTTTTGGATAGTTCGGAAAAGTAGGCTAATAACACATTTTCACTTATTCTAGTAACTTTCTTCTCAATGCACCAAGAATTGAATTGGTTAAACTTATGTTCGTATATTTGTTTGGATTTTTCGGGAAGCAGGCTGAGCGAGTTCGCAATTTCTTTCAATTCCTCCGGAGTGCTGGTTTCGTTTTCTTCATCTTCACTGAAATCCATTATTTTTTACAAGAAAAATCAATTGAAATAAGTTATACTTAAAGATCGAGCGCAATACGTTAGGTTAGAATCACTTTCGCTTTCCGGGAGCCGGCATCTGGCTAGCGGTCGAGCCAGTGTTGCCAACCTAATTTCGGATTCTGAATACGGAACGTCCATTCAACGTGCTTACTATTTCGTGTTGTTAGGTCCTAGGTGGGAACGCGTAAAATACGATTTTACGCGTTGCATTTTTCATTTTACGCACTCCTCGAGAATGTCCAATTTTACAAACTAGATTCAGTGCGTAATTGGCACTTTTTGAGGCAACTGTAGGAAAAAAATTTTTTTTATTCACATTGATAATGAGCTGAGTGTGTCCCGAAACATGTCTGTTGAATAATAATTCTGAAGTTTTAAAAGAAGAATATTTGATTTCTCATTTAATTTATCAATCCTCTCAATAGGCTATTATTACAATAATAAACAAGTCAATGAATGATAAAAAGGAAATTTACTAAATTTCAATTGGGCCACTAGAATATATTATTCACTATTAACTTCAATCCAATTTCAATTTTAATTTATTAAAACACACAAAAGACAAGAATAATCACAATAAATCTCAAAAAACTAATATGCAATAACAATGGTACATTAAACAAAACACAGGCTTCATGGTTGGGTGTGCTGGAAAGAAAAGAGAGAAGAAATAATTAACTTAGTTTATTACTTCTATCAACAGCTTGAATTCACAAGAAATTATTTCCGCTTAAACTGATTCATCATAATGAATTAATTAATTGAAAAACCACGATCAATGTATGAAGCAAGCCAAAAAACGCCCCTCTTGAATTTAATTCTATTGTTGACTGACAAGCACATTACACTCTGTCGACCTATCACAAGACAGTTTCCTATAAAAACCACTGGCGGCTCGTACCCAAGAAACAGGGGAAGTGCTCGTATATTTTACTGTGCAGCACTTCACATGTTTCGTGGACACGAGCCGCCTGTGATAAAAACTTCTCCCTAATATTTTTACCGTTACGAATAGTTGTGGTTTTTCAAACTCTTTTCAGGCAAGAGATCGGTATTGTATCATGATTAGTATGATTTCTATTTCATCATAATATTCATTGTATGAAAAATAGGATTAATGAGTATAAGGTGGGAGTGCGAAATCATATTTCCATCTCATTCCATACAGCATGAAACTATTGAAGTCTAGTACTGGCCCAAGTTACACGAAGTAAAACTGAGTCCAAACTCTATGAATAAATTCTTCAAATACTCACTTGATAGAATCTTACCAGCCTGAATTCATAAATAAATATCATATTAGCACAAGATCGTCAAAAAGTAAATCAGCGTAATTTTTCGTGTATGATAAATAATTCATCATTTTCTTGCAAGCAGCCATTTTGAAACGATAGCGAAAGACTGCCAACCAATAAGAAAAGAGCAGGCGGGCCATGAAGGCGTGTCCAAGTCAAATCTGAAACATCACCCGTCAACTGCTTCCATCTAACGGTTGAATTTGGAAACTTTTCTAACCGATGTTGACGGTCATTTTGATTGTAGGCGGAGCTTGAAGGCGTGTCCAATGGAAGAAAAAGTACCCTATTGCTACTGCCATCTGCTGGCTGAATTAGGAACTATTTCAAAAGTAATTCAAGAAAGTTGGGTAGAGCAGTGGAAATGGCTGGAATCTTCAATTAGCTTGTTATTGGGTTTCCGATTCTGTGTTAAAACATTTTTATCTCCAATGAAATGGAATATTTATGATGATTACCAATATTTCTCCGTGGAAAATTTATTATTCTCTTCCTTATATGCTTTCAAGCATTCTAATAAATTAAATTAATCAATAATAGAAATTTTAATATCTTAATGATAAAGTACGGTACAATGTGACAGATTTGCTCAATGTAGATAGCCTTAAGTTATTTCGTATCAATTCTTGTAGACTTTGGCTTATTACGTATCCAATACATGAAAATACGAAACAATACGTTGATATACAATGACCAAGTCCCTGAAATCCTTTTCGCCACACCACATGCAACATTGGGATTGCTAATGAGAAAAATGTGATCATAATATGGACTAGTAGTTCTGTGAACAGTAGACCTCACGAAGTCAATCATAGATCGGGCATTATTCATGGAGGGAATACTTAGTTATGATGAGTTCCATAAATTGCATGCGTCATTGCATGGAATTGATAATAAACTCAACAGCTTGTTAAGCATGAATAATTACTTGTATAAAGTGTGAGTTCTCCTACTTCCAGAAGTATAAATGTATCTAGTAATATTTTAGTATGGAGGTAGTTCCTTTTCCTTTCATATTATCCTTAAAATGCAATATTTCAAGAAACCTTACATATACATCAACGCGCAATTTCAAGAGGAACATTCCTGTCAAATTTTATCAGAATCTTTTGCCGCGTTTTATCGTAAATGCGGAACAAACAAACATAAACAAAAATGCAAAATCGTCGTCTTGAATCTGGACCTCACTTACGTTCGGTCAATGGAACAATTGAGGATTCGTCAATATTTGAGGGTTCCACAACTTTAGTTTTGACGATCTCTCAACTCTCCTATGGTATGAGTAAAGGAAATGTCAGCTGTTCTGTTGACGATACGTCAAAATTTGAGGCTGTTTAGAAAACAGGGGATCAGTCTTTATAAGTAGGCTATTGTTTTCACATTGTGATTCCACAAAATCGTTCAACTAAACGAATGCTCACAAATGAGAGACGAATGTAAGTGAATCTTGTTGATTTCTTCCAAGTACTCAATCGTGGATTACAAAACAAATAAGAATGAAAGAAATCTCCAGAGCAAGGGAGAAGAGATATTATCAAAGAGCCTGTCCATCAGATATAGGCCTACAACGTCGAAATTCGCTCGTTTACATTCTGTAAGGCATTTTCGGGTTTTAGGCTTTTCAGCACCCACTTTTTCTTCTTCTTCTTCTTCTTCCCCTTCCTCCCCACCCCTTCCCCCTGACTTTCTTCTCTTCAGTGAGAGAGCAAATTTCTCCAAATCCAATTGTAACCTTCCAAAAAATGCCGTCAGCACACTTCCCAACCAACTGACAAGATCTCTAGCAAGCTTGCTTTTTTTTCTTCTTCTTCTTCTTCTTCTTCTTCTTCTTCTTCTTCTCCTTCTCCTTCTTTTTCGTCTTTCTATCACCCTCTTTCTCCAAGTAGACATCTGACTTCCTCCCTTCTGAGTAGACTACGTCATTTGCATCCAATTGTGAAAATCAGCTGCTAAAATCGTACAGCAACAATGTAACAATGCAACTTATATTTATTGATGGGAAAGTGATGGAAGAAGAGAAAGAGACGACATGATTGAGCCACAGCAATATATTGTTTTTGGATTATGCAGAAAGCAGATGAAAACAGTACTTTGATTAGAATTTTGAAATAAAAAAATTTGATAAGTTTGAGAAGCACTGGCGGCTCGTCCCTGCGAAACAGGTGAAGTGCTCGTATCTTTTACTGTACAGTACTTCACCTGTTGCGTGGGCACGAGCCGCCAGTAGTGGAAAGTTGTGATAATAAAGAAGAAGGAATCGTATAATTGCAAGAATTACCAAGAAATGACTAAATTTCTCTATTAAATGATATTTTTTTCAATGTATTATAGAATTCCCTCTTTTAGAAGATTTGCTACTTATTGATAAAGACAGTCAGTCGTTACTGGCCCAAGTTACACGATAAAAGTGAAATTGAGTCAAAATTCTATAAATAAATTCTCCAAATACTCACTTAATAGAATCTCACCAGCCTGAATGAATATGTCTACATTAATGAATATTATATTAGCACAAGATCGCAAGTAGTAAATCAGCGTATTTTTTTTGTGTGTGATACACCATCCATTATTCCCTTGCTAGCAGCCATTTTCTAAGACAGAACTCACGAAACACTGTCAACCAATAGGAAAAGAGCAGGCGGGGCATGAATGCGTGTCCAAGTCAAAACTGAAACATCACCCGTCAACTGCTGCCATCTACTGGTTGAATTTGGAATCTTTTCTAGCCGATTTAGTCGGCCATTTTGATCGTAGGCGGAGCTTGGAGGCATGTCCAGAGGAAGTCGAAGCTGGTCGCCCTAATGCTACTGTCATCTGCTGGCTGAATTCGGAACTATTTCAAATGCTATCCAAGAAAGTTGGGTAGAGCAGTGAAAATGGTTTAATTCTCCAATTTGCTTGTTATGGAGTTTCCGATTTTCTGTTAAAACATCTTCATTTCCAATGGAATGGAATATTTATGATGATTCTCAATATTTTCCTGTGAAAATTTTATTATTCCCTTCCCTATGTACTTCCAAGCAAACTGATGAAATTAATTAATCAATTATAAGAATTTTAATACTTTATTGATGAAGTGCGGAAGTATATGACAGTTTTGCTCAATTAAGATAGCCTTTAGTTGTTTTTATTGATTCCTGTAGGCGTTCGCTTATCACGTATCCAATACATAAGAATACGAAACAATACGGTGGGATGCATTGAAATAAGCAAGTTCCTATAATTATTTTTGCCACACCACATATTTACAACATTGGGATTGCTTATAAGAAAAATGTGAACATCCAAGGCAGCTAGAATCATGTTTGGCTTTGAATATTGGCTCATTACAATATATTTGATTGCATTCGTCTGGTAATGGTGGGGAGGGGGTGGTTCACTTGTCAAAATCTCGCACAGGGCGCAAAAAAAAAAAAAAAAACACGCGAGCGCTCTGCTTCATAGAGCACTTCTAAGAGAAGTGACAGGTTTGTGAGTATTGATGTTCACCATTATATTCTTTTATGAAAAGTCTAAAGCTTTGCATTTCCTGATTCAAGATTCAATGTCCAATAACAGTAATATTCTATCATGTAGCTAAAGTGATTTTTGTGCCACAATGAAAAGTGCCAACATTTTCACGGAACAAACCGCTGTATTTAACTCACGAATCACTGTTAAGCTTCTCATAAAATCCTGAATAAAAAATCTCCCATCACAATACTTTGCGGATCCCTCATCCACGAGCGAGTTTCTTCTGAGAAAAAAGCTTGATAAAGACTGAGAATATCGTTTACACTGAAAAAGCTCAGTGAAGAGAAAGGAAAAATTACAAGACTCAAAGTTCTCTCACAGAATAAGAAATTAAACTTGATCACAACGTAGACTGCCTGAGCAAAGAAGACATTCCGGTAAGATGGGGAAATGACTCTTGTTTGGTCAATAATGGTTCAAAAATTATAAATTTGTTTTTAAATTGTAGAGCAGAATGTTTTCTACAATTTGAGCCAAAATTTATAATTTATAAAACAATATTGACCGAGCTGGAATCATTTACCCATCTCGCCAGAATGTCTTCTTTGCATGTGCATACTTTAGCTACGGCTAAATCTGAGACGCTGCTTCCTTTAATCTCATTATATTTTGCTTTCCACTCAGAATTCACGGTCGGGTTTTGTTTTACTCTGTTTCCTCATTATATCTTAGTCACTTTCTCCTACTCTTTTTTTCTTTTTCTTCATCCTTTCACTTTTCACTCTCTGTCACAAAGAGGAGTAATGTCGGCACCAGTTTGATGAATATCAATGTGACAGAAGTAATAAATAACTGTGGTTCTAATTGTTTGTAATAAAAGAATTATTATAGTCTTCTTATTTCTCTTTTCTTTCCAATACCTTGATGTATATACCTTTTTTATGTATGATGTAACATAATCCCACTGAAATTGATTTGAAGAAAATATATATATCAGTGGAGCACTACTTATTACATTGAATAGTGAAGATCTTTACAACCTAGTTTTGGAGCGCAGACTATTTTTCAAAATCGCTTCATTAGACCAATCACAAGGATCTAATCAACACTAATCGAGGGGAGGGTTTTTTTCTAAATCAATTAGAATTTTTTTCATGGAGAACGATTGATAACTCAGATGTCTAGCAACAGAAGCATAATTTTACTGGAAGCATTGGCGGTTCGTACCCACGAAACAGGTGAAGTGCTGTACAGTAAAATGACACTTCACCTGTTTGTGGGCACGAACCGCCAGTGTAATCAAAAATATTTTGTTATTCCACAATATGATTTCTTGTTCAATATGGATTCAATGTAACTTTCGGTTTCATAGTATAGTGCGTACAAAATATCATACTGTTTTTTATAAAATATTGAAGAGTAGAAAAAATTTTCGAGGACTAAATAATATAGATTTTATATTGCTAATATTCATATCAATATCAATAATTATAATATCCTCATTACATATGACCTAATAGACAACTTCATATCAATATTATATTGAATAATAGGGAAGGTATTGATGACTGAATAATGAATTGAATATGACCGAATAATGATTCATTAGATGGTTTCTTCTCGAACACCTCACCTCACTGGAAAATCAGATGAAAAGCTTTTTCTTATGATTTGAAGAGAAAACTTAGCGGCTAATAAGTTGTTGGAGTGAAAACACAAAGTTGTTAGTTGTGAAAGTGATTGGAAATGAGTGAGTGAGTAAGAGAAAGAAAGAATGAGGGAGACAAAGGGAGATTTCCACGTTCGGAAAACTTGCATTACTACACAGGGTTTTCCTGGTTTGAAGAGAGTGAAGTTTCACAGCAGGCGAACTTTTAATCGAAGTCAATCGTAGACTAACCAAAGAAACCTTCCAGCTGATGATCACTTTCACACTTTTGCTGTAATTCCAATTTCCTACTCAACGTTCTTCTTCTTCTTCTTCTTCTTGCTCTTCTTCTTCTTCTTGCCTTCTTCTTCTTCGTCTTCTTCCTCCTCCCACGCCTCCTACTCCCCTACCTTCTCCACCCCCTCCTCCCCTTCCACCCCTCTTCCCAATCTCCTCTCTCTCCACCATCACCTCCTTCTCCTCCTTCTGCTTCTTCTGCTACTTCTGCTCTTTCTGCTCCTTCCACTCCTTCTTCTCATCCTTCTTCTCAACCTTCACCTCCTTCTCCTCCTTCTCCTCCTTCTGCTCCTTCTGCTCCTTCTGCTTCTTCTGCTCCTTCTGCTCTTTCTGCTCCTTCTACTCCTTCTCCTTCTTCTCCTTTTTCTCCTCCTCCTTCTTCTTAACCTTCACTTCCTTCTCCTCCTTCTGCTTCCTCTGCTCCTTCTCCTCCATCTCCTCCTTCTCCTTTTTATCCTCCTTCTTCTCCTTCTTCTTCTCTCCCTTCTCCTTCTTATCCTACTTCTTCTTCTTCTCTCCTTTCTCCTCCTTCTCCTCCCACTCTTTCTCCTCCCCTTCTCCTCTTCTCCACCTCCTCCTGTTCCTGCAACTCTTTTTTTCCGTTCTCCTCTCCTCCTCCTCCTTCCTTCTTCTTTTTCTCCTCCATCTTATTCTTCATTTAATTCTTCTTCTTCTATCCTAAACGTATCCTTCCATCTTTAACAATCTCTTCTTCTTTATTTAATTTTTTTAAATTTTCTTCCGACTTGATCATCTTTCTTGTTCCAGTTCTTTCCCATTTTATATCATTATCATGTTTCGTATAATAATTATCATCTTTTGTTTCGTTCCTTAGTTTGTAGGTTCAATTCATTCAATGATTGATCGAAGGTTTTCTTTGAATTCTCAAACTTCTATTTCCCTCATTATTTAGTTTTCTCCTCTCTTGGTCCTTCTTCCTCCTTTCTTAGGTTCCCAATTTCTTCTTCTCTTTTTCTTTTATAAGTTTTCCCTTTTGCTTCTTCTTCCTCCTTCCTCAGGTTCCTATTTTCTCTTCTCTTCTTCTCCTTCAGAATTCCACTCCTCTCCCTTCTTCTTGTCCCTCTTCTATCCTGGTTTATTTTATTTTTCTGTCATCCATGTAATAATACGATTTCCAGTGAACCACACAAGAGCAACAAGCACAAAATTGTAGCCTCAAAAAGAACACATTTCTTATGATTTTTCAATACTTTGCTCTCTAGTGGTGGTTAGTCAGGCGTTAAGTGGAACAAGTCGAAGAAGAGGAGTGAAAGGGAAGGGGCAACAAGAGAGGCTGGAGGAAGAATAACAGGATAAGAGGAGGACGAAAAAGGAGGAGGACAGGGAGGATGAGGATGTAGAGGTGATAGGAGAAGAATTATTACAAGAGGGAGTTGAAGAAAAGAAGAAGCATCAGAAGCACTAAGAGAAACCTAAGGAGACAATGCTCCTTTCCATTCCTCTATTTTATATTGAAGTTTTGCTTTTCTTCCCCATTTTATCCTCTGCCAATTTATCTTTCCTCTCACTCTTCTTCTTCTAAACAGTAAGTGTCTTCTCACTTATTCTCGAGTATCAAGATTCGCTTTACTTAGTTTGTAATGAGATTATTCTTCATTATTGTTGTACTGTATAGTGGAATCATTCAATTTCATTTCTTTCCTTCTCATCCCTCCCCCTTTCTTCTTATTATCTTCTAATTCATTATATTTTTTCAATTATATCAATTTTTTTTTCAACTTTATCACAATCATCTATCATTCTCTCTTAATCTTATCCTCCCCCTTATTTCAATTATATTACTATTATATATTCACTATTTAGCTTATTCATATTATTCTATCAGATTATGCCTTTCCTTTCTAGGTTTCTCCCTCCCTTAATCACCTTCCTATTCTTCTGATACATGTACCTTCTCCCCTTCTTCTCCTTCTCCTCCTTCTCCTCCATAACATCGTCCTCCTCCTCCTCCTCTTCCTTCTCCTCCTCCTTCTTCTTCCCTTCCTCCTCTTCCTCCTCTACCTCCTCCTCCTCCTCCTCTTCCTCCTCTACCTCCTCCTACTTCTTTTCCTCCTCGTTCTCCTCTCCCTCCTCCTCTTCCTCCTCCTCCTCTTCCTCCTCCTCCTCCTCCTTCTCCTCCTCCTCCTCCTCCTCCTCCTCCTCCTCCTTCTCCTCCTCCTCCTCCTCCTCCTCCTCCTGCTCCTCATCCACCTCCTCCTACTCCACCTCCTGCTCCTCCTTCTTCTCCTCCTCCTTCTCTTCATTCTTCACTTCGACCATCACCTTATTTTTCTTTCTTTCTCATCTTATCCCACTCCTTATTCACCTTCTTCTCCCTCTCCGTTTTTTCTTTTTTAGATTTTCTCCGTTCTTTCCTTTCAACGAAACACGTGTTAAATCAGACGAGTGCACATTGAAGGCGAAAGATGTTGAAACGACACATCGCGATGCGGTGATGACAATCTGGGGGGGGCTGCTACCTCCTAAACACACCCCCAGGGACCCCTCAGGCCAGCCTCAAACATGCTCCCTACCACTCTCCCCCAACAACCTGAACCCCCCACCGTATCACCAATTTCTACTTCATGACTTTTATGACTGTCTCCTCACATACACTTTTACCTTGGTCGCAACTCGTAATACTATAGTCTGTTCAAGCAAAGAAGACCCTCTTGCAAAATGGGAAAATGAGTCCAGCTTGGTAAATATTTGTTCAAGAATTATAAATGTGGTCTTAATAGTAGATCAGATTGTATCCTACAATTTGAGATCGAATTGATAATTTTTGAATCAATATTGACCGGGCTGGAGTCATTTTCTCAACTTACCAGATGGTCTTCTTTGCTTGAACAGACCATACTTGTCATTGGAAGTACTGCTTTCTTTTCTCGTTTCTCGATCATTCGAATTGCTTTTTTCCTGGATTCTATTTTCATTTCTTATATTCTTATAGTTTTCCTTTCTCAGTCTCATAATGTTATAAATTATTACTCTCTTCCTTAATAAACACAATATTCAATAATTATCATACAAATTATGGGACTTTAGTTATTACTAGATACTTCTTGTTATTATTGCTTGTCATGCTCTTGATAATAGAATTGACCTCTTTTTTCAATCTGGTCATTCTTCTTCTCTTTTCCTTCTCCCTTTTCTTCTTCTTTTTCTCCCTCTTCTTCTTCTTCTTCTTCTTCCTCCTCTTCTTCTTCTTCTTCTTCTTCTTCTTCTTTTTCTTCTTCCTCTTCTTTTCCTCTTCTTCTTCTTCTTCATCTTCTTCGTCTTCTTCTTCTTCTTCTTCTTCTTCTTCTTCTTCTTCTTCTTCTTCTTCTTCTTCTTCTTCTTCTTCTTCTTCTTCTTCTTCTTCTTCTTCTTCTGCTTCTTGTGCACCTACAACAGCTGATGTTGTCAAGTAGCGTTAAGATTTGGCTATGCGTAGTTCAGTTGAAGACAATAAATGCTCAACATCAGCTATTAGTGAATCACATAACGTAGAGATTTCTGACTAAACCGCTAATTTACTGGAAAAATTAGTGCCAAAAGGAGCTAATAATAATAGATGTCTCCTTCGAGTGGATGTATCTATGTAATTGTATTGTGAACAAAAAATTTCGTAAGTAGTTGTTCAAAAGAATATTAACAAACCTTTCTCATTCCTACCAAATATTCTTCCTCTCCTAAATATTTATCTCTACAGGCCAAGTGTTAATGGAAAGGATATACTTATCCTTTCCCGAGAATGGACATTTTTATGTCCAAACTTCGCCTTTTCATTCAGATATTTCAATGCACAAGTAATATTGTAAGAAAGTAGTATATTGTTTGGATAATTGTTCTATGGTTTTTGCATTCATATGAAACCTCTCTCGTTGAATAGATTATAGAGTTATAGAATAACCTGTGAAAATAATTTGTAGTGTAAAATATCGAAATTAGTGTGTAACTTGTGAAAATGATAGAATAATTAGATTTAATAACAACTCTTGTAATCTAGAAACCAAGCATAAAATAATATTCTGTTGCTATTTAAATGAATTAATAAATCGAATCCATTCTCATGTTAAGTGTTGTTCTTCTTTTCCTTCATCCCTTCTTCTTTCCCTTCCTTACTTCTCCTTCACCCTTCTTTTCTTTTCCTCCTTCTTTTCTTTTCCTCCACCTTTTCTCAACACTCGCCATTTCTCTTTCCTCCTTCTATAACCCCGCATTATTCTATCTTTGAGATCTATTTTCTCGCACCAAACCACAGAACAAATACAAAACGATCTCATATTACGTCTGCATGTGTGATCTCTGCTCGAAAGATGATATTCATCTTTTTTCTTCTCCCTCTCATCTCTCAATATTCTCGTTTCGCCTTCGATGAATGCGCGGAAAATTGCTGTGAAATCGAATGGAAAATTGAAAATTCTTACGTGTTTGTTGAATATCATTGGAGAATGAATAGTATTCGGAGTAGCTTTTCTCTCGGGATGGAAATTTTTCGATACGTATCAGATTCCATACATATGGATCGCATTTAAAGATAGCTATGTATAGAATGATAGTTCACATTTATGGATTTTACGGAGATGGTTCTGGGAATGGTAGTATGGCACTATATTCATCTTATTGAGATCTTTGTATTTTTGTGAAGATATCTATAATTATAATTATATCTATAATTCTATTCGTGGAATATTAGAATAACTACAATTTCTCGTAAGGAGTAACGTGACATGACTTTTTGAGTAGTTGTGAATGTGATATTGTGGTAGTTATCCATATTAAATGAAGACAAGACGTTGTCAAACCACTGATTTATTAAAAAATCGAGATACCTGTTTCGGTTGTTACACCATTATCAATCTCTGGTAAACTAAAATTCAGAGTACAGAGCAACAGTATTTATACTAACGGTGAAGCACCGCTATTGGTAGACGCCACAAATCTAATTTTATAATAATTTGTTAGTCAGATATTACTGTATTAGTTCATTCCGTTGATTTCTCATCCTTCCATAAATTTTTACTCATATTTCGTAGGGTACTGTAGCTATTTATTGAACATCAATTGTATTTATGCTTGAATCGCCATTTTGTATTGTTTGAATGAACCGCTAATCGGGGAGGAGCTTGTCTGGGCCAATGGCAGACGTTCACGGTCATTGGCTCAAGCGTCTACCAATAGTGCTTCACCGTTAGTACAGATACTGCTGCTCTGTACTTAGAGTTTTAGTTTACCAGAGATCGATAATGGTGTAACAACCGAAACCGGTATCTCGATTTTTTAATAAATCAGTGGTTTGACAACGTCTTGTCTTTTCATTTAATTGACACATGACCTTTGACTATACGGTTTGTTGACCATCTTATCATGATTGAGCATTTTTCAACCATTCATACTCAAACAATTCGAATTTTCCCCCGTTTTTTCCAATACCCCTTGTTCCAGAATTTGAGGCTTATTTATCATAGAAGTCATACAGATTAATTCTGATCCTCCTATCAATAATAGAGATTATTATTCATCCACTCATTCCACTTTAACATCCTAGTAGATTGGTTACTGATCTCTTCAGGTCTGTTTTAACATCAATTGATTGTATAACTAATTAAACTGATTATTTCAGACAACCACAACTTCAGCAGAACATTCCTGAATTTCTTGAGCACCGTATAGGACTATGCTTTTTCCCTCATTTCAATTCCGAACCATAATATTCCTAACATAACAGAAACACCAATCAGAGCTCTCAAATATTTGTTGGGATCACTAGAGTAGATATTTTTCTATGAATAGCAATACATGTGGTAGTGTAGAAGGAGTAGACCTCCAGATAAGTTAATATAATAATCACTGGCGGCTCGTACCTATGGAACAGGTGAAGTGCCCGTATCTTTTACTGTACAGCACTTCAGCTGTTTCGTGGCCACGAGCCGCCAGTGATATAACAAATGAATGATATAACAAAGATGAAGGTTAACTCTGAATTGATTATTCAATGAGATTTTTATAGTTGAATGACAAAAAAAGAGTAGACTCTGCTTTAAAACCTTGATGCAAAAAAAACGTGATTGGATTGTAGAAACATTACTGAAGTCATATCTTTCATTCACAATAATCTACATAATTCTTAATAATTTTTTCAAAATCATTCAACAAACATGATCGGATCACCAACACCTTACACAGAATTGTAATAAAGTTATCCTCCCTCTGAAGTTTATAACCTGAATTTGAACATTAAAAGCTAAATTGTAATAGAAGATGTTTTGGGCGAAATTCTGTATTTTCGTTCCTTTTATTGTATAACTGTAATCAAATGAATAAAAACTTCCAAATTTTGTCCTTTAATTCCTTATGGAATATTCAACACTTCACCTCATAATTCAACAAAAATTCTTTCAAAATTGAAATAAAACTTTCATCTAATTTGAATTTTTGTCCCGTGAAGAGGAATTCAACAAAAAATTCCTCCAGAAGCAGCGAATTTCTGCCGAAATATTCCACAGCACTCTCAATTTATTCCCAACATCGTTGCTAATAATTTATGAGCGCAGTTGGATTCATTGAAATGTTTGACAAGCATTTATTCAAAGGATTCAGTTTGTCCAAGCAAAGAAGACATTCTGGCAAGCTGAGAAAACGACTCTAGCTTGATCAATATTCATTGAGAAATTATGAATCTGGTCTCAAACTGTAGATCAGAATGTTTCCTTCAATTTGAGACCAAACTTGTAATTTGTGAACCAATATTCATCAAGCTGGAGTCATTTTCCTATCTTGCCAGAATGTCTCCTTTGCTTGGACAGACATTGCTGGTGAAAGGGCATTGGAAATTACTGTAATTAACCCCCGCGTTCAGTCTGTCAAAAGAGCGAATTGCAAATTCATTTGCAGGCCAATTATTGTCCGAGATCTAGATAATTGGCTGTAACTTTCCCTTTCAACTGGCAATCGACAGTTTAAACGCCGTTTAAATTGTTGATCGTTGGTTGTTGGTTGAAGTTGAGAATTCTCTTAATTTGTTTTATAATTATTCTCTTATTATTAACCCTGAATCGTGAAGTTCAAGAGTATGGAAGTTATCCTGGACTGATGATTGGAGTTTTAAATTCTCAGAATTTCTTTATTCATAGTTTGTGAGTTGAGTTTCAAATTATCGCCGTTAAAATGAATAATCTACGGTTATTGGTTGAAGTTTGGAGTACTCAGGAAAGTCCTATTATCTATTATAAAAACGTTAAATTCAAATAATATTAATGGATTATTTTGTTGATATTTTTCTTAATAAGACATCGAGATATCTCACATTTCTTTGGAATAAGCCATCACCTTCACCTTCATCTTCAGCCCATCACCCTAGCCTATGAATTTTTGAGTTAATTCTTGGAAGTAGTTTGATTAGAAGAGTTAATAAAAAGATGAATTTATAAAAAGATGAATTGAATGACAAGGAGTTGAAAAAGATATCTATAGAATAGGACAAGTAGAATATAAAGAGGAAGAGAAGAGTGAGACAAGAGAAGGGAATGTCGAGAAAAAAATAGATAATTGGAAAAAATGAGATAGAATGGGAAAATAAGGCTTTCAGCAGAAGATTTTGCCGGAAGAAATAATATTATTGATAATTAGTATCATAGCTCCAAGTCAGTTTTGAAATCCTTCGTTATTTTCCGTCTTGTTATGAGGAGATTATGTTTTGTAGTCACGGTTTAACAAGAACTTTCTCATTGTGAGAATAAATTCTTCAGATTGCGACAACGTTGTCTGGAATTCACTGGCGGCTTGTGCCACGTAACAGGTGAAGTGCTGTACAGTAAAAGATACGGGCACTTCACCTGTTTCGTGGTACGAGCCGCCAGTGCTGGAATTTCGTACACTTTCATTTGGATAATAATCATACAGTAGCAGGAATGTGAAAATTTGGAAGCATTCAAGTGAGTATGCAGTAAGTAAGAAATTGGTTTGATTCTCACTGGTAGAAATAATGGTTGAATTCAATATACTTAATATATTTTTGCTATTGTGATATCAGTTTCAAGTATATTCAGATTCGGTGGGATTAATTTCAGTGAATAAAGCTATTGAACACATTTATCAGATACATTTGAAAATTCCAGATCATTGTAATTTTTATCAGGGCTACACTGTATTTGAAACTTTAAAAACGAACAAAGTCAGAGTACCCTTTAAAAAATAATTTTTATTTCACAACATGGTACTCTGACTTTATTCATGCAGAGGTGATGTATTATTTTGTTATACTAGGAGCAAATTTGTCTCAGTTATGACATAACATTCTTGTTCGTTTGCATAAATTTCGAGAGGGATATTTTTGAGTTTTTCTTGTTGTACTCTTCTATTTAAAATTACTCAATAGATATAATTATTACTTTTATTATTGTTTCCCATATTCAGCCTACATGAATATTGTATATCAAACATCTTCGATTCATACATTTGAAATTCATTTCATTCATCCTATGAGTATTTGAAGCAATCACTCTTTGTTCAAAATAGTCCTATACCTCATCAGCCTCGTATAAGAATTTCATGAATGGGACTCATCAACTCCACTTATTCTTAAGTTGGGAGTCGAAAATCTCCTATTATATTCTCTTACATTGTCAGAAAAGATGCAACATTTCAGAGATAATCCATACTTTTGACTCAACTCTAGTGCTCGAATCTCAAGGATTTGACACCTTCATTCTTTTTTGTCTATTGCAAGACAGCTTTTTCCAAAATTCACTTCTGTTTCTGTATTTCTGATAATTTCAGAGATACTTTTGGAAGGCTCTAGTAGAGGAAGGTTTCATGGATCAAGAAACTCCTGGATGTTCTCAACAAACATCAAAATCCTTCTGGGAAATAAAAGATTATATTATTAAAAACTGGAAATAGATGCGAAAGTGATATCGTGATACAGTAGTTACATAGAATAGAAAAAGGTATCTTAAAAACAATTTTTTTTTTAAATATCAAAATACCGGTTTTTGTTGCAACATCATTATCAAATAATTTTATCTATCTTGTCTTCTCATTCAATTTGGTACTATTGTAGAATTCTATCAGAAAATTGAAGAATTTCTCAAAAAATGGTGAATATGTTTGAAATTAGAACCTTCAATACATTTTGTCAATCACAAAATTTCATTTTCTCTATTTCTTACTTATCAATTTTCCGAACAATGAGGGTTGCAATTGCCTGGCATTCTGTCTCATTTAATGAATTTTAACTTTTTCGCGTAACTTTCAAGTAATTGAACACGGTTAATAAGTTAACTGGGTATTAGGAGGTGTTTCCCTCCCTCATAATAACTGATTGATAGCTTATCAAAAGTCTTTAACTCCCGACCACACAACAAAACTAGCGATGCTTGCGCCGTCAACCGACCTGGTGGCCAAATTTGTAACTAACTTACTTAGGAGGAGAAGGATGATGAGGAGGAGGAGGAGTAGGAGGAGGAGGAGAAGGAAGAGGAGGATTGTTTAGTTTAATGTATCGTCGTCAGTAGCACCTGGTGCTCCTTCCTCCCCCCCCCCTCTTTAGAAGGGGGTTTATGCCCCCCTCAAAATAATGTTCCAAGTCTTGCTTTGATTTACGCATAATTTGGCTGCCTCTTGGATAATCACTTTTCTCTAAACTAACCTTAATGCTATCTTGTAACAAACCATGCTCTCATATTATCTATAACAACAAAAAACTTCTTTCATCTTCCACCATTTTTCTTCTTCTTCTTCTTCTTTTTATTCTCATTCTTATTCTTATTCTTATTCTTATTCTTATTCTCATTCTTATTCTTATTCTTATTCTTATTCTTATTCTTATTCTTATTCTTATTCTTATTCTTATTCTTATTCTTATTCTTATTCTTATTCTTATTCTTATTCTTATTCTTATTCTTATTCTTATTCTTATTCTTATTCTTATTCTTATTCTTATTCTTATTCTTATTCTTATTCTTATTCTTATTCTTATTCTTATTCTTATTCTTATTCTTATTCTTATTCTTATTCTTATTCTTATTCTTATTCTTATTCTTATTCTTATTCTTATTCTTATTCTTATTCTTATTCTTATTCTTATTCTTATTCTTATTCTTATTCTTATTCTTATTCTTATTCTTATTCTTATTCTTATTCTTATTCTTATTCTTATTCTTATTCTTATTCTTATTCTTATTCTTATTCTTATTCTTATTCTTATTCTTATTCTTATTCTTATTCTTATTCTTATTCTTATTCTTATTCTCATTCTTATTCTTATTCTTATTCTTATTCTCATTCTTATTCTCATTCTCATTCTCATTCTTATTCTTATTCTTATTCTTATTCTTATTCTTATTCTTATTCTTATTCTTATTCTTATTCTTATTCTTATTCTTATTCTTATTCTTATTCTTATTCTTATTCTTATTCTTATTCTTATTCTTATTCTTATTCTTATTCTTATTCTTATTCTTATTCTTATTCTTATTCTTATTCTTATTCTTATTCTTATTCTTATTCTTATTCTTATTCTTATTCTTATTCTTATTCTTATTCTTATTCTTATTCTTATTCTTATTCTTATTCTTATTCTTATTCTTATTCTTATTCTTATTCTTATTCTTATTCTTATTCTTATTCTTATTCTTATTCTTATTCTTATTCTTATTCTTATTCTTATTCTTATTCTTATTCTTATTCTTATTCTTATTCTTATTCTTATTCTTATTCTTATTCTTATTCTTATTCTTATTCTTATTCTTATTCTTATTCTTATTCTTATTCTTATTCTTATTCTCATTCTCATTCTTATTCTTATTCTTATTCTTATTCTTATTCTTATTCTTATTCTTATTCTTATTCTTATTCTTATTCTTATTCTTATTCTTATTCTTATTCTTATTCTTATTCTTATTCTTATTCTTATTCTTATTCTTATTCTTATTCTTATTCTTATTCTTATTCTTATTCTTATTCTTATTCTTATTCTTATTCTTATTCTTATTCTTATTCTTATTCTTATTCTTATTCTTATTCTTATTCTTATTCTTATTCTTATTCTTATTCTTATTCTTATTCTTATTCTTATTCTTATTCTTATTCTTATTCTTATTCTTATTCTTATTCTTATTCTTATTCTTATTCTTATTCTTATTCTTATTCTTATTCTTATTCTTATTCTTATTCTTATTCTTATTCTTATTCTTATTCTTATTCTTATTCTTATTCTTATTCTTATTCTTATTCTTATTCTTATTCTTATTCTTATTCCTATTCTCATTTTTCACAACCATTCTCCGATGCTCCGCTCCTATCAGCCCTTTTTTCTCCTCCTATGAGTATTAATTATCAGGAAGTAAAACTATTGTGAGTTCTTGAATTATGTGTTTTAGCAATAATTAGTGATAAAATATTCAAGTTAATTATATCTTACCGATGGATTAGAAACCTCGAATATGAGTAAATAAGCAATAAATAATTATTTGTTCCACGGAAAAAATTTATTTAACTGTAAATAGAAAGTTCAACTTGATGAATTTCTTCCCACTGTCTATTGGTGTTGCAGATGAAATTTATTGTTTGATCTACTGATATAATTCTTCAAGGACCTCAACATATTCTCCACATCATTTCCAGGGTTTTATTGACTAACAAAGAAAGGAGAATCTATTAGAGATGTTTATAAAATTTATCATATTTCATTTAGATTGTATATAACTTATTAATTCCATAAATTCATATAATTCAACACAATTCATAGGTCTATGAGCATAGAATTTATTATCCACAAGATTTGAAGTTGAATGAATCCTGTATTCTAAGAAACACAGTAGATTGCATCAGAATAATTGATACCATTTGTTTCTCATTCAAAATTCAAGTTACAATCAAAACTCTACAAAGAAAACCAGGAGTAAGTATAGGATCAAAATATGATTTTCTCGCCTTTGAACTTGCTTCTATTCATCTGATAAGTTTCGATGGTAGGGTCAAAAATGGTGGAAAAGGCAGGAAATCATAAAAGGGAGAATATTAAAAAGAAAAAATAACAATTGATAAAAGAGGGGATTCAGCATCCGTCAGTATCGCAAAAATGGAAGTTGAATAGGAGAAGAAGAAGAATTGAAGAGGAGGAATAGTAAGTAGACGAAGGAATGAAGGAAGGAGGAGAAGTAGAAAAAGAAGGAAAAGAAGAGAGTGAGATGACGATCTAGACGATGACACTGAGAAGAATAAACGCGCAGATGAACGATAAATTAAGGTAGATAAGTCATAGGGCCGGTTGCACGTACGTTCTGATAGTTTAATCAGCATTATTTCACCGTGTCAAAGTGGAAAAACGTTCAAATGAATAAAATATTGGAATGTGATAGTAGTAGGAAAATATTCAAATTTACCCATTCAAAATAGATATTAGAATCAATAATCATCTCAAGTAGAAATTACTTATTTATTTAAACAAAAACACGATCTGGAAATTGCATGCTGATACAACTTAATTGTTGTCAGGTTGGTAGTACCACGAAAATCGAAAATCTTCAGCTGCTATTGTTTTCAGATATTGAAAATTCAATCATCAGCTGATGGTTATGTTAAAATTTTTAACGCCTCAAATTCTGGCCGATTAGTTTAGTACTGTAAAATTAGTAATCAATTCTAATTAACCAGCTGCTAAACTGGTAAATTTGAAAAAACCGCCATTGAAATTTTCCATAACCTCATTTATCATTTATATTACATTGCCTCAATGATAATAAATCTTAATTCGATTCATGAATTTGAAGGTTAGTAATATTTTTAGGCAATAAAATTTAATATAAATGATGTGTCATCGAGTTTTGTAAATGAAACTATTGAAACTGAAGGCTTTTTAATATGATTCTATTCTCTATTTGAATTGAGTTAGTTTGCCGTTGCTACAAGATGTCGTTATCCAGGCTAATCACGGCGTTAAAACTTAACGAAGTTACGAACAACCGGCCCATAGAGTTGAAGCAATGAAGTAGGAAAGAGGGAGTAGGTAGGAGGAAAGAGATAAAGGGGAGAAGAAAAAGAAAGAACGAAAAAGAGAAGAACAATGACTTATCAATATTCTAGCCGCAGGTATTTGTCAATTATTGATAGGATCAGGGAGGAGAAAGTTAATTATGTTTATTCTTCCGACTCTATTAGTAGAGGGTGTTGTGAAGAAAAGAAGAAATGCACTGGGACGTGCCAATAGATTGCTGTTGAAAACGTAGTGGGTTCAATGATGAGAAAGAAGAAGAAGAAGAAGAAGAAGAAGAAGAAGAAGAAGAAGAAGAAGAAGAAGAAGAAGAAGAAGAAGAAGAAGAAGAAGAAGAAGAAGAAGAAGAAGAAGAAGAAGAAGAAGAAGAAGAAGAAGAAGAAGAATGAGAAGGAACTCAATTATTGATAAGGAATACTCTCACTTTATAAGGGAGGAAAGTTCAATTGATAAGATTGAACTGTCCAAGAAAAGAAGACATTCTGGCAAGATGAGAAAGCTATTCCAGCACGGTCAATATTATTTTAGAAATTATAAATTTGGTCTCAAATTGTTTATTAGAATGTATTTCTACAATTTAATATAAAATTTATGATCATCAATCTAATATTGACTGAGCTCGAGTCATTTTCCCATCTTCCCAGGATGTCTTCTTTGCTTGGTCAGACTATAACAATACGCTTTGAAATCACAGTGCACAAGAAAGTGTAATTCGTTTCTTCTGCCTCTACAATTCTGATTCAATTCTTTACTTCCTCACCTTTTCTTCTCTCTTCTCATTTTTCTTCTTCCTCTTCTTCAACTGCTTTGTCTCTGACCCTCTGTCGAGGGCAAAAGACCTTTCTGTTACCCCTCAATGGAAATCCAATTCTAATACTCTGGCTATGAGAAAGACCTCCTGGCTTGTCGCATACAAATCCCTCTGGTTCTTTCCAATTGTTCGATGTAATTTCTTTTGAAAACTTGACGCCAAATAAGTTAGTCGGTTTTGCCTGCTCCTTGTGTGCTCCAACAGCTCATGTTGTCGATGGGAGTTGTCATTTTGCTAAGCGTAGATGATAATTTTTAAATCATATTTCTTTTCTCATACAGTATTATAATATTCCTTCTTTCCCAATTTACATTCATTGCTCTGAATATTTTATTCCATCTTCCTTCATACCCTCTTCTCCTTTCTTATCTTCCTCATCTTCATATATTCATCTTTATCTTTTGTCTATTGTCCTTATCCTTTTCCTTTTCCTTATTCTTCTTCTTCTTCTTCTTTTTCTTCTTCTTCTTCTTCTTCTTCTTCTTCTTCTTCTTCTTCTTCTTTTTCTTCTTCCTCTTTTTATTCTTCTTCTTCTCCTTCTTCTTCTTCTTCTTCTTTGTTCAATCTTATTATTTTAATCAATTTCCTCTTCTCTCTCCTCTTCCTTCTCTCCTTTCTTCCTCTACTTCTTCCTCTTTTTCCTCCTGTTCTACTTATTTTTCTTCTTTCCTTGTATTAGGCCTATATATCAACCTTTCCTGTCCCTTTCTTCTTTCTTTCAGAAAATTTTCATCAATCTGATTATTTTCTTTATCATTTTTCTCCTCTTCTTTCGTTCCTCCTACTTCTTCCTCTTATTTTCCCTTTTCTTATCCATGTCTTCCTGATAGTCGAGAGAGGTATATCAACCTTTCCTTGTCCCTTACATGTTTTCAAGAGAATAATGATCGAATGATCCAAATTTCTGTTAGTTTCTTTTAGTTTTCTAACTAACTCTATTACATGGTACATTCGATTTCCCCATCAAAATTTAAAAAATAGCACAAAAAACTAAAACATGTAACGTCACGGATTGAATGATTACATTCCTTTGATAAATTTGTGTGTGTACTATGTAAAAATTTGGATGTTTTTTATTTCTTTTAAATCTTATAAATTTCGTTGATATTCGACTATGAACTATTTCTGCATCCCAGTTCTAATTTACTTTTCCTTCTTTCTCTTTCATGATATTTGTTCTTCTCTTCTTTGGCCACATTTCAGCTACCAAAAACCTTTTTCTGGACGAGAATGACTTCCGCATACTTTCCTTCCTCAGTGTTGCTTCTGTTCTTTCAGTGCGTATAATATTCATACACACACTAACAAAAAGTTTGTGATGCTTAAATAAGAAACACTCAAGGACTGCTTTCGGATGGGTGACCAGAATGTGACCAAGGCAAGTGAAACCTATCATTATGGGCATCCACCCACAACGGAAGTCACATGCGTATTTCACTAAGAGAAAGAGAAGGGAGTCTCAATGGTGCAGTATTCTTTCAAGATAATACAAAATTAATTGATATTTGATACAGGATGATAAATACATTTCAATACGACTTTTGCTTTTCTGTTAATCATAATAGTCGAGTCATTTTAGGTTTGACGCGGAAAAAATTCAGGAAACTGTGACATTTTCGTGTAATGATCCTTGGTCCTTGGACCTTAATCAGAGTGCCACAAAACCCACAGAATATTCCGGTTCCGCTCCCAGTTTTCTGCAATTCACGCGAAAATAAAAGGGGCGCTTGGACAGAAACAATTAATTATAATTTTTCAGCTTTTTAAATTTCCAAAGATTGTTTTTAAATTTAAACCTCTAGATTTTCTACACTTTCTAATCTTTGAATGATGACCGAATTATGATTTCTCAAAAAGTAGTATTTTTTCAAAGACATAAAATTTGACACTTCTCATCTTTTGATTGTTTATAACATTCACCGAAATGTTTTGGAAATGTGTATTTCAAGAATCCCTCTGGGGATTTAAATTAGACTGTTCATCAGACTGTATTTATCGTTCCAAGTTAAATGAGTGATAATTATCCGGTTGAATTTTTTCAGTAAACACAATTCTCAACACAGAGGGAGAAAACAGTGTATATATAGCATGTGTGATGTGAAACAGAATGATTATAGTCTGTCAAGCAAAGAAGATATTCTGGGATGTGGCTCTGACTCCCGCTCGATCAATTTTGATCCAAAGATTATCAATTTGGTCTCAGGTTTAAGGGAAAATTCTGCTCTAAAATTTAAGAATAAATTTATAATTTTTGATTCAATAATGACCGAGCTGGAGTCATTCTCCCATCTTGCCAGAACGTCTTCTTTGCTTGGACATATTATACTATGTGTGATGTGAGAGAAGTAATTGAGAAAGTGAGACAGAAAAATGAAAGAGAAAAGAATTCATTCATCTTGTGTTGTTGCTTGTGGAGTAGGTTCCAACTGTATTGTCGCTTCATGAATCTCTATTTCCGATGATCAGCTCTCTCTAGACAGTCTCAAAGCGACCAACAAGAGTGGAACAGCTCAGCTAGGTCCCACTTAACTTGATGTGTACTCGCAGACCGCTAGTCGACTGTCCTGAAAGAGCTGGGGATGAAAAAGAGTGATTCGTCAGCCGACAGTTTCGTTGGTTCCTACTTTAAGAAATAGAGGCGGAGATGGCCGGAAGCAAGGAAATTCCGATTCAGAAAATGGAGAAATATTCGTGGCTCGAATAACAGCCTAGGCTAGGCCCACGTTCCACTCTCTCTCACTCTGTCTCTCTCCCTCTCTCTCTATTTCTCATATTTCTCTTTGTCACACATTGCTCTGAAGCTACACAACATTCTTCCTGTTTTGGCTCTTGTTTTCTGTACCACTTCATCAACATTCTCTTACATATTTTCTTTTTTTTCGTTTTCCTCTTCTCCCCGATACATTGATGATTATCGATTATCAGAGAATGATAAATTTATGATCCTCCACTTTTACTAACAACATCCACTTTTAAAACTATTACCAACTACAGTGACTATATAAGTCCCTGTATCACTAAAAACATTGCAGTCGACTTTTGCAACCAAAATTGCCATTCAAAAAGTGAAATATAGTGAAGCAACTATTTGTTTATTATGAAAAGGGGATAAGAAGAAAATCTTGAAAAAATATAAGTCATGGTTTGTGTCCTTATTATACTCATATTCGTTACAACTTTATCATTGAACATATTCATATCCATAAAAGTACGAAATATTTCATACGTTTTCCCTTTTTAACCAACCCTTTTTCCTTTTTCACCATAAATATTCGTCTATTTGAGCTAGAAAAACAATGATCTTTTCCATATAAATTATATTCTTCAAATACTTATTTTCTCTCAGGGCAACTGTATTTATTCAAACTTTAAAATAATTCAAATCAAAGTTCCCTTTTTTATAATTAATATTTTAAAAAGGTAATTGGAAAATGAATAAAAATGAAACACCCTTTAGAAAATTTTATGAAATTATTGTGTTCAATAATTTTTATTTATTTTTCAATTATTTTAAACAGCCCTAGAGCTTTAAAGTTCAGTTTTTAAAAAAGGTACTTTGATTCAAATTACTTAAAAGTTTTAATTAATACAGTAGCCCTTTTTCTATCCCATATTGGTCGGTAATAACAGTGTGAATCCATTAAACTGTCTCCAATTCGTCTACAGAATTACGACAATTACCCCCAAATTATAATTTTCACCCTATAATTCCCCATTATTTATCTTATCTTTATTGATAATAACAGTGTGAATCTATAAATTGTTTCCAACCCTTCTATTTCGTCTATTCCCTCCATCAACGCTATTATTACTCACTCGCAATCAGGCCTGATGAAATTTCGTGTTTATATTCGTATAAATCTCTTATAATACTTCCTCTTCTCAACTTCAACATTAGTTGGACCGCTATTTCTCTTTCTTCCCCCTCCTCTTCTTCAGCCCCCCTCTTTCTAAAGTGAAGTATTTACAAAATGTAGATAAAGGCATTTATCTATCCATCTATCTATCTATCTTTAAACTTTTCTTTCTTCATTTTTATCTCTTTTTCTCATTTTCAATTTCTACTCCTCCTCCTCATCACCTCTTTCTTCACCTCCACCCCCTTTCTCTTCTTTATCAAATTCTCTATACTGTTTTTCAATTGCCTCTCACATCAAACAATCATTCCACAGAAATATTCATCTCCCGAAGAACAAGATAATAATGTAGTTGTGTTTTTATTGTTTTCCTCTTCCAAAGAACCTCGCTGACATATTTTTCAATTTTCTTCTGAAAACTCCGACACCAGACCTGAGCCAGCCAGGTTATACGAATATTATTATTATTATTTTCTTCTAACAGAATACAGTATTCTTTCCAAAATAAGGTGTGAGAAAACAGATAGGAAAAGTGTAATAGAGGTCTTCTAAAATATTATTTCTGTGAAGAAAATTTGGAACTCAATTCGGATATTCCTTGTAGGAAAATTCGTATTGATATTTTGGTTCTATATTGTTGCAAATAATTCAATCACATTACCTATCTTTCCCTTATAAAAACCATGTCGTAGGTAGAATGATTTATTTTGACACGCGAGAAGGTGTTCAATTGTGTTTAAACTACATTTTGAATAAATTAGTCAATCATTATCGAAAATGAATTCTATAGGCTAGACATTTTGAGAAGGTCACCCGTGAATAATGATAATGAATGTACATGAAATTTCTGTGAAGAAATTTATTTATTTTATTACAAATACTATGAAGAATAAAGTAACAGGCGTTCGCCCGAAACTTCTTCAATTCAAATTTTTAGTTTGAAATGTTCAAAGTTAGGTTAGGTAATCGAAAATCCACACGCACAATTTCCACTCTAATATTATTGAATAGAAAAGGTTGCTAATGCCCGGTTTTTTTTCAAGCACACTCAAATTCGAGGGACCCTCTAGTTTACTACACTTTACTACGTTTCCTATGCTTATCATAGAAAAATGTCAGCTGTTCATCAAAATTTGAGAGTCCCTCAACTTTGAGTGTGCTTGGAAAAACCGGGCATAAGACTAGCTAGGATTTTATTACTTGAGCCTATACAAATCTGTAATCTGATATAAGATAGAATTGGAACGTATGTCGCCTGGAGGGAAATAATAATCTATTGAAACAAGTAAACATAATGTTCCGCTACCCACAAATGTCCACACTGAGTATAGCCCACAGACTCAGTGTTAATATCTCATAATAGTCTGTCCAAACAAAGAAGAGCCTCTGACAAGATGTGAAAATGACTCCAGCACGGTCATTAGAGTGTGTAGACCTGTACTCAGTGTGGACATTGGTGTGTGAATGATCCTCTGGAAGATGTGAAATTGACTCCAGCTCGGTCAATATTGGTTCAAAAATTATTGATTTGATCTCAATTGTATAGGAAATATGCTGAACCACAATTTGAAATCAAATCGATAATTTTATTCTTGAACCAAAATTGACAGGGCTGGAGTCATTTTCCCATCTTTCCAGAAACTCTTCTTTGCTTGTAGCCTACAGACTATACCTCAAACCTCATATTTGAAATCTTCCAGTCTGTCCAAGCGGAGAAGACATTCTGGCAAGATGGAGAAATGACTCCAGCTCAGTCAATATTGATTCAAAAATCATCAATTTGGTCTCAAGTGATAGATCATAATGGTTTCTACAATTCAAGACCTAATTTTTGAACCAATATTGACCAAGCTGGAGTCAATTTCCCATCTTCCGGAGGATCATCTTTGCTAGGACAGACATCAATGTCCACACTGAGTACAGGCCTTCAGACTCTGTGTCATTGGCGGTTCTTACCAACGAAACAGGTGAAGTGCTGTATCTTCTACTGTACAGCACTTCACTTGTTTTGTGGGCACGAGCCATCAGTGGTGATAGTATCTCATACCTCGAACCTCATACTCATACCTCACATATTATCTCATATAACCTACCTCTCTTAGCAGCTATAGTCTTACTAAGCATAGAATACATTCTGGCAAAATAGGAAAATGACTCCAGTGTGTTCAGTATTCATTTGAAAATTATAAATTTGGTTTCAAATTATAAGAAACGTTCTGATCTACAATTTGAGACCAAATTAACAATTTTTGAGCTCATATTGGCCGAGCTGGAGTCATTTCACCATCTTGCCAAAATGTCTTCTTTTCTTGGAAAGACTATAAATTATAGTAAATGATGTTGTGGGGTAGTTAGCCGTCTTATTAGTCGTCCAGCACCAATCGTAAACCTAATTTTCCTACCTACCTGCCTCAGTCATAAAACTATTCAGAAGCTGTCTTGTCAAGCCTAGGCGAACCATATTCTGCTGTATAGTCAAGCCTAGGATAGCATAATAAACAATCAGATTCTATTTAGGCCTGCTCTGAGATAATACCTTTATGGCGAGATACGCCTACATAACATGGCAGACGGTGGAATTTATCCTGGCTTTTATGGGACGTACAGAGTTTGAGTAAATACCAGTAAACAGGTGCGAGGGAGGATTTGGAAGAAGACAAGGATGGGTGAGAAGGATGAGGAGGAGGGGAAGGAGAAGAAGGAGGAGAAGGAGAAGAAGGAGAAGAAAGAGAAGAAAGATAAGAAGGAGAAGGAGGAGAAGGATAGGAGGAGGAGGATAGGAGGAGGAGGAGGAGGAGGAGGAGGAGGAGGAGGAGGTGGAGGAGGAGGAGGAGGTGGAGGAGGAGTAGGAGGAGAAGGAGAAGGAAGAGGAGTGGGAGGAGGAGGAGGAGGAGGAAGAGGAGTGGGAGGAGTAGGAGGAGGAGAAGGAGAAGGAAATTAAGATGGGAGAAGATTAAATTAGATTAGATTCTTTATTGATTTAGATAGCACCAAAATATTTATGCTTAGTTTCTAGAATACAAGAGTTATTATTCAATCTAATTATTTTTACAAGTTACATACCAATTTAGATACTTTAAAATACAATTTTTACAGGTTATTCTATAATCTATTCAACGAGAGAGGTTACTTATGAATGCAAAAACCACAGAAAAATTATCCAAACAATATGCTACTTGCTTCCAATCTTACTTGTTACGCATTTGAATATTCAAATTGAAAGGCGAGGTTTGGACATAAAAATGTCCATTCTTGAAAAAGGATGAGTATATCCTTTCCATTAACACTTGACCTATTACACTATACACTTGTACTATTACACTATAACTGGAAAAATTTCAAAAATGTCCAGTTGTAATTCAAAACTAGATCTAGGTGATTGAAAAATGATCGATGAAGTTAATAAATCAATAGATAATATTATGATGAATAATGATAAAAATGTACGAATAAATAAATAAAGCTCACTTACACGTAAATTTCAAAACTGGGAGTAATGATTAGTGGGTGTAAAATGGATGTAAAATTACTACTGGTGGTGGAATGAATGTATGCAGAAGGAGGAGGTGGAGAAGGTAGTGAAGGAGGAGGAGGAGGAGGAGGTGGAGGCGGAGGAGGAGGAGGAGAAGGAGGAAGAGGAGTAAGAGGAAAAGGGGAAGAAGAAGAAGAAGAAGAAGAAGAAGAAGAAAAAGGAGGAGGAGAAGGAGGATCGAGGAGGAGGAGAAGAAAGAGGGGTTTTTATCAAAACATTTGATAAAATTGGATGGAAAATGATTGATAAACTAGACAAATTGGAATTGGAAAAATAAAAAAATTCCATGAGATCAAAAATTTCTACGGTGGTTGAATAACAAATCCATCTTCATATCAACATACTTTTGGAAAATCTGAAAAATATGACAAACTCTTAACGGAAGACATCATTGAACTTAAAAAATACCATTGAACTTCTATTCCCTTAGTTGAGAAAAGGAGTTTGACCTTCTTGGAAAGGATAGGTTCCACTTGCTCCGCACAACCACATTTAGCACATGCACAACCAAGAACAGCCCCGAATGTTCGTGACTCTGCAAACGGCACACGAGCATCTGAAACCCGTTTTCACCGGGCAATCAAACACACTACACGATTTTCACAAAATTAAAAAAAATGAGAACAAGCAATCGAATAAAATCTCATATGAGACCGTTCTAAACATCGAATGAGTTTTATAATCGTGTTGTCTAGATATGCGTTTTTGAGTACCTACAACATATCACAATAATTTGTGTAATTGTTATTGTTTCATTTGAATATTTTATTATGTGTTTTTACACCTATATGTTGACTCTGTCCACTCTGTCCACTGTGTCCACTCTGTCCTCTGTCCACCATCCATATGTGAATGTTTCAGGACATGATAAAAACTAACTTACTAACTATGAATGAAGTTGTATTACTGATTTGAGATTTGGTGGTTCATGAATATTGTCAAATCAAAAGAACCTTTCAAGAAATTTAATCACTGTGGATCAAATTAAGAACTATATTATTGTTCCTCATCATCAGAATTTGCATAAGGAAGTACTCCTTCTTGTTCTTCACATCATGATGTCCGCGTGGCTTAAATCAAATCTTGTTCAAACCATTGAAAAAATTATACTATTACAGTTTCTTAGAAAAAACAGTTGATTTTGTGAACTGAGGGAGTGAATTGAATTGAATTGCCTTTATAAGGGCGGAGTTAGGTCTCTAGGTCCTCTCTACCACACAAGCCTTAGTAGTGAAGTAGAACACAAGAAAGAAAGAAGGAGGTAGAGAGGGTCATGAGTTTGAGAGGGGGAGGAACTAGATAAAGTATCTCTGCTTTATATTCATGGCGATGACGAACGATTTGGATGAAGCTGGCTGGCTGCATGCACACACACAACTCTTTCTTGGCTCCGGCAGAAAATTGTATTCACGACGAAGAAAAAGAATAGATAAAGAATAAAGAATAAGGAGAAAAAGAATAATAATAATAAGAAGAAGAGTCAACGAAAAGCAAAAGAGAATTGAAGAAATAAAGTACAATAGAAGCAGCAACTTCTGTTTCTTTGAATTTTCGGGGGCCACTCAGCTCGAATCGTTTTTGACATTCGGAGATAAATCTGCACGAGTGCCAGGTGACCGAGTCGCCTTCTTCTTCTTCTTCTTCTTCTCCTCCTTCTTCTTCTTCCTATTTTTCTCCTTCTTCCTATTCTTCTTATTCTCCATTACTCTCTTATTGTTTCCATTTCTATTCTATTCTTCGTCGTCTCTTCATTCTTCTGCCATCACTCTTCTCCACAAGTTACATCCTGTTCCAACCTGATTGCAAATCCTCCTCCTCCTCCTCCATCTTCTTCTTTTTTTGCTTCCCCTTTTCTTCCTCCTTCTTCTTAATATCTTACGTCTTAATCTTCTTCTCTTTTTCTGATATCAACTACTCCCTCTCATCCTTCAGCTTCTCCTTCACAAACTTCTCCTTCTTTTCCTACCGCTCATCCTCTCATCCTCATTTTTCTTCTTCCTCTTCTCCCTTTCCTTTTCCTCCCCTTTCTCCTCCTATCCATTCTCTCTTCCTCTACTTCTTTCTATTCTCCTTCTTCTCCCTCTCTTTCTACTTTATCTTTTATCAATTTCTCATCCTTTTTCTCCATTCTCTCTTCCTCTACTTCTCCTTCCTCCATTCCAACATGGTGCGTTCCCTTCTCCCCTTGTTCTACCTGCTTCCCCTTGCCCCACGTTGTCTTCAAAGTTATATATTACGTCTCTATAATCTGGTTGCAATAATTCTCATTCACCTGGATGGCAATATTTATTCACGTCTCTCTGAATATTCAAAGACTTCTTGAAGTTCTTCCTAAACTGTCGGTTTTACATGAATTCATTGCAATTCATTGCCAAAGAACTCTCCTTGAATGTGCCAAAAGTTTTAAAACGTATTAAACAACAAAAGTATATTCATACCCTATCAAATAGTTATTCATCAAAATGTTCTGATTTGTAAATTTCAATAAGTTCTAAGCTAGTAATGCTATTATTGACATTAAAGAATCTTAAAATATCACATTGAACATGCTACATTGATTTTAATAGAAAAAATAATGACTTTTTTGAGTGAGAGAATTTTTTCCATTAAATTTTACCTATGTAATGCGGTCTTAAGGTACGTTGTTACTGGTGCGACTACGACGTTTGCAGTCGATCAGTTGTGGCCAATCACAACTCTGGTTATTCAATAGCAACAAGAGTTGCGATTGGCTACAGCTGATCGACTGCGAACTATTATCGTTGCAGTCGCACCAGTAACAACGTACCTTCAGACCTGTTTCTTAGGCGTAAGATTATTTATTCCCTCTATAAATTTCAATTTCAGATTGTCTCTCTTAAAGCATCTATTAAAATCTATTAAACAGTAGATTGAATGATCAGGTGCGTAGGGACATATCAAGTGTATCTCATTCAGAATTCAGTACATCATTATCATTCAACAGAGAATTATCATCTTGCATAGGCTAAATTCAAGCAAAGCATAACTATTATGAGCCTCTAATCTTAATTTTAAATCTCATGAGAGTTGTCAAAAGTACAAGGTGAGGCATAATAACGAGCGATTTTTAAAAGACTTTTAAATAAAAACAGTTTGTTACAAAAATATGTTTATATCACAATATTAAAGTACATGAAAAAGCATTCTCTGCGAGGGTAAAATGTCTATCATTTTTCGAAAATAATTCCAGTAAGATGGCGTCCGTTTAGACGCAAACATTCCTCTAGCCGGACCTTAATCATTGCGTAGCATTGAGAGTGGGTTTTTACCAACTTCCTGTCGGATCCAAGATAATCATGTGTCTACAAAGATAATCCTCCTCGAACAAATAGAGCACTAAAAGAGTGAAGATTATATTGAATTTGAGCTACCAATCAATGAATTTGAGTTCGACAATCAATATCCACAAAGTATTCTACAGTTTCTGAAACATCAAGTAGTCTGTCCAAGCAAAGAAGAGCCTCTGCTAAGATGAGAAAAAGACTCCAGCTCGGTCAATATTGGTTCAAAAATAATCGATTTGGTTTCAAATTATAGATCAGAATGTGTCCTACAATTGAGACTATTCAATAATTTTTCAACCAGTATTGACAGAGCTGGAGTCATTTTCTCATCTTCCCAGAGGCTCTTCTTTGCTTGGACAGACTATATGAACTCAGAACTGCATATTACTGCACTATAAGTGCATCCCAAGTGCACTGGGCTGCGGTGCACCGTTGCACCACAACTGCATAACTTGACTCAAATCTCGTTCAAGCACGCACCATCAGTTGGGACTCAGATTTTGAGCGGCAAAATCAGAGTGGACCAGAATTGCATAGCTCGTGCAACCTGAGAAGGCACGTCAGTACAATGTGAAGTTTACGTGATGAGGTGCCTTCTTAGTTTACGCGGTTCCCTGGAGAAGAGCCCCTCAATACCAACCAGCCAAATCAAATGATGGAGCAGACAGTTGAGGGAATAGTGTTCAATTGTCGCACCGCAATGCAGAGCTTGTCACTCACTATAATAATATTCTCGTCCTCCAGTCACCTCGCTTGTAGGCTAATAGCAATGTGCAAAGAAAATAATATTATATTATATAACACTTGAGAGTACCGTACTTCATTTTTGAAAATCTTATGCCGGGCTTTTCCAAGCACATTCAAACTTGAGGGACCCTCAAATTATGAACAGTTCACATTTTCTATGCTAAGTATAGAAAATGTAAACTGTTAAATGTGAACTTGAAGGTCCCTCAAATTTAAGTGTGCTTGGAAAATCCGGGCATATAAATTTCAAACAAAATTCAGGATTTTTCAAAGTGAAAAGTGTTTTTCAAAGTTGAAATTGTATTGTAAACATTAATCATCCATCATCATTCATTCACTATGTAGCCTAAACATCATCATCCATTTATCACCTTTGCTTAAAATACTTGATATAAGTCGCAATTGTAACAACAAATAATGAACAAATAAATTATTGAAATAATTACGTTATATTCTATACAGCTTCGTCTATAGCTAATTTTGTAAGATCTTCATCTGTCGTTGTTACAGTTGTTATTGTTGTTGTTGTTGTTGTTGTTGTTGTTGTTGTTGTTGTTGTTGTTGTTGTTGTTCTTGTTCAGATATTCTTTTGCATCGGAATAATTCATCACATGACTCACTTTTCCATTGAAAAAGAAGTTTCATTTTGATATAGCCTACATTATGAAAATACTCTGATAATCTTTTTCAATAGAAAACGTTATTTTCATAATCAGTTACTTCTCATCTTCCTTCTCTTGTAATACATGTTCTTCTCTCTCTCCCTCTCCATCTATAGCATTCTGAAAAGTAGTAGAGTGGCCATTACAGTCCAACCTTCGCCACGTTGGAAAATAGAGAAGTCATCCTATTCTATTCTTGTTCTCTCTTTCTCTGTCATTGAAATATTTTCCCATACGTTCCATCCAAATATTGTTTCCATAATTTTCTCTTTCCTTGGTTTTCATCCACATTGTCTATTTCCCATTCTCCTATTTCTCTCTCCCTTCTCCCTCTTCCATTCTTCACCCTTTCTTTCTTTCTTCCTTATTTCTTCAGCTTTCTCTCCTCCTTCCTCTTCCATTCTCCTACCACTCTCATCCTTTCCTTCTACTTCCATTCTATTCACTCTCTCTCTCTCTCTCACTCTCTCTCACTCTCTCTCTTTCTCTCTCTCACTCTCTCTCTCACTCTCTCTCACTCTCTCTCTTTCTCTCTCTCTTCCTTTTCCTTTATCTGTCTTATCCGAATATTCTACTGGCAACAAGCAGCCATTCTCGATCGTCAGAATCTCATCATGCAAATCTCGATTCAGGATTAGCGACTGGATTACCCAGCATGCCACGTCGAAAAAGCTATTCTCCAACAAATAAGTTGGAAATGTAGAAATAAAAGAGAAAGAGCAATTGAACAGAGCATGAGAGGAAGAATAAGAATAATAAAGAAAATAAGAAGTAAGATGAGAGAGAAAGCCATGTCGAAAAAGCGATTTCAAAAAAAAAGTTGAAAACGTGCAAGTAAAAGACAAAGAGGAATCAAACAGAGCGTGATGAGTAGAATGAGGATGATAAAGAGAATGAGAAGTAGGATGAGGGAAAGAAAGAGAGAGCGTGAGAGGGTGAGAGAGAAAGGAAGAGGAAGAATGATGTGAGAGGGAAACTGAGAGTGAGATACAGAAAATGCAGAGAAGAATAAGAAAAGAAGATTAGCATATTGCAGGTTGGAGGAATCTATCCAACAAAGCGATTCACTAACAACTAAGTTCGGATTCAGAACGTGAATGTAGGAAGGAAAATGAATTGGAAGAGGCATGAAAAGTGGAATAAGAGGAGAGAAAGGTGAGAATAATGATTGGATGTGATTGGATGAGGAATTGGAAAATTTATAATTAGGAGAATGAGAGGTAGAATTAGAAGAAAAGATCATTCAAGAAAGATAGCTAAGAGATTAAGCTTAAAATTAGGAAATGGAAGGAAGAAATAATTGAATAAAGCATTAGGAGGAGAATGAGAAGTAGAAAGAGAGAGGAAGGAGGAAGAGGAAAAAGGTATGAGAAGAAAAGTGAGTAGTAAGGAACAAAGAGAAGAAGAATGTGAGAATAAGATTAGCATAGTTATTGTTGAATGTAGTAATCTATTTCAAAAGGCGATCTTACAACAAATAAGCTCAAAACGTAGAAAGAGTAGGGATGAAATGAATGCTTTATGAACTTGCTCCTGACCTACCTCAATAGGGGAATTTTGTCAAATATCAAGGGGAACGTCTTACACTGGTGGCTCGTGCCCACGAAACAGGTGAAGTGCATGTATCTTTTACTGTACAGCACTTCACTTGTTTTGTGGGCACGAGCCGCCAGTGACATCTTATCAGTATTTTAAATATTTTAACTTCAACCTTCTGTATTTGTTGCAACTGCCAGTAATAAAAACTCACTTCAAGTAATTGTCAATAAAAGAACTCATTTCCAAGACAAGTGACTCAACTAATCAATCCGTTATATACCATCAAACACACCATACCGTGGTACCATACATAACCCTATCAGTGTCTCATTGCCACACATAGTCGGATATATACACATACATAATTATGTGTGAATGGTGGAGAATGGTACAAAGCAGTCGACCAATGACAAGCCTTGTTACAAAGCGATCAACCAATAACAGGCGTCAATATGTTTGTCGTTTGTAGAGAACAATGTGTCAACGCAGCACAAAAGCTGTACTAATAGCTACCTCCATTGTTCGAGCTCATCTTCTTCTTCTTCTTGTTCTTGTTCATCGTCTGGTCCGAGTTCGTCTCCTTGCTCTTGTTTTTCTTCTTGTTCTTCTTCTTCTTCTCCTTCTTCTCCTCCTTCTTCTTCTTCTTCTTTTTCTTAAATTCTCATTTTCTGTGTTTTTTCCTGTCTCTTGAACCGTTTTATTCTTAAATATTCATACACTTTTGCCTTTCTCACTTTTGATTTTCTCTTTTCTCATCTTCTCCATCCTTCTCCTTCTCATCCTCCCTCCATCATTTCCACGTTCTTCAACATTTTTTTGTCTTTCATTTTTCAATCTATATCTATAAAAGCGAAATGGCACTAGACTGATTCATTCATTCATTCATCACCAGAACTAAAAATCCACTGGCAGGCATGTTCAGTTGGACGTTTAGATGCGCGCTAAGAACGGATTTTAGGAAATTTTCAAGGATACGCCAAATATTTAAGTTTTTCCATAGGTTTTTAGCGTTTTCTCAATTTTTTTGAGAACTAATCGGTAGAGAATGTTGATATTTGGTAAGTAGGTTCAGATAAGGTCTACAAATGTTGTGTTAAGATATTTTTGAATTCCGTTCAAGATTACGCCAGTAATCAGGTTTTTAAAAATTGGAGATGTATTGCGGGTTGCATATCTTCCGCCTTGATACAACCAATCCTTACTGTAAATTCAATGGTTCAGCGAAATTATACATAAACAAATTCGAAAGATATTGAATCAAGTTTCAAACTATGTCCGATATAGTTCCCAAGGTTACGCTCAATATTAGCGTTTTACTATTTTTCGAGTTTTTCAAGAATAAATTGGTAGAAAATGTCGAATTTTGGTAGCAGGTCCAGATTAGGTCTAGAAATGCTGTGTTCAATAAGTTTTGACCCCTTCGAAATGGAATTTGCAGGCGAGCGAAGCGAGCCTGTTTGTCTCAGCTTACACTGACAGAGGTTATGCAGGCGAGCGAAGCGAGCCTGTTTTACTCACTGACACTGCTGATACTGACGGGGCGGAGCCCCCTGGCTAGGCGGAGAAGGCGAGCGAAGCGAGCCTGCCGGATAGTTCTCTTATATTCTGTTCTGTTCTTCCTTTCACGATTTTCTTTCTCTATCTTCTTTCGTACTTCTTTTTCTATTTTCTCCTAATTTAACTCCAGCCTCATGACTTTTCATCTTCTTACTCCTTCATCAATTCTTCATCATGTTCCACGTCTCCAATTTCTCTTTAACTTCCTTTCTCATACAAGACGTCCACTTCTCATCAAAGACTTCTTCTTATCCTACTCCTACTCCTCCTCCTCCTCTTATTCTTCCTCCTCCTCCTTCTTCATTATCATTATCTTCTTCTCCTTCTTCCTTTCTCATTCTTCTTCTTCTTCGTCTTCTTGACTTGATTGTTCTCAGCTCGGCATCTCTTGGTAACTATTTGCTTGACAACTGTTTGATCTTAATAGCAGGCGAAGCTATTGATTGCGAGTTGATACGGTTACTTGATTGCAATTGAGATGATGTTGATAATGATAATGATGAAAATTGATAACCGTTGCAGAAGTATCAACTGCGGAATATCATTCTCTAAAACAGGGCCCTCGCGTGGGGTGTGCGAGCGCACAACCCGCCACGGTCATGGGGGCGCCGTGGCGGCTGATGCAAAATGGGAATTTCAGAGATTTCAATTGGGCTATTAGAATAATTTTCTCACTATTTGATAAAAAACTTATTCCGCCAGCAACTTGAATCCAGAAGAAATTATTTTCCCTGCATAAAGTCATTCATAATAATGAATTAATCAATTGAAAAACCACAATCAATGTATGAAGCAAGCCAAGAAACGACCCTCTTAAATTTAATTCTAATGTTGGTTGTTAACCACCTTACACTCTGTCGACCAATCACAAGCCAGTTTTCGATAAAAACTCCTCCCTAATATGTTTTGAGAATTTTTGTAGTTTTTCGAACTTTTTTCAGGCATGAGGTCGGTATTAAATCATGAATAGTTCTTTCTTATTGAATTCATTGTTAGAAAATGGAATTTATAAGTTAAGATGGTAGTGCAAAATCGTCTCATTTCATACTGCATGGAACTATTGAAGTCTAGTACTGGCCTAAGTTACACAATTAAAGAAAAATTGAGTCTAAATTCTATGAAAAGATTCTTTAAATACTAACTTGATAGAATATTACCAGCCTGAATACCCAAATAAATATTATATTAATTAGCATAAGATTGTCAATAGTAAATGATCGTAATTTTTTGGGTATGATACACCATCCTTGTTTTTCCTAGCAGCCACTTTCGAAGACAGAACTCACGTAACACTGTCAACCAATAAGAAAAGAGCAGGCGGGGCATGTAGGCGTGTCCAAGTCAAAACTGAAACATCACCCGTCAACTGCTGCCATCTACTGGTTGAATGAGAAAACTTTACTAAATGATGTTTTCGGTCATATTAATCGTAGGCGGAGCTTGGAGGCGTGTTCAATTGAGGTCGAAGCAAGTCACCCTATTCATACTGCCATCTGCTGGCTGAATTTGGAACTATTTCGAATGTTATTCACGAAAGCTGGGTAGAGTAGTGAAAATGGCTGGAATCTTCAATTTTCTTGTTATTGATTTTTAGTTTTTTTGTTAAAACATCTTTATTCCCAGTGAAGTGGAATACTAAATTCATGATGCCGCCATGCGCCATGAGCAATTCAATTTCATTATTCAAAACAACAAATACTTATCAGAATACTGTCATTTCAACAATATTCAATGTAAGTTATGCTTTTAATTCCAGTTAATAAATTATTGAAATATAATTTTCATTTTCTATTCCAGAAACCGGAGTTCAATTTCATCAAGCAAAATTTCGTGGGATATTCTTGGAATCAAATATAATTTTTGCTACTCAATTTCAAGAAAAATACAACTTGAATAGAAAATTACACACAGGTCACTGTTTATTATTTTTTTCCTGAATAAAATTCTCGGAATTCTTGCTTTCAGTTTTACGGATTGATCACACCCTTCAAGTACAAAATTAGATATCAAAGTCAACGTTGCAGAATGAAGTGAATATCATCGAAAATCGAAATAGGGAAATCAATCCAGTTCTTGGAATTTAAGTGTAACTCGCCTGTCAAGTTAAGTCTGCAAACATGAATTATTTTTGTGAAACATTCCTGACAACTGGATTATGATGCTGTTGAAAACTCAGAGTTTCGCAAACACTGAGACAGAAATGAGCTTGTGAAAATGGAAATCTCAGTTTTCCAATTCTGATGAAGAGGAAAAAATGTTTATTGAGTGAGATGAAATTTGCAGTTTTTAATTGATACTGTTTTTGAAGTGAAGAACTTGTTTAACTGGAAATTTAGTTGATTTTCTCATTGAACTATTGGAGAGTTTCAATGAAATCCATCGATCTACGTTGTCAATACCTGTTCAGAATTTATTTGCATTCTTATTTGTCCTTCCTCTATTGATTACGTACATTCAATACTTCATATTGAAGCTCTTCAAATCATTCATTTGGGAGCTTTAAATCCATTGTTTTTGAACAAATGGAATACCTCTCTGTATTTCCTTGAATCTCTGGCCTCATTTTATCACTGTTTTTTTTTGTTTTGAATAATAAATTATCAAAGTAACATTTTTGTTAATTGAAAAATTATTTTTTCAATCCATGCTTCAATTAATTATAGTCATTTTCAAATGCATACTAACTCCCTGTAGAATGTTATTATGGTTATCATTAATTGTAACAATTGCGACTTGATAGCAATCATTTTAAGAAAAGGTGATAATGAGTTGATGAATGATGATAATGATTACATGGTGAATGAAAGATAATGTAAGTTTACATTAAAACTTTGATGTAAACGTTGACAACGCTATTCGCAATTATGTTTCTAGGGCTATTAATATATTTGTATTTGAAATGGGAATAACTAAAATATATGTTCAAGTGAAGCTATACGGTTCTCAGCGTTTTTCAATGGAATCATTTATTGATTTATAGTCGAAGGCTGAGGCCGCACTGCCGGTGGGTAGAGCCTGGAGGGTGGAGGGTAGTTGGTAAATCTATGGAACATACACACCATCCACAGTAATACCTCGTATGAATGGTATGAAGTCATTCAGTTTTTTGAGTTATGTCGTCCATATTTAAGAATTTCAAGATGGCGGCTAAACACATACCATTCATACAATGTATTACTGTGGATTGTGTGTACCACCCACCAGGCTCTAGCCACCGGCAGTGCGGCCTCAGCCTAAGGGTATTAAAATCCTATGCCTTTAAAATCTATGTAAAACATCTTTTATTATTAAGTTATTCATCTTTTGTTGTTGTTATTGTTCTTCTTCTTCTTCTTCTTCTTGTTCTTCCTCTTTTTCTTTTTCTTCTTCTCCTTCTCCTCCTTCTTTTTCTTCTTCTCCTTCTTCCTCCTCCTCATCTTCTACTTCTTTTTCTTCTTCTAATTTTCCTTCTTCCTCTTCTTCTTCTTTTTCTTATTCTTCTTCTTCTTCCTCCTCCCCATCTTCTTCTTTTTCTTCTTCTGATTCTTCTTCTTTATCTTTTCCTTCTTCTTCTTCTTCTTTTTCTTCTTCTTCTGGTCCTTCTTATTTTGCCTCTTCTTTCTTCTTTCCTCCATTCTACCTCCATCCTCTATCACACCATCTTTTCCACTCCTTCCTTTTTTCAATACTTCTTAGCTTCGTCTAAACAGTGAATTATTTCCTTCTATTTCTTCTATTTTCCATCCACACCCTCAATCTACACCCCCCCCCACTCCGAAAAACAACACAACCTCGGAAAAATCTAGATTTTCCTCAGCCTCAGGCGGCCTGATTTCCACCAACAATTTTCACCAGTCATAACAATAAAAAGTTGTAGCATAGCACTTTCAGTACTTTCTTTTCCTTCTTCACTTTTATTTGCATGTTTGCTACTCCGAAATGAAATTCTCACGTATAGTCTGTCCAAGCACAGAAGACATTCTGACAATACGTAAAAATTACTCCAGCTCGGTTAATATTGATTAAAAAATCATAAATTTGATCTTAAATTGTAAACCAGAATGTTTACCACAATTTGAGAACAAACATATAATTTTTGAATTGATATTGACCAAGCTAGAGTGATTTCCACATATCACCAGAATGTCTTCTTTGCTTGGACAGACAATACTCTGCTTGTATTTCGCATACATTTGGAGAGAGTAGTATATGTTGTATTCGAATACCCGAAGTGAGAATAACATTGTTTACTGTCAAGTGTTGGTGTTTGTACACGAGTGCTCTCCTTAGTGAATTTTATTGTTTACTTTCATATTTGTGAAAGTTTGTAACATTTGTATACAAGTCTACTTCACTCTGACATTTTTATTATTTTATTCATATAGGCGATAATTTCCGTGTAAAAGTTTATTTTGTTATCTATTTTCTTGGGAAAGAGTTCTAATTGCAGACTTTGTCTATGCCTATTTTATTCTCAAATTCTAAGAATAAAAATGTAAGCACCTTTACGCTGTAAGGGCAGAAGGGGGAAAGGGAAAGAAGAAGAAGAAGACGAGGAAGAAGAAGAAAAAGAAGAACCTAATTTAATGAGGAGGAAGAAGGAGAGAAGGAGAAAAAGGGAAAGAAGGAGAAGAAGAAGAAGAAGAAGAAGAGGAGGAGGAGGAGGAGGAGGAGGAGGAGGAGAAGGAGGAGGAGGAGGAGGAGGAGGAAGAAGAAGAACATAATTTCAGTACCATCAAGTGAATCGAGAAAATCTCATACTTTTAGAAATTTATTGTATCTGTGTTTTCAATTCATTATAATCTCATACTTTTATCAAGTTACCTCTTCACTCTCCTAGACAATTTTTTTTATAATGATGTATCTAATGTATTGTAATGTACTTTCTTGGAAGACATTTCCAAGTGTGGACTATGTCTATGCATATTTTATTCTCAATTTCATCAGAATCGTTTTTCTCTACCATCGAATAAATAGCGAGAATCTCATATTTCCTTCAATCTTTTTCACAATTTATGATAATGAGTAAAATATATTGTAATATCCTTGGAAAATATTCTCAATTGTTGACTTTGTCTATGCATATTTTATTTCCAATCACATTGCTTTTATCTAGCATGGAGTGAATCATGAGAATATCACATCCTGATTCCTATGCACAATCTTCCATACAATTGCTTTAAAATTTCTCAACTATTGAGAGTAAAGTTTCAAACGATTTATAGTTCTATCCTATATTGTCCAAACTTCGCATTTCCATTTAGATATTTTAATTCACAACAAGTAAGATTGCAAGCAAGTAGCATATTCTTCGGATAATTATTGTTCTATGATTTTTGGATTCATATGTAACCTCTCTCTTCGAATTATAGAATAACCTGTAAAAATTGTAGTGTTCAATACCGGTATCGAAATTAGTGTATAACTTGATAAAATAATAAGATTTAATAACAACTCTTGTAATCTAGGAACTAAGCATAAATATTTTGTCGCTATCTAAATGAATAGAGAAATCTAATCTATATCAGTCATATTGAAGACTTGTTTCTATAACATCTTGAGAAGAAAATTAATTTTTGACTTTTACTGCCTCTGTATTTCGCAATAAATTTCTTAATCAATTGTGCACTAGTGTAGAGGCAATGAAAAACGAAGAGTCTTCGTTAGTTGAATCCAATTTGCTTCTGATCTGATTCCACTGATTGGATAGAACAATACGTGACATGGAAAACATTATTCATTGGTTTCGCATATACATTGGAACCAAGTCCGTAGTTGAATCAACTATTTGTCAAATGAATATTTGTAGAGATCCATCTATCATTTCACTTTTTTGTATCCGCCATTATCATTATATATCTATTTGATAAAATTAATATGATTGAAGAGTAGATATCACATGACATGCATTCGGATTTATTATTCTGTCCTCTGCAATTCAAATTGAATTCACAGTTATTAAATTCTTGAACCCTCTGGATTTCCAATAATTTGTAAATTAGTTAATTTGGTTTTAGATGATCGAAGAAATCACCAAATATAGCATGAACATGGTGTTGACCCAATCAACCATGTATAAATAAGCTAATTACAATATTATTTTGGTGAATAGATAAATTATTTACGAATCTTTGAAGGTCTGTTAACGGTATATGGTATAGATCACGAGCCGTCAGTGGTATGTATTTAGTAATAATGCTTCTTCCGATATCGTATGCCGGGCCCTCGCGTGGGGTGTGCGACCGCACAGGGCGCCACGGCCAAGGGGAATAATTTTTCCACTATTTGATAAAAAACTTATTTTACCAACAAATTGGATCCACAAGGAATTTTTTTCCTCTGCATAAATTCAATCATCATAATGAATTGGTCAATTGAAAAACCACAATATCAATGTATGAAGCTAGCCAAGACACGCACCTCTTTAATTTAATTCTATGGTTGTCTGATAAACATCTTACATTCAGACGACCAATCACAAGCCAGTTTCCGATAAATACTCCTCCATATAACAATCCCAATATACTAATATTTTTACCGAATTGTTGTAGTTTTTCAAACTTTCCTCTGGCAAGAGGTCGGTATTAATAGTTTTAGTTATTAATTTCATTATATTCATCGTATAAAAAAAAATGAGTAAAAGATATGAGTGTGAAATCATTATTATTTTCATCTAATTCCATACAGCATAAAACTTTTGAAGTCTGGTACTGGTCTAAATTACACAATAAAACTATAACTGAGTCTAAATTCTATAAATGAATTCCTCAAATACTAACTTATAAGAATCTGAATATATAAATAAATATTATATTAGCAGAAGATCGTCAATAGTCAATCAGCAAATTAAAAAATTGTTGGCCTAAAAGTTAAAAATTGTAATTAAAAATTACAGAAGTGTTGGCCTATGATACACCATCCATCATTTTCTTACTAGCAGCCATTTTCTAAGTCAGAACTCACGAAAAACTGTCAACCAATAAGAAAGGAGCAGGCGGGGCATGAAGGCATGTCCAACTCAAATCTGAAACATCAACTGCTGTCATCTACTGGTTGAATTTTGAAACTATTCTTGCCAAAGTCTTCGGCCATTTCCATCGTAGGCGGAGCTTGGAGGCGTATCCAATGGAAGTCGTAGCAAGACCCTATTGCTACTGCCATCTGCTGGCTGAATTCGGAACTATTGTGAATGTTATTTAAGTAAGTTGGGTAGAGCGGTGAAAATGGATGAAATCTTGAATTTGCTTGTTCGGAATTATTGAGTTCCAATTTTTTGTTAAAATATCTCTATTTCCAGTGAAACTGAATATTCATTATGATTTCCAATATTTTTCTGTAAAAATCTATCATTCCCTCCCTTATGTGCTTTTAAGCTAACTAATAAAAAAAATTGATCAATAATTGAGAAATTAGTATTTTAATGATGAAGTACGGTACAATATGACAGTTCCGCTCAATGTATATAGCCTTTAGTTATTTTTTATTAATTTCAATAGGTTTTTGCCAATCACGTATACTATCCAATACATAAAAATACGAAACAATACGTTGGGATACATTTGATTATAATAAGCAAGTGGGCTATCAATAATCCTTTTCGCCACACCACATGTTACATTGGGATTGCGTATGAGAAAAATGTGAAAATCTCGCACAGGGCGCCGAAAAACCACGCGAGAGCCCTGATCTTAGATTTCACAATTTACGATCCAGTTCGTGAGCCACTCTTATTTCTTCCAGAATCAAATTTCAAACGAAAGAAGCTCACAAGTGATAGGAGTCGTTAATTATTAGCAACCATTCTAATGATAATTAACCAGGGTGGTCATCAGATTGGTATGATTTCAGCGTCTTTTCAACCGGAATAATATGATTACGAGGGTGATATTGGCTTACGAAGCCCACGCGAGCAAAAAAGATACCTCTCCACTATAGACTCTACATGATAACTGAGTGTCTTCCACGAACTATAATAATTATTATACATATCATTCAACAACAAATCGGTTGGAGAGCCGTCAGATGTAAGTCAGCTGAGTTTAATCCGATTGAAGAATTTGTTAGAGGGTTGCGAACCCTCTGTTATTAGTTGTGGGGAGGGGTAAGGTTGGGGAAGGGAGATTCGAAGGGTGTGATAAGAAGGAACTAGCCAGAAGCCATCATTGTTAGGTTACTTTTGAGAATAATGTTGGCTACTCTGGAATACTTTTGAACTAAGTGCTGTTTAGTAAAAGATACGGGCACGTTACCTGTTTTGTGGCCAACCGCGCCAACACCGTTTGATTCCAAGATAGCTCATGCCGTGAGTGTGTTGGCGCGCTGTGTGCCGGATCTTTTATTCAACGACAATTGTGCCACCAATAATCAACTTACAGTTACAAAATATATATCATTTTGTAGCTAAAGAACTGTTCTACAACATAGTATGGTTTCAGAAATTCGCATCTCAACAAATAAGATATGAAAAATGAGAGAAAACTTTTTTATTGAGAAAAACCATTTTTTGATTCTTTTAATTCAAATATCCAATCAACGATGCGGTTGAGAGAGTTATGAATGGTTGGAGGTTGTAGCCTAGATTAAATAGAACATTTTGGTTGAAAAAAAAAGTTAAATAAGTTGAACTTTTCTCAATTTACAACGAATGTAGTGAAACACGGCTTTTTTCGGCCGCCATCTTAGTTTTTTGTAGTAGAAATGATATTCAAGGATCTTTTCATCGATGATCCAATCGAAATAGTTATTATGAAGAGATTAACACCAGTTTCATGCTTTCATCACGAAGGAATCCCGAAAAAAAATTTGTTTTCCTCTTTGATGCAGTAAAAATAAGTTGATATTTTGGCAATGTGACTTGCGCGAGCGCTTCTTTTGCTGAAGCTCTATATATCATTAGCGTACCTACAATCTTTGTATGTACATTATTAGAAAGCTGAAATATTTCTCTATTCAATGCATTATTTACATTTGATTTTTCAAGCTGGAAAATGAATTTATTAGAGTTAACGTAAGATTTTGCATGTGATAAAATCTTTCTCATCTTTAAATCAATCTGAACTTATCTATTATGAGTCTTGAGCACATTTCTCCTGTATAAATATCGTAGAACTGTTTATGAAGAACATTTTGAGAGAAAAAAACTTGAGATATCACCAAAAAATATCAAATGGTTGAGGATATAACGAAAATCGGCATTTAATGGCCGCCATCTTGTTTTCTCGAGAAGAGAAGCATTTTTTAGTGCATAATTATAGATATTCTGAATCTTAAGAGAAAAAGGAAGAGATTGATACCATTTTCAAGTCTCTAACATCAAGGAAACATGAAGGAAAATAGTTTTTATATAACATGTTAGTTGCTTTACCCCGCGCATGCCCCTCTTTGGGTCTCGCGGTACCCTTCATCGAGGCAGAAAAAGCCTTCAAAACCACATGGTTGTAAAGCTAAAAAATAGATCAACAATTCTGTCTATCTGATGCATAAGAAAAAATTAAAGACAGAAAAACGAAAATTTTCATAAGAAATTCTATAATTTTTCATATTAAAAAATGTATAACTTATTATTTATACGTTTTGGGAGCTATGTTCTATAGAGCTCAAAACTAATGTTCTATAGAGATAATTTTAGAAGGAACAATTTGAGAGAAAAATTGGAAGGATATCTTAAAAAATGACTGAGTTATGGCCGAAACAGTGGAACTCTGAAATTCTCGGACGCCATCTTGGATTACAGGTGACGCACCCCTCGGAGAGCTTATGACCACCGATATTATTTTTCTCCAGGTCAAAACGAAGAGATTGATACCACTCCCAAACTTCTTCACTCAATAGGCTCACGGGAAGCCTTTTTTGCAACACTTGCCCCCGTACTATATTAGAAATAAGCTGATTATATTTCTCAATGTTTGAGACATAGTTTCAGTATATTTCAAGTTGAATTTGTGATCTATTTCGGGATTCTAACTTGAGGTAGGCTGGATTGGTTTTCATGTTATTTTTCTAATCAGCTGATATTGTAGAATTTTCGTTCTATTGGAAATGTTTGTGAGACATGAACGTCAATAAAGTCCACGAATTATGATAATTATGAGTAATTGTGAATTGTTAATCTTTATGACACTGACACGGCCCAGGTGAAATATTTAGTTCCAGAGGGTTGATTTATTATTAGATAATGCTTGATTATCAATCATTTTCGTCAACTATTTCTCCAGGTCAGAACGAAGAGATTGATACAACTCCTAAACTTCTTTACTCAAAACGCACACGGGATTACACTTGCCCCCGTACTAATATGGCAACGATCAATGAGCATTTCAAATGTCTTGTATCAACGAGCTCCCTTCCTGTATCAATTTATGACTCTGTATCACAACTGCGTATCAAAGATCCGCTGTGTGAAGAGGGATCGAAAAATTACATGTTGAAATTCCTTGAATGATAGTTTGTAAAATATGATCTATCACTAAGGGTTAATAAGGCTCTTAAATTTGATTCACGCCATCTCAGATTGTAGCTATCTATTCTAAAACACTTCCGTGGTCGACTAACATGATTCTAAGAGGTTAGCTCCAGGATACGCCTTTTGAACACCAATTGCAATTATCACTGTAAGTGCGGTGGGTCTCTGTGGAGAGGGAAGGAGTTCAGAGGGTATTTTCTTCATCCAGATAAACATGGTGTTATGGCACTTGTTGAGAAGACATCCCGGCTGCATTTATGAATAATAAGTACTCACGCTTCTTGCACTACTCATCCCGTCCTACTACAGTTCTAGGGTACGTGGAAGAAGATGTGTTTGAAGCAGCCCTGTTCTGGTTACGAATTGATACTGTAAATTCTCACATTGAGTCCACTGTATTTTGAATTCAAGTTTTCCAAGACCTTAGATCTACTGTCAGTTCTGACTACAGTATACGGATGGTGTACTGTTGACTGTGAGAGGAACATTTTGAACTGCAATCCGTAATCACAAGCATATATTACACCATTGGCGGCTTGTGCCCACGAAACTGGTGAAGCACTGTACAGTAAAAGATACGAGCACTTCAAATGTTTCGTGGGCACGAGCCGCCAGTGATTATCACCTACTTGATATTTATTGGACCAGAAGATGGGCAGTTGAAGGAATTGAAAAATTCAGAAATGTTTTTCATTTTAAATGTGGAGTAAGAAGTCTCATTTCCCCTTCAAGAGAATAGTGAGAGCATGTAACGTTAAAAAATAAGGACTTCATAATTCTCTATTCTTTATTCTTTCTTTACAATTGCGACTTGATTTCCAAGTATTTTAAGCAAAGGATGAATGAGTAATGATGAATGATGATGATGTAGGTTATATGTCTATCCACAATGTCCACTTTCACTTGATAATTTCTCACTTCCAAGAATATTTTATCACAAATTATTTTGAATTTCGATAACAGTCCACTTTTAAGTTCCAGAAATGAATAGGAGAAAGAACTGTGAAACCTTGAGAAGTAGGCCTAGGGTACAATTAATGATTAGTGAGTGCATCAGAACATCAGAACTTGAGGATAGAAGAGTCAAAGGTTGGTGGAGGCATGATATACTGAGGAATAAGGAATCAAAGATATGAGATATTGAAGAGTAAGGATTCAAGTATTAGTGCAGGAGTCAGAGATTCAAATAGACTTGAGGATTTGAAGAGTGAAGAGTCAAAAGTTAGTTGAGGGGCTAAGAGATGAGGAGTCAAGGATTACTTGAAACGTGAGATATTAAGGAGTAAGTAGTCAAGGATTAGTGTTGGAGTTGAAAAGTAAAAAGAAAAAATTGATGAGATATGGAGCAGAAAAGAGTCAAGGAGAAGTGCAGGAGTTGACAAATGGAGAGTCAAGGATTAGTGCAGGATTGAGAAATAAAGACGAAGAGTCAAGGATTAGTGATGGCGTGAGGTATTAAGAAAGATTAAGATTATATAAAGATTCAAGGATTAGTGCAGGAGTTTAAGAATGAGAAGTCATAGATTAGTAATGACTTAAGGAGTTGAGGGGTAGGCGTCGGGATTCTTGATTCGATATACTATTGAATATAATTTGAACAGAAAGGTTTAAGGAGTCAAGGATTTGTGCAGGAGTTGATGAATAAGGGTTCAAAGATTAGTAAATGAGTTGAAAAGTCAAGTGTTGAATTAGTAAAATCTTAAAGAGTTGAGAAAAAAGCACTGTCGGCTCGTACCCACGAAACAGGTAAAGTGCCCTTTTCTTTTACTGTACAGCACTTCACCTTTTCTCGTGGGTACGAGCCGCCAGTGGAAGTGGAGCGTCAAGGATTAGCGGAGACGTTTTACCATCAAATATAAGTTGAGCAGTAGGAGTGAAGGATTAGCGGAGGCATCTCTGTACTCGCCTGGCCTTAACCGAAGTTTGATTAGTTTGAAAACGGTTCGATCAGCCAGTCTGTATCATCTTTGATGTTGGCTGCCTTGCAATTATTTATTCAGATCAGCACTCGGTGTCATCAACGCTAATTCCTCCCCGTTTAACGGCGAAACTTAGCCAGCTATGAACTGTTCAAGCAAAGAAGACATTCTGGCAAATGGGAGAATGACTCCAGCTCGGTTTATATTAATTCAAAAATAATAAATTTGATTTCAAACTATAGAACAAACTCAGCTTTAAAATTTGTACTATAATTTGAAGATTTTGAACAAGTATGAACTGAGCTGAAGTCATCTTCTTATCTTGCCTGAATGTCTTCTTTGCTTGAACAGATTATACTCTAATACACGGAATGTAATCCTGTGTAATGACACTGGTGGGCCTATTTTACAGAGCGCACGCCCAGAACAAGAGTATCTTGACTAAAAAAAAAACGATTTTTGAGTTAAATGCACCATCGGATTCCCAATATTCAACTCTATACTGTGCAAAAGTATCGTAACTCAAAATCATATAACATCTATTATTAAAAAAAAATAATATAGAATATATCAAGGGGATTCTGAGAACTTCAAACTCATTTTCCCACAAAACGGCTTTTTTGAGTTACGATACTCTTGTTCTGGGGGCGCGAGAGTATTGGTCTTGTTTTTTAGGGAGAAGGTAGTCTTACATGTAGAATGCTATGTAGTGTTGGAAAATTCAATGTCATATAGTATGGAAAAATTTTATGTAATGTGATCCCTTGCAATGACAGTAATGAATTTAAGTTGGAGTGTCTTCTTGAAAGAAACTGGTCTTCAATTATTAAGAATTCACTGGTCTTCTTCAATCAAGATGTTATTTTCATCACATTATGTCATTTTACTCTGCCTTGATACTTCAAACTCATCAAAAAACAACTCAAAGCCATAGAGCTATTTATTTATCCATTTTTGTATTTCATTATAGGCGGAGTTAGGACTCGCAGGTCGTCTCTTACACTTAACCTTAATAATTGGCTAGATTAATGGCTTTCACTTCAAGAGGAAGACCACTCCTCTTCAAGTTCAGAGGAAAACCCCCAATAATGTTTTGCTGTTGACTCTTTTGGCTGGTTTTTTGCCGGAAAGAGCAGGGTGAAGAGGAAGTATAGCAGTAGAAGGAGGAGTAGAAGTTAAAGCCATAAGGAAGTGTGGATTTGTGGATATGGGAATCCTGTCTCCCTACATGACAGTACTGTCGGAGGGGAAGGGTGAGGGAAAAGTGCATTGCATGCACTGCTGCACAATCGATTTGTGTTGGGGGAAACATACAGCGGTGTTTTGACTGCTGACTGGTTCCATACTGAGGGGAAATAGGGAGAGGAGTAGGAAGTGGAGGAGGATGAGGAGGAGGATGTAGGAGTAGGGGAAGGGGGAGTAGGAAATGGAAGAGGAAGAGGAAGAGGAGTAGAAGGAGTAAGAAGAGTGAGGGGAGAAGGAGGAGTAAAAGGAGGAGGAGGAAAAGGAGGAGGAGGAGGAGGAGGAGGAGGAGGAGGAGGAGGAGGAGGGGGGGAGGAGAAGGAGGAGGAGGAGAAGGAGGAGAAGGAGGAGAAGGATGAGGAAGTGGGGAAGGAAGAGGAAGGGGTGGTGGAGGAGGAGAATGAAGAGGAGGGTGCGGAAGTATGATGGCATTATAGGAGAAAATGAAGATGGAGTTTTGAGGAACCGATTTTGAATAGAAGATACGTTGAGGAAGAAATGGCGAGAGGGTTAGAGGAAAGAAAACGTGGAAGAGGGATAGAATGAGGGAAATAAGATGAGAAGAGAGGAGAAAATGAAGAACTAGATAAACTAGATGAAGAAGAGATAGCAGAAGAATATATCCAACATAAAAATAGGAATAGTATTAGTAGTTTATAGAATCAGTTTTAGTATTGGTAGTTGCCGACCGGGTTGGCCGAATGGACTGGGGCGTTACAGCCTTCAGTCCGCTAGCGCTACCCTGTCATGGGTTCGAATCCCACCAGAAGCATGGTCGTTTCTGCACCTCATAAATCACCCTCGCACTTCCCATTACCCACGCACAAATAGAATTGAATACTTCTGTGGTCATCATCCGCAACTGAAAAAAAGTAAAATATTATAGGCTAAGTTATGGACAAGGAAGAAGTAAGAGATAGTTTTTTTAAGTCATCTATTCATTAACATAATAATTGATTAAAGTCTTTCAACTAATCAGAGATAAATAAAGAAGAAAGGAGAGAGAGAGTGAGAGAGAGAGATAGAGAAAGTGAGCGAAGAAATTAGTAGTCGCAGTTCAAGCAAAGAAGACCTTCGAGTAAGATGAGAAAATTACTCCAGCTTGGTCAGTATTTGACCGAGATTTATAAATGTGGTCTTGATAGTAGATCAAATTGTTTCCTACAACTCAAGGTTTTACTTTTTCAAGTGAAAGGAATATTGGGAAGAGAGAAAAAGTAAGAATTGGAGGAAGGGGGAAAAATAAGATACATTAGTAGAACAAGGGTGAGGCGTTTCTGTTGGAGTTTTCCGTGACAGATATAATGAAGGAAAACAAATACGAATAAGAATGAGAAAAACATTCCTGAAGAAGAAGGTAGAGCGAAAGAAAAGAAAGGAGAATAAAGAAAGAGATATATAGAATTTTGTATTGAATAACTAATGAATTCCTAGACTATTCAGGAATTGAAAGGTTCAGAGCGAATTTGTACAGAGTTGAATACGAGTGTAGCTTTTCGATTTCAAAAACTGATTTCAAAAACATCATCCAATCTCAGCAAAATGGAACTCCAGTTGACAATATCATCTTTCAGATTGCACTAGAAGTTTAGATATAATATTATGATCGCTTCACGGGATTTGATAATTAACGAACATGTATAATGTGGCCTAAGCAATGCCATCTATCCTTGTTTTAAAGGGGCTCACATAATGCTTTACCCTGGAAATGAGGAAAATGTCTTTAATATCTCTTCCTGGACTAAATACCCCATTGTCCATCAGGATAAAATAATGAACAACATGATGACACGACTTTCCTGAATTAATGATGAATTGACGTAGTCGTCTCCTTTTACCTTTTCCAAGAATTGAGTCAATATTGGACGAGTTAACATAATTACACTAGACGTACTGTCATAAAATCATACCAAAAAGCAAACTATGATTCTATTAAAGGCAGCGTATCATGATAATTCTATCAATCACATTGTTCGAGCTAGGAGGAAGATATGATGTAGGTAACGCCAAATAGTTAGGCGGTTTCGTCAGTCTCTTGTACGTGATGTAACCTACTAAAAGCTGATGGAAAGCATTCATTTGTCTCTTTTAGCAATAGCCAGGCATAGCTAAATGACAACTCTTATTGATAACAGAAGCTGTTGGAGCGCGAAACGAGCAGGTATAATATGCCTAAATTTTTGGCTTTAGCTATATACAGGATAATAATACACGTATCATATTATCTGTTTGAGATATTCCTCTCAATTAGTTCTGATAGAACAATTTATTAAAAAATTTGTGAATTGTGATGAGAGAAAAATCTTTAGAACATAAAATCTACTTTTTTAAATATTTCAATTAAAATTTGAGGAAAAGACGATTTGTATTTCAATGACTATGTTTTAATCCTTTATTGTGATTTGTCGAATGAATGAATGAATAAATAAATGGAATAAATTTAGATGGAAAGTCTTGCGTTAAAAGAGACATAAGATGTTTCAATACTCTTGCATAACCAATTTCATTGGAAATATTCTGAGAAAAAAAATTAGCATCAGCCAAAACGATCTCCTATTCAATATTCAGTCCAAATTATAAAATACTTCATATATAACGATAAATTACTGGATAAGGAGCGATGGCGCAGGAAATGAAACTTTAAATTGCAAAGCTTGCAAAAAGAATCTATCTCATCTAGCTATCTGTAGCCTATCACTGGCTCGTACCCACGAAACAGGTGAACTGCCCATATCCTTTACTGTACAGCACTTCACTTGTTTCTTGGGCGCGAGCCGCCAGTGTAGTCTATATCAATGTAATGAATCACACACATCAAATCAAATCAAATTGCTTTGGTCATGTCATCAGTATTCATTCTCAACCATTTACACCACAATCATAACAAAAGATTGAAAATATAAATTATATGATTTTCACTTTGTTATTAGTGCTACGAATGTTAAATGACTTGAAAGTTCAAAATTAGTTGTGAGAGAGATTTAAATTATTTCCAAGGTTACTCTGATCATTTATTGTATAAAATAAACAATAAAACTCCACTTATAGCAATTATAAATTATCAACATTAATCGTGTTAACATTCATGAAGGGAATTATTGTACCGAGGACCTACAGCTTTACAAGTACAAGCCCTATGCAACCATATAAACTAAGCACTGTGAACGACTGAGCTCTGCCGGCCAATTTTGGAACTACATCTCGGCATGCTACGGCGCATTCGGCAGTACGCATTTTCGGTCTCAGTTGCTCGCCGACCTTCGCGTTGGACGGTTGCGTGTGTAAAGGGGAGAAAAACATTTTTCTCATTTTCTCCTTTCTCTTATCAAACGCCTCTGAATCATCCCCCTACGAAAGTACCTCACCTAGGAGACTTGTGAGAGTGTTTACTGACAGGGAATAAAATTGGTGATTTTTGACAAATTCAGGAGTGTTCAAACTCTACGAGAGATAAAATCGTAATTTTGAGTAGATTTTTATCGCGAGATACCTTGGGATGTACCTCCCTTTTAAATCAGTAGTGTAAGTACACTTGAAACTACGATTTATTAGATAAATTTAAAATTTTCTCAGCTCTGAAAGAAAATTCGAAAGTTTTCCACAGTGAACAAAAATCGGTTGTACCTGGAAAAATTAGTTTCTACGGGATCTAATGCAGTATATTGAGTTTATCTTCCAAAATATACATCCCTTCAAATTTTTGAATAATTTTCTCTGAGAAATAGAGCTGGAGGGTGAACAAATTACTCATTTTTTAAAAATAAACGTTAGAATTCGATTCGTTCCACTACCTACATAAGACGATTCTCATGATAAATTATTGAAACCGCGGTTGATAAGAAACCTTGGTTATCACCTCCTAGATATTTTTCACTATTATATATAATTTGAATGATATAGTTGTAGTTTTGAGTGAAAAAAATCACGAAAATCACGAATTGAAAAATATAATTGGTTGCCGGAGCAAGTGAGTAATATCATATTCACATTAAAAGAAAATCCAAGATTCTGGTTGAAATCCATAAATTGAGTGATAATAGTGTTCTTGTGTTAATGATGCTTCTACGGTGAAATTTTTCTAAAATTTTCAAGCTTTCATCGTGAAATCAAGCTGCTTCAAATTCAAGTCGTGCTTGTGTGAATATTTTTTGAGTGTTGCGATTTTTTGTTATTGGAAAATGTGGATCCGATGTGCTTCAGTCTAGAGAGAAATTTTAGTAACGGATTTCTCAACTCTTCAGGATTCTCTCAAGCTGGCAGATTTTGGTGGATTACTTCAAATAAATTACAGGTTTGTTCTGTGAAAAATTCCTATTACATTTCAAAACTACTGTATAATGAATTTAGTATTATAATTTGACGATTTTCGGCATTTTGAACAAAGTTCTATTAACGTGGAGCGGTCGTGAATTCGTTTCATTAACTATCATTATATACTGTAGATTCAATGTGGTATTTAGTGAGTGAGAGATTCATCTAGGTTTTAAATATTTGAAAGCAGACTATGATTCCATTTCCCGTTATCACGTATAATCCACTTTGAATTAATCTGCTCAGTAGAAACCCTAATTAACTGTTTTGATCCATCGAATTTTCGATTCAATTTACAACTTTTCCCTAAGTTATATCCTAGCTCATATAACACTACTTATTTTGACCACAGTAAAACTGAATTAATTACTTTGATACTTAGCTGACGGGTATGAAAAACTCATAATAAGGTTGCATAAAGATCAATGATAAAAATTATACTGGGATTGAATGACACTAAAAAATTGATGAATTTGAGTCTAAGCTGCTCTAAATATACATAATGCGATTGAATAGAGATCAATCTATATTCTATTCTCAATCTAATAGTGAGATTGACTTATGAAATTGACATTGAAATGTATTCACTGCGGTAATTGCACTAGATATCTTGAAGATTCAAGCGAAAACATCTTCTCTTGATGAATGAAAATGAACTGTCTCTGATGAGAATGGTAGACTTAAAATGTTTTTCAATGAGCGCAACATTCACGATTTCCTTTAATGGATCAGATCATTCATTGACGATGATGATTAATTCGTCAATCATTGGTAGTATTACGTGTTACAATAAACTAAGACACAAACTAACACAACACAGAAACTAACACAGGTCTGCTAAATCCACGGTTTTACAATATATTGTAAAGTGATCATCCAAACTTTACCGTGATAACGATCATTAAAAGATAATGGAAATGATTCAAATCTTTAGTAGTCATTTCAAATATCGAATTTTCAATTATCGAAAACGATGATTATCTGAGTTCTGAATGATTGTTGAAATACGGCTGGAATCATACGGGTTTTCCATCATCATTGAAGCATTTAAAGTTATCGAAATTTTATTATTTATTTATTTATTCATTAGATACATCACAATTATACTGATCGATGAAAACACAGACATAAGTGTCCAAATCGTCTTCGCTCCTAATTTGAATGAATTTATTAGGCAAAGTTATGTTCAAAATCACAAATTATTACTCCCGAATATAGAAAAGCTATGAATGACTGATCAAAAAGTCATTAGTTGGGCTTGATTCTCAATTTCGAATTATTTATCAGATTGAAGGAATTTTGGAAGAATTTTAGGAGAATTCATGTACTTGGAATTCTCCTGTAAATGATATAATTAAGCGGAAACATGACGAAAAATATTTGTAAACTGTAAAGTAAAAAACTATCAATTGAACCATTTCATGATAGATAAATTCCCAAGTGTGATGGACTTCAACGAAATTGATGGTTTAAAAATGGCTATTGACTAAGCTCTGTCAGTACAGTCACTGCAAAAGTACATAGATCAGTCAAAAACAACCTCAGATAAGGTAGATAAGATAAGATAAAACAACCTCTTGCAGACAACTATCAGACAATCTTTGCAGAGTTGAGCGTTTATAACAGATAGTTCCCATCCGCAAATTTTGTTGGTATCTCCTATTATAAAGTCTAATGGTATATGAAATGGAATGAAATTAAAATATTCTTTATTAGGCGAAGTTAGGACTAGAAAGTCCTTTCTACCACTCCACCTTAAAACCATTCATTGTATGATATCATCATGGTATGAAAGTATTTCATCTCTATATATAAAAGCGAAATGGCACTGATTCATTCATTTATTCATTCATCACCAGAACTAAAAATCCACTGAAGCGAATGCGTTCAAATTTGGCAGGCATGTTCAGTTGGACGTTTAGACGCGCCCTAAGAACGGATTTCAAAAACTTTTCAAGGATACGCCAAATATTTTAGTTTTTCTATAGTTTTTCAACTTTTTCTTCATTTTTACGAGAACCAATCGATAGAAAATGTTGATATTTGGTGGGCAGGTTCAGATAAGGTCTAGAAATGTTGTGTTAGATATTTTTGAATTCCGTTCAAGATTACGCCAGTAATCAGGTTTTCAAAATTGTAGATGTGTTGCGGGTTGCATATCTTCCGCCTTGATACGACCAATCCTAACTGTAAATTCAATGGTTCAGCGAGATTTTAGATGAACTAATTTGGAAGATCAAGTTTGAATCATTGAATCAAGTTTCAAACTATATATACTTCTGATATACTTCCTAAGGTTACGCTTAATAATAGCGTTTTACTATTTTTTGGAATTTTCGGAGTTTTCTTAGATTTTTCTATAACAAATTTGCAGAAAATGTTGAAATTAGGTGAACAGGTCCAGATCAGGTGTAGAAATGCTGAAATAAATTTCGAATCCCTCCTGAACGGAATTCGCAGGCGAGCGAGGCGAGCCTGTTTGTCTCAGCTGTCACTGACAGAGGTTTTGCAGGCGATCGAAGCGAGCCTGTTTGACTCACTTACACCGCTTATATTGTCGGGGGTCCAGGGGGCGGAGCCCCCTGGCTAGGCGGAGAAGGCGAGCGAAGCGAGCCTGCCGGCTAGTTTAATATGATGAATATTGTTATACTGACTCCAATTATTTCATTAAATCAAAGCTTATTTGTTTAATCAGAGTTAGAATAATATTTGATCAGCCATTATTTTCATTTATAATAACTGTTACACGGAAAACCCCACAACCACTTTAAATTATCCCTGATAAATATCAAAAGTATTTCCCGCTTTTCCAGAGTTTTCATAAACTCTAAATCCGCGCAATCCGGTACTGATTGTTTTTCCGATTTCCACGATTTCTAATTTAGAGAGTCGCTTTTCAACATACAGGTCAGAGTGTTGGTTTTCCGATAGCCGCAGCCTATAGAGGGATGATAAATACAGATATACTTCCACATCATCAAATAGCCGATTCAATAGGATGTATAGTTATACAATTCGCGCGGACAGTAATATCCATAGAACACAGAGATTAAACAGCAGTTTTCAGAGTGACTTTAGGTAGCCTATACCTTTTTGAAGAGTAATTATATACAGTTATAGTTCATGTAGATCAAATAGCTATTTCAATAGTGTGTATAGATATACGATATGATGCTTTGATGGAGACCAGTATCCAATTTTATAGAGGTAGATACACTGGCGACTCATACCCACGGAATAGGTGAAGTGCCCGAATCTTTCACTGTACAGCACTTCACCTGTTTCGTGGGCACGAGCCGCCAGTGGGTAGATAGTAGGGCAGCTTTGATCTTTTGATGCTCAGGTTTTCCTTTATTTTGTTGTGGTTGAGTCACGTGATTTATGAATAGTTTCACAAATACACAAAATTCTCGTTTATTCTCCTCTTCAAACCACTAACCCTTTTCGACTTAAACTCTTCACTCAAAATAAAATGAAATATTCTTCCAGTAAAAACTTGGAGAGGATAATATTGGTAGGATTTATTTTGCAGTTCTCGCGATATGAGAAGACCTGTCGTTACAATATAAGTTCATTGTAATGGGGTGTCTTCTCAGCTTGCGCAAATAAATATTTTGCGAATAAAACCGTAATTAATGTAATAATTTTTTTTTCAAGTCGGTTTTAACACTGTATCACTGCTTCACACTGTGTAATGTGAATTGTATCATGTTTTGAGCTTCATGCTGTTCTAAATTTGTCCCTATCAAAACATAATTTTGTTGATTAAAATCTTGGAAACTTAACAAACTGTTTGTTATTATAGAGATAAATTTAAAGCATAAGGCTCGATCCAAGATTTGATACACCAAGTTGAAAGAATTATATTGTAATAATACAATGAATTCTACTATAACTATTCTATTTATAGTTCTATTTCTTTGTTAAAGTCAAGAAATTAACACTAAAGTGGCCTAACCTGAATGGTTGGACTCATTATGAAAAATTGGTAAAGAGACAGTTTTGGGAGTAACCCTGTTGAACCTTTCATTAAGTATATGTTAAAACTTGATAATAAATAAATAAACATCGATTCTTGAGTCCCTGTATCACGTTAGTAAAGCAAATCATGAGCTTATTGTTATAATATCTATTCAGAAGCTATGAATATTGACAGTCAAATAATTAGCCTACTGTTCGAAAGATACTATACAATAAAGTTTGAAACAAGAATATTGTATTTCTAGGCTAATAAGTATTATTCTCTTATATTATCAAAGGTTGGAATCAAGATATTGGAAATGATTTGATCGAATTTGAAGAGAATCCATACTTCTTCAGGATAGTGAGGTATCATTTCGAGAATAAAATTGTATTGTAAAAAAGTTAATATTGAAAAATATGTGTTGTTTTGAATTTATAAATAAACTTTTCTGGATGTGTCGTCCAACATCTAGAGAGATTATTATGAATTATTAGACTATTAATTATAATCTAGGAAACATAGAGTGTTGATATAAAATTAGTTCGAATTTAATAAGAATTGAATTCTCAGAAATATTTAATTCAAATTGTTCATTAAGTTCCCAAATGATTTTCTAATTATAAGCCTTGGTAACTCCTTGGTAACTCTTGATCCCCAGCCATCTTATTACACTTTATTATATCTTGTGAACAATTCATAAAAATGATTTTATATCCAAAATCTTATAATCTCAGCTACTAAAACTGATAGATCCAGAAATTCCCATGAACTTCATTTTGCTCACTAAGCGCTCTGATGAAAACTTCAACAAAGTGTAAAATCCACCTCTCAACACTTCTTGAATAATATTTCCTCCAAACTTCTCGAGTTTAATGCCGCGCTATTATAACGAGGATCAAAATTTGATTGGAACCAGCCACGCGCGTCAAGTTTGATCCTTGATCAAATTTTAACCTTGATCAGCTATGAACCTCGATCAACTTTGAACCTCGATCAACTTCGAGCCTCGATTAAGCAGTGATCGGGGATTTAGAAGCTGAGTTTTAAAGGATTTAATACTCGAGTGTCATTTGACGCTCTAAGGTCTATCAAGCTCAATATCCAATTAATATTGTCATCAATATTTTGGGTCAAATGAAGTTGATAGAATGATTTCCATATTGCGATTCCCATTCCAACTAAATAGCTTGGTTTCCATTTGAAGTCTCTCTTATTCAGGCCTACTCTATCATCTACTGAACATCCACTTGAGTTGAAAACAAGCTCTTTTGGTCGCGTCATAAGATGAAGTTGAGTTTTGTTATATTCGAATATAATCAATTTCAATAGTCAATTTCAAGCTGATCAATACAGTTATTATTGATTTGATTAATCAAATTCATGCAAACAAAATATACAGGGGCCCTGCAGACGCATTGGCTTGAACACTGGCGGCTCGTACCCACGATACAGGTGGAATGCCCGAATCTTTTACTGTATAGCACTTCACCTGTTTCGTGGGCACGAGCCGCCAGTGCATTTGAATTCAACTGTATTCATGTCTGTAGACTAGTTTGCTGAAACAATAATTGGCTACACCCTATAAGAAAAATTCTAGGAAAAAAATTGATTTAAATAACTCAAATTTACAGCAACACTTTTAAAATTTCCATGTTTCAAATTCTACATACTAGGGAATCAACAAGAAGTTCGTACAGCAATTGAAACGGTGGTCTAGAAGAACTCAAGACCCAATTTTCACAGAGGAGATTTACGAGACAAAAATTCACGAAAATTATAACGGGGGTCTCCCCACCCCACGCGCGGGTGATGGAAAACTCCCGGCAGTCGTACCAACTGATAAGACAAATATTTACCTTTCATTATCGCTGCCGGCCAATTGGGAAAGTTTGGTTAGAGAGAAGAGGAGGGAGCAGAGGGGGAATAATAATTATTAGGGAGACCAGATGTATAACGGTGATTAATTTATCTGGATTGGTGAGAGAGGAAGTGAGAAGGAGCGATCAAAGGAAAGAATAAAGTGAGAAAGAGAAGAGAAGGAGGAAGAAGAGTGATGGAAATATAATGGAGAGTAGTAGAAACTGGAGGAAGTGTAAAAATTGGAAACGAATAAAAAGAAGGAAACAACTCACTTCAACGAAGACCATCCTTTACTAATTACACCCATCCATCCATTTCTGATAATTAGTATAATTGTACTATGTAATAGTAATAGTATGAAATTGTACTATGTAAATAGTAAAAAAAAAAACAATTTTTTTAGTTTAAAACTTAGGGTAGGCCTAAATTAAAAATCTTACTGCTCAAAATCTGTATCATCTGTATCCATTTTTCTGTCTCTATAGGAATATTCGGCTCCATCAGTGTTCGTTGAGGACTTTGGGTTCTATTTTCAGAATTTATGGCTTTTGGGCCGGTATTGGTTGAGCTGGAGTCGTTTTCCCGTCTTCTTTGCTTGGACGAACTGTATAACGAAGTTAATATGGAACTGGCAACCTAGCTGGTAGGCCTAGGTCCCTAATAGGGTTTTTGAACCATTGACTTTTTTTGCTTTCCTTCTACTATTGCAATCTATACCCTATTCACGATCACTTGAGACGAAATAAAGGAACTTTTTGCATGTACAGGTAGCTATTTTTGTTTGAGCTTGAGGAAAAGCCAAGAACTATGATTGACTACAGCCGTTCGACTGCGGCTGAACGTCGTAAGAAGTAATACTACCCTTTACCCGCACAAACGCGCAAAAAAATAATTTATTTCGTCTCAAGTGATCGTGAATAGGGTATAGTCTCATGAGAGACTAATAAGCAGTTTATTTCTACCTAATAATTGGAGATTTGGACTAGGTTAGAAGTCCCCACTAGGACTCTACTTCTATTTACCAATTAATTGAAAACATTGATATGATAAAATTATATTTCAAATTGAAAAAGTGTTTCTTTTTCTGTGGAATTATATAATCTTGTGGACAGGAACATTGACGAGAAGTAGGATCTGTCAAGTCAATTTTGAATTATGGAGGAAGGAGGATTTAGCGGAAGGAAAAATAATGGGAAAAGAAAGAAAAAGAAAAGCGAAGAAATCAAAGAAGAAGAAATAACAGAGGGACAGATAACCGATTATGTGGGAGAAGGAAAAGAAGAGGAGAGAGTAAGGTCAGAAGTCAGTTGTAAAACTTCAAGAATTAATTTTGATTAATTAGAGTGTAGCCGTGGTTGAATGCTGTATGATAGAGGACCGGAAACTTTCTACGCTTCTGTGATTAAATTCGCTTTCAGCCTAGTGTCCTCGCTTCTGAGAACTGCAGGATAGAGATAAATGAGAGTAAGAGAGAGAAGAGAGAGATTGAGAGGGAAGATTATATAGAAGCGGGACGAAAGGTTCATCAACTATAGAATTTATTATAGATAAAGTTGAGACTCGGATTTGATCGAATTTGATATTAAAACCAAGTTATAAAAACCGAGATATTTCCACAGGATTCTTGAGAAAATTAAAATAGCTCACCTACTTAGCAGTTCTCAACAGTGGATCAATACACTGGCGGATCGTGCCCACGAAACAGGTGAAGTGCTGTACAGTAAAAGATACGGGCACTTCACCTGTTTCGTGAGTACGAGTGGGCCAATACAGGCTTAAATTGGCACATCCTATTCCTGGAAACTGAAAAACCGTTTCAAAACATCATTTCAGTTGGATATTTCCTAATTTTTCCTAGATTCGACAAATATATTCTGTTCAAAAAAGAAGACCCTCTGGCAAGATGAGAAATTAACTCAAGCTCGGTCAATATTGGTTTTGAAATGATTGAATTAGTCTCAATCGTAGAAAACATTCTGATCAACAATTTGAGACCAGATCAATATTTTTTGAACCAATATTGACCGAGCTGGAGTCATTTTCTTATCTTGCCAAAGGATTTTCTTTGCTTGGACCACCAACAAACTAAATAGTCCTCGTCTGGAAAATAAAAAAGGATTAAGTCAAGTTTTTAGGAATCTTGTGATATTCAAATCTAAGGAGAAACACTCTTATAAATTAATAATATTGTGTGTTTCAAAATGTAATATATAATGTACAGATGGATGTAAGAACGAAAAATTCTGCAGAAACAGATTAACTTCGAACATTCCTATTGAAATAACCAGCTAATCAACCCCTTGGCAAAATTATTGAGTAACAACCTATCTTGTTAATCAATTAAATCCAAAAATGAAAGCAATTCAGAACAATTTCTCAATTATTCGCGACATAATTGAATCACGCCTGTCACCACTGGTATCTAGTCTGTCCAAGCAGAGAAGACATTCTGTCAAGATGGGAAAATGACTCCATCTCAGTCAATATTGTTTCAAAAATTACAAATCTGATCTCAAATTGTAGGAAAAATTCCAATTCACAATTTGAAACAAAATTTGTTATTTTTGAACCAATATTGACCGAGCTGGAGTCATTTTCTCAACTTGCCAGAATATCTTTTTTGTTTGGGCAGACTATAGGGACATAATCCAGTGTTGGATTAACTCAATAATTCACACACGACTCACGGAAATGTTCAAACTTTCTAATTATACTCTGATGAAAAACGGGCGCAAATCAAACACAAAAATTGCGCTGAGTCAACATTTTCGTTCCATTTTTGACGCTGTTTGGACAGTCTGTCACCTCCCTCACACTTCTTTTCTCATTTCTCTTTTTAATTTCAATTATTCTGTTTTCAACGAATGAATTTCACAGTTTTTCTCTCTCACTCGATTTATTCTATTTTTTCTAATTTCAGGTAAAATATTGTTTCTTTTCCTCCTTAAGCGTCTTTTTGTCCTTATTTCTCTTATTTTTGTCCTTTATCTTTTTCTTATTCTTCCTCTTTTTCTTCTTTTCCTCCTTTTTCAGATTTTTCAAATACATTGTATTTTTACTTCCTTATCTCTTAGTATTATCTTCCCAGAAGGGCTTTCTCTCTCTTTGCTTTGAATATATGTTTTTGTCTACCTTAAATATCTTTAATCTACACTTCTAATTCCTTTTTGTCTTATCTTCTCATTTTCTCCTTCTTCTTCTTCTCCTTCTTCTCCTTCTTTTTCTTCTTCTTCTTGTACTACTTCCTCTTCTACTTTTTCTTCTTCGACGTCTTCTTCTTCTTCTTCTTCTTCTTCTTCTTCTTCTTCTTCTTCTTCTTCTTCTTCTTCTTCTTCTTCTTCTTCTTCTTCTTCTTCTTCTTCTTCTTCTTCTTCTTCTTCTTCTTCTTCTTCTTCTTCTTCTTCTTCTTCTTCTTCTTCTTCTTGTTTCTAATTTCAGCTTTCCCTTCTTTCCGTATTATTCTTATTCATTTTATTCATGTCTATCCTTTTATCCTGACTACTTATCAATATTTCTATTCTACATTTTTCCTCCCTGACCTCCCTGTCACTATTCTCTCCTGACTTCTCTGACTCACTCTCTCTCACACAAAAAATATCAAACAAACCATCTCTCTCACACATTCTATCTCACAAAAACTAGCTATCTCAAAACAAACTCTCTCACATTGAATCTCCCCAACTCTAATCCCTATCATCTTCATCCTCAATTATATCCTATTTTCCCCATTTCTCTTCCAGTGTTTCAACAAGTGTTGATGACTGTATATTTTCAGACGTCACAAACTGTTGAACGCTGAAATAAAAAACCTCTCGCTACAATAGTGATCCCCGCGGCAAACAGACGTACTGGAAGTAGCGATGAATCTCATCATCAAACACAAATTGTATTAATCATTTTGCAGCGTCGTTTCGCCGATTTTACCATTCTGTGTAGCCTTCAATTTGATTCAAATTTAGTGTTTTCCCAAGGTTATTAGAAAAGGTTATTTCCTTTAATAACCTTTGTGTGTACCTATATGCCTTGTGTATCTTACTTTTTCCATTTGTGTCATTTTCAGTCTTGTATTTTCTTCTGTCTCCTTCTTTGTAATCTAAAGTTTCTTCTTCCTCTCTTCCCTATTTACTCACTTATCTCTTGGGCTGAGGCCGCACTGCCTGGTGGTAGAGCCTGGAGGGTGGAGGGTAGTTGGTAAATCTATAGAACATACACACTATCCACAGTAATATATCGTATGAATGCTATGTGTTCAGCCGCCATCTTGAAATTCTTAAATATGGACAACATAACCTCAAAAAACAGAATGACGTCATACCATTCTTACAATGAATAACTGTGGATGATGTGTATGTTCTATAAATTAACCAACTACCCTCCACCCTCCAGGCTCTACCCACCGGCAGTGCGGCCTCAGCCTTACTCACACACGGTCGAGAGTTGATGAGAGGGTTATCCTTGGAAATCCCTATCCAGTAATCGACTTTCAGCCGTCTAAAATCCTTCCATTTATGCTCAAATATATCCATAACCGTCGCATGAATGCAAACATGAATATAACCGCTAGCATTACCATCAGATTCCATACAGGTTTAATTTCACAAGTTTTCATAGTTTATAGCTTCCTTGAGCGAAATTTGTAATCGCTTCTATTTCAAATGTTATAACATAGAATTTGAGTCGATATGAATTTTGTAATCTTCATGAATGAAGTAAATGTCTCTGAATCTGAATTTTTATCGTTATTTATGAATTTTCATCTGAATCTGAATTAATTCCTCATCCATTTCCCTTGTCTCCCTAATTTTTTCTCATCCTTTGTTTACTTCATTCTATACTCATTCTCCTCTTTTACCTTGTCCTCTCCATCCTTTTTCACGAGTTTGCTTCAATATTTTCAATTCCAGCCGTCACCTTTCTCTCAGTTACTCAAAGAATCGTTTCTATTGAAACGGAAATTATAATCAAATGGTCAACAGGCTCAACTAAATATATTCCATAGAACCCGTTGTGAAGCATAGGTGCAGGCGTGGATAATAGAATCAATTATTAATAACGTTAAATATTGATCGACTTAAACAGCCTAAAGCACTCATAATCGTTGACAATTTCACTACATTTATTATTATAATAATTTAGTTCTCTAATTTTGAAGTGTGTATAAACACTGTGTATACTCACTATTGTGATTGCAACAATGAGAAATGTAAAAGAAATAGGAAAAAGAAGAGAAGAGAAGGTGATAAGAAACAAGCAGAAATCGGAGAAAAAGAAGAAGAAGAAGGAGAAGAAGATGGAGTAGAAGAAGAAGGTGAACAAGATGGAGTAGAAGAAGAAGGTGAACAAGAAAAAAGGGTGATTGAGAAGTTGTGAGGAATGGAAAGGAAAGGGGGTGGTAGAGGTGGTAGGAAGAGGATGAAGAAGGTATGGATGAAGAAAAAGGTAGTGATTAGAAAGGATGTGGAGATGGAGAACAAGAAGTAAAAGAGAAGAAGAAGCAGAGGGAGAAGAAGAAGAAGAAGAAGAAGAAGAAGAAAAAGAAGAAGAAGACGAAGAAGAAGAGGAAGAGAGGAAGAGGAAGAAGAAGAAGAAGAGGAAGAAGAGAAGAAGAAGGAGGAAGAAGAAGGAGGAGAGAAGGAGAAGAAGAAGAAGAAGAGGAAGGAAGGAGGAAGAAGAAGAGGAAAGGAAGGAAAGAAGGAGAAGAAGAAGAAGAAGAAGAAGAAGAAAAAAAAAGAAGAAGAAGAAGAAGAAGAAGAAGAAGAGAAATAAGAAGAAAAAGAAGAAGAAGAAGAAGAAGAAGAAGAAGAAGAAGAAGAAGAAAAAGAAGAAAAAGAAGAAAAAGAAGAAGAAGAAGAAGAAGAAGAAGAAGAAGAAGAAGAAAATAGAATAAAAAAGAAGATGAAGAAGTAGAGGAGAGAAATTTAGGACAGTACTTTTATTTTGGTAGGTATCTACCACACACCTGTCAGTGACGGTAAGCTTTTTAATGGAATTAGGCGAACAACAACCAACTCTCCCTTAAGGAGCTCGTCCTTTGGGAAGCAGCTAGGTCTTCCTCAAGACAAACTTTTCTAACTCTCAAAAACAAATTACCTCCTAATTAATTATTATCTTGATACTGGCGATTGCTTTAATCTGTTTGCATCCCGCAGCATAATATTCAAAGTTGGGGAAGAAAAATTCTGTGATAAGAATGGAGGACAAGGATGGTAGAGGGAGAGAATGATAAACTGAAGAATGAGAAAGTGATGATGAGGAGTTGAAGGAGAAGAAGGAGATGGAGGAAAGCAGAGGAATATAGCGGGTAAATGTGAGGATGAAAAAGATAACAAAAGTTGTTGATGAAAGAGCATCAAAAGGAGAAGTGAGGGAAAAGATTTTTATGATTGACATAGGATGAAGGATGATAAAGGAATTGGAATAAAAGTGGGATAGTTGGAAGGAGGACAGAGAAATGATAATTCACTGGCGGCTCGTGCCCACGAAATAGGTGAAGTTCTGTACAGTAAAAGATACGGGCACTTCACCTTCTTTGTGGGTACGAGCCGACAGTGTGATAATTATCATCCTAAATATCACAAGATCTAGAAAGGATGAAATGTAATAGCATACATATCTGCTTAGAATGGTGTCACAATCATGGAAATGAAGATGAGAATGAGATAGATTGTAACATGAAACAAGACGAGAATAGGGATAGAAAGGTAGAGGAATAAATTCTATAAGAAAGATTAGATATATGAATGAATGAATGAATGAATCGATTTATTTTTCGAATAAGAGTAAAGCTGAAAAGCTTTTTTTCCACTCTCATCCACAGAAATACATACTATTTCACATAGCTAGAGCAAAAATTACATCAAGAAATCATACATGTAAATTAATACATCTTCGTAATAAATATCATAAAAAATCATTTTCAAGTCAAGCCTTAACAATTCAAAGAAGCTTATATTAAAATAAAAAATATTGTTCTACTTAATCTTATTCGATTATACTGTAAAATTATCTCATATTATAATAGCATTACATGCTATTGTTATAATATTACATATTATTGATCTAATATTATAGACTAGCTAATAGTCATGAAATCGTATATAATCAACAGACATGCACTTTTCTGAAGCAAAAGAATGTGATAAAATACAGTAAAAGCTAAAGAAATAAAAATAAATGAACTAATATACAAATTAATCTTGGAAACGAGATCTCAAGGATGTTTTGAAAGACTATAGAGTTTCTTTCTCTCTAATTTCTATTGGGGGGAGGTTCCATGCATTAATTGCAGATATCAAAAATGAATTATTATATAAAGTGGTTCTGTGTATAGGGATTTGTAAGGTATGTTCTCCTTGTCTTGTCGCTCTACCGTGAATATTTCTCATAAACAAAAATGATTCTGCTAGATATGTAGGTATTCCAGATCTCAATATTTTGTATAGTAAACAACAAATCAGGTATTCCCGTCTTTGATTGATTTTTAAGAGGTTTATTAATTTTATGAATGGAGAAACATGATCATCGTATCTTAAATCAATTATAAATCTTATGCTGTTATTGAAAACTACCTGTATTTTATGTGAGAGAACTTGGGCAATAATAAGATATATAATAATAATAAGATATATGTGCAATAATGAGCAGACTTGGAATATTGAAACCAACAATTCTTCCAAGAAATCAAGAATCCAAACACGAACAGGTTTATTATGATAGAAGGTTTATTGATGACTAATTTTCGCAGAAACAAAAGATTAAGCATAACATAGTCATTCAGACTAAATTTTAATCAGAGCTGTTTTTGAAATACTGAGATAAACATACTTTGTATACTTATTTTCAGATGAATGAATTGATTAATACTTCAATTTTTGACTTTGAGAAAATTGCGATGGACTCAATCAATTGCGCTTCGGCTATAGAAGAAGGATTGGAAGTAGGATACAAAAAAGAGAGAAGAATAAACAAGAGAATAATCATGTAAATTTCTAGAGGAGTAGAAAAAACTAGAGAAAAATAGAGTTATCCAGAACTCTCAATTCCACGAAGAAGAGAATATTGTTATACGAATAAGGTGAAGATGAAAGGTGACAAAGTGGAAGGAAAGAGGAATAGAAGGAAGATTAGAACGTGAGAGATGAAAGGAAAGAGGAGAAGGAGCACAAAAAGTAGTTGAGTGTTTAGAAGCAGTAGCACACAACTTTTAAGTAAAAGAGGATGAAGATGCAAATGAGGGGTAAATATTTGCGGGATGCCCATCTCCCTACAAGCCGCTTAGCCTCACCTTACCTTGGAGCACCCTCTATTTTAATAGGAATTCATCTAAAGGCTTGACTACCACCTCAACTTTTAACTTACTCCTCTCCAATCTACGTTATGAGTCTCATTCTTCTCTCAACTTTTTTATTAATATAGATTGCTCTTTATTATATTTGGTATTAGGGTTACTGATAAAACTATTTCCAAGGAAACTGTCAATTATTATTTCAATGAAATTTGTTGATTGAGTATTAATTTAGTGAAATTCTCCCATAATGAAAAAACTAAGATGTTGTCTTAGATATAGAATGGATTTGAGACAATATCTTAGTTCTTTCATTATTATTATTTTCCCACATTTTTCCGTACTTCGATTTCAATCCATTTCCATTGGCTTTAATTAATGTTATCTCCGTCATTTAAGATAATTTTATCTTCTTCTTCTTCTTCCTCTTTCTCCCTCCCTCTCCTTCCTTTTCTCTTTCTCTCTTTTTATTCTATCTTTCATCTCTACCATCTACCCACAAGTCAATCCTCATTCCCATCTACAGCAAAGTCAGCCTGCTCTTTTTACTCATTCTTTTACCGCCGCGAAGCCTTATCGCATCTCTTCCCTACTCTCCTTATCACTCTAAAGACTTTATCACTCTCTCACTCTCACTTCTATATTCCACGACATTCTCTCACCCTTTCCCTACAACTCCCCATCCTTCTCAATCCAATTCTCTCTTTCTCTCTCTCTCCATACTCTCTTTATCCTCTTCCTCCCTTCCCTACTTTTCCTCGAAAGGTGAACTACGTTAGCATTCAATTAGCCAGAGTGTTTGGAAACACTTGGAATCAATTATTTTAATTCGCCGCCCAAAGGATAAGAGAAAGTTACTTTCAGTCGCCGGCTTGCCCGGTTAAGTTAACGTTGCTGCCATTAATACCCTCATTATAATATATTACGTTAATTTAGAGAGTATGACGTCATTAGAATGTTGGCAGAGATTATTAAATTCAATACTTGAGTATCACGCACACTTCCATAATGATCAAGTTTCTTTTATACTTCAAGTAGTTATCCAATATCTAAAGGTACACACAAATTTCACTAGGAGAACGTGAATCTAGGCTGCTTACACATCTGTGTATTGCATCATGTAGGCCTATTAAGTCTCATGTTTTGAAATTCATCTCTATAATAACATGTCAAAATTTTCAAATATTTTAAATATTCTAATGGAACTTTCATATTGCTATTTGTTATTTTGGCTTGATATGAACCTTTCTGAATCCTGAATTGATCAGTTACTTCGAATTTTCTTTTCTTCAAGTGGAAAACTTTGGGCAAAACAAAATTATATACATAACCTGAAAATTTGGACAATTTATTATGTAACTAAATTGGGAATAGGAAAAGTTTTGGGCAATAGCCTGTTTCCTCTTTCCGCATCTTGTATGTTTGTACAAAAATGGAATGAAATATCAACATAGGTCTATGTTATTATAGGGACAAAATTAAAAACATAGGGATCGATACATGTTACAATAATCCACCTATGTGGAAGCAGACTTAGGGATTCATTTTAGTATGTGAAGTTCCATACAATACTTGAAATGAATATTCTCCACTGTAAATTTTGATAGGTAATCCATTACCTGTCCAGAGTTCCAACTCAACTATTCTCCAAAATTTCCGCCAAGTTATTTGGTGTACTTATCGTTATTCCATTTTAACACTAACTTTAATAAATGACAGATGAAAAATAAAAATGATGACCATCTTCCATAATGGTGGATAATTCGACCTCTGTTCATTCATTTAATTCATTTCCTGATATTACTTATTCCAAAGACTGCCATTTTCAATTCATGGAGATGTATTCAAATCTCTGTTGTGATGTGAATATTGTATGTGAATAGAATTATATTACTGTTTTTTTATAATAATCACAGTACCCTTTTTCAAAAATGTTTTAGTGCATCATGTGTTTCGACTATTCATATTCATTTTAAAATGAAAATGAACTATGTAATGCACTGAAAAATTATTGAATTATTACTGTGTTATTATTTTAAATGAAAAAACAGTGATAAAAGTGGCCCTGAGATAAAAGAAACACATCTATATTACTCTCTGAAATTAATAATATCAGGAAATGAACAAAAATTATTAAAGGTTTTGAAATGCGATAACAATAACTACATCAATATTATTAACCTGGCGGGAATCTTGGGGACTGGTTGAGTTAAAACTCTGGTCATGTAATGTCTTACTAATCAAAATTTAGCCTACAGTGGGAAATATTAGATAGATAGATAGATAGATAGAAACATGATTTATAAAGCCGAATAAAATAAAACATACATGATATTCATTACAAATAAAAAATTATTATAAAGTATTTATCGATAAGCAGTTGTTTTCTACAAATCATCATAGATTCGGACGAAGCCGTCAGTCGAATTGCTATATTCTCACTAGCCTACATCTCCTGTTCTAAATCATCTAAAATGTCTCTATAGAATGACAATTGAAGTTACAAATAACGATTAGAAATAAATTCATTGAACCAAAATCAATTTAATACATTTCTCAAATTCTAATTCAACACTTGCATTATATCATATATCAGTGTGAAATATTCATCTCAAGTATTGAGAGCGGACTTTAAATACCATCAGAAAAGAACGTTGAATTTTTCCAATAAGTAATTTTACCAATATAATATAGTATTCGACTATACTCTCTTCAGTCTGCAAAATTTGTTACATTCAAAGTCATTCCTAGCATTCCCCTCATTCCATCGAGCTTCCTGTCTGCAGCGACCAAATATTTGCACAGAGCTAGGCGGAAGGAAGCTCACCGAAATAATTCAAACAAAAGTATGCGTTGTTGGCTGCGGCGGCGTGGCTAAGGGCTTTGTTGTGTTTAAATAAATAATAAACGGATGATGAAGTTGGGACTTTACTCGATGCTTAGGACTTTGAGTGCTTAGCGCCGCTTTTTATGAAAGCTGGCAACTTTACCGACCAAAAAGTTTTACTGGATTTTCTTCAAGTTTCGAGTCTTTTGTGCGTTGAGTACTTTGGCGTTATTATCGAGATAATTTAGCGAAAATGTGTGCGAGTGTATCGTGTTAATCACCATTTTAACAAATTCAGTTTATCAAGTGTAGTTGGCCAACTCCGTTAACTTGTTTATCGTTATTTTAACAAATTTCGTTTATGAAGTGGCGAGTTTATTACATCACAGGCAGATTGCGCCTTTGCTTCATGAGTGGATGGAGATATTATATTCAAGAAAGTTCGTTTAAATACAAAGTACCTATTTGAAAGGGTTAATTATTTTGAGTTGGAAGAGATTAGGCTCCTTTGTCACTTTATGAGTCATATCGGAGGTAGAATACTTCATTGAAAAATAATTCAAAAAGGGTACTTGATGATTATTTAAAATAAAAACATTGATAAAATTAGCCCTGAGATTAAGGAAATACTTCGATATTCGTATAGAACAAACGTTATTCATCTTTATCGTTCCCACTTGCTAACGAAACATTTTCACTAGTAGTTTTTTCATAACTAAGGACCTCTTGTTTTCGAATAACTAGGGACCTCTCATATATTATTTTTCGGAAGCACATTGTCATTTAAAGTGAAGTTGTGAGTATCAAATTCCATAAATGAGAAACTGAGAAGAATGTAATTGATACTGAGAGAGAGAGTTTAGATTGATACTAAAGAGAGTTAGCAGAGCATGAACTGATGTTATTGTATATAATCATGATAATACGAGTACGTAATAATATAGATATAATTATTATGATGTGCTGTATACTACGTTGACATTGTTTCCTTTCTCTCAGGACGACTTTTATCACTGATTTCTTATTTTAAATAATATCACAGTACCCTTTTCAGTTATTGTTCACTGAAGCATTGTTACAAATATTACTCGTTGAAGTTTGTATAGTCTGACAGAGCAAAGAAGAGCCTCTGTCAAGATGAAAAAATGACTCCAGCTCGGTCAGTATTGGTTCAAAAAATATTGATTTAGTCTGAAGTTGTAGGAAACATTCTGATCTAAACCTTCAGACCAAATCAATAATTTTTGAACCAATATTGACCGAGCTGGAGTCATTTTCTCGTCTTGCCAGAGGCTCTTCTTTGCTTGGTCAGACTAGGATTGAATAGATAAGTGTCTTTTTTTGTTTGAAAAAGTAGTGTTCTACTCCTATACTAGGAATATGAATAAATGAGATAAGAAGAGTCAAAGGACAGTAGAAGAAGAAGAAGAAGAAGAAGAAGAAGAAGAAGAAGAAGAAGAAGAAGAAGAAGAAGAAGAAGAAGAAGAAGAAGAAGAAGAAGAAGAAGAAGAAGAAGAAGAAGAAGAAGAAGAAGAAGAAGAAGAAGAAGAAGAAGAAGAAGAAGAAGAAGAAGAAGAAGAAGAAGAAGAAGAAGAAGAAGAAGAAGAAGAAGAAGAAGAAGAAGAAGAAGAAGAAGAAGAAGAAGAAGAAGAAGAAGAAGAAGAAGAAGAAGAAGAAGAAAAAGAAGAAGGAGAGAAGAAGTTTTGAAAAAGAAGCTGCGGTAACTAGATGTCAGCCATAAATCGGGAAAATTTGTCTCATAATTTTGTCTCTTGTCTCCATATTTCTGGAAAAGTGGAATGAAGAAGAGCTTGTCTCACAGCGAATGTCTCACACTTCTAATGCTAAGTAGGCCTACCACTTCTCTCCACCACAACCAGGGCGTATGTTGTAGAGTAGAATAATAATTCACATGATTTCTTGCAAAAACGACCCATGAACTGAACAAGAATAGTAGCTTACAAGCTAGTATAACTGAAACAAAAATGTTATGGGCACAGACTTCACTTTATCGGCTCGTTATTCAATATCATTGTGTCTAATTAGATTTTCCAAGGAAGTGTCTGATTAGATAAGCTGATTGTGAATAATTGGAGTTGTCATTTATCTATAGCCTCAAAGAAGAAAATATTCCAAGAAGATAGGTAAACATCATATCCACCCCTGGACTATTCATTTTAGATTGTTCAATATGAACTAAAGAGAAACATTGACTTTCAATAAATTTACATAACACCAGAAATAATAGAGAAGTGAATAATCCCTATACTCCTCTTGCAACTCTCCAGAAAATCTTGTGATATATCAATTCAAGCAACATTCTCCCTAATTCATTATATCCGAACGCCCACCTGTTGATTAAAAAATAAAATAAAAACTTACTTGAGCAATATTGGAGGAACAGGAATACGGCTGATGAATTTTGTAGCTCTGACGTATAGAGTGGAAGTAAAGGTTTGTTTGAAGGGATTTGTTTGTATGAAGAGCCTTGTTTTTTGTGTTGGTTCTCTTACTATATAGAAAAATCCTACGGTACATAGGATTTAAGTTTCTCCTCCTCCTCTTCCTTCTCCCATTCTTCTCCCTATTCCCTTTTCCTTCTCCTTCTCCTCCTTCTCCCACTTCTTCTTTTCCCCATCTTCCTCCTCTTTCTCCTCTTCCATATCCTCCTCCTAATTCTTCTTCTACTTCTTCTTCTCTCACTTCTCTTTATCCTCCTCCTTCGCCTCTTTCTCTTCATTCTCCCCTTCTTCTCCCTATCCTCCTTCTCCTCCTTGCCCTTCTCCTTCTCCTTCTGCTCCTTTCCCTCCTTCTCCTCCTACTCCTCCTTCTCCACCTCATATTCCTCCTTCTCCTCATACTCCTCCTCCTCCTCCCACTTCTCCTCCTTCTTCTCCTCCTCCGTTTTCGCCTCCTCCTTCTCCTACTACTCCTCTTCCTATCCCTCATCCCACTCCCCCTCCAACTACCCCTTCTCTTTATCCTCCTTCTTCTTGTCTCTCGAGACCAGCAGTGGATGATGCGCGAAAAATAATCTGTGTAAACTTTTTACAACGCTAGCCAAAAGGAGCAAATAGAGCTGGGCGTCACGAAAAGTATGGCGCATAAAAATCCGCCTCTCGCTCTTAGCCAAAAGTTTTCCGCGCCCGAGAAAAATTAGTTTAAACAAGATATTTTACAACGCTGTTACAGAGCAGTCTCGCCACTAAAATAATGATGTATGGCCCTGTGATGAGCTAAGATGGGGCGAAGAAGGTGGAAGGGAGAATGGAGTGAGGGGGATGAGAATTGAGGAGAAGAATATGAAGAGGAAGGTAGAGTTCAGGGGGGAGAAGAAGGAGGACAATCATGATAACCAGTAGGAGAATGAGAATGGGTGATAGGAGGGGTAAGGGTTGACGATTGAGGAGGAGAAGGAAGTGGAGGAGAAGTGGGAGAAGGAGGAGGAGGAGAAGGAAATGGAAGATAGGGAGAAGAAGGGGAGAAGGAAGAGGAGGAGAAGGAGGAGGAGGAGGAGGAGGAGGAGGAGGAGGAGGATTGAGAAGAACAAAGATGAGGATTAAGAGGGGAAAAGAAGGATGAGATAAAGAGGGATGAAGAAGGAGGAAATAAAGAAGAAGGAAAATGAGAGGAAAAAAGTTCATCAGAGCTAAAAAAACTTGAGTATAAAGCTAAAATTTGAAAGAAGAAGAAGAAGAAGAAGAAGAAGAAGAAGAAGAAGAAGAAGAAGTAGAAGAAGTAGAATAAGAAGAAGAAGAAGAAGAAGAAGGAGGAGAAGGAGGAGGAGGAGGAGGAGGAGGAGGAGGAGGAGGAGGAGGAGGAGGAGGAGGAGGAGGAGGAGGAGGAGGAGGAGGAGGAGGAGGAGGAGGAGGAGAAGGAGGAGGAGGAGGAGGAGGGGGTGGTGAAGTGAAGGATGAGGAGGAGGAGGCTGAAGAAGAAGAGAAAGCAAAAACTGTTTCCGAGCCAGCAACCAAGATGATTAGCAGAGTAGGATTATAAGATAGCAGAGGTTGTGTCAAAGTTTTGAGATTAACTACCGAAGAAAGAGGAATTTGGATTGAAGGAGGAAGGATGGGAATGAGGAATGGGAGAGGGAGAGCGAGAAAAATAAGAATGAGAGAACATAAAAAGAATTACGTTGACCTCGGTGTGAAGAAGTAATAGTAGGGAATATAGGGAATGATACCTGCGATATGGGAAAGAAGAAGATAGGCCGAAGGGTACAACCAAAAAGACAAGTTTTTAAGACGTATTTGATTGATTGTTGTTTTATAGAGAAATAAAGTTAATTCATTCATTCATAATCCATTAATAATTCATATTACCATGGTAGTTCTCCCTATTGTTCGATCCATATTATAAATTTCTTAATTATAACTATAGAAGATTTTTATCATATCATTTAAATTGATAGCTGTTATATTCCAATTGTAACTGAGTACAAAACTAAATTTGAAGATTTGATCCTCTTCCATTTAACTATGAAGAAAGATGATTGAAAATGGAATAACAGTAATTTTAAAATCGAATTCAAAACATTTTCACTCAACCTTACAACTTAAACTAAAGGAACTAACCTCAGAACTAATCTTTTCACTCAGCCTAAGTTCTAACCTAAAGGATCAAGACCTTGAACCTCACTTAATTGAACCTTAGTCCTCACCTAATCCTTCAGATCTAACCTTAACCCTAGATCCATAGCCTACTGGACCTCTATGAAATATGAACCTTTGTCCTAACCCAAACCTAAGATTTAACCTGAACCTAGCCAGGAAGAGTGGGAAGGGCGAAAGAACGAGGGGGAGAAGAAGGAGAAGAAGGAGGAATACAAGAAGGAAAATGTACGATAGAATGAGTTGACTGCATAAAGTAGGTTGTTTTAATACTAATAGTCAAGCTGAAATTAATAGAAAAATTTACAGAGAAGGTTATTAAAGCAATTTTCAAAAGAATAGAAATCATTAACTCATCAGAGGTCGACCCAACTTGTACCACAGACCTCAAGCCCCGATAAACTAGAAATAGATTCTAACAATTCCCAATATTTAGACCAATGAAATTATCATTAATTACACTCCAAAAATCCCTCAACTCTCCAAATTAATGGACTTCCAACACAGTGTGAATAAAAATCACACCAACCGCCTCAAAACTCGAACCAAAACTCTTTCACCAATCATCCAACCAATTTCGCACAATTTTCAACCGTTTATCATCATTAATAATCGCACTGCTGTCCCCTCCATAACAGGGGGTGTTGTCATATACCAGTGAAAAAACACACACAATAGAAAATCGCCGGACAAATCGAATGACACGATTTTCAAATCGAGTTAGTCAACACTCGCACACTTGGAAAATCGAATTTTCCCAACTGAACACGACTAAATAGAAGTGAACAATGGGACTACTACCCGCCTTGCCTCCCTGGGGGGGATCAAATTTGGGAGGGGTGGACGAGGTTGTGGCGATGGTTGGGGGGGGGGGGGAGAGTAACCCCAGAACTGCATCGCACTCTGGCGGTGTTTGATTGAATTAATGGTCATGCCAGTTGTTCAACCAGTCTGTACGGTTGGACGACTACAGTGCTCCTTCCACTTCTAGAATCCTAGTCGTATTTCAACTCTCGATGAGTTCTCACGCAGTTCCTCAAATTATTCTTTATTCTCTTATCATGCTTCCTTCTTGTCCCCTCTTGTGATTGATTGATCGATTGTTTGATTTTTATTTGATGTTAGGTCTGGAAAGACCCATTACACAACACAACATACATTACATCTCAAAGTAACATAACTGACTTGCGGGTTAAGTGGAAGAGGGAGCTTGCATGCCTCAACTTCGCCCACAAAACTTCTGTAATATTTTTAGAGAGTGAAAATAAAGCAATTTTATTTATCTATGAAATCTATCTACCTGTTCAGATTGTTCAACTGAAAGATAGTGAAAGGAATGGTATTAGTGGGTTTAATGTCTCCTCTACCAATACCTACTAATACATCTATTATTAGGTATTGCCCCTACCCATCCATATTGATAGTTTCTCCTAAAAGATAGTGAGAAGATTAAAGTAAATTTCTCATCCATATCAAGTTTATACAATTTCTATCATAGATATTACCATTCTCTCTTATCTTATTTTAAGCTGTTCAGTGTTTCTTTTATTTTCTTTAATCTCTAATCATACATATATTATAATAAAATGAATTTATTATTATTATTATTATTATCATATTATATTATGTTCATGAATGAAAATCAAAATATACAGTACCTTTTTTTAGTATTTACTGTTTCATAATATTATACAGAAACAGTGATGTTTCAAAGTCATTTCAACTATAACAATTTAGTAGATAGTACAATCACTTCATTTAATACAATCAATCAAGCAGGCAGTTTAATTCATACCTGAAATTACTCACTGAATCAGACCCAAAATCAACACTACAATCATTATGACACTGGCGGCTCGTGCCCACGAAACAGGTGAAGTGCTGTACAGTAAAATATACGAGCACTTCACCTTATTTGTGGGTATGAGCCGCCAGTGCATTATAAATTTTTTCATCACATTGATTTGAATCTGAGAAGAATCATGACGTGTGGTTGATAATACTACAATTTTAATCTCAGTTAATAAAAGGGTTTATTCAACAAAAATCCTCAATAGTGAGTTAATAGTATTAATTCAGAGAATGCATTACATTTGAGTGGCGTACTTACTCCCCAATCTTCCTTCTGGACAACCTGATAATAATAATAATTATTCTACTGAAACCCCCCTAAATTCTGTCTCCCTTCTTCAAACATTCTCGTTCTCTCACTTTTCTTTCTCATACCCACTGCAACACCAACTGTCTCTTCCTTCTTGCACCATTCTCTCTCCCATCCACCTACTTTCTCTCATTCCCCTTCCTTTCTTTCCCGAAATTCCCCTCCCACCAATATTCTCGCCAAACTCCCCCAACCGCAAAATTCCCTTTCAATTGCCACCAGTTAGCAGCGCGAAATACAAACAATTAATTCCCCTTGTCTTGTTATTCAATCATCGTCAAAGTTTAATTGATTCTTGATTTGCGAACAATTCAATGGGGGAATTCACACTCAACAGAGTTGTCTCACATTGCTGGAGCAGTTTTGATTCCTGTGCATTTGTATGGGTCTCTTCACACAGTACTGCCTGGTTCAGGGAAGCTGAATCAATTTAGATGTTTGTACAGTTGAGTAGAAGTGAGTAGAATACTAGGGGATTCCTGAAAGGTGATTCGAACTACGTGTGCACAAAAGTTTCACTCCAAGAAGATACAGAGTTACATAAAAATTTGATACATGATACGGATAGTGCAATACATTGTAACAATACACGGTATATCACGATGCCGAGATAAATACGGATACTGAATACACAGATAAATCATGTTAATTCATATTATATTCAATTATTTTCGAGAATTCTTTCCAATCAATGAAGATCAAAGCACTGGCAGCTTGTGCACACAAAACAGGTGAAGTGCCCGTATGTTTTACTGTATAACAATTCACCTGTTTCGTGGGCACAAGCTGCTAGTGGATCAAAGTACCTTTCTTTCAAAATGAATAAACCGAGAAGAGTACTTTGATCTTCATTAATATTGACAGTTGAATAAATACAGTAGCCCTGAGTAAAAATTGGTGAGTAAATACTGATATACAAGCAATATTAGTGCTAGTAATGATGCATGATACGATATAAACAAGAAATTAAATAGATTTTCAATAACCACCATGTAATAATTTTCTAAATTGTCTCATTATCAAGAGAGTAAATTATTCTAACTTCTATAAAAGTGCAATAATATTTGAAAGATTTCAAACATTATTATGACTAATTTGTGATTTAGTTGAATTGTGATTCTTGTAAAGTTTGTGACCACGAAATTGATTTCGGTCGAATGATTTTTCTCAATAAACAGCAAATTGCTTCACTGAAGAATACATTCAACAAATATTCATAATTGTGTTACAACTGTAACCAGCGTCTCGATTTCCAATGAATCTTTGGTTGGGAAATTCTATGTAGTATTTCCATTCAATATAGGTGACTAACTCAATAGCTTGGGTGGATCGTTGGAGGAGTGATAAAGCGCTGGTCTGATAAACAGGTGGACCCTGGTTTAAGTCCCAAGCGGGGAAACAATTTTTGACCACAGCACAATCACATAAATACGGCCACCCCGTCTTTCGGAGGAGACGATAAGCCGTCGGTCCCGACTACCTAAAAAGTAGTCGTCATCTATCATCCATTTCCTTACCCACGCACAAGCCTATGAGCTCATGTGGGCTTCACCCTCATAAACAAAAATAAATCAAAAATAAAAAAAAAATAAAATCACCCAAACAACTACAGGAAGATCAAGTACATTCACAATTAATGAGTTTTTTCACAAATGACACCTTTTTAAACTTTTATCTTTATATCAATTCTCAGATCAGTGTTGGAATTTAGCTCACAAAACCAGGTCACCATCGACACAAACACACAACTTCTTATCATCACATTTCAATCACGTGACTCACATAATTTTCAACAGATAAGAGCTGCTGCCATCGACTTATCTTACCTTACCTAGTGATAAATGACAATATCCCAACCGAAATCCCGATCGTAAATAGATTTATTAAGCTGGTATCCAGTATTATGGCTTCTACTACTACAGAAGGGTGAAGTTTGTACAAGCATAGAAGACATTCTGGCAAGATGGGAAAATGACTCCAGCTTGATCAATATTGATTCAAACATTATAAATTTGGTATCAAGATGTAGAAAATATTCTGATCTACGAGATGAGACCAAAATTATCAATTTTTAATTAATATCGACGGCGCTGGAGTTATTTTCTTATCTTGTCAGAATGTCTACTTTGCTTGGACAGACTATACATGAGGAAGTGGAAGAGAATGAGGAAAGGGAAGTGTGAATAATAGGAAATGAAAGGTGGAGGAGGTAGAAGAAAAATAAAGTGGATTTGGGAAGGGAAAGGAGGAAGTGATGGGAGGAAGGGGAATAAAGGAGTATAGGAGGAGGGGAAGAATGAATCAGAAGAAGGAATGTTGAATTGGAAGGAGAAGGAGAAGGTGAAGGAGGATTGTAAAGGAGGAATGTAAAGGATGAAGGGGAGGGGGAAAGCGGAAAGAAAGAGTGAAGGGGAAAGAGGAAAGAAAGAGTGTAGAAGAAAGAGGAAGAATAAAGGAGAAGGAGGAATGTTGGAGTGAAAGAGGAAGAAAGAAGTTGGAGAAGGAAGGTGGAGGAAGAAGGGTTAGAAGGAAGGGGAACGGATAATGGGGAGATGGGAAAAAAGGCAGGGAATAGTGGAATGATGACGGAAAAGAAATAGAAAAGGAGGAATGGGAAGGGGTGATGAAAGGGGGTGAAGGGTAGAGAAAAATAAAGAAGAAGAGGAGAAGAAGAAGAAAAAGAAGAAGAAAAAGAAGAAGAAGGAGAAGAAGAAGGAGAAGAAGAAGAAGAAGAAGAAGAAGAAGAAGAAGAAGAAGAAGAAGAAGAAGAAGAAGAAGAAGAAGAAGAAGAAGAAGAAGAAGAAGAAGAAGAAGAAGAAGACGTCGAAGAAGAAGAAGAAGAAGAAGAAGAGAAGAAGAAAAGAAGAAAGAAGAAGAAGAAGAAGAAGAAGAAGAAGAAGAAGAAGAAGAAGAAGAAGAAGAAGAAGAAGAAGAAGAAGAAGAAGAAGAAGAAGAAGAAGAATAAGAATAAGAAGAAGATGAAGAAGGAGAAGAAGGAGAAGAAGGAGAAGAAGAGGAAGAAGAAGAAGAAGAAGAAGAAGAAGAAGAAGAAGAAGAAGAGAAGAATGAGATGGAGGAAGATAGTGGATAAGAGTTAGTCCACAAATATAACAGAGGGGAATGGATAGTCTACAACTATTATAGCTTGTATTATGGGGAGGGTGGATATGGATAGTATTATAGCCTGTGTTGGGGAAGGTCTTCTTGGCAATATCTTATCGTAAACGTATAGTTCGAACTACCATTGAGTGATTAACGACTTCACGAAAGTACTTAATGAATTTCTCTCTCAGACTATTGTGGTTCTCTCTCTCTCTTTTTCTCTTGTCTCATATTGCACCCTCTTCGCTTCCTTCCTTTGTTACACTTATTGTTTCTCTTTCTCACTATTCACTGGGGAAAGGTATTGAAAGACGATAATGACGTAATGATTTTTTCAGTATCGATGTTTTTCAAACTCACCATCGATAAGTTAATTGATGTGATGTTTGAATGATTGAACATTTGACTGGCTTTTAGTGCATTTCATCAACAAAAATGAATGCACTATTGGTCTTGCCCTGATCGAAGTTCGTTATATAGGGGGAAAATCGAAAATTGATCCAATGGTAGGGGGTGAAAATAGGAGTTGAAAGTTTTGAGAAATCACTACAATTCGACCAAGAATTTGATCGTTTTGAAAATTGGTATGTATAATACCCTCATTTTGCCCTACAATTCGAGACCTTAACGGGAAAAATCCAATAAAAAATGAAAATTATTATGCCAAAAAAGGTGTTTTGAAATGCACTCATTCCGACCGCCAGCTGCCTGACTGCCTGAGCGAATTTTTTTGTATTATTGTGAATGATATCGATATGGTAACTGCTTCAACATTCATGTGAATCTTCTAATCATTTCTTCCTCATTTGAAAAAAAAATTGCATTGGAATTTATATAATGAAAATACATTATTCTAATTCATAATTATTGGAATTAGAATTAAAAATCTTAGAAATGTTATTTTTCAGGGGAAAACAGAAAGACCGATGTCTAGGAGAAATCATCGATAATTAAAAAACATCGAACAGTAAACATGGATGAATAATGTAAAAGTATATGAATGAAACTATTTCAAATTCATCATTTATCCTATCTTAAATGATTATTGAATAATATTTCTACCATTATTGAATTCTACTAACACAGCTTTACTCTTGTTTCTGGTGTTTGACAGACTTGTTTCGAGACGCTGAGCCTCATTTTTATTCAAGAGTATGATGAAAAGGGATGAGAAAATACAAGTGGAAAAAATTAAAATCACAAGTAAATAGGAATACTAGGTTATGGAAATAAGACTATTGAATTTTAGCCCGATTTTTAGGGTGCGATGACTCCAGTGTGAACCCGAAAATTTGATCTCCACGAAAAATGTCTCGACAGACTTCTCACACTTCAATCGATCAGCAATAAAAAGTTTCGGTAAACACTTTTTCACTTCCTCTCCCCTCCTCCTCTACTCACAGACCCTAAAAAAGGGTTCCATTACAACCTGCTTGCTTGATATTGACTTCTCAAACCCCTGACAAATAGTCTCGATACCCCCTACACCCCCACGAATACCCCCCCCCAAATTCCACTCGATACCCAACCATCCACCGACGAATTTTTCGCGCTCTTTTACGATCCGCCCGCAAATTTCGATTTCGACTTTTTTCCACTAGTAAAACGATTTCTGATGGAATATTTACTCTAGCGTTTCAAACGATGACGTTATTACATCATCAAGTTGTAAGTTTGGAGTAAAATGGATGGTTTGATTCAATATGTTAACAAATTTATTTACTCATCAATTTTGTTTACCATTACGAACTGCGAGTAAATATCCCACTCTGAACTGAGTAAATATTGTAAATATAGTGTTAATATTGTACACTTCACTTTCAGTGTCGTGAAATAGCTCAGAGTGGAATTTATTTATTCATTTATTACAAATGCAGACAGCTTTAGAGACAAATATAGAAATAAGGCTTATTTTATAGCACAGTTAGGTTCTCATTTGAATTCAAAGACGTCAATTTTTCAACAGGCTATGAACCAGAAATTGAGTGAAAAATTATAAAGTCTGTATAGCGCTAAATTTCGCGCATGCTGAGAAGAAATACAGCACCTAACTCACCTATAGGAGCACAATAATTTCAAACAGCTCTAGAATTTTTTGGGGAAGAATTTGTGCTAAATTCAATTTTGGATAACGAATTGAGCACAAATTACAGCTTGTATGGATCCGCCTTTTTGAATAGCTTTTTCTATTTTTTTGAAAGAATTTCCAAGAGCTCTATTATTTCATGGATTTATTATTGAAAATTCAGTAGGATTTATCTTGAAGGCTTCGACCAATAGAAGATCTCTAGATTAAAGAGCTCTAGAAAAGCAGTGATATAAAAGTGAAAAATTGATACGCAATCATACAGGAAGGAAGCTCATTGACACGAAATATTTGCAACATGTGGTAGCAAAGTGAGGTTAGAATCTGAAGCTTTTGCTTTTTCAAAAAATTTTCACTTTTATCAGAGATGCTGTGGAACTTATACATAATAACTTTAACCAAAATTGGGAAGAAGAGACGATTTGAACTTTGTCTGTGTTTCAATCCTACTGTATTATAACTGTATATTCTAACTCAGTTTTCTCTATTAATCAAAATTAAGACATTCCCAGGTTTGAAGAAGATCTGAATTTGTATGCTCTCTTAATGTTGGATCATTGATAAATAGAATGAACTTATTCCCAACATGGCGGCGATTCATTAGCATGGTAAATGGATGTCTGTTATAGCCTGTCCAAGCAAAGAAGACCCTCTGGCAAGATGGGAGAATGACTTCAGCTCGGTCAATATTGGTTCAAAAATTATTGATTTGGTCTCAAATTGTAGATAAGAATGTACCTCAAGATTGAGACCAAATCAATAATTTTTGAACCAATATTGACCGAGCTGGAGTTATTTAGTCATCTTGCTAGAGGGTCTTCTTTGCTTGGACAGACTATATCAACAAGCTTCCTTCCTGTATCAATTTTAGACTTTCTATCACCCCTGCGTATCAGGAATCTGCCGTATAAAGGCTTTTACCACTGGCAGCTCGTGCCGGCGAAACAGGTGAAGTGCCTGTCTCTTTTACTGTTCAGCACTTCACCTGTTTCGTGGGCACGAGCTGCCACTGCGTTCAAACAAATAGCGATCAAAAATCGCAAAATCGCTACTTAATACAAATTTATCACTTGTGCTATGTTTTGTCAAATTTTGCGATTTTTGATCGCTATTTCTGAGATTTTGGGTAAGATTTACACAATCGCTGCCACTCAACTTTTTCCTTAGAATCCGACTCTCTTCAACTTCCATTAATAAAAAATACAAATTTGTGATTCCTTATCCAGTTGTAACCCTTATTGTTGGAAAATGGCGTTTTTTAAGCATATTTTTCCAATTATTCCAATAACCGTTGAAGTTACCGACTTCAGACTGGTTTCATTGAATTTCTCAGCTAATTTCACATAGGAATTGATTATTTTGGAACCTCAGTAAAGCCTCTAAAAAATGAGAAAAAAAGATATTTTTCAAAAAATCTCAATTTTCTCGGTAATAAAGCGTTTTTGGGGATTGGTCGCATTGAACTTTTTTGTCTAATTGGTGTAAGGTATCAGCCCGAGAAGTATTGCACATTCCTCCTGAATCACCCTGTACTATTTATGTTATATCAGTATAGTACAGCTCCCAATACATGTGAAAGATTCATATAGAATTCCAAAGCAAGTCTGCACTATTTCAATCATATCATATCCATATCTATTCATCTATGCCTCATATTAATTTATATAGTATCAATCCATGACAACTCCAACAATAGAACTGAAGGCTAGACTTGTGGCGCACTCTATATTCGAAAATGATAACTACATTGGTTGAAACGTGTCTGGAATGTGTCATAAGGCTTATCAAACAATAGGCTGCCTTCACACTGTGACCCGAATATTATGGTTTTCTGTTTGGGGTGTGGGGGGGTAGAAGAAGAACAAGAAGGAGGAAGAGGAAATGAAGAAGAAGAAGAAGAAGAAGAAGAAGAAGAAGAAGAAGAAGAAGAAGAAAAAGAAGAAGAGGAAGAAGAAGAAGAAGAGGAGGAGAAGATAGGGGTGAACAAAATGATGAGAAGGCGAAGAGGAAGTATGAAAAGACGAAAAAGAAGGCAGAGAAAGGAGAAGTCAGATGGAAAGGAGAAGATAGGAGTGGAGAGGATGATGAGAAGGAGAAGAGGAGAGGAGAAGAACGGAAAGAGACAAATTAAGGATTGTGATAGGATGAAGAAGAGGAAGAAAGAAGAATGAGAAGAGAAGAGAGGAGTTGAGATAATGCTGAGATGAAGAAGAGATGGAAGATAGATAAAAGGAAAAGTGGAGTGTGTTGAATAAAAAGAGGAGCGAATACAATGATGAGAAGGAAAAAAGGAGGATAGGATGAAAGAGGAATGTAGACAAAAAGGGAAAAGGAGGGATGAAGAACGAGGAGCAAAAAGTGAAGGCCATGATGAGATGGAGAAGATGAAGAAAGAAGAATGAGAGGAGGAATAGAGAGAGTTGGGATAATTATAGGAAGCAGAAGTTGGGGAAAGTAGAATGAGAAGAGTAGAATAGAGGAGTTGAGATAATGATGAGAAGTAGAAGAAGAAATTAAAAAGGAGAATATAGAATCAAGAATATTATGGAAGATAGATAAAAATATAGTGGAATGGTGAGAAAAAAAAAGAAATGAAGATAATGATGGGGAGGAATAACAAAGGAGAAGAAAATCAGTGAAGATGATGATGAGATTGAGAAGCGGAATAAAGAAGAAGGAGGAGATGCAAAAAAGTGAAGATAGTGATGAGAAGAAGAAGAAGAACGAGAAGAAAAAATTGAGACAAAATGAAGAGCAATCGATGGAGGAAGTAGACAAGTAGAGTTCTTCCCTTTATGATGGTCGAGTTGCCGTATGGAATTGGAAAGTAGTGTTAATAAAGAGGACATTCACATAGGATGTAGGAATTGAAATGTATTGATAGTAATGCGAACGTTCATACAGAAGTGAAGAAAGGTCTGAAGAGGAAGTTGATAACTTTTGCGTCGTCATAAATGGCTATTTTATTTGGTTTGACTTGAATAGTAATGGGATGGAAATAAGAAAATTCTATTGAAGACCATTTATTAATTATTGTGAGGTGAAGATAAATGAATGAATAAAAGTTTATGTGTGAAGTGTGATTGTGGAAAATATTATTAATAAGTCTCTTCTTCTTCTTCATCTCTGCCCCGGTATCCCTTGCAGCGTCGGGGTATCATGAATAAGTTTATAAATAAATATTGAAAATCATTGACGATAATACCTGAATTCGTTCGTACCGGATTTGTAAAATTGATAAAATGTTGTGTTGAAAGATACTTTTGACCGAAAATCATGAATTACGTATTCTTGAATAAAATATGTTCTGTTTACTTTAATACTTCTTCCTCTTCACCTTCTTCTCCTTCTCCTTCTCTGCCTTCTTTTTTTCTTTTCATCCTCCCTCTCCGCCTTCCCATCATTTTGTTCACCCCTATCTTCTCCTCTTCCTATTCTTCTTCTTCCTCTTCCTCTTCCTCTTCTTCTTCTTCTTCTTCTTCTTCTTCTTCTTCTTCTTCTTTTTCTTCCTCTACTTATTTTTCTTATTTCTCTTCTTTTTCTTCTTCTTCTTTTTCTTCTTCTTTTTTCTCTTCTTCTTCTTCTTCTTCTTCTTCTTCTTCTTCTTCTTCTTCTTCTTCTTCATCATCTCCTCCTCCTCCTCCTCCTCCTCCCTCTTGTTCTTCTTGTTCTTCTTCTTCTTCTTGAAACTTCACCTGTTCCGTGGGCACGAACCGCCAGTGTACTTCATAGCAATATAGAAAATAAGACGATTAGTGAACGGAAGTAGTAGAAGAATAAAATGGAGGAAGTTACTCGATAAGGATTAATGGAGGAATTGAGCAAGGATACGGAATAAAAGAGGATGAAAATATTTGAGAAAAGATAGAAAGAGGGAGTTGGAAAATGTTTGAGAAACTGAGGAGATGAGAATCGAGAGAGAGGAGAATTACTATGAGCAATATGACTGATTATTATTTTCTGCAATTTCTATTTATGGATTATTCAGTTGAAAGAACTCCTTTTTGGGTATTGAGAGCTAACAATAGGTAGAAAATTGGAATCAGATGTAGAAGAGACGTATTGAAATGAATAAAATAATGGCTTAGCACGTGACTATTGGTCAATCACGATTATTCTTCTCAATATTCTTCTCATGTACATTTTTTTCTGTTCCAGGTGAGTAATCATATTTCCTCAATAAACTATCGGAAGCGGAGGAAGAGACAAAAAATTGAGATTCATCACCAATATCAAAGTGAGTGTGAACTGCTTACAACTTAACCCTGGTAAAATCATATTTACCACACCAGCAAATTTATTCAAATTATTTATTTTTCATTTTTAAAATACATAATAATTTGTATTATCAACGACACAGATTAAAAGATTCAATTCAAACTCATAACTTCAACTCAGGCTCCGCCAATGCCCAGTTTTCCTATCCTAGTCACAATAGTACTATTACGGTTTGTGTTATAATATCAATAAATAAATGTATGAATAATCTTGTACATTGAGCACAAGTGTGGGTATCAAACACGAATATTGGATATCAAACACAAATATAAAGGGTATTCAACACAAATATTGGATTTATCAATTTTTAATAAGAATAATATTTGTGTAACCTGGCTGACTCAGGTCTAGTGTCAAAGTTTTCAGGTCGCTCCTGGTCAATTTCAGTGCCTCTGACATGACTTAACGACTGATTTTAGGCAGCCGGGATTAATTTTTGATAATAAGGCCTGGCGTATGCTGGGACACAAGTAACGCATTCCACGCGAATTAGCCAATTACAGCTCTTTTCTTGTCATCAATATGAGCTATGATTGGCTGGTTCGCGTGTGCTGTGTCAAGTGCGTCCCAGCCTACGCCAGGCCTGAAAATCGTATTGAAAAGTGTATTTAAGCTTTGATACATCAGTTCATTGGAGAATATGAATATGGACAAAACTGTATACATATTAAAAAAACAATTATTATAATAGTTAATTTCTAGTACAAAACATTTACTTATCTCCCAATTAAACTTGTGTCCCAACTAAAGTCTGTTTTAAAGCGGGCTAATGAATATCATTTCAATAGTATTATTTCAGTTATACTCACTTCACCAAGTCATAAGCTGGAAAACATCGAAGTTATAATCGTCAGGAGGATAATACTAATCTGTGTTGAATTTGTCCCTGTCCTTAATGATCCATGAGCTGGAAACATCAAAATGAAAACCGTTTGTAGGTTAATACTTACACCCTCACATATTTGTGTTTAATATCCGTTTTTTATTGATTTATAAGCTGGATAATATTAGAATAACGACTTATGGAAATATAAGACTTTTATCCGTGTAAAATACCCAATCATCACTCATTCATTTGTTAGAAAACATCAAAATAATGTTCACGAGAAGTATATTACGCCTCAAATCCTCTCACAAATCCCGTTCAATAAGCTGTCTCCCAATTATTTTCGACATAAAACAAATCAAGTCCTATTGACTCACTCTGCTCTGTCATCAAATTGCCAATTTAGCAACTCGACAATCGTTATATATCGATATAATACAATAAAATCGATAGCAGAATTATTATTGACGGTTATAGTTTGTCCAAGCAAAAAAGACATTCTGGCAAGATGGGAAAATGACTGCAGCTTGTTCAATATTGGTTCAAAAATTGAAAATATGATTGAAAATTGTTGAGAACATTCTAACCTATAATTTGAGACCAAATTCATAATTTTTGAACAATTATTGACTGAGCTGGAGTCGTTTTTCCATCTTGCCAGAAGGTCTTCTCTGCTTCAACAGACTACAAGTAAATTAAGCCGCTAGACGAGCATCAATAGTCGACAATTGCAATATATCGATGTACAACAATAATCGAGTTGACGGCTTACAAATTATTAATCCGTTAAATTGATGGAACAGCGCTCGACTAATACTGGATTTGAATTTGGCGCGCTTCTAGAAAGTCGAACGCTGATTGGTTGGCGCTAAAAGCGATTAGTGGCCTGTTATTGGTTGATGACAGACGAAACGGTTGTAATTTGTGAACTGGGATGAATCCGATTAAAAAGATACGGGAAACTATTGTGACAGGGCTGATTGGTTTAGGTGATTTGGGGGATAAAGAGTTTGACTAGTAGGTCAGATAGGGATTTGAAGTCCTACTGTTAGTACCATCATGAATGAGATATAGAATATAGTATGTATTGTATATGAGTAGTCGATATGAAATAATTATTGTACTAATGAAGTAGTATTTATTGTTCCCTATTGTGTAATTAACCAGCTAATTTTCAGTTTTACCAGTTTAGACTTTAATCGTTTAAAAAGGGAATTCGTTTTAGAAGCCCACCTTATGAATTTTTTCCATAAAAGAGATGTAGTTTTCAGCTAATAAACTGATACTTATTTGTGATATTGTTGATCTGATATTGTGATATTTGTGACTTATTTGTGAAATTATTCTTTGTGATAAAGTTTAGTTCAGTAACAATTAGTATAGTCTTGTCAAGCGAAGTAGACATTCTTTTAAAATGGCCGATTGAAGCGAGAGTGTAACCACTCATGCGCAGATCTGAAAATTCTAGTGTTGAATCACTTTTGCCAACATGCTACTGGTGAGATGTGATGAAAAATAAATATATTCGTGTAACCTGGCTGGCTTAGGTTTGGTGTCAGAGTTTTCAATTAGATGTGAAGAGAGATGAATTAATATTTTTTCGGACTATTTCAATTTTGGCCAGGCAGCATTGAACAGTTCTCAAAAAAAAAAGTTTCATTTTTAAGAAATATCTTTCGTTCTCGACAAGACTATAACAGAGCTAAACAGACTATTACCAGACAAAGTAATAGATGGTAACAGACATACTAACAGACTAGAAACAGAGTTGATCAGTGAACATACTAGTAGGTACCTGACAACGGTATTGGACTAGTAACAGAGCTGAGCTCAACATCATTATTTTGTTTCTGATGGTTATGCTGGAATTACCCTCGCATGCTTTGAACTTTTAAATTTTTGATCTTTAAAAAAACTCCTCTCACCTTGAAACAAGATAAATATGAATGTGGAGATTCGAATAAAAACTTTTCAAATCAAATATTCAATTTATGGGTACTTCACCTTATCCAAAATCTCTCCTAAACTTTCAACTCTGAACTTATTCTGAAGTTTGACCTCGCATATCCTTCTGACCCTTGTATAGTCTGTTCGAAAAGTGAAGACATTCTGTGAAGATGGGAAAACGACTGAAGCTCGGTCAATATTGCTTCTAGAATCATATATTTGTTTTCAAATTTCAGAAAAAATAATTTTTTACAATTTGAGACCAAACTTATGATTTCTAAACCAATATTGACCGAGCATGAGTCATTTCCCATCTTGCCAGAATGTCTTCTTTGCTCGACTCTGCCCCAAACTTGAAGAATCCTAACAATTCCATTGCTCCCACATCGACAATAGATGATCGATGCTCTTCGACCTTTCCTTCCAATTTCCTTTTCCACTTCCTTCGTCCCTCCTTCCACTCTTCTTGAAACGTATTTTGTATCTCATTCTCCTGTTTTTCTCTTCTTATTCCGTACGCCTTCTTTCACGCCACTTTCACTTCTCCCTCTATTTCGAATCAGAATCAAAGTTTCTTTTGATTTTTTTGTATTGTAGCCCTATTCTCAATATTATTCTCTCTATCACTATCAATACTCAATAGAGTATCTTCTCTTTATTCTCAATCAGTTGTGAGAGAGATATTGTTTAATGGTCTCGTTCTCATGTATTTGTTTTGTTAAATAATTCAGTGTGGAGTTTCGAACTCGTGGAATCTATAATAAACTAGCCGGCAGGCTCGCTTCGCTCGCCTTCTCTGCCTAGCCAGGGGGCACCGCCCCCTGAACCCCCGACAGTATAGGTAGTGTAAGTGAGTCAAAGAAGCTCGCTTCGCTCGCCTGCAAAACCTCTGTCAGTTCCAGCTGAGACGAACAGGCTCGCTTCGCTCGCCTGCGAATTCCGTTCAGAAGGGATTCAAAATTTATTAAGCACAGCATTTCTACACCTAAACTGGACCTGTTCACCTAATTTTAACATTTTCTGCCAATTTGTTCTAAAAAAAAAATGTAAGAAAAACTCCGAACATTCCAAAAAATAGTAAAACGCTAATATTAAGCGTAACCTTGGGAAGTATATCGGACATAGTTTGAAACTTGATTCAATATCTATCACATTAGTTCATCTATCATCTCGTTGAACCATTGAATTTACAGTTAGGTTTGGTCAAATCAATGCGGAAGAAATGCAATCCGCAACACATCTATAATTTTTAAAACCTGATTACTGGCGTTATCTTGAACGGATTTCAAAAATATTTGAACACAACATTTCCAGACCTTATTTGAACCTGCCCACCAAATATCAACATTTTCTACCTATTGGTTCTCGAAAAAATGAGGAAATCGCCGAAAAACTCTAGAAAAACTGAAATATTTGGCGTATCCTTGAAAAGTTTTAAAAATCCGTTCTCAGCTCGCGTCTGAACGTCCAACTGAACATGCCTGCCAAATTTGAACGCATTCGGTTCAGTGGATTTTTAGTTCTGGTGATGAATGAATGAATGAATGAATGAATGAATCATTGCCATTTCGCTTTTATGTATGGAGATAACTAGTTCCACTCACAAATAACAAAATTTAGAATCTTGGCTCAATTATCTTTTTGTAAATCAAATGAATGAAGTATAGTCCTATTTTTCTTTTTCTCTCTTTCACTTCTTAATTCTTCTCCTACCTTATATTCAACTCCAATTATTTTTATCCCTTCTTGGTCTTCACATCTTGTTCCCACTCTTTCCCATTTATTTTACTCCCCATTTCTAACATTCCCTTGATTCTTCTACTGCATATCACTTCTTCTCACTTGCTGTCATGTGTTCTCACAAACCTATTCCCAAAAGGTCAAGTGAGACTCTTTCCAGCAAGAAGCCTTATATCATGCGTGAATAGTTCAAAACTTTTAAGAAGTGTGAAAAACTTGTAGAAAAGACAGAAGGGAAGATGAAGAAAGAGAGGTGAGGAAGGAGTAGAGAAGAAAAAGAAATAGAGGAAACAAGAGAAGAAGAAGAAAACGGAGAAAAATAAAATGCGTGAAAAGTATGAGAAAAAGAAGAGAAAGTTCGTGAAAGGTCCAGTGAAGTGAAGATGAACTCCAACATTGGATCAATTGCCTGTTGCATGAATACAAAAACTTTTCAAACAGCAGATTTTCTAGGATTTTGTCATCTTCTCAAGAAGTAAAAAATATTAATTGATGGAGAGTTACGAGAATAGAGAGATATGAGAAGAAAAAGGACAATAAAAAAAAGTGGGATTAAGAACATTGAAGCATGAGCATTGTAAATGACTCTCATCAGACTCTATCAACTCCGGACTCTGTATCAACGAACTTCCTACCTTTATCAACTCCAAACTCTGTATCAATACTGCGTATAAGAAATCCGCCGTAAAAAATACTTTACACTTTTATCAGGATATAAATTTGGTAATAATAGAATTCAATGAAAGATAACTATACAATAATTCTATAATGAGAAATCAATGTGATTTACCATATTGTTTTCAACTCATCCAAATAAAAAATTGCAATTATTATTGGAATTGAACTCTAATTTTGAGAGTGCTGTACTGCTATGTATGGTTCTTTTCATTTTTATAGTGATTTATACGGTTTGGGAGAGTTCGACCGTTGATATAGAAGACTGTATATATAGATATATCTACCATGCATATCATATATTGTATAGTCTAATATTTCTTTTCTTTTAGGGCTACTGTATTCTTTGAAACATTAAAAAATAATTACAATCAGAGTACCATTTTATTGTATAGTCTATAGTTCCAAATGTGATGTAGTAGGTATTGACTTATATTAGTATTATTTTACTTAATTTAATTACTATATTTTTACTATTGACTTTTTATTTTTGTGTGAGCAATGGATTTGCTCAGGGTGCTGAATTTCTAGATTTAAGCGGAATTTTGACATGAACTTTGATTTTCAAGAGAGGTTGATATTGATTACATTGTTAATATTAATTAGTTTGGAAATTTTCCAACTTGGTTTTTATTGTGTGCTGATCATTACAAATACAATTACGCCTTAGTTTTCCAATTTTTCTTTCTTTAAATCGTATCCCCGTTCCCCTCTTACTACTCTCTTTCTCTCTCTTTCTTTTTATTTTCTCTGTTCATTTCCATCCATCAATTCCATTTCTCCCAATATTTGCCTACTTTTAATACTCTCACCCCACACAGACTGGGCATAAATTATCAAACGTAGGCCAAGCAGCTTTCTAGCACTAAAACCGTCTCCTTGCTTCAATAAACACTATACGTGCCGACGACTTCAGCTACTCAAAATAGAAATACATTCCGTGAATGGACTTATTAAAACGCCTTTTTCCATTCCCCATTCCCAGACCCCTCCTTAAAATTGGAACTCGAGAGAAAAGGTGGGCCTACATTAAAATCTGAGGGGTTTGATAGGAGAGGGGGTTCATAGAAGGGTACCCTGTGAGAGGGATTTGGAGGAGGGAGAAACTAGGGGAAGGGTGTATTGCGGAAAGAGTCGAAGAGATTAAATTAGAATAGATTTTTTTATTCATGTAACTTAGACAATATAAAGTTTGTAGGTTCAAGTTTGCCGTCCGGGTTGGCCGAGTGGTCTGGGGCGTTACAACCTTCAGTCCGGTCGTGGGTTCGAATCCCACCAGAGGCATGATTGTTTATGCACCTCATAAATCACCCTCGCACACTCCATTACCCATGCACAAGTAAAATTGAATACTTATATGGACATCCGCAGCAAAAAAATAAAAAAATACATTCACACTTCAGTTTTATATTGCTAAAATATAGTGTGTAATAACATAAATGAGTAAGAATACCTCTATTATACAGAAATAAATATACAGGAATCATTTATTCTTGGATAATTTTTATATGGTTGTCCATGTTTCCATTTGTGAGGTGGAACAACTCTTTGGGTCTCCCCACCATTAGAAGCATACGATTAATAATAATTTATATGAACGTCAAAAGCTGAAAACATAGTGAAATTAAAAAAAAGTGAAACATAGTATAATATAAAACATAGTAAAAGAGAGGGAGGAATAGAGAAGAGAACTTCAGGAAAGGGGTTTCAAGGAGGGATGAAATAGGAAATATGTCCTGAGGGAATGGTCAGAAAGGGGGATTTTTAAAAGGAACTTGAGAAAAAGGTTTCAAGGGGGGAAAAGAGAGGCAAATTCGGCTCGGTCGGTATTGTTTCGGGGGCTGTGGGCTCTTTTGGGAATTTATGGCTTTTGGGCAGGTATTGGCCGGGCTGGAGTCGTTTTCCCGTATTGGCGGGGTGTCTTCTTTGCTTGGATGGACTGTATAGTTTGGTGAATATTAAACTGGCAACCAGCTGGTAGGCCTAGGCCCTTCATAGGGCTGTTGCGCCATTGACAAACAAAAGAGAGGCAAAAGTGTCCTTGAGGGGGATTATAGATCAGAGAGGGGAACCTTATAACAGGGGAATCTGAGATAGTTTATAAAAGAGAACCTTAGGAAAGAATGTCCTAAGGAGATGTTCACAGGAGGTGATTTTAGACCGGAACCTTGGGAAATGTTGAAGGAGTACCCTGAGGTAAAAGAATATTTGTGACAAAGGGTTCCAAGTATAAATAGTCAAAAATATAAAGAGGGTTTAATTGGAAGGGAGCATTAGGAAAAGAGATATAAAGAAAAGGATTCTCAAGTGAGAGGGGGTTTTGGAAAAGGGTTCTCAGATCAGAAGTTGAAGTGATATGAAAACATGGTAGGACATAGAAAACCTATAACATAAACCTATAACCTAACATAGTAGGACATAGTGACATAGAAAACCTACCTGAAGATAGAGAATATTGAAGAGAGAGGGATCTTGCTGTAGAAGTTCGCATATCAAAAGTTGAAGACAGTGAGAGAAATGATAGAGAACTCAAAGAGAGGGAATGTTGGGGATAGGGGGTACTTGGTATATGGGTACCCGGATCAGAAATAATAGGAGAATAACAACATAGAACTTGAAAAGAAAAAATATTGTAGAGAGGCGGTTCTTGGTATAGGAGGGCCAAAATTAGAAGTTGCAAAACATAGAACCTGTTTTTAATAGGGGGAAGGGTCCTATGAGAGAAGGAGGAAAACCATAGGGAGGGGAGAACACTAGAAGAGGGAACCTTTGAAAGCGGATCCCGAACAAGGGGAATATAAGAGGGGGTCATAAGTAGAGGGGGTTCTAAAAGCTGTAGAAGGTTTGACGTAGAGCCTTTTATTGCCATTGCTGTGATTTTTAAAAGCTGAAGGAGGAATTCAGGGGGTTGGAATTTGTGGGGGGGGGGAAACTAAGACATTCCAGCCGAGTTCTTTGGAATGAATTATTTTAATGGCACACGCCATAATAGTGGGGGGGAAGGGGGGATCCGCCGATATATTTCCATTTTTATATTATCAAAAAATTTGATTTACGCGTCTCGCGTTGTAATAAAGCAGAAATTGTCGCCGGGGTGGGTCGTCGACGAAAATCATAATAATTTACGACCGATTTGCATAATATCGTCAAAACACACACAGCGACAAACTCAGACCCCGACACACCAGGACACAGACTTATAAGCAGCCGGCGAGATTTAATTAAATTCTTGCGAACCTTAACGGGAAGTGAGCATTGCTTTTCTTTAACGGTGCTGCAGACTAGGACGGCTGTTAATCACTTTTCGACTATAAAAAGTGAGAGAATCGGACGTGTTTTTTTTGTATACTTGATGTATTTGTGTTGTGTTCCTAATGTCTTCTTCAGGTTTCAATTTGGTTGAGTGGGACTCGTAACTGTTTTTGAAACTGCTTATTTTCTCTCTTGAATGAATACATTGTTTCCTATCAATAAGGGTGATTATGAAATAAAACGCACTGCTAAAATCAAGTTATTCCGCACATCCTGGTTCTTAACCATGTGGCCTAACAGGTCATATTAATTTTTAAGCTGAAATTATCAAATAATAAGACAAAAATATTGATAAATTTAATTCTACCGTTCACTTTGGTACAGGACCATGGTTTCAGCCACACATATCACAAACTGACGAAAACATTTTCCTGCAGCCTAATATAATAAAATAAATTGACATTTTCGGACTTTTTTATACCATTATGGAATAATTCTACAACATCGACAACGACTCAAACAATTTTTATTGTGTAGTCAATGTGTATGTGCTCTGTTTTGATTATATATGTATGTGTGTTTTCTCAATTTATTTATTTGAGTGGACAGAAAAGTGAGATTTGTGGGAGATTAAAAGCTCTCCATGAACGTTATGAGAAGGTGAAAAATGTTTATCTAGAAGAATAATATAAATACATCATGGTGAGAGAAATAATCAGAAACTATGAGAAAAACGAATAGTTGACAAAAACAGGAGGACTGAGCAAAAGGAAGAAGGAGTGATAGAGTAAAGTAATAAGATACAGAAAGTGTGAATGAGGGTGGAGGAAAGAAAAGAATGGTGACAAGAAGAGTGAAAATATCACAAGAAAAATGAGAAATTCAGAGAAAATGACAATAGGAAAAAAGCGAAAAAGAAAAAAAATTGAAGAATGATAAAGACGAGAAGAGTGAAAATATAAAAAAAGAGATTTAGAAAAAATTACAATGACAACAGAAAAGAGAAAATGATAATAGGAAAGAGGCGAAAAAAATGAAAGAGTAATATAGATAAGGTGAGCGAAAAAACACAAGAAAATAATAAATTGCACAAAAATGACGAAGACAACAGGAAAAAGCAGTAGACAGTAGGTGAAACAGAGTAGAGCAAATCAGAGACTGAGTGACATAATATAAAATTCATGACTCGCCACTTAGATCTAGGGGTGGGGGGAGGATGTCTGGAGAGGAGATCTCGAACTGGAATGTGAAACTGGGACAGTGCTAAGGGAGCTGAGACCAGCCATTAACTGACTGCATTGTCACAGAATCACAGATTGGTTCTCTTCGATTATTTCCAGAGTGCAACTGTCGCTCACTCCCACTGGCTCACTCTCTCTCTCTCTCTTTATCCATTTCTTCCTCATTCATTACTTTCCCCCTCTCATGATTATATCTCATTCTTAGTCTCCCTGTATCCATCTCTCCCATCATCACACACACTCAGTTTTATATCTCTTCCTCTCATCTTTATTTACTCTTTTCTCTGCCTTTGTTTCATCAGTTTTCCTTCACTTTCACTTCCACATATTATTTTCTCTTTCATTCTCATTTCATCTCTTGCTCCCACACATTCTTTTCTATCTCTTAGTTTTCTCTTATTTACATTTCTCCACTTCCACTCTTCCTCATTCCTATTCTCTCTCCTTCATTTTTATTCCTCCTTTTCTAGAAGGAGGAAGAATTCTTCCTTTTCCTCTCACATTCTTTTTCTCTCTCCTCCTCTCACTCTTATTCTTATTCTCTCTCATTCATTTTTATTCCTTCTTTCTTCTTTTTCCCACGCTCTCTTAATATATCTTCTTCTCTCGTACTATATCCACCTTCCTTTTTCTCTATCACTAATTTTTACTCTTTCTCACTCAATCACAATCCGGCTTTTCCTTCACTCAATCCAATCACTGTACTTCTTGTCTGGTTATATTCCTCTCAATCTTCTCTCTTACTCTTTCTCAATTCTTTATTATCTTGTTTCCCCTCTCGTTTTATTTCTCTCTGAATATGAACCTTAATCTCATTTTCTCTGTATCAATCTCACACTCTCATTCTTTCTCACCCTATGTTAATCTCACGTTCTCTTCTTTTCACTCCCTTGCAAATATCTCTCTTTCTCTCTCTCTCTCTCTCTTTGAGCTCTAATTTGATTGAGCTTTAATTTCATCATCATTCCAAATTCCTATTGTTCCCATCATTCTCATCTATTTTTTAATTTATGTAAGTCAAAGCATTAAATTTTTATAAATTTCATAGCATTTAATTATCAATTCTTATTCGAATTTATTAAGAAAACATAAGCCCATGGTTGAGTGTTAATGGGAGGTATGTTCTTGAGCATTCCTCTCCAAGAATGGACACTTATATGTCCAAACTCCGCCTTTTTATGTAATTACAGCATCAGTTACAGTACGGTTAACATAATTATTAAATCCTACATTTCAATCATTCTCGTAAGTTCTCATATAGTATTTAATAGTCCATACTTAGTTATTAAAACGAGCGATGTAATTAGTATCATTTTCAATTCGCATAATATAGGATTTTAGCCGATGTATTTTTGTAATTTACATAAATAAAGTAAATGAATCTGAATCTGAATCTCTTTCTTTCTCTCCATTCCTCTCCCTCTTCATTTCCTACTCTCTTTCACCCCTTCCATCTCTTTCGCTTCGCGCTCTCGTGGGACTCACGCCAGCTGTGAAGTAGTACTGATGCTCTGATTCCAAGATCTTGTTAATTTTTAACACCGGGTTATGGCACTTTTCGCGTCTGGCATATTTATTCCAAGTGTGGACTCTACGTTTTATCAGTGATAGAGGAATATTCGAGTGAAAAACAATCTTAAAATTAGTTGACTGAAAAAAATCTCTATGTTTTTACTAGTTTTCTCCATGTTTCTAATGGAAATTGGTCATTTTACAATATTTTGAAGTTTTGTGCTGGAATCGATAACTTCGTGATACTACTATGAAATAGGCTACTCTACGCTCTTATAGTTTTTCAATATTATAGTTTCTCAATATTCTTATGTCCATTGACTTTGCATTGACTTTGTGAGATGAACGTATTTGAATATTATTACATCCACCAAGTAACATCAAGTGTTACAGTCTTATCTACAGTTATAAGTTCTATATGCCATGCGTTGAGTAATTGATATTAATTTGCGAATATTCACAAAACTCAAACATGGAAAAATTGATAAATCGAAGAGTCTAAAGTGGATGTATTTTAACAAATTTTTTGATTCAATCCTTTATTGTTAATTGAATATTGAGCATTATTTTCATTAATTGCCGGCCTCGGTGGCGCAGTGGGCTAGGGCGTCAAAACCTTCAGTCCGCTAGCACTGCCGCAGGTCTGGGTTCGAATATCAGTGGCATGGCTGTTTTTCACCTCATCAATCACCTTAGCAGTCAAGATCCATTACCCACGCACAAGCTAAAATTCTTATGTGGGCATCATCCGCAATAAAAAATAAAATAAAAAATGATTGAAAAAAATTATAATAAAAAAATTAAAATTTTTCTACAATCTCAAATTAGAATAAAATTATATCTCTGTAGGCCTAATCACTCTCCATTGAAAGAATTGAAGAAAGCAAAACTTTGGCTCAAGACAAAGCTTGAAGACGTGAATATGCTTCTCAAAGGCGTACACGTGAAGTCTACACAGATTCACCATTCAGTGCTCATACTGTACAATGAGTATATATTGAATATATATTTTTTAGTGTAAAGGCCTGTATCGACAGTGCGAGGCATGTACCGCGCATGCCTCGGACTGTCGATACCGGGTTTGCTCGCAGCGAGGGAAACGCGGCGCACAATTCGCAGCGAGCAGTGTGCTTGTCAGTAGAAGGGCCGTACTCAAAGGTTCCTCGCTCCGAGACGAGATAAACAAAAGCTCTGCATGTGTGTGTGTGTTTGTGACTGGAGTGGCTTCGTTTTAGCCACGACATAAACAATCACAGCAATGCCGAAATCCCGAATTTTGTTGTCGGGACTGTAACCAAAGCATTGACACAAAAACTTTCACTACAATTGTTTGTTCATTTTAGGTCCATGCAGTCAACCGAAGACAACCTTAGGTCCAGAGACAACCGAAACAAGCAATTTCCCAATGTGTATCTATTAAGAATGATTACTCAAAGATACTTATTCTAAATTGCCTACAACAAAATTCGGGATTTCGGCATTGCTGTGACTTGTTTATGTCGTGGCTAAAGCGAAGCCACTCCAGTCGCACATACACACATTTTGTGTCTGAGCTTTTGTTTATCTCGTCTTAAGCCATCGTGAACGGACTATTAGTGGTGTTGTGTTGTTGAGAATCTATAAGATGTTGAATTTTTGTGCAATAATGGTTAATTTCATGGGCAGATTTGATGCGAGCCAGCGCAGTGGAGGTGGCCACAAGATCAACCCCATTTTTCATTCAAGAAATAGGAGAAAGATATGAACATTTGATGTATTTAGATTAAATTTCCCGTTTTAATTTGATATATTAGTACTGACGCTCTTTATAATTATTACTTTGTGTATTTTATGACAAGCAATAATAGGATAAGAACATTACACAAGAAGAATATCTATCACACATTTCATTATTTGTGGTGAAGATATTAAGATAAGTATTAATCAATTCTCGAATGGATCTCTCATTGAACAATGATTCTCTCGAATAAACATTTCACTCGAACCTTGTAAAAATAAACTAACTATATTTTGGGATCAAATACGAGTTATAAATACGAACAGAACGAAATAATCACACGTTTCACGTGATAATACTCAGGAAGGATAACTTGATGATTCAAGTCATTCACTAGCGACCTCTTCAGTTAAAAGTTCGAAACTCTATTCACCTGATGGATGTTCCTGACGGGTTTGGGGTGGAGGGTATCACATAAATGGCGAAGTTGGGGGAAATGAAACAAAGTAGTTCATTAAAATGTTACGGATGGATTGGCAGGGAGGGCGAAGCGACCAGGCATGAGACGAAATAATGTGAATGGGAGTAAAATGGATTATAATGTCTGGGGATAATAGGTTGAGATTGAAGGAAGGGATTGAAGGATGGAGGAGGAGGAGGAGGAGTAGAGAGAGGATCAGGACATTTGCGAAGATTCAATATAATCTAGTTATTCCACGAGATATTAAGGAAGGAAGGTGAGTAAAGAGATTTAAAGAAGAGAAGGAAGAGAATGAAGCTTAGGGGAGGATGGGGAAGAAGACGAGGTGGAAGTGGAGGAGGAGGAGGAGGAGGAGGATGATGATGATGAGAAGGAGATGGAGGGGTAGGAGGAGGAGGAGGAGGAGGAGGAGAAGGAGGAGGAGAGGAGGGAGAGGAGGAGGAGAAGGAGGAGAAGGAGGAGGAAGGAGGAGAAGGAGGAGAGAAGGAGATGGAGGAGGAGGAGGAGAAAAGGAGGAGAAGGATGAGAAGGAAAAGGAGGAGGAGGAGGAGGAGAAGGAGGAAAGGAGGAGAAGGAGGAGAAGGAGGAGAAGGAGGAAAAGGAGGAGAAGGAGGAGAAGGAGAAGAAGGAGGAGAAGGAGGAGAAGGAGGAGAAGGAGAAGAAGGAGGAAAAGGAGGAGAAGGAGAAGAAGGAGGAGAAGGAGGAGAAGGAGAAAAAGAAGGAGGAGGAGGAGGAGGAGGGGTGAAGAAGGGAAGAGGAGGGAGAGAATGAGGAGGAGGATGAGTAGGAGAAGGAGGTGAAAGGTGGGAAGAGGATTTGGTACAAGAGAGATAGCAGGACGAGAAAAAAATGAAAATTTGTACTTATACATGATACTTGAAATAACATAGAATAATATAGTGATTAGAAAAAGGATGGTAAAGATAATATATCTAACTTATATTATAAGTTCTATCTATTAGGAGAAGGAGCAAGATGAGAATTAATATGAGCTTATTGATGAATGGAGTTGGTAGAATTCATTGTATTGATTAATTGTTTTATTTTTCTCCTGGCAAGATTGAAACCATATGATTTCTTCTTCTACCTTATCACAATAACACAAAACAATAAAATAAGTAGTCCACTTCTAATACATGAACAGTGACAGAAATAAAGAATGCATATTTAAATGTGAAAAAATAGTCCCCTTTCATCAAATGGATTAGGAGGGAAGAGAGGATGAAGAGGATGAGAGTTGAAGTTCGACAAAATCTGAATAAGAACGATGAAATTACGAGAGAATAGAAACAGGATGGAAAAGAGAAGAGTACCATGAATAATTAGTAGAAAAATGCTATCAAGAGAAAAAAAAGGCGTAGAAAATCCAGAAAGGATGAGAATCGGATACATGAGGAAAAGAAGGAGAATACGAAGAGGCGAAAAAGCACATAAAAAGCCTAGAAATAAGCAGAAAAAACCAACTGACTGCTGGTATGACTCTTATAAAGCGGAGACGCATTGAAGAGTGTAAATAATTGGGGGTGGAAGGGAGTGTACTAATAATAAAGAGTACACAAAACAATCCCCTAGGCTTTCCCCTTGTTAGAGGGCTTCCTCACCCCGTCCTCTTGCCTCCCTCCACAATTCATATCCTGGGGGAACCATCAATCAAGAGGGCAATCCCATTCTGCAGGAAAATCTCTCTGACAATTACTCTCTTTCTCTTCCTCTCTCTCTCTTTCTTTCTCTTCCACTTTCTCTTTCTTTTTCTCCTTTTCTTTCTCCTTCTCTTTCTCTTTCTCTGTCTCCTTCTCTTTCTCTTCTTTATCATCTTTTTCTTTCTCTCTCTCCAATTTCTCTATCAGTTTTTCTCCTTCTTTCTCTTTCTTTCCCCTTCTTCCTCTTCCTCTCCCTCTCTTTTCCTGTTTTCTCTCATTCCCTTTGTATATCACATTTTCCTCCTTTGTCTTTTCTCATTAGCTTTCTCTTTCTTATTGTTCCTCTATCTCTCCATCTTTATTTTGTTCTCTTCCTCTTTTGTCTCCCTTTTTTCTCTCTCCTTCTCTTTCACCTAATTTTCTTTCTTCTCTCTATCTCTCACTTTTCCTCCATGTTCTCTCTTTCCCCTTCTCACCCTCTTTTCCTCTTTCTCTTCCTTCCCCCTTCTTTCTCTCTTCCTCTTTCTCTCTCTCACTCTCTCTCTCTCTCTCTTTCCTCTTCCTCTGTTTTTCTCTCTTTCGCTTAATCACTTTTTTCCCTTTGTCTTTTCTCCATTATCTTCTCTTTCTCTCTCCCTTTTTATTTCTCTTTCTCTTCCTGTTTATTTCGCCCTCCTCCTCTTCCCTCTCCCCTTTCTCACTCCCCTTTCTCACTCGTCTTCTCTTTCGCCTTCTTCTCCTTCTCTCTCTTTCGCCTTCTTTCTCACTCTCTTTCACTCACCATTCCGAGTTTGATCAGCATAATTTTTTGTGAAGTCATGTTCCGTATTAGAAGTGTTGAAGCGGGTGAGAAATTAATATGAAAGAGGAATTTTGAGTTAGGAAAAGAGTGTATCAACAACAACAATAATGATGATGATGATGACAGTTAATGGATTAATGAATTAATGGATGAATATTGGCTGGATGACAGAATGAGTGATGATGACTTATAATGAATATAGGTTCGATGAGATATCCAATGCTTTTGAAGATGTAAATTATGTGGTGGAAGTAGCCTAGATTTTAAATATTATGGGAGTTTGACTCATGATTCAATAGTTTTGAAATAATTATCACATTCTCGTCTGTATTAAGTCACGTATCGACGGTGCGAGGCATGTGCCACGCATGCCTCGGGGCACATGCGTCGGGTTGAGGCATGTGTGGTCTTGCACTTTTGTAACCACGAACGCTCGCTGCGAGCACGCGAAGAAATTGACAAGCGCCATCATACGGGAGACAAAGCAACTAAGCTCTGATAATTGATCATTTGAACTTTGGAGGTTAGTTTGTGCTCAATTAGTAAATAAAAATTAAGGCAATATTATTAAAGCCACATTCGAACCGTCTCTGTCAATCGCATCTTAGAGAGAGTTTTTTACGCCGATAGCTCTCAATTTTGTTTGGATAATTTATATTTCACAGCTACAAGAACAACCTAGAAATCAAGATTCAAAAGTTTTCCACTTTAGTAAATTTCAGTTCAGTTCATGGATGATTTAATTACTGAGCGCCAGTTCACTTACATCATAGTAGGATATTAATTTACATTATGTAACGAGACAAAATCACAATTAATATACATGATACATGATCACGCTTATTATAACTATAATAATGAACATAATTATGGAACTATTGATGACGAAAATGATCATTTCCGAGACACATGCGATGCTATCATGTTCACTCCTCAAATTGATACAAAGAGTTATCAAGTAGCTGAAACTAATGATCATATTCCAGCTAGCTTCTACTTGAAGCAGCTCTATTCATGTTTATAGCAACAGTATTGTAAAACTATATCATACATATACATATTCTGTATATTTTATACAAAGCATACTGTATTACTATACATAGATTGACACTGTATAACTATAGCCTATAACGATACATTTTGTATATTTCATACACAGAATCTTAACTCATCTTACCGTATAACTATCTATATATCGACACTGTATTACATCAGCCTATATCAACACATTCTGTATATTTCATACACATCTCACTTTCTTATACTGTAGTATAACTATACATCGATTCATCTTATATCATGAACTATAGACATCACTGGCGGCCCGTAGCCATGAAACAGGTGAAGTGCCCGTATCTTCTATTGTATAGCGCTTCACCTTCTTCGTGAGCACGAGTCGCCAGTGATAGACATCCAAGTTGATAATAATTGCCCTACTAATAACTGTTACGCTATTATATTGCATTGGTATATCTGTATAAGGCTGAGAAACTGTTACCTAGGTAACGTTTCATCTTTGGTACAGAAAGGGTATAGCAGTCTATAATTTGAGATACCTCCTACACTTCATTTAGTTCAAGACGCGAGACATGATGATAGAACACTCAATACGGCCCCTTCTTCTTCTTCTTCTTCTTCTTCTTCTTCTTCTTCTTCTTCTTCTTCTTCTTCTTCTTCTTCTTCTTCTTCTTCTTCTTCTTCTTCTTCTTCTTCTTCTTCTTCTTCTTCTTCTTCTTCTTCTTCTTCTTCTTCTTCTTCTTCTTCTTCTTCTTCTTCTTCTTCTTCTTCTTCTTCTTCTTCTTCTTCTTCTTCTTCTTCTTCTTCTTCTTCTTCTTCTTCTTCTTCTTCTTCTTCTTCTTCTTCTTCTTCTTCTTCTTCTTCTTCTTCTTCTTCTTCTTCTTCTTCTTCTTCTTCTTCTTCTTCTTCTTCTTCTTTTTAATTATTCTTCTTAATAATTATTCTTTAATTATATTTCTATTGGCACGATTTTCACATTGCTAAAGAATTCATAGTATTCCAGCGATATGTTGAATTTCTTCCAATCCATTTTTCATGTTAGCTCAATTATAACGTAATTAACAGGATAAGGATTTTATTAGAGCCGAAAAGCTTAGGCTTATCCATTACGCTCTATTAAGTTGCTTTTCAAGTGTGATTTCATCTCACTCAAAAAAGGAAACTTTAATTATATTTCACATTTATGCTGTTTATAACTATTATCAATTAATTAATTATTAAATTCTGTATCATGTTTCTGATGTTGCCATAGGTCTCCTCAGACCTGGCAAAGGAGATTATAATCAATCAATCAATCAATCTTCTTCTTCTTCTTCTTCTTCTTCTTCTTCTTCTCAATTGTGAAATTCCACTGCAGGTATAGTCTGGTCGAGCAAAGAAGACATTCTGGCAAGATGAGAAAATGACTCCAGCCTCATCAAGATTTGTTCAAGAATGATAATAAACTTGATAGTTAACTTGGTTTCATATTGTGAAGAACATTCTCCATTCTTGCCAGAGTGTCTTCTCTACTCGACCAGACTATAGTAGAACTCTACTGAGAAATATCTAGTGTTATTCATACAATTCGTTATGGATCAGAAAATCCACATACATAGATCATTTCCAGACTCAATTAGTTCATCCATAGACTTTTTTGCAAATGTGCTGTGAATTTAAATACTAGGATTTCAAATACTTCAGAATTCAATTTCTGAAGAGCATACACTGGTATGAAGGTGAGGAATGTGAAAACTCATTAATGTATAATGAATAATTGAAAAAAGGATGCAAATTTATGCTTCTGATTCCTTCTATATTCAATATCAACTGGAATTTAATCTCAACTTTTCAAGAATTTCATAGAGAGTGAACAAAGTGGAAATTCCATCCATTGTGAATTGAATTGAAAATTTCAGTTCAATTATTTTCTGTGCTGTTATTAAATTTCGCTTCCTGATAGAAAACATTTTCATTCTGTCCCTGCCTTTAAGGGGTTCGAATATCATTCATGATTATCATTTGATGACAATGATTATCAATTCTTATCTTCTCCCCCTCCTTCTCTTATATTCTCCTTTCTCTTTTCATCTCACAGTGATTCTACTGTAACTTGTTTTTCTAGTGACATTGGCCTATTTAAGTGATAATAGGGATTCCTGAATCAGTGGGGAATTCCGAGAAGTAGAAGTAAAAAGTAAATGAACAAAATATTTTTGAATTTTTTGAATCGTATTTTCTCCAATTCTTATTTCCCGCCTTCTATCTATTCCTCTTATTATTCGAATATTTGATTTTTTTATATTTTTTATTTTCTATTTATCTTGAGATCTGAGTTGGATTTGAAATGCAGTAAAGCACAATAACACATTGATCTGATAATATTCCTCTGTAAACATGCTCTGAGCTCTCAGCTTATAATCTCTAAGGAATTCAAAATTTTATTATCAACTTTTTTTCCAATAATAGCTCATATCATATCGATAAACTCAGATAATTTTTGTAAGCACGAATCTGTGAATTTTTATGAAATTCTACTTCACCTACTCTTGGACTGTTTGTGAAAATAAGAAAAGGAACAGTTTTACTCTCCATTGTGAATTCTCAAAATTTGAATAAATTTATTTAATAAATTTGAAATAAATTGAAAAACTTTAATGAATTTAAAATAAATAAATTTGTTCAAATAAATATATTAATAATTTGTTCAATAAATTGTTATGATAATGACAATCAAAACTTCTGAATTTTTTTTCTGTCTACATGTATCAGGGAACAAATTTGTGAGAAAATCACGAGCCGTCTAGATTTTTAAAAGCAGGAATAGAGTTCGTGCTACAATATGAAAAGATTTTATTCAATATTCAGAGCATGTAGCGCATATAACTAGCAACATTGAGTACTTCAAGGAAGAATGGGAAGGGTGAGAGGGAAAAGGGAGAAGGGCTGTAAACTTTATTGTCAACAAGCTTCCAACTAAGTGAAAGGAAAATAAAAAAGAGATGTGAAATACAGAAAGATGAAAATGGTTTTATTGTAGAAGGAGAGGATAGGGAAAATAAGAGAAAAAAGGGAGAAAAAGAGAGAAGTTGGAGAGAATTTAGAATTATACAACTCTATTTATTATAAAAGAGCAGAGAGGAGGCTGGGACAGAACAAGATATAATTGAGTAGAAGATCTAATTAAGGAAGACGCAATGAGAATGGAAGGAGAATATAGATGAAGATGAGAAGTAAAACGTGGAAAGGAGGAGTAAAGAAGATGGATAACAATAGCAACATCACGATAAGGAGATATAAGTTCAAAGACTGAGATAGAAGGCAAGGTGAGAAAGATGAGATATAAATAAGAGAAATGTGAATATGAATAAGAAAAATGTGAATATAAATGAGAAAAATGTGAATATAAATGAGAAAGATGTGAATAAAAAATGAGGAAAATATGAATATAAATAAGAAAAATGTGTATACAATAGGAAAAATCTGAATATGAATAAGAGAAAAATGTTACAGTGTTGTATTTATTGATTTTTCTTCTATACTAGTCAATTTACACAGATGTGCAAAAATGATTCTTCAAAAATAGTTTTGCTTATAAGATGTTGTTCAAGGACTCGAAGAATAAGAGAGAGAAGAAAAGGATGTAGAATAAGAAGAAAATGAGAAAAGTTGAGGAAAATGAGTATGATACGAATCACCAAGAAGAGAAAATGAAATAAGACAATGTAAAAGAAGATGAATAAGTGGAGAACAAGAGTAGTTCCGACAATATCCAGTAGAGCGCGCGCTGTAACACGTTTTAAAACAATTTGGATGGATTTATGAGTGAGCAAGATTGCTGAGCGCTGTACCTCACACTCAAAGTTTAGAAAAATGAGGCAGGGCTGAGGCAAAAATGAGTTATAAGAGTGGAAAAGAGTAAAAAGTGAGAAAGAGTAATAGATCAGCCGTTGCAAATTGCTTCATCTCTCAACAATGCAATTTGTGCGCTCCTGCTAGCTTGTCTACTCGATTTCCATCTTACTGAATAATTGATTGTTATTATTTTTTGTAGCAAACTTGGAGAAGTAATCGGTGTGAAGAGTTTGGTGAAGTCGAACTTGTATTGGTGTTTTAAATCTTGACGTTTTCACCTGGATAATTAGATTAAAATAATAATAATAATGATTCTTACATGTTTTTCAGGAGCGTGAACTGATTAACATAATCTATTTCCATATTTATTTTCAGATTAGTTAGGTCTACCATATCCATATAATATGACACTATTATCCTATCTATCCATATAAACTATACTTCCATATTCGATACTATCCATATTATATGATACTATTTGATACTTAGGACACTGGATAATTGGGTAAAATAATAATGATTCCAACATGTTTATTTATGAGGGTAAACTGATTAACATAATCTATTTCCATATTTATTATTTGTATAGTTAGGGCTACTATATATATATAGTAGCCCCAACTATACAGAAAATACTATACTATATACTATACCCTATACCCTACTATATATATACTATATATCTCTATATATAGGATACTATTAGATAAAGAATGAAAATATAGATAACTTTTCCTTATGAGTAGTTCTTATTCAATGGAAATAAGTGCTAAAAAGGTTTTGTGTTTTCAATTTCCATTTTTGAAGTAGTATAATGATATGAGAGTGACACTGAGGATGTGCGTTTATTGTATGTGTGTTCTTCTTAAAATTATAGATTCATCTCCAGAATAAATGAAAATTAAATGAATTATTGACTATTGGTCAATATTGAAGAATCTTAATTGCCAACCTTTTATTGATATTGTTACCTTGAAGCTCACTTTCCAATTTTCTCTGAATATTGTTATCAATTACTGATCAGAATCATGTTCAACCTCTCATATTCGGCACCTAGCATTCATACAGTGATATTGAATCATTGGATTTTTCCAAACTAACAAAATTCTCGGATACAGGTATTACAATCGCAGAGTCGAAAATATGATCCAAAAATAGAAAGACTCTTCAGTCACTGTTTTTATTTTAAATAATAATTACAGTCCCATATACAATTATTTCTTATCAATGCATCACATGTTACTAATACTTGGAGTCATTCTCAACTGCAAAAGTAGTAGGAACATGTAATGCAAAAAACATGTAAAAATAATTGGAAAGGGTAGCCTATTGTGATTATTATTTTAAATAAAAGACAGTGATGAAAGTAGCCCTTAAGATAAAGGAAACACAAATACTCTTCTACGCATTAGAAATTTATCAAAATTTCTAATGTAAAATTTATCAATGTAGGAGATCTACAGCTGTAAGCACATCCACAATGTCCACAAATAGGACAGGAATCCTTCAATTGAATAACATGAGTGTTGTAAGAAGAAAAAATTTTAAAATTATTGAACAGTGTAAAGTAGACAAAATACTTTTAATTTCACATTAGCATGGACATTTGATTGAATCGAATCGGTAATTGAATGAGATACATAGAACGAGAACTCAATAAAAAAATTTGGAAGAACATAACAAGAAGGAAAGGAAGAACAAGAGATGAATAGAGGAAGAAAGCCGCTATGGAAAACAAGTGCAAGTGAAATGCTATAAGAGAAAGAGAGGAGAAATATTTGACATAGCTTCCAGTGATGTCGTCTCACATGCTCTATAACCCCCACCACCCTCAAAAGCCTCCATATGTGCTCCACGTATCTAGAATGTTTTAATTAAACTTTGCTTTGAAGTTGGGATCCAACTCGAGTTCTAAACTCGTTTCAACAATGAGAAAAAATGCCTAAAACACTTCTAAGCATGTGTTGCATGTCTACCGTTGTTTACTTAGTTCGAGCATTTTAATATCGGTTTCAAATGAAACTCCACTGCAACTTGTCTTAGCTCGAGCATTTTTATTTATATCGGTTTTAAATGAAAATCTGCAACTTTTTACTAGCGTAGAAGTTATTTGCAACAGATTATTACACAAATTTGTTTGAGAAACGTTGTGGAAAAGTAATATCACGAATTAAATTTGTCATCAAAATATGAGGGCACGTTTTTATCAACTATGTAGATTTTTCCAAGCAGATTCATTTAATGTGACATTATTTGTACACAGATCTGGCATAAGAACTTTGGAGAATTCATCAACTATGTTGTATTATATTACCAAGGCTTGATCAACAATGAATGCTGGTGCAAAGCTGTATTGGCGTTATCTTTTAAATGAAATAAAAATAAATGGAAAAATTTGTAGCCAGAAAATTGATATAATTATGGACATTTTCATGAATTAGATTAATTTTAATAAATTGAAATTCATACTTCATTCCTAGAGTTGAATCAATTAATGTATGAGTTCAAAAATCGATGTCTTTCATTTACCAAAATTATTATTCTCGATTTGCATAGTTCATAGTCATTAAATAATGCGTTGATAGACATTGATTTTTTTTTACGTATGTTTTATTAAAATTATATTGTTGCTACGTAGAATCAGTTGAACACTTACAGTATGTCTGTATCCAATAGATAAAACAATAGAGACTGTATAATTTGTATAATACGGTATTTTCCTCCTCGACTATAAATTATTGTGGAAGTGCAGCAAGAAAGATAACCTAATTTCGAACTGGATGTATTTATCAAAATTTGGTAGTATAAAGACGTTTCGGACGTTAGTCTGTGTTCTTCACCAATAAGTTTGTTATTTTCTGCGAATAAATAAATAAATAATTCAGATTCTTTATAGATGAAAACTTAATGTGGAATAAATACTTCAAAACGTTCAGGCTTTTTGTTATTTGAGGTTGCTCAATATCTTACAATAAACCTCATATTGATACAAAGAAGCAACAAACCACAAAAATTTTCAGAAATTATCAACTTGTGATAAACTTGAACGGACTCCAATACACAATTCCATTCATTCAAGAATGAATTCACGTTACTAAACTCAGATGAATTGAAAAATTCGGGAGATAAAGCGATATCAGAGATAAGAATGTGGTCAATATTTTTGGGAAAAGTATAAAGCTAGAAACCTTGTAGCCTAATTTTATGAGCTGGAATACTTGAGAAGCTTACAGTAATGAGTGTCCATAACAAGGATGGTAGCCCATAGTTTGCGCAAGCTGAGAAGACACACCGTTCAATGTGGAATGTATTGAAATGGCGGGTCTTCTCAGCTTGCGTGAGCTGAATAGCCCACGCAAGACGTTATTAAAGAAACTACTTAGTGACTTCCCAGGACACCTGAGCTATATACTGTTCGCGAAAAGATGGATTTTGTAGGCGAGATAATAGGAAGCGGAGAAATAAGGAAGAAGAAGGAGAAAAAGTAGAAGAGGAAAGACTTCTCTACTTTCTTTGTACTGTAGTTTGTATAGCTGACACCAAATAGTTAATCTATTATAAAAGCGAAATGGCACTGACTGACTGACTGACTGATTCATTCATTCATTCATTCATCACCAGAACTAAAAATCCACTGAACCGAATGCGTTCAAATTTGGCAGGCATGTTCAGTTGGACCAGAGACAATGTATTATTATAAAATTATTATAAAATATATACATTGTCTCTGGTTGGACGTTTAGACGCGCGCTAAGAACGGATTTTAGGATCGAAATCCTACGCAAAGCGTCAAGAACTTTTCTCCAATGTCTTTTCAGATGCTAAATTACTAAACAAATCGACCATATGCCGGTTGTTTCATCGTATTTGGGATAAAGGTAGCGTGGATGACGGTACCGGCCGACCAAGTGTTTTGACTGATGACAGTCTGCAGAAGATGAATGAAATAGGTTTCGTTCTTCCACAACTTTCTTCCCAGACTGGAGTGTATTATAAGAGTTTCCATAAGGCCACTAAATTAATGAAATTACATCTCTTCCGGATTAACGTAACGTATCAGCTTCAAGAGCCAGATAAGGAGAAACGGTTGCGGTATTGTTATTGGTTGGAAAATTTCATTCGAAATGCCATATCTGTTCTGGACAGAGTTTTTTCAGCGTTGAAACTTGGTTCCAGTTACGTGGATATGTCAATAGTCAAAATTGCCGGATATTTCCTGCAGAGAATCCACATGAATTCCATGAAAAGTTATTACATTCTCAAAAATTGGGGTGTGGTGTGGTGTATCTCGTCGGAGAGATACGGTGTAAGTGTTGGGCCCATCTTTTCAACGGAGACAATCATAGCAGAATGTTATCAAGAAATAATCACTCGTATATCATGAACTTTGAAAGAAAAACTAATAATACATCACAGCTTTCTAAGACTGTTTTCATGGCGGGTTGCGCGACTTTACGATCACCCTGAATTTGTCTAGGCCTACTAATCTAAATCACAGTTTCTTTTTTAGTAGTTTTTTTATTTGAATACAACATATTCCAAGCGTTCTCTTAAGAGTGCAAAACACTGGCGGTTCGTGACCACAAAACAGATGAAGTGCTGTACAGTAAAAGATACGGGCACTTCACCTGTTTTGTGAGTATGAGCCGCCAGTGGTGCAAAACTCTTTTACAACCATTTCAAGCATTCACTCTCCTTCACCCTCTTTCACCACCTCTATTTTCCGTTTCCTCCTTCGTCTTTCCCATTATTCCTCCTCTATCTCTCGTTTTCCCCTTCGTCTTCTTCTTCTAAATCCATTCTCTTCTTTCCTTCTTCCACTGGCGGCTCGTGCACACGAAACAGGTGAAGTGCCCGTATATTTTACTGTACAGAACTTCACCTGTTCCGTGTACACGAATCGCCAGTGTCTTTGTCTTTCACCTCCATTCTATCATGTTCTCCCTTTGTCTTCCTCTTTCTTCCCTCTTCCACCTCTCCTTTATCCGCATTCTCACTCACACACGCAAGAATCTGCTCACAAGCAAGAAGCAAGATTCCATCCAGGTGCTATGAAACAAGTTTCACTAAAACTTTCTTCAGGGTGGTCGTTGAAAGGGGGTCGTTTAGAGGGGGGCTGTTAGGGGTTTTTGTAGTGGGGGGGGGGGGAGGGGGGCGCTGTAGCAATGCGTAAACTCGCATCACTACCTGCCTAACTTGTCCAATTATGACGTCATAGCTTGGAATTTCACTATCATCCAGAGCGGCTGGGATGATGAAAAGTGAAATTCCACCACCATCCCAAGATGATGAAGATGTCTTCAGTGAACCTAATTTGTGTGATGTGCGTCTCACTTATTACCGAAACTGGCAGGATGATGAAAGGATGGGATATGAGGGAAAATTAGGCATTTTTATGGAGATTGAGGTAGTTGAGTAATCTATGAAAAAATTAATGTACTTGTTTCGGAGCCCAAATTTCGTAATATTTATTTAAAAAAGTTTTCGATATCGAGAAACAGCTTTAAGGGGGACCCAGACGAGACGTGTACAAGTCGCTTTTTACAAGTCACTTGTACAGGTCACTTCTACTTACCTAGGAGGCGCTTGTGGGGGTTTAGACGAATTATTAAGAAGTCACTTCTTAAAATAAAATGTCATTTTGTCCTCAATGTCAGCTTGACACAACAGCTGTTGCAGTAATTTATTTATTTTTAGGTGAAATTTCAAACAATCAGAGTACTTATGCCCGGTTTTTCCAAGCACACTCAAAGTTGGGGGACCCTCAAATTATGGTGAACAGCTGATATTCTCTATGATTAGTATAGGAAATGTGGTAAAGTGTAGTAAACTTGAGGGTCCCTCAAATTTGAGTGTGCTTGAAAAAACCGGGCATGAGAGTAATAAAGTAGTTAGTCAAGTTTTAGTTACAAGTTAGTCAAGTAATAAAGTAGTTAGGCTGTAGTTAATATGTTTCAAAACTTTTCTCTAGGAGCAATGTAGTAAAAAGGTTTCAATACAAGCTGGTAAGTTCACGAGTCACTTTCTACATTCTGAACACGCTCAGGATGTAGCTGTCCCGGGGCTTGTTACTTACCTGAGGCCTGCTACTGTTCTATAACCTGGCTTGTTGGTGTTTAAACAAGACCTGTAATAGCCGCCAGTAAGAAGCGGCTTGCTACACGTCTCGTTTAAGACCCCCTTTATGGACATGAAGCTGATATAAGGTTGCATTGATGAGTAGTTCTCCAATAAATGTTTCAACAAAAATAAAACAGTAATTCTATATTTCAATGGAATACAAATGTGAAATTCGTATGAATTACCAAAATTTGCTCAGGTATGAACAAACATGGTTGAAGTCAAATCATCCAAAGCTTGAAGCAAACTGGGTAAAAATTGCTAATACAGACTGTAATTGATAAAAACACAGTTACACCTCTCCATATCAATTTATTTTGATATTTAACTGTGCGTGGCAGTGACAATGCCTATTGTATCTAGTGATTTATATATTTACAATTTATTATATTATAACTACAAAAGATTTGTCCACATTTGATAGGCTATCTTGATAGATAATAGTGATAATCTTTAGTAGATAAGTCAATCGATGTAGATGATAGATTTAGTAATGGATCGAGATTGGAAAATTAAATATGATGATTGATGTGACTTATTTCGATAAAATAGAACCTCTTCATCTCAATAGTGAAAATATACACTCAATGTATGTAATACACTCAACGTAAAAATATAAACATCATAATGTAAACTTCTACTTGCTATAGAGTCAATTTCTGATTCGAGTGATTGACGCGTTTCAAACATTGGTGTTCATCTTTGTTGATACTAGACTTGGCTAGCGACTCGAATCATAGTCTTCTCTGAAGACTCGAGTCATAATAATAGGTATGTGAAGTGTTTTGCAAGTGGAAGTATTCTACTGATAATATCAATCACTACAGTTTAAATAAGTGAGGAGAACTTCAACAATAACATCGATTTGACTCTCGATTGTTTCTCACTTTCTTATAAGGAGTTGGTGGTATTGCACACCTCCTGGGAAAACTATTGGTCTTCTCCTATATCCTATTCCCTCTCTTCATCTCTTTCGGTTCCTCATTCCACTGTTCGTAGTGCTAGCTTGATGTCGCAAGCAGAGTCCATTGCTATATGGAGCAGTCTGGAAATCATGAAATATTCAGTCACCTATATCTACTGTGCTTGCTCCACTGCTATACACTAGTGTATCACTGTATTAACCCCTATATCCATAGTTATAATACACTATGTTACGCTCTGGTGCTCTATGCGGTCAACTGTAACGTAATCCTTATATTTCCCATATATATAATTATATACAGAGTGTTTCAGGGGGAATGTGCTATACTTCTCAGGCTAATTTCTTACACCAATTAGGTAGGACATTCCTCCAAAAACGCTCCGTTACCGAGATAGCAATAGCGAAAAATTAACATTTTTAAAAAGTATTTGATTTTCTTAAGTCTTCAGGCAGATATAGAATTAATTGTTTTCTGTGTAGGATTTAGTTTGTGTTTCTCAGCTAATCGATGAAACCAGTTAAGAAATTTCAACTTGAACGGTTTACTTCAATGAGTTAATATATAGTTTAAACAAATGCGGACTGCAACTGGATATGTGATCATAAACGTGTATTCTTGATCAATTATTGAAAAAGAATCGGATTATGGAAAAGACGTTGAATGGTCGTGATTGGATAAAATTCACCACATTCCAGAATCGCGATCAAAATGAGACTAAATAGCACTGGCGGCTCGTGCTCACGAAACAGGTGAAGTGCTGTACAGTAAAATATACGGACACTTAATCGGTTTTGTGGGTACGAGCCGCCAGTGCTTGATTGACAAAACATCGTAGGCTACTAGTGAAAAATTAGTTTTTTTGATATTTGAATCGTCTATGAAACAGCTCTGAGACTTTCGAGACAAAGCTGAGCATTATCGTCAGACCGCCAATATCGAGGATATCAACTCTACAGTGTACTGCAAGCGAAGAAGACCCTCTGGCAAGATGGGAAAATGATTCAGCTCAGTCAATATTTATTGAAAAATAATAAATGTGGTCTTAATTGTAGATCAGATCGTTTCCTACGATTTGAGATCAAATTAATAATTTTTGAACCAATATTGACCGAGTTTGAGTCATTTCTCATCTTGCCAAAGAGTCTAGTGTACTATTCAAGACTATTCAAGGAAGTTGTAACTTCATCGTGAGATGACCACACCCTTTCCTGAGTCAGTTGAAGCTCATCAATATCAGAAAATCAGTGATGCATGAATCCTTCACGGTTTGATGTTCTAACGTGCAGATTCCAAATAGATAAATCAAGAATCATTAAACTATTTTGTATTCTAATGACCTTTGTATGCGGTTCTTATCATGTAGATTATTAGAACGAAACTTAAAGTGAATTGAATTGTACTTTTGAATGGTGGGCGTATCTAAAAATCAATCCATGAATTATCACATTATTTCCAATAATGGAATTGAATTTAATAGTCGAATTTGAGGAATTCTAGAGTGGGATTGTTTTATTCTTCTAGCAAAAGATCAACATACACTTAGGATTGAGATACAATAATACAATACAGTAGGATCTGGTGATAATCGAGAATGTTGAACTCTTATCTCGGATTTAAAAAAATTGAATCTAATAATAACAGTGACTCAATTATTTTGTATTTCAATGAATGATAAATTATAATAATGCAGAAAATTGTTCATATTCATTTATGATTCTATAATTACAGAAACAATAACTTATTGGTTGAAAACACAGCCTAGGCCTATATTGTTGTTGAAACTATCGATTCATACATTTAATTTTATTCTCATTTCTAATGTTATTTTTCATTTTTTACAGGTATGTGTCTGAAGAAACTAATCAAAACACTACCCTCTCTACTCGATGAATATTGCTGGTTTTCACTTCAATAGAATGTGAGTTAATTTAGAGATTACATCAGATGTGTAGAATATTTTATTATTATGCTAGACCATAGCCTACAAGGTGCATTCAAAACTAGTAGGGACTGAATACAAATTAACACCATATTATACTCATGTTGTAAGTCATATACATTATACAGTCATGATAAAGAGCTGGAAGATTATCTCATCAAATGAGTCCAAAAAGGGATATAATGAGTGCGCCGGAAAACTATAGTAAATATTTGGCGTATCCTTGAAAATTTTTTAAATCATTTCTTAGCGCGCGTTTAAATGTCCAACTGAACATGCCTGCCAAATTTGAACGCATTCGCTTCAGTGGATTTTTAGTTCTGGTGATGAATGAATCAGTCAGTCAGTGCCATTTCGCTCATACAGATATAGATAAAACTAATATTTGGAAGATTCAATATTAATGAATAATTTTCTCGTGAACTTCATCCTACAATCCAATAAAACCTGAAAGCAATGCATTCCAACCTTCTATATCTATAAAAGCGAAATGGCACCGACTGACTGACTGATTCATTCATTCATCACCAGAACTAAAAAATCTACTGAACTGAATGCGTTCAAATTTGGCAGGCATTTTAAGTTGGACGTTTAGACGCGCGCTAAGAAAGGATTTTTGAAACTTCATAAGGATAAGCCAAATATTTAAGTTTTTCGGCGTTTTCTTAATTTTTCGAGAATCAATCGGTAGAAAATGTTGATATTTGGTGAGAAGGTTCATATAACGTCTAGAAATGTTTTGTTGAAATATTTTTGAAATCCGTTCAAGAGTACGCCAGTAATCACTTTTTCAAAATTGTTTTCAAAAATTTTCAAAAGTTGTATATCTTCCGCCTTGATACGACCAATCCTTTTTCTGTGGAATCAATGGTTCAGCGAGATTATAGATGAACTAATTTAGAAGATATTGAATCAAGTTTCAAACTTTGTGCGATATACTATCCAAGGTTACGCCTAATATAAACGTTCAACTATTTTTCGGAGTTTTCTCACATTTTTCGAGAACCAAATGGCAGAAAAATTTGAGATTTGGTGAACAGGTCCAGATTAGGTCAAAAATGCTGTATTTGATAAATTTCAAACCCCTTCTGAACAGAATTTGCAGGCTAGCAAAGCGAGCCCGTTTGTCCGATCTTACACTGACAGAGGTTTTGCAGGCGAGCGAAGCAGGCCTGTTTGTCTTACTCACACTGCCGGTACAGTCGGGGGTCCGGTACAGTCGGCGGATCGCTAGCCGGAGAAGGCGAGCGAAGCCTGCCGGCTAGTGATAGAATGAAACTGAATCCTTATTCTAGATTCTCTGACGATATCTTCCATGATGATATAGGTACAATACATTAATATATTTTTTGAAAGTTAACGTAGGTCACAGCAATCTGTCTTCAATCTGATCCAAAAGACTACATTGTAGTCTTTTTTTATAATATTATTTATCAATTTCATATATATTTTTTCGTCAATAATAATTGTAAAATCAGAGAATAACGTGGACCTGTTATCCAGTTCTAAGTAGGCTGAAATAATCAAGATCAATTTAAAACTCAAGATATTTCAATTACTTTGCAAATATCCTTAATAGAAATATCAAGCTCATTCATACTTTCAACTGTACCTACTCTCAATAAAAAATTACTGGGAAAAGCCCTTTCGACATTTATTAAGTCACACCAATCAATTATTTCCGTATTTTCGAAACTCCGAAACCATCCACAATAACAAAAAACCTCTCGAATTATCATAAAAATACGAAAACAAACAGTCCGAAAATACTCTACGCATTGTATTCGTTACAAAGCAATTATAACAGAGATGGGGTGGGAGCACCAATTTATTCTATTTTCTTCTATTTCTTCTTCTTCTTCTTCTCCTATTTCTTCTTCTTCTTCTTCTTCTTCTTCTTTTATTCTTCTTCTTTCTCTTCTCCTTCTTCTTCTCCTCCTTCTCCTTCTCCTTCTCCTCCTTTTTCTTCTTATTCTTCTTCTTCTTCTTCTCCTTCTCTTCTTCTTCTTCTTCTTCTTCTTCTTCTTCTTCTTCTTCTTCTTCTTCTTCTTCTTCTTCTTCTCTCTTCTCCTTCTTCTTCTTCTTCTTCTTCTTCTTCTTCTTCTTCTTCTTCTTCTTCTTCTTCTTCTTCTTCTTCTTCTTCTTCTTCTTCTTCTTCTTCTTCTTCTTCTTCTTCTTCTTCTTCTTCTTCTTCTTCTTCTTCTTCTTCTTCTTCTTCTTCTTCTTCTTCTTCTTCTTCTTCTTCTTCTTCTTCTTCTTCTTTCTTCTCTCTCTTCTTCTTTCTTCTCATTCTTCTTCTTCTTCTTCTATTTCTCCTTTTTCTTCTTCTCTCCACCCCTTCTGCACGTTCATCTTTCTCTACCTTAACACTACTTTCCTCATTTTTATTCTTTCTTCTCTCGTAATTGTTTGTGCCAACAAGGCCAAGAATAATCGGCGCTTTTTCCAGAATGAGAATGGAAAAATGGTTGGAGCACTTTCCATTTCTCTTATAATTGGACAAGTCGATGATTTAATTACTCTCAGCACACTTTGTACAATGTGGAAGGCGCTGTATTATTCATACACCGATTTGGAGATGGAGAAGAATAGAAAGTTTGAAAAGGAGAGGAGGAGGGAAGGAAAAAGAAAAGAAGTTGAAGAAAGAAGAAAGATTGAAGGGTTAGGGTCAACTTCTCTTTCCACATTCTCCTCTTCTCCTTATTATTTGTCTCCTTCTCCTCTCTCCTTGTTCTCCCACTAATACTTCTTCCATTACCTATTTTTCATCTTCCATTTTTTTCTCTAACTTCAAGGAAAGGGAGGGGTAGAGAATTGGAAAAACAGGGATGTTTGCTTTTTTCTTGGCCTACTGCTGCAAGTTTGGATGAGAAAGGGCCGGTTGTTCGTAACTTCGTTAACTTTTAACGCCGTGATTATCCTGGATAACGACATCTTGTAGCAACGGCAAACTAACTCAACTCAAATAGAGAATAGAAACATTTATGAATTATTAAAAAGCCTTGAGTTTCAATAGTTTCATTTACAAAACTTGATGACACATCTTTTACTTTAATTTTATTGCCTAAAAATATTACTAGCCTCTAAATTCATGGATCAAATTAAGATTTATTATCATTGAGGCAATGCTATAAATGAGGTTAAGGAAAATTTCAATGGCATTTTCTTCAAATTTAACAGGTAAGCAGCTGGTTAATTCGAATCGAATACTAATTTCACAGTACTAATCTAATCGGCCAGAGTTTGAGGCGTTAAACTACTATAACCTAATCATCATCTGATGATTAAATTTTCAATATCTGAGAACAATAGCGGCTGAAAGTTTTCGATTTTTGTAGTACTACCAACCTGACAACAATTGAATTCTATCAGCATGCCATTTCCAGATCATGTTTTGTTTTAATAAATAAATAATTTATACAATAATGAGATAACTATTGATTCTAAAATCTATTTGGAATAACCACATTCGAATATTCTGCCACTACTATCACATTTCAATACTTTATTCATTTGAACGTTTTCCAGTTTGACACGGTGAAAATAACGGCGATTAACCTAACAAAACATACGTGCAACCGGCCCTTAGAAGAGCATTATCTTGATGGCTGACTGGAGGAGAGAGTTACAATGGGTGGAAAAGGAGAAGAAGAAGAAGAAAAGAAGAAAAAGAAGTAGAAGGAAAAAGAAGAAGAAGGAGAAAAAAAGTTCAAGAAGAAGAAGGAGAAAAAAAAAGATTAAGGAGAAGAAGAAGGAGAAAAAAGATCAAGAAGAAGAAGAAGAAGAAGAAAGAAGAAGAAGAAGAAGAAGAAGAAGAAGAAGAAGAAGAAGAAGAAGAAGAAAAGAGAAGATAAAGGAAAGATGGAATTGGGTGTTGGAAGAGGTAGCTGCCAAAGTGTATTGAAGCGTGTAAATTTAATGAAGTTCTTGTTCTCTATCACTTGAATGCTATCCTTTGTTTTGGGCGAAAAATTCATTCTCACTCAACCACTACTATCTTACTTATCAAACTTCACAAGCTTACTCCTCATTCTTCTTCTTCTTCTTCTTCCAACTCCTATTTTCGTTTTCTTCCTCTTTCTTCTCCTCCTTTTTCCTCTTTCTCCTTCTTCCCTTTTCTCCTCAATTGTTTTCCTTGACCTGTCTTCCTCAATTGTTTCATACTCTCCTAGTGCCCCACCATCATTTGCGACTCCTTTCTTCTTCTTCTTCTTCGTAGTGATACACATGAAGAGACCAAAATTGATACAGGGGAGAGCTCGTTGATACAAGACATTTGCAATGCTCAAGAGTCGCCACCATATTGGAAATGAACAGATCCTATTCAGTCCAGTCAATATAGCCTGTCCACACGGGTATAGAGTGCATGAAATATGCCCCAATTTTTTACCTCGGGATTTTGTTAAGACTAGTTGGGTGGTTAACATACTAAAAGTCCCCGGACCTGTGGGGTAAGCATAGGGCAGGAGGGTAGAAGGTACAATCTTTAGTTTTTCACATATTACCCGAAAACGGTTGATCCCAGACAAAAAGTGCTCTGACTAGAAATCAAAGAGGACCAAAATCTGCGTCGATTGAAAAAAAGAAAACAAAAATCAACAGAATAGAAATTTATTTACATTTGAGCCGCGTATCGACAGTCCAAGGCATGTGCTACGAATGCCTCGCTGTACAGTCTGTTGACACAAAAAAAGAGTACTACTACTAGTCTGCTATTTACCGCGTATCGACAGTCCGAGGCATGAGCCACACATGCCTCGGACTGTCGATACCGGGTTTGCTAGCAGCGAGGCAAACGCTGTACACAATTCGCAGCGAGCAGTGCCTGTTGCCTCGCAACGCACAACAAACAATTCTACAAACTAACCTCAAAATTGTACCACATTCCTATGCATTTTTGTGATTAAGAATTCTATTTGGGTGCAGAAGGTTTTAATAGGCAATAATAAGCATTGCACCTTGAATTTTTATCTACTAATTGAGCACAAACTAACCTCCAAAGTTCAAAATATCAATTGTCAGAGCTTAGTTGCTTTGTCTCCCGCTTGATGGCGCTAGTCAATTTGTTCGCGTGCTCGCATTTCTTGGTTACAAAAAATGCAGATTTTTTATTATAATTATGTACCATATACTATACTATAATTATAATTATTTTTGATTATTGCAGATTATATTCACACATATGCCTCAGCCATGAGTTTATACTTTTTTTGCGTAACCAGACTGTACTGCGAGGCATTCGTGGCACATGCCTCGGACTGTCGATACGCGGCTTTGATCAAAACTCCCATTGAAAAAAAAAATTGCCGAAACTGCTTTTAATTGTGATGTACCTCATAGAATAATAATGACTCTACTTATCATGCTTGCCAATTTTTATGGTGAGGGGGTAGTGTATTTATTGTTATTTTATGAGTTACATCACATTTAAAAGCAGTATCGGCAATTTTTTGGGATTTTTGTCTAAAAATGGAAGTTTTGATCAAATGTAAAAATATTTCCATTCAGTTGATTTTTGTTTTCTTTTTCAATCGACGCAGATTTTAGTCCTCTTTAATTTCTATTCAGAGCACTTTTCTCTGGGATCAACCGTTTTCGGGTAATATGCGAACAACTAAAAGATACCCCCTTCTACCTCCTCTCGCCCAATGCTCACCCCCAGGTCCGGGGACTTCTAGTATGTTAACCTCCCAGCTAGCCTTAACAAATCCCCGAGGTAAAATATCGGAGCATATTTCATGAACTCTATATTGACCGGTTATTTGACCGGACTAATTTCTCAACATCTCGACAGTATTTGAAACTAGGTGGGAAATTTTTTAATCGAATAATGAATGGAAAATTTGGAAGGAGAGGCTAGGTTTCAGAGAACTATTAATAGTTCACCCGATTTCCGTCATTTGAAAATAATATAATCCCACATTTGAAAATATTTGTGTCAATGAGCTTCCTTTATGTTAAGTGCGTATCAATTTCTTATTTGTGTATCACTACTGCGTATCATAAAGCCGCCGTGTAGAGAGGTGTTGATGGTAGGGAGTAGAAAGATGAAGATGATGATTGATTACAAAGCAGTTATGATGAGAAAATTACATGAGAGTGGGAGAGAGAGAAGAAAAACAAAAACACAAAACAGAAATGAGATGGGAACCTTGTTTGAAAATGAATTCCAACCGGTACCTTCCTACTCAATTCCAACACTTTTCTCTCCACAATGCAACTCTTTGTTTTCCTTTTGTCTGAATGATTTCCCTAACTGCTTATTTTTCTTCTTATCTTTCTTCTGCTTCTTCCTTCACTGCCTTCTCCCTCCTCTGCTTTCTTCTTCATGTCCATTCTCATCTTCTTCTCCTCCTCATCTTTCTCCATCATCTTCTCCTCCTACTTCACCTCTACCCCTTCTTCATCTTATTATTCTTCTTCTTCTTCTTCCTTTTTTTTGTTCTTCTTCAATTTTTTCCTCCCTATTCTCCTTCATCCACTATTTCTCCTTCTTTTTGTGTTTCTTCATCATCCTCTTCTCCTCCTCCTCCTCCTCCTCCTCCCTTCCTCTTCCTCATCATCCTTCTCCTTCTTCTACTTCTTCTTCTTCTTCTAACACTTATTTTTATTTGTCTCCTCCTCCTCTCCTTCATCTTATTTCTTCCTGTTTTTCTTCCTCTTCTTCTCCTTCTTCTTCTTTTTCTCCTTCTTCTACTTCTACTTCTTCTTCTACTTCATATTCTACCTCCCTCCTTCATCATTTCCTCCTTCTCTACCATCTCCTCCGTCTACTCCATCTCCTTTCTTCAACTTCTTTTTCTTCTTCTTTTCCCACTCACTCCTCCCGTTTCTCAGCGCCTTTCCCTTCTTTGTTAGTGTTTTAAAAGCGATAATTATAACCAGTCAATCAGTGGCTTTTGTGGTCCGGGTGTGTTTTCCTCTGTTCTAATTCACTTAGGGAAAACTTAGTGGTGAACGACGCGCTAGGAAAAACCTTGTGAAGTTGATGAAAACGCAGACTGGGAAAGCCTTAGAAATCGATGAAAACTGATGTAAAATGATTGAGAGTTTATTCATCACATTTTCAAAGTAAAGAAGAAGAGGGAGGAGGAGGAGGAGGAGAAGAAGAAAAAGAAGAAATAGTAACAATTTCAATGTGATGATGGTGATTTCACTCTTCAGTGAATGAGTTTTATTGATCAATTATCTTTACTGCTACTTGGTAATTTATCTCTTGCTTAGTTGTTATGAGTGATAAAAATCTGCCTTATGAACTCTTTAAAGTGATAATGAGGTGATGATGGAAAAATCTCATTTTTATCGTGAAAATTATGTGTATGAAAAGAGTAGTTACTTGTACAAGAAGTATTGATGATGTTATCATAATGGGGGTAGAACAGTACTGAACAAATGAATTTATTTATTCATTCATTCATCTATTTATCTATTAATTCATTTATCTATTTATTCATCCATCCATTAATTTATTTATTTATTCAAGAGATTACAATGAAGGGTAAAAACACAGGCAATTCAACCCAAACGTTCTTTCCCCAAATTTAGATGAATAGGTTTGAAAAATATAGGTTATGTTCACTTGTTTCTCAAACACTATCACTCTTCACAAATTTTTACACTAAAAAGTTGGAAGCTATGATTTGAAATTTTAAATGTTCATTTGAATGTCTGAATAACATAAAAAAATATATAGAAAGATTTCAGAATATTTGAATTGAAGGTCTTCTTAATCCGTTCTTTTTCTCGGGTTCTTCCGGAAATCATATGGAAATATGCAAGATTAGAGGAAGGAGGAGGGAGTATATGGTGAAGAAAATGATGAAAATAAATAAAAATAGGAGTATTGGAAAATGAGAAATAGGAAAGCGTTGGAAAAATTATGGAGAGAAGGAAAAGAGATAAATTTGTTTAAATAATTATACAGGGTGTTTCAGGAGGAATGTGCAATACTTCTCAGGCTGATTCCTTACACTAAGTAGACAAAAAAGTTCCATGGGACCATGCCCCAAAAACGCTTTGTTATCGAGATAACAATGGCGGAAAATTCAGATTTTTCAAAATATATTAATTTTTCTAAATTCTTAGAGGCTTTTGTGAGGTTCTGAAATAATCAATTCCTATGTAAAATCAGCTGAGGAATTCAATGGAACCAGTTACTAGTTCGTAACTTTAACGGTTATTGAGATAATTGGAAAAATATGCTAGAAAACGCAATTTTTCAACAATAAGGGTTATAACTTGATAAGGCAGGTATTACACGGTAATATTTCTATGGTCATAGTTGATCATATGGAAAGAGACAAAAATATGATTTCGTATTTTCATCTCTTTCCATATGATCAACTATGATCATAGAACTATTATCGTGTAATACCGGCCTAAGGAATAATAAAATTGTATTTTTTATTAATGGAAGTTGAAGAGAGTCGGATTCTAAAGAAAAAGTTGAATGGCGGCGATTGTGTAAATCTTACCCAAATCTCAGAAATGGCGATCAAAAATCGCAAAATCGCTGCTAAACACAAATTCATCACTTGTTCTATGTTTTGTCAATTTTATAAAGTAAGTTTTGTTTTTTTTATAAAGTACAGAACATATTTCTGTAGAGGCTGAACTGAACACATAATAGTTGAGTGTCAAATAGGAAATAAGATCGGGAAAAGAGAAATGTGAGAGAAGAGGAGGTGAAGGATGAGAAGGGAATACAGAGATGAAAATAAGTCAAAAAAGAAGGACAAGGAGAAGAAGGAAGAGGAGAAGCAAAAGGAGAGGAACAAAGAAACATGAAGAAGTAGTAACAGAAGTGGATGAATATGGAGGAGAGCCAACCCCTAATATAGTACAGAAGGATAGCTTCAAAAAGGAGAAGGAGAGAAGTAGTGGAAAGAGAAGAAATAGGAAGAGAAGAATAAAAATAAGCATGATCAAGTAGATACGAAGGAGGGCCACCTACATAATTAGTACGATATGAGAGCATCGAAGGTGTGGATCGAAGAAGGGGTGAAGAAAGTAGTAGAAGAAGGAGACAAAGAGGGACAAGAAGAAGGAAAGGAATGAAAAGAAGAATGTGATGAAGAACAGAGAGGAAGACGAAAGAACAGGAATAGATTTGGAGGAGGAACAGATACGAACCTAGTATAATATATGAGTTTCAAAGGGGAGGATCAAAGAAGAAGGAAAAGACGAAGAAGAGGAAGAAGAAGAAGTGGAAAAAGAGAAGAAAAAGAAGAAGAGGAAGAAGAAGTAGGAGGAGTAGTAGTAGGAGCAGCTACAAAGAGAAACAAGCTTCGATTTTCGTTAGTGGGTCCAGCGTAGAAAGTTTGGCCTTTGAATTTATCTAACGTGTCAGACCCTGTACATTGTTACCTGTTCCCGATAAAAGGGAAGGATGAAAATGGGAGGAGGGGGAGTTGAAAGGGAGGAAGATAGTCCTAGGAAGGAAAGGAGGAAAAGGAGGGAAGAATGACGATGAAAGGAGGGGAGAGTAGGAATGATGTAAGGAGGAAGAGGAGGGGAAAACGAAATGAAAGGAAATAATATGAAGGAGTATGTGGACGATTTTGGATGATAAAGGATGCACTCAACGTGAGCGAAGCAACGACAAGAGAGTGACCCGAAATGTTCACAGTTTGGTCATAGAAAATGTATTCTGGAAGTTCTATAGATAGATTGTGAAATTCTCAGCTGATAGTTTATCAATGAGAAATGAATATTGTGTTCATTGGTAGGGAATAAACTATTACGGGTAGGTTCGATTTCAATAATTATTTGGAAGAATTGAAAAAGCCAATTTTCTCAGATTCAGCGCGAATACTGATCATCCATCGTAGAGCAGTAGAGTTGCGTCAAGAAAAGAAGAGCCTCTTGCAAGATGGCGGAGGAAAGTGAGAGTGTAACTACGCATGCGCAGAACTTAGAATTCAAGGGTAAAATCACTTCAGCGAACCAACCGTTTAACACTTATCGTAATCGTATTGATTTCACAAAAATGAAAATATTTTTTTATTCATTTATTTATTCAATTATTGACATATATGAGATCACAAATCATAACATAATCCGGAACTGAGACAGAAAAAATAGTCTAAGCCTGTACTATTTCTTCCTAAATTTGGTTGTACTAGAACATTTTTCTTTTCGACTACTGGCAGCAGTGAATGGCAGCCATGTAGCCAAGGCTCTTCTGTGCTTGACACAACTATATAAAGGGTTTGTGACTCACTTAGCAACCAATCTCACAGAGTGACCAACACATCACTCTACAATAATGTATAATGAGTGATGATTAACTTCAAAACAAATGACTTTCGTTTCAAAATTTGATATCACAGCTTGGAAAATAATATGAAGGAAAGTTAACAGTTGGAAGTACCGCAGTTTTCATCTGAAACAATATCCGAAACAAAATTCGACAAAATACCGATACAAAATTAATACTGGTTTAAAAATCACTCTGGGTTCATAGGAATTTCTTGTAGAGAAGAAAATTGAATTCGAATTGTACCAAATCTTGTATGAAAAAATCACAAATAACATATAATCTAATAGAATAATTATTATATAAGTAGGATTTTGAAAAAATGCAATCATGGGATTTCAATATTCTCATAAGTAGATAATTGAGTTAAACTTGAATTTGAAAGTTTTTCAAAAAACTGCGATGAATGAAACTTGAATGATGAGAATTCAACATCACAATGACATCTTATTCAAAAGTAATATCTCACACCAGCCTCAATAAAAATGCGGAGGCTACAAATTCTTCAGTTCAATTAACTTCGAAAGAAACTCAACTATCCCATCTCATTGTTGAATGGAAGTTTTTTGCTTCGCCCTTCTAGTTACTTTTCTTATTCTCTCTCTTCTTGTTCTTTTTCTCCATTTCCTCCTACTCACCTCCTTAATTCTTTTTCTTCATCCTTTACATCTTCCCATTTTTGAACTTTTTCCCACTTTTTTCTTTTTCTCTAGCAAAAACGCCGATAGACTTCGACTTTTTCTACTTTTGTAACTTTTTTACTTTCTTATTTTCTCCCTTTTCTCAATTCTTCAACTTTTCCTCACTTAGGCCTACTACATCTTTCCATGATTATTGTCTTCTATTTTCTGTTTTTTTCTCACCCCTTAAATGAAAGGTCTACACTGTCTTCTACCTTTTCACTCACTCATTAGTCTCTCGTTTGCTAATTTTCATTTTATTTTCTCCACCTTTCAGGATGTCGAGCGACCAATAAAGAAGTTATAGAACTGAGAAAATGAAGGAAGGTTCAATATAACAGGTACTTTCAGTCAAAAAGGGAATGGCTCCAGTTAAAAATCCTAAATTATCGGGAAAAGCTGAAACAGGAGCAAAAGCTAGAAATGAGAGATAAGTAATAAAAGAAGAAGAAGAATAAGAAGAAGAAGAAGAAAAAGAAGAAGAAGAAGAAGAAGAAGAAGAAGAAGAAGAAGAAGAAGAAGAAGAAGAAGAAGAAGAAGAAGAAGAAGAAGAAGAAGAAGAAGGAAGAAGAAGAAGAAGAAGAAGAAGAAGAAGAAGAAGAAGAAGAAGAAGAAGAAGAAGAAGAAGAAGAAGAAGAAGAAATAGGGAAAGTTGGTAGGCCATAGAAATCAAAGTTCCACTTCAGGATGACACTGCCTCCCTTTCAGGTATCGGCTGTTCCTCCTCTTGCTCTTTTTCTCCGGAATGTTTCTTCTTCGGACCATCATCATACTAGAAATCCTAGAGCTTCTCACAAGATTGTTCTCTATAAAATTACAAATTACTTAATGAGGCCTATGATTATGTACTCATGCAAGAATAGAGTTCTCTATTCATAGATTCAGAATGATAATATCATTGATGGAAGTCTCAAATACAGTATTAGCCTAGAACTTGAAACGCATCCAAGATCGTTGAATTTGCTTGAAGGAATTATCATAGTCTACTACATCAATGCAATCAACAAATAACTCAACGTATATAGTACAGCATTTTAATTTGAAAAGTTTTAAAGCTAAATCAGAAATTAGATTGGACAAATTGTTTTAAATTAGAACCCTCCATGTTTTGAAGAGTTAAAAATTCAAAGCAAAATTTTGTCTATAAGAATATCACTTTATAGGCTCTACTACTACTGGAAAAATAAAAGGAAGATATTATAAGAGCAAAGATGAGATTGAAAGATCTACTTTTTTCCAATTAATTATCAAGAGCGGTGAAAATAGAATAGAATGACTTCTTTATTTTAATGACGTGGCGAAGTTTGGACAGTAATGTCCACTCCACCACTTAACCACGAAAACATAAAACATGATACAGAAACAATTTTTTTGGTAGATATAAGAGTAAGGTGGTAGACTTTGAAAAGAATATAGATTTTTGAGAACGAAATGAAAAAAAATAAAAGTTGCAAGAAAACAGGGAACAGATAAATTGGATTGAGATTGTAATGAATAATGGAACATCGCTGATCGAGAAAACCCTGGACATAAGAAGACGAAAAGAGAAAGTGGTTTAGATAAAGAAAAATTAATAGTGAGAGAGAAAAGAGGAAAATAAGGTGGAGAATGTGAAAAAATATGCAGATTCAAATAAAGTAACGGAATGAGCTGAACAAAGTTTCTCTATTCCAAATACAGTACTTAACTTCTAGTAGCGCCAGCTTTAATGGGAAGAGTCTGCCTGGCTAAATGAATTGAGTTAGGGCGCATAGCAGTTGAATAGTTGGGATAAATAAGGCAAATGTATTCCACTTGGCAAGAGTTTTCTATTCAGAATAGATTTCCGTCTATTTATTCCCAGTCGAAAGAATGCGCTTCTTTGAATGTCAATTCATTCCACTCCTCATTATTCGACCAAATCATGAACTGTTGAATATTAATGAACCTCTAATAAAGTATCAAAAGGAAGGATAATACCTGCTTTTTCTTGATTTCTTCACTTCAGTTTCTCTGCTTCCTTTCTAATACCAATTTTACAATTTTTTCTCTCCACTATTCGATATTTTTACCTCCTCTATCAACTTATATTCTTCTCCACCTCTTCTCTTTCCTCTCCGCTTCTTGCCTTTGATTAGATTCTTCATATCTTAAAAGCTTCCTTATTGAAACAAAATTCGCAGTCAAAAAGATATTTCTATTCAAAAATGTTTGATATGATTTCATGTGTGATAAAGGGTCAAATATAATAATTGATATGAATGGATTGAAATAGAATATTGTGAAGTGATTCAATGGCGTAATATCTGTTTATGATTAAAAAATAAATGAAAATCAAACACCCTTTTGAGAAACTTTAAAATTAATTAACTTTAAACTTTAAAAGGGTGTTTGATTTTCATCTATTCTTAATTATTTTAGACAGCTCTGAGTTTCAAAGTTCTGTTAATGATTATTTATCGTGCAGTATTCCAAAAAACAAGTGTCATCCCCTTAATATTTTCGCTTATATTTCACTTATTGTCCTATCTGAAACTCCAACGACATCATTGGTATGACAATTACCTCTCAAATAGTCAATTAAATTGAATTTTTTACAGTATTCTATAAATTGGAATAATCCATCCTAGATTACAAAAACCAATGGCAGTTTATTTCTGAATGACTGTCGATTGCAGCATTACATATGTTACGAACATATTCCAACTCACCATTCTTATAAAATTGAAATCATATACGATATGATGGAAAAACAAAATTCACGTCAAAATTAGAATCCGAACAATGCCTCATACAAATTGGAATTGAAAGACGTAACGAACGCAGGTTTTATGAAGGAAAAGTCAATGTTTGTCATAATAATTTGAGTTTATCAGCATCTGTGCGAGTGTATATCGTTCTTGTGAACTGTATAACATGCTTGTAGAGTGTATTGTACAATTTACATGTTTACTATGGTAGTTCCATATACGTATATGTGAATATTTCTGTATTTTGCGCACTCTTGCAACGGACGGACATTATTTTCATAAACACAATTCCATGGTTCAGTTCATTACCACGCGAACATTTGTTTACTTTTCCATTAATTTTTTTCTCCGTTTTTCTGAATCCGAGCGCTAATATTCAGAATAACTTTTAGCAGCGGTTTCATTTTTCCATGAGAGCTTTCGAGTCTTGGGGCTATCTCGTATTTCAATTTTCATATTTTTCTCTCGCATTTACAACTTGTATTACTGATCCATTTCGAGTCGTGAGAACTTGTAACTTGTATTAATAACTACATTGTATCCATTATAAATCGAACAAGCTTTTCAACGTGAAAGTGGAAGGAGCTAATTGATAAAATCGAGAATAGAAGCTATCCCTAATGGCATTAATCGGGTAAAAATATATGTTTTCAGCTGAGTATACACGGTTCACAATTCAATTCCATTTATTGAATGGAGCAATGAATAAAAACCCTAAAATCTACGTTACAATTAAAGTACAAGCCCTTTAAATTCTCTTTTTTTCATTTGTTATGAGTATCGTAGTGAGTGACTGTGCATTGGATACTCGTTCAGAGAGGTTACGTTTTGAATTGAGTCGAGTCACGAACACTGTAGACTGCTCTTGGATGGGTGACCAATATTTGGCCAAGTATACGTTGGCGGGGTGGAACCCGTACGGGGTCTCCCCACTATTAAAAGTCATAAAAATACTATTTTGAGTTATATCTTCCAAGAAGAAACATTTTGTCTGTGTGGCAACATGGTCACACTTCTAAAGATTTTCTTAGAAACATGTATCATGCATGAGTCATAAATTATTATAATTATAGAAGAATATGTAAGAAGAAATTATTATTCATTCTTACCAATAAATCAATTCTCAAGAAATGAAAACACACTGATATTGTTAGTTCTATCGGTTATTTGTGAAACAGTTAACAGAATCTGTTTTGTGGGTACTACATAGATCAAATTTTCAAGCATAGGCTACTCCAATCCAGCTGGAACCCTGAAATAGATAATTATGATCGGCGGAATTCACTATATCAGTGTAGTGAATTCCATCATGGAAAGATTCTACAACATGGACAACGACTCAGTCAAATTTTTAGAAATCAGCACTAGATAAATTACAATAAAACACACACATTTTATCCTTTAATCAGGAATCAGAAGCCGCTGTAGCAGAGGACCGTTACCAACTTTCAAACCCAAAAAGCCAGAGCCGTTTGTTCCATCCGCAAGAGAAACATTTGCAAACATAATCCTCGGAGTACAACAGCACGCATTTTCTTCGGGGAAAACCGTCTCCGGAAAAGTGGGGTGACCGGGGGAAAATCGTGGAAAGCGGGGGGAAATCGTGGAAAGCGGGGAGAAAAGCTTGGAAAGCGGGGAAAATCACAAAGCCGACACAGTGCGATTGTTGATGTAGGCGCTCTCTGAACAAATACGGGACAGAATGCTCTCAACACAGCCTATTCTTGGGGCTTAGAGGATTGGTTTGTCCTCTATGCTTCGGGAATCCTATATTCATCAGTTAGTTCTTTATATTCATTTTCCGATTCCTTCTGTCCTAGACTTTCTCTAATCTTTCTCAAAATAATAATTATTGTTTTTGCTTTAACGTTTTTGTTCTGTTTTCGGATTTTCTGATGGTGAGTCAAACATGAGCTCAAAAGCTTGTGCGTGGGTAATGAGATGGATGATGATGATGATGAGTAACGAGGAGTACTTCTCAAGTATTCGGGCCCAATGGCTTATCATCTCCTCCGAAAGACGAGTTATTAGCCGTATTTATGTGATTGTGCTGTGGTCAAAGAATTTTTCCCTGATCGAGACTCGATCCCGAGTCTGGTTATCAAACCGGGGCGTTGTCACTTCCTGCAACGAACCACAATCTGTAGTCTCCTAGACTTCATCATTCACTTCTCATAATTACATTCTATTCACAGTTATCAATAACTATTCTCATTGAGTGTTGAAATAAAGATGAAGATCTTATCAAATCATATTCTCACTTCCATTGATTTCAATGCTTTTGATTACTACAGCTGATTCATAAATATCAACTTTAGTGACATACTCATTTTCATCTTTATCTGCATATTCCAACCCACTATTGACTCTTATTCTATTATCGACTTCCAATTTCAGCACTGGCGGCTCGTTCCCACGAAACAGGTGAAGTCTCCGTATTTTCACTGTGCAGCACTTCACCTGTTTCGTGGGCACGAGCCGCCAATGATTTTCAGCCTGTATTTATCATTCCTTATCATACCTTCAATGTTTTCTGTACTTAATCAATATTTAATTTGTTCCAATATTGAATTATCCTGTTTTCTTGTTGAGCTACAGAAAGTTACTCGACTTCGTCTGCTCCTTGTGCGCTCCAGCAGATGATGTCAATCAAAGTACGCATTTAGCTGGATGATGTTCTTGATATAGCGTACAAGAGATGGACGAAAGCGTTTTTTTGGTGACAGCTGTATCGGATCTAATCCAACTATTTCCATTTTCTCTGTTTATTCTTCTTGATCATTTCTTCACTCTCCATCATTTTGAAACACCTCCTGCTTGACTTTTGTCCCTCTGATTTCTCATTTCACTCTTTTTTAATTCTTCTCCTCCTTTTCCTCCTCCTCCTCTCCTCCTACTTCTCTCCTCCTACCTTTTTCTTATAGCATTACTTCTCTCTCTGTCGCTCCACATATTTCACTATCTGTATCCCTCTCACCTTCTGTTATTCCCTCTCTCCCCGTCACCAAATCTCTGATTTGAAAACAACAATACGCCAGAGCTTTATCCGTCCATAGATGGCTGAACAACTCAGAATGTCACTCCACACTACTTGTCCTCGCAGCAAAGCATCACGCATACTACTCTTATATACACTTAATCCTGGAGTTCGAGTCCATTGTGTACCCTTTTCCTACCCAACGAACTCTTTTTCCTATCCTCTCACCATCTCATATCCCCCAAACTTCCTTCTCTAGTTTCCTGAAATCCTCATGTACCATGAAACCTCTTCCAAAAATGTTTGGTATAGTTGGAAACTATTTAGAATGTTGTTCTTCGAAAGTATGTTCGGAAAATTTTTCTAATCATGAACGTGAAATCTACATATTAAGATGTATATATAGATCAAATACCCTCCACTCCCAATGATTTTAAAGTGGATGTGGATTTTTAATGATTTTTACTATTCTTCATTGGAAATTACTAGTTTTGAAATACAGATGATGCATTATCCTCGTTCAAATAGGTCTTACTAGTAGTGCAACTAGTTTCATATGCAAAATTTGAATTAGTTTAAAAAAGCTGGATACAATTGAACCTGATTAAAACAAAAAATTATTATTCACAGTAGTTCAAACCAAATTAACATAGACTACATTGGAGCACCATGATTTCCGCATTGTGCTTCAATTTAAAATTCTTGAAATTTTCTACTTCCGAATATATCTCATCAACTATTTCAACTTCAGTGTCACAATCAAGAATTTCATCAATCATTCTTACTCTTACTTTACTCTTCTTACTAACATTGGATTACACTATTAATATAATATTTACTCATATTTTCAAAACCAATATGCCCCAACTTTCTGTGAAATCCAATAGCATCATTCTTTCTTACAGCTACATGACTAGCTTCCACATTAGTCTTAGTTGAATTTGATGAAAACAATTAAAAATTCAATTTTTTCGGCTATGGTGTAGTAGTTTTGTGAAGTGCTTCAATTTTAGTGGCCAACAATGTTTTGGAATCAAAAATAATGTTTTCAAATGAACTTTTTGAAAGAACTATAACTCATATCTCCGTTTGTGAAAAATTGAGGTTATCTGGTGAAGTGGAACAACCCTTGGGTCTCCCCACTATTAAAAGCCATACGCTGAATAATAATTAATGAAAACAATAATAGTTTCTAGTCTTCAATTATGGAATTATCTTTCTCAACTTGTGCATAGACTTGAAACGAGTATTAATGATAATTATCATGATTAATCAAACTAATTATATAAGACACATTTCTATAGATATACTATCCCACTTTTTAACCCTCAACTACTTTCATGCAATATTCTTGAATGCACCCAACTCCCATCTCCAATTCACACTACATGACTGCAACAATTACAAATAGTCCAAGTATGGTCTATCCAAGCAAAGAAGACATTCTGGCAAGATGAAAAGATGACTCAACCTCGGTCAATATTGGTTAAATAATTCTCAATTTGATTTCAAATCGTAGGAAACAATTCGATCTACTTTTAAGACCACAATTATAATTTTTAAACAAATATTGACCAAGCAGGAGTTATTTTCCCATCTTGTCAAAGGGTCTTCTTCAATAGAACAGACTATACCCTATGACAATCCTTTCACATACAGATAGAGTCTGAAGTGTTCCTGTTCTGTTCCCTAATTCAGTCTCTATTCCTGTTTCTGTATCTGTTTTACATCCTATGTCTCTTTTATCTCATTCATTTCTGTTTCCTCTCTCCCTCTTCTTCTCCCTTTTCCCATTCTACCCTTCATCCCTCTTTTCTCGGTCTGTTCTCTTTCTTCTACCCTCGATTGCTGTTTTTGCTAGCGCTGAGTAAATTCCTCAAATGCGATCTCTCTGCTATCTCTTAATCCCTAACGAAACTTTGTCACAATGTTATTCTATTGAGAGACAAGCATACTGGCAACTCTGTATTGTCTTTTCGAGTTGAGATGTGTGGTACTAGATACTTTATTTCCATCTGTTATTAGAGAATTTTCATCTCACTCTAATGGAGTTTAAGATTTTTTGGAGAAAAACAGTTTTGGTATGGTTTGGTAGAGATTGTGTGTAGTCTGACCAAGCAAAGAAGAGCATCTTGCATGATGGGAAAATGACTCCAGCTTGGTCAATATTGATTTTAAAATTATCAATTCGATCTCAAATTGTAGGGAACGATTTGATCTACTATTAAGACCACATTTATTACTCTTCAACAAATATTGACCAAGCTGGAGTCATTTTTCCATCTTGCCAGAGGCTCTTCTTTGCTTGGTCGGACTATACATGGATCAGTTACTTCTCAAGAAGATATAAGTACAAAGCCATAGATGCAAAATTTGTTTTAGTCCGTTCAAGCAAAGAAGGCCATCTGGCTAGATGAGAAAATCAATTCAGCTTAGTCAATAATGATAGAAAAATGTTGATTTGGTCTTAAATTGTAGACCAGAATGTTTCCTACAATAATGAGACCAGATCAATAATTTTTGAGCCAATATTGGCCGAGCTGGATTAATTTTCTCATCTTGCAAGAGGGTCTTCTCTGCTTGGACAGACAATTATACATGATATATCTTACGTCACTAAGTTAGGCGGTATCGTCTACTCCTTGTGCGCTCCAACAGCTGATGTTGTCAATTAGAGTTGTTATTTAGCGAAGCCTAGATAATATCTTTGAAATAAGGAGTACTATTAATAAATGATTTGTTGTCAACGATATTTTCTTCTACGTACAAGGGACAGACGAAATCGCCCACTTTTGGCGTCAGATATACCCAACAAAATACAAAATGGCGGATAAAGCCTATGATACGATGAATGAAACACATTCGTTTATACGATACGTTGTAATTGTTCTACAAACAATGGAATTTCATAGATGAAAAAATACATTTATATTTAATTCAATTATTGAATTCATATTCAATATCAGATTAAAAAAGACAATATATTTCTTACTTTTTGAGTAGTTGTGAAATTGATATTGTGGTAGTTATTCATAATAAATGAAAAAAAGACAAGAGGTTGTCAAACCACTGATTTATCAGAAAAACGAGATAATGGTGTAACAACCGAAACCGGTATCCCATTTTTATAATAAATCAGTGGTTTGACAACATCTTGTCTTTTCATTTACAATATATTTTTGCCTATCAGTTCGATCATTCTATTTAGTAGATATATAATTTCATCATTTTCATCTTCTTGGAGTTCATTTCTACAAATTCAAATTTAAAATTAAGTTTAAATTCATAATATGAATCCTGGCACTGGTGGTTCATGCCCACGAAATAGGTGAAGTGCTGAACGGTTAAAGATATGGGCACTTCCCCTGTTTAGTGGGTACTAGCCGCCAGTGATTCATATCACAATTAAATGACTATTCCAGGGTCTTATCACAATAATATTATAAACACGAGACCTTTCAGTTTAGTAAACAATATATTTTGGTATTCATATATTTTATTTCCAATATAATTTCCAAGTTCGATGACCCATCAAACAGAAGTGACTACAAACAAGAGCTCTTTGTCAAGGTGTATTATTGCAAAACGTGGCACTTTCCACGTGAATGAACACAACTTTGCGCTCTGATTTCAGAGTTGAATTCCGAAATGCTATCTTGCAAATTGGAGCCTGCCTACAACTTGAGTCACGTGCTTCCAAAAATATAGAGAGAACAACGAGAGTGAAGAAAGGGTGTGTGGGAGATGCTGGCTATGAAATTTTAGAGAAAGCAGAATAAATAGGAGTGGAGAGCTGAAGAAAAAATAAGAAGAAGAAGAAGAAGAAGAAGAAGAAGAAGAAGAAGAAGAAGAAGAAGAAGAAGAAGAAGAAGAAGAAGAAGAAGAAGAAGAAGAAGAAGAAGAAGAAGAAGAAGAAGAAGAAGAAGAAGAAGAAGAAGAAGAAGAAGAAGAAGAAGAAGAAGAAGAAGAAGAAGAAGAAGAAGAAGAAGAAGAAGAAGAAGAAGAACATGAAGAAGAGGTAATAGGAGAAGAAGAAAAGGAGATGAAGACGACGAAGAGGTAATAGGAGATGAAGACGAAGAAGAAGAAGAAGGAGAAAAAGAAGAAGATAAGCAGGATGAGAATAATATGAGAATTAGAAAAAGAAAAATGTGTAAGGGCAAATGAGCGTGGGGTACTGAGAGAGTAGAGAATCAATTGAGTTTTGGAAAATGGCAATATCAACAATTTTTTTTATTTTTGAGGGTTATGCCCAAATGGGCTTTTGGGCCTGTGTGTGGGTAATGGGAAGGATGATGATGAGAGATAAATTTCTGCTACTGCTTTAGGTGAGTTCCGAACCACGGGGAAGCGATTTTTGAGGCTCATTAATTGAATTTAAGAGGATCCGGTCACCAGTACAACAGTGGTGGCAGAGGAATGTTGACAGTTGAATGATATTCAATATTGTACACAATATGTTCTTCACATGACAGGAATGATTGGATAGAATAGTTGTGGTCTTTCAAGAGGAATTTCGATTTGTAAAAGGGACTGGGAAGATAAGCAGTGATGAAGAGGATGAAAAGAGGATAAATATAAAGAGGACAGAATATCAAACTATTCAAGCGATTGCACCTTTGCTGACATGAAAGAGAAATAAGTGGGATTCGTGGAGGAAATAGTATGCTATTGTAAAGTCGAGAAATTATTGAGAAAAGAATGTGAGAGGAAGAATAATGGGAATAGAAGGACTTGGATAAAATAATTAATGTCGAGCGGAAGATGAAAGTAGGAAGATGGATAGTGAATTTCCAGATGAGATGTAATCGCGAAATTCCAATCCTACGTGTGGTTTGGTTGGATACCAACTTTGACTAGAAATACCAAGCTTACACGAAAACACGGACAATTCTTGCAGTATTTTCAGGCCAGCAAATTGAATGGGACATCCAGGAGTGGTTTGTTGACTGCTGGGGAGGAAGAAGAATAAACTGCAATGGGAGAAGGAGGAGAAAATTATAGAGGTGAAGGAGAAAAATATGAAGGAGAAGAAGAAAATTATAGAGCAGAAGGAGGAGAAGAAGAAGAAGAAGGAGAAGTAGAAGGAGAAGAAGAAGGAGGAGGAGGAGAAGACGGAGAAAAAGAAGAAGAAGAAGAAGAAGAAGAAAAGAAGAAGAAGAAGAAGAAGAAGAAGAAGAAGAAGAAGAAGAAGAAGAAGAATAAGAAGAAGAAGAAGAAGAAGAAGAAGAAGAAGAAGAAGAGGAGAAGAAGAAGAAGAAGAAGAAGTAGGAGAAGAAGAAGAACATGAAGAAGAGGTAATAGGAGAAAGAAAAAAGGAGATGAAGGAAGAAGAAGAAGAAGAAGAAGAAGGAGAGAAGAAGAAGAAGAAGAAGAAGAAGAAGAAGAAGAAGAAGAAGAAGAAGAAGAAGAAGAAGAAGAAGAAAAAAGAAGAAGAAGGAAGAAGAAGAAGAAAAGAAGAGAAGAAAAAGGAAGAGGAGGAGGAAGAAGAAAGAAATAAGAGAAGAAGAAAGAAAGAAAAAGAAATGAAGAAAAGGGAGAAACAGATAAAGAGAAGAAGAAGAAGAAGAAGAAGAAGAAGAAGAAGAGAAATTAAAAGAAGAAAGAGAAGAAGAAGAATGAAGAGGAATAGTTAGAAGAAAAAAAAAAAAGGAAGAGGGAGACAAGGATATTAAAGAGAAAAGGTAAGAAGATAAATTAAGTGGATGGAATAAATAACGATGAAGATACTTTCATTAAAATAAGTAATGATCTCTAACAAGAGTTCAAATCGGAATTGTACATACAGAAGAACAAGTAAGATAACTATTAGAAAGCAAGTAGAAGAACAAGTATAGAAGAAGGAAAATTGGAAAATAGAGTGAAGAAGAATAAAGCAGGAAATGCAACAAAAACAACAAGCAGAGAATGGTATTGTTAAATAAGGGGTTGGAGTTGGGAGTGACTGAATGGATGGTTACTGAAAGTCTACAAAATAAATGAAGATGCAAGAAAAGGGGATGCTCACATTCGAATACTGGAGCTTCCTTCTTGCTATTCATTTGCTGAGAGGAAACCCCTCACCCTCATCACATAAAGCCCCCTAACACACTTACAAATCCGTGTAGCACAAACACAGAAACACATTTACATTAACACACTAACACAAAAACATACCAACACAAACAAAACATGTTGTTTATTCTGTGATGGGAGCTTTGTTCATTCAAGTCCTTCCTCACATTGGGCTTAGCCAAGTTTGGTATAGTCTTTCCAAGCAAAGAAGACATTCTGGCAAGATAAGGAAATTACTTCAGCCCGATCAATATTCTTTCAAAAGTTATAAATTTGTTTTCAAATTGTAGAAAATATTCTGATCTACATTTTAAAAACCAATTTATTATTATTGAATCAATACTGACTGAGCTGGAGTAATTTTCCCATCTTGCCAGAATGTTTTCTTTACTTGAACAGTACCGTGTTGCTCTCTTCCATGCTGCAAATATTAAGGGTGGAAAATTTAATGCCTTTTCATGCTGTCGATAGATAAGTGAATGCATGAAGATTCTTGAATTATTAGTCGGGTATGAATTACTTGAGTTGGGGATGTATGCTTTATTCCTTTGATTTATTATGCGGTATTGTTGGTGATTTATCATTGAATGGGAAATAGTATGCATGTGGAATACAGTTCTAGGAACTATCTGTATCTATAGTAGCTATATGTAGTAGATACAGTTTCTATGCTATTAGTATTATCGAGAGGTATTTTGTATATTGTATAATACAGTGTATTATTATATCATGATATTCTTATTCCAATATTAGCAGGGAAGTACCATAGTTCTCAAGAATGATCAATTCAATCATCACATCTACAATCAAGAGGATTGCTTTCATCCAAAAAATTCCCTCTATGTGTCATAGCAACATAGAGGGATATAAATGTTAATAAAATGATTATAAATGTTATTCCTGTGTATGAAATATTGATCAATGAGCTCTCCAATCGGAATAACTTTGATAAGAAGTAGAACAGAATTATTGAATTTTGATTTTTCAGTTGAAACATCAACTTGTCCTTATACATAAGCATACACATATCGTATTCTTATCTTGATCTGTATTAGAAACATTTTTCTGATTAATGAAAATCACAATAATAATCTTCCACTTATTTCAACTCTTCATTACAAACAAATATGAATTTCAACACAAATATACTGGAAAAATAGAAGAGGTTTATTAAATTCCTCTTTCAGTTGAAGCACCAATTATGGTGCAATTGGTCCAGAAAAAAAACTACATAAAATAATACCAAAACATCATTTCTAAATCAATCAACATCACAACAATAATCATTCTCGACTTTTTATAACTTATTTGATAGCTTATAATTAGTCATGACTCGTTATAACTCTTTATTACAAACATTGAATCTAGACTTATCAAAACCCACTGAGTCAAATCACAATTTGTCCAATCTCTCACAGAGCACAAGAAAAATGAGGAGAATGGAAATATGAGTTTGAGGTGAAATGGAAGATATGAGGTTGAGGGAGGGTGACGGCGAGGGTGAATGAGTGAGTGATTGAGCAACTGTGCCTCAGAATAATGTTGAGCAACTTTTGGGATTCAATGACTGAGGGGGTTGAGCCGTTAAATTTTTATCACCTCTGAGTCTCACGGCTTATGGCTTGCTCTGCCCCTGGATAAGTACTTAACTTTCTTTCTTCTTCTTCTTCTTCCTCTTCTTTCTCTTTTTCTTCTTCATTTTTCTCTTTTTCTTCTTCTTCTCCTTCTTCTTCTTCTTCTTCTTCTTCTTCTTCTTCTTCTTCTTCTTCTTCTTCTTCTTCTTCTTCTTCTTCTTCTTCTTCTTCTTCTTCTTCTTCTTCTTCTTCTTCTTCTTCATCTTCTTCTTCTTCTTCTTCTTCTTCTTCTTCTTCTTCTTCTTCTTCTTCTTCTTCTTCTTCTTCTTCTTCTTCTTCTTCCCCATCTTCCCCTTCTCCAGCTTTGTCCAAGATTGCCAGCTACAGTATGGAATTGCTGTCATAATAATGAGTAATTCGAAAAGGTAGAGGAGAACATCCTAGTGAGGATGAGAAAAATGTTAAGAACTAGGAGAAGATGAGGGGAAGGAGTAGGAGTAGGGGCGGTTGTGAAGAAGATAAGGTGAAGGAGGGAAAGGAGGTGATGTGAATGATGAGGAGATGATGAACAGAATATTGAGGAGTAGCATGAGGTGACTTGGAAGAAATAGGAGAATTAGAGAAAGGAGAAAAAAAAGGGATAGGATGAAAAGAGAGGGAGATGAAGCAGAAATAGGAGAAGGATCAGGAGGAGAATATAGAGAAGAAAAGGAGGAGAAGGAGAATAAGAGGAGCTAATAAGTGGAGGTATAAGAGTGTCTGTGGATAAAGATGGAGAAGTGGAGGATGTTAGAAGGGAAAGGATGAGGAACGAAGAAGAAGAAGAAGAAGAAGAAGAAGAAGAAGAAGAAGAAGAAGAAGAAGAAGAAGAAGAAGAAGAAGAAGAAGAAGAAGAAGAAGAAGAAGAAGAACAAGAAGAAGAAGAAGAAGAAGAAGAAGAAGAAGAAGAAGAAGAAGAAGAAGGAGAAGAAGAAGAAGAAGAAAAAGAAAAAGAAGAAGAAGAAGAAGAATAGGGAGAAGAAGGAGATGACTAAGGGTAGAGAGAGACTCATCTCTACTGTTCTCATCCAAATAATTAAATTTTACACCCATTTGATAATTTTATTATTCGGTTCGAAGAGTTCAGAAAGCGCGTCTCTGGTTACACAGATTATGATCTTGCTCCATTAGTGTTATTACTTTCTCCACCAAGCTATGACTCAAACTACTCCTTCTGCTCATCCTTCAACTACTCTCTTATCCACCTTCTCCTCCTTCATCTCTCACTATCTCTCTTTCCTCAATCACCCATTTTCTCATCATTTCTCCTCGGTCATCAATTTCCCAGACCCACTACGATTTCTGAACGTTCAGTTTTTCGTTTTCTCTATAAATTTGATTATGCTTCTAAGATAAAGATGACGTTCATAACAACATTCATATGCTCACTCCCATTTATTCAGTTGTGTTCGATTATTGGAGTTGTTTCATGAATATCAACTTTGGTGCTATCTTAATTTTCATCTTGATCTTTCAACCCACTATAAATGCACCTTGATAGATAAAATAAAATTTTTTAATCATGAATGATGTACGCAGAGAAACATGATGTGGTTGCCAAGCTTTGTTCAATACAGTGGACTATAATATAAATAAAACAAGAAACCGGACGTCCAAGAACCGTGGTGTTAGAAACGGACTCAGATCTCTTAGAATGGAATTTTAAGGGGTTGTCCAAATAATGTCTCTTGAGTCCAATCATGCGGTTAGTATAGTGACATACCGTAGTGAAAAAACGTTCTCATCATACATTTCAAAATCATTTAAAAATTAAAACTTTAAACTTAGGGCTATCCAAAATAATTGATAAATTAAATGAAAAATCAAATACACTTTTTAAAAAACTCTAGAAGTATTATTCTAGACATGTTTCGGGACTCAGCCCATTATCAATATGGAAAGAATAATAATTTACCTATCTTGTGTAATAATTTTATTCACATTGATATTGGGCTGAGTCCCGAAACATGTCTGTAGAATAATACTTCTAAAGTTTTTTAAAATGGGTATTTGATTTTCCATTTAATTTATCAATTTCAAAATCGGGTTTTGAAGCGGGATAGGAGTAGCATAGCTGAACATCCAAGATCCAGTTATTCGAAATGATTGATAGCAGAATCTATAACACTATTCCAATTAATTAAACAACTATAATATTCACAACAATAATTTAACTAGAACTATAATATTCAATAACTATACCATTAGAATTTATTATACTCAGATTAGTATAAATTCTTGATTTTTTTCAATGTTTAGGAATCTGCAGATGACAATATCATTTGATAATTGTATATAAATATTATTAAAATTATATTATATAATTTCAATAATATGAATTATATAATAATTATATATAATAAAAATATTTATATAGATTATATATAATATGGATTATATTATATATTATTAAAATAATAATAATATTATTGTTATTAATATCATTTAACTGAGAGACGGCTTGATAAAATCGAATGAAAATTGTTATCGATCATGACTTGAAGAATTCTCTCCTATTTTATTACTCTCTCTCTCTCTCTCTCTTCTCTCTTTCTCTCTTCTCCCTCACCTCCTCTCCATTACTATCTCACTATCCTCCACAAATTCAACATCAAAAGACAACCGGATATGACAACAAATTTCTATTCCAGTATGTGTACTGTTCACAAATTCATAGCATTTGACCAACCTTCTTCCTAACCTAACCTCTAACCCCCTCTCCTCTACAATTTGACCTCATGGGTCGAAAAACCCATGGTTAGGGTCAAAGGGAAGGGGTGTTGGGGGGTCCAGGGTTTGCGAGGAGAGGGAAGGGTCCACCAACCAAAATATTCAAAACCAACCGTTGATAGAGATAAACTTTGAAATTCAATTGAGGATGGCAGCTGCATCGCGGTCAAGTTTTGGTGCCTGAATTTGAAACGTGGGTATCTCCCCCACCCCCCTTTTTGAGCCACTCCCCCCCTACACTAAATTCATATTTCAGTTCCCTTCCTTCCTGAATTCGCGGTCCCACCCCTCTTGTCATACGTTGAAACATTTCAAAGTGCATCTAATTATCTGTCTAGGATTCCACTGTGAAGTCCCTAAATTGATTTCAATTTATAGTGCGACTAATTATGCATTTACAAACATGAAAGTACAGATTCAATAGGTAAAATATGGAGGGGTGTTAAACAAATTGATAGACTATAGTCGTAATCATTATCATTATCATCATCATCATCATCATCATCATTTATTTAATACTAATATACATAGGTGAGTGTTACAATTTGATGCCCAAAACTGCGCGTCTGCCAATTTAAACAACAGTTAAAACAAGGTTATGATAGATCATGGTACTTAACCACTCCACAAAACATTTCCACTATTAAAAAGTTTGAATTTTTCAATATAATATTCAGTAACAGTAGGTTACATGAGTTCAAAGCATTGGCGTCCCGTATCCACGAAACAGATGAGGTGCCCGTATATTTTACTGTACAGCACTTCACCTGTTTTGTGGGCACGAGCCGCCATTGGTTCAGAGAATTTCACATGTGGATCTTCCATGAAATATACATAATGGTTGCTTAGGAATATGGATTCACATTATACTCATGAATATTATAGCCAGATAATCATGAAACGTTAGGTTAGGTTAGGTAATCATGAAAAGTTAGGTTAGGTTAGGTAATCATGGAAAGTTGGGTTAGGTTAGGCTAGGTAAGAATTATCCTACCAGAATCATCCTCCAGGTATACATCACTCACATTATACTTACCTATGGAACATTGAAAAATTGAATCAAATTTGCTGATACATTAACCACAAATGCGTTACTCCAGGAATACACAATAATTCTATCGAGATCGATAGAGCTCCAACAATTGAGATTAATCTGAATTATTTTATTAGTCTTTCCCATTCCACTGTCACGAAGATGGATTTTACCTATTTAACATACAGTAGAACGTCGACAATCCGGATTCGTCTCCAGCAAGAAATAGTAATATTTGTACCGTCAGTCCTTGCACTAAGTTTTTAACTGTTGAGTGGGCGATGAGAGAATACAATACTGCAGTAAAGCGAAGGAAATAATAGAAAATATATTATCCTTAGACAGTTTTTTCTCAAATGGTGCCTGCTGGCCCTTTTTGTGGGGTAATTTCGATGATCTTGATAATTCAATAATCCGGATGGGGTCCGGTCCCAATTGATCCGGATTATCGTGTTCTACTGTATATCATAATTTTATCCTCCTCACATACATAGATAAAATAAACATAGTTATATTTAGGGCCGGTTTCTCCAAAAAAGTTAATATGAATTTTGGATTGAACCTACAGCTGGCTCAATTGAAACACAAGTTAATAAAAGTGACCATACACTGACAGCTGATAGTTTAAACTAAAATTTCAGTTGAACGTATTTGGAGAAACCGGCCCTCAATATTCATGTGGCCTCATCATTAGATACATATTCCAGCATTGCTGATTTTTTAAAATGCACAAATACAAACACAACAATATCAAATCAGATTCAAATGAGCTTATAATGACATTAGTAATAACATATAAAGTATAATATTATATGTTTTATAATAACATATAAAACTATAATAAATAAACTGATGATAAATTTCGATAGTTTATCCTATACACACGACTTGTTTTTAAAGCCGCGTTTACACCGGAATGTTGATAACATTTGTTAATAACTTTTTTATAATAAGTTATATAATATATAAGTTTGTATAGTAATACATTATTCAAAAAAGTTAACAAATGTTATCAACATTCCGGTGTAAACGTGGCATAATACTTAATACTTGGGCAAATTCTACACATCAATGTGCAGCGTACATAATTATGGATAACATATATTTAATCATCATATTGTATATTATATGATACTGTATATTGTATAATACCATTTATACAAATACATTGCAATTCTCCCTTAGGTTAATATATAGTTATTCATAGGTGAATATACTGTATATAGTTGATATGCAATTCGGCAAATTCAATTGCAGCTATTAAATTAATTAGCTGTCAGAAGCGAGTGCTCTGTTTGCATAGTGCATCACCCTTTCCAAAAGCATTTAGTACGTTTTAGAAGCGTTTTGAGTGCGTTTCCCATTTGGCATTCAATGCATCAGTTATGAGAAGATTAAACGCTGAATGATTGAAATAGTCAGCTAATTGGTGTTGATTGAAATAGTAATGTGCATTATTTCCTTCAATAAGATATGAGAGTGTGAGGTGAATTTGAAGGAAAACAATGAGTCACTGGCGGCTCGTGCCCACGAAACAGGTGAAGCGCTGTACAGTAAAAGATATGGGCACTTCACCTGTTTCGTGGGTAGGAGCCACCCGTGCAATGAGACCTATTGATGAATTTATTCAAACCACGATGAAATGTGTAAGGAATTTCCAAAGAAGGTAACTTCATTGATATATTTAATTCGATAAGAAATTATACTGTGAAGAAGAGTTCAAAAAATATTAACAGATACATTTCTAATGAAATTTAGTTCTTAGTATGAAACTTGAAAATATTTACTCTAATGATCCAGTTAATGAACAGTACAAGGAGCAATAAAACTCACAAGCAATAGATTGCATTCTACCTCTGTCATACAGACTCATATGATATATAAGATACGATCGTTTTTTCTTGTGAGGGTGATGCCCACATGGTCCCTTAGGCCTCTGCGTGAGTAATGGGGAGGATGATGATGAGAAATTAATGGTACTGCTCTCCTACTGCTTTAGGTGGGTTCTGAACCACCGGGAAGCGATTTTTGATGCTCATAAATTGTATTCAGAGGAACCTGTCACCATTACAACAGTGGTGGTAGAGGCATCGCTTATCTAATCTCACCGATTAGACGCTCTCTACCACTGGGACAAACCGCTTCCCAAAGTATAGTATAGTATACTCGTATGATATGATATGATATGATAGTATAAAACCTCTCATAATATTATTACTGTATTGTTATAATAAGAGTTATTAGACTAAATGTCGAGGACATTGAGGTATAGTCTGTTTAAACAAAGAATACATTCTTCTAAGATGGGAAGATTACTCTAGCTAAGTTAATATTGGTTCAAAAACTATAAATGTGGAATAAAATCGAAGAAAACATTCTGATCTACGTTTTGAGACAAAATTTATTATTTTTCAACCAATATTGACCGAGCTGAAGTCATTTCATCATCTTACCGGAATGTCTTCTTTGTTTGAACAGTCTGTACCACGGAACTGAGATGATGTTTTTCTTGTTACTATCACTCTACAAATTATAAAATAGCTCATATAATAATAATGATATAATAATAATAATCAAACTGTGAGTATTTGGAGCGATATTCATGTCAATATGATCATGATCAATAAACATGTAACTATCCAAATATAACAAAATTTTGATTTTTTGTTGTTGGATACCTTGTTTAGGTGTTACTTATTAGAATTTGAAGGGCTCGGCTCAAGGTTTGGCTCTAAAGTCGCTGCTAGAGCTGCGCAGCTCCAGCTGCACTGCTCTAGTCATCACAACCCCATTCACATAAGTATATTATAGATGTTTACTCGGTTATTAGGGCTACCAATGTATAGTAAATCATTGAATAGTGAAATTCACTTGAAAATGGGTGAATTTCACTATTCATTAACCAGAAAATGACCTAAAAAGGGCGAATTAAACTATTTATTGATCGCCGCTTGGGAATCGGAGGGCTGCCTCCTGCGAGGCATATATCACTACATGAAACATATACATAGCACATCAACAAACACATACTCTGACATAGTCATAAGTCTATATACATTTGCACAAACACATGTACACAAACACACTCAAATCGACCACAAAATGGCACATGTCAATGCGGAGGTTTTGGGAACTACACACAAGGCGTAAGGAGGGGCGGGGAGGGGATGTTTCAAAGCCCGGGGCTTATCTTGCTAGCTATGATAGGTGAGATCTGATAGGGGAAGGGACTTTGGGCTTAGCGCTTAGTTTATATGAGTGGGCGGTGAGGGGGAATTTGGGTGAGGTATGGCTTGGATACTGTGTGTGTGTAGAAGGGATGAATGACAATGGATGAGGTATGAGTTAAGTTAAAGGAATGAGTTAAGTGAAAATGAGGATGATAAAAGATGGGGTAGCCTATGGATAAGGTATAAGGTATAGTGAGTATGATGAGTAGCTCATACGTATGAGCTTTGAGTTAGGTAGAATAAATGAGTTGAGAATAGATGGGGTACGAATGAGTATGGGTAAGGAATGTGAAATGTATGAGGTATGAGTTAAGTAGAAGAAATGCGTTAATGATTTATCATTTATTCAAGAATAATTATAAACTTAGGTGATTGCAACAGGCTAAGCTCATAACTACTCCTCTACCAATTTTCACAACAGTCCAAACTAATATTATCATGATCAACAGACTTAACATTACAATTTCTCACTTCCAAACATTTTTTACCACAAACAATTTTGAATTTTCATGAAGTTGATTGAGAATGAAGAGAGGATGTGGAAGATATAGATGAGCTGCAATGACTAAGAAGATAATCTAATCGATATTGATCTCAGATTGTAGTTGATTAATCGAGACTTAGATTCATTAACTAAATCATAATCGTTGAATCATGCACTGTTGTATGAATAATTATATTTTGCAGTAGATATTCTTCTTCTTCTTCTTCTTCCTACCACCACCAAAATCCAGGATTCCGCTCCAGCCCCAATACCCCAGCAATGCTGGTGTTGACTAAGTGACCAGTGTTCATAACAAAGAGGGGGTGGGGAAGATGGAACAGGGTTCAGGATGGGGTACGAGTCGTAACAGGGTTTAGGGTTTAAACCACATGTGTCATACCGGATAGCATTAAGCCCTTCCCCTATAGATGCATGACAACCCAATTCATTTGCAGTATACCTCTACATCAGACCACATCACTGGCGGCTCGTGCCCACGAAATAGGTGAAGTGCTTCACAGTAAAAGATACGGAAACTTCACCTGTTTTGTGGGTACGAACCGCCAGTGGACCATGTGTAATATCAACCCATGTATAATAACAATGTATAAAGTTTGGCTGGATGTACAAGCTTGGAACCAGCTATTACTAACGTAGAAACTTCAGGCGGTTTCGTCTGATACTTTTGCGCTTCAACAGCTGATGTTGTCAATTGGAGTTGTCGTTTAGCTATGCCTAGATGATATTTCTGAATTCGAAAGAGATAATAGATGTTTTTCATCAGCTAGAACATATACCATGGCACTTGAGAATAAAGAAACATGTACAGGTAGCTATTCTTTTAAGCTTGAGGAAAATCTAGAATTGTGATTGACTACAGCTGTTCGACCGGCCGACCGTCGTATGTAGTAATACACACGCAAAAAATTTCTTATTTCGTCTCAAGTGATCGTGAATAGGTATAATAAATGGAACATAAATTATAGTTTTTTATTTTTAATGTTAATCACAGTACTTCTCAATTATTTTCATTCATGCATAACATGATTTGCTATTAATAGTCGCAATATCTATCAATAGACACTATTAATAGTCGAAACATTTTATGCATGAATAAAAATCAAAAGGGTACTGAGATTAACATTCAAAATAAAAAAACCGTACTTAATAAATAAAAGAAAGGAAGAAATAAAGAAAGTAGCCCTAAGATGAAGGGAAACAATAGGTATAATCTTTAGAAATGCACACTGCACTGTCATATTGATATTGACAAAGATATATCAATTCAAGCGAACTTTATTTATATTTTCTGAAGTACTGTATCAAGGTTGAAAATAAACCTTACATGTGAAAAATTTTTATTGGTTTTTGACATTAAAAGTAGCTAATATCTACGTACATCAAAACACACACAGTTAGATTTACCACATACACCTCAAAATATTTTCTATTGTAAATAATATCACAATACCCTTTTCAATTATTTTAACTAAAGCATTACATGTTTCTACTGGTTAATAGTCATTTTCGAATACAAATGAACAAATTAATTTTATAGTGAGTACTTGTTTATTTGTTCATCTGCATTCGAAAATGACTATTTATAGTCAAAATGTATAAACGTAAAACAGAACATATGATATTATTTAAAATGGAAAATCAGTGATAAAAGTAGCTTTGAGATAAAGGAAACACCTCAAAATATTCTATGAGACGCAATGATACATTCAAAATAACCACTTTACTATGTACAATATATACATTTATATTATATACATAAATCCACGCGTCCACGCATAGTTATTCGTACTATAATAATAACTCGTACTATAACTGTATTTGTATAGAATAATTCTTACTATAACTATATCACTCCATTCCATAATGTCCCAAATTATGATCATTGGATTTATACACATCAAACCATACACAGCCATTTGAACCGTAATAATACCTCTATTACGCAAATTGATATCTATATCTGCAATGATTGAAACATTATATCTATACATAAGTATATACCGTACATTGAATCACACACAGTTAGTTATGTATTGGATAGCGTGAAGTCTCCATTACGTGAATTTACGTATATCTATATCTACAGAATATGACACATGATATCCATATGTATAGATTGCTCATGACGCATGACTGTTTGTTTATCTTCGGATGCGTGTTGATTTAGTCAGAAGATGGAAGGGGGCTGATCCGTTGGAGGGGGGAAGCCTCATAGAGGGGGGAGGTGGTTAAGGAGTGGAGAAAGGAGCGAAGTGACCCATAGAGAGAGACCTTAGGTGACCGAGAGAGAGATGAAGAGATCACGAGGAAGAGAGAGTAAGTGATGTTGTGATGGAGAGATTCAAATTCAATCACTTTATTCATGTATATTACATAATACAATGATTCAAATCCTATGTTATAAGAATAAAAATATATTGTAATAACACTTATTACAGAGAAAAAGCATGTGAGAGAAAAAGGGTGAGGAGAAAGAAAAACATATTAGATTAGATTAGATTAATTTATTCATTTAGATAACAACAAAATATTTATGCTTAGTTTCTAGATTACAAGAGTTATTACGAAATCCGATTATTCTATCACTTTTACAAGTTACACACTAATTTTACACTAAAATTTACACTACAAGAGAGAGAGAGAGTTATAGAGAGAGTGGATGAAGAAGTGAGATAGGAGAAAGATAGACAAAAATGGTTCTTGAGAGTGAAATATTAAAATTTAGAGGAAGATCAAGAGAGAGAGAGATAGAGAGAGAATGGAAGAGGTTTACAGAGAGAAATAAACAAGAGAGAGGGAGGGAGAAAGGAATGAAGGCGACAAGAGATAGGCAGAGCAGAAGATAGAGAGAGACAAAGAAATGAAGAGAGTAGGAAGGAGAGAGTTTTAAAAATGCGACAGAGTGATTGAGGGAGTTTCAAGAATGTGACAAAGAGAGAGAGAGTAAAAAGAGTGAGAGTATGATGGAGGGATTGAGAGTGAATGGGATTAGATTGGATTAGATTACTTTATTCAAATAGATAACAAAATTTGGCTTGGATTCTAAATTGTAATATAAATGAGTAAACAAAATTTTCCTTCAAATTTTACAAAAATATAGAAACTTTTAGTAGAAATACGAGAAAACGTTGATGTAATGAATGCAAATTTTATAAAAATTCAAATTCGATGTTCTGCAAAATGAATAAGGAGTGTGAGTTATCTGAGTGAAAAGGCGAAGTTAAGACAAATATATGTACATCCTGGGACAGTGTGTGTGAGATAGAGGGAAAGTGAGAAAGAGTGAGATAGGTGAGAGAATTATGTGAATTGAGAGAAAGATAGAAAGAGAGGGTAGAGAAATGTTGTGAAACAAGGGTTGAAATGACCAAGAGAATGCGTAAAGTGACCATGAGAGAGACAGATACATCCAGAGAGAGAACTTCATTGAGAGAGAAGTGATGGGATTAAGGATGCTATGCTACACATCGACAGGGTATTTTGACCTACAGTGGGACTCAATCCTCCCCCCCCCTTACCGCCCCCCCAACCAATGAACAGAGGGGTAGAATTGAATATTATCGCATGCACTGATCTTCCATATGTTGACACGGCTGTGACTGATCTATATTCTCTGTGTCAATGCTTAGCGGCCTCTCTATCTGCTCTGTCCAAGCACAGAAGGCATTCTGGCAAGATAGGGAAATGGCTCTAGCTCGGTAAATATTTATTAAGAAATTATGAATTTGTCTTCAAAACGTAGATCAGAACGATTTCAACAACTTAAAATCAAAGTTATGATTGTTAAATCAATATTGACCGAGCTATAGCCATTCTCCCATCTTGCCAGAATGTATTCTTTGCTTGTACAGACCATATCTGCTCTGTCGATTCTCTCTGATTGATTGCGAATTGAGCTGGTAGTGACTTTGAGCGATTATATTATTGCAATGGATATTTCGAGGATAATGTCCACGTTAATTGATGTGCAATTCCTGTGGATGATGTTGGAAATTCTTTTAGAATTTGGAAAACTCATTAATTAATAATGAGGTTCTTATGGATGTCATTTGATTCATTTATTTTTTTCAGCTATTCAATTATATGCACTACTACTTTAATGGATGAAGCACATACAATTGAATTAATACAAAATGTGATTATAAATATTTTTGAAAAATATTTAATATGAATATTGTAGTTGTGAATAAGTTAATAATTGATTAAGATGAGAGCACTGGCGGCTCGTACCCACAAAACAGGTGAAGTGCCCGTATATTTACTTTATAGCACTTCACTTGTTTCGTGGGCACGAGCCGCCAGTGGATGAGAGTAGTCTTGTCAATTCGTAATTTTCAAAAATGTTATTGAATTGAGTTCAACAATTTACAAAGATATTGAAGATTTTTAAATAATGAATAAATTGATTGATTTGAGATAACATCAATTATTTAGGATAGAGATACCGGTTTAGATTGTTCCATTATCAATTTCTGGTAAACTAACACTCAAAGTACAGAGCAGCAGTATTCGTACTAACGGTAAAGCACCGCTATTAGTGGACGCTTAACATTGAACGTCTGCCATTGGCCTAGACAGCTAAAGGAGCAAAGGAGCATGTCTAGGCCAATGGCAAACGTTCAATGTCATTGGTTCAAGCGTCTACCAATAGCGTTGCTTGATCGTTAGCCTACATACTGCTGATCTGTATTCTAAGTGTCTCCCCCTAGATGGGTTCACAGGCGAGTCATACGCCTTTACGGACCTTCCGCCTCCGTCTCTAGAGGTGCTGGTGCTGTAGGTTGCCTTATGGCTGCGTGCCTTGTACCCACGCGGCTTGTCGTGCTCCTCTGCATTCGCTCCGGCGGAAGTTTCGGTCCGGTGAGATGGTGGGTGGCTCCCTTGGAGCCGGAGCTGGTCGTGGGGCCGTCCGGGAGCCCCTCTCTTACCTAGTGAACGGGATTTCATCTTCTTTCCGAGGCGCGTGCTCTGGTTCCTTCTGCCCTCTTTCCTTAGGGAGGGTGAACACTAGGAATGACTGTCCCCCACCTGGCTGGAGTGCGGGTCATAAGAGATAAGACGTTTTTTTCAAGCCTCTTGACAGCTGAGGGGGAACGTCCGGGCTTGTGAAGGGGGTGACGCTGATTCGGACACGCACCCTTGGAATGGCCCACGTATCGCCGGAACTGGGTGCTGGCCTAGCCAGGGTGACACCGGCCCCAGGCCAATCTTCCGTTGACGCTAGCCGTGCGAGGTGGCAGCGGTCAACCACAGGGGGAATCAAGGCAATGTCCTATGGTCCGCCTCCGTAACTAGGTTGGGAATCAAGGCGAGGTCATTGCCTGCCTCCGTAACTGGCTTAGTTTCAGGGGGATCGAGGTGGGTCCTACATGTTCCGCCTCCGTCCCTAGGGGGAATCAAGGCGAGTCCCAATGGCACGCCTCCGTAACTGTGGTGCTAGCTCCACCTGGAGCACTGCTCTGGTATGCTAACGCAGGTACAGAGGGCTCTGGGTGGGTCGGCCGGTAGAGGTTATCCATATATTCTAAGTGTTAGTTTACAAGTGATAAATGATGGTGTAACAAGCGAAACCATTGAAAAATAAATGAAAATCAAACACCCTTTTAAAAAACTTTAAAATTATCAAAACACAGACATGTTTCGGCACATTAGGCCATTATCAATGTGGGTAAAATAAAATGGTGTTTCATTTTCATTTATTATTCAATTGTTTTAAACAGCCCTAAGTTTTGAAGTTCAGTTTTCAAGCGAAACCAGTATCTTGTTTTTTAACAATTCAGAGGTTTGACAACATCTACAACATCTACAACAATAATCTACTTCAGATTGAAAAATCATGCATCATACATTTATGAGACAGGTTTACAATCGTTGAAGAACTCAACCCAACAATATTATGCTATTTAGTTAAGGAATAATTATACTTATTTTATTAAAGAACAAATTAAGTATCTAAAATTCAAGGTAAAACATGCAGTATGGATGCAGTGTATAATAGAATCATGTTATAAAGTCTTGTTTATTGCTAGTACCATCGGATTTATTTAGTTTTGACGGTTTGTCTTATGAAAATATACAAAACATCAGTGTATCACAATAAGGGAGGTCGGAAAATAATTAGATCCATTCTATATACTCTTTCAAAACCTTCATGATTTACAGCTTTTACAACACTTTTCCCTTTAAAAAAACACTTCCTCTGGAAAAACAATTTCTCGGGAAAAATGGTCTAATTTAGTAACAATATTGAAAAATACTGTTCCAAAAATCTCCTCATGCAATATCATAATTATAATTATAGAGTTCACTGAATTCTGTATCAGATGTTCAAAACCTTTCTGAACTGCTTTGAATGTCGAGAACGAAGTTCAGTACAATTTCCTGTTGCACGTGGAACCAATCATGTAACGCCAAAGGGATCGTCAGTGCGAGAATAGGTCAAGTTCCAAGAAATATTTTCAAGAATTCACAAGGCAGAAATAACAGTTTTTATTATTCTGTAATATGGGTAAAAATTGAAGGTTGATTATTGATTTATTTTAGATTTGTTTTGTTTTATTTTAGTATTGATTTTTTTATGATGGGATAACTGTAGTGGATTTAGACTTTGAAAAAAAGAGACTAGAATATTGAAAGAATAGTACTCTAGTTGAATAGTACTCTGAACTCTAGTTGAAAAGTTTATTAATGTAGTAGTGATATTTTATTCGATAACAATCGAGATTTTGCCAACTTAGATCTGGACGGAAGTGAGGCTATCAAATTCATGGACGTTTGATAGTTCTCACGGATGAAGTCGATTCACGGAGTACGGCATCAGCGGATATTTGGAACTTTTAAATATTTTCTCAGGGAAATATAGCAAAGCTTTCAATCATTTGCTGGCCGAATCCCGTGAGAACGAGGATTTCTCCACGTGCATTACGCTTTGAGGCGCAACGCCGTGGAGAGGGGAGAGCCTGTAGACTGTTTTTTTAGTTAGTCTCCCTGTAACCGCAATAGTGAAAGGATCAAAATATTGTTCAATTGAAAGTTTTCAGTGAAAGTGTCATGTGAATAATTGGGTATATGAGTGCCCTGCTTGGGATGGCCGCGGGTTAGTGCCAATAGTTTTTTTTCTAGCTCTCCTTTCAATAGATATCTATTGACCGAGTTTTTTCAACTAGGCCTACTACTCCTACTTGCAAACAAATTATTATTAATTCAGCAAGTAGTATTTTATTTTGGCATATTATTATTGGAGATAATTTTGTTTGATTGTAAGCACAATTTGTTTTGTTTCTGGACTTTTATTATTAATAAGGTTCATATCATTCTTTAAAGTGTAATAGTTTTAGTTGTATGTCAAAATAAAAAGTGATTTGATTTGATTTGATTTGAGTCCCTAAACACTGGATCATGGGAGCATTCTATTCATGTATTTTACTGAAATTTAGGTAATCAAATTAATTTACAAATAGGTTGGCAAATTCTCCATTTATTGAAAGGGCTAAATTTGAATTAACTTAATAGTGTTGTAAATTCTGTTTGAAGATACTCTGCATTTCAAAATGGTATAAATTTCTTTTTTTTGTTCATGATCGAATCATAATAAAATCAAAATTAGTATGGTAAAAATTTTGTTATAAATGTAAGCTACCATGATCCCGATTATGTAGTATAGATTTAGTGAGACATGATTGGAGTTGGGTGTTTCATCACACCCCATGTAGCCCACGGTTACAATTCTTCTATACACGAGTAGCCTAATAAGAAGTTTTCAATTGAGATTTAAAAATTCTTGTGTAGATGAATTCACTAATATGGATAATAATTCACTAATAATATGAATGTTATAAGAAATAATGGGATAGATTCATTTGCACTGGCGGCTCGTACCCACGAAACAGGTGAAGTTTGTGCATTTAAATATACTGGCACTTCACCTGTTTCGTGGGTACGAGCCGCTTGTAAGTTTAGGCAATGTTCGTATCCATCCAATTGAAAAAGCGTGATAAAAACTTTTTTTTAACTAATTACACAGGTAAATAATATCCAAACGAAACCAGTTAATTATTGACTGTCCAAGCAAAGAAGACATTCTGGCAAGATGAGAGAATGGATCCAGCTCAATCGATTTTGGTTTTCAAATCATGAATTCGATCTGAAATTGTAGATCACAATTTTTCCTAAAGTTTGACAACAAATTCATAGTTGTTGAATCAATATTGACCGAGCTGGAGTCATTTCCCCATCTTCCCAGAATGCCTTTTTCGCTTGGACACAGACCATACTTTATAATAATTATGCTACCATATACTAATAATGCTTAATTTGCTTAATATTGGAAATCGAATAAAATTCAATAAACACCATTCTGAGTTATTTCTTCAATATTCGATAACAAGTATTTTTAAACCGTCAGATCATGAATTTTCACTGATTTCAATATTTCATTCAGAGTTCACAGAACTCTTCCATATTGTATAATCCTGATCTTAAGTGATGATTGTTGGTATACTGGATTTTTAATACGTACTGTTGTAACCAATCATTCTCGAATTAATGTTGTACGTGATGGTATAATGGCTTTGGCTAACTAATTAATACTATATAAACAGTACTCTGTAAGCTTATACCTTTAATAACATTCTCCAACCAATAACCGTTAATGGTTTTGAAAGGAATACTACCCTATCAATAATCTCTACAGTCTCTCTAAGCAAAGAAGACATTCTGGCAAGCTGAGAAAATGACTCCAGCTGTGTCAATATTTGTTCAAACATCGTGGATTCAGTCTCAAATTGTAGGAAACATTCTGATCTACAATTCAAGTCCAAATTAATGATTTTTCAACAAATGTTCAATTAGCTGGAGCCATTTTCCCATCTCGCCAGAGTGTATTCAATGTTTGGACAGACTATGGACCTAACCGCAAAACTATGATGCATTCTGACATGCACTTATGCACTAGCGGTGCATTGGATATGCATGCACTTTGCGATAATATTATTATGCAGTAGATGCATTACCCTGAGGCCTGTATGTCCCCTGATTATACATTCAGTATTGATGAGGGTAATTAGTATATCAATGCTGGGGTCACACTCGAATTTGCTGAGTTTACACTTGCATATTATAGCTGGATTTGTATAGTATAACTTGGACTTTCATATTATTTTATTGCAGAGATGGATAGAAATAACATTCTAGATAGCAGAAAACTGAAAGAACTTACATTTCAAGTGAGAAATTAACATTTAACCCATATTGTAATTGGGATTTTTATATTTGTTGAACAATCATAACTGCATACTGGAAATGTGAATTGAGATTGTTGAAGTATAATAATATCACACTTCATATATTATATAGAATTCTTTATATATATTATATAGAATTCTTTATACATATTATATGGAATGTTAAAAAGTTTGGGAGTTTACATCAGAATACACTTTTTGTTATTTCGTATTGATATTTCATCATTACTCCTGTCATTTGCAATCAGAACTATCATTTATTTAGTATGATATCTAGTGTGAAAATTAGTGACTTCCAAAGGTGGAAATATAATGGAATCAAATATATTTTCAATTTGGTCGCGAGGTAATAATAGTGATTATAAAATCAAATTCAAATGGAAGAGATTCAGAAAAATTACTAAGTTTTCAGTGAGAACAGGAGAAAATTCGGTAAAAATAGTTCGAAAAGTTTCTCCGATAGTTGAGATGCTACTTAGCTTCTAGTCAACTTCATTTTACAATGCTTTAATTCAAAAATACTCGAAAAACATTAGAATACTTGGATAAGCTACAAAAGAAACCGCATCAATACTCCACTGCAAGAAATAATTAAGGGTGTTACTCTGTTAGCACCCACCCTAGCTTTTCACATTAGAAGGAACTCGAGCCAAGAGCTTTATGACGCATAGAGACGGCACATAGTGGAAGTTGGGGTTGAATAACCCCAATTTTGGCTGTAAAATCCATTTTCCCCCACTTTCTGTTGCCCCAAAAATCTCCTCGCCACTAGAAAATACCTCTCATCCCTCCCAGACGTCTTCTAGGCCTCCCGAAACCCTTCTGAGACATTCCTGAAACCATGCAGAATTTTTCTCAATTTTCAGGATTGAAGCGTGAGAAAAGAAAATCGATGCATGATATATATGATATATATGATAATATGATAATATGATAATATGATAATATGATAATATGATAATATGATAATATGATAATATGATAATATGATAATATGATAATATGATAATATGATAATATGATAATATGATAATATGATAATATGATAATATGATATAGAATATTGCAGACCGTTGTAAAAATATATTTTATATCTCCATCATCGACTAAGAGAAATTCTGCTTTAAAAATGCCCAGTTATCAATTTTCATAAATAGTATAAGCTCCATAAAAGTTATAGACTTGAAAAACTGAGCAGTGATGATGATAATATCATCAGATTGTGAGTAAACATTCACCGATGTATTGAAAAATTAAATTCCGACCAAATTGACGTGATATTTAAACGTCATTTAGCGTATCCCCATTCTTTTAAAAATTTGAGCTCCAAGTATAGTATGTCCAAGCAAAGAAGACCCTCTGGAAAGATGGGAAAATGACTCCAGCTTGGTCAATATTTGTTCAAGAATCATAAATGAGCTCCTAACAGTAGATCAAATTGTTTCCTACAATTTGAGATCGAATTTATAATTTTTGAACCAATATTGACCGATCTGGAGCCATTCTCCCATCTTGCCAGAGGGTATTCTGCGCTTTGACAGACTATATCTATGGGGCCTTCATCTGAATATTATCATTCATTATTAATTGATATAATATTAGTATTCACTCAAAAAATATTAATATCAGTATAACAATGAAATCCTCCCCATTCAGAAACTCAGTTCTTTTCTTGTAATACTGTCTTCTATTATCATAAATTGCTATCTAATAATGCGAAAAAATAGTTCCATCCTTTTTGGCTCTATGAAAATGCTATTCTCCTTTTCATTATTCAATGGTTTTATTTTACTCCACCTTTCCTCTATTATTTCTGCCTTCTAAACTATTTCTTTTTCGTGCAGTACTGCCTCTAGAATTCTTGTACAGTACTTTGATTCGAAAGCCTCTAATTACTTTTTCCTCGTTGATATTACAATATCAAAATAAACTCAACTCCAGCTTACAAACAGGCAACGTTTGCCTTTGTAGGCTCTTCCTACTATTATCAATAAGTAACTAAAAATAATCCACGATTAAATTTATACTTATAAATTTAGGAACTATATTACTTGAGTCTTCTTTGAATTCTGTATGTTATTTATTAATTCTGTACATTGATATTTTTTGTATTATTTTGAGGAAAATAAATGATGTTGAATTACAGTGGATTCAAAGTATAGCATCAAGTTTCTGAAAACCATGAGAGTAAAAAGCCTAGAGTGATTATGAACATGTTATATTATGAAAAACTTAACGGAAATTGATGTCTGATAGACAAACCAACATCAATTTCACCGTCGATTAGAGAATTTCATCCGCAAAAATGCAGTTTAATCCGTGGATAGCCTGAGGTCAGCCACTTCATCAACGCAGCGGCAGCCGTGCGAGAAAAATGCACTCGAAAAATCCACCCGACATCGATGTTGAAAAAAGGGGAGAGATGGGGAAAAAGTGGATTGGAAGGGAATAATGGAGGATAGGAGGGAGGTAAAAATGAGGAGGATGTAAAGAGGAGATGGAGGAGTGCAAAAAATGGGAGTGGTTGGAGAAATGATGATCTAGAGGGCGAGGAGGAGTGAGAGGGGGTAAATAGTAGAAACGAGGAGAAAGTATAGCGACGATGAAGGGATGGTGAAGGAGGGGAAGTTCTCTCTTCAATTGAAGCCCTGAAGCTGTATGTGAATGCATGTGGTGCTGTAGGGAAAATAGAAAAGGAAAAATTTAGGGAAAAATAAGAGGGAAAAATTTGTTAAAGAGATAGGGTGTAGGCCTATATGAGAGAATGATATTAGATCACTATTCTAGTTTATATAATTGAATGGTGTTATAGGTCAACCATCCATTTTAGGTTCATTCTGGATGTTGAGTATTATTCATGTAACAATATTATTCCCTTATATTCTAGGAATGTGTCTCATATTCATGTACACATATACTTATACTGTATGATATTATTAGGTAATATTGTTATCAAGCTAGGCTAAAATCAAACCTTTATCTTGCTGAGTAGCCTACAATTTTCGGTTTCCTTCAAAAAATACGAGAAATAAAAATTTACGGGATCTCAATAATTATTCAATAATAGTTCTCAATAATTTTATCCGACCAATTGTAATAAGGTATGATGGAATAAGTATTTTTATGATAAATTATTGAGATTGATGTTATCGCATTATTGATGTTATAATCCAAATAATTCAATAATAGTTCTCAATAATTTTATCTGACAAATTGTGATAAGGTATGATGAAATAAGGATTTTTATAATAAATTATTGAGATTGATGTTATCGCATTATTAATGTGACAGGAATCTGACCAAGTCAATTTGTGATAAAATCAATAGTGATCATACTTTACTGTCCAATTCTTGTTAAGTCAGCATTGTTTGGATGGAATCTTGCTATGCTAGCCACTAGCGGTTCGTGCCTACGAAACAGGTGAACTGCTGTACAGTAGAAGATACGGGCACAGCTAGCTTTATTCAGCTAAAAACAGTTGCTGATAACTATTTCTTAAACGCATTTAGAATCTTTATTTGTTAAAGGTATTAAAAATATTCTATTTAAAGAGTGGAAATCATGGAACTGAAAATCTTTGTTATAACACTAGAAGTAATGATAAAATACAATATAAAACCCCCAAGGTCAAAAGAGAACTCTTCAAACATTCATATTTGTTCAGTGGGCCATATATTTCCAATAAAATACCATTAGATATCAGAAGAAGTACTAATTACGCCTTGTTCTGTAGAAACTTAACTGCTTGGCAGTTCAATTTGGAAGATACTTGGTCCATAAGAAGTATCATGAAATAAAACCTTTTCACTTTTACAACCTTCTATAAAGTATTACACAGTATTACAACCTTAAGTATTTGTTTTTTTCTGTTATTGCATGATTGTGCTTTTCTTTTGTTCTACTATTTAATCTACACATTGATTAATCTTCACTTGTATTGAGAAATAAGAATTATTATGTTACTAGATTAAGTATCTATTGCGCTGCAGGCAGCTCCTGAAAATAATGTTATCATGTACTTGCTAGACTAGACTCAAACAGCTTATTAAATTTTTTTTTCTCGTTTATATACATACTGACCACATCTACTGGAAGAAGTGATCAGTCAATTTCCAAGTTTTTGTAATTTTGTTTTTCATAATGTTTTGCGCAGAGGAAATAAAATTCATTTATTCATTTATTTTACAGGGTAATTATTATGGATACTGGAATTCCAATTGAATTGATAAAACATTGATTGAATTTTTCTACAGTAGTGGATAACTTTCGTATCTGATAACTTTTTGTATAAATAATTGGTTTCCCTGTTGTTCATCCAATGCTTTATTGGATCTTCAACCGTGACTTTCCCTTAAAATCTTCAAGATTCATATTTCAGTAGTGAAGCTTGAACGCGAAAAATATGTGGAATGCATACCGCAAGCCAAGTTCTTTTGATTCTAGAATATTGTATCCTAATACTTGGAATAGCTAGGAATCCTGAAAATTTTAAGAAAAATTCACAATTGAAGATTTAATAATGAGCTAGGAAAACAATTATTTATACAGAAAGTTATTGGATTAGCAATTGAATCAGAACAGAGTGGAAAAAAGATGAATTACTGTATTTGAGGCTATTGGGTGTGTATGAGAGATGGAAATCTGGAATGAGATGCAAGAAGGATAGAACAGAGTGTAAAGAGACGACCTCGTTGACGATGGGGTGTAAAGAGGGAAGTGAAAAAGAGGTGTGAAGAGGGAAGCGAAGATGGGGTGTGAAGAGAAGAAAGTGGGAATAAGGTGTGAAGAGAGGAGGGAGAGAATAGGATGTGGAGAGGAAGGATGGAATGAGGTGAGATGAGAATTCATAGATAGGGGATGAAGTGCAAAATCAGTGATTTCAAGTGGAATATGAGGGATAAAACGGTTGAGCGGGCAGATTTTCAAGTATCACTTGAGAAGGGACGCCATGAGAGAGATCGAGAATCAAAAGCAGGATAGGGAGTGAGAGAGATAATGATAGGAGGAAGAAGGAAGCGGCGTGAAAAGTAATAGAGCAATATTTTGAAGTGTGGGGATGAAAGTTAGGGTTATAACAAGGTGGAAATAGAAATAGCGTAATTTTAATCGAAATAGGATTCGAAGGAATATACTAATCAATACTAGTAGGAAGGATGGTCTAGTTTATCCTTTGTGCACTCCAACAGCTGATGTATGTTCATAGTCTGCGTTTCTATACCGGATCAGCTGACTACAGAATATAGTAACGAATATCATACTCTAGTCAATTGTTCCAATTACTGACTAGTTACTTGCTGATTATTGGAAATTACAAGGTTTAGACGAATCCGACTCAATTTTTTGCATAATAGTCTACCAATGGACTATTGATTCAAAACTTGATGAAACCAATTTTCAATTCAGTTATGATGATGATGATGACTTATTCTTCCTGTAGAAAAAATATGAAAATTGAATTTCCCACAATCAAATAGTTATTTGGAAGAGAGATTCATTATGAAGAATTGATTACTCATCTACTGATGAAGTTTTAATGAATTTATCGAGTGCTTTTGAAAGCGGTGTATGAACGATTGACCTTATTAAGAATTATTACGTATACAATATCTATTATTCAGTAATTTTCCTGTCCTACACAAGTCATCTTTTTTTCTGTTCGAAAGCTTCTAAGGTAAAAATAAATATTCATAGATTCAATGAATAGAGTGCTCTGCTCAATTCAAAACCTGAGAGAATCGATAATTATCATTATCTCTATTAAGTCATATCGTAGATATAGTAGTGGTATATACTACAGTGACTTAGTACATACTCAGTTTATCATCATATTTTATATGTTCTTACATTTGAACTCAATAGAGTAGTTAACTAACTTCTAACTCAACTCAATAAAGAATATTTTCATTCCATTTCAATAGTGATAACTAATTATCCGTGATTTTCAAGAGTAAAACAGGCTTCCAAATCTATAACTACTGTTCCTCTTAAAATTCAAACTGACAAACAAAAATCAGGTTATGTTATTAAAACTACTGGAACACCTATCTTCACACCAAAAGCAGGAGTCGATGAATATTGAAATATTAGAAAATATATACAAACTTCAATGAATTCCATTATAGTGGAAAAATCTAAGAGACTAGATGACTGTCTGGTCTATCAGATTTTACAGAGTAGCTTCAGTCTGTCCAAGACAAGAAGAACCTCTGGAAAAATGAGGAAATGACTCCAGCTCGGTCAATATTAATTCAAAAATTATCAATTTGGTTTCAATTTGTAGATCAGAATGCTTCCTTCAATCGATAATTTTTGAAACAATATTGACCGAGCTGGAGTCATTCCTTCATCTTGCCAGAGGGTCTTCTTTGCTTGGACAGACTATAGAAGAGATGGGACATTATAGAGAGTGCTGAAGCCCAGATATGAATAAGAGGCTAGTTAGAGAGAGCAGGGAGAACTTCAAGTGGCAGAGTCTAGTTAGAAGGGGGGGCAAAGATGAAACGAATGTGGTGGGGGCAACACATCAGGAGTCCTTTTGAAGTGATTTCACTCCTGGAGAACTCGCTCCCCTCGCCCGCAACCCCATGCAAGCCTATTAGGGGTTGGCAAAACCTTGCAATAAGCAGTAAACCCTGTGCGATGGGAAAAGGTTGCCTAGAAACTGCTAGACACTTTGAAAAAAAGGGGGGAGATCTTACACTCCTACTATAGCCTGGCCAAGCAAGGGAGACATTCTGCCAAGATGGGAAAATGACGCTACGTCGGTCAATATTTGTTAAAAAAATATAAATTTTGTTTCAATATTTTAGATCAGTATGTTTCATACAATTTGAGACAGAATTAATAATGCCTCAATCAATATTGACCGAGCTGGAGTCATTTGCTCATCTTACTGGAATGTCTTCTTCGCTTGGACGGACCATACTCACACTTTTTTACTACCTCTCCCTTTTTTCCAATTTACTCTCTCTCTTTTTCTCTCCCTCCAAAGCTCCCCTCCTTCAAATCCTTCTTCTTCTTCATCTTCTCCTTCTTTTTCTTCCTCTTCTCCTTCACCTCCTTCTCCTTCTTCTTCTCCTTCACCTTCTTTTCCCCCTTACCCTCCTTCCATCCTACCTTTTCATCTTCTTTACCTCCACTTCTACTCCTTCTCCTCCTCCTTCTCCTCCTTCTCCTCCTTCTCCTCCTCCTTCTCCTCCCTCTCCTTCTTCTCCTCCTTCCCCTCCTTCTCCTCCTTCTCCTCCTCCTCTTCGTTTTCCTCCTTCTCCTCCTTCACCTCCTTCTCCTCCTTCTCCACCTTCTCTTCCTTCTCCTCTTCTCCTCCTTCTCCTCCTTCTCCTCCTTCCCCTCCTTTCCCTCCACCTCCTCCTTCTTCTCCTCCTTCTCCTGCTTTTCCTCTTTTTTCTCCTTCACCTTCTTCTCCTCATTATCCTCCTCCGTTCCTAACTCTTCGTCTTCTTCGACTCCACTTCTACGTCTGCCCACCCCCCTAGAACCCCCAAGTAGGGCCCCAAAATTGGATCTCCAAAAAACCATCGCGGTCGAACTTATTGCAATTCGAATCAGATTCATACTTCGAGACCCCCAAGGGTCAATTTGTGGGGCTAAGAAGGGTTTTATGACACATTTCGATATCTTGGTTAGGCCCGTAAAAGGGCTCACTCAAGTGGGGTGCCTAAGGGCACGCATTGAAATGAAATAGTATGGTCTGTCCAAGCGAAGAAGAAATTCTGGCAAGATGGAAAAAAAATACTCCAGCTCGGTCACTATCGATTGAAAAATCATGAATTATGTCTTAAATTAAAGGAATCAACCTGATCTACAATCTGAGACCAAATTTGTAATTTTTGAACCAATATTGACCAAGCGAGAGAAATTTTTCCCTTTTGCCAGAATGTCTTCTTCTATATTTGGCAGAGTAATAACTGTTCAAGAGGGGGGAATCAGTGCAGTGATTTCCTGATTTCGATTTTGGGTCCTCTTTGGTCTCAATTTGGGGGAATTTTTATGATATAGGGTTTGAAATATGTTGTGAATATGTTATACGATTGAAATATATATGCGATTCCTGCATAGAGTTTGGTTTTCATTGGTGGGGATACCCGAAGGTATAGTCTGTCCAAGCAAAGAAGACATTTCGACAAGATGGGAAAATGACTTCAGCTCGGTCAATATCAGTTGTAATCTTGTCCCAGATTGTAGATCAGAGTGTTTCTACAATTTGAGACCGAATGTATATTTTTTAAGCAATATTCATCGAGCTGTAGACAATTCCCCATCTTGCCAAAATGTCTTCTTTGCGCGGACAGACTTGTTCCACCGTGCAATAATACAACCTAATTTCCACTATACCCTTTTCACGATCACTTGAGACGAAATAAAGAAACTTTTTGCATGTACAGGTAGCTATTTTTGTTTGAGCTTGAGGAAAAGCCAAGAACTGTGATTGACTACAGCTGTTCGACTGCAGCCGACCGTCGTATGAAGTAATACCTCCCTTTACCCGCTCACACGCGCAAAAAATTTGTTCATTTCGTCTCAAGTGATCGTGAATAGGGTATATATATATATATAACTTCCACTTGTTCTCCAGAATGTATATTTTTTGTCCTCGAACAATATTAATCATTAAGACTTATGAAATCAAATGAACATCAAAGTACTTCATCTATTGGGAGTATTATGTTACGATACATGAAGTATGATAATACTCCAACATTTTTCTTTGGAGTAAAACTGAACCAGTATACTCATCAAATAATATAATAATACTCCATTCAAAATAATTATTCTAATAATCGGGATTGTGTTTTAACATCTCAAGTTTAAATCTCTATTTATTTTCAATAACTCTCCAATTTCGAACACAATCTAACTGTTTGATGCGAATTCAATTTTCAAGCATTCACAAATTTCCTTCATATTTCTTCCAAATTTCCTAGAAACTTCGAAGACTCTTCTGAAATTCTGTGGATTTAATTCACATTTTACTCAATGAGAGTTTGTGTGAAACAAATCCTAACAAAGTAATTATCCTGTCTCACCGCACTTATCAGCTTATTCACATTATCTACTCTCAATTAAAAGAGCTCCCATCAGAAGCATTCAATCGAAACAGCTTCCATGGTTTATTTCCATGAAGACACTTTACAGAACAAGAATTAACTAATAATTTACGGAAAAATAGCACCCGCAAAGAAAAATCTGAGCGCGGATTGCGAAATAAGCTTGAATAATCCAAATTTCCTAGAAACTTCGAAGACTCTTCTGAAATTCTGTGGATTTAATTCACATTTTCCTCAATGAGAGTTTGTATAAAACAAATCCTAACAAAGTAATTATCCATTCTCACCGTACTCATCAGCTTATTCACATTATCTACTCTCAATTAAAAGAGCTCTCATCACAAGCGTTCATTCGAAACAGCTTCCATAATTTATTTCCATGAAGACACTTTACAAAACAAGAATTAACTAATAATTTACGGAAAAATCGCACCCGCAAAGAAAAATCTGAGCGCGGAGTGCGAAATAAGCTTGAATAATCTAATCAAAAATTGAAGATTGGAGTTAGTGGTGTGTGTCAGTTACAAGGCAATTTCCAAGGAAAGATAAATTTAATAGCAGTGATGTAGTACAACTTATAACTGTTGGTGCTTATCCATGAATTCTTATTACTGGAATCGATTCAATTGAATCATCCAGTGTTTAATTTCATTTCAATTAAAAGTTTCTCTAGTTTCTCAGAATTTTTCTTCACCTTTCCCGCTATGATAGTACCAAAACTAATTTAATATTATCAAATTTCTTCAGCTTTCCTCTTCATTAGTCGAAATTGAAAGAATTTTTTCTCTGAAATATGAAACTATTCATGAAGTTGGTAGTGATGTTCATGTAGTCACAGAAATTTTATTTAGGTCCACTGTAGATGAGCATAGCCTATAATGATTTCTTACGTGATACATATGATGATACATCAAGACGTACGCTATCTGTATTCTTTGTTACCATGATCATAAGTCTGTCTAAACTCCATTAAATAATTTATCTACATTTATGAAATGGATGTTATTTTTAATTCTATTAATTGATGATAAACATAACATACTCACAATTCATAATAAGTATGATAGTTATTCTAGTATTCTGCTAGTTAGGGCCGGTTTCTCCAAATACGTTTAACTGAAATTTTAGTTTAAACTATCAGCTGTCAGTGTATGGTCACTTTTATTAACTTGTGTTTCAATTGAGCCAGCTGATAGTTTAATCCAAAATTCAGATTAACTTTATTGGAGAAACCGGTCCTTAAAGGCCTGAATTGTGAATTGTTCAATATTCGGAGAATATATATGTATATATATTCAACTTGACAGTCTTAAATTGAATCGAGAATACGCCACTCAAAAAAAAAAGAAAAATCAACTTTATGATGGAAATACAGTCATTAAATTCATCAGTGCATGAGAATTCCTAATACGGAATAAATACGGAAAATAAAGTCATAAACTAATAGAACACCATGGACAATCCACCAAGGGCCTGTAAAACACGCTGAGATATAGCCAATGTTAGTTCTGTCAACAAACATGCATATATGAATAGAGAATCAGCTATATTTGACCCTAGAGCCTCACCCTATATCTATACATACGATGCTGCTGATATCTGCAGAGACCAGGATCTCGGTTATTATATATCTATATATATAACGCCACCAATTTGAGGAGACCCAGATCCTGGTTATAATATATCTATGTACATAACGCTACCAATAGCCGTAACAATTGAGAAAACCAAAAATATATCTATGGATATAATGATCTAGGGTCTCACTAACAGAACTCTGTCCACACATGCTCAACAAAATTTGGCCAAGTCACACTTTGGAAATTCGGCCAACTTTTGGGTCTGAGGGGGGTGAGGGGGGTATTAGAGGTTCCAGAAAGGGGTTGGAGTTGTTGAAAATTTCAGTTTGGGGTTGGAGAATGTTTGGGGAGGGTAAGAGTGTGATTCAGGGGTGTTGAAAAAGGTTGGAAAGAGTTTATTTTAGGAACTAACTGAAAGACATGATTTTAAAGGCAATGCAAAAGAATCAATTCAAAAATATGTGGTTAACAGCGAGTGATTTTTTCCAATTTAAAGCTTCTGCTAAGCTAAAAAAAAACTAATAATAGCTGAAAACTAGCTAACAATAGTTTCAGGAAAGGACACACGCACTATTCATACAGACTGTTTCAGGAGGAATGTGCAATACTTCTCAGGCCAATTCTTACACCAAGTAGAAAGAAAAATTCCATGGGACACTCCCCCAAAAACGCTTTGCTACCGGGATAACAATGGCGAAAATTTGAGATTTTTCTAAAAATATTTATTTTTATAATTCTTAGAGGATTTACTTAGGTTCAAAAAAGAACAATTCCTAAATTGTAAAATTAGCTGCGGAATTCAATGAAACTAGTTTGAAGTTTGTAACTTCAACGATTATTGAGATGATTGGGAAAATATGCTAAGACTTGAGATTTTTCAACAATAAGGGTTATAACTGGAAAAGGAGTAATAAATTATTATTTTTTATTAATGAAAGTTGATTAGAGTCGGAATACGAACAAAAAGTTGAATGGCAGCGATTAAGTAAATCTTACTCTAATCTCAGAAATAGCGATCAAAAATCGTAAAATTGAAAAAAACTATCTCCAGTGAAAAATTTGTGTTTAGTAGTGATTTTGATCTCGCAGACTGCTTGTCGACTTTCCTGACAGAGCTGACAGACTCCAATTGTCGTCTTCTATACAATTTTCATCAATTTAAAGTTCAAATGCCTCCAAGCACTATGTAACATCACACAGCATCATACAGAGGGTGTGAAGACATGTGGTATAGTCTGTCCAAGCATAGAAGACATTCTGGCAAGATGGGGAAATGACTGTAGTTCTATCAATATTGGTTCAAAAATTACAAATTCGATCTAAAATTGTAGGAAACATTTTGATCTATATTTGAGTCCAAATTGATAATTTTTAAAACAGTATTAACCTAGAAGGGGTCATTCTCCCATCTTGCCAGAATGTCTTCTTCGCTTGGACGGACTATAGCAGATTTCTCTTGCTTTGTGTTGTCATCGTTATGAGGCGTGTGTTGTCAAATGAAGGCATTCACACAGGGCTCCCTCATACCCTGGGGGTAGTTCTGGAGGTACTTAACCCCACCTATGAGGCACTCTGTCCTCCTTGAGGGGGTTTCTGCCTATCTCAACGATTATTCACTCCCACCTAGAAGCTACGCCCGGAGGGAAGAGCTTTCTTTGATGATGTAATATCAAGCTTTGTGAATGGGAAATGTGTCTTCCCATAGGCCTACTAGGCTGTAAGATCACACCAGCCACTTTTTGTATGTATATCTTCACCAAAATCCACTGTCCTATTTTTTATCTAAGTCTGTACCTTGATTGGAGGTGGTTTTAAAACAATATTATAGTTATGGAACTTTCCAATCATGTAAACTTCAATAATAATAATATTTGTGTAACCTGGCTGGCTCAGGTCTTGTGTCAGAGTTTTCAGGTTGCTCCTGATCAATTTCAGGGCCTCTGACATGACTTAACGAGGTCCATTTCAACTTTTACAGAGTGATAGTGTGTGATTTGGTTCAATTTAGAAGAATTTTCTGTTAACTTCATGTAAATTCATCAATCGTCATCAATTGGATTGATCAATAATGAATTTTTGTTTCTTTTTCTGTTTCAGGTCCGTTACTATTCGAGTTTTACTCTTCAATGCCTCATGGTATGGACTCTTCAAACATATTTGCGTGAGGTATAGGCCTATTATCAACTTTCAATATCATTTAAACTATTTGGTTCCGGATTGATAGTTTTTGATGAGTTCATTCCACGTGATCAAAGTGCTATTATATTGCTGATATCAATCATGTTGATACTTCTCAAACTTATTAATCATGAATATTTTTCGTAAGAATTAGTCAAATCTTTCATCAACCGGTAATTGATGGAATATTGCTTCAAAGCACTGGCGGCTCGTGCCCACGAAACAGGTGAAGTCCCGGTATCTTTTACCGTGAAGCAATTCACCTTTTACGTGGGCTGTAGGGAAGAAGATACCAGCACTTCACCTGTTTCGTGGACATGAGCCGCCAGTGCTTCGAAGGAGCATTTTCCTGGTTCGTTGATTCATGTGGCCAATGAGATGGAAAATTTCATAATTTTTGTGTACTAAGCGGAACCTGTCTATTGCAGAAATATAACACAAAAGTAGTTGAAAAATTACTGAAAAATAATTGAGAATTTTTTTCTTAGTTGAACTTCATTGATTCCTGTGATACGGCTCTAAATGTTCCAATATAATGATATTGATACTTAATTATTGATGAAATTGGAGTGTAAGCATAAAATCATCATTTTCAACCCCTATAAGTATTCAATGATAATATAAATGTCAGTGAGATGTAACATGTAACTGAGGAAATAGAATTACTGGGGTGTCATATGACTGGCAGACAGTGAAAGTATAATATGAAAGAGGATATTCCAAAAGTTTTCTGGCAGATATCATCGAGAAAGAAGTGTCAGAAGCTTCAAAGGAAGGTGTCAAAAAGGTTTCAAAGAGGATTTCGAATGGAGCGATCATAGAAGTGAATAAGAAGAGGGAAAGTTCGCATTTACTGGATGTAACCTGTTTGGGAAGGAAAATGTTTTTTTTTTTGGGGGGGGGGGAGAGAACGGAGGAGAGGAATATGAAAAGAAATAACAGAGAGGGACTGAAGGAGAGAGAGAATTGATAGAGAAGGGTCGAAAATAGTGGAGGGAGAGGAAGAAAGGAGTTTGAAGTAATAGGAAAACGAATTATAATGGATAGTATGAAACAATGTATGGAACAAGAAGAAGCAACGAAAAATTATGTTGAATAATTATAGAGATGAACAAGTAATAATACAAGGGAAAAATATCAAAATAAAGATAAGCTTTAGAAGAAATTCAGAAGATTGAAATTGAACCTCTAATATTGGGAACTAATATAGTATTATAGGCTAATATTGATTGTAAAATAAACGATTCTCATTATTCCTCATTGAATACAGTATAGCTCACACCTGAAAAACTAGGCGGTTTCGTCTGTCTCTTGTACATGATGTAGCCTACCAACAGCTGGTGTTGAGCTTCTGTTGCCTTTTTTGGTTTAAGAAAAACATTATCCAGGCATATTTAGATCATAACTTTAATTATTCATGATATCAGTTGTTGCGTTCAAGGTACACATGAAGCCGCCTATGGGTTATTCATATCAGCTATAACTGTAATTGAAGAAAAGTATGATAAATTGGAAAAAAGTTCTGAAACAACCAAATAATCACAGAAATTGATGAAAGAATGAAAAAGAGATGAAGTAGGACGGAGAAGAGAGTTGTAAGGAGTGATACGAGGATTATAGGAAGAGATGAAGGAGGAGAAAGAGGAATAAGTAGAAGCGGAGAGATAGAGAAGAGCCACATGTGTGCGATTTGCATTTCAATTTGATACGGCGACCAAAACTGTATGCTGAGCTCTCAACTTGTTCATTTGTAACACTATTTGCAGGTGCGCTCTTGCGCGTGTGTGAGTGTAGTATGTATAAATGTGTGTGGGAATGTATATAATATATATCCGCATATATAGGTGGAATATATATATCCGCATAGGTGTATATCCGCATAGGGATGTGTAGGTGGAACATATTATCAGGAGACACAACCATAGAAATATCCACATGGAATTTTCATCGAACCACAGATATAATATTTTCAAGGAAAGAAGACATTCTGTCAAGATGAGAGAATGACTCTAGCTCAATCAATATTAATTCAAAAACTATGAATTCTGTTTCAAATTGTAAAGCGAAATATTTTCTACAATTTGTGATCAAATTCATTATTGTTTAATAACTATTGACCGAGCTGGAGTCATTTTCCCATCTTGAGAGAATGCCTCTTCTGTTTCGGCAGACTATATACTTCCATGTGTAACAAAATCGGAATATATGGGATATCTTCCATATATATGAAAATATGAATATATGAAATAATATATAGAAATATCCACTCAGTAATATAGATACTTATTAAGATTTCCACATACAAATAGGTCGGAATATAGATACTCCCAAAAGTATATTTCTATACTTACATTGAAATCATAGTATAGTGAGTAATCATAGTAAGTATGAAAATAATCACTATGAACAATAGGTGAATGCACATAGAATTATTCATATATGATTCTTTATTGAGATATTTATATAGTATATATCTCACATATATGTCATCAAATACATAATAAAGTAGTGATCTATATCGATATAATATGGATATACGTATACTTTGTAGATAATTATCAACTTAGGAATCCACATTGTGATACAGATATTGTTTCACATGAGAAACAATATAGAGTAATATAGATTCAAGTTAGTACCAAGCGCCATTTCAAAGACAATTTGCCGTTTATATTGTCTCTCTCTCCCGACAAACTATTGTTGAAATTAAATTTCAGCCGCAGCACAATTGCTGGTTGGTTTGCGACTGTTTTAATTAGTTCATTCAATTAGAATACAGGAGATACTCCGAATCAGTTCCCGATTCTTGTGCGATATGAGTTTTAGTTTCATCGGGTGAGATCTTTGGTTTGTTGAGAGAGTTTGGAAGGGATTTGATATTGGATTTGATAAGTTCCAGGTTTTAACAATTACATTATATAGATTGGTTAGTTTGAGAGAAGAAGGATTTTTAATTGTTCAGTTCTATCATGATAATAATATTCATGGAAGCATTATTCTTTCATTCATTAATCTATAGGCAAAATACATTGATAAGAAAGAACAGCCCTTGATATTTCCAACACGATTTTCTTCTGAATATAGTCCAAAATTTTAAGTTAAAAGCCCAAATTTTCTTCCAACCGAAAGTTTTTCACTCGAAGAAATTATCCAAAATTGATAATAATTGGAGGGTTGACACTAACATTCACTGTTAATCGATCAAAGTATAGTCTGCTCAAGCAAAGAAAAGCCTCTGGCAATATGCGAAAATGACCCCAGCTCGGTCAATATTGGTTCAAAAATAATCGATTGTGTCTTAGAAGGTTGATCAGAATGTTTCCTACAATTGAGACCTAATTTACAATTTTTGAACTAATATTGACCGAGTTGAAGTCATTTTCTCATCTTGCCAGAGGCTCTTCTTTGCTTAGACAGGCTATAATCCAATTAGGATGATGATTGACGTGTAAAAAAAATTAATAAGGAGTACCGTATTCAAAATAGGCTTCTCGATTCATGACAAGCTTTTATATGTGAATATTCTCTGGGGTTTATAACTGAAAATGCAGTAAAATGTTTTTAAAATGTTACACAAAAGTTTTTTCAGTAATGAAACGATTCAAACTGGCTCCAGCAAGATAATTAAATTCATTTTATACTGTTAAAAAATTTGACTGATAAATAATTAATCTCAGTGAATATTTGAAATACACGTAGTATATTCCAATTCTTCCGTTCCATATTCTAGATCTCTAATGTGTTCATGAAATTTGATGAAGAATGAAAAACTGAATTCAATAGATTTCAGGTTTCGAACATCAGATCACAATTATATATTAGAACACTTCATAGTAGGCTAATTGGTTTTGATAAATTTGAAGAATTTTTAACACTTACTTTTAGCTTATGAGTTTTGAAATTTTCACGAAGAAAAATTGAAGGGCCAGCTATTTTAATTCAAAAATATCTGGTGAAACGGCGATCTCGAACTGAATACACGAATAAGCTCCAGTGATAAGTGATAAGATTATTATTTTCAAGTTACGAGTTACGGTATTATTCAATATCCTCACTCTATTCACTTTTCAATTCAGACCAGTTTTTCTATACTTTTCAGATTGAAATTCTATAAATTCTTGTTGTTTGCATCATCGAGTGTTGTCATAGCTTAGATTTTTCGTCATTCAGGAATAAAATCTTGGCGATCCATGAGAATCTCCTATAAAATAGTAAATAATCGGAGATTTTATGCATCACTTGTTTTTCTTGAAGAAAACAAACTGAAATTCTCACTTTCATCCCTCAGATTGGACTTCGATTGCATTGCCTTGAGCAATATGATTCCAATTAGAAGATATTTGATACTCGAGTAGTAATGAATAAGAGAAAGAAATAAAGGAGAAAGTGGTAGAGGAGAAGGGGATAAAGAGAGAGAAGAAGATATAGGGACGAGTAGGAAATTAAGGAGATGAACAAGTGAGAGAAGAAAATTATCTTAATAATGAAATAGGAGAAGTTAATATAATGGAGCAGGAGTAGAAGAACTAGAAGAAAACAAAGAAATAATGGTTGATTAGGAATAGAATTCTGTTACAGAGATTGAGGGCATTCTATCAGTAGAGAGAAATTCTCCAACTTCAAGGAGAAGACTACTGAAGCTGTATTACGTCACATGGAGAGCCCCAGGCTATAACAGTTCAACAGCTTATCTTGCTTAGTAGAATTGGCGAAGAAGAAGAAGAAGGAGAAAAAGAAGAGGAGAAAGGAGAAGAAGGAGAAGAAGACTGCGGAGAAGAAGGAGAAGAAGATTGAGAAGAAGAAGGAGAAGAAGAAGAAGAAAGAGAAATGAAGAAGAAGGAGAAGAAGAAGAATAAGAAGAAGAAGAAGAAAGAGAAATGAAGAAGAAGGAGAAGAAGAAGAATAAGAAGAATAAGAAGAAGAAGAAGAAGACGAGGAAGAAGAAGAAAAAGAAAGATGAGGAGGAGATGAAGAAGAAGACAGAGGAGAAGAGAAAACTGAGGGATGGCTTTGATGAAAATTGAATTATTTCGAGCAGTGGTCCCATCTCTGAGTAAGCTCAACTACACTGAAGGTTTCAATGGGTAACTTTGATAAAATAATGTTATGCAAGACAGTGTTGAGAATTGTCCAAGATGAATTGCAGCGGAAGATGAATTTCGCAGATTGAAAATTAACGGAATAATACGAGCTTCATCAGATTACAACCACGGATGTAAAAAATAATAGAATATTGTTTCGTGTTCTGAATGAGTCTGCATATGAATTAGGCCAGCTCTTTTGAAGTGGCGGAATAGAATCGTTTTGTATGAGCAGATTGGGTAGAATATAGTGATTACTCAAGTGTAGGATTGAATTTTATCCATGTTTAGATTACGTATTTTGTAAGTAAAGTTACCGCTTGTGAGCTCCTTGTATCTTGAAACCGATATCCTTGTAAGTGGGGTGGAAGTGGAATTAAATAACAAATTATTAGATTCCGTTGTAGTTATGTTGCGTTCTGTCATCTCTAACACGTCTTTTCCTTCGAGAATTATAATTCTCAATCTTGATTTCTTCTACACAAATTTCTCAAATATAGTAAATATGAATAGAATGTAATGGTAAGGAGAAGGTTTACATTGCTTACATTCCCTCCTTTGGAAGATTGGCAAGTCGTTAGTAAAGATAGTAAAGTTAGTAAAGTCGTTTCTTGTCTCTGAAGGAATAGTAATTAGTTAGTAATAGTTAATAGTAATAGTAATAGTTGCATTACACTTCAACAGAATGATTAATTTGTTAATGATTGAATGAATGAATTAAATAATAACGGATTAACAGAATGTTATTGAGAGGTGTTTCGCGCCGTACGTTGGCTGAAAAAAGACTAGCTTATGTTTAAGAGGATCAACGTGCTAAACACACTTCACCTATATAGGCCTACTGTTCGATTATTCTCTGCTGTATTAAAAAAAAGTGGAGTGGATATGAAACTGGCAACTAGCGACTGGCCCGTTCATAGGCTGTTGAGAGTGGATGCTAGTGGACGGCAAACTGCAATTTTTAATAATTATCAAAGATTATTTGGCTGTTAAGAGTCGATGCTAGTGGACGACAAACAATAATTCTAATAATTATTGTATGAATTATTAACTAAACAAGTATTGAACTCTAATTATTACACTAAACTAAAAATCGAAAAAGTAAAAATTCACGCCCCTGGAGAATTGAAGTCTCTCTCCAATGACATAAAGAACGTGAAGTTCTGTCCATAAATAGAGGATCTATCTGCTCCAAGAGATTGATAAAAATTACACTTCTCTTATGGGGCTTGATTTTGCCGTTTGGCTGTCGACTACTACTGCCCAGTCTTAAGCCTTATTGACGAACGAGCTTCATTGTTCACATCTGATTTTTACAATATTTCTTTTTCTTTTTTACAGGTATCCAAAGGTTATTCTCCCCCAATTTTGTCGAATGAGCTAATCCTCATTGCAAATATCTTGTGCTGATGAGCTTCCTTTCTGTATGATTGTACCTGTATCAGCTCTGGACTTCTGTATCACTAGTTAGTGATACACAAAACCGCCTGTGAAGGGGTCATATCAAATCACAAATCCTTTCTACAAAAATCATAGCTGAATAATTATTATTCCATTCAATCTGTTACATACTCACACATAAGTCGATAAACGGAAGTATCGATGCCCTCATGAATCGATTAGTGGAAGTATCGATGCAACAAGCCGTGAATTGATTCGAGAATTTCATGACGGCGATCGTAAACTGAATACTTTTCGCCTCTCGTGAAGCCATGCTTCAACAATTCATTGCGAATGTTTATGGGCGCATAAAAATTAATGTCCCATGTAGAAGAAGCTATGAGTGGTGATTTTGTTTCTAGTGTTTGATCAGGGGTGAAAAAGGGCTGGTTATAAAAAGCGTTGTTCACAAATTAACTGAAGATTGAATGATTTATCTTATAATTTCCTATTAATTCTCTATTATTGCACACCATTGTACTAGATTTGAAAATTGTATAACCGTTGAAGTTAAATAAATAAATACAGTAGATGGATAAGTTGAACTTCAATCACTGGCGGCTCGTACCCACGAAACAGGTGAAGTGCCAGTATCTTTTCCTGTACAGCACTTCACCTGTTTTGTGGGCACGAGCCGCCAGTGACTTCAATATGTTCTGAAGTTTGATAAATGTCTGGCTCTAAAGGACTAAATGATGTATAAATAAGGTCTAAATTATTTTTTCACCCGGTAAAAGTTAAGCACTAGTGACAAAAAAGTCTAGAATTTACGTGCAATCAAATAAGAAGGAAGGTAATTGATATAAAATATTTACAAAGTGGGGTTCTTAAGGGTGGGTGGTTGTGAACGGTAAACTGCCGAGCGGCAAAATCAAGCCCCAGAAGAACAAGTTTTTATCAATCTCTTGGAGCAGATAGAGCCTCTATTTATGGACAGAATTTCACATTCTTTATTTCATTGGAAAGATAATTAAATTCTCCAGGGGCGTGACGTTTTACTTTTTCGATTTTTAGTCCAATTTGATAATTATTGTATAATTACTTAACTATGAAAGTATTGAACTCTAATCATTGGAATAAACTAAAAATCAAAAAAGTCAAAAGTAACGCCCCTGGAGAATTCTCTTCCCAATAACAGAACGAATAAAGAGCCAGACCAATAACAGACCAATAAAGAACGTGAAATTCTGTTCTTATAGTGCTTGATTTCGCCGTCCGGCAGTTTGCCGTCCACTAGCACCCGCCCTTAATGGGTTAACTCATTTAACAATGCCGAAAATTGGGGGGGAATCAGAATTTTCTTTTTGAAATCTAGTTTTTCTCAATTAATCTGATTCAATAAATTTCTAAGCTGAGTTCGAATGAATCAAATATATCAAATTTGATCATTGATAGATGTGATCAGCTTAATTCCAATATGGCGACAATTGAGGAGAATGTTCAGTATCAACAAGTATCTTTCTTGTATCAATTTCTGACTCTATAACTACTACTGTATCACTACCGCGTATCATAGATCTGTCGTGACGAGGGCTCAAGATTAATCTGAATGAGAAAGAAGAGTTTGAAAAATTTGGAAAGAGATGATGGAAGAAACATAAGTTGAGACTTTGAAAAAGGGGTTCGCGCAGCATCCGCCATTCCAATCAAAATAGCGCCAAATTTGAATTCATAATAGAATGAATGAGCAGTTCTCACTTCTAAGTCAACAACAAATAAGTACTTTATACCTGTTTTTCCACTCACTCGCCTTATCATACACCTACTCAACTCTCCTCTCTTACCTTCTATTTTTCTTCTTCTCCTTTTTCTCTTTCTTATTTTTCTTCTCCATCACTATATCATATAGGACAACGTCGTTGAGCCCTAATACCAACAATGAACCACTTACGAGCACCCAAGCAAGGCACAAAGCAAAGCAAGTTAAGCCTTAGCTTCTTTCTTCTTCTCCTTTCACTCCTTCCTTCTCATCCTTCTCCACCTCTTACTCCAAAATCACTTAACCCTCCTCATCATCCTCTCACTTGAACCTCTCCACTATTTCCTTTTCCTCTTTTTCTTCTCCTTCTCCTCCTCCTCCACAATACCTAATCCTCCTCATTTTCCTTTTTTCCTTTTCTCCCATGTCTTCTTCTTCTCCTCCTCCTCCTACTTCTCCTTCTCTCATTTTTCTCCTCCTCCTCCCACTCCAAAATCACTCAACCTCCTCCTTCTCTGTTTTATTCTCCTCCTTCTTCTCGCTTTTTCTTCTCCTCCTTCTCCACAATCCTCCTCTCAAATCCTCGTCCACAATACTAATACTCCTCCTTCTACTTTTTTTCTTTTCTCCCACTTCTCCTTCTCCCTATACTATTTCTCATTCTTCTTTTTTTCCTCCCACTTCTTCTCCTCCTCCTCCTCCTTCTACTCAAAATCACTCAATCCTCCTCCTCCTTTTACTTCAAAATCACTCAATCCTCCTCCTTCTCTGTTTCCTCCTCCTCCTTATTCTCCACCATCTTCTTCTCCTCCTTCTTCTTCTTCTTCTTCTTCTTCTTCTCCTCCTCCCTCTCCTTATTCCTTTTTCTCCATATCCACCACCTTCTGCTTCTCCTCCTTCTCATCCACCTGCTTCTCCTCCTTGTCCTCTCCTTTCTTCTCTAACTCATACATTGCCATCTTCTCTCTCATTTACTGCTCCACCACTTTCTCCTCTCCACCTCCTTTTAACTCTCCATTCTCTCTCTCCATATTCCGCCTTTCCCCTTATCATTCCTTTCCTCCATATCATTTTCTTCACTTCTCGTCCCTTCTTCTTCTTTCTCTTCGTCTTCTTCCCCTTCTTCTACTTCTCCTTCTCTTTCTTTCTCCTTCTCCTTCTATTCCTCCTTCTTCTTCTTATTCTCCTTCTTCCCCTATTGACCCTTCTCTCTTTCATTCCACTCCCTTCCACCATCCCTCTTCTATCCCTCGTTCTCTCTCTTCTCTTACTTCCCCTCCCTTCTATCATTATTTCCTTCTCTTTTTTCTTCCTTCTGTGACAATCCTAGTCACTACTACTCCTATTTTAAGATGATATTGGGCTGAGATGGCCCCTCCTGTAATGTCTCTCCCAGTTTCGGGATCATTGTTGTCTTTTCAACAGGCTGTATGTTGTTCAAGTGACCAGTGAGCTGAAAAACAAATCTTCACTCTCACCTTTTCCTAACGGATTCGTATTTCATATTCTCGAATTTTTGTCTTATTATTCTGTTTCCATCTTCTTGAAATTTATCTTGTCCTGCTTCTTCATCTTTCTTGCTCAATTCTCTTACTACTTAATATTTACCGTCCAATTATTCCAATTCTTAAACTTCCTCGCCAAGCTCTCCCATTTCCTCATATTTCCCGCGAAATTCTTTCTAAACGTATACATTTACCGCCAAATCATTCTATATCTTCATCTTTCCCACCAAATATCCTTCCGCTTTTCCATTTTTCCCGCGCAATTCTCCCGTTTTGTCTTTTTGACCAAACTTTTATATCTGCTTTTCAATCATCCCTCCTAAATTTTCTCCCATAGTCTTCATTATGACTTTAAAATTATCTTTTTCCTTAGCTGTTGAATAATGAGAGAGGAGAAAGTGATGAAGTAGAGCGGTATAAGTGATGGGAGACAAAATGCAGGAGAAGAAGAGAAAGATGATGGAGAAGAAGAGTTGGAAGAGAAAGAATTAAAAGGAGAAGAGGAGGAAACTGATGGAGTAGAAGATCGTATTGGACGAAAGCGGAAGAAAAAGGGGACACTTGCGCCCATGAAACAGGTGAAGTGCCCGTATCTTTTCTGTACATCACCTCACTTATTTCGTGGGTACAAGAAGCCAGTGTAAGGGGAAGAAGTGTAAGGGGACGAAGGAGAGCGAAGAAGACTGATGAGGGAAGAGTTATAATGGAAAATGGCGAGAAGAGGAGGAGAGAGAAAAAAGTAGCAGAAGAGAGTGAAAAAAGGGGAAGGATGAGGAAAATTATTAGAAGAAGAGAAGGAACAAGAACAATAACAATAACAACAAGCAAACGCTGTCCAAGGGGAAAATGTTTCTTTTGCAGCTCACTGGTCACTTGATACAAGGGAATGATTGTTTTCTTCTTGAGAGGCCGAAAACTGATTTTCTGGCAAGTGACCGAACCGGAGCTTCCTGTGAGAGCCACTTCAATGGAAAAAAATCAGTAGGAGCATCAGTTGTTATAGTCTATCCAAGCTAAGAAGACATTCTGGCAAGATGATAAGTTGACTCCAGCTTGGTCAATATTGGTTCGAAAATTATGATTACGTCTGAAATTGTAGATCAGAATATTTTCCACTGCTTGAGATCAAATTTATAATTTTTGAATCAATATTGATTGAGTTAGAGTCATTTTCCCAACTTGCCAGAATGTCTTCTTTGCTTGGACAGACTACATCATCTTGTCCTACTGAAATACACCTCTCCACTACTACTTTGCTGGGAGTGGGATTCACTGGCGGCTCGTGCTCACAAAACAGTGCCCGAATCTTTTACTGTACAGCACTTCACCAGATTCGTGGGCACGAAACGCCAGTGGTAGGATTTTAAGTCACCCACGTGCTACCTTAGGCAGGTATTACACGATAATATTTCTATGATCATAGTTGATTATGTGGAAAAAAATATGATTTCGTATTTTCATCTCTTTCCATATGATCAACTCTGATCATAGAACTATTATCGTGTAAAACCGGCCTTAGATGTTTGATCACTATTGTTAGATAGTGGAACGGATTTATTTAAAGATCTTTGAGTATCTTCTCCATTGACGTTCATTTTGTTGCCAGCAGATGAGGAAAATTTTATTCTTGAACTAGTTTTCATTTAAGAAATGGGTAGAATCTCCGTACCCTTTTTAATCATTTCTATATCTGGCATTCTGAGATTCTCATTCGAAACGTAAACCAATGATAAAGTAGCCTTTGAATGAAGAAAATATTTATTGTTTTATGAAACTGTATTTCGATTTCAAACGCCTTGTTGATGAGACATGATGCTATTGAAATATTGCTATGTATAACTATAGTAGCCATATCCAAGGAAAGAAGACCCTCTGGCAAGATAAGAAGATGACTCCAAATTGGTCAATACTGGTTCAAAAATTTTTGACCTGGTCTTAATTGTAGAAAACATTCTAATCTGATATTTCATACCAAGTCAGTAATTTTTGAACCATGACCGATCTGGAGTCATTTTCTCGTCTTGCCAGAGTGTCTTCTTTGCTTGGGCAGACTTAATTCAATTCGTCAAAAAACGAGTAGCCTATGAGAATACGCACATTTATTTATGGCAATGTTATGTCATGTTGAATTGATTAGAGAATCATAGATTGTTTGTGTTATTCCTGGCTTTGAAGAAACGAGCCGATTAAGAAATGTAAGTAATATTTCCTTTTTCAAACTTCTCTTGAAGAGATTATATCGATAAATGAATTGTGACAATGATACCAAATGCAAGATGGATAGGAAAAAGGGTAAAGTATGAAAAAGGAAAGGGAATAAAAAAAAGTATAAAAAGAGTGAAGATGAGAAACCAAAATAAAAAACAAGATGGATAAGATAAAGAAGCAGAATAAAAAAGAAAAGGGATTAAGAAGAAGAGTAAAGGTGATAAAGAAAAGAGAAGTGATGTAGTTTTGTAGTTTAGCCGTGAGGGGGATGGGGGGTTTCAAGAAAAGACAGAGTATGAAAGAGAATCTCTTCATTCTATATTCACTTCATTTTCCATTATGAAATACTCTGGAAATGTGATAATGATTCATTACAAAGTAAATTTTCCACAATGAAGACCTAGAATTCGTTTAGGACCAGGAACCTTCAGTAAAATTGGAAGACAATCAGCCAATAACTTATTACACAAGCATAAAAGCAATCGATTATTTTCCTTGAATTAATAAACTCGAAGTTCAAAGTTTGAAAGTCCCTGTCATAACGCTAATATCGACGTTTTTGAATAATCACCTTTTTCCAGGAAGGAGGAGTTTTGGACGCAATTATTGGAAAATATCAACCGAAAGGGTTTCCATAACCTCCAATCAGGATTCTGTTTTCAGAAAAGGATTGAAAAAATTATGACAATCGAAAATTCACAATAATATACAAAATCTTGGAATAGGTAAAATTTTTAGAAAAATCTTGTTGTACTCTCCATTTTTCATGCTTCATTTTCTGTTCTTGACACAACTTTACCCATATTATCGATATGCAATAAATAAAATGTTCATTCAGTTTTCCTGCGCTCAGGCTTATACCTCTGCAGGCTTTTTTCATTTATATTGTATAGTTATAAGATATTGCATAAAATGTATGAATTATTTTGTGAATGGGAAACAAATTTGATTTGAAATTCGAAATTGTGAATTATTGAATGATTGATTATGATCAAGATTTTGGTTATCAATCTTCGTTTGTAGTATCCATCCTATTAAATTGATGAGAAATCTTGAGGAGAAAGAAGAAATATCCAGAAAATCCATGCTAAAAGTGAATTGGAAATACCAAGTGGAAAATTGGGAGGCACTACACGTCGAGAATTTGGTTAATATCATTGCACTAACAAGAGAGCGAATAAATTGTTAGAAAACAAGACAACTCAGGATTACAAGTCGGAAAAATGTTCAATTGGACTTGCTGTCCAGACGGAAAAGGGGGTAGGGAGTAGAAGAATAAAGGAGACAGTTGAAAAAAGCAAATAACCAATTAGATTTGTACTGTTCTCTTTGAACAAGTTCTTATTACGAATATCTCTTTTCAACAACCCTCAGACGACTTCTACCTCTCCTCCCAACGTAACTTATTCTTTTTTCTTTCATTCTTCTTCTGCCACTTCTTTTTCCATCTCCTCCTTTTTCTTCTTCTTCTGCTTCTTTTTTTGCTTCTCCCACCACTTCTCCTTCTCCTCCTTCTTTACCTGTTTTCCTCCTCCTCCTTCATCTTTTCTTTCTCCTTTACCTCCTCCACATCCTCCTCCTCCTCTTTCGTTTTCTTCTTCTTTTTTTTGCATCTCCCACCACTTCTACTTCTCCTTTTCCTTCTCCGCCTCCTTCTTCTCTGTTTCCCCTTCACCTCCTTCACCTCCTTCTTTCTCTGTTTATCCTTCCCCTCCTCCTTCTTTTTAATCGTTTTTTTAATCCTTGTTCTACTCTCTTCCCTTCTCTTCTTCTTCTACTTCTCCTTCTTCTTCTCCTTCTTCTTCTTCTTCTTCGTATTTTTTTATTCTTATCCTCCTCTTTCCCCTTATATTCTTTTTCTTCTTCTTCTCCTTTTTCTTCTTCTTCTCCTTTTTCTTCTTCTTCTTCTCCTCCTCCTTCTCTTTCTTCTTCTTCTTCTTCTTCTCCTTCTTTTTCTTCTTCTTCTCCTATCTTTTTCTTCTTCTTCTCCTCCACCTCCTCCTCCTCCTCCTCCTCCTCCTCCTCCTCCTCCACCTCCTCCTCCTTTTTCTTCTTCTTCTCCTCCACCTCCTCCTCCTCCTCCTTTTTCTTCTCCTCCTCCTTCTTCTTCTCCATCCTTCCACTCCCTCTCACTTTTTTACTACAAAATCTCCTCATTTTCTTTCTTCTTCTTATTCTTTATCCTCATCACTTATTGTTCTCCTTTTTTTCTATCGCATCTTCTCGTTTTCCTTTTTTCTTCTTTTTCTCCTCCACTCCATTTTCTTTCCTTCCCTCTCAATCTTCTTCTCTCACTCGAATCCCTGTATAAGTCTCTCCAGAAGCATTTCCTAGTCAATTATTATACCTCCTTTTTTCTCCCTTCTCCCAATTTCTTTTGTTCAATCTCTTCCTTTTTCCCCTTGTACAGATTGTCATCCAGCATCCCTTCTCCCCTACCCACTCTCTTCTGTAATCGCAAACTTGATTCCGTAACGAGTTCACTTTCTGAGTTTGAATTGCTCTCTTATCTCGGGTGTAATGAACAAGTACTTGAATTACACGCTGCCAGTACCGAGACTCACTCTACTGGAATAAGCTACTGCATTGGGAAAGAAAGCCTACTCTTTTTTATCTTGAAGCAGTTGATAATATGGGTGAAATAGTGCAATATTATACTGAAGTACTTCTAGAATGGATTCTTAGTATAGTAGTGGAAATGAGAAACGCGTCTGGCGCGTTTGAATACACGCCAAGTAAACGCAATGTGTGAAACCAGAAGCCTAATATGAACCCTGTTAGTTTCTAGTTTGAATGAAAAATATGTGTCCTATTGTCCTATTGTCTGTTCACCAAACATTTGCAGGTTATTGATATTTTTCTGTTTAAATTCTTGCCTCAACTTGTTATCTTTATTTGAAATTCTGACTGACAATCTTCATCAAACCCTCTTTACACAGCGAAGTCTAATAAGAAGTATTAGTGATTCGTAGTAGTAATGCAGAGTCTAAAAATTGATAACGGATTCCAACTTGTTGATAATATTATGAGATACTTGCCGTCAGGAATCTCCGCCATATTGGATATGAACTGTGTCTTATATCAATTGAGTGATTGAACATTTGGAAGCTTTCAAACTCAGTTTAGGTATTTCTCAAGTAGAATCAAGTTGAATAGGGGAAATTGATTATAACACAATGGCGACTCGTACCCACGAAACAGGTGTAGTGCTCGTATCTTTTACAGTACAGCACTTCATATGTTTCGTGGGCACAAGCTGCCAGTGTGATAAAACACTAAGTTTCAATTAGCCAATAGTTTTCCTCTTGAATTCTTGGAGATAATTATTGTCTAATGAGCCTACGCCACTCTTCAACTCCACGAAGCGAATATTTTGTGTATATGAGCTTCCTATTTGTAGGATTGCGTATCAAATTGATGGATTTTTGTATCACTACTGCGTTTCACTATCCTGCTTATCAGAAAGCCGTGTGAAGAATCCAGCTCGCAAGAACGGTTCCCTGTTCAGAACAATTATAGTCTTAATGAACAGTTTCTTGAAATGAAGGATTCTTTTCATCTTCAAAAATGTGTCTACTGCTTGAAGATTCTTATACACTTTTTATCCAGTATAGTATAGTACTTTTTCCATTATACACTCTTTATCCAGTTACTCTGTCTTGCGAAGAATCTTTAACACGCCATATATCTTGGCTCATAGGCCACATAGAAAGTTCTGGTTTTTACTAGTTGATTGGTACCATTCGACCCTACAATTTGAGCAATGTTTACATTGAATTTGTTGTTTGATGTTAATTATTGTTCTAGTTAAATAATTAAAATTCGAAGTGACACAATTTGGATGTGTTTATTCACGAGTGTTTATTGGTAGATCAGGTGATCAGAAAATTTTTAAAATTTGAAATATGAAAATTTTGAAATACTGCGTTATTATATCATCAATGATAATTTTTAAAAGATAGTGTTTTTGTCAGATGCATTCATCTATAAGTAGTGTTGAGTACAGTGACTAAACATGGTGTTTCAGGAGGAATGGTTCTCAGGCTGATTCCTAACACCAAGTAGACAAAAGAGTTCCATGGGACCAGCCCCAAAAAACGCTTTGTTACCGAGATAACAATGGCGGAAAATTGAGATTTTTCAAAATACATAAATTTTTTTAACTTTTTAGAGGCTTTAGTGAGGTTCTAAAATAACCAATTCTTATGTAAAATTAGCTGAGGAATTCAATGAAACCAGTTCCAAGTTTGTAACTTCAATGGTTATTGAGATAATTGGAAAAATATGTTAGAAAACGCAATTTTTCAACAATAAAGGTTATAACTGGATAAGGAATCATAAAATTGTATTTTCATTAATGGAAGTTGATGAGAGTCGGATCCTTGAGAAAAAGTTAAATGGCGGCGATTGTGTAAGTCTTATCCAAATCTCAGAAATAGCGATCAAAAATAGGAAAATCGTTACTAAACACAAATTCATCACTTGTCCTATGTTTTGTCAATTTTTTTTTTTTGTCTACTTGGTGTAAGGAATCAGCCTGACAAGTATTGCTAATTTCTCCTGAAACACCTCTATAAGAGTATAATAGTCACTGTATAGTGTTGAGTTTGGACTCTTGTTTTTTTCAAATCAGTGACTTATTTTCAAGTTTCAAACTACTGGACTTTCTTTGGTTCACTCTTTCTACTGCATTTCAAAAAGTGTTTTTTAGGTTATTTCTAATAAGAATAAAACATAGTAAAATCAGACAGGACAAAGTGGAGAGAGGAAGAGACGAGAAGAAGCCCCAGAAGGAGAAGGAGATGATGAAGGTGGTGGTGGTGGAGGAGGAGTAGGAGGGTGTCGATGAGAAGGAGAAGGAGGAGGGAGAAGAACAGGAGGTGGACGAGGGGGAGTAGTAGTCAAAAGGACAGTGCAACGCTAGTTTATGATCATGTATTCGGTATGCAAACACGGCTGCTTAGCTGTGCTCTGCTCAATGCGATGCCTTTCATGGGCCATGTGTGCCAGACCTCATGAATATAGATGTGAAAATGAGGAGGAGGATAAGGAGGAGGTGGAGAGGTGTTGAGGGTGAGGAGGAGAAGGAGTAGAAGGAGGAAGAAGAAGAAGTGGAGTAGAGACACTGACTGAGCAGTTTGCCACCAACATTTAAGCTCTTTCCTGTCATGCTCATCATTCATCTCTTGCTTTTTCTCCTGCTTTCTCTCTTCATCTTCCTCTTTCTCTTTATCTTTCTTCTACTTTTTTCTCTCTTCATCCTCCCATTTTTGTTTTTCGCTCTTTATTTTTCTCTAATCTTCAAGCACATATTTACTATTTTATTTCATGCTCTAGTTTTAGGGATCTTTAGGGAGCTTAGGAGCAGTCTTACTTTCAAGAGTTATACATGGTGATTGGTGATATATCATCAAAGACACGCCTTCTCAATACACTTTACATTGTAACTGGGTGTCTTCTCAGCTTGCGCGGACTATATCTGTAAGCATTCTAAGCATTAAAATGTATTTGCAACTATAACTATATCATAACAGTTGAATTATGTATACTCAACTTCAAAAAGTTCGGTAGTTTCGTCTGCACCTTGTGCGTTTCAACAGCTGATATCAATTATTGGAGTTATCTTTTAGCTATACCAAGGTAATTTTTGAATCAATCAAGACAATAAATGAATACTTCACATACGCTTTCAGATTTGATCGCAAAAAATAATCCAATAGATACTGGAACAGCGGTGTTCCCTCTCACCTACCCCCATGGTTGAGTGTTAATGGAAGGTATGTTCTTGAGAATTCCTCTCCAAGAATGGACATCTATATATCCAAATTCCGCCTTTTCATGAAATTAAAACATCATTTACATTACCGTTAACATAATTATTATAAAATCCTACATTTGAACAATTTTCGTAGGTTTCCATAGTCTATACTCAGTTATTAAAGCAAGCAATGTAATTGCCTATCATTTTTAATGTTTGTTTGTTTGTTTGTTTGTTATGAGGGTGAAGCTCACATGAGCTCATAGGCTTGTGCTTGGGTAATGATATGGATGATAGATGACGACTACTTTAAGGTCCGGGACCGACGGCTTATCGTCTCCTCCGAAAGACGGGGTGGCCGTATCTATGTGATTGTGCTGTGGTCAGTAATATAGGATATGAGCCGATGTATTTTGTAATCTACATAATTAAAGTGAATGAATCTGAATCTGAATCTACCCCCCGTACCAATAGACTTATGTCATATTTCGTGTGATGTATTATGAAAATAAAAATCGATTTCCATTTCTAATCAGCAGATGTTGCATCAAGTTTCATTGAAATATTCTAATGCATTCAACTGTAATTGGTCACATCTGGTGAGAAAGATAGGTGAAACCACCTCATATATTGGCTTCAGCTATACATAACCATATTCATAGGCGTGCTCACGGGGGTCAACAAGGGTACCGCGATGCCCCCATTGGCCCCTTAAAAATAACAAGTTTAGAACAAAAACAGAAACAATTATCCTATCATTGCCAATGTCACTTATTATAAAATATATTTAAACTTATTTTTAACAATAAACTTATTGAAAATATCGCTTATCGTAACCAGTTGCTTGTGTGGCTGTTCTAAACTGAGCAGCTTAAAAAAGCTAAGTAAAGATCAATGATGGACCAAGACCGAATGGAAAACTTTTTACTACCATTCATCGAGCAATATAATATGATCAAATCCGCAACCTCAGAAGATATAATAGATAAGTTTAAGTTGACGGTATCCCACAGACAAAGGTTGTAGAAATCAATTTTATTTATTTATTTAAGCAATCGTTTGTACAGCAATGGGGTACAGCGACCCCATTTACATAAAACACGTCATTTTGTAACTACCCATGAACTCGTTAAACACATTTAAATCTAGGTTCGAAACACATAGTAGATTCATTTAATAAATATTTCTCTAGAGTTGTCTGTAGATTTTGTATGTGTTTCACGATAGAGGATTAAATCTATTCGTTACTGAAACTTATTCACCTGGGGGTAATAAACTTATTACCCCTATCCACCTGGGGGTACCAGTAGCGTAGCCAGAGGAGGGTCCAGGGGGTTATGTTAACAAGTTAACTTTTGAGCATAACTATGCTTAAAATATTCTGATTACTAAGGTTTAAAGTGTATTTGTTTGAAATATATTATCATCAGTCAATCTGTATAATCAATTTGAGAAAGAGTGCTTTACAAGGGATTACCAGAGATTGATAATGGCGTAACAACTGAAACCGGTATCTCAATTTTCTAATAAATCAGTGGTTCGACAACATCTTGTCTTTCCATTTGAGTGTTTCTGATCCACAGTGAATTCAATCAGAATTCAGAATTTTTTAAAGTGAAAAGTGTTTTTCAAAGTGGAAATTGTATTGTAAACATCCATCATCCATCATCATTCATTCACTATATAGCCTAAACATCATCATTCACTTATCACCTTTGCTTAAAATACTTGATATAAGTCGCAATTGTAACAACAAATAATGAACCGATAGCATTAAAATAATACTGTTATGGGATATGATTCAACCCTCAAAGTGAAGTCCGTATTATTCAATACAAATAATAGAGGGCTCTAAAACGGTATTTTGTAGTGTAAAATTTCAAAATTTTCCCGCTGAACCCCCGCATCCCCTTGCTCTTGGGGGTTGAAACCCCCAAACCACCCCCCCCCCCTCGAAATCGAATCTCGGCTACGCCAAGCGGTAAACCCCTCAGAACCTACTGCCTGGTACCCCCATTAATTAAGGTCTGCGGACGCCTATGATCATAGGTATTATTGAAAATTGCAACAAGTATCACTGGACTATTTCCATACGTTCAACTGTATTATGTTACATCATTTACAAGAGACAGACGAACCCACCTTGCGTTTTGGCATCAAATATACATAACGTACCATATTATTACACATGTGATGATATAATATTACATCAAGCATGTCCTCCACGTTGAAGAGCCACTACATTATTATAGTCTGTGCAAGCAAAGAAGAGCCTCTGGCAAGGTTCGAAAATGACTCCAGCTTAGTCAATATTATTGTTCAAGGATTATGAATGTGGTCTTAATAGTAGATCTAATTGTTTCCCACAATTTTAGTTAAAATTGATAATTTTTGAACCAATATTGATCAAGCTAGAGTGATTTTCCCATCTTGCCAGAGGGTCTTCTTTGCTTGCACAGACTGTAGTAGTGCAGTCGACAACGTCTTATCTATCTAATTCCGAGTACTAATCATCAACAGCAATGTTACAGAGGGTGGGCCGACACTGGACTTGACACCTAATATGGTATGATGTGAAATGCGATAGGGTCACGTGATGAGCCCCTCATGAATATCACGTGTCATGTGACCAGATGAGAGCTCGTGAAATGTTGAGAGGGGGTCAAGATGCTGGGGGTAGGGAGAAAGAGAGATTCAGATTCAATCACTCTATTCATGTGGATTACATGATACAGTATATCGATTCAAATCCTAAGCTATAAAAAGAATCGAATTCCGTGAATTACATAACAAATTAGAATAATTACTCAGTTCACATGAGATTATCAAGTATTAAGTATTATGGTGTTGTGTATCCATTTTTTTTCCACTTTGAAATTTAAAACTCAATAAAAAACACTTATAAATGGAAATAAACTTACTTAGTAGTAGTTACTATAGTTTCGACCTGTTGTGTGGCCATCTTCAGACTGAACATTCTGAAGTATTAAGTATTATAAAATTGACTATTAAAGCATGTAAAAAGACTCAGATACTTATTTTTTCTCAGGACTACTGTATTTATCAAACTTCCAATTAATGAAAATCAAAGTACTCTTTCCAAAAACTTTGAATAATTACAATCAGAGTATCATTTATTTGAAAATATTTTTATTTTGATTGTAATTATCCAAAGTTTTAACAAATACAGTAGCCCAAAAAGAAAATAAGTACTCTTTTCAAATATTTTTATTCTGCATAGCATTTTAAATACTGTGATGGCTTTTACGCTGAAACATTTTATGCAAAATAAAAATATTTGAAAAGGGTACCTTGATCACCCATTAATTGAAAAATGACTCAGATCTATGTTCCTCTTACTGTACAGCACTTCACCTTTATCCGCCAGTAATACGAGATTATTAAGCTGAAGGTTATATTTATTTGTACTGTAACCTATCTATAAAAAATGGCGGAGTTTAGACGTAGACTGTAAATTCTTAGACAGATAGAGAGTAAAGTTAGTGATTATATGTAATGAGAGAGATTAGATTTCATGATACTTCTCTACATGTAGATTAGTAGCTTTCAACCTTCAGAGTTCATAGGCACATAAAATTCCTCCAAAATTCTTTATAGTGAAAACTACCTGTTCGAGCTAGGTTTTCCGGAACTCGATTAAACAGGAAAATTTTCAAAACCTCTTTCTACAAGATGTTACAGCTTGATTCTATGATTCTCTACTTTCATTCTTCTTTTTTTTAACCCCTTTCTGTTACAGTGACTATATAAGATTATTATAATTATAGTCACTGACAGAAGATTCTTATATATTCACTGTACTTTCTTCATTCATTATTACAGCGTAGGGGTTCTACTTTCATTCATTCAAGACATCAATATCGTAATATCATTATATATCATCTTGAGAAAATCATAACCTATCACTTGTGAACTGCAACGTACATCAGAGCGTTCCTGTTCATAGCTGACGCAATAAGTCAGGCGGTATCGTCTGCTTCTTGTGGGCTCCAACAGGTGATGAATTCAGTTAAGAGTTGTCATTCAGTTAAACGCCTAAATAATGTTCCGGAAACCAGAAGTGACAATAGAAGCCTCATGTATCAGCTGCTAGTAGTTTGAATCACTTTTAAAATACAGACGAAGCCACCTAATTTTCAGGTTTCAGCTATATCACATTTCTTGAGCAATCTGTAGAAAAACCAAAGAGAAGTTTGATGACTCCAGCTCGGAAAATATTGGTTCAAAAATTATGAATTACGTCACAAATCTTATATAGATCGAAGGAACGAATATTATTCTAATTTACTCAGCTTTATTAATTCATCAACAGAACCATGGTATAAGACTACTGCTACAAGACAAACACGATATGATGAGCGTTTTATTATATTGGATAAATATCTATACTACCGTCTGTCCAAGCAAAGAAGACCCTCTGGCAAGATGGGATAATGACTCAAGCTCGGTATATTTTGGTTCAATAATTATCAATTTGATCTCAAATTGTGGGAAACAATTTCATCTACTCTAAAGACCACATTTAAAAATCTTGATCGAGTATTGACCAAGCTGGAGTCATTCTCCCATCTTGCCAGAATATCTTCCATGCTTGGACAGATCACTCAAGAATGGCTCAAGATCGGTCAATTTTGGTAGAAAAATTATCAATTCGATCTCAAATTATAGGAAACAATTCGATCTACTCCAAAGACCACATTTATAATTCTTGATTGGATATTGACCAAGCTGGAGTCATTTCCCCATCTTGCCAGATGGTCTTCTTTGCATGCACAAACTATAGAAGTTTGAAGCAGGATAAATGGGATGAATACAATACAGTGTTTCAATACAGACTTGCAGGAAAAGAGTAATCAAAACAAAGCTATAATAGTAATAACGGTTGCTGGACTCCAGACCTATCAATATTCTTTTATAATCCCGGCCCTTCGCCCCTCAAATGCCTCAAACGACCCGAGTTGGGTTGATAACAGCTCATTCAACACACTTTTCGCTTCTCGAAATAGAAACCAAGTGAAACAAGCCAAAATTAAATTTTACAACCGCTATATCAATTTGCTGTGTAGAAGAAAGAAGGATGAGGAGGAGGAGGAGAAGAAGGAGAGGTGAGAAGGAGGAAGAAGTATAGAAAGAAGTTGCAGGATGAGAAAACAAATAGGAACGTGGAAGAGAAGGAGTGGAAGTGGAGAAAAATAAGAGGAAGGGGAAGATGAAGAAGAAAACGTTGGGTGAGAGAGGACGAGAGGATGTAACAAAAATTAGTAGAAGGAGAAAACGAGAATAAGAGGAAAATGATTATGAGGGAAAAATGTAAGAGAAGAAGGAAACGAAGAAGAAGAAAAAGGAGAAGAAGGAAAAAAAGAAGGAGGAGGAGAAGAAGGAGAAAAAGGTCGAGGAGGAGAAGAAGATAAGGAAAACGATGAAGGTGAGAGAAAGTAACGAGGATAATTAGTGACCTAAGAAGTAGATGATAAATAAAAATTAGGAAAAGAAGAAGGCTAAGAGAATGAAAAGGGACAAAAGAATAAGAAGGTGAATCAAATGTAAGAAGGAGACGAAAGAGTCAGATTGGAAGAAAAACTAGAAGAAAAGGAAAGAGAAGAGAGAGGAGGAGAAGAAGAAGAAGAGGAGAAGACAGTGTTGTTAGTGTTCGCTTCTATGAATAATTGGAAAATGAAGGAGTAGAACAAAAGATGATGGAGGAGAAAAATAATTTGAAGAAGATGAGTGAGTGATAGGAGGAAAACAAAAAGAAGAGTCGGATAATATGGAGGAGGAGTGGCAAGAGGACAAAGGAAAGCAGAAGAAAAAAGAACGAGAAAAAAAAAAGTTAAAAAATGAAGAAAACCAAAGAAAAGTCCTTCTTCTCACCAAACAAGAGCTCCAATCTCGTACCAATGATTTTCATACAATTTCCATGGTGAGTTTTCACGAATGAGCTTTTCTCCCGAGTGGCAATAGCCCTTTTCGTTTTTTTCTCGGGAAATTCTGGTTCTTTTTCCCAGGCGCTTTTCACTTTTCCTCGGGTCGTGAAAGCGATATTGCCTCCCACTAAGATTTCCCTTTTCAAGTTATAGTCTGTCCAAGCAAAGAAGACATTCTTTTTCTTTAGAAAATGACTCCAGCTCAGTCAATATTGATCCAAAAAATTAAAAATTTGGTTTCAAATTGTAGATCAGGATGTTTCCTACAATTTGAGACTAATTTTATTATTTTCAAACCAATATTGACCGAGCTGGAGTCATTCTCCTAATTTGCCGAAATGTCTTCTTCGCTTGGACAAACTATATCTATAGAGAAGCGTCCGACGACGCTGTAATTCTTAATTTCTGTCCCGATGACTCATTTCTTTCGAATTTATTTGTTGCTCCACTTCCATGCTATCAGTGCCTTGGGAACTTTGCTCTCTACAACGACTTTTCTCGCTTAATTCAACTGTTCTCAATATCTGTTACATGGAATGATCTAATTTCAATTCTCAATCCACTAGTCTATTCATTCATGAGTTGTGTGACAAAAAAGGAATAGGCTTCTTATTTCGCTTTCTTATTCATTGATTTACAATATGAAAGCACTATTCATATTAAATTTCTTGTTTTGAAGTGGACAAGAATCCATTAAATTTAATGATGTTATCTCTCTCAATTCAATTTGTCGAATTTTTCTTTTGGTGTGAAATTCAGTGTTTTGGGAATGGTTTATGACATAACCTTTTTTGTTTGGTTGTTTGTATAAATTTAAGAGGAACAGTTTTGGGCTATGAAGCCTGTTGTACTCTTTGATGTGAAATAACTAAATAAAGATGAATGAAGATGAATATTCATACAGCTTATTTGATGGTATCAGATGAAATTATCAAGTTACTACAACCTACCCTCTTTCTTGTACTTTCTTAGGGTGCATTCACAGTGGGTTAAGAGATGGAGATCAAAATCAAGATGAAGCGTTCTAATGACTATTTGTCCCATTTAATAACTTTCTAAAATAGCAAATCATGGCAATGAAATTAGAGTAAATGTTGTCAAAACTTTGAAGGAAAAACGCAAGCAGGGTTTTTAGTTCCTACTGCTGTTAAGATTAGTCACACCCTGGAATACGATGAAGAGAGATAACTTATTATGAGAATGTTGGCTGAATAATAATGCATTGTATAATGGATTATATCCTACCAAGGATATGTATCGATACATTGATGTTTCAACACCAAATATTGATGCCCTTTTCATGGAAATTCATTTATTTATTAATCTATTGGCAACAATTATCAATGAATTGAAATAAAGATTAATAAAAGATATTTATAAATAATCAATGGTAAGATAACTAGATATAGATGAACACATCGATTTTCTACTCTCAATGTTTTTTTTACTTATCAAAGTTCAAAAATTGATGATTCGTTTTTTGTTACTCATCTCTTTTCTCTATCAATTATCTTTCTCAACAATCCCCTCTTAATCAATTTAGTTTCAAAATTCCAAACATAATCTCAAATCGAATCAGTTCTGTAAATCTCACTTCTGTTGATTATCTACACCCCTGATTGTTTACAGTGTTGCAACACTTCAGTAGCTGGTGGATGGAATGGGGAATGGTAGATGAGAAGGGGATGTTTAGCTGACAGGGAAGCTCTTAGAGCAGAATCAACAGACTTGAGAAGTTGTTGAAGACTTGCGGGAGGTGACTTCAGCTGGGACAAGACAAGACAAGACACGACAAGTGTTCGGTGACAAGTGCAGGATTAGGAGGTGGTGAAGTGATATGGGGAGGAGGAGGAGGAGGAAGAAGATGATGAGAAGAAAAATGAGGATGGTGAGAAGAAGAAGTAGAAGGACGATAAACATAAAGAAGAAGAAGAAGAAGATGAAGAAGAAGAAGAAGAAGAAGAAGAAGAAGAAGAAGAGAAAAAAGAAGGAGAGTGGAAAGAGAAGAAGGAATAGAAGGCACTGGCGGCTTGTACTCACGAAACGGGTGAAGTGCCCGTACTTCTTACTGTACAACACTTCACCTGTTTTGTGAGTATGAGCCGTCAGTGATAGAAGCTGTGTTGAACGTAGTGTGGGCTCGATTTGTCTAGTAGAACTATTCAAGATCATTGAGACTGAGGATTGAGAAGGAATTTGGAACAGAAAAAAATGAGTGATAGTTGAAAAGGTGGAAAGTATCTCGATATTCCACTGTATGTGACTGGGATAATGAGCACAAAGATTTCAAAGAGTCCATGAGTAGTTGTGGAATTGATATTGTGGTAGTTATCCATAATAAATGAAAAGACAAGATCTCAGTTTACCAGAGATTGATAATGGTGTAACAACCAAAACCGGTATCTCGATTTCCTAATAAATCATTGGTTTGACAACATCTTGTTTTTTCATTTATGATTTCAAAGAGACTCATTTAGATTTGTGGAGGTCAAGATGACTGAATTATTAATATAGTGATAGAAAATTTCTGTTGATTGGTTAATTGAATAATATTGACTGATTTGGAAGTAATGGGAAAGGAGAAGAAGGACGGTGTGTAATAAAGAGTTAATAGCAATAAAAATGAAGGTGAATATAGATTTTAAAGAACTTTGTAGTACTGAATCGGAAACAGTTATGAGCTATCAGAGCCTGTTGCTTCCATACCTGTATGTATTATTGGGAGATAGTAAAATAAATAAATACTAGATAGGAGGTGGGGGCTGGGGGGACATGATCAATTAGAAGACGAAAAGGAGAAGAAGGAGAATAAGCTGGAGAAAAAAAGGGATAAAAGAATATAGAAAAGGAAGAGAGAGAAGGGAAAAAAGAAGAAGGAGAAGAAGAAGAAGAAGAAGAAGAAGAAGATGAGAAGGAAGAAGGAGAAGAATAAAAAGAAGAGGAAGAAGAAAAAGATGATGATGATGAAGAAGAAGGAGAAGAAGAAGGGAAAGAAGAAGGAGAAGGTGGTGAACGAGAAGAGTGGAGTGGAAAAGGAATAGGTGTATTGAACATAGTATAGGTTCGGTTTTGTCTAGTGAGACTATTCGAAATCATTGTCGAGAAGAAGGATTTTTTGAGAATAAGGAGGTGTAGAAATGGATAGATAGAAGGATTGGTAGTAGTGGGATGGGTGAGAAAGGCAGAGAAAGTGGATGACTAGGAGAAAATATCAAGAAAATGTGGGAAAAATGTTGAAGGAGAGTTGGGAAGAAGAGCAAGATCGAGAGGAAGCTTACGACGATGGAAAAGAAGAAGAAGAAGAAAAAAAAGAAGGAGAAGAAGATGATGAAAAAGAAGAGAAAGAAGAAAAAGAAGAAGATGATGATGAAAAAGAAGAAGGAAAAAATAAGAAGGAGAAGGAGAAGAAGAAGAATAATAAAATGAGAAGAATAAGGAGAAAAAGAAGAAAAAGAGGAAAAAGAGGGAGAAGAAGAATAAGAAGAAGAATAAGAAGAAGGGGGAAGGAGAAGTAGAACAAGACATGCTTCGTTGCCAAGACAGCTCTAGAGATGTACCACAGCGGATAGCCTAGTGAGACAGAACAGCTTGAAGCGGCTAGATTTGCACTGCTTTGCTTAGCAGTCTGATTGAGTGGTAGCTGGAGATGTCCTCTCAGTCTTCCCTTCGCCTACCCTAACCTAACCTAAATCCAAAGCCCCAAACACATTGTTTGTCGCTAACAACTTGTCAAGTGCCAATTGAAGGGAGAAGGAAAACAGGGCATAGTGAGAAGTGGTGAAGGAGAGAAATGAGATAAAGAAGTGTGCGGGGGAAGAGAAATTTGGGGTGAAGAAGGAGAAGGATGAGGAGGAGAAGTAGGATGCGAATGAGGTGGGGAGGGAAAAGAGAGGTGATGGAGAGGTGGTGGTGAAAGAGAACAAGAACGAAGGAGAATAGAAGATAAATGATGGAGAGGTGATGGTGGAGGAGAACAAGAACAAAGAAGAATAGAAAATGAATGATGGAAAGATGATGATGGAGGGGAACAAAGACGAAGGAAAATAAAATAAAGAGAGAGGAGAGAGAGAGTGAAAGAGAGATTATTATCTCGAGTGAAGCTTGATAGAGTAGAGTATGGGACTGGTAGTATCTTCAGGAGGACATATAATATGGAAGTTATAAAAGGTGAAACGGGAAAACCCTTATTGAAGATTTGGACGGAAAAGATGAACTTCATCAATGAAAATAAATAAGTTAAGACATCATTTTGCTATTGGAAATAACCAACCATATCAATGTAATCCGCACTAAATCATATAGCTACCGGTGAAGTCAACCGGTTTCGCCTGTCTCTTGTACGTGATGTAACCTGCTAACAGCTGATGAGATGGATTTATCGTATCTTGATTTCAAGAACATTATCTCGACATAGCTAGCGGACAACTCTCATTGACACCATCAGCTGTTAGAGCATACAAAGATTAGACGAATCCACCTTTTCTTTTGGTGTCAGATTTAACTGAGATAGAATTAGAAACTGTCACTTCACGAAATATTATGCATCATGATTAAGAATAGAACAAAATTCATGAGAAAGTGATTCTTATGAGGAGACAAAAATAAGAGCATACCCCCGATTTTAACTACAGGATAATGACATAAAACTAAAAATATACAAACTTCGTAAGAAACACTCTGAGCAACTGATCATAGCTTCCTTCAATAGAAGGCCATGGCCTAAAAATTGACAAATATGTAGAGTAGGGAATTGGGTCCATTTAAAAGCATTGAAATCATTTTCCAATCAGCAGTTCGAATAGATGCGTTTCTTGTGTGCGTTCTCACATTTGACTTGCTACAAATCATAAGGTATATTGATAAATAACTGTCTAATCTTAATCTTTGTTGTTAATCTCTATCACAACTTATTACAAAAAACACAGAAGGAATTCTATACAAATAGTTTCATGCACGTTTTTCATGGGAATATTGCTCAAAGAGAGAAAACCCGAGTCAACATGCATGATTTGTATCTGTACTTAATGCTTTCATATGAAAAAACTGTTCCTAAGGTGCGACGTTGCCATATTATTAGGGCACGGCCTTCTATTAAAGGAAGCTATGCATAGATTCATCCACCCGTCTTTTGGAGGATAAGCCGTCGGTCCTGTCTGCCTAGACAGTAGGCTAGTCGTCATCCTTCATCATTCCTCTCTCATTACCCAAGCACAGGCCTAGGACCCCATATAGGCACTCCTCTCAGATAAATGATTCTTAAAAAGAGAAAGAAACATATAAGAGCGTTCTAGTGAGAACTAAGTAAGTCTAGTGGGATTTGCAGACGTGCGAACATGCGCGTGCACGGGTGAACACTACTGTTGACTACGTCACATGCATTCCATGTGCTAGAGTGTGCTCGACGAGCATTGCTTGTGTTCGTATATTATATTCAAGCAAAGAAGACATTCTGCCACGATGGGAAAATGATTCCAGCAAGATCAATATTGGTTCAAAAAAATTATGAATTTAGTCTTGAATTGTAGATCAGAATGTTCCCTACAATTTGAGACCAAATTTAGATTTTTTGAAAGAATTTTGACCGAACTGGAGTCATTTTACCATCTTGCTAGAATGTCTTCTTTGCTTGGACAGACTATATGTTGATGTGTTCGTGTATGCTCGTGTTTGTGTGTGTTCGTGAGTGTAACCCGTACGTTATATATGAGGAACGAACCGCCGGTCTGAGTTGAGGTTGGAGCGAGCCGAGCCAAACCAAGAGTTGAGCGGAGGAAAATGCAATTTTATAAGCTGTCCCGTTAGCAACCAGCCAACCGCAGACTGGCAGGCCCCCTAGACTCCCTTCTCAACCCCTTTTTCCACCCCCATACACTGTACACCCCTAACGCGTACATATCCTTTTTCACAAAATTGACGTCCCTTGGTACAGTAACCCCCTTTCTCACTTCTACTTCACTAGACTACTAGGCCGCGATAGTGTCTCCCTCTGGATTTGACTCCCCCTTTTACGTGTTACTTCCCTCCTTGGTGTTTCCTCTCTTTCCCCTTATTTGAACCCTCTCCACAAAAATCACATACTTTTAAATTTTTTTCTAAAAATCTTTGTTTCTTCAATCTCCTTGAATTTACACTTCCCAAGTGCCTCCCAAATGTCATACAGTATCATCATATTATCTCATATTAACATGATTTATATTGGAAATTTATATTATAACATAATTTAGGTTAGCCACATCAACCTTTCATAGGAAGAGAGTATTTTTCTCCACAAAAACACTTCCTTTTCAACCCCTTTCTTTAAGAAATATTCGTTCCTATTCAACTCAAATTTTTTCTTTTTTTTCTCAATAATTTTTCTGGTTTGTATTTTGGTTTCATGTATATAATCGTATTTTAGGTTAACCCCACTAACCTACATCCAACTTCCAGAGAAAGATGGCTTTTCCCACAAAAAACTTATTTTCCCCTCTTTCTCTGATAAATGCGAGAAATTGTTCCTATTCAATTCAAAATTCCTCTCATTTGAATTTTGGTTCAAGAATTAGTGAGAGTACCTGTGAATATAATTCCGTAATATGACGTTCATTCCACATGCAATCCATAACATAATTAGCTTTTAGTGAAAAACATTAAAACATGGTAGTTAACATCAATACAAATAAAATACTTGATAATTGAGAAAAAACAACACTGGATTACCATCACACACTAAAGAGTCACTGAACAAATATATTATAAAACAAACCTTAAAGAATTCACATACAATATAGCAGACTTAGTGTTTCCTTTATCTTAGGGCTTCTTCTATCATTGTTTTTTTATTTCAAATAACAATAACAGAACCTTTTTCAATGTTTTTTTTCAATAGATAGAAATATAATAATAATAATGAATAATTGAAAACGGTACTGTAATTATTATTTAAAATGAAAAGCGATAAAACAGACATATACATAGGCCAAAATCGAACAAATTAATGGTGTTAATGGAGACATGATAACACGTCTTTACAATGTCATCAAATGTGCCACTGAACAACTTTATTTTTATAAAGCAAACCTTGAACATATCCTAAAGTCATGTACAATTGACAAACAATATAACAGATTTACATACAACAGGGAAAGTGCAGTAATAATATGTTAATGAAGACTTTACAACCCTGCTTCACTATAACAAACTAATGAGCCACAGAACAACCAACTATCTAGGGAAACAAACCTTAAACATCCCCTATATAGTCTGTTCAAGCAAAGAAGACATTTTGGCAAGATGGGAAGATGACTCCAGCTCAATCAATATCAGATCAAAAATTATAATTCTGGTCTCATATTGTAGAGCAGTATGTTTTTACAATTCGAAACTAAATTTATAATTTTTTAAACAATATATTAATCGAGCTGGAGTCATTTTATCATTTTGCCAGAGTGTCTTCATTGCTTGGACAGACTATAACCATGGACAATCTAATCATTTGTGTTATCAGTGCTATAACGAACTTTGAGCAAACAGTGACCATTGTTTATTGACATGTCATTGTTTATTCACTAGTCATTGTTCATTTGAAGGTGGTCATTGTTGACTCGCCTGTGCACTGCAATCACGATTATTGATCTGACAATAGCAAAGAACAAAAGGTATTGCGCATGCGTGGAAGTGTTCTGGACCACTGTTGACAATCATTTGACAACAATCGTGTGGATATTAATCGAGGTTGTTATCGTGGTCATCTACCTGATACAGTGAACAATATGTAGTTGATGATAATTTCTTGATTCATGACCAGCTGGGATCCATTTACTTGGATTGATCACCGAGATACAGTCATAATCGTAATATGATGATAATATTCATAATCATGATGATAATCATAATCATGATAATAATAATGATCATTATAATAATTATTATCATTATAATAATCATCATCTTAATTGAGTAAAGATGGGAGAGTCAAGCTTCCATATACATGGGAGAATACAACTGACAAAGCTCAAAACTTTCCGTACAATTCATACAAACAAACAGAAATTAGGTAATGTCATATTCAACGTGTCATATTTTAACAAAATTTCACAAAACAACCAAATTAAAAGAATTGAAGAAAGTCTGTTGGACATACCATTTATTAGTAATATTTTGTCACCTAATTTTTCTTCAAGCTGTCAGGGAATATTTTACCTAGCAGTAATTCGTTATTCTAACCAGAGCATTTGAAATGCAAAAAGGCTCGCTTTCATGACGTCATGACTGTCAAACAGAATTTATCCACCTTTCTCTCGAGATCACGTGGGTGCCGATACACCGGCTAAGAGGTTATCCCGCCAATTCAAAATGCTCATAATTATTGTATCACAAATTTATTTTAAATTATTTTATAAAAAATATTTATGTAACGCATGCATAGCTCACTCATGCCCTTAATAACTCAATTTGAAGTGTTTTGGCTGTAGTTAATATTTTCATGTGCTTCAGTGTCTAGTTATAATTGCAAGCATCTTAATTGATTAATTGTTTGAGTTGGCTAATTGCCAAAAATCTCTTGTCATCTGTAGGAGGAACCCTTTCCCCGGAAGAAAGAATTCTTCGAGGAAGAGAGAGACGGTTCAAGACTACTAGAATGGTTTACTGATCCACATAACTTCAAATTTCTACCTGTGATAATCCAAAATAAGTTCCTAATTTTCCACGGTAGCACTTGAAATTTGGGAAAAGCTTTCTTTGTTTGGATGTTTCCTTGTTAAATGTAAAATATTGAACCGTCTATGAATAGTTTGTGAAATTGTGAACCTTAAGTGAAAGTAAAATCCAAATTCGTCGCTGCTTCATTCACGTGGAGTTCATATACCGGTATTTATTCACATACTAGACTGACCATCCAATCCTTATACAAGTGAGTGTTACAATAATATTAAAATCCTGACCAGGTACCTATCACAGTTGCATGAGAAACATTGGAAAATCATAGTTCAGTGCGCGGCCAAATGTACATTCTACACGTGTCTCACACGCAAAGAACCAGCTGAATTTGAATTAAAAAGACCGTTCAAATATTCCTATAATTCAATAATTCGTTACAAACGTTCTCACACAATAGACTTTAAAATCAATTTATCAATTCAACCAAAAACTTTCTTTCATGAACTCTTTCTATAAATTTTCATTACAATATCTCTTAGAATTTCTTGAATTTTCAATAAATCAAAATTCTTCAACATTTACTTGCTTGTTTAGACTTCCCTTGCCTGGTAACTTGACAAAAATATTGCATACAAACAATAATAATTATAATCATAAATTTTTATGATTATAGAACGCCCTTTATGCTTGTGATGGTCTGGATATTATAGAACCATTTCATCAGGAGTATATTGGTATATATGGAGTAGGAGTATATATGGGTGGAATAAATCGTGAGAATTTATTTTCTAGAGTATTAAATGGAAGTCTACCATATCCGGAGCAGAGCTCTAAGAAATAAAATCTCACAAAGCATAAAGGAAGTCCAATTATTTTGATATTTTTCCGACACAGAGTCATGGATAACGGTGATCGATATTGTTGTTCATGGAATTATACTTCCTAATAACATGAATGAGAATTAAGATTAATAAGAAACTGTTTCTAGCCTCAAACGTAACCCCTTGTTCTTGGCCACCTTGAAAACTGCGTTCTCAATTGTTCTGAGTATTATTTGGGTCGATGAACTCGATTAAAGAGTTTATTTACGTGTAGATACTTGTAACTAACCTATTTTAATGAGTATTCACTTGAGAATGAGAGAAAACATTATGTTTTCCCTTGAAAATCACGTCCTTAGCAAGACTATTGCGGCAGCGTAGCGTGGGTTGCCTACCATCAACGGAATTCAGGCGCTCGAATAATTGGTTAAACGCAGGATTTGCTTTCAATGAGTGCATGAATGATTTTCTTGGATGATTGTGTGTTTCTGGGTTGAATACAAATGAATAAACATTGTATTTTCTACTAAAACCCACTTCAGCATAATAATAAACCGTGATTGACATTGGGAGTCATGTTTCGTGTGTTTTCTAGGTCATTCAACTCGAAACAACAGAGTATTCTACTCCAGATTTTACTCCAGAAACATGCACTCTACCTCAATTAATGAGAATCTATTCGAATATTGAGAAAAACCTCTGTGAAGGACATTTTAAATCGGCTTTTCAGCAGCGCTACTTCATCGATATACCACTGGTTGCCTAGATTCATAAGAATGAAGGGTCTAGAGTTTGTTTTCGACAAAAACTGTTGAAGTTTGTTTTGGGGTCAATGCAATCAAATGACCAATTTTTCTGGATGAAATTCAACTTCTGACCCAGATCAATAGAAATACATTTGAATATCAAGGAAAATCTCGTTGTTTCACTTTGGGAAAGCGATTAAAACACGTGTTACTCCTCTAATGTAACACTGGTTGCCTCTAGGAGGCAAATGAAGGGGCAATTATTTTTTCTCAATGGTTGATAGTTATTTTAGAGTCATTAGGCTCAAATTTAGAAACTTCAGATAAACTACCTCTATCTTCATGACTATTTTGATTTTTCTACTTTTGAACTTCATATCGTGGAATCAAACATACACTGTTTCCCGAAGATCCAGAGAACAGACTAAAAACTGGTTATTCCAATTTTCAGAAGCATTATTGAAGCGGTATCACACTGGTTGCCTACTCTTGTAAATTTGAAGGCGCTCTCGAATGAGCTTTTAAGAGTTGACTGTGTCTCTGACGTCACTGAACTCGAAAAACAGTGTCTCTGGCTCTAGGAACTTCCTCCTGACCTACCTGAACGAAGATTATGTTGTAATTCTAGAGGAAGGTCAGTATTTCAGCTTGTAAATCGCGTTTGTGTTGGTTATTGTGTGTTTCTGACGTCACTGAGCTCGAATAAAAAGTGTCTCTCGCTCTAGGAACTTCCTCCTGACCTACCTCAACGAAGATTATGTTGCAATTCTAGAAGAACGTCAGAATTTCAGCTTGTAGATCGCGTTTCTTTCGGTTTTCGAGTGTTTCTGACGTCACTGAACTCGAATGGACAGTGTCACTGGCACTAGGAACTTGCTTTTGACCTACCTTAACAAATATTCTGCTGCAAATCGAGAGAAAGGTCAGTTTTTCAGCTCGATAATCGTGTTTTTGTTTGTTAAAGTGTGTTTCTGACGTCACTGAGCTCGAATAAAAAGTGTCTTTGGCTCTAGGAAGATCCTCCTGACCTACCTGAACGAAGATTATGTTGTAATTCTAGGGAAAGGTCAGTATTCCAGCGTGAAAATCGCGTTTTTGTTGGTTATTGTGTTTTTCTGACGTCACTGAACTCGAATGAAAAGTGTCTCTGGCTCTAGGATCTTCCTCCTGACCTACCTCAACGAAGATTATGTTGCAAATCCAGAGGAAGGTCAGTATTTCAGCTTGTAAATCGCGTTTCTTTTGGTTTTCGAGTGTTTCTGACGTCACTGGACTCGAATGAACAGTGCCACTGGCTCAAGGAACTTGCATCTTACCTACCTCAACAAATATTCTGTTGCAAATCGAGAGAATGGTCAGTATTTCAGCTTAAAAATCGCGTTTCTTTCAGTCTTTGTGTGTTCTGACGTCACTGAAATCTAATGAACAGTGTGTTTTTGGCTCAAGGAATTCGCTTTTGACCTAACTCAACAAAAATACTGTTGCAAATCGAGAGAAAGGTCAGTATTTCAGCTTGTAAATCGCGTCTCTTTTGGTTTTGGAGTGTTTCTGACGTCACTGAACTCGAAAAAAAGTGTGTTTTTGGCTCAAGGAACTTGCTTCTGACCTACCTCAACAAATATTCTGTTGCAAATCGAGTTAAAGGTCAGTATTTCAGCTTAAAAATCGCGTTTCTTTCAGTCTTTGTGTGTTCTGACGTCACTAAAATCGAATAATCAGTGTGTTTTTGGCTCAAGGAACTCGCTTTTGACCTACCTCGACAAATATTCTGTTGCAAATTGTGTGAAAGTTCAGTATTTCAGATTGAAAAACGCGTTTCTTTTGGTTCTTGTGTGTTTATGACGTCAATGAAATCGAATAAACAGTGTCTTTGGCTCTGGGAACTTGCTTCTGACCTACCTCAACAAAAATACTGTTGAAAATCGAGAGAAAGGTCAGTATTTCAGCTCGAAAATCGCGTTTATCTCGGTTCTCGAGTGTTTCTGACGTCACTGAACTCGAATAAACAGTTTCTCTGGCTCTAGGAACTCGCTTTTGACCTACCTCAACAAATATTCTGTTGCAAATCATGAGAAATGTCTGTTTTTCAGCTCGATAATCGCGTTTTTGATGGCTATTCTGTGTTTCTGACGTCACTGAGCTCGAATGAACATTGTCTCTGGCTCTAGGAACTTGCTCCTGACCTACCATAACAAAAATTCTGTTGCAAATCGAGAGTAAGGTCAGTATTCCAGCGTGAAAATCGCGTTTCTTCTGGTTTTTGTTTGTTTATGACGTCACTGAACTACAATATACAGTGTCTCTGGCTCAAGGTACTGCCTCCTGACCTACCACAATAAAATGTAAGTTGCAAATCGAGAGAAATTTTAGTATTTCAGCTTGTAAATCGCGTTTATTTCAGTCTTTGTGTGTTCTAACGTCACTGAACTCGAATAAACAGTGTGTCTTCGGCTCAAGGAACTTGCTTCTGACCTACCTCAATGAATATTCTGTTGCAAATTGAAAAAAAGGTCAGTATTTCAGCTTGGAAAACACGTTTCTTTTGGTTTTTGTGTGTTTCTGACGTCACTGAACTCGAATAAACAGTGGCCTTGGCCCTAGGAACTTGCTTCGGACCTACCTTAACAAATATTCTGTTGCAAATCGAGAGAAAGGTCATCATTTCAGCTTGAAAATCGCGTTTCTTCTGGTTTTTGTTCGTTATGACGTCACTGAACTCAAATAAACAGTGTCTCTTGCTCTAGGAAATTAATCCTGACCTACCACAATAAAATGTAAGTTGCAAATCGAGAGAAATTTCAGTATTTCAGCTTGTAAATCACGTTCCAGTCTTTGTGTGTTCTGACGTCACTGAACTCGAATAAACAGTGTCTTCTACTCTAGGAACTTGCTTCTGACCTACCTCGAAAAAATATAAGTTGCAAATCGAGAGAAATTTCAATATTTCAGCTTGAGAATCTCGTTTCTTTCAGTCTTTGTGTGTTTCTGACGTCACTGAACTCGAATAAACAGTGTGTCTCTGGCTCTAGGAACTTGCTTCTGACCTACCTCAACGAAAATTATGTTGGAAATCGAGAGAAACGTCGGTATCTTAGCTTGAAAATGCGTTTCTATTGGTTGTTGTGTGTTTCTGAAGTCACTGCAATCGAATAAACAGTGTATTCGGCTCTAGGAACTTGCTCCTGACCAAGGTCAACAAAAATCAGTCGATTTTCCAGGAGAACGTGTGCTTCTCACGTTCTAAATCACCTAAACGTTCTATCCACAGTGTAACGCTGGTTGCCCATATTCGATGGAATGAAGGCGTTTGAATTTGTATTCAATTGTATGGTGTACTTTGGGGTCAATGAACTCGGAAGAACCGGGTATTTTCCCCTCGAAAATGGACTTCAACCTACATTAACAAGAATTTTGTCTGATATCAGGAGAAGCAGCTCTCTTCCATAAAATTGCGTTTTCAACAGCGAAATTACAGAACTGTATCATTGGTTTCCTAATATCTACCAAGTAAAGGCGTTAGAATATGTTCAAAATATCATTAAATCTCACGTTTTTCGGGACAATGGACTTAAATTTACAGTTCTTCGTCTAGAAAGTTGTCCTATATTAATAAAAATACAAATTCTTTGTTTAGGAACTTGCTATTGACTTGGATGAATAAGGAAATGTCCGATCAATTCTTAAAAATAGGATTTTTATGGAGAATATATTCCTGTTGTGTAATGCTGGTTGCCTACTAATGAGTAAATGAAGGGGCTTGAATTTGTTCTCCACCAACTATGTTTGTTTTCGGGTCAATAAATTCGAAAGGACAGAATGTTCCAGTTCATTAATATTGTACTGATCAAAATCAGAGTCATGCAAGAAAAGCTTTAAATCTTTTGCATAATTTGAAACTTTTTTCCCCTTTATAAATTTGAATTTAAATTGGAACATTGGAACTTGTTTATTATGTAAGCTTAATAATATGTCACTATAAAAACTATGTGTGATATCTTAACAATAGAAAATTATTCAAGATGCTCAGTACAGTAATCCAAAGTTCTAGTTCTCATCTAGTCTACTAATGTGAAGCTCGAAAAGGAAAATAAAATAGAATATAATTGAAAGGCTAGGTTTGCTGAAATATGAAGAGAAAATAACAAAAAGTTTTCACTTTCAAGACCCGTTCAAGCAAAGAAGAGTCTTACTCCAGTCTCCAGCTCGGTCATTATTTGTTCAAACATTTTTGATTTGGTCTCAATTATAGGAAACATTTTGATCTTCAATTTAAGACGAAATCGATAATTTTTGAACTAATATTGACCGAGCTGGTCCGTATCAAGGCCCGTATCACAGTGAGAGGCATTTGCCGCGAATAACTCAAGGTAAAGTGTGTTAAAGCAAAGAAGAGTCTTACTCCAGTCTCCAGCTCGGTCAATATTGGTTCAAATATTATTGATCTGGTCTCAATTATAGGAAACATTTCGATCTTCAATTTGAGAAAAAATCAATTATTTTCGAACTAATATTGACCGAGCTGGTCTCTGGAGTAAGACTCTTCTTTGCTTGAACAGACTATACCTTGAGGTATTCCCGGTAAATGCCCCTCACTGTAATACAGGCCTTGATACGGACCAGCTCGGTCAATATCAGTTCAAAAATGATTGCTACCGGTATCATTTTCTCTAAAACCACATTTTCATGATTCAATTAATTTAAAATCGTTACCAGTTCATTATTTTTTTGTAAATCGATGCAGGGATTATCTGAATCAATTAAGAAAATAATCTCTTCCAACAATCTTCTTCACTCGGATTAAATCCAATTTAGATTCTATAGAATCAAGATAAATGAGATTCATCTCCTATATGGGGAAATACACGTTACAAAGTATATGATCCGTCCAAGCAGAGAAGACATTTTGGCAAGATGAGAGAATGACTCCAGCTCGTTGAATATTTGTTGAAATATTATGAATTTGTTCTCAAATTGTACGGAACATCCTAATCGAAATTGGGAGCCAAATTCATGATTTTTGAATTAATATTGACCGAGCTGGAGTCATTTATCCATCATGCCAGAATGTCTTCTCTGCTTGAACAGACTATAATTCATTGTCCGCCAGTCTTTCACACATTGTTTACCGAACATTGTAAAATCTCGAAATCGCATTTTCAACGCTTCTGACCCCTTTCTATGTCACAGACGGATTAAAAAGCGATTATCTAGTTAATTGGTAATCAATCCTCTGCTACATAATTATACGCGTCCAAATATTCCTCTACTTTTTCTCACTCCTCTCTTCCCTACTTCTTTACCACTTCCCTATCATAATTATTTTACTCCTCTTCCTCTCCCTCCACTATCCCCAACTCTTCCTACCATTTTGTCCATTTCTTATGATTCTCTCTGTTTTTTTCCTTCTTCTCCACCTTCCTTTCTCTTCTTTCTCCTCTTCTTCTCCTCCTTCCTTTCTCTTCTTTCTCCTCTTTTTCTCCTCCTTCTCATCTTTCTCCTTCTTCTATTCCTCGTTGTTCTCGTCCTACTACATTGTTTTTCCTCTCCTATTCATCATCCCTCTTCATCCTACTTCTGTCCCTCTTTCACCTCCAAATATTACTTCTCCCCTTTCTCTCCTCATGCTCCACTATCTTGTACACTACCTTCTATTTCTTCTCCTCCTTTACCTCCACCTCCTACTCACCATTATCCTCGATCTCGTCCTTTTCCTTCTCCTCCTCATTCTCTTCCTCATTTTTCTCCTGTTCTTTTCCCCCTTCTCCTTCTCCTCCTCCTACTTTTCCTCATCATTTTCCTCTTTTTCTTCTCCTCCTCCTTCACCCTCCTCTTTCCCTCCTCATCCCAATCATATTCTGCCTTTCTCCTCCTACTCTTCCTCCTCCTCCTCCTTCTCCTCCTCCTCCTTCTCCTCCTCCTCTTCCTCCTCCTCCTCCTCCTCCTCCTCCTTCTCCTCCTCCTCCTCCTCCTTCTTTTCTCCTCCTCCTCCTCCACCTCCTCCTCCTCCTCCACCTTCTCCTCCTCCCCCTCCTCCTCCTCCTACATATTTGGCTCCTGTTTTTCTTCCTCATTCTGCTCCTCATCCTCCATATTCTGCTCCTCATCCTCCATATTCTGCTCCTCATCCTCCATATTCTGCTTCTCTTTGTTCCTTCTCCATTCTCTACTCCTTCTCCTCTTTCTCCTTTTCCTCATCTATATTCTCCTCCTCCTCCTTATCCTCATCTATATTCTCCTCCTCCACCCTTTTCGTTTTCCTCTCGTTTTTCTCACCACTCCTCATCCTCCTTTTACATATTCTTCTCCTACTCCTGCTCCTCCTCCTCCTCCCTTTCCAACCTTCTCCCTTTATTTTACCCTCATTCGATCACCTCATTATCACAACATCATGAAATGCTAGCTGTTTTTCCAATTTATCCCTTGTTTTGTCTACAAATAGATGATGGACTCCGGTTCCAGCTAATGTGTCCCTGTATACATAGCTTTGCTGAGATTGGTTGGATTCATGGATTACTACGTTTTCGTTAGTAATGTTGTTTCTGCTGTTGTTTTTGAGATTATTCCACAAAATCATGTCATACTTGGGCCACTTCACTTTTAATACCTATGATCATTTCACCGAGCTGTTGAAGAAAATTCAACTTTTGTTTGTTTTGTTTGTTTATGAGGGTGAAGCCCACATGAGCTCATAGGCTTGTGCGTGGGTAATGAAATGGATGATAGATGACGACTACTTTTTAGGTAGTCGGGACCGACGGCTTATCGACTCCTCCGAAAGACGTGGTGGCCGTATTTATGTGATTGTGTCAAAAATTGTTTCCCCGCTTGGGACTTGAACCAAAGTCCACCTGGTTATCAGACCGGCGCTTTATCACTCCTCCAACGAGCCACCCATCCATTTTTCAAAAGTGTTTTTCTCTGTCTGAATTGAATTATGTTTCTTAACATTTAGAGGTCATCTGTGACCTAGACCTCTTCTGAGAAAAACAAAACCAGTTGTTTCATTGGAAATCCAAGATTGATACAGGAAGGAGACATTTTCATGTTCATGAACCAGAACCATTTCCAATTCAAGGCTTATGATGGAAAGTAAGAAAACCCTTATTAATTCTAATTCTTTAACTTTACTATAAGCATAATGAACGAGTAATAACCTCTAAAGAATGATGGAGAACAATAGGTTTTCTCATTCCACTCACTGAAGGCTCGTGCCCACGAAACAGGTGAAATGCTGTACAATAGAAGATACGGGCACTCCATCTGTTTTGTGGGTACAAACCGCCAGTGCTTCCACTCCGGAGAAACAATTCGATGCTAGCCTTTTTTTAGAATCTTATTTTCAATTTTATATCCAAAGCAACATGAGGAGGCTGAGAAGTTTGGAGTTCTGTACCTGACAGGTCACCAGTTCACTTGTGAACCACTACTTGGCCGACCCAGTCATTGTAGCTGACAAAGTGTTTACAAAACCACCACATTTGACACAACTTGTAGGTTACACTGTAACAAACCTTTCGTCTACACTGGTCGATATTCTGTGCGTCTAAAGCATGCTCCATTGGTGTGTCAAGCATTGGTAGTGTGGTCGTGTTTGAAGCCAGTTACACTTCCTCATCCGATATCGTATCAATTTGTGGTCTGTTCAAACAAGTAAAACATTCCGGAAAAAATTTAAAATGAATCCAGCCTGGTCAATATTGGTTCAAATTTATAACTCTGGTCTTGAACTATAAGAAAGTTTAGCTTTACAGATGTATAACTTTTGAACTAATATTTATTTATTCATTGTTGAGTTACAACATAATACTTAATGGATGGTTCAACAGGATTACTATATCAATATTGAACGTGCTGAAGTAATTTTCCCATCTTGCCAAAATGTAATCTTTGCTTGAACAGATTAGCTAACAAAAAGTATACAAAGCGAAATTCGGTTTTTACAAATTTACCACATTTGACACTAAAAATGTAGACTTTAGAAAATGTAAAATTATGTAGACTCCACTGTGAAAATCCTTTTTCGACACTAACTTGGTCGATATTCTGTTCGCCCAAAGCATGCTCCATTAGTAGGTCAAACTTTGGTATAGTCTGTCCTAGCAAAGAACACCCTCTGACAAAATGAGAAAATGACTCCAGCTCGGTCGATATTGGTTCATAATTATTGAGTTGGTATCAAATTGTAGCTAAGAATGTTTGCTAGGATTGATACCAAATCAATCATTTTTGAACCAATATTAACGGAGATGGAGTAATTTTCTTATCATGCCAGAGGGTCTTCTTTGCTTGGACATATATAGCTTGCTTGAAAAGTACACAAAATCGAACAACCTTCATCATAGTAGGCTAACTAAGTGCCATTGAGCGGTCGACATTATTTTCTATTTTTTCGTTTGAAAGCATGTCACCCACACATGCTAAACATTGGCAGCATGCTTGAAAGGCAAAGGAAATCGACCAAGTTTGAACAACAAGAGCGTCAATGAGTATGGCGGTTTTCATTTTGGAAAGGTAAGCGTTTATGAGACCCCCACTACACTGTTGTGGTCCCATTGCCTTAATGACTTTTAAGGCCGCTCGTTATCGGTCACACCCTGTACATTGTATTGATATAGATATGGTTTTGCACAGTCCTCTATAGATATACTATTGTGTAGTACTAGATATTCGTCACACTGTGTAAACATATGAAAATGGTTTTGCACGGTTAACTAAAGATATATAGGTGGGTTCTACTACTAGTTGAATGGGATACACTGAACATTGTATACATGTAGATACTAGAAAACTGACCTTTAAAACTTAGGGCTGTTTAAAATAATTGAAAAAGAAATGAAAATCAAACACCCTTTGAAAAAACTTTAAAATTATTAAAACACAGATATATTTCGGCACATTATTTCATCCACATTCATAATGGTCTAATGTGCCGAAACATGTCTGTGTTTTAATAATTTTAAAGTTTTTTCAAAGGGTTCTATTTTTATTAGAAAAGGGATTTTCATTTATTTTTCAATATAGATACTAGTTTTGAATGATTTCCCGTAGATATAGGCTACAATACAGTTTGGTGCTGGTATGACCGTGCTTTCTACTGAAAGTTCATAGTAATCATTTTACCTTACTCAAACTACTGTAGAAACATGTCTGTATAACAATAATTCTAATGTTTTTTCAAATAGGGTATTTGATTTTTCATTTTATTTATCAATTGAACTACTGTATTTATTAGCACTTTGAAATAATTCAAATCAAAGTACTCTTTAGAGATATGTATGTGTTGATTTTTTTCAATTTTTAAGTTATTGAATTATGTATTTGGTAATTTTTCTCGGAAATTTTATGCAACCTACTTCCGAAATTGTTTTTTTCTCTTCGGTAGTGGAAATTACTGTATTTTGAAATTTCACTAATTAACATAACGTCGATTCGCACTCCTAGCACTGGCGGCTCGTACCCACGAAACAGGTGAAGTGCCCGTATCTTTTACTGTACAGCACTTCACCTATTTCGTGGGCACGAGCCGCCAGTGACTCCTAGTACAAAGTTTGTAAAAATTTTTTGACTTTATGCCTTTTTTACTCTTCTTTGTATTTAATTGATCTATCACTTACTCTCTCCCTTTCTCTTTTAAAGTTTCACTGCCTCTCCATTAAATTATTCTTCATTTTGTCTCGTTTTTCTTGAGCTGGTTTATAAACTGAGGTACATACAACTCAAAGTACACAGTATTCAAAGCCACAACATACATAGATAAAATGCAACGTGATACGGTACAAGACTCGGGTGCCTATATAGTTACATTGAACTAGGTTACCATGATATCTACAGATATTCATAGTTACAAAACTTAGAATAATATATGGAGCAGCGTTCAACATGTTAGAGACCCTCACATAAGTCATAGTGGCTCCAACCCTGAGCAACTGGGCAAACACTTTGAACTATGTCCTTCCTATATCGCTCGACTCTGAATTGCATAAGTATTCTCGTTTGGTCAGTTGTCTCCAATTCTACCACCTCCTTTTCATCTATTATTTCTTCCTCTTACATCTTCTCTCATCATCTCTTCCTGATCTAATCTTATCTATTCCTTATCTCCTTTGTCCTACCAATTATTAACAGTTTCATTCCAAAAACTCCTTATGTTTCTCTTCAGTTTACTTTTGTTTGGTTCAATTTACATTCGATAGTATTCATTTTACTCATACTGCTATATTTTTCTTTTTCCATCCACTCTGTTCTTCATTTTCATAACAGCTATTTCCTTCTCCATATCATTTATTCAATCATTCTTTTTATTCAATTTCCACTCCTCCATTAAATCTTATGTCTTTACCCTTCCAGTTATTTGTTATTCTCTTGTTTTTTCTCAAACATTTTCTATTCAATGAGAACTTGTTGACTGGATCTTGTTCTTTCATCTGTATTCTGTCAACGATTTTTGTTTTTATCCTTTCCATTTGTTTCTCTTCTCTTCTCTCCTTGATTTGTGAATTCCACTGATTCTGTCATAAAACAACAAAATGCTGGAGGATCAGGAACCTTCTAATGGTTTCTCCTATTCTTTTTGTCATCCTTTTCCACAACTCTTCCTCATTTCTCCTCTCAATTCTTCTCATTTCCTGCTCTTTTTTCCTTTTATTCCTCATCTTCGCTTCTTCTCATACCTTTGTTACCTTCCTCTCGTTCAACTCCCTTAGTTCTCTTTTCCTCATTCAACTTATTTCTCTTTTCCTCATTCACCTTATTCCTCTTCTCCTCATTCAACTTATTTCTCTTTTCCTCATTCACCTTTTTCCTCTTTACTTCATTCACCTTATTTCTCTTTCCCTCATTCTCTTTTCTTTTTCTTCACTTATTTTCCTTTCTCCATTATGAATTCTCCCCTTATAATCATCAATCATTGCAATTCCAAAATCAACATACCTCTGTCAATTTACATCCCAAATACAAGACTTGACAAACACAAAGAGCCCCAAATTAGAAAGCAAGGATTCAACAGAAGCCTATGGCAATTTACTGTACAGCTGCATAAATTATTATAAAATTCTTCAGCTTACTGCTGAGTTGGTTTAATAAAGCCTAAATTTCAGCTCAGCATAGCAAAGCACATGTACGGTTTGCCTCACTGGCGGCTCGTGCCCACGAAACAGGTGAAGTGCTGCACAGTAAAAGATACAGACACTTCACCTGTTTCGTGGGTAGGAGCCGCCTGTGGTTTGCCTACGTCTAAATTTGGGTTGGAGTGACGTATTTTGACGCGACCAACGTATTTCGACATAGCGTGGCGTATTTTGACGTACGTATTTCCCCAGTAAACAAGGTCCAGATAAACAGAAATGGTTCCTGCCACATATTTGACATAACCTGTCCAAGCAAAAAAGACATTCTGGCAAGATGGGAAAATCACTCCAGCTCAGTGAATATTGATTCAAACATTATGAAAGTGTTCTCAAATTGTAGATAAAAATGTCTTCCACAATTTGAAACCAAATTAATAAGATTTGAAACAATATTGATCGATCTAGAGTCTTTTCCCCATCTTGCCAGAATGCCTTCTTTGCTTGGATAGACTAGAAACCACTGTAGTTGCTACTACAGTTGGGCTGTATGTCGTGATGTTTCGATGACAAAGCGCAGTAATTTGTGGATATAGGTTTCTGAATCTGTTCGCTAATCCATTCTGAATCATCGAAGTTCAAAGTTCTATGATTTTCCCTTCATCTATTTTTGGACTTGTTGAACATGAAGAATGGAATTTGAACAAGGTTCATCTATGGATTTACGGAAGTAATTGGTAATAATGAGACAGTAATATGAAATGGAATTTTCTCAAAAATATAAACTTACTCTAGGACATGGCTCGCCATAGTGGAGTAGGTCAATTTCCATCAAAACATGTAGTCACATTTGGTCACAGTCATTACACTTTAGAAATTTTTGCATTATTGTTATTTGTTTTTATTATTGTATTATATTCTATGTATGTATTTTTTCTGGAAATAGAATTTACTTATTTATTTAATTGGTGAAAATATTTCGAGGGTTTAGAGTCATAGTAGCGTATCTACAAAATTCCGTTTTTTAACTTATATCTGATAGGTCAGAATCTGACTGTCATTCCTGTGATTTTGGTTGAATTTGGACAACTTCTATTTTTTGACAGAAAAGCAGCATAATCCGAGGATTTGGAGTCATAGTAGCGTATCTATAAAATTCTGTTTTTTAAATTATCTCCAAAATTACGGTTTTTAACTTATCAGATGAGTTACGCTACTATAACTCTAAAGCCTCGATTTCTTATTTGAGGTGGAGTTGAGAACAGAGGAAGTCCTTTCTACCATGTCACTTTGAAAATAAAACCAATATAAGGTTAATTAATACTTTCATCAAAGTTCTGGTCATTCGCTTGCTGAACACCTATGTATAATCATAATTATTGATTGAAAGATGATTATAAATTCATACATGGTATCAATCTCATTACCAAAATTGATGTTTTAAAACAGATGATTCACACAAATACAAAACTTTAGCAAATAAAGTTGAAAGAAATATGAATAAATATGTATAAATGGATAATTTAGGAGGAAGAACAGCACATAAATATCCCAAATTGGAAATTTAATTATTTACAACAAAATTAATTTTTCATTGATGGAAAAACATCAGACATATTGATTTGCATACGCATTCATAATTAATTGAAATCTGTCATGAATATTATATTTGTACTCCCTGCATTCATTACTTTTTCTACATCAGATGTATCTCTGTCGAATATCTCGTTAATGATGCTTTGAATTATTGATTTCTGGAATAAGCTGACAGCAACTCATCCTCCATTTTAGGGTAGAAATAGGATTCCAGCGTTAAAAATAATTGTTAGAGCTGAAGCCAGAAAGTTAGGCGGTTTTATCTGCTCCTTTTGTGCATCAACAGCTGATTTTGTCAATTGGAGTTGTCATTTAGCTGTGCCTAGGTTTCGTTTTTGAAATCGAAAAAGACAACAGATGATGCTTCACATCAGTTGTTTGTAGGTTACATCACATACGAGATTGATTGATTCTTATTTAGTGCTAGGTTGGGTAAGACCATGCCATGTTTTACTTTAATATTATGTGTTGTGCATGTTTTGCTGTGCAATTAAGTCTTACCTTAGCTTCCTTTAAAAGAAGGCCCTGCCCTAATAATATGGCAACGTCGCACCGTATGAAAGCATTCAGTACAGGTACAAATCATGCATGTTGACATGGTTTTTCTCTCTTTGAGCATAATTTCCATGGAGAACGTTCATGAAACTCTTCGTATAGAATTCCTTTTGAGAATTATAGAAAGTTATTTATTGAAATAGCTTATGATTTGTAGCAAGTCAAATGTGAGAACGCACACAAGAAACGCATCCATTAGAACAGCTGATTGAAAAATGATTTCAATGTTTTTAAATGCTTTAAAGATTATAGAATTCCTTTTGAGAATAGAAAGTTATTTATTGAAATAGCTTATGATTTGTAGCACGTCAAATGTGAGAACGCACACAAGAAACGCATCCATTAGAACAGCTGATTGAAAAATGATTTCAATGTTTTTAAATGCTTTAAAGATTATAGAATTCCTTTTGAGAATAGAAAGTTATTTATTGAAATAGCTTATGATTTGTAGCACGTCAAATGTGAGAACGCACACAAGAAACGCATCCATTAGAACAGCTGATTGAAAAATGATTTCAATGTTTTTAAATGCTTTAAAGATTATAGAATTCCTTTTGAGAATAGAAAGTTATTTATTGAAATAGCTCATGATTTGTAGCACGTCAAATGTGAGAACGCACACAAGAAACGCATCCATTAGAACAGCTGATTGAAAAATGATTTCAATGTTTTTAAATGCTTTAAAGATTATAGAATTCCTTTTGAGAATAGAAAGTTATTTATTGAAATAGCTCATGATTTGTAGCACGTCAAATGTGAGAACGCACACAAGAAACGCATCCATTAGAACAGCTGATTGGAAAATGATTTCGAAGCTTTTAAATGGACCCAATTTCCTACTCTACATAGTTGACAATGTTTAGGCCATGGCCTTCTATTAAAGGAAGCTAAGGTAAGACTCATTGCACAGCAAAACATGCACAACACATAATATCAAAGTAGAACAACTGTAATATAGACTGATATATGAAACTGAATACTTTAAAAATTATGAAATAAATATTTTTAAATAGTATCAATAAAAATGAGAAGAGAAAAGAACTACTGTTAGAGGCAGACGATACCGCCCAAGGTCCAGAGTGGGAGAATAGAGTGAAAATAAGAATGAAATTGATTCATTACCTGAGGAACTACATGCTTTTCCGATTGAAAAGAGGTTTGAAATTTACTCTTTCAAGTGTAGATTATTTTAGAGAAAGGACTTTTATAAAGTTGAAATTCGTAGTTCTACTGCAGTAGTATTGCAGTAGCCATTGTTTGCTTTTCAAATAATATGTAATATGATACTTCACTCTTTGCATGTTGCAGCTAGAATAATAATGAGAAGTAGGTGAAAGAAGAGCCGAAACCATAAGCTAGAAGAAGAAGAAGAAGAAGAAGAAGAAGAAGAAGAAGAAGAAGAAGAAGAAGAAGAAGAAAAAGAAAAATAAAAAAAGAAGAAAAACAGGAAGAAAGAGTGAAACAAGAGGAAAATGAAGAATCAATATGATGTCTTCGCAGAAAAAGTGAGAAATTGAAAATTAATTCAAGGAAAAACTACACTTATTGGAGCTCTTGAAAAGAATAAGATGATATGATTAATAAGAGAGAAAAAGAAGAAGAAGGAGGAGAAGAGAGACAGGAAGAAGTGAAATGAAGTTGAATTTGAAACTGGGTCATGAAGTTGTTAGTGAGAAGAAGATGAAAAGTGCAGAAATTTACACCTTTCCGCTCATGTCATTACACAAGTCTTCCTTTCTGTTCCTCCTCTTCTGCTCAACTCCTACCCCCTTTTTCTTTTTCACCTCATTCTCTTTCTCCATCTGCATCTCAAACTTGTAAGTACATTCCCATTCTGATGAATTCACCTCTTCCAAAGTTACGCGTCAAGAAACGGTATGAAATAATATTTCGATTCTTACGTTTAGGCATTGTTATACGCCCTTTTAAAAAACTTAAAATTATTATGATTATTATTTTTTTTAAGGATGTTTGATTTTCATTTATTTTCTAATTATTCTAAATAGCCCTAAGTTTTGAAGTTCAGTTTTCAATTGTTATACGCGTAAAGTGTTAATAACAAGTGTTACTTCAAGAAACTGTGAATTACATTGACGTCATTTAGTGTGATAAAGCTGTATTGGAGAAAGAAGAAGAAGGAGAAGGAAAAGGAGAAGAAGAAGAAGAAGAAGAAGAAGAAGAAGAAGAAGAAGAAGAAGAAGAAGAAGAAGAAGAAGAAGAAGAAGAAGAAGAAGAAGAAGAAGAAGAAGAAGAAGAAGAAGAAGAAGAATGAGGTGAATGGAAGGGAGAATAAAATGAGGTGCCTAAATTCATTCTTCATTTTACTCTTCTCCAGTCTCTTTTTCCTAAATTTCTTCCAATTCCTTCTTCCTCCTCTTTCTTTCAACTGATTTCCTCATTCCCACTTCATTTCCTCATTCTCTCTGACTCCCTCACCCATCAATAGAGGACCCTCACAAGGGTGATATTGACTGACCATTGGTCTGCTGCTAAATTAATCAAGGCGGCTTAGTCCTGCCTCATTTCACTGACAAAACAGCTGATTCAACAAATTTGCGTCTCGCATTGTAGCTAATGCCTCACTTCCACTGGTGAGGGAGAGAAATGGTAGATGAGTGGATGAGAGAAAGTGGGGAGTGAGGAGAGAAAGCAATGAGTGAGTAAGAAAAAGGATGAAAGTGAGTAACCAGTGAAAAGAATGAATGATGATATGGGAAAGTAGATCTCTTGATAAATGGTTACTCTACCATTTATCTAGAGATTAGTTCATTAAGCTCTACAAGTTCCAAGTTTGTAACTCTAACGGTTATTGAGATAATTGGAAAAATATGCTAAAAAACGCCATTTTCAACAATAATGGTTATAACTGGATAAGGAATCATAAAATTGTATTTTTTATTAATGGAAGTTGAAGAGAGTCGGATTCTGAAGAAAGAGTTGAATAGCGGCGATTTTGTAAATCTTACCCGGTTTCATTGAATTCCTCAGCTAATTTTACATAGGAATTGCTTATCTTAGAACCTCACTGAAGTCTATAAAAAATTATTAAAATAAATATATTTTGAAAAATCTCAATTTCCCGCCATTGTTATTTCAGTAACAAAGCCTTTTCAGGGGTTGGTCCCATGGAACTTTTTTATCTACTTGGTGTAAGAAATCAGCCTGAGAAGTATTTCATATTCCTCCTGAAACACCCTGTATATACTTATCTATACCAATAGATAAGTGAGTGGATGAAGATTTGAATATTAACTCATACAGAATATATGTAATCACTCATACGTCATACATGTCTCCTCAACTGTATGTGTAGGCCTATATAGTGAAACTTATACAGAAAATAGTATAACTGAGTGAGAATGTGAGTTAGTAGAGAAATTAGAAGGTTAGGGTAGGGAGGTGAGAGAGGAAGAGAGAGAAGTGAGACAGTGAGTGATAGTAGTTCACGAAAGTCAGGATATAAGGGTCAGAAGTTAGGGAAGCAGTAAGAAAATATTAGAATGTGGAAGCGAATAATAGCAGCATTGATCAGATGAAGAGTGAAAAATAAGAGAGATTCCAATCAGAGTATTAGAAGACTTCAGCTCTTCCCAATCACAATGTTACATTGTTCTCTCTAGAGATCTAGGACCGAACAGAATAAGCAGATAATCTGCCTTTCCTATCATGAATACGTTCCACATATTATGTACGAGTATTCTTGAGTGCACAAGGGATAGTAGACAATTTGGGATTGTGTAGGATTGTGTAATTTGGAATTATTTGGGATTGTGTAATGTGTAGTCCATCTCTACTAATTGAAATTTAATATGCTCAGGTATAGTTCGTGTGAGTTGAGAAGACACGTCATCGCCATGCATTCCAAGTGTCCTGAGTATCTTCTCAGTACGATCTATGTGTTTGTATTCTTCAAGCATATTCCCGTATTTTGTAATAATGATTATAAAAATTCTCTTCAAATATCGTTTATGGACGTCGAATAGACATGAATTGGTTAAGCCAAAAAGATATTTCGTTTAATTGGCAAATACTCGAAGTTTCAGCGCACTCATATCTGATAGGATATTCAAGAATTCACAATAATTCCACGTGATTGATGATAACTGACCTATATCTCGATATTCCTCTATAATTTGAATAAAATGTTTATCTACAAAAAATAATTATTGAATATTGTGTTTTGTTTACAGGTGAATATACTCGTATGTCGTTTGAATTTGGAAGATCGTGCAAAACATTGAACAAAGCATATTGTAAGTAGAGATAAATGACATATGGGCTATGATGTACTATGATACTGCATTAAATTATATCATCATGAATAGAAATTCCATATTTTCTCCATTGACCTAAGTCTATGAGATTATGAGATAACCTGAGATCAACCTAACAATGGAACAATACAGAGAATGGATAGTGCAACTGATGCAAAGTCCACCAACACTCCCCCACTCAACACAACTATAACCTCATCTGATAAAAAAGTTCATAAATGCATAACTCTAAACTTGGAGTAAAACGCTTCCTGTATGAAATAATTATCACAGTACCCTTTTTAAAATATTTTTATTCTATTAAAATTAGTTGAAACATGTGATGCTCAAATAAAAAATTATTAATTTATTTATTCAGACACGTCATCGCCATGCATCTTCAAGACGTGTACCTGAGTGTCTCAGCACGAACTATGTGTTTGTATCGTTCAAGCATATTACCATAGTTTGTAATGATGATCATAAGAATTTACTCCAACTATAGTTTATGGACGTCAAATAGACATGAATTTGTTAAGCTAAATAGATATTTCGTTTAATTGGCAAATACTCGAAGTTTCAGCGCACTCATATCTGACATGTTATTGATTCAATCACAAATAACAGGTAAAAATTTACAAATTTTCTCAGTTAGCACCTATCACACATAACAAACATGTTATGCTCAAATAAAAATAATTTATTTATTTATTCAGCGTTTATTTATTTATTCATTTATGCTTTCATTAGTGGGGAGACCCAAAGGGCTATTCCACTTTGCAATATTACAACCTCATTTCCCACGAATGAAGACATGAAGAATAATTAAAAAATGGTACTGTGATTATTATTTCAAACAAAAAACATTTTTAAAGTAGCCCTAGGGAAAAGAAAATATGAGAGTGAAACTTATTGAATGGAAATTGGAGATTCTATTTATTTTGAGCGGAAGTCATGTTGAATAAAGTGGAGTACTTTAAAGTAATCAATATTTCAATTTAATAATAAGTACTGTATAGAACAGGTCCAAAAAATTGGATCTATATAATTTGTCGTTTAGAATGTGATGTATTAATCTTGATTCATCAATTCATATTATCCAAAAAATCAAAGGCTACAGAATAGAATAATTTATTGAATTAATGACAGAAAATATCTGATACTGTACAGAGTACACATGTAATGTACGTGATCGGATTAATGAATTGAAAAATTCAACAAATTGAATCGTTCAACAGATGAAAGGTCCACAAAACCCTTCCCCCACTCAGTCCCAGCGCAATTTGTGAATCATACGAAATGCTGAGCTCAGCAAGTTAGCACGGCTAGGACTGAGACGTGAATGTTGTACCTTGGGAGTTCAGCACTGTGGTCTTAATTGGTAGGCTATTAGTGAAACGGTTTGATTAAACCCGGGTTATTTGCTGATCCCTAATTCTATTCAACCCGAACCCATACCCCCCTGAACCTTACCCCCCTTGGGGGGCTCAGGGGGGGCCCAGGGCGCAATTTATATATCATGGTCGCCACCGCCAACTTGTACGTGCGAGTAGCTAATGGAAATGAATAGGTAGGATCTTGATCACCGCTAGAATTTGATTGAAGGTTTTAGTGAGTGTGATACATTCCGAGTAATGTTTCGAAATGATTGGGTGATTCATTATCATTGTGGTATTCAACATCAATTCATATAATACAGCAGTATCAGGAATAGATTGATCAAATCAAATTGCAGCTTATTATTTCTATCAACATAATTGTTCATCTCTTCACTAGTTTCTTGATAAAATTTTTAATTCTCTGTGAGCTTCGTGAAGGAATCTTTCTCACACCATTTGCCTACTTGATTATCCAACATCGAGATTTGAGAGAAAAATTATTTCTTCATGGATATTATTTTGATTAAAGACATGTATCATCGTATGCTCCTCTAGACATATAGCCTATTGAAAATGATATGCTGATTGCAATATTTGGAATGACTACCTAATGAATCAATATGTAATGATTGAATATTTCGAGAGCATAACATGAGTTGCGTATTGATTCTTATAAATCAATTATCAATATCGTATTAGTTTTCATATTATTAGAATTAAGGGAAAAGCACCAGTAGTGGCCACTTTTTTCTTTAAAATACGGGGTTTATGCCTTCAAATGAGTTCTAAACCTGCTAGAGGCTTAGCTTATACTATTCAGCAGCTAAATAGTTCAAGTATAAGCTCGCAGAGCATCATCAGAGATTTTCGAGAGAAATTCATTGTCGATGTTCAGTAATTTCAGTAAGATGTTCAGTTTTCTTTTACACGTTTCAGTAAGAGCGTATATATACAAATTGTTTTATTGTGTCTAAAATATCTAATATGTCTGTAAATTTCGCTTCTTCTGATGTAAGAATTATTATCTAGAATGTCTAGATGATATTCAGAAGGTTTCTAAATACAAGTGATATTTTGGCGTAAAAGCAGACTGGCCACTACTACAGCAAGAAACTGCGAGTAATCTAGTAGTGGCTACCTATTGGATATTGTTGTAAAAGTTGATTTAATTGGTATTTATTTCCTCCTAAGACTGTTTTGAATAGGTTACGGAGGAAAACTAGCTTCACAACAACTTACTATTTTCTCGTTTAAACTCACTCTTTCAGTGGCTTGTAACCGACAACAATGCATTACCATTTCATCCCATTTTAATACAACCTACCATCATTTTTGGCGTTATAGTCATTTTATGGAATGTAAAATGATTTACTCTTATGATTGAAAAAATCAGCCTAAGAAATTAAATTTTTAATGATCATGAAACATCACGTGGCCACTATAGAATCAGTACCTGGCCACTACTGAATCATAGTGGCCACTTTAGAATCAAAATTGAGTTTCACGGAAAATTAAATTATTCATTTGTGAATTGCGATATTCACTATTTTCAGGAATACATCAATCAAGAATGATCTGGGCTGTATATCTATTTAGTTTCAGGTGATATAACTGATGAAATGAACCCACAAGTCTGAATAAACTACGAAAAAATCCTTAATCATGGTCACTACTGGTGCTTTTACCATAGTAGGTCTTGAACTATTTTTTCGGCTTCCTTACAACTTGACAATTCAAATTCATATCATTTGTGAATTTCTCCCATGTATCAATCCTAGACTAGAAATTCAAAGTGCGTGATATTTATTAACCTTTGGACTTCATGATAAATAGGAAAAATAGGCTGAAAAGGAAAATAGTACAGGCTAAGTCTGGCTTATTTTCTCTTTGAAATTATACAGTATCACAGATCATTGTGATAATAATGTATTACTAAATGACTGGTTCGATAATTTTAATTAATTTTCCCTGTAACCTTTTGTAATTTTGAATTTGATAAATCAAACCTTATGTTTCTATATGACAGAAACTTTTTCAAGGATACTTAAATTTTACTTATAATATAACAAAAATAGGATAGACTGAGATAGAATGATATATTGAGCCACCAGCTTTCCACTAAAACGAAAACCATACGACAGCTGCATTGATGAAATGCTACTACGTGATTTGTGATATCTTCTCTTCTACCAATTCTCTGATATCTTGTCTCCCACCATCTGCATCAGTGTTCTCTTTTCCCAATTTCAGAAAATAGGAGACCAAATCGAAGAGATGTATGTGAAGTCAACATGTCTCACCGACTTCACTCTTGAACTACATCTGTCCAATTTTATGACTCACAAATCACACTACATCCAAGATTCTTCCCATTTTTCTTTTCTTTCCTCAAATATTCTTCCTTTTTCCTCACATCTTCTCCCTCTTTTCTGCCTCTTCTCCCCCTCTCACATATTCTTCCCCTTTTCTCCCCTCCTCTTCCTCTTTTCTGTCTTCTTCTTCCTCTTTTCTCACATCTTCCTCCGCTTCTCTTACATCTCCTTCCTCTTTCCTTCCATCTCCTTCCTCTTTTCTCACATCTTCTTTCTCTTTCATCTTATATTTTACCTCTTTTCACCCATGCTTTTCCTCTTTTTTCTCTTATTCTTCCTCTTTTCTCCAATCTCCTTCCTCTTTTCTCACATCTTCTTCCTCTTTCCTCCCATCCCCATTCCATTTCCTTACATCTTCTTTCTTCTTTCTCACATATTCTTCTTCATCTCTCCCATCTTTCTCCACTTTCTCCCAACTTCTTCCTCTTTTATCCCATGCTCTTCCTCTCTTCTCCAATCTCCTTCCTCTTTTCTTACATTTCTTTCTCTAGTCTCACATCTTCTTTCTCTTATCTCACTTCTTCAACCTCTTTTCTTCCATCTTCTTCCTTTTTTTCTCTCATCTTTTCCCTCTTTTCTCTCATATTCTTTCTCTTTTCTCAAATCTTTTCCCTCTTTTCACCCATCTTATTCTTCCTCTCTTCAGACATCTTCTTCCTCTTTCCTCCCATCTTCTCCTCTTTTCTCCCTTCTTTTTACTCATATCTCCCATGCTCTTCCTCTTTTCCCTCTTCTTTTTCCTCTTATCTCCCATGCTCTTCCTCTTTTCTCTATTTTTTTTCCTCTTACCTTTCATCTTCCTCCTATTTTCTCCGATCTCCTTCCTCTCATTTTTCATCTTCTCCTTTTCTGCGATCTTCCTTTCTTCTCTGATCTTCTTCCTCTCTTATCACATCCTCTTTCTCTTTTCTCTCTTCTTCTCCCTCTTTTTTCCAATCTCTCCTCCTTACATCCGTTCTTATTCAGTTTCTTCTCAATTTACTGACTTATCCTTATTCTCCAGTATTTTATATTTCATATAATTATTTCATTATCCATTCATTGATATTATTACACAAATTTTTTTAACACATTATTATTATTATAAACAGGCAAGAAAAACTAGGCAGAACCTGTACTAATTCTTTCCTTAAATATAATATGTGATAAATAATAATATGTACTAAATAAATCTAATATGTCCGAAACAAGGTTATGTAAAATCACAGTACTTTACTCTAGAATTTTACGTCCAGGAAAATGTTACAAAATTTATGAATTTGGATTACAAGGATAAAAAACTAAATAAATTTATTCACTTAAAATATCACTTCAAAATCTATGAAGGTATAAAATAAATTTGAAAATTTTGTGCCACAATAAAATCACTAGTTATTCGTCTCTATGACTACACTAAATTATATTCTATATTTTATATTCCATCTCTTATATATATATAAGTATATAATTGATAATTCTCCAGTAGGCTAATTATTATTTATTCCTGCGTGGTCTGATCACTTTTTTCCTCCTTTCCTCCTTTCTCACAATTCCATTCTAACTTCTTCTTAGTATATTCCTTCTCCATCTTTCTCTTCTCTCTCCTTCTCCTTTTTCTCTCAGTACATATTTTGTCTTCCCAGTCACATCGAGTGTAGTGACAGACCGATGCTGCATTCACGGGAATCGCTTATTTCCAGCACTGCTGGCTGTGAGATCACGTGACGCGAATAAATATTGTTCCACTCTCCTAGTTTCCCCCGCAAAATTTCCCATTTTTTGAGGGAATGGGAAGAGATGTTATTGACTGATCGAGAGTTGGTGGCTTACTGTGATTGAGTCACGAGCGCACAGGATCGCTGTTGGATGGGTGGTCAACAGATTTTTATTGAAGATGGAAGAATCATGGATCAACAATTGCGTGGAATCACATTTGTATTTGTATGAAATCTTTGTATAGTCTGTGATAATTTCTCTTCACGAAAATGTGTTCAAATAAATATACAGTCGAAAAAACTCATTTGCGGAAATGCAAGAATGTTAAATTCCCTCCCCAAGCAGAACAAGCATAGAATGAGTTTTATAGGTCTATGTAATCACTTGTTTTTATATTAACTTTACAAATTGATACGGTTGATTTGGTCATAGATAGCTCAGTTGATAATCTCTTTCCAGCTGTTTGTGGTCTAAGAAAGGTTGGAGGTATGTTTTTGATTGGAGATCTAGTTTGTTTGTGGTTAGATACATAGTCATAGATCATATTTCATATTTCTTGGTTGAGTGGTAAAGTGGACATTACTGTCCAAACTTCGCCAGTCGCCACGTCATTAAAATGAAGAAGTCTTTCTAATCCATTCATTCTATTCTAAAGAAGTCATTCTATTTCAAGAAAATTACTGGTTTAAATGAGGGAGTATTATAAAAACTCAGTTACAATCGAAAATAATTATGATGGCTATCAATTCTGCAAACTACACAATTTGGCTTCATAGGAAAAATTCATGGGAAAAACAAGAGGAAAAATTATTGTTTATAGAATGAAGGGGAGCAGGCAAATAGACGATTATTGCAATCTTTTTGTGCTAATATTGTACTTGTAAGTACAGGGATGGCAATTATCAGGGTGTTGAACTCACACTTGTAACAGTTAAAAAGGGACCAAAGCATAAATTTGGAGCATCCACTGTTATCTTGGTGCAATACGGACTAGAAACTATTTGGGCGGTAAGAAGAGACAGAAGAGAAACAGAAAGAGAGACAAGGAGGAAGAAAGAGAAGAAGAGAGAATACAAAGAGAGTGAGAAAGGAAAAGTGAGGAAGAAAGAGAAAGAAAAAGAAAAAGAAAGGGAATGGAATAGGGAAAATATCTAGATGTATGAGAAGAAAAGAATATAGGAATGAGTGTGGTAAAATTCATGAAGAAGGAAGAGAAAGGAGAGAGTTTAACACTGGTTTTCAACGGATGTAGAAGTATAAGAAAACACTGGCGGCTCGTACCCACGAAACAGGTGAAGTGCCCGTATATTTTACTGTACAGCACTTCACCTGTCCCGTGGGCACGAGCCGCCACTGTAAGGAAATGAGAAACGTGGTGAATGCAGTTTGGCAAATTTCCAAATTTTGTCACTACACTATACTTGGTAACAGCACATACTAACTAGACACAAAATATACATAACTATACTTATACGAAGGTCTACTAGATCTATGATAATATCTAGATTGTTCTGCTTCGCGTAGAACTGCAAAAAGAGAGGAGAATAATGGATAAGAAGCTGCAAACTTAAGGAAAGTAGTAAGATAGTACCGGAGAAATAATGAAGATAATTATGGTGGATAAGAAGAAGATGGAGGAGTAGTATGAAATGATGGAGTATTAGTGAAGGAGAAGAATAATTTAGAAGAGTGTAGAGAAGTAAAAAAGGGAAAAAAAAGATCAGAGGAGAAAAACTCTCAGAGAAAAACATTAAGATGAATTTGGTGGGAGGGGAGAAGATGATGGTGAGGGAGAAGGAGGAGAGGGTGGTGGAGAAGGAGGAGGAGGAGGAGGAGCAGGAGGAGGAGGAGGAGGAGGAGAAGGAGTAGGAGGACGAGGAGGAGGTGGAGGAGGAGGAGGAGGGGGAGGAGGGAGAGAAGAAAGAGGAGGAGAAGGAGGAGGAGCATGAGGTGGAGGAGGATGAGGAAGAGGAGGTGGAGGAGGAGGATAAGTTAGAGGAATGGGAGGAGGAGGAGGAGAAGAAGAGGAAGAAGGAGGAGAAGAAGAAGAACGTGGAGGAGGAGGAGGAGGGGGAAGAGGAGTGGATTCAGTAGAAGTAGAGGAAGAGAATATGGAGAAAGGTGGAGAAGAAAAATGAACGAGAGACATTCTCAGGGAGAAAATAGAGATAAATATGGTGGATGAGAGAGTAAGGAGGAGGATGGAGTGGGAGTAGAGTGGGATAAAGAAGAAGGAAGAAGAGAAGGGAAACGAAAGGAAGACTGAAGGAGAAACACTCTCCAAACAAAAATATGGATAAATATGGTGGATAAAAGGACATGAAGAAATATGGGATTGAGTAAAAGTAGGTAAGAAAAAAAAAGTGGATGAGAAAAACAAACGAAATACGTGAAGAGAGTCACTTTTCGATAAATATATTGGAAAGATAAAAGGAGAGAAGATGGTTGAGTAGGAGGAGGAAATAAAGGTAGAGGAGGTGATTGTGAAAAGGGTGAAGAAGCAAGAGGAGATGTAAATAGTAGTAGTAGTAGAAGAAGAAGAAGAAGAAGAAGAAGAAGAAGAAGAAGAAGAAGAAGGAGGAGGAGGAGAAGAAGAAGAAGAATAAGAAATTGGAATAGAATAACTGACGAGACACTAAAAGAGAGACACTCTCAGCTCTTGATATTATTTTGCAGAGTGCGACACAACTTTATGCCTGACAGAGCATGAGTTCAACCTCTGTACTCGCTGCTGGACACAGGAGATGGAAGTGCAGAGCTCAAAAATAATAATTTCCACTTTTGCAAACGACTGTACAAATGTGTCTGTCTGTACACTGTACAGTCAGCACTCCTCCACACTATCAGCCAAGAGATACAAAGTTATTCGCCAAAAGTTGATAGTTGCGTTTTGTGTGAGGGTGAGGAAACTATTGACCATAGTGGTTTTTGTGATAATTGACCTTGGATAGAAAGAAACAAAAATTCTCGAAATTAAAAAGCTACGAAGCAAAGATAGATGAGATGAGATGGAATTAGATAGAAGATGGAGAAATATGATTTGTATGTATTTATCTACTGTGCAATTCACTGGCGGCTCGTGCCCACGAAATAGGTGAAGTGCTGTACAGTAAAAGATTCGAACACTTCACCTGTTTCGTGCGCACGAGCTGCCAGTGTAGCAATTAGGATAACAGTCGTAGAGGAAATACTTCAAAATAATTTCAAGGGGGATAATACGCAAGGTATAGTAGAACTATTGTCATCAGTCTTTTGAATGAGTGCATTTTCTCACGAAACCTTAATGCTTCTTTTCTGAAGTGAAAACAAGTGGATAATAATAATAATAATAATAATAATAATATTCGTGTAACCTGGCTGGCTCAGGTCTGGTGTCAGAGTTTTCAGGTCGCTCCTGAACAATTTCAGGGCCTCTGACATGACTTAACGACTGTTTTTAGGCAGCCGGGACCGACGGCTTAACGTGTCCATCCAAAACACAAGTGAAGAAGAAGTAGGTAGGGGAGTTTGAAGGATGAGAAGGAGGTAAAGGAGAAGGAGGACGAGGAAGAGGAGGAGAATGAGAAGAAGAAAATCAAGAGAAACGAGAAAAAAAGGGTGAGAGAAGTGAGAAGGCAGAGGGAGGGAGAGAGGGAGAAAAAGAATAAGGATATAGAAGATGAGAGGGGGAAGAAGGTGAAGAAGAAGGATACGTGATAACGGAAAAGTATAAGTGAGAGAAATTCTTATAAAAAAGTGGAGGAAGTGAAGAGAAAGAATAATTATTCTGAGAAAAAGGAAGAAAATGAGAGGAGTGATAGAAAAAAGAAGTAGAAGAAGAAGGGAGGAGGAAGAGGAGAATAAAAATAAGAAGTAAAAGGAGAATGAATTCAAAAGGAAAATATGAAAACAAGAACCAATGGAATACGATTTACTATTTAAAATTTGGATGATTTCAAGATGTTAACGAATTGAAGCTTTGTCACATTGTTACCAATTTCTTGTTTGGAATGCACTGGCGGTTCGTGCCCACGAACCAGTTGAAGTGCTGTGCAGTTTAAGATACGGGCACTTCACCTCTTTCGTGGGCACGAGCTGCCAGTGTTCGTATGTAGCAGTTCATCATTCATCATCGAATAAATTTATCTCATGGAATAGCCTACATCCTCTTATTCCTGCTTCCAGAATATTGAAGTATCAAGAATTACTCAGAAAATATTATCAATTGCAAAGATTCTTGTGCATTTCTTCAAAACTTGATAAAATATAGATTCTAGAAACTAGAAGGTCCAACAAGGTTCGTTTGTGACAATCTATCTCGTCTGACAATCACACATGTTACATGAACAGCAATTGTTTTCAATGGTAGGGACGGGAAAACACAAGGAAGACGGAAAACTACTTGATCTCACACCAATTTGCTCTGAACAGTGTTTTCAGACACACTTTCCCTCTTCATCATCGTGGATGAAGTGGCCTCTCATTTTCAAAGTCACAACTCTGTAGTGGAAAGTCCTTCTCATTCCCTTCCGTCTTCCACTTTTTCATCTCCATATATTTTTTATCTTCTTCTCCATAAACACATCTTCTTCTCACGAATCTCTTCTCCTTCTACTTCCTCTTTCTTCTTCTCCTTTTCCTTCTTCTTCTTCGCCTCCTCCTCCTCTTTCTCCTTCTTTCTATTAGATTAACTTCCTTCTAATTCTTCTCTTTCTCCTCCTCCGTATAATTTTTGTTCCTCCTCTCTTTCTTTCCATTGTCCTTCATCTCAATATTTTTCTCTACTTTTTCCTTCTCAATTTTATTCGAATTTTCGCACACATTTATACTATTTCGTCAGTTTGTTACATTCTTCTTTTTCTCTTTCTTTTTCTTATTTCTTTTCTCATCTTTCTTCTCACTCCTTTCTCCCCTTCATCCCCCATTTGTTCTTCTGATTCCTCCCATTTTCCTCCTCCTACTCTTCCTCCTCCTTCACCTTCTACACCTTCTGCTCATCCTCTTCTTTCTTCATCACCATCCTCTTCCCGCTCTTCTTTTCTATCATATTTTTCTCTCTCTTCGCCTTCTCCTCTCTCTACCTTATCTCTTCCTTCTCTCTCCTCTCATCCTTTTTTCCTCCTTCCTCTTGTATCTCTTTTCCTTCTCCTCCTTTAAACTCCTTCGCTCCCTTCCTTATCTCATTTGCCATCCTCTTTCTCCCTCACTCATTCTATTTCTCTTCATTCTCCTTCACCTCCTCTCCTTTACCTCCTTATTTAAAAATTCCTTCTCTTTTTTCTCTCCTCCTTTTCTCCCTACTCTTTATATTCTTCTTCTTTCTCATCCTCTGTTGTTTTTCTTCATCATCTTTTTCCTCCTCTTCCCCTTCTTCTCGTTCTCCCTCCCCATTCTCAACAACTCCCATCCCCTTGCGTTTATTTCAACATCGTCGAGAAAATTTTCCAACACTGTGACTTGGCCAGACGCATTTCAATGAGCTTTCCCAAGAGTTTCCCCAGCTTTCCTGCCCACTTCTACATAATTTTCTCTTTTTCCAACTCAAACTCCTTTCCTATTTCTCTCTTACTCCACATATATTTTTCCTTGTATCAACCTATATTCTGTTTCAGTTTTTTTTTCACTTCACAGCATTCTAAATCCACTTTACACTTCTCTGCTTGTTGTAGAAAAGTGGAGTTTTAAAGTGTGAATATGGTGAGAAAATTTTGAATCGTATTTCTGGTGCTTGAACTTTTCACGCTACTCTTAAAATTATCTTGGATTGTTTCTATTCTTATAGGTTCATCAAAAAATAGAGCATCATGTAAAACATTGTGTGTTGTCTTCCCTGACTTCCCTGTTCACCTTAAAAATAGTGAACATAATAGTTTTGAATACTATTATCCAGTACCACCAGCAGACTCACAATGAGAAGTATAGTTCTACTAATGGATAACTACTATTCACTTCCCAATATTCCAGTATTGTCATCTTATCCTCTATTTATAGTGATCTGTATCCAATGATACATGAATGATTTATGATTTATGAATTATGAAATGGATGATTCATTAATAATGATTTATTAAATAAATGATGCTAAATATTCTTCTGAAAGATTTCTAGATGATTGGAGCTAGTAATTAGATCACATGGATCATATTGGAAATCCATTGATGGTTTCTGAAATATTAGTATTATCAGGAGTATTAGTTTCATGAAAGATCACAGGATTGGGAGATTTGCCTATACATCTATCAATTGCGTGACATAGAATACTAGCAGAGAAGGGATACTTTTCCATACTCTACCATTGATACTTTTAATATTGAATTTCCAATAACACTCGTATAACACGAATTCAGAAGGATAAATGAATCCAATACTCAGCCATAGAATTTGAATACAGTGATCTGTAACGCAATGACAATATAAACTGCAATTTGAACGTATCTTTGAACTTAACTTCAGAAGTTTTGCCAATATTGATAAATTGCGGTCTTATTTTGATACAGTATCAATTTTCACCAATATTGATGCACTACAGTATGAATTCGATATAATATCAATGATTCTTCAAATTTGGAAAAAACTTGTGAACATGCAAACATTGAGCCTATTGGAGAAGACGTCCTGATCACAAAATATCAAGCATTGGAATTCCAGTGCTTTTCATTACTCATTCACAATAGGCTTGAATAATTATTATGACAAGTTAAGGGAAATAAACCATTATTTAACACCCTCAATCCCTCATGAAACAGGACATCAAAGTATAATTCGAACCGGTGTTTAATCTAGATCTGAGTCAAACCTTCAAAAATACTCCTATTACAAAAAAAACGGCTCATCAAATGACTTTTGAAAACGTGCTCAATCTATATCTGAAAACAAAACTCCAAAACAACTTCAATTTTTTGAAAAAAAAACACCATAAAATAATTTCCTGGAAATGGTGCTTAAATTGGAGAAACGGTCCGAAATTTTCCGCCCCTTTTAGCTGAACAGGAGCAATAAGAAAATTGGGGTGTGTGTATGAAAAATAATAATTTTCATAGGGGGATGGTTTTCAATTGCAGAGACCCGCGGAAATGACCAGGTATAATCTGTGCAAGCAGAGAAGACATTCTGGCAAGATGGGAAAATGATTCCAGCTTTGTCAATATTGGTTGAAATGTTATGAATTTTGTTATAAATTGTAAATCAGTATTTTTCCTACAAATTGAGATCAAATTGAAAATTTTTGAACCAATATTGACCGATTTAGAGTCATTTTCTTATCTTGCCAGAATGTCTTCTTTGCTTGGACAGACTATAACTGATCTGCGAAGCGGAAAAAAACGACTGGGGGTTTTTTAATTGAAAATTGGGCACGTTCTATACTCCTATCCCTTCCCCTCAGTGGGTCCCCCACTGGTTGGACCAATCAGCGGGCTTTATCTGGAGAATATGGTACCCTACCCCTCTATCTCCATAACCCCTAAAACCGGAAGCAGAGGGTTCTGATAGAGGGTTGATTATGCTTCCATTCAGAGAGAGCGGCCCTCACAGATTAACGCAAGGGCGTTACCTGCTATCGGATGTTCATCAATCCTAATTTTCACCTTTCTCTTTATCATATTCTCCTATGTTCTTCCTCTTCCCTCTTTTCTCCTGTTTTTTCTTTCTCTTTCTGCCACTGGCGGCTCGTACCCACAAAACAGGTGAAGTGCATATTTTACTGTACAGCAGTTCACTTATTTCGTGAGCACTAGCCGCCAGTGTTTCTGTTATTCACGATTTCTTTTCTTATTTCTCACTAGCCGGCAGGCTCGCTTCGCTCGCCTTCGCCTAGCCAGGGGGCTCCGCCCCCTGGACCCCCGACAGTATCAACAGTGTCAGTGAGTCAAACAGGCTCGCTTCGCTCGCCTGCATAACCTCTATCAGTGTAAGCTGAGACAAACTGCAAATTCGGCTCAGAAGGGATTCAAAATTCATTGAACACAGCATTTCTAGACCTAATCTGGACCTGTTTATCAAATTTCAACATTTTCTACCTATTTAATCTCGAAAAATCCAAGAAAAGCTCCGAAAATTCCGAAAAGTAGTGAAACGCTAATACTGAGCGTGACCTTGGCAAGTATATCGGACATAATTTGAAACTTGATTCAATATCTTCAAATTAGTTCATCTATAATCTCGCTGAACCATTGAATTGACAGTAAGAATTGGGCGTATGGAGGCGGAAGTTATGCAGCTTGCAATACATCTACAATTCAAAAAAATACTGATAAGTGGCGTAATCTTGAACGGAATTCAAAAACATTCTAACACAACATTCCTAGACCTTATCTGAACCTGCCTACCAAATATCAACATTTTCCAACTATTGATTATCGAAAAAAATTGAGAAAACGCTGAAAAACTATAGAAAGACTTTAATATTTTGCGTATCCTTGGAAAGATTCTAAAATCCGTTCTTAGCGCGCGTCTAAACGTCCAACTGAACATGCCTGCCAAATTTGAACGCATTCGGTTCAGTGGAATTTTAGTTCTGGTGATGAATGAATGAATGAATCAGTCAGTCAGTCAGTGCCATTTCGCTTTTATAGATATAGATTGATTTACTATTCATCATTCTGTCATATTTGGATTTTTTTCTCATTATTCGTCTTCTTCATTATCTTTTTCAAATATGTTTTCAACTCTTATACATGATATCCTACTCAATTTTCATTTTTTCTCAACTGAAGAATTTCTAGATTAGAAGGAGATGAATCGATAGTAGTATATCATGTAATAGGATTCAAGGAGCTTTAATGTTACTATAACGATTCTCATTTTCTTTTTTCCACGGCTATAACGTCATTTTAACTTGAAAATCTTGAGCATTGAATACTGCATTACAAGTGTAATTATCATAATTGACCGAACGTAAGTGAGGCGACGATTTCAAGGCGACGATTTTGCATTTCTCTTTATGTTTGTTTGTTTGTTCCGCATTCACGACAAAACGCGGCAATAGATTCAAATGAAATTTGACAGGAATGTTCCTCTTGGAATTGCGCGTCGATGTATATGTAAGGTTTCTTGAAATATTGAATTTTAATGATAATAATGAAAGGAAAAGGAATTGCCTCGCCATACTAAAATATTACTATATACATTTATACTTCTGAACATAGGAATATTCAGACTATAGAATTATTCATGCTGAACCAGCTGTCGAGTTTATTATTAATTGCTTTCATTGACGCATGCAATTGATGAAACTTGAAACGCAACATAACTAAGTATTCCCTTCATGAATAATGCCCCATCCATGGGTGACTTCGTGAGGTTTACGGTTCACAGAACTACTGGTATTATCATTTATCATCATAAATTGTTCAAGAATATTCTCTATCATCATAAAGTTTCTCATTGGTAGAGGGTTTTTTGTGCCCCAACTTCGCTCACAGCACTTTTTTAATTTTCTAAGTTGGAAAACATAAACATTCATCCATTTATTTTTGAACCAGTGCTCAATATTGGTTCATGTTGAGTTCATTGATTTTCAGCTACTAGTAATTATCGTTGAACTATCGTAGTCATAATAGCATAGTGTTTTAATGAAAGTATAACAACTCCCAATAGTCTTGATTTCTCAAAAGGTATTCTGGAATTATTCATGATACAATATTGTGGATAATCTATTTCAAGTTCTTTTAAGTTACAGTTACATGACAAAATCATTGAAGATTATAAGTTCTTACCCTACAATCCCCTTTCCCAGTCAAACTGTACATTACCCATTCATAGACGAAGATTTTAAAGTCTACTCCGACTAATTACAACGCATCAACTCAAAATTCCAGTTAAAAATTCCAGAACCGATTTCCGTCAAAGATAACCGTGACTTCCCCTTTAATCTCAATCATCAGCAGCCATTTAGCCAACCCATAACAGGCCGTTTACTGGGTTTGGGATTCCCCACAATTTATGACAGCTTATCACGTGATACAGCCATAAATATGTCGATAGTTTATGGCATGAGATAAGCGCGTTATCTGCCCACGTGACTATAACGTGGAATCACGTGACTGTTGCGTGACTGTGGTCCATCAAACGTCACAAATTAGACTTTCACTCTTCACAGACGTCATAAAATTGGATTTTCACTTTTCACTGAGTTGAAAATCTGACTTTATTCGGGTTTAACATGATAAGATATAGTCTGTCCAAGCAGAGAAGACTTTCTGGCATGATGGGAGAATGACTCCAGCTCGGTTAATATTGGTTCAAAAATTATAAATTTGGTCTCAAATCAAAGATCACGATTTTTCCTACAATTTGAGAACAAATTTTCAAATTTTGAATCGATATTCACCAAGCTGAAGAAATTCTTCCATCTTGCCAGAATGTCTTCTATTCTTGGACAGACCATATTTGGGATGTGATTTGTGTTAGGTATGTTTTACAAGATTTGTTATAAATTGGAGAAGGTTGAGTAGAATGTTAACGAGATTTGTAATAAATTACTGAGTTAAGTGTGCTCTATCGTCGTGTTTCACTGTTGATTGATATCATGCAAGCACGCCGACACAGAAGTTCATGAAGAGAAGGCACGCGTTACAATGTGAAATGTGTTGAAACAACGGGTCTTCTTAGGTTGCGCGAGCTGTATTTGTGATGTAGTTCGTGTATGTAGTTGGAATGAATGAAATGGATATAGAGGACCTTCTTGTGTATTCTCAGGAGTGTCTCAGATTTTTCTTGTTTTTACATGACTCATGAACTAATAGAGATGTTCGAGGAAATAAACTTCATGTATAAGTTGAAGAAATAATAATTCAAAAGAAGAAAACTAGAGGAGGGATAGAATTACCCAAGAGCATTCTCATCAAGAAACAATTCTCATAATTTCAATTTTTTTTTAAATAAAAATTTCTTTGATATAGGTTATAATTTTTTTGACTTCATGATTTTGCTCAAATTTGATTTATCAATTCAATCAACATCTACTGAGTCTAATTAGAAAGTTCATTCTTCACCATTATTATATACAGCCACTTCATTCTTTATCATATATAACCACTTTCCATGACAATACACCTGACTTATATTGCTTAAATTTTTAAAAAATCACATTCAATTTTTTTCGATCAGAATAAATAAGTGTGGGCCCTATGTCAAAAACGTGAAGTGAACTATATGAATACAATATGATTCATTCAGTTCCAACAATAATAATTCATTCAGGCTATTCATTAATTTATATATTATCATCATACTTTGAGTTGAACTCATTTGACTGGTAACTTTTCAAATTTCTGAACTATGTTGGCATGATGTCTCAACAGTCTTCTCTATAATATAGTGGAGGAGTTGAATTTACATTATTATTGAATAATTGATTTAATGTTTATTATTTTATTATATAATTTCATAGTTCATATGATTATTTTATGATACCAACTCCTGATCTCCAAAGAAAATACTTCCAACTCATGTTATATGCAATACAATCATACCCCGTTTCCAAACCATTCCCCCCTCTTTATAGGTTTGTAACACACCAATGTGTGTATGCAAACCCAATGATATTAGCTAATGGAGCTGTTAGGGGTCGGCTTTACTTCTCAGCCACCCTGTGTGTGGCTTACAGATCGGCGTGCAATGTTAAATTGTTGATTGACCTGAACAAAGGCAGTCCGAGCCTTAATCCAAGCTCAAACCGAGCTCAAACGGAGCCTAAACCAGGCAAGTCTGACCACATCACTCAGTGCAGTACTCGAGTGTGTTCTGCACCTTTGAACGTTCAAAACTGCTGCCAGCCTCGCAAAGCTTGCTGGGAATTAACCGGTTCTGTATGTGGGGATTTAAGTGAGGAGAGGGTGAGAGGGGGAGTGAAAAAGAGAGAGAGAGAGAGTGATTGGGTAGGTGAAAGGAGTAGAGAAAGTGTTAAACCCACCCTTTAGGAGGAGGAAATAATGGGAGAGAGTAGAAAGACTATGTTGAGAGTGGGCAGTAGTAGTCGGCAAACTGCCGAACGGCAGAATTATGTCCCATAATATTGTAATTTTTATCAATGTCTTGGAGTAAATGGAGCCTATATTTATGGGCATAATTTAACTTTCTTTATCTCATTGGAAGAGAATTCAATTCTTCTGGGGCGTGACTTTTTACTTTTTCGATCTTAAGTTTATTTCAATAATTAGAGTTCAATACTTTTGTAGTTTATTAATTATACAATAATTAATTAATAACGAATTCTCTTCCCATTGACATAAAATTTATTATTTAATAACGTGAACTTCTGTCCATTAATAGAGGCTCTATCTGCTCCAATAGATTGATAAAAACTACATTGTTCTTATGAGGCTTGATTTTGCCGTTCGGCAGTTTGCCGTCCACTACCATTCACTCTTAAAGTGTAAAAGAAGTGGATCTGAGGATACATGCTGTATGGCAAATATTATTTTAAATTATATCAACAAATTATACAAAATTTGTATATATTGATGGGCCCTTGAATCACTACCATACTATCAAGTGCCAAACGCTAAATAGTAATGTAATGAGGGAGAATGATTGAGAAAGACTTATGTACACTTTTTTAGACTGTGTAGGTGGAATGAAAGGAGAGGAATGAGGATAAGACAGAGGAAGAAGGAAGGGAAAAGGAGAAAAAAAAGAAGATAATAGGAGAGTTAGGAAACGGGAAGAGTTGGAGGGGCATAAGAGAAAAAATTAAAAAACATTTCATGGTGTAGAATTAAAAAGTGCCAAAATTCAAAAATCAAAATTCTACAAAAATTTAATTATAAGAAGAAAAGACATTCTATTATAAGAATTAAAACTGAGAAGGTGTCAACCAGTAATTATTTTATAAGAATTTGTTACGGATTTCATGCAAAAGTGTAAAATACAAGGTTGATGAAAAAGGGAGAGATGGTTATCATTCTTATTGATACTATTGTTAACTTTTTTCGCTAGAAACAGAGGAGCCTCTAGAGTATCAATTACTTGACAAATTTTTCCAAATAGAAAGAATGCTGATTGTTCTCTCTTGACATCGTCCAGTCATTTAAATTTGAAAAAGTTCATCCAATTTATTAATGTTGAAGACGCAAGACAGATTCAATGATAGGGGAATACCAAGATTTCCAAAAATTAGAGCAAGAAATCACAACAAATGAGGAAAGAGAGGACGGGGAAGAAGATATAGATGAGACAGAAAAGGGTGAAGAAGAATAGGTTAATGGAGGGGGAGACAAGAATTTGGATGAGTTGGAAGAAATTAAAAATAGAATTTACTATTCAATAGTTAATTAAGTGTCGGCTGAAGTTGAATTCGAGTATCACTCTGTCATATCACTTCATCATCCCCCTATCATCCTTCCTATTTGTTATATCATATCACATATCACTTATGTCACTTTCACTATAATATGACTGTAGATATTTATAAAAGGTGGAATATCGTGATAGAGTGAAACGATGGAAGAATATAGAGGGGAAGAGTGTGAGGGAGAATTAACTGATTAAGTAATTAGTTTGATAATCAATTAATAATAAGTAAGTAATAAAATAATTAGAGAATCATATATTTTGAATTTGAAACAAAAGGCGGCATAAGACAGTAGCCTACATTATTATTTCTAGTCAAAACTATAACAAACTACTGTATCAGAGTCGAACCAGATATTATACACGTAAGACTGTACCACACTGGCGGCTCGTGCCTACGAAACAGGTGAAGTGCTATACAGTAAAAGATACGGGCACTTCACCTATTTCGTGGGTACGAGCCGCCAGTGCTGTACCAACGTATGTATGCAAACCAACTCACTATATTGAAATATGACTTTATAAAGTCCTGCACATCATTCAAAGTACACTATTATTATTTCAAAACGTTCCATTCACATTACTCGAAATACTCCATTATTCGTTATTATTTCAAAGCGTCCCATTCATCACCATTCAAAAGCGTTGAACACTTCATCCCTTTCAATTATTCAACCTGTTGAATGAATTTATTCATCATCATACCACGAAAGCGAGTCTCAAATCTAGTGAAACAAAGCGAAACCTCAAAACTCAACAATAACAAGTTTCAATGAAAACAATAGAGCTGTACAAATTTGTAAAGTTCCTCATTCCCAACATGTAACTTATTCATCATAGTAATAAGCTCAATTAATTCACATTGCGGAGTAAAATGTGTACGTATTCATGGGGATAATGTTATGAGTATTTGAATTTGAGGAGCTTTGTAACAAAAGTTTTGGAGCGAAATTTATTTTAAAGTATTCTTCTTGTTTCGTCTCTTTCTCTTCCACTTTTGGGAAGTCTTCTTTTTGTTTTCAAACATAATTAATTCCACACATACCTTTCATCCTCTTATAATAATTTTACTCAAGCTGTTATTCATTATCTTCATCTTTATCCCTTCTATTTCACTCTTGAAATTCTATTTTCTTCTTCTATCTACTTGGTTTTTCTCTCTTCTGCTTGTTTTCAAACAGTATTCCCTCTTAATAAATCTCCCATTCTATGATGAGATGTATAGTAATAATAAGCTACATTTGAACTACTCTATGACAAATTAGAAGGAGAACTGTTTCATGCACTGGCGGCTCGTACCCTCGAAACAGGTGAAGTGCCCGCATATTTCACTGTACAGCACTTCACCTGTTTCGGTAGCACGAGACGTACAAGAGACAGACGAAAGCGTCTAACTTTTTGGCGTCTGCTATATCACATTCAAGTGTTCATCATCCACTTCGTCACTTCTTTATCCCTCTCATCAAACTCATGTTTATCCAACTATTTCTTCTTGTCTATTTCTCAATTCTCATTATAAATTAAACCTATTCTTTTCTTTTCTTTGTTTATTTCCAACTAAATTCCGTATTCATTTGTTTCAGGTACTTTGAACTTTCTACGTTTCTACTTCCACTATGAATGTAGCCTGAATATCCTACAGCTGGATTCAAGGTAAATAGTTAACAAGGTAATTAGTAGAATATACTTCATAATCAGAAGATTGAATCGAATCATTAACTGTATTGTAAAAGTATTCTATACTTTTATTCTCCTTTTTCTCTGCCATACATCTCAGACTTTTCCTTCCCATTGCAATCGGCTGTTTCTAATTTCTTTCCATTCATCTCAATATCTCTTTCTCTTTTCCTGGGTATTTTTCTCTTCCTTGGTCCTTATCTCTTCCTTGGTCTTTCTTTCCTCCCGGGTCTTTTTCTCTCTCCCTTCCTCTCACCCTCTCTCTCTCTCTCTCTCTCTCTCTCCTTCTACAAACGATGCATCCCATTCAAATCACAGCCAAATCTCCCTATTCAAACATTGAACATTACAGCAACAGAGTTGTGAGTCTCTCATTATACGTGTGATAATGATAATTCGTAAAGGTGCCTTTGAATGAACTGTATTCCGAAACATTCAAACGAAATTCCGTTTCAAATTGAATGTGAACCTTGCGCTTTTGTAACGTTACTATTCAGAAAATTTGTTAAATATAATGATGCGGATACTTTACTGTATAATGAAAATATGATGATTACATCTACGTATATGATATTTTTGTATCGTATTCAGAAAATATGTTAGACTAAGATAAAATGATGCAAATCTGTATAATATTCATGTCTTTTCATTCTTCTTTCTCGATACCCTTATGCTTCACAGCGTCAGGTAAATTATAATAATATTCATGTCGTGTTACAATAATAATACACATTGGTTGCTTGAATTATGCTGTTTTAATCCATTTTAAAATGTATGATGAATTTATGGTTACTGAATAATACATAATGATGATGATGATGATGATGATAATAATATAACACGAAGAAATACATCATAATTATTATCTTGATATTTGATACATTTACGAGAGATGAAAACTTTCATTTCATTTCAATAATTTCAAATCTTCCTATTTCTTCCATCTATACTTAATCACAATGCTCCTCTTCAATTTTGGAACGAGAAGTTAAGTTCCCAAGTAGCTCATGGATTGTAATGTTTTGATAACAGAATCTGTCACTGAAATACATCGAATTGTAAGGAGGCAGCGAAAATTTATAATTCTGATTAGAATGATCTTTATCTCTACTTATAACATCTGAAAAAAGATATTCTATGAAATGCCAATGAATGTTATATTATCTGCTGGCAAGTTTTGTTCGCTAATCCTTATGGGTTTTCGATGATCGATGAATTCTAGAGAATAAAAACTGTTTGAGTTGGAATATAAGGTAAGAAAAGTCTTGAATACTGTACAATGTGCAATACAAGTATTGAATAATGTTAATAGTTTGAGTAGCTTTTGATTTTCTTCAAGTTTGTAGCTATTCATCAGTCAGATAGTGAGTGGGTTTGTAGTTGTATTACTTCATATTGATTGTATTGTATTGGTTGTATCACTTCTGATTACATTATAATCTTTTTTCAAACCAGCTATCAAATTTCAATTGGCCTGTCAATTGAGAATATTCGTTAACTTTTAATAAATTCTTCCATTGAGAATAATGAACATGGATACATGAAAAACATGATTTTCAGAAAAAACTTGGGATTGAATCAACTATGATGTACCCAACTTTTTCTAAGCATCGCAAAATAGAATTCTGAATCAGAAAATTTACTAAGGCAATAAAACTAGAAGGAAGCTGCGGTGCTTGTTTGTGTTCCGTACAAACGGAACGTAACATAAGTTGTTGAATAGGAAAAATTCACCCAACTAAGACTTTTCCGATTTTCCGATTGCCCTGAGGGGGGGGGTTTAAACAAGTCTTTCGAATAGTGGAAAATCTATCGCACACAAAAGGGCGGAAAAAGAGGAAAGAAGGGGTTTCCTGATTGAACCCCAGTCACGTGGTAAGGAGAAGGAGAAGGAGAAGAAGAAGAAGAAGAAGAAGAAGAAGAGGAAGAAGAAGGAGAAGAAAAAGAAGAAGAAGAAGAAGAAGAAGAAGAAGAAGAAGAAGAAGAAGAGGAGGAGGAGGAGGAGGAGGAGGAAGAAGAAGAAGAAGAAGAAGAAGAAGAAGAAGAAGAAGAAGAAGAAGAAGAAGAAGAAGAAGAAGTGAACAGAATTCACTAGGGAGCTACAAACCTACGATTTTATTTCAGCCATGTTCTAGTGTTGTAGTACTATTCCTCCGTCACGACCAACCAACTACTGAGCTTCTCCTTTTTGCTTTCTTTGTATCACATTTTCATTCTACAAATTTCTTTTTACCATAATTGTTCAGTGTTTGAAATGCTCTTTAAAGTTCACTTTCCACTCCAATCACTCTTCACACTATTTTATTCATTATCTTTTTACCTCATCTTATTCAACCTCAAGATTTATCCTGGACAATATCTGTTATACATCAGTTTGTTCTCATTCCTCACTTCCAATCGTGATTGAATTTCTTATTGGAAGGAATTTTGCTCAAAACTATTATTATTTCTTGGTGTCATTCTCCTTCAGTGCTCTCTTCGTCCTTTCTTCTGCTTTCTTTTCAATTTTCTCTTATTCCGTTTTATTCCTCCTCTATAATCCTCATAACTCACATCTTTTTTCTATACATACTTTCAAGCCTTCTTGTCTTCGTTTTCTTGCTTTTGTTTGCTTTATACTGTATATTGGTACATTTTTACATTGAATCATATTATCTTGCTATCAATGTATTTAATTCTTCATCTCCTATTTCATCACATTTTTTTTTCTCTTATATTCGATCACACCTCGAACTCTCCCAGCTCTTTTTTCCAGCCAATTCACGTTGTATCTCACAGAACTTCCTGAAATTCATTCCACTGTTACAATTCCGTCATAATCCATTGATCTTCTGCATTATTTCTATCTCTCTTGTTCATAATCCTTCCAATGTTAGCCTTTTTATCCTATTCTTGTGCATCAGACTTAGTGTTCTCCTCACTATTTTTACTATTGATTCCCTTTCTTAATAGAGCTGACATTCATTCCATTAGTTCCCTCACATTTTAGCATTCTGTTTTTGATTTGTTCAACTATAATTCAAGCTGAGAAGACCAGTCGTTACAATACGCTCTCCATTGCAACGGAGTATAATCTCAGTTTGCGCGAAGTATACTCCACGTCGTTTTTTTATCGTTGACATTGATGTTTACACACTCTATTGGTAAGAATGAGAAAGAGTGGTGACTGGTTGAAAGTTACAGAGTAGAATTATAAAGGTCTATAATATTCGGTGCTGGAAAAGAGGTATATGAAATATGATCGTCGAGAAATCGACAATGTAGAACGTCGATAATCCGGATTAATTGGGACCGGACCCCATTCGGATTATTGAATTATCAGTAATCGAAATAATACAAAAGGCCAACAGGCTCTATTTGAAAAAAACTGTTCAGAAGGGATTCCAAAATTATTGAACACAGCATTTTTAGACTCTGGACCTGTTCACAAATTTCGACATTTTCTACCAATTTATTCTCTAGTAAAAATCCAAGAAAAACTCTGAAAATTCCGAAAAATAGTAAAACGCTAATATTGAGCGTAATCCTTGGAAACTATATTGGACATTGTTTGAAACTTGATTCAATATCTTCCAAATTAGTTTCACCTATAATCTGAATTTTTGAATTTACAGTAATTGGTCGTATCAAGGCGGACTAAGAAAACTCGCAATAAATCTACAATTTTGAAAAACCTGATTAATTATTAATCTTCAATAATATTATTACAACATTTCTAGACCTTATCTGAACCTGCCTACCAAATATCAAAATTTTCTACCGATTGGTTCTCGAAAAAATTGAGAAAACGCCAAAAAACTATAGAAAAACTTAAATATCTGGCGTATCCTTGAAAATTTTCTAAAATCCGTTCTTAGCACGCGTCTAAACGTCCAACTGAACATGCCTGCCAAATTTGAACGCATTCGGTTCAGTGGATTTTTAGTTCTAGTGATGAATGAATGAATCAGTCAGTCAGTCAGTACCATTTCACTTTTATAGATATAGATTATCGTCGACAAATCGACAAATGGAAAGAGGTTAATAATAACAATTGAATACATAGAACGTACACGTATTTTACTGTAATTATATATGAAATGTATAAATACAGTAGAACGTCGATAATCCGGATTAATTGGGACCGGACCCCATTCGGATTATTGAATTATCCGGGTAATCGAAATAACCTTACAAAAAGGGCCAACAGGCTCTATTTGAGAAAAAACTGTTCCAAGATAGTTTATTCCCTATTAGGAAGTAATAGGAAAATTATTTTTTTTGCTCTGCCAAACACTACATTATGTATTTTCTCATCGCCCATTCTCTAGTAAAGTAGTGCAAGGGGAGACGTTACAAATATTTTTATTTCTTGCTGGAGACGAATCCGGATTATCAACGGTTGGATTTTCGACGTCCAGATTATTGACGTTATACTGAATTATTATTGTCGATTGTCATGGAATTTGGAGGAGTATTTGAGGGCATTAACCTGCTGTATTCACCCAAATGTATTTTTGAATGAATGATAATTGATTATTTAAAAAGAGGACTAAGAAAACTAGGAAAAATTAGAACAAAATATTTCAAAATAAATATTAATATTATTAATATTATTAATATTATAATATTGTAATATATTATTACAATATAAATTCAATTCAGCTATAAGTGGACCTACTTACATGTATATTAACAGTGACTATCGGATTCTTTTATAGTCATTAATCTCAAATTACGCTAATCCTCATTAAAATTGTAAATATTCCTCATATAAAAAGCATGAATTTAGCATTGCATTGATCTTTTTACTGGAATTACATAAAATTCTCAAGTACCAGTAGTGATATGTTGAGCCCAAAACTCAGTACGTGTTTAGGCCATTGATTTGTCTGCCCTAGTTCCCCTTCCTTCTTCTTCTTTCTCTTTTTCTCCTTCTTCTTCATCTTCTTCTTCTCCTCCCTCCTCTTCTTTTTCTTCTTTCTCTTGGTTTGGAACTGCTAGCAGCAGTGGAGCAGAGAAATGTGTGCTCCAAGAATTCCAATGGGAATTTTTCGTGAAACTGTGGGGCACAAAACAATGCCGGCCAAAGTTCCATTTTTCACCGCTAGGAGTGTTGTTTACTACAACGGCGAAAGCTGAACAAGGCAGTGGTGCAGAAGAAGAATTAAGGAGATGAAGGATGGTAATAAAGTAGGAGAAACGACAGAAAGAAAAGGGGAATGCAGGGTAGGATGATTGTGAGAAGAAGAAATTGAATAGAATTGAGGAGTGGAAGGATAATAATGAAGAAAGAGGGGGATAAGATGTTGAGAGGAGGAGAATTTATGGTGGAGTATAATATAGGAGAAATTAGAAAAAGAAAAGTATTTGATAAAAATAATACTGATGGTTTCAAGTCAGCTAATGTTGTTCCGTTCGTAAAAAAAGATTTCAATATTATTATTGTTAAGCTCCGCGAAGCTGTCCCCACCCACTCAAGCACATTTTTTATAAATGGTACCAAAAAAATGTGCTAAAAATATGGTTTATTGTTGGATTATTAAAATTTGAATGATCGAATCAATATGCATAGGCTACAGGACTTGACAGACATTTCAGCTGAATAATGACTAACCCGAATTATAATAATTGCAATAAATTGGTTATCGAGCATTACTGACTCCATTCTCAGAATATAGCTATTCTGTCCCTCTTCCAAATATTATCGTCATGAATTGAGATTGTAGATTATGTCTAGCAGAATAATCATGAACTCATCAACTGGTATATTGGTATACAACCAATACATTGGTTTAAGACATTATACAACCTTGTAGTGGCATTACAATCGATTATGGTTCAATAACCAGAACTAATCACGGAATTATCAGTCCAATAAATTCAACTGAACAAGCACTAATAAAGCCTCTCAATTACTAATTTTATACTAATAGAGAACAAACAAAGCCGCTAGAGAATATAGGCCGTTCAGAATCAATACCTAATATCATAATAATTTTTTTTATAATAATAATTAATTCGAATCTCAAGTTATTGCTAAATACATAGACAAAGGACTTCTGCAACTGCAAATATTGACCAATGTACTGAATAGCAGGCGAGATCCATTGAATGAAACTGATCAAAAAACTCTGCCCGGACCGGGAACAGTACATTGTCAATAGTACATTGGTCAATATTTGCAGTTGCAGAAGTCCTTTGTCTATTTATGTAGCTATTATTTGAGATTCGAATTAATTATTATTATAATTATCCAGCAGTTGGTTAACTGCAATATCTAATAATTCTTCCACATTTTTTGTTCCCAGAAATCGATTGTCACTAGAGAGAATTGAATGATAATTATTTTTCAATTAGTATCTCTAAGTATAGGAGATTTCTATTTCTCACTATAAATAACATAACATTTTATGTTACAACTTTATGTTTATTTCAACTTTCCACATCGAGTTTATTCTAAAAACTAACTTGTTATTTATTTACTATTCATAAGTTGTTTATCACACATGTTATTATCAATCCATATGTAATGATTGATCAACTGATATAACAATCCTACACAAGATCATGATTGTCTTAATTAATCGATTATTAATATCGATAAATATTGATTTAATGTGGAACTGCGTAATAACTTTCTTTGTTTGAATGTTTGTTTGCTCATTTTTTGCCTGGTTCAGTGTATTGATTGCTTCTGGGAATCATGATAAGTAGCCTATCATCAAACTGTTTCAATCAATACTGTTGATGCAATAATGGGGAGGATTCTGAAATAGATATTATAAATCGAGAATAATATAATTAAATGAATTATCGAGTTCAACTGGTATAGGAAATAATTAGAAAACTTGTTGGGGCAGAACAGAGATGATTAGAATTATTCCAATTGTTTGATCTTTGCTTTTTATAAATTTTACTTGTACCAACCTGTCTAGAGCAGGTGAATAGACAATAAGAGAAGGAGAAGAATAGGAGGTAGTAAGGGAAGGGGTGTTACGAGAGGAAAAAGGAGATAATGAGAACAAGGAGAAGATGCTGGAGGAGAAGGAGTGATGAAGAAAAAAGAAGAATGCTCGTTCCCACGAAACAGGTGAAGTGCTATACAGTAAAAGATACGAGCACTTCACCTGTTTAGTGAGCACGAGCCGCCAGTGAAAGAATAAGGAAAGATGGATCTACAGTACACATTTTTTCTGATTCCCGAAACGTTCAGTATTCTCAATTCTCAATATAACTTCTCAGTATAACGTTCATTGTTTCTCAATATTTTAGCCTTGTATTCGGATTTAGGTCTCTTGTTTCCTTCTCGCTTCTTTCAGTCCTCACTCAATCCCCTTCTCTGTCACTTTCTAACCCATACAGTACCTTATGATATCCAATGACACAATACTCAACTGTTAGGCTGTGGCCGCACTGCCGGTGGGTAGAGCCTGGAGGGTGGAGGTTAGTTGGTAAATCTATAGAACATACACACCATCCACAGTAATACATCGTATAATTCGGTGAATTGACAATTGGAGGTGAATTGACATCGTATGAATGGTATGACGTCATTCTGCTTTTTGAGGTTATGTTGTCCATATTTAAGAATTTCAAAATGGCGGCTGAACACATACCATTCAAACGATGTATTACTGTGGATGGTTTGTATGTTCTATAGATGTAAAAACTACCCTTCACCCTCCAGGCTCTACCCACCAGCAGTGCGGCCTCAGCCTTATACCTAAACAGATATAAAAGTAGTAGACAAGAGAGTCAGGTTCAGAAAATCAAAAGCCGTATGATGTAATACAGAATAAAGTACTGGTTCCACATTATTGAACATCTGTAGCGTTTTAAAGTGTAGCCCAACAGTGAACAGAGGTAATACAGATATACAGAAAAGGTATTAGATATAAAGAAGGTATACAGAAAATGAAACAGAAAGGCGCAAATAAGCGTAAAAGGGAACAAATGGGCGAAAAATGGAACAAAAAGGCACAAAGAGGTGTGAAAGGGAACAAAAACGTGAATGAAACGTAAAGACACAGGCACCGAGAGCATAAAATGGATGAAAAAGACACAGAAAAGGCATGAAGGTGAATGAGAGAGTGGAAAGAAAATAAACAAAACGTCAACTGGAATTGTGAGCAATTCAGCTTCTATTTTTCGCCGCCAGGCGGCATACACGATTTTCTATGCGGTGCTTTCACTCGCGAAACACGAATGAAAGGGAAGAATGAGCCGTCAAAGTGGAGGAGGAATAGGAGGAGGAGGAGGAGGAGGAGGAGGAGGAGTAGTAGAGGTAAAGTAGAGGAGAAGCGAAAGAAGGGGTTAAGAAGAAGAAGAGGGGATAAAAGGAAGAGAACAAAACGAGTTGAAAGGTGGAACATTTTCCGGTTTCCCGACTCAATAGACTGGGTTTTCACTGCAGCACAATAATTTTTATTCAACCTGACTTTTGTCCTACTATGTTATATGGTAGCGCAAGCTGAAATGTTATAGATGGTGCCAACAATGCTCAGCTCTTTCAGGATAGTCTGAAGCTGTCTTCGATAAGTATAGAAGGAGTCGCCCCATTACGATGAAGCCTTCTCTTGCAGATAGCTTGTTAACTATCCTGGCAGAGCTGACAATCGTGGTTAAGTGGTAGAGTGGACATTATTGTCCAAACTTCGCCACGTCATTGTAATAAATAAGTCATTCTGTTCTATTCTATCCTAACAGCCATTCAGCAACTGCCTTAACTGTTGGCACCAGCTGGACTATACGACAATAATAATACGACATCACTATGTATTAATAATGTACTTCAGACCTAATTCAACTGGGATAATACAAAAATAGTGAAAATCACCTCTTGTTTGTTAAGAATCAATCTATGTTCAGACATAGTTTTCATTCCAGTGGATTTGAGACTTTTAAGTTCATTACTATTGGAATTACTCTGGATTCGACTAGAGGAAGGAGACATTGGCGGGTCGTATACCCACGAAATAGGTGAAGTGCCCCTATCTTTTACTGTACAGCACTTCAACTGTATCATGGGCACGAGCCGACAGTGGAGGGAGATCAGAAGAAAGTGCCTAGAATTAAAAGGATGTAGAACTGAATGAGGCTAACGGAAATGAAGGACTATAAGACGATATCGAGGAGTGTGATTATTAAAAAGAAAGGAAGAATGTTGTAACAACGAATTGAACAGGAAGGAAGATCAGACGAAGAAGAGTATCAAGTAAGAAAATTAAAATAATGTAATAATGATATAGAATAGTAGGAGAAATAATCAGAGTGATAATGGAGTAAAGTAAATAAAGTACAATAATACTGTCAAATAGAGTAGAATAGGAATTACAGATAGTGAAAATGAATAGAAGAGAATAATGATAAGGAGGAGAATGAGGTGGAGGAGAAAAAGGAGAAGAAGAAGAAAAAGAAGAAGAAGAAGAAGAAAAAGGAAGGAAGTGGTAGTAGACATAAGAAATGTAGCCTAGATAGAAATGTAATCTCGGTACGTGAGCGGATATAAATAAATAAATAATTTATAGTCACCACCACTGCCGGCCTGCTACTGAATTTTGTATTTGTATTGAGAGGAGGGTAGGCGTAGAAAAATGTTTATGACAAGTAAAAGTGCCATGAGAATCTGTGATACAATTTTCATCTACCGGCGATCGTGAAGGGGTGATGAGGAGGTTGAGGAGGAGGAGTAGGAGGAGTGAGTGAACATAAACAAGATTTTCGACCCACGATAACTTCGATTATAAGGATTGATGAACGCCATCAAAGACCCTTGCTCCTTTTCCTTTCCATCCTCACTCTTCTTATTCTTATTCTTCCTCTTCTTCCTCCTCTTCTTCTTCTTGTTCTTCTTTTTTTCTTCTTCACATCTTCTTCTCCTCCTTCTTCTTTTCTAATTCTTCTTATTATTATTATAATTTCTCTTCTTCTCCATTTTCTTCTCATTCTTCTCATTTCTCTTCTTCTCCATCTTCTAATTCTCTTCATTCCTCTTCTTCTCCTTCTTATTCTTCTTGGACTATAGTCAGTCTTACCTTATTCCTCTTTTTCTCCATCTTCTGATTCTGCTTAATTTTCTCATTTTTGTTCTCTCTTACCTCTTCCTACTTTCTCTCTTCTTCTTCTTGATCTCCTCCTGCTGCTCTCCCATCTCCTCCTCTCCCTTCCCTTTTTTACGTCTTCGCGTCATAATTCGTTTATTTTTATTTTTATTCTACTTCAAATTGTTACTTTGTATCCGATTCCGTTTCTGTTCATTTTTTCATCAGTTCTTATTTTTTCTTGTCGTACTTTCCACTCTTCTCTCACTTCAATCATCCCTTCTTCTTTTACACACTCATACCTCCTACTCCTCGTCCTAATCGTCTGCTTCTCCTATTTCTTATTATCTTCTGTATATCCGATTCTAAATAACATCTATTTCTAAATATGTTCTTTTCAATTCCTTATCTATTATCCAATGTTTTGTCAGTCCTATTCCATTCCTACCCTCTCTTTTGCTCCTTTATATTTTTTACAGCTTATCTTCTTATCCCTCACTCCCCTTCCTTCTCCTCTTTTTTCATCCCTTCATCCGTCTCATTCTCACTCTATTTCCAGGTATCCCTTCCTTTTCCTCTTCCTATCCTTATTCTTTATCTCCCTCTCCCCTCCATCTCCAACTCTCTCTTTCCTTCAACATTCCTTCTTCTTTGTTTCCTTCTTGGATTCTTTCTCATGTTTCATGACCTTCATTTCACACTCAAGCAATTTTGAATCCTTCTGCTAAATTCGTTGATCGATAGTGTTCATTTATTATTCCGATAGCTTTTCATGTAGTAAATTGATAGTCCAAGTCGATATATAGTCACTTCCACCATTCCCACACCTTCGAGATCCTAAACACGATCCTCCCCCCTTCAAAACTACAAAAATACCTCAAAATTCAACCTCTCACACCCATCACCCAAATTCGACCATCCCCAGATCTAATGTCGAGAACCCCCGAACCACTCTCACACATTGAGTTCCAAGAACGTCCCCATATAACCCTTACCCAGCCTCTCAAACCCCCCAGAATATCCCTTTCCCCTACACATCGGGTTCCAAAATACCCCCGAATTCGGCCCCAACCCCTTCTTCGGAAATGAGGATCGGTTCCACTGCTAAATAATTCGTCTATGCTATCTCTCCACAAGTTACAGGAAGGAAGCTCCCCACCCCTTCCCAGGAAAGGTCGCTCTTTCATCCTGAATAACCACCGTGAGCTTCCTGTCTCTATACTCTAGGTGGTAGCGCGCATCTAGGAGAATGAGGAATACGAGGTTAAAAATTTTATTCATGTTGGAAATCCACATAACAATAAATGATAATTTTTATGGGAGGAAACATTTTTATTTCAATTTTTAAATTTGTTTTCAATTACGAAATTAACAGTTTCTTCCGTTCTTAGGTTTCTATCAATGTTTGGATTGATGTTCAAATTAATTAATGGTTCAAAACCGTTTCGCTTGTTCTATTAATGGGAATAAGGACATCATGAATCCCATCATTCTCGCAAAACAGCTTGTCGACTGTTCTGAGAGAGAGCTGAAGAATCGATTACAAGCATTCTTCAGCCACCCCAACTTCTTGTACAAGCTTTACTGTGTTCTAGTCGATTAAACAAGATTTTTCTCATTTCCTTCTACTATATTGCGATCTTGTCTCATAAGAGGGTGATGATGAATCCATTTCTCACTTATAAATGGATCGAATCCATTTTTTACTCTAATTCTGAATCACAAAATTGAATCAGTAAATTTCTGATGAAAAAATGAGAAACATGATTATTATTATTATTCAGTTGAAATATAGAACATTTGTTTGTATTATATTTACATGTATTTGTTTATCGTTGGAATAGTAATAAGAGCTGCAATTATTGCAACATTATTCATCATATGGATAATTATTATTGCTCTATCATAAAGCTATCGATTTCTTTAATCTATCGATCTAATCGATTTCTATCGATGAAGTGTCTAGTACTAAGAGTAATAAAATTAGTAATAAAATGTTGAGAACTCCTGTTAGATAATGTAATATGGGAAGAGAGAGGAATAATTGAAAGTTCTCAAAGATAGGACAAGAAAAGATGAAAATAATGTTGACCGGATGTACGGACCGAAAAGTTAGAAATGGATAAAATTCGAACACTGATATTTCATTTTCTAGGGAGAATATGGAAGGAAGAAAATTAGAGAAGAAGAAAAAAAGAGATGAATGGGAACTATGTGGGACGTCAGTTTGACAAACATGGTGAAAGACTTTTCTGTCTCAACAGCTCAGTTGAGAGTTGGTTCCCTAAGGATAGGATCTGATACGTTTCTAAAGGATACCCTTTCACTTTCTGGATTCTCCATTTCTCTAGGATTATCTGATTCAAACTCTGATTTTTCGATACAGTTCATTTGGAATCTTTCTTTATAAATAAGATATTTTAAAATAAAATTGTGTTTGAATACAACTGTATTCAATTGATAGAATTCTATTAATTTAATCAGTGACATCTATGAGAAACAAGTTATGTAAGACTTCAAATCTCAATCCTCATAAATCGCGATTATTTATCGCGAAAATTTCCAAATAGCGACTTGACATTGATTTTCTACATTTGTAATGTTTTATCTATTTTGATCGTCATTTCTGAAATTTCTCAATCATATTCATGTAACCTTCTCTGATGAATTTTATTTCTACAAATTTTGATAATTAAAAATACTAGATCATGATTATCTCAATACCCATTCAAGTTACAAACTTCCAAAGAGCTCCATCGAATTCTGCAGCTGATTTTACAATGAGAAAGATCACTATAGGTACATTTGTACCTATATGAAGCGTTCAATAAATATAGTTAATAAATATAATAAGTTGGTGAATAAATATTATTAATGGTATGTCCAATGCAATATTTTTCTCTTCAATAGATGCTGGGAATCAGCCTGAGGAGTTATGATAGAACACGCATTATCTTCTTTTGTTCGCATATAGGCTATGAATCATATAATACATGTATCTTCTCGAGAGAAAATTCAACAGTAGATACGATGCCCACAAAAATTGGTTATAGGTCTTTCCAGAATTTAATCCTCATTTCAATTCCTTGTGTATTGTCTAATTCAAATGGTTATCATAAATGATGTAATGCCATCAAGACTAACGTGGTATGATCTTATGAATAATTCATCATTGTTGTTCAAAAATCTATAGTGTGAGATTAATTTAGGATATAAGATATATGTCTTTCCAGATCTTGAAACCCACTTTGATTTCTTGTCTAACGTATATAATTGGACTTAATTTCATGATGTTGTGATGTAATCAAGATCTACCACGTGGGTCATAGACACAATGCAATCTACGTCACACAGAAGACACAACACTCATCTAATAAAGCCGTTGCAACATGCTAGACTCCTCCTATTAGCCTTGCTCAGATACTATACAGAAATTTATAGTGTCTATTACCATATTAGCCTAGAATATTCCGCAGTTACTCCAAGGCAGCTCATGCTGTGGTCTGTCCAAGCAAAGAAGACATTCTGACAAGATGGGGAAATGACTCCAGCTCGGTCAATATTGGTTCAAAACTCTAAAATATTGTCTTGAATTGTGAGTTAGAATTTTGTCTATAATTTTAGACATAATTTGAAATATTTCAATAAATATTGACCAAGCTGGAGTCATTTTCCCATCTAGCCAGAATGTCTTCTTTGCTAGGACAGACTATAGGAGAAGCGATGTAATTTCATTAGAGGTTATATACTGTTGGGGATCGTTAACCCCCCACTTTCCCCCAACCAGGATACATAACTGTATCACAGTGATAAGAGCCCCCCCCCCTTATCACGAGGCATAGATAACGGTTCAGTTTCTGCTTGCTTTGCAATGTGCATACTGTATTATGGTTACTAGCTAGAGCAAAGTCTAGATTGCCACCTGATAGTGCTAGCAGATGAGATGATGTAGTGGAAAGAGGTGAAGAAGGAGGAAGAGTGAGAGGAGGAGGGGGAGAATGCGGGGAAGAAAAAGGAGAGAGGATTGAGATGATAAAAGAGAGCAGAAGAAACAAAGAAAATCACTCAAAATATGAATAATTATTGAGTGTTTTATTTTATAGCCTATTACAGAATAAAGAGGAGTTTGAAATCCACTAATTTCTTGAAAGAAGAGGGCAAAGTATGAAATTGATTCTAGAATTGACATGAAGAAGAAGAGGACAATGAATAGAAATAATTCGACGTTATGAAATAAATATTTTTTTGGGAAATGAAGATTTATTTCTGTTTCTTTATGATAATACCGGTAATATCGAAGGAAATAAATTGCTAGGGGCGACCAGAATTCAACGATGTTTTTAATTTTGACACCATATTATGTGTATTATTACCAACTGTTATATTTCCTTCATCATATCATGAGAGAGTTTGTTTGTGTGTTTGAAAGAGTGAGTTTGTTTTAATTTGCTGAAAAATTTTAAAGTGAATCCATAATATCGAAATCCTATGGTTTATCTTGTTCATTTCTGGAACTTGAAAGTGGACTTTTATCGAAATTCAAAATTGTATTTTTGGAAGTGAGAAGTTATAATATTAAGTGAAAGTGGACATTGTTGATAGTCATATAACCTACATAAAAACCTAATCTTAAACCTCCATCATCATCATTCATCATCACTCATTCGTCCTTTGCTAAAAATACTTGGAAACCAAGTCGCATTTGTGAAGAAAGAATAAAGAAGGAAAAGTTTGAGAGTATGCTCTGTATTCTCATGATTGTATGATTTTTTTTAGTATTTGGAACCGGAATTAAGGAACAAAGTAGGCTACTTCCTATAATGCATCATTTCTGCGCATCGGAGAGGAATCGTTACTCTCCAATAACCTAAAGAATTTCTCAACAGTAAAAATGAGAGGAGAGCTATAATTTGAAAATAGACTCTGCAACTTCAAAAAGATTCTTCATTGCTAAAAGTAGCATCCCTGAAATTGGAAAAATTGGAGCCTTTTACGATGACTGTCTTTTGAGCACTCTTTTCTCGATATTAATCGAATATCACAGACGAACGGAAGAGCTTTTCCGAAGTTTTCCAGAAGTTGAGAAAAAGCGAGAAAGAAAATGCACTTGGACAATAATAATTATAAGTTGTGACACTGTCGTCTAGGCTATTGGTGGTCTGTTCAAGCAAAGAAGACATTCTGGTAAGGTATGAAAATCCTCCCTGCTCGATTAATATTGGTACAAGAATTGAAAATCAGGTGAATCAGAATGTCATCTACAATTTGTGACCAAATTTTTAACTTTTCAATCGGTAATCAATAAGCAGGAGTCATTTTTTCATCTTGCCAGAATGTCTTCTTTACTTGGATGGCCTATAGCTGAGTTACTTTTTTCTAGAACGGTGAAAATTGGGAGAACTTGCTCTCAGATCCCAATTATTGGATAGTTGATGGAAAGGGAAGGAGAAGAGAGATAAAAAATGGAATGGTAGGAATAAGGGATGACGAAGGAGAGTTCATGAATAAGAATAGAAGTGAGAGGGAGAATACTAGAATGGAAGAGAAAAAAAAGGGATAGGGAAATGGCGAATAAGAGGAAATGAGGGAGAATGTAAGAAAAAAATTAGAATGGAGGAAATGGCAAAGTAAGATTAAATAGAGGGAAATGTGGGAGAAGAGACAAAACGGAAAGGATACAGTGTAACAAAGAGGTAGATGAGATACATCATAAAGAAATTCCTAAGGGTAGAAAGATCAAGGAAAAGTAGGAAAATGGGAGGAGATTTCGAAAAATATCATAAGGAGGTCTAAGAAGGATTATTTAAAAATAAGGAGGTGTAAGATTGAATAGGTAGAAGGATTGGAAGTAGTGGGATAGATAAGAATGGCACATGGAGTGGAGGACCAGAGGGAGGAAAAAATCAAAAAAATTTGGGAAAGATGATGAAGGAGAAGGAAGGAGGAGGAAGCTAACCATGATAAAAAAGAAGAAGAAGAAAAAATAAGAGAAAAGAAGAAGAAGAAGAAGAAGAAGAAGAAGAAGAAGAAGAAGAAGAAGAAGAAGAAGAAGAAGAAGAAGAAGAAGAAGAAGAAGAAGAAGAAGAAGGAGAAAAAGAAGATGATAAGATTCAATCCGTTGAAATATCAAACGTCTTGAGAGTTAGAAAGCTTAGGAAAGAAACGTAAAAAAAAGTAGAAGAGTGAAAGAAATGGACAGAAATGTCAAGAAGTGGAAGGTAAGTAAGAGATCTAGCAAATTTGAAAAATGATGACGGAGCATAATAAGAGGAATACTGTATTTTTTTAAATGTGCAAAATTGATGGAAATAATATGAGAGGAATCAATGACGATGAAGAAAGAGGAGCCGAAGCAGAAGTAGAGGAAGTGGAAACAGAAAAAGATGAAGACGAAACAGAAAGAGGAGTATAATAAGTTGAGCATGAACAGCGAGAATTACATGAATTGCTACAAAGCACACTCGTGTTTTATAATGTTGTGAATTTGTAGCTGCGCCTTGGCTTGCCTTGTATTGCAGTCTAAAGCAAGGGCTGAAAGTTGGCAAAAGCCGGCTAAAAACAGACAATGAAGCAGTTAGCCTGCTTTTTCATTCAACCGACTTGTTCATTTGCTATCATTGCCACCGTCGCCTTTTGCTATAGGGGGAGAATGAGATGGTAATAGGCATGAGGATGAAAGAGAGAGAACGAGAAAAAAAGTGATAGAGAAAGAATGATGAAGAGGAAAAGTGGGTGGAAGGGAGGATGAAAGAGAGAGAAAGAGGGAAAAAGAAGGAGAGAGAAAGAGAGAGAGAGTTTAGTTTAAGGGGGGGGGAGTATGAGTGAGAGAGAGTGATAAGGAGAGCATAATTATTTTTTTATTCATTTATTTATTTCATCAAAATATTACAGTGAAGGAGAGAAAAAACAGGCGTTAGCCCAAAACTTCATCTACACCATTTCTGATTAAAATGTCCAAATTCAGGTTATGTTACTTTCTACACACTTTCACTTCACACAATTTTCACTCCATGAAAATATAATAGCAATGAGTAGCAATGATTAACTTTTCCTGATCGTTTTTAATGAGAATAATCGAATTTGGAAATTAATATACTATTAAATTAATCAAACATTGGAATCAATGTAAATGGAAACAATATGAATATGGGAGTAATGATGATTGGATTACTCTTCAAAATTCGAAAAGAGTTAAAAAAAGGAATTTGAATACTTTACCATAATTAATTCTGTCTATTACTCAATTATAATGTACCCAATTTCAATCACTAGATTTCTAATGATTGATTGTAATTTCTAGATTGTAATGAAACTGACGTGGAGTGTAATAGTTGATTCAGAAAACAATTATCAAAACATACAGCCTATTAAAAATGATGGGAGAGGATGAGATAAATAAACACTTGAAGCTCAATCACGAGAATTAGTTGGAAGTATGATGACAAAATAATATAAATGAGATAGAAGACGATAATGGATATACAAACGAAGAATTGGGATTCCATATAGCCTAATAGACATATGAGAATAGAATAACTTCTTTATATTGATGTCCAGGCTAATTTCGGACAAAATAATAATAATAATATTCGTGTAATCTGGCTGGCTCAGGTCTGGTGTCAGAGTTTTCAGGTCGCTCCTGATCAATTTCAGGGCCTCTGGCATGACTTAACGACTGTTTTTGGGCAGATGGGACCGACGGCTTAACGTGTCCATCCGAAACAAGGAAAATTGGACTGAAAAAGTCTTGGTCTGTAATGTTCAGTAATGTTCACTCTACTACTTAAGAACACTAAGAAAATAGTAAGTAGAATGTTTAGGAAACTATGATGAAATGTGAAGAAGCAGGTGATTGTTGCAGGAAAAAATGTGATCAGAAAACATGAAGGAAGGAATGATAATATAGAGTAGATAATGCCAGAACACGAGTTGGATACAAAGAAGCTTATTCGCGAGTTTGAGCTCTTTTGTTTTGGTTAGCTTTTACGACTATTTACTCAAAAATGAGCAAGCGGCACTCAAAATGAACGAGCCACTGTTTCTATGCCAGTCAGATATAGGCTGTACAAGCAAAGAAGACATTCTGACAACATGAGAAAAAGACTCCAGCTCGGTCAACATTGGTTCAAAAATTATCAATCAGGTCTCAACTTGTAGATCAGAATGTTCCCTTCAATTTTAGACCAAATTTCAAATTTTTTATGTAATATTTACCGAGCTGGACTCATTTCCCCATCTTGCCAGAATGTCTTCTTTGCTTGGACAGACTATATGACTGCCAACTAAAACTTTGTTTTTACCCAGTTTGGCCAACGAAAATGACCTCAGCTTCAGCGACCACATAATACAAATAGACACAAAATACGTGTGTATTCTGTGGTCGAAGCTCAGCTCTGAGTTTCCACATTTGCACAGTAGCCTATTCGATCAGATTATTCAAGTTTCAGTTTTTGTTTCTCTTTTATGTTTGTTCTGTTCCATTCAGGCCCACATCATCTTTCCGTGCTTATTACGAAGTGAGATGCGCACGAGTACTGTTCAATATTAACTAGACTAAGTAACATTGTTTCATTTTCTTATTTGTAACAAAAATTTCAATAATCTAATTAACTGTAGGTTGGGCCTTGAGGCTTAATACCATCTTTTTATGACGGATTTCTGATACGTAGTAGTTCTAGAGGTCTAGATTCAAGACGACTCTTTGTTTGCTTGTTTTTTTGTTCCGCATTCACGAAAAAAGCGGCAATAGATCAGATGAAATTTACTGGGATGTTCCTCTTGAAATTACGCGTCGATGAGTATGTAAGGTTTCTTGAAATATTGCATTTCAAGGATAATATGAAAGGAAAAGGAATTACCTCCATGCTAAAATATTACTATATACATTTATACTTCTGAACATAGGAAAATTCACACCATAGAATTATCCATGCTGAACCAACTGTCGAGTTTATTATTAATTGCATTCAATGACGCATGCAATTGATGAAACTTGAAACGCAATATAACTAAGTATGCCCTTCATGAATAATGCCCCATCCTTGGGTGACTTCGTGAGGTCTACAGTTCACAGAACCACTAGTTATACAGAGGAAGCTCGCTGATACGAGACATTTGCACTTCCACAGTGCTCATAGATTGCCCTATATTGGAAATAATCCGATTGTATCCCTCAATGATGAACTGTTTTGAGAGCATCTGAACTTATTTCAAGTATTTTATCCAAGTAGAATTTATGAGGAATATTGGATAATGGTATAAGACACCAAGTTCCAGAGAACCAATAGTTAGCCTATTTTCACTTGTTATTCGACATTGTCATATGAGCTAACCTCACTTCGCAACCTCAACTGTATAAGAAGGTATTTGTAACACATGTTGTCAATCCTACCTGTAAAATTGCATATCAATTAGGGATATCATTACTGGGTATCAAACACCCGCCGTTGAAAGAGGCCTTCAGAATTCAGAATGGTATTGATAAACAATTTCAATTCCCAATCTTAATCATCGAAAGAATTCAAGTCCAAACAACCCCTTGAAGACCAATGAAGAGTTTTGACTATGAGTGTTGTTCAAACAAATACATTAATTCTCAATTTTCATAATTATGTGAATAAGTGTGGAGGCCTCATCAAGATTTGATTCAAAATTTGATTGAAATTGTAATAGCTACAATCACTCTCCAGAGTACATTATCATATTCATATTATTTACAAGGAGATTCCATGGCATAGGCTATAAACCCTGTAACAATAAAACCATATACTAGTAGTAAAATAAATTCAATTTACTCTAGAAATTAATTTCTTTCGTTTTCCACTCTCCATGTTTCTTCTCCTTCTGGAATATTTCAGAATCAATTATGAATAATCCCATTCATTTCCGGCATGTTGTTTTTTGAATTAAAATATTATACTTGTTCGTATTGGATTTGAATGAATGATTGGAGCATCCCACTATTTTAGGCAGTAAACTTTTTAGAAGTTCACCTAACTCAATTTTCATTCTTATCTCATGTCTAGTAGACAATTCCGTAAGATTTCAGTAGTAAAATTTGATAGAGTTCAGCTCTATGTAAGAAGCTAGCCAAGTGAATAAATATTTACAATAATCCTGTTTTTTGTGTGTATGCGTCTGATATTCCCAAAATATGTGTATACAGAATACATATGTATCATCCTATGTATATAAGTATTGTTCCTAATAACTGTATCTGGTGTTACAGTTTATGTTACAGGCGTTATAACTTCCGGATTTTATTAGCTAGCATAAAATAAATCCAATAAGTTTTTTCGGATGGGGGCTGAAAGAACTAGTGTTTTTCGGGGGTACCTAATGTCAAGGAATGGGGGGAGAGGTTGAGTTTATGGTGCAATTTTGGCTGTGAGAAGGCGAGAGAGATACGGTGAGAGAGAGAGTGAGGAGAATAATGATACGAAGCAGTAAAGAAGGAATAAAGATATAGAGAGAGACAGTAGTTGATTGAGAGAGGATGGAGGAGAAGTACAAGGATGAGAATAATAATAAAAATAGGTAGATGAGAAGTAGAAGAGAGAGTAGAATGAGGAATAGACGAGGAATAGAAATAGAAGACAAGAAAATGAGGAGGATAAAAAAAAAATTGAAGAAGAATAACAAGAGACAGTCATATTTTTCTTTATCCTTCTTTCTTCTTCCTCTTTTCCTTTTTCTTGATATTTTTTTTCTTCTTCTTCTTCTTCTTCTTCTTTTCTTCTTCTTCTTCTTCTTCTTCTTCTTCTTCTCCTTTTTCCTCTCCTTCTTCTTCTTCTTCTTCTCCTTTCCCTTCTTCTTCTTTTTCTTCTACTTCTTTTCCCTCTTCTTCTTCTTCTTCCTCATATTCTCATTTTTCTTCAACCTCTTTTCAATCTTCACTCTCTCAGCCTACATTTTTTCCATCTATCAATTTTTTCTCTCCATGTAACTCACTTTTTCCCCAACTTCTTTCCCTTGGCTACTTTCTTTCTGCCTTTTTCTATTTGTTGTCAATTGCTCTGTTCCACTCTCTTCTCGTAGAAGAAGGAGCAGAAGAGGAAAAGTAAAAGAGGAAAACTGAAAAAAGAAGAAGAAAAAGAGGGAGAAGAAGGAAAAGATGAAGAAGAAAGAAATATATGACGGAATAGTATAATTGAGTGGAGAGGTTGAGGAAAAGAGCGCAGAGAAGGTAGAAGGGAGTAAAAGTATAAAATTTGATGGTGCAATTCCAAATGTATCGTGCAAATAAAAATCTGTATCTTTCGGTGCGCTACTCTTATTTGTGTTGGATATAAATAAATTTCTGGTCCAAAGCTTCCGTGTATCTTCAAGTAAATTGAGAAAAGATTCTGTGTTGTTCCAAAAATTACTCTTGGTTAGTGTTGCTTATCAAGTGGAGTAATGAGTACACAAATCTTACAAATGATGACACTGTGGCATACCTATTGTGATATCTTGTCTCAAGCTAATCACCACCTAAACTTACAATAATGATTCTGCATGGCAGTGATCAATATCACAAGTTTCAACCGATCAGTCATTTATTAATATTAATTCACGATTCTGAAGATCATACTCACATTACACATTGATGAATAAAATGAAAGATCTAAAGTATAAAAAATTTTAAGTGTAATTTCCACATTACACAGCTTATCTGTAATAAACGTTACCAATCAGCGCTTAGGTAATATAAGTAATAGATAAAATGAAATAAATCAAACACTCTCTTTCAAAACTTTAAAAGTGTTATTCTATTCACATTGAAAATGGGCTGAAGCTTGAAACATGTCTGTGTAGAAATGATAGTTTCAAAGTTTAAAAAAAAGTATTTGATCAATTTCATTTTATCTATATGGATAAATCAAATCAAATCTATAAATAAATCAAATGATATCAATTATTTGGAAAAGCCCAAGTTTAAAGTGTAATATAAGTTCCAAAATCTACATTTACGAATAAAGTAATTGGATTGCGAGTCGTTTTCTACTCTATCACTGGCGGCTCGTGTCCACGGAATAGGTGAAGTGCTGTACAGTAAAAGATACGGGCATTTCACCTGTTTCGTGGGTACGAGCCGCCAGTGTACTCCATGAAGATAGTAGTATAACACTGTTATGAAAACATTTTCCAAAACGCTCGAGGAAGAGAAAAATGTTAAGGTGACTACTCAAGATTAACAAGAAAATCGAGAAGAATGGAAATAATCGGAGGAAAAAGGAGCCCATGAAGGAAATAAAAATTCATCCAATTACAATTTTCACAGTGTTGTTACTCAAACAGTTTGATTGAAAAAATTTGCTTTTATCACAGATCTGCTACTATTATGGCACTGAGTGAGTAGTCCACTGGCGGCTCGTACCCACGGAACAGGTGAAGTGCCTGTATCTTTTACTGTGTAACACTTCACCTGTTTCGTAGGCACGAGCCGCCAGTGGTGAGTACAGGAGTGTAATGAGAGACAGAATAAGAAAGTAATATACATTGAGGACTTGAGAAAGTAATAACTCTATAGATCAATTGAACAACGAAACGTTGGATCATACTTGAAATGTGAGAGAGTGAGATAAAGGATGAAGAATAGTGAGATGGAGAATGAAGAAAAGTGTGATGAAGGATGTTTAGAATATGAGTATAATAGAAAGTAACAGATAGTGAGTCGAGAGAGGTTATAGAAGAGGAAGAGTGAGAAAGAGAGAGTGAGAGTGAATGAGAGAGCAATAAATCACAACACTCTGCAATGTAACTTACTGCACTATGATACAACTCGTTGCGGTGTATGAGCCGGCACTTTCCGACTTAGCCGAGCGAGCGAGCTAAGCGGCCATTTGGTCAAATGCTGCCCAAAGCAAATGAAAAGAGCCGACAAAACGAGCCAGAAATTATGAAAGATGTCTTCTGCTTGTAATGAAACTGGTGCTGAGACGGATTCTTGACGAAACATGTTAACTTTCATATTCTGTTTCACGTGAACATCCCGCACATAGTGTTTATTTCCCTTATTTATTAACAATTTTGAATTTGAATAGTAACGCAATCAATTATTATCAGCTTACTTCTAACTTCTCTTCGTTTTCAATGTGCTGTAAATCCATTATTTTTCCTTCAGCGATTAAACGGTGATTTTCGTATATATTATTCATGTACATTCATTTCATTATTCGAAATATAAATTTGTTATTCATTTCGACAATAAATTGTGAAAATTGAAAATTTGTACTAACAAAGCTTCATTTGATCTTTTGCTTTTAGAGTTGAACTGGGAACTTTATAATAAAAAGGCTTTTTTTGAACAGAATAAAAATATAAATTATCAAACTGGTAACGTTAGATTATGATATTCCATGTATCACCTTCATGAATTCAAATTAATCGATAAACTATCATTAGATGAGCTTATAAAATTTAAAATAATTTCGCAACAAAAGCTCGAAGTTTGGTTGTTATTTGATATTTGTTTTTCAGTTCATCGATAGATAATTTGACACCTTGTGAGATCCGACTTCCCTTGTGAGAGGAGCGAAGCATCAAAAGCCTTTTTTGAGTTTAATTCTTTCCAGATCTAAGAAGAATCTAAATAAGAGTATTTGGACTTCGTTTGAACGGAACAAAGCGTTTTCTTGAAACTCATCTGTTTATTGATAGACAAAAATCTGAATTGACTATTTCATTCTGTATCAATAATTTGTTTCTATGAAGTAATGCTTCTTGAACTTATCACTGTATCTGCTGAGTATAATATTTGATACATTACAACTGATAAGCTACCTATATAAAGCAAGTCCAGAATATTCTTCATCTAATCGGATTGGAGTTTTCATGAAATTGAATTCCGAAGCGGAAAAATAATAATCAAACAAACAGAACGTTTTCAACAAATAAATATGAATATTCTACTCCAGAACAAATTAAATTGGAAATATATTCCATGAGGGGATTATTAATATTTTTCATTTGCCGGTAATTTACAACAAATAAAAAAAGTCTATTTACTCTCACTCATCAAACGCAAACCAATCAATGCACTTTTGATATTACAGATGAATAAACCATTCTAACCCACTTCTTATGTGAATTGGACTGGTCATGATTGTTCATGATAGTCCCATGATAGGATCAATTATCCCATGATGGTGGAAAAATAAATAGATCTAGCACAAATTTGCTAGCAGATATGCATGCATCTATTGATATATTGCAAATTATTTCATAGCTTCCATGGGGATTTCAAGATATATCCATTAGTTCCAAAACAAATTCCATTATTCATCATACAGGAGTATAGAGAGATGAAGAAGAAAGAAATAGACGTGTGAAGATGGAGAAGAAAAAGAGAATAAGAAAAATGAGGAGGAGGCGAAGAAAAAGGAGAAGAGGAAAGTAATTAAAAAAATCACAATCATAGAAAAATGAGAGGAGACGTAGCAGATGAAAAATAGATAAAGCAGAGGCCGAAGAAGAAGGAGGAAACGAACAAGGAGGAATAGAGGAAAATGATACATAAGAGTGCATACAGATGAAATAAAAAATACAATTGAGAAAATTAAAATTCAGATTCAATCACATTATTCATTTAGATTACATAATAGCCTACGGTAAATCTGTTCAAATCTCAACCTATAAGATGGAGGAGAGGGAAAAAAGAAGAAGTGTGGAAACGAAAAAGGAGGAGGCAAAGAAAAAGAAAAAAGATATGTTGTGGGAAATAGGAAATAAATTATTAGGAATGACAAATTAGAAGATGTAGGAGAGGAAAAAGACAAAAAGTAGTGATCGTAGGAGGAGGCGAAGAAGAAGAAGAAAATGAGAAGAGTAATGGAAAGAACATAATTAAAGTAATTACTTTTCTGTAAATTTGGAAAATGTATAAAGCTAATAACTGTTAAGTTGACTAATAAAAGCTAGTAATCCAAACAGGATTCCAATTAACTCGGATTTGAAGTTTAATCACAATAATAATAATGAAACCAGTAAGTCTTCAGTTCTTGAATTCCCAGAAATGAATAATTTGACCACGAATTTTACTGAGAATTCACCTGATACTCTCATCAAAACTCGACTTGAAATACGAGAACGATGATTATTATTTACTGAAAAGTTGTATTCGCGTTTATCTTGATGAAATATCTCAGTAACTGTAAGTCTCTAACTGTATCTTTCTAAATACCTAGATATCTAACTCTCTCCAAGCATTTTACTCTAAATATATCTGAAATATCTGACTCTCCAACTGTATTTAGTTTTTATTCATGTCTATGCGGATGATTTGATACTCATAATGAGCTTTACAAGTACTGAAGTACGATTCCGAAGCGGCAGCTCAAGCCGCGCGGCTCAAGCTGTCAAGGCTCTAGCTGCGCTGCTGGAGCCATCACAACTCTATTCACATAACTATATTACAAATGTTCACTAAGTTATTGGGGCTACTAATGTATTATGGATCAATGAATAGTGGAATTCACTTGAAAATTATTTAAAAATTCACTCTTTTCATACAATAAATCACAATATACGGAAAATCAATAAATAGTAAAATTCACTTGAAAATGGTTCAAAAAGTGTGAATTTCTCTATTTATTGATTTATTATACATTATTATCCCAAATGATATACTTAAAATTTATAATATAGATTTGTAAATGGGAACTCAAAAAAATGATCACTATCAGAGTACCCGTTTAAAATATTTCTTAATTTCACAGAACACGTTTCGACTAAATTTCCATTTTCAAGTGTAATTATTCAATAAAGAACTTTAAAACTTAGGGCTGTTTAAAATAATAGAAAAGTAAATAAAAATCAAACACCCTTTTTTTTGAAAACATTAAAATTATAAAAAACACATACATGTTTCGGGAGCTAAGCCTACTTTGACATTGAGAATGGGCTTAGCTCCCGAAACATGTATGTGTTTTTTATAATTTTTTATAATTTTAATGTTTTCAAAAAAAAAAGGGTGTTTGATTTTTATTTACTTTTCTGTAATTATTCAATATATAAATAATTTTACTTGAAAATGGCAAATAAGTCGAAGCATGTTGTGTGAAATCAAATAGTATATTACATAATGAGTGTGGAAAAGGCGTTTTCACAAACGAATAATTATGTTCTCTAAACGAGCGATACGCGAGTTTGGAAAATAATTATGAGTTTGTAAACTTTTCCAAACGAATTATGTACGTTTTTTTCTCGTCATACTAGACTGAGAAGGATTTATTAAAACCTTAAACAACTGAAAACATTAACTGAAGCCAACATAACCTCAACACAACACTAGCAGTAGCACAAAACAAACGCACACAGTGAACTGTAATGGCGGCTCGTTTGACTCCTTTATTTATACGTCGGAGTTTGGAAAAAACAGCTGTGCTAGATTTTCAGTGCTGTAATTATCATCTTGATGATGACTAGTGCTGTAATAATTATCAAAATGATTATTCCCGCTTTCAGAACAGCTGATCTTTGATTCTCCTGTAAACGGCAATCTTCCAAACGCAAATCAAGCTTGGAAAGTTGTGTATTACATACGAGTATGGCGAAAAAATATTTGATATATAAATAATTACTCTTGAAAATGGCAAATAAGCCGAATCATGTTGTGTGGAATTGAAAAATATTTTAATAAGGGGTACTCTTATTGTAATCATTTTTTAAAGTTTCAAAAAATACGGTAGCCCTAAAAGAAAAGAAGTATTATTTGAATAGAGCTGTGATGGCTGGAGCAACGCGGCTAGATTGAATCATGAACAAATCACAACAGAAAGACTCAGTGGACAATCAACATGTGGTTAATTTGTTGAGGAACAGGAAATGACAGTATAATAAAAAGGAAAAGAAAGCGTTGAAAGAGTTCTACTTTTAAAAAATCTGTGATAAGGGAGAGATAGGGGATGCTTTGATAGGAGAGGGGGGAGGGACGTTGAAAAAGAGAAAAAATGGGGGGGAGTACATAAGAGTGGGAAAGGGGGAAGGAAAATGTCGGGATTGAAATCGCATACGTGGCAGAGCACAGTAGTCGTGACGGTTAATCTCATATCAGATGTCATTTTTCATCTGAGAGTTTTTATCCGCGTGGAAAAGCTTGTTTCGGAAAATCCTTTTTCACTCGCGAGGGGTGGTTAGGTGGAAGAGAGGGGGGTGGGGGGAATCCGCCCCTCTGTTTTATCAGCACGGCACGACATTCTTCATTTGTGTTCTGATTATTTTTTCCGGCGGTGATTTTTTTCTATTTGAAAGTCGTTTGTTTTTATTTTGATTCCTGTTTTGATCCCTTCTTTCACTGCTATTTCTTCCTCATACTCTACGCATTCCTTTTTTCCCATAACTTCTCCTCCTACTCCTCCTCCTTCTCCATCTCTTCCCCCTCCTCCTCCTCCTCCTGCTCTCCATCTGACTTCCGTTCCTCCTAATCCTCCTCCAAATCCTTTATTTACTCCTGTGTTGCTCTCTCTCATTCTTTATGCCTCCTTCATCTACTCCCTTCATTTCTTCGAATTCTCAATTCACACGTTCCTGACTTCTGTAATTTGTTGACTTTTAATGTAATAAGCAATATTCTTTGTTTCTTATTAACTAGTTTAACTAGTGTTCGCCATAGGTCTTACCAGACCTGGCAACGTAAGATTTTTAAATAAAATATCAAATATCAAATTTATTGCATATTACTCCTCTTTCTCTCCTATCTTCACCTTTTCTCTATCGTTCTTGTTTCCTCTTTCACTTTCCATCACTCTCTCATATTTTCATATTTTATTTTCATTCCTTTAAATCTCTTTTCTTTAAATGTCTCGTCTTATTTCATTCCTCTTCTTCCCTACAATTCCTCACATGACGTCATGTTCCCTCCCTCTTTCCTTTCCTCATTCCCTCCCACTTCCCCACGGACTATGACGACACCCCCATTCCCCATACACATACATTACTCTTTACGCTCATTACTTTTTAGGTTACGCTCAATATTAGCGTTTTACTATTTTTCGGAAATTTCTCAGGTTTTCTTAGATTTTCGAGAACCAATTGGCAGAAAATGTTAAAATTTGGTAAACAGGTCCAGATTAGGCTTAGAAATGCTGTGTTCAATAAACTTCAAAACCCTTCTTAGGTTACGCCTGTAATTTTCAATGTTTCCAATGTTTGGAATCTGCACTCTCGTTTATTCCACGGAAACAACTGAACTAAATACGTTCAAATCAAACTAAATATAATATCAAACGTTCAAATAGACCAACTAGTTCGAAACGATCACTTAAAAGACTATGTGATATAATGATCTAAGCAAATCCTTTGAAACGGCAGTTGCAGGCGAGCGAAGCGAGCCTGTTTGTCTAAGCTGACACTGCTGGGAACTGTCGGGGGTCCAGGAGGCAAAGTCCCCTGGCTAGGCGGAGAAGGCGAGAGAAACGAGCCGGCATGCCGGCTAGTGAATCATATTTCATAACACTGTGAAAGTGTGAATGTTGGTCGCTACATTGTTATTGTTGGATATTTAAAGTTGTGTTAGTATATTTTCTTTTGAAGATAAATAAATATTCGCTGCTAGCTGCACAAAAATTTTTCGATCGCTTGTCCGATCATATCTTATCCACGCTCTTGTGTGCGCTCATTAAAATTTTGCGCCCCCAAAATTTTGCGCCATAGGCCTGGGCCTAGTGGGCCTAGTGTAAAATGCGCTACTGCTCTTTCCCATCCTCTCTCCCTCCTATTCTCCTCTTCTCTTTGTGTTATGTGTTGGGAGTTTACTAGAATTTTTTTTCTCAACTTTTTGGCATTTTATTTCCTCAGAACATCAATTTTTTTATTTCCCCCCCAAAATATTATGTACTGTAATAGAATTCCATTACTCAAAAACAACAATAATAATAAATTCCATTCACCCTTCCTCCTTCATTCTCATCTTTCCCGAATCTATTATTTTCCCACTAATAATGGTCGACTTGATTAAATAATTCCATTAATAATTATGCCTAAAACTAGATAAATTTTTATCAAGTGACCACTTCATTGAGTACGGATTCTTCTGATCTTCCTATAGGCCTACTCTTCTTTTATGCTTCCTGATATTCCTACTATCAATTTTCATTCTCTTCTTACATTTTCTCCTTCCTCTCCTACTCCCTTTCATTTTCCCTCTGATTTTCAACTCCTTTTTTAAATTCTCACCTAACATGACCTTCATTCTCCTCTACCTCCCTTAACTTCCTCTTCTACCACCCTTCCTGTTTTTCTTCCATTTTTAAATTTTCCATTTTTCAATATTTTCACTCAACATGACCTTCATTGTCATGTCATTGTCTCACTCCATCTCCTTTCTGTCCTTCTCCCCTTTCCATTTTGCTCATATTTTCCAACTTTTTTCAAAGTGCACGAACAAAAGCCAAGTATATTTATTTGATGTGACCCGTGTACATATTAGTTGGGAGGAGGCTTTAAGTGTAAGTATAGTAATGGCCTTCCCAACTCATATGCTAGCCTTCACCAACGCATAAAAGTCTAGTTACAGGCTTTTCCAATGTCGGAAAAAGGTACAAAAGTAGAAAAAGGTGCACTTACACGATCGGAAAACCCTCTCGACGGCTTTCCACAGATTTTTCCATGTTAAAGTTACCGACACGCTCTTCACTGTCATGTAATCATTCTTCATGTGAAAATGAAAAACTCTCATGTCTGTGTCACCTGGGATTTTCAACTCCAACACATTTCATTTTCACGGAAATTTAATTTTTCCTCTCATTAACAGCGTCATGTTCATGTACCTGTCTTCTTGGATTTGTTCATGTCATCTGACATTGAACAGCACCTTACACGTTTCATGGTACTATCTGCTTGTATGTTTCTGTTATTTAAAACAGGTAAGGTACAATATAGCTATGTGAGCTACAAGTGTAACAATATTTTCATGAGAAGAGTACCCACGAATTACCGCACAATGGAATAGATATACATTCATTCTACAATTGATTTTAATAGTAAATAATATATACAAAAATATTCTTCATTATTACCAATCATTATAACTCTGAAGTATGAAATCATATCATTTTGTATCATATTACATAATAGAATAATTTATAATATAGATCACATGTCAGATTGACAATCTTGAGTAACCAGATACGTAATGGAATTAGGAACAACGAGGTAGGGCTTGAATCGAATGAGATTCATAAGAAAATCACGTGAATGATCTGTAATAATAATTTATAATCATCAACAGCATAATAATAATAATAATAATGATGTTCCTTGAGTAGATGAGTAGAACGTGTTTCATAATATTCAATGTATAAACAGTAACAATAAAATAATTGTAAGAACAATTTGTTTTGAAGTGAACATCTTTTGAGCTCTTGGGCTTGGCGATGGGTAATGAGAGGGATGATGATTTGATGAGAGATGACGACTACTTTCTAGGTAGTCGGGACTCACAGCTTTGTTTTCTTGAAAAGAACCGTCTGAGAAGAATAAAACCTCCATCAACATTTTTATTCATTTATGGTTGAATTAGATGAATTCTAAATTATTTTGTTTATTTACCTTGAAAATATTGTACACTCAATGACGTAAAAAATAATAAATTTAAAAAAAGTAAAATAATTATATTTTTCGTATACAAAATTCATATTTAATATTATCATCTCATAACATTAACGTATCAAAAAAAAAAATTCCTCATTTTCAGTTTTCTCCTTTTCTCATCTCTACTTTATTCCACCTCTTCTTTTTTCTTCTTTCATATTCTTCTACTCCACCCCTCACCACAGAAGCAATTCCTCTTTCTTCCGCCAGCTTGACTCGTAAGCTACTAACTCTTTTGTAACGCCAGCTACTAAACATTGCCCATTAGGTGTGAGAGTGGGTGCACGTTAGTTTGATAAATTTGGTGACACTTAAGGAGCGAGAATGCCGTTTTATTGTAACATGTGCCATGCATTTACTACAGAGAAGTTTCTTGAGCTGAAAAGGAGAAGGATTTGTTGTGTCCTTCCTTGGAGAAATAGTTTAAAAAGATCGTGAAGATCTTCAAATGTCGATATAGAATCCATTATTTGAGGAAATTTGATTAGGTATAGAAGAATTAGGTATTTTCCCAATTAGCCTGTTCGACTCACTTACACTGCCGATACTGTCGGGAGTCCAGGGGGCGGCGCCCCCTGGCTAGGCGGAGAAGGCGAGTGATAGTGAATATCAATAAATAAACTGATTAACAATCATTCTGAAACGAATTCTTGCTTTTTTGTATGTTTAGTAACATTTCTTGCTTAGTGTTATTTGATGCTATTCTAGATGCTCTGGTATCAGAGATGGAGGGGAAAAAAGGAGAAATGTAATAACAGAAAGATAATAAAGAAAAGAAGAGAAAGTAGAACAAGAAAGAGGAACGGAACAATAAGAACAGAAAAAAAGAATAAAAAAAGCGTCCTGAGTCAACATTTTATTATCACTGCACACAAACTCTTTCCCAGTCAATTTATCCTATCTCACTGTTCTGACCACTTGTGAGTCTTGACAGCCCCTTTTCCTCTCTTATTACAAGCGTCCATGTATTATGGCGCAGATCACAGTGCGAAAACTGAGTTTTCCACACTGGTTTTTCTCTGAGTGAATTTTCCGCACTGCTGTGGTGTGCCTGCATCACCACATAAACCATTAATATTCATTTAAAGAATGGTGTCACCCAACTCTCACATGTACTGCTTTCAAGTTGTTGCTTTCCTCCCTCTCTCTTCTTATTTTTCTTTTTTCAGCTTCTACTTCTACCTCCGTTTTTCTCCTTCTCTTCTTACATTTCTCTCACCTTACACTACTTCTTTTCTTATTTATCTTTTCCCTCCTCTCTTTCTTCCCTCCATCATCATCTACGAGTACTTCCTTCTTATATTTTGTTCTATTTTTATAGATTTTCTCCACCTCTTCCCCTATTTCTCATCCCATATATTTTCTCAGTACATGAGATAAAAATAAAGTAGAAAAAAAATCTTTCTCCTGCGTTATCTGCATTCCATCAAGGTTTTTAAATCAATGTTTTATCCTATTGTTATGTTTCCTTCCCTTTTTTATATCGTCATTATCCACTCCTACATGTTCCTCCTTAGCTTTTTTCGCTCGTTTCACATCTTATCATCTTACTCCAGCTCCCACTTTGTACTTTTCACTTTACACTTCTTCTCTTTCTTCTAATTAGTTTATATTTTCTCCAATTCATCTTCATCTTTGTTATTTTACAGTCTTATACTTACATATCTCACTCAATCTTGAACTGCAAATCTTATCCCTTTCCTTTTCTCCCTCCCTACACCTCATAAATCATCTCAAACTCATTATTCTTTTCCATATTTTGCCTAGTTCTAATTTTTTTCAACTTTTGTTATCCTTATTCATCTTTTATAAGAATGTTGATCATACGATCTATCCACCTTCTAGCTACCTTCTGCTTCTTAATTTTCCCAATCAGTTTCTCTTTTTCATCCCGCTCTTCCATTTCTTGTTGCCTTTTCTCGATTCTCCTCCATTCTTTACTCTCATTCCCCTCTTCTATTTTCCTATCTTCTTTCTGATCTCTTCTCACAAAACGTGATCAGTGTGAGTGTCAAATTTATTAATCTGGGATTTTTCTATCATGCTTTTTTCATGCTTCTTCCACCTGCTTTGACATCTCTCCATTTCATTCATTCTTCGTCTTCTTGTTCCTTTTTCTCTCTCATTCACAATCTTCACTCTTCTCTCTCTCCTCCTTCTTAATTCTCATCCTCCTTTTTCTCCCCATTATTCTCACTTATTCCATCATTATCCTGCTCACCATTCCCTATCCCTTCTTCTAATCCCTTCACTCCCACTCCTTCTCCTCCTACCTCGTCTCCCACTTGTACTCCTACTTCTTATTCTCCTTCACTTCAACTCTTTTCTCTTCTTCTCTTCTCTAAACTACTTTTTCACCTCATCATCAATCGTCTCCCATCCATACACATTTTGACTACGGAATAAGTACACCTGAAACCAAGCAGCTTGTTCAATTTTTCAAAGTCACCTAACAATGATGACAAGCAGGAAAAGCTTAACAGTCGTCGGAAAAGCGACGGAGATTTCCATCATCAGCCGGGGAAGCTGGAAAATTGTGTGCGTCTTGAATTTCCTTAGCAACTAAGCTGATGAGGCTGTGCTCCTTTCAGGTCATAATAACATGTTTTTTTTTTTTTTAATTATTCGAGAAAATAAGAGTACCTTGAAAAAAGTTATAATTTGTGCTACTCATGGAGCTGTTGAATTAATAATTGTGTTACAATTGTATGATTGGAGCGTAACCAAAAATCTATAATGAATGAAAAATAATAAATTCATGTTGAATGGAAATTTTATGAAGAACTTCCACAATGTAGTTGTTATTACTGCTCATCATAGAATTGTTTTGTTACATCTTTTTGTAATTCATAGTTGGGCTTATAATAGAACTGGAAATTGATGATAGATAAGAAATTTAACACATATTGGGGTTCCTCTGGTAGAGTTATAGTTCGTGCTTCTCATAGATTTTTCCACATGAAGAATTGTGGCTTGAATTTCATGATTGTGATGCAACTAGAACTCATAATGAATTGATGCTGAATGGAAAGTTCGTCAAGAAGTTTCATAGGGATGTTGGAATCACTGTTCTTCATAAAGTTGTTCGTATTTTGTCATTTTTGTTGAATTTGGAAAACATGTTTAGTCAAATGGAACAGAACGTTGGTTAAATCAACCTATACTATCAAGTATTGAGAGGAAATATATTGCTAAATACCTACCCCTAGGAAGGTTAATTTATTCCACAATACTTGATAGACTATTGGGCTCGGAATCTGTGAAATACTGCAAACTATCTCTTAATTCTTGGTTGTTTGGTTTGTTTGTATAAATTTAAGAGGAAAGGTTTTGGGCTATGAAGTCTGTTGTACTCTTAGATGTGAAATAACTTGATAATAAAGATAAATAACACAGCAACAGAGAAAATTGTATTATTCTATCTTCCATTTCCATCTTTTATTTCACGATTCTACTATAATTATTATGATTATAATTATTGAAATCATTATTATCATGATTTTTCTGATTCTCAGACACACTCTTAGATTCATCAAATTTCCAAGAGCGAAATTCCAAGAACGGTGAATTTAAAAATTAAACTTAAAAACTCAGGGCTATTTAAAATAATTGAGAAATGAAATGAGAATCAAATACCCTTCTAAAAACTTCAAAATTATTAATGCACAAACTTACTCCTTATTAATGTAATTATAATAATAATTATTATTTTATCCACATTAAGAATGGGCTGAATGTCCCGAAACATGTTTGTGTAAAAACAATTTCAAAGTTTTTGAAAGGGTATTTGCTTCTAATTTTATTTTTCCAGGTGAATTTAACTTAAAATACAGTCACAGTGCTTGTGAAACTATAAATTCGAAACCTGTAAAGTGTGAAGTCTTGCAACCTATCTCTTACAGATTCTACTGAATTGAGAGATTATTCCAAGATTGGAATCTTACAGCTTACATTCAACAGATTCCTCTAAACTTTAACACTATTCCAAGTATCATCCAAATTTCCAAGTACAATATTTAGCAACCCATTCACCCATCACAGATACGCCCTACGCCTTAATTCAGTCACAGAGTTTAAGAACTCAAAACGCTACAGTAGTCGTTCTCAGCGTTCAACGCGGCGCATTCTGAATGTAATTACGTTGAAGTCAACTTGATAATAGTCTGTCCAAGCAAAGAAGACCCTCTGGCAAGATGTGAAAATGGCACCAACTCGGTCAATATTGGTTGAAAAAGTATTGATTTGGTCTCAAATTGTAGATCAGAATGTTTTCTACAATAGAAACTGAATCTATAATTTTTGAACCAATATTGATCGAGCTAAAGTCATTTTCTCATCTTGTCAGAGGGTCTTCTTTGCTTGGACAGACTGCAGCGCTTCAACTGGAGTCAACTCTAGTCAGTTTCAGTCTCAAGTTTTTGACAGCAGATTGAAGCAGTTAGCGTGAGCCTGATGAGTTAGGCGAGACAACTTCACTTCTAGCTAGAACTCTGAATTTGAACGGTGATATTAATACGGGTGAACTGAATTTAGGGAAGCGGTGGTAGAGTTGAAAAGGGAGGAGTGAGAATCTGAAAGGAGAGTGAGAGAGGCAGGAGAAGAAGAAGATGAGTGGTTCAATATATTCGCTGGAAGACTTCACTGCCTCTGGAAAAAATACTATAGGCCTAAGCATTCATACAATCTAAGCTAACATTTTGCTTGGAAAATAGCTCAACTATACTCGACTCATAGTCTGAGGCCGCACTGCCGGTGGGTAGAGCCTGGAGGGTAGAGGGTAGCTGGTAAATCTATAGAACATACACACCATCCACAGTAATACCTCGTATGTGTTCAGCCGCCATCTTGAAATTATTAAATATGGACAACATAACCTCAAAAAACAGTATGAAGTCATACCATTCATACGATGTATTACTGTGGATGGTGTGTATGTTCTATAGATTTACCAGCTACCCTCTACCCTCCAGGCTCTACCCACCGGCAGTGCGGCCTCAGCCATAGGACATTTCCAACTATTTCAATGGGGATGATAATGAATTTGGACAATATTTGAATGAAAATTGTGTTCTGAAATACCAAGGGCTATGTCTGTTCTTTCTTACCAATAGATTAATAAATAAATTAATAATCATAAAAAACAATTTTATAATATTGTGACAGTCTATGTAGAATAGACATCTCAAGGAACTGTGAAGTTGTCATACGTTATTATTGATGTGAGAAGAATGAATAAGATTTTGAGCAGAACTTATGGGGATAGAACTGTATAAGGATGAAAGCACTCAAAACAAAAAGACTAGTTTGCATCAATTACATGTATGTATTCTTATGCCTTATTCCGTGGGGAGTTCCAGAAGGAATGCGGCCAACCATTACATCAAATTGCATCAATTACAAGAGCCATTTTTGCATCAATTACATCAAATTGCATCCATTGATGCTTGTCCAATGCAGCTTCTTCATTTGAATTGGTTTTATAGATCAAAACGGAAATGGTGCATGGTCTTAAATATTTTCAATCATTCCACGTTGTATTGATGACTATAAAACCCTTATGATTATGGACCCTTAATTATTCAACACCGTTTGAAGCAAAAAGCATGAACTTATCACATTTCAGACGTTTCTGAACTTGATTTTCCACTACTTATTGACAATAATAACATAATCAAGGGCTTTGTTGCTAACAGAATTTTCAAAACATTTATTGAGAGATCAATCTTATCAAATAATCAAATTGCAGAGAATTACCAAATTACTCATTCGCGTGTTGTACAGGAAATATGGCTTCCCCTTTTATAATAATTTATGACCTTAGGTGTAAGGATTAAGGTACGTTTTCCTTTACACGACACGACACAAAGGTTTGCTGCAAGAGCCAGTCACAGCTCTCGCCTTGTCCTAGAGTTCAAGCAAAATGAGCTTGGCTTGTGATTGGCTTTTGCGGCCAACCGTCGTTTGGTAAAACTTCCTTTCAAATGTAGAGCTCTAGTCGTTCTATGTTTCTCTCCTATTTGAATAAATTTGAGATTCAAGTATTTTTCCTATATTTTTTTAAATATATTACATGTTACTAAGCTACCTAGCCTCCATGCTGCCTCATAAGAGATATTTCATTATGAACTTTATTTATTTGTACATTATTCGTTTATATTTATTTATTTATTTGTATTTATTTGTTTATTATTGTTTTTTACTGTTACTTGATAGTTTTTCTTGTGACACTATCGTATTTTCTTAATATCTTTTATTTGGTGAATGACGGTTCCCAGATGAAAAATATGTAATGAATTTTGGCACTCTTTTAACGGAACAAGAAAGTTGATCCAACTAATATTTGAATTTGATTATGTTTCAATGAATAAATCAAATTTAATCTAGAAAACGGAAGCTAAAATAAATGTAAAACTCAGTATGAAAACCCAAAAGAAAATGTAAAAGAATGAAGAAAGAAAGTGTGAATGGACAAGGGAAGAAAAACCTTTTTTACAGGGCGTCACGCTAGTAAAAAAAGCCAAATTAGAAGTTAGCAATTTTCCGCTCTCATTACTCTCAGCCTGTGTCCTTTAATTAGTGGTTATTTCTGGTTTGTGGCGGTCTCTTACGGTAATACTAGCAAATAAAATGCACCCTAGTATGGGAAAGGTCACTTGTGTCCCATTTCCCTGAGCGTCACGGTTCGTACCACACCTTTTTCCTTTTCACCTGACTTTCTTCTAATTTCTTTCTTCTACTATCAATTCCTCACCTTTCAAGTCTTTTATATACTCCTCCTTCCTTCACCCACTATGAAGTATTCAACATAATATTGTTTGAATAGGCTAAAATTTTTTCATTCTCATAATTTTATGTATTTTTCTCCAAATTATAAAAAGGTTTAAAGCTCGTGGAATTTATTAAATAATGAGTTACACTAAGAAATATCTATTCGTTATATATAGCTGTTATAATATTACTAAATTCGATTGCGATTAGAAACCTAAGCCTTATTATTCTTAGGATAAATTGATATAATTATCCAATATATATGTTTCATTGACATTGATCCAAATACTCATTGATCATTTCAAAGTTTTGAATTTCATATAGTATTGTTCTAGTTGATATTTCTGTAAATTACATACTAATTCATAGAGTTTAACTGTTATGTTTTTCTTCCCATTTCTGAACTTAATTTCATAGTTATTTTTATGTTGTATTTCATATTCTTTATAATTTTTCCTCTCTTATCTTTCTCAATTAAGTTTAATCTTAAAGCAAACTTTCAATTTTATTGATTTTTGTATTATATTGTATAATTAAGAACCTGCTGGATAACCTTGAGGTATGCTGGAACGCACTTGAAGCAGCCCACGCGAACTAGCCAATCACAGCTCATATTGATGACAAGAAAAGAGCTGTGATTGGCTAATTCGCGTGGGATGCGTTAGGTGAGTCCCAGCATACGCCAGGCCTTAGCGGGACTATTTTTGAAGTTTCTTTCTGAGAAAATAATAATTTAATTGAATTGAATAACAGTCTTTTATCACTGTAATCAACAATCAAAATGTTCATCCTATTTCAGAAACATGTGTAATTCTGGTAACTATTCCCTTTTTTATTATTTCTTGATGAGAATTGCAATATTCATGAAATATATTATTATTATTCGATCATAATTATACACTATTATAATATATTATTATTATTTATTATTATGGAATATACAGTATATTAATTATTTCGTTTATGGTTAGAGACATTCTGAATACCACTTATTCTACCACTACCACTGTGTGGTAGAGAGGACCAAGAGTCCCAACTCCGCCCTTAATAAAGGCAAATTTATCTATCTATCTACCACTATCAATTATTTTCCTGTTATCAATTCATAATTAATATAATTCATGATCACATTTACTAAATCCAATAACTTTAAGGTTAAGTGAGAGGGGATTGTTGAGTACTAATTTCGCCTTTGTGGAAAGTCAATATACAAATAAATATCACCGTAATAAACTCTTCAAGAATTTTGATTATCAAGGATCTTACACTGTCTGAAACTGAATTATAATATTTTAATACTATAATATTGCATTATTAATGATCCCACATCATTCACTAGAAAACACAAGAGTCACTCCTTCAGACTGCATCCTATTTCTAGAACACGTCCCTTCCACAAGGATGACTTGCCGTGAATTCCATTTCAGTGAAGGCGAGTTAACACTGGCATCTCCTGGTGAAATAATAGGGCTGACTGACCCTTTCCAAGGGGAGGACCATAGTTTATCACTGGCTAATTCCCTGCACTTTATCACCAAGTTATGGCTCTTTAGTCTCCACTCACTGTTAGTAGGTACTGTCACAATGTTACTACTCACAAACTCCACCGACCATTCTACTCATTTTCATCCAATCTCATCTTATTCATTCACATTCTTCTATTTCTCCATCCTTCATCCTCTTTATCATCTCATTCTATTCTTATTTTTCTACTTCACCATCTTTATCCACTTCATCATCTCACTCTGTTCTTATTTCTTTCACGATAATTGTTTCACGCTATTTTCTGATCCCATTGTGATTCTACATATCTTGCTTCTCCTCCTTCTCAGGAATTCTTCATTTCAGTTCATCATACAATGGAATATTCCCTCTCACTTCACCAGTTCATTTTGTTTGTTTTTGATACATTCAGTTTGTCGTTCTCAATTACCTTTTTCTTTCTTGATCCATTTTTCCATCATTCTCATTCTTTCAGAATGTCTACTTCTCCTACTGTCACATCTCCCTTTTATCTCATCTTATTGATCAACAAAGCTCTTCATACATACCTACTTCAATTCTAAAGTATTTAATACTAATAATAACAACCATACTCCATTAGATTTTCTTGACTACTATCCTGACCATAGGATACTTTTACTATATGTTGTGTCTCAAATCTCCAAGTTTGATATTGGAACTATGTTACTCCTCAACCTCAGTTTGACTCATCATGATCATTATTTATCATTAATCACTGACTCCAGTAGACTGAAAATATTAGGGAACAGCCTATGAATAATACTCATTTCACGAACTCTCTCATGATACACTCTTTTTTATCTTCTAATTTGCATCTATTTTCGAACCTCACTTCTTCCTCTCTTATTTTCATCTTTAAGTGTAATTGGTCTCATTTTTATATTATCAAAGCATAGGATTTTTAAAAAAATATACTATATTATATATATGTAATCCACATGAATAAAGTGATTGCATCTGAATCTGAATCTTAATCCTCTTGTCTATCCCTATATTATTTTCCTCATTGTTTCTGAATTAATAATTATTAATGGAAAGGTAATGAAGGAAGATCAGATAAACAAAGAGAGTATATTGGAGTTTGAGATATGTGAGCAACTTTACATTATTTGGGAAAGGGGGAGAGGAAACTAAGAAGAGAAACGAGGAAAAACAAGAGAAATAAAAACAAGAAGGAGAAGAATAGTATTGATGTAGAATGCTCAGTAGTAGGTGGTTCCATTCTGGGAAGGCAGTCAGTGAGTGGCTTGCTTTACTTTCTCGAACATGTTGTCTAGGGAAGTCACGTAACTCGGCTGTAATGGAGACTGATGGTCCACGGATGATGATAAAATGGGACAAGAAAAAAGAAAGAATTCCAGAGAGAAAGAGAGAGAAAGAGAAAAGGCCTAGTAGGAACAGAGTAATAGAGAGAGAGAGAGAGTGAGGGAGAATAAGAGAGAAAGTGAGAGTGGAAGGAAGAGTAAGAGAGAGAGAGAGGAAACGAAATAGGTAATGAAACAGAGAGAATGATGGAAAAAGATACAGGGAGTGAGTGAGCAAGACTAAGAGTGAGTTGGTTAGAGTGAGGAAGAGAGTTACGGTGGAAGAGATAAGAAAAGAGTGTGAAATTCACGGTCAAAGCGAGAATGAGGGGGGGGGGGGAGAAGAGGAATGAAATTTAGAGTGATAGTGAGAAAGGTGTGATGAGAAAATTAGAATTGAATCGGAAGAAAGAAGAAAATTGATTTTTTTAATGTAATTTCTGAAGAAAATCTATAAATTTTATAGATCATTCACAAGTTTTGAGTCGACTAAAGTCAGTGGTTATTCATCGTAGACTCAAAATCAAATTTACAGCGATAAATAAGAATACGAACTAACAATAAATGAAAATTAACCTAATGGTGATACTACTGCCACGATCATCTATCTTTTTATAATAATAATGAATAGGTATGGGAATAGAGATGATAAAAGATATAAAGTGGGAGGAGGAAGAATGGAGTAGAGAAGGATCAAGAGGGTGAAGGATGATGAGGAGGTGGGAGAGGTGAAACCTGGATTGAAATGTTGGAAATATAAATATCAAATCATATAGTTCACACCAATACACTTTGTAATGTAGCCACAACAGAAATTTTAGAGAGACAAGAAGCGGAAGAATAAGAAGAAGGAGGAGAATAGAAAGAAGAAGAAGAAGAAGAAGAAGAAGAAGAAGAAGAAAAAGAAGAAGAGGAAGAAGAAGAAGAAGAAGAAGAAGAAGAAGAAAAAGAGTACGGAATACTCTTCCGTAGTATATAGTGAGTTTGGTAATCTAAGTGAGTGTGGTAGTTGAAGAAAAGGAGCGTTGAAGGAGTAGGAGGGAGAGAAAGTATAAAATTCGATAGTGCAAGAGAAACAAGAAAGAACAAGGAGTGCGGAGCGAGATAAAATGAGAAAAACGGAAAAAGAAGTGAATGAAATAGTGGGGAGGAGGAATGTTCAAGGTAGAAAAAGATGGAATAGATGGAATCGTAGATCTGAGAAAAAGTAGAAAGGTGAGAAATTGAGAGAGTCGGAGAAGAAAAATAGGAAGAATGCTGGTACTTTTGAAATCATTTATTTGCCTTCATAACAAGGCTGCTGCATGCAGGTAGCTGACCTGGCATCGCCCAGGGGAAATTACAATAGTGAATGGTTGCAGTACAAAGAGAAAAAAGGCAAAGAATGCGAAGAAGAAGAAGTGGGAGAAGGAGTTCAACATGCAGGGAGAATGAAAAGGAAAACGAGAAGGAGAAGGAACATGAAAAAGTAAGAAAGGAGGAGAATAGGGAGAGGAAAAAGAAGCAAACGAAAAAGAGGAAGAATAAAAAGAATTCGTTTTTCAAGCAGGAATGATAAAACGAAACACAGTTTGGATATGTTTCAGTTCTATGAAGTAGGATGGGAAAGATCTGGAGTAGGTAGAAGGAATGAACATGTGATTTGAAGAAGGATGGAGGGTAGGAGGAGAAGAGAAAAAATGCAATGTGGGAAAGAAATCTTGAAATAAGGAGGGTGAAGAAGAAAGGGACAACAGTTTCGATCAATGATGATTAGAGAAAGAAAGATTACAAAGAGTGAGAAAATTTATTCGAGAAAATTATAAAGATGAGGAAAATAAACCTTGAAATAGAAGAGGTAGAAGAAGGGTTGAGAAGAATAGGATGAGAGAAATTTGAGGAGATGGATGTAATAAGAATTTGGTGGGAGAAAAAAGACAGAAAGCCAGTGATATACATGGAATGTGGAATCAAAGGATGAAAATATAGAAGAAAAAACAGAAAATAAGAAAAAAATGTGTTGTTTGAAAAAAATGCATGAAAATGAGAAGTAGGAAATAGGAGAGGAATGTGTATAATGGGTGGGAAAAAGAGGGATGAGAGAGGGAGAGAGTGAAACAGGGAAAGAAGAAGAAGAGAAAGAGACTAAAGAAGAATGAAAACTGCAGTTGAAGGTAGGTAAACCTGCAGTATGTTATTTCCATTCCAGATGTTGTATAAGCAAAAAAGACATTTTGGCAACATGGATAAATGACTCCAGCTTGTTTAATATCAGTTTAAAAACGATAGATTTGGTATTAAATTGTAGGAAACATTTTAATCTACAATTTGAGAACAAATTTATGATTCATGAACTAATATGGACTGAGCTGTAGTCATTCTCCCATTTTGACAGAATGTCTTCTTCGCTTGAACTGACTACACGTGTGAGTGTGTGAGAATCCACCCTAAGGAATTCTAACAGACCGAGTTTATTGAAAGACATGGAAATAGGCGGGAAAAGTGATATGGAGAAACGATTTGCAAAGCACACCTGGGAGAATGGAAAGTAAGATGAATGGTTAGAAGAAGAGTGTAAAGGAGGAATGAGAGCGAAGGGTGGGAAGAAGAGTAGGAAGAGGGGAAAGGGGGGAGAGAGAAGAGTAGAAATTCCCCTATTTCCAGGGGGGAGAGAGTTGAAAGTGAGATAAAATTTGTATTTACAAGAGCGTATGTGAATGGTTAGAAGAAGAGAATATGTATGATGATAAAGGAAGAGGAGGAGGTTGATGAGGAGGGAAGAGTGGAATGGATGATTAGAAGAAGAGGATGAAGAAGGAAAAGAGGAGAAGTAAGAGAAGGGAAGCAGGAAGAGGAAAAAGAGTCATGTTCAACGTAAGATAAAAATGCGTATTTTTTACGAGCTTATATGGAATAATGTTTGACAATGATAATCATTATTGTTGACAAATGGATTGTTAACATAATCATTATGAAACTCATTGCTTATGATTTTCTGATACTGGAACTGTTATATTACTCTAACGTTATAAATGACTATTTCCGTTGTTAGGAGGAAAATTATCACTTTTACAACCATCGAATAATGAATTCTTGAGTTTTCAGATATTAAAACTCAAGCCTTTTGTGAACGACTACTTCTTTAATCAATCATAGTAATTTGGGAACCAATGAAATCAATACACATCTCATAACTTCAATAGTATTCATTATTGAAAATACTACAAAATATCGCACTCTTAGTTTAAGGATCCGTTTCTTAAATCCGTCAACAAGAGGTCCGAACTGGAATAGAACGCCGGAAAACTATAGAAAAACTCAAATATTTAGCGTGTCCTTGAGAAGTTTTTTAAATCCTTTCTTAGCGCGCGTCTAAACGTCCAACTGAACATGCCTGCCAAATTTGAACGCATTCGCTTCAGTGGATATTTAGTTCTGGTGATGAATGAATCAGTCAGTGCCATTCCGCTTATATAGAAATAGATTTCACTCAAATACGATATTTATATAATTGACTTCACAAATAACAGGATAATCTGGTTGAATTGAATACTCATCATTTTATAACCTTCAATACTCCTTCTCATAACTCCAACGCAATTCAGTCATCAGCAAAAATGAATGGAGTCCTGAATGATCCGATCCATCTGTCTATGACAGCTATTGATTGATGAACTTATTCAAAGATTGATTTATTATCTCACGAACTGGAAACACAAGGATCATTCATTAATTAAATTCCACTCCGTTTGTTACAGGTCTGTTGAAACCACTCAACTGTAGTATTGCTCACTATCGATGAAATTGAGTGTTTGGTGTCAATCGTAAGTACTAATTCATTGAAGAACTGTTGTGAGAGTTATTAGAATTATTTGTTTGACTGGTTTATTTTGCCTTGGTAAAGTCTGTCCAAGCAAAGAAGATCCCCTGGTAAGATCGAAAAATGACTGAAGCTCGGTTTCAAAAATTGTTAATTTGATCTCAAATTGTGGGAAACAATTTGGTCTACTATAAGGACCACATTTATCATTTTTGAACAAATATTTACCAAGCTGGAGTCATTCTCTCATCTTGCTAGAGGGTCTTCTTTGCTTGTACATAAGTGCATGAATTGAAAAGAACTATTCTTCCTATTATTCTGGTTGTGATTTTGTGAGCAGTGAACTATTATAGTCCGTCCAAGCAAAGAAGAGCCTTCTGCAGAATGAGAAAATGACTCCAGCTTGGTCTATATTTGTTCAAGAATTATGAATGTGCTTTTAATTGTGAATAAGATTGTTTCCTACAATTTGAGATCAAATGGATTATTTTTGAACAAATATTTACCAAGCTGGAGTCATTTTCACATCTTGCCAGAGGGTCTTCTTTGCTTGGACAAACTATACCAGTGAATATGAAGATCTCTCCTCTCCACTGCTACTATCCCACTATGATGAGCTAGAATGAAGAGAGGGCTCTCGTGCCTCAACCTCGCCCACAACACTTTTCGTAATGTAAAGTGGTGAATAAAGACATTATTATCAATCCGTCTATCCATCTATCTATAACACACTCTTTTTCACCGTTATTCTCAAAACGATATGAATTACATCTTCATAATATTAGTTCATATAATCACTTGTTAGGGGTTTGATAGTACGTCTCTTCAAGTCTCTTCAATATTCTTCAATTTTTGTAGCCAATCACAGGGTTCGTCTTATCATTGAGTCAGAACAGCTGTGATTGGCTACAGATAGCCATTTAATTGGTCAACATTACAATCACCGTGCACAGGGCGCTTTAATGATCATCTTCATATAATTTTATATTATTGTTCCATTAACTAGATATTTGATGAGTGTATATGATTTGAATTTGACTTCCAATAGATTCCATGTAACAAATCTTGAAGAACTTTCATAATCCCGACCACTTCCCAATTTGAAATAAAATAAGATTCATCACAAGGTCATATCATTCCTGTTTGAATGACAGCAAGGAAGTAATTTACATAAAACCCTCTAAAAACGTTGAAAAACTCCAAGAATCCAACCTATCCCTTTAATAAAGTTGACAGTTACAGGAACCCAACTGTCATTTGCAGACTTACAAAAACTCGCCTGAAATACTCGAGAAAACTCTGGAAAAACATCTTAAAGTCGGTTTTTTGATTTCGTCCGAGCTCCTTTTCTAAGGATCAAAGCGAAGGAAACACGAACCGAACTTGAGCTCGATTTCAAGAAAAGGAGTTGTTTTTTTCTACTCCCAAAATTCCTTCTTTACCTGATATTCTTAGTTTTTCGGTCCTGAAAAAAGATCTATAACATCTAGAAGTGGTCATAGGATATTTTCTTGATCGAAAATGAAATGATGTTAGTGTTTTTTCACCGTATTTTCACTATTTTATTTCTCATCTTTTCCTTTTGAATCAAATTTTATGTGAATGCTCTCCATTTAATTCAAGCTTCCAATAACATTACTGTATTGATAGATGAAATTATCATTGGGAAAAAAGGTTACGTTCTCAAATAACCTACTAGGTTCTTCCCATCATTTATGACTACATTTATGACTCATCATTTATGGCTCTACAGAGTCTATGGAGACTGTTAATTCATGTTTATAAATACGCTTGATGACTATCTGACATTATTTTATGCACATTATCATGACTTTTACCACAATTGAAGAATGAATCTCTCACTGAGTACACTAGCGGCTCGTGCCCACGAGACAGGTGAAGTGCTGTACAGTAAAAGATACGGGCACTTCACCTGTTTCGTGGGTACGAGCCGACAGTGACTTGCTTTGAATTTTGAAAATCGCTTACCACTCAAACCAATATCGATTTCGAAAATAGCTCACCTTTGAATCAATATCAATTTTGAAAACGCCTAGGATTCAAATCGTTATGTGTTGATATTCAATGAATGAATAATAACCATCAGTGTACCTCTTAAAATACAGTTGCAGTAATAGCGGTAGAATTCTTGTTCATTATTATGAATATTTTGAATGTTGTAAATATTTAATACATCTGATCAAAAATTGATTGTTCTAAGTGCTCTCAGTTTCATCAAACTTTTTCCTCCACCTTTGGTTTATGAATCATCCTTTCCATTTCCCTCCCATTCTCTCCTTCTTTATGTTCCATTCTCTCCCCTGTTTCTGCAAATTCTGTAAATATTTAATACATCTGATCGAACATTGATTGCTTTGAGTGCTTCCAGTTTCATCAAACTTTTCCCTTCACCTTTGGTTTATGAATCATCCTTTCCATTTCCCTCCCATTCTCTCCTTCTTTATGTTTGTTTCATTCTTCTACCCTCTTTCTTCGATCTAATCCAATATCCTATTCTAACGTTCTTCATTCTTCCTTCTCTTCTCAATTGATATAAACCTCATAATTACCTTTTATATTTTGTCTCTTATTCCACAATGATTGCTGGGCTAGACTGGACAATAGTTATTTATCATCGAGAGGCTAGTTCCATTAGAAATTACTTTTTATATCAGCTTTTGAATTGTATTGTCATGTTTCATTTGAGTGTTCTTCTTCGAAAGGTTCTAGAGCAGTATTTTCGAAAGAAAATTCTGGTTACCCTTGTACACCTGTGTGAAATTATTTGAAATGGTAATCTTAGTACCCTTTTTTCAATCATTTAAAATTTTTTTTTTAAATAAAGTAGCCCTAAGATAAGAGAAACATTAACCTGTGTGAAAGTCTATCAGAGACCTCGCATCAGAGCAACCAATCATTGTGATTGAAAGCGATTGTTAACAATATACCACAATATTATTCATTCATGAATGAGAAGACATTCTGGCAAGATGGAAAAATAAGTCCAGCTCCGTAAATATTGGTTCAAAAATTGTACATGTGAATTAGAATTGTAGAAATCATTCTGATATACAATTTGAGACCAATTTTTTTATTTTTAATCAATATTGAGCAAGCAAGAGTCAGTTTCTCAACTTGCCAGAATGTCTTCTTTGCTTGGACAGACTAAACATTTGTAGGTATTCATCACGAATGAGTTGAATAATATCGACATAAGCATGGCTTCTCGAAACTCGATATTGCTATTCCATGTGATGATATTCGTCATACTCTCATAATATGGTTGACTATCATCATAGGCTGTGTTAAGTCACGAGAACTGTGGACTGCTCTTGGATGGGTGAACAGTATTTTGCCTAGTACACATTGGAGTGGGGGAACCTACCCGTAGGAGACACCCTACCATTGAAAGCCATACAAATATTTATTACAATTTTTTTTTAATATCATATTTCTCACAAAAACTGAAATTGTGAACATTTGAACTTTGTATAAATTGCCTTGGTAGTCTCTTCGATTATTTCTATATTTTCAAGTTCCTATGAACAGACAACTTCTTTTCCTCTTCTTCTTCTTTTGTTTCTCCACCTTATCCTTCTTCTATCATCTATCTTTCTTCTCCTCCTTCTTCTTCTCCTTCTTTTTCATCTTATTCTTCTTCTTCTTCTTCTTCTTCTTCTTCTTCTTCTTCTTCTTCTTCTTCTTCTTCTTCTTCTTCTTCTTCTTCTTCTTCTTCTTCTTCTTCTTCTTCTTCTTCTTCTTCTTCTTCTTCTTCTTCTTCTTCTTCTACTTCTTCTTCTTCTTCTTCTTCTTCTTCTTCTTCTTCTTCTTCTTCTTCTTCTTCTTCTTCTTCTTCTTCTTCTTCTCCACCTTTTTCTCCTTCTCCTCCTTCTTCGTCTTCTTCTTCTCCCATCACCTTCTCCTGCTTCTTCTCCTTACATTCCGTCTTCAAATCCTCCTCCTCCGTCTTCCCCTTCTTCACTTCCTCCTACTCCTTCTTCTTTTCTGTCTATTTCGTCTTCTTTCTTTTCTCCACCTTCATCTTCTCCGATTCCTCTAGAACTTCTCATATTCATTTTCCTCCTCTTTAATATCCTTCATTTCCACCTTCCCTACCATATCTTCTCAATTTTCAATCCCACCATGATACTATTCAGATCGTTTTTTGACCTTACAAACCCAATAACCACATCATAAACAACAAAAAGCATGAAAAAACACTGCATCAACTTTTCGCAGCTCAAACTGTATGGAAATAGCTCAAGCTGTCTGAACATAATACTAAGTTGTAGGAGTTTTCCCCTATGACCCACAAATCTGCATCATTTCGACAGAATGAGATCGTTGCAGATGCGAGGAAAAACACTTTTCCGAGTTTTCCCACTTTTTCCCCACCCCCACCCAACATTGTGTTGGTGGAAATCCCTATCATAACTTTTCCTCTCGATTTGTGATGATGAAAATCGCCTGTACACTATCTTATAGGATCTTGGGTGTCTATATTTGGTGTTTTCATTCCCATTCACGTGATAAATGGGGAATTGTGGATGTATCTGTGGGACTGTGAATGTATCTGTGAAGATTTTCATAGAATAAAACGGTCAACGAAAAAGAGTTTCACTACCTCAAAAACTCTTACAAATCGCAGATTCACAAATATTAGAGATTATAAACTTATTATCTCCAATCATCACCAAATCAAATTCAATAAAACATCCACCATTCCAGCAAATCTTTCTCTTCTTGTGGAGGAACTATAATAGCCAATCAACAACAATACATTATTGCTGTTTCTTACAAAGAATAATATATGAAATTCTCAAAGTTGATTCTATTGGAAGTAGTCTGAGAATCGTTGACTTAATGTTTTCTTACATTAAAGTTTAAAAATTTCGCGTCAGTATAGCAACTAGCAAATAAGTTATTTGTGCATCTAGGGACCAATGTTCAACTTTTTCCCCCTGAGGGAAACTGTTGGTGCCCGAGGCATAGCCGAGGGCGACAATTTCCCGAGAGAGAAAACGTAATTTAGTCCCGAGATGCAAACAACATTTTTCCTCCACCTACACCAATAACTACTATAAGAAAGCAATTAATAAATGTAATCTACCATACTGTCGTAGAAATAATATAACCTCACAATCGAAAAGCCGCAGCTATTTCCTGTACCTATACATGTAGAAAAAGCACTATCTCTTTTTACTGTCCGTAAGAGATATGGATGATAAGAATGTACATTCTTCATATACTGCATTGATGGATGACGTCGCTCATGTTATTCTCATGGGTTAACTTTACTCCCTAAGGAAAAATCATCAACTTTTTTCCCCTAGGGAGAAATGCTGAAGCTTCATCACCCGATTCCGTGGAGTAAGATGCAACCTTACATATCAGGTGGAGGAAGAAGTATGATTCCATCCTACTGTTTATATGACTCTTAGGCTGAGGCTGCCGGTGGGTAGAGCCTGTGGAGGGTAGTTGGTAAATCTATAGAACATACTCACCATCCACAGTAATACATCGTATGAATGGTATGAATGTCATACATCGTCATTCTGTTTTTGAGGTTATGTTGTCCATATTTAAGAATTTCAAGATGGCGACTGAACACATACCATTCATACGATGTATTACTGTGGATGGTGTGTATGTTCTGTAGATTTACCAACTACCCTCCACCCTCCAGGCTCTACCCACCGGCAGTGCGGCCTCAGCCTTACTGTATAAGTGACCGCTTCACATCAATGACCTCACTTTGAGTACACAGTCTTTTCAAAAGTATATAAGTATAGAACCGTAACATTGAACAGTAACAAAACTCAAACTATTCTCCACGTTCGATAACTGTACTCCGATGTATATAGTCAACCTCAGCCCCAACTACTCCACGCAATCTATACCTATATTCAGGTGTACACAGTGAACAGTAAATCTAAAACAGGGCTCTAAAGCATTGCCAAAAACGGGTCAGTGAGTACAGTACCAGCTTACAGACTGTCTGTCTTTGTGACGTTTGGGTTTACAAAATTGGGGTTGAGGAGGTTCGGGGGTGATTTGGGGTCCACAGGGGGACAAGAGTGTCTTTTGGGGGTTGAATTGAAGATGAGGGGGTGAGTGGAAGCTTTGTTACAGAGGATTTTAGGGGGTTGGAAACCGAGTGGAGAGGGTCTAGGGGTATTTTGAGGGGTCTGGGTGGAAGGGGGGTTGTTTTGTTGCTGATGACAAAAAGGGACAAGTGAGTTGAGTCCCTTTGCGGACTGAAGCCCCCCCCTTCCTTTCACAACCTTCGGATTTCACATCATAAGTTTTTGTGTGTGCTTGCCTTTTTGGGTTAGTTGTATTTCATCCTTTCTCTTGCCTCCTTGTTTGCTATTACTTTAGATCTTTTTCATTTCTTTGTGTTATTTTTTCACATAATTATGTACTTCCATTACCATAAACTTCAACGGAATATAACCTTCTTCTATAGCTAATACCTTGTCTCACCGTTTTGATTCTTTCTATTGTTTTCGAAATAATAGTTCCCACGTTGATAAATAAAAAGAGAAAAAAATCAACCACCCTTCTTTAAAACTTTAAAAGTATCAATTATTTTGAATAGCCCTATACGTTTAAAGTTCAATTGTTTATACGTTTTCAGTACAACCTGGAAGTATATCGGATAATTTTTTGTCTCAACTTTTTCTGACATATCACATTTCCTCCAATTTTGTAATTTCAATGTGTTTTTATTAGGTTGAAATCTTATGAAGTCATTTGACATGAAAAGTTCCTCAGTTTTCTTGTAATCACAAACTTATTCGTCCTCTGAGAACTTGAATTCGTAATTATTTACTAATTCACACTAATTATCTACTAATTACACTTTTTTATTATAATAAAAAATTCGTAATTATTTTGATTTCCCGCACACTATTGCATTTTATAAATTTCTCATAAATACGAATGCATAGTGTTATTCATAAGAATATCACTTAGGGCCGGTTTCTCCAAAAAAGTTAATCTGAATTTTGGATTAAACCATCAGCTGGCTCAATTGAAACACAAGTTAATAAAAGTGACCATACACTGACAGCTGATAGTTTAAACTAAAATTCCAGTTAAACGTATCCCTTAGGACCGGTTTCTCCAAATACGTATAACTGAAATTTTAGTTTAAACTATCAGCTGTCAGTGTATAGTAACATTTATTAACTTGTGTTTCAATTGAGCCAGCTGATGGTTTAATCCAAAATTCAGATTAACTTTTTCGGAGAAACCGGCCCTTAGGCATTCTCATAATAATGCATAACTCATTACTGCATACCTCATTACACAAATACTTGGTTCCCTTTTTAATTTATTCATCTATTTATTCAGGCCTTTAATCCTCACACAGAACATCGAAATTTGAGTTTCACTCAAATGACAGGTGACATGTCAGTATAATCTAATCATTAATTATTCATATAGCTCTCCTTAAAACTAAATATTGTACTATGATCTAATCGAATCATCTATTTACAAAGTCAGAAGTATTTCTTATAGTTCTTCATAAATGTATGATTTATTTACAAAATTGTATTATTCAAAGTACATCTTATTAGACAAATCCTATTATATATTTTTTCTCATAGTACCTCCAGCAAGTTTTCCTCATTTTCTACTTGTTTCTTGATCTTCCTAATCTATAATTTCATACTAGAGTTAGATGTATGATTATGAGAGATGAGTATCACTTTTTAGGCGACTCTGACTGCTTATTGTCTTTTCCAAAATGCGGAGACATCTTCTATAATGGGAATATGACGTACTATAGCGTCAATCAAGAGTAAATAATATTCGACCCATTCACATAAATTAATAATTACATGAAACTAATTACCAAACATCATGTCATACATGACTGAAACAATACTTTGACAAGTAAAAGTGCTCCACAGCATAGATCTTTATTGACGATGTCACCAAAATCTGTTGACAAGATAACATGATACACTTCAAGTGCACTCTTCACAAAAGGGTGTCTTCACTTTTGACGTGTCGGGTCAAGCTGGAGGGGGGGGGGGCAACCCTCACCTCTCACCCCTCACCACCAGCATCAGGCCCTGAAATATTTTCCAATAAGAGAAAATCCTCCCCCCCTTCCGACTACTTGGGTAGAGTCGGGAAATTGTCGGGTGTTTTTCCAAGCGCTGATGTCTCTGCTTTCGACAGCTGACACCGTTGGAAAGGCGGGAAAACTTGAGAACGGCTGTGCAGTGCAATTTCCACTAGAATTTCCACAAAATGAGGGGATTTTCCAACCTTTATTCTGCACTCGTACACCTCAACATTGAAAGTCATTTGCGGGAATTTTTGTGGTGAACGAATTCTGGTTATTTCTTATTCGTGAAAGTTACAAAAATTGCGGATTGTTTACCTGATGTAATATACTACTGGACTTTACAGGTGAATTTTGAGAATCTCATTACCTCGCGGCCTCGGTGGCGCAGTTGGCTAGGGCGTTACAACCTTCAGTCCGCTAGCACTGCCGCAGGTCTGGGTTCGAATCCCAGTGGCATGGCTGTTTTTCACCTCATCAATCACCTTAGCACTCAACATCCATTACCCACGCACAAGCTAAAATGCTTATGTGGGCATCATCCGCAATAAAAAAAAAAAATTAACAAATGGACTCATCAGATAATATAAATCATAAAATAATCAATAATTAATCATTGAATGACTATTTTTTTTTTGAATCATTCAATCAACTTGATCGATGTATTTAATGTGAACAAATGAATTAGGAGAAATGTACTAAAAACTAATATTGTTTTAGATTCCATTTCCAATAGAGAGTTTGAATCTAGTATTCTGCTTGTAAGAATGATGATCATTATCTCTCAGAAGCCTGTGAGTATGTTAAATATTGTTCTCTAACTTGGAAATTACATGAAACTGTAGCATAGTTATATGAGATCGACAATAACTATATCTTCATACTATCGAGTACTTTAATACGTAACTACTTACATACTTTAATATTTAACAACCAAAAATGACTTGAATTATTTTAAAAGCAGTTCAAGGTTTTTTGTGTTGTTATAACTTGGAACCGGGATTTAATTTAATGGGAGGAGAATGTTTGTTGTAGATTGATCTGTAAAGAATTCTAAATTTGTCACAAGCACAAATTTTCCAAACCAATGATTGATATAAATAACACTGATAGTGTTGATATAATCAATATTAGTGGAGCAGGAACAAAAAAGATCTCGTTGAACTAGTGATGGAGTATAAGTTACTATAGTTCAAACACTCTATCAAAATATATATTTTTTTTTTTTTTGAGGGTGATGCCCACATGGGCTCTTGGGCCTGTGCGTGGGTAATGGGAAGGATGATGATGAGAGATGAATGGACCTACTGCTTTAGGTGGGTTCCGAACCACCGGGAAGCGATTATTGAGGCTCATGAATTGAATTCAGAGGAACCGGTCACCGTTACAACAGTGGTGGTAGAGGCACGTCGCTTATCTAATCTCACCGATTAGACGCTCTCTACCACTGGGACAAACCGCTTCCCCAAAATGGACAGTAAAACAGAAAAAAGAGTGCACATATACCTTCTCCAGTTATTAAAAGTAGATTATAGTGGTTTTTCACTAGTATCAAACTATTAAATAGTTTAACTATACATTTTTTAGTTAAATACTTTGTTTAGTTCTATGTTGAAGTTTAGCACAATGTTTCTAATTGCAATTATAATCTCCATATGGAACTGGCAACCAGCTAGTAGGCCCAGGCCCTTCTTGGGCTGTTGAGCCATTGACAAACAAACGAACAAATCTCCATAAACGTTAACAGTAGCCTATACAAGACTCATTTATTGATGCAAGACTTAATAAATCTGAAATCTAGTGAAAATTCCCTCACCCAATATTCTCTCACGATTATGCTTACAGCTCGTTTCATTAAGATACCCGTTGTTTATTCAAGAGTCAACCACATTCACATCCTCTTGAGACCCTTTCAAGAGAAAAAATAAACACCTGGATCTATCCCACTTTTGACATCAACTACCCGTCCCCCTATCACAAGAAAACATTTTTTGCTCCACGGTAATTCTGTCCTGATGGAATTTGTTTTTCCCTCGCTTTACTTTCACCAAAACCTCCTCCTTCCCCTCCTCATCCTTCTCCTCCTCCTCCTTATCCTCCTTCTCCTCCACCTCCTCATCCTCCTCCACCTCCTCCTCCTCCTCATCCTCCTCCTCCTCCACCTCCTCCTTCACCTCCTCCTCTGTGTGTGTCATTCGTCAGTAAAGTGAAAATAAGAGGCGTAAGAATTTCCACTCACAGCACTGCTCACAAACGAAGCAGGAGAATTGAGTCAAAATTCACAGCAAGCTTTTCCAGCTGGTGTTACTCTTTCCTCTCTCTCCATCTCGTACAGGTGGAGTCGGTGGAGGAGGAGGAGGAGGAGGAGAAGGATGAGCAGGAGGAAGAAAAGGTGGAGTAGGAGGAGGAGGAGGTGGAGGAGGAGTAGGAGGAGCTGGAGGAGGAGAAAGAAAAGGTTAAGTGACAGAGCGGACAAGATAGAACCTAATAAAGGCAATCTGTTATCGCATCCTTGCAATCTGTTATCTCCGTCTCTTTCTCGCAGTATTTTCATTCCTTTCTACTCATTTCTTACACATTGTTTCTTTTTTCCAACGACGCGTGAGTAATTTTCACTCCAATTCACTTTCTTGCTATACTACGAGTTACATGTTTTCACAAAGTTAACTTCGTGCAACGTAGACTGTGTACAAGTTAATATAAAAATTCCTACATATTGTGCAAGGTAAGAGATGCTACAAAGAATGTAAGTTAGTTTTTATAACTTCCACGATACCCCAAACATCTTTTCAGATTCTATAGACTGGGTGTCTGTATGGGGGTAACCTCTTCTTGTGATAATCATTGATTGTATATTGATAACTAGCCGGCTTGCTCGCTTCGCTCGCCTTCTCCGCCTAGCCCGGAGCTACGCCCCCTGGACCCCCCACAGTATCAGCAGTGTCAGTGAGTCAAACAGGCTCGCTTCAAACGCCTGCATGACCTCTTTCAGTGTAAGCTGAAACAAACAGGCTCGCTTCACTCGCCTGCAAATTCCGTTCAGAAGGGATTCAAAACTTATTGAACACAGCATTTCTAGACCTAATCTGGACCTGTTTACCAAATTTCGACATTTTCTACCAATTTATTCTTGAAAAATCCAAGTAAAACTCTGAGAATTATGAAAAATAGTAAAACGTAGATATTGAGCGTAACCTTGGGAACTATATCAGACATAGTTTGAAACTTGATTCAATATCTTCCAAACTAGTTCATCTATAATCTCACTGAACCATTGAATTTACAGTAAGGATTGGTCGTATCAAGGCGGAAGATATGCAACCCGCAACACATCTACAATTTTGAAAAAACCTGCTTACTGGCGTAATCTTGAACGGATTTCAAAAATATCTCAACACAACATTTCTAGACCTTATCTAAACCTACCTACCAAATATCAACATTTTATACCAATTGGTTCTCGAAAAAATTGAGAAAATGCCGAAAAACTATAGAAAAACTTGAATATTAGGCGTATCCTTGAGAAGTTCCTAAAATCCGTTCTCAGCGCGCGTCTAAACGTACAACTAAACATGCCTGCCAAATTTAAACGCATTCGGTTCAGTGGATTTTTAGTTCCGGTGATGAATCAGTCAGTCAGTCAGTCAGTCAGTCAGTCAGTCAGTACCATTTCGCTTCTATAGATATAGATGGAGACAATTTTCTCCAAAAAATGGATTTAAATTCCTAGTATATCTTTTTACATCTCCAGTTGAGAGTAGTCTACTTGGCCAGATTGATATTTTCCCTGAAGAGATTGTGATGCCCGGTTTTTCCAAGCACACTCAAAGTTGAGGGACCCTCAAATTTTGATGAACAGCTGACATTCTCTATGATAAGCATAGGAAATGTAGTAAAGTGTAGTAAACTTGAGGGTCCCTCAATTTCGAGTGTGCTTGGAAAAACCGGGCATGAGAGATACACATCTCAAATGAATAAGTTGGAAGATTCCAGCGAAAATAAACAATAATAAATTTTTGAGTTGTAATCAGATAACCAGGAATCAGAAACCAAATACCAGGAGCCAGAGAATAATAAATTTTCCCCTTCTAATCTGAAATTAAAATAGGAAAAGTTGGGCCATTCCATCTACCTTTTATTCGTGCTGAACCTACCAACAGCTGAAGTAGAGCATCTATTGGTTCTTTTGATTTTCAAAAAATTATCCAGGCATACCTCATAAGAGCATCATAGAGCTCTAGACCTAGGCAAGATGACGACAACATCAGCTGTTCAAGCGCATAGCAAGAAGCAGACGAATCCGCCTAAAATTTTGACATAGGATATAATGGACACAATCATGTTATCGTTATAGCGTACGCAATGAATATCGTACTATTCAATGATAGTATATAGATATACTAATCATTGTATGGTTAGTCTATAGTTATAGTCTGCAGGGACTCGCATGGTTTTTTGGCGCCCTGTGAGAGATTTTGGCAGGCGCCCCCCCCCTCCTCATTACCAGACGAATGCAATCCAACATATAATAATATAATATATTATTACATATATATTACATAATAAATATATATATATATATATATATATATATATATATATATATCATTACAACATAATATATTCAAAGCCAAACAAGATTCTATCTGCCTTGCATGTTCACATTTTTCTCATAAGCAATCCCAATGTTGCATGTGGTGTGGCAAAAAAAAATTATAGAGACTTGCTTATTGTATCCCAACGTATTGTTTCATATTCTCTTGTATTGGATAAGTGATAAGTAAAAGGCTACAGAAATTAATACGGAATAACTAAGGGCTATCTACATTGAGCGAAACTGTCACATTGTTCCGTACTGTATCATTAAATTAATATTGGAATTTTGATTAACTCATTTTATAAGTTTGCTTGGAAGGACATAAGGAAATAAATAATAAATTTTTCACAGAAAAATATTGGGAATCATCATTTCACTTGAAATTAATAGACTATGTTTTAACAAAAAATTGAAAACTCGATATCAAGCAAATTGAACATTTCAGCCATTTTCACTGCTCTACCCAACTTTCCTGAATAACATTTGGAATAGATCCTAATTCAGCCAGCAGATGGCAGTAGCAATAGGGTGACTTGATCGACTTCCATTAGACACGCTTCCAAGCTCCGCCTACGATGAAAATGGCCGAAAACATCGGTTGGAAAAGTTTCTAAAATCAACCAGTAGATAGCAGCAGTTGACGGGTGATTTTTTAGATTTTACTTGGACACGCCTTCATTCCCCGCCTGCTCTTTTCTTATTGGTTGACAGTGTTTCGTGAGTTCTGTCTTAGAAAATGGCTGCTAGCAAGGAAATGATGGATGGTGTATCATGAATTACGCTGATTTACTATTGACGATCTTGTCCCAATATAATATTTATCTATGTATTCAGGCTGGTAAGATTCTATAAAGTTTGTATTTGAAGAATTCAGACTTAGTTTTACTTTTATCGTGTAACTTGGGCCAGTACTAGACTTCAATTGTTTTATGCTGTATGAAATAAGGTGAAAATATTATCTCACACTCTCATCTTAATCATTAATGATTCCTTTTTTATATGATGCATATAATGAAATAGAACTTGAACTGTACATGATCTAATAATGACCTCTTGCCAGAAAAAGGTATGATAAATTCCAACTAATATTTGTATTATAGGATTATTATATGAAGGAGTCTCTATTGGGAACTGGTTTGTGATTGGTCAACCGAGTGGAAGGTGGTTATCAGCCAACCATGAAATGAATTCAAGAGGGGCGTTTCTTGGCTATCTTTATACATTGATTATTTTTTTTTCAATTGATCAATTGATTATGACTAAATTTATGCAGAGGAAATAATTTCTTGTGGATTCAAATTGTTGGTGAAATAAGTTTTTTATCAAATAGTGGAAAAATTATTCTAATAGCCCAATTGAAATTTTGAAAATCCCCGTTTTGCATCAGTCACCACAGCACCATCTAGGCCGTGGCGCCCTGTGCGGTCGCACACAAGGCACACCCCACGCGAGGGTCCTGATAGTCTGTCCAAACATAGAAGATCCCCTGAAAATATGGGGGAATGACTCAAGCTCGGTTAATATTGGTTAAAAATTATCAATTTGATCTCAAATTGTAGGGGACACTTTCCTTTACTATGAAGATTAACTTTTATAATTCTTGAGTAAATATTGACTAACCTGAAGTCATTCTCTCTTGTTGCCTAAGGGTCTTCTTTGCTTGGACAGACTATACCTCCTCTTCTTCTCTTTTTGCGTCTCACCCTTATCATTTTTCTCTCTTCTTCACTTACCTCCTTCTCCTATTAACCCTTAACTCCCTTATAACTAACTCCCCCTAACACCCTCTCTCTTCTTTACTTAACTCCTTCTCCTATTAACCCTTAACTCCTTCTCTATTTTGTGAAATTTATAGGATAATTTTGTTCTACTCACTCATATTTCAATGTATAATCTAAGCCGAATTTTGTTATCTATTTGAATAAAGTAATCTAATCTTATCTAATCTAATCTCCTGCGTTCTTTTATGCTCTTTTCTCCTTTCTCTTATCTCATTCAATCCCTCTCCCTCTTTCCCCCCACCCTCTTCCACCACACACCACTTTTATTCCCTTCCCTGCTTCCCCTTGTATATCAAACGGCGTTTGACTGTTCTGACTTGCCTCTTACTTTGACATGCAGCAACATGCGCTTCGCGATTTGCACACGTGTCAATATTTCAAATGTGCTGCGCTCAGCACATAATACAGTCACAGCGCAAAACACTCCAACCGAAAGCAGTTACAGAGGGAACAAGTGTGTTGAGATCATTGCTTCTCTGTCATCTCACAAAAAATTTACTTTTATTCTAGTTATCCTTCTTCCTCTTCAATCTACTCTCTTTTTTCGTATTTATTTTTCCTTCATCTATTATTTATCCATTTTTAAGCTCTTTTAATTTCAAGTTAAAACTCCTTCAATTATTAATTGTCTCTGCCTTTGTCGTGTGGCTTCCTGATGGATGATCCTGAACTCTAATTATATTTTATCTTTTGTACTTCATTCTTAATCCCTCTCACTCTCTTTTTCTCTCTTTCTCTCTCTCTCTCTTTTTTCTCATTCTTTCATCCTTTCATTGTTCTCCATCCTTTCTTATTATATTAGCTTTTTTTCTCCTTATTTCCTCCTCTGTATAAGAAAAATAAATCTAAATTGATTCAGACTCTTCTTCGCACTCAGGCATCTAAGCCCATTTGAAGAACATTTTTCTTCAATGAATTTTTATAAATTTTTGTGTATAGTGCAAAAGAGGAATACATTAATTTGATTTGATCTTAGTTTCTTCTATCAATATTCTACTTTTCTGGGATCTTATAGATCGATATAATGTATCTTGATCTTTGCAATCCAAGTGCGGCAATCCTGAGCGACAGCTCAAGCCGACGTCTTCAGCACTGGCGGATCGTGCCCACGAAATAGGTAAAGTGCCCGTATCTTTAACTGTACATCACTTTGGGCTGTACATGGGCTTGTTTGATGAGCACGAGCCACCAGTGGTCTATAGCTTTGCAGATCATATCGTAATATAATTTATTCATAAAATTATAATAATAATGTTGTCTCGAGCTGTGACCGTTGGAGACGCGAAGCTAGGGTATAGCTGCTAGAGGCCTATAAATGGAGCAGCGCAGCTCGTGCAGTCACTCAGGAATGTTAGGCTACCTTCGGACGGTGTGACTATAACCATGTTCCGATACCACCAATAGAACGAGCCCCTACCAGAGCTCCAAAAATGATCGCTGATGCAGATAGAAGTGAGCAGAATATAATAATTGTGTATCATGATATTGCATTGTTAGTCTTGTTCGAATAATCTTTTTCACATGAATTCTTCTTTTAATTCTTCTTCTTTTTATTTTTATTTTTTCTTCTTCTTTTCCTTCTCCTTCTTCTTCTTCTTCTTCTTCTTCATCTTCTTCTTCTCCTTCTTCTTTTTCTTCTTCTTCGTCTTCTTCTTCCTCCTCCTCCTCTTCTTTTTCTTCTTTCTCTCGGTTTGAAACTGCGAGCATGAACTGGAAAAATTTCAGATCAAAATAGAAACAAACTTCTGGCCTAATATAATAATAATATTATCAAAAAATATTATCATATTATAGGCCTACATCTACTCTTCAATTTTGAATGCTTTTAATGTCAAGGCGGATGTTTTCAGAATGATGTAATACTGTATTTCGTCTGGACATTTTTTTCAGGGTCCAAGCTTCTCAACCAGTAGAAAACTGAGGGAAAATGGGAAGTAAACATATCAACACTAAACAGAAGAAGGGAAAAAGCTATGTTGACAGAATCAACTGATAAATAATGTATAACAGCTATCTCTCTTGTTTGTCCTGAATGTACGCATTTCTCTCCAGTAGGAGTGAACGAACAAGAAAAAGGAATGATAAAGATGGGAGCAGGAGAGGAGAATAAGAAAAATGAGAAGAAGAAGAGGAAAAGGAGATGGGAAATAGACAGGAAAGGAGAAGAAGTAGGAGGAAAAGAAGAAGGAGGAGACAGAGGAGGAGGAGGAGTCAGGGACGGGAAAGAAGAAGAAGAAGAAAGAGAAAATGATGGAGGAGCAAGAAGAAGAAGACGATGAAAGAGGATGGGGAGGAGGAGAAATGTGAAGAAGGAGATGAAAGAAGATGGAGGAGAGGGAGGGGGAGGAGGAGAAAACGGAGGAGGAGGAGGAGGAGTTGAAGACGGAGAAAAAGGAGAAGAAGCAAGAGATGAGGGTTGATGAGAAAGGAGAACGAGAAGTCAAAGAAAGAAGATGTGGAGAAAAAGAAGAAGAAGAAGAAGAAGGAGGAGGAGAAGAATTAGAAGAAGAAGAAGAAGAAGAAGAAGAAGAAGAAAAAGAAGAAGAAAAAGGAGAAGAAGAAGAAGAAGAAGAAGAAGAAGAAGGAAAAGAAAAAGAAGAAGAAGAAGGAAAAGAAGAAGAAGTAGAGAGAAAAAGAAGAAAAAGAAGAAGAAGGAGAAAAAAAAGAAGGCGAAAAAGAAGAAGAAGATGTATGTATGAGTAGAAAATGTCTCTACAAGTCATAAAACTGGAGTAGTGTATGAATTTCTCACATGGCAGATTTCTTATACAGTGTACTCTACTGATGGTTTCTGTGGGTTTTTATTGTTGTTGATGTTCTTTTTCTGTCTTTTTGTAGGCTTTCCCCTGGTTTTTGTTGCCTCTCGGTTTTAAATAATTCATCGTCTGAGACACTATCCACCCTTTTCATACAGTAATACGTCTGGTTACTTTGTTGGAGGCTGAAACCTAGGCAGTAGGAATATGATTGACAGCTCTCTTTGAAACACCCTGGTTCCAGTCGTTACTTCTAGTACAGTACATGCAGCTTCTCTGCGATCTTTGAATTGATGTCACCTATATTATGTGTTAGATTGAATTAAATATAGTTCGTTCTATTTTAGTTCAGTTTCATATTTGGTTAGATTTCATCGAGGCATCTCAATCAACAATAAATCACTCCTTCAAGTTTAAGTTTTATAGTAAGTTTGAATTTATCAAGGCACCTGCATAAACAATGAAATACAGTAAATAACCATTAAGGAATGTTTTTCCCACTAATGATTCTATCATTCACAGTGAAAGATCATTGGTCAAAAAATTATTATTGGGATAAAATGTGATATGCAATTCACTCGATGTAATGAGTTAATATTATCAGCAGTTAATATGCAGCAATGAATTCACGTGTTGTCATGTTTTGAAATATTGAGAATAATATATCTCACTGGCAGCTCGTGCTCACGGAACAGATGAAGTGCTGTACAGTAAAAGATAAGGACACTTCACCTGTTTCGCGGGTACGAGCCGCCAGTGAAACTACATAATATATGGGTTAAGTGGAAGACATAGTTAAGTGGGAGAGGGGGCTCTCGCCCAACTTGCCTCAACTTCGCCCACAACACTTTACTTAATGTAAAAAGTGGAAAATAAAGACATTCTATCTATCTATCCATATAACCTTCATTATTTGTGATATTCGAATCCAAACTAGGATAGAAGGCGTTTTGGACATATATTATATCTATCACCTCCAAGAGTAATTGTATTATATTGTGTCACGAAAATTTTCGTGACGAAGGGAAACTCTGCTTTTGGAGCTGTTTTTAGTCATCCTACGCTAGGATGGCTGCTTATCATTATAATCTCGTTGACGCTCAGGTATCGTCAGAATTGGATGAAGGAATAACGCTGCTAAGCATAATATATATTCACTGTTGCTAGTTACTCAGAAATCCAGGTTACCAAATTAATTTATTATAACCGATTTATTATAATTTATTAGTGAGTAGCAATAATAAATACAATCAAAAATCAATCGATAATAATGATATTGATACAAAATGAATCAAAACAATAATAAATAATAATATTTCTTCTTTAGTCTTCATCCTACTTGAACTGTTGATAGTAAGCTTAAAAACTTAGTGAATACTAATGACTTTCACTTCTACAACAGTACTCACGATTTTGATGCTTGTCGGACGCGTTTCATGGCTCTGAGCCACATCTTCAGCGTACAAGGGATAACTAGATACTAATTATCTAGTTACTCCTTGTACGCTGAAGATGTGGCTCAGTGCCACGAAACGTGTCCGACAAGCTTATAAATCGTGAGTACTATTGTAGAAGTGATAGTCACTAGTATCTACTAAGTTTTTAAGCTTAAAATAATAACAGCATATTTTGTAAACTGATGAATGTTAAAACTGACTTCATTTATAACTTGGTCCTTGAAATTTTCAAGAGTAGTAGAACTGAATTTCCTTGATTATGATAGATGGTTCAAAAATCTGATAAGAGCATTAGAGAAAAGGACCTACTCCTACTTGATGGAGCTCATCACAATTTTATAACCTCGAAATCACCAACATTGACTCTGTAATCAACAGATGGCTAGGAACGAGAGGAGCAAAAACGGTTTAAGAAGTAAAAGATGGAGAAGAAATATAGAAGAGAGATGAGGAGAAGAAGAAGAAGAAGAGGAAGAAGAAGAAGAAGAAGAGGGAGAGGAATGAGAAGAAGGAAAAACATTTAAGAGTAACAGTGTGTCATTATGTGTGTACTTTCAGGCTCAGGATTCTCTGGCTCTTAAGAGAGGGCGAATGATTTAATGGACCTTGGAGAAAAATTGTATTCGGCCAAAGTGGAGGAAAAAATGAGGCAAAAAGAAGGAGGTGGAGTGGGAAAGGGCATGAAAGGGAAATTACGGAAAGGTTAGGCACGATGAAGGAGGAGTGGGAGGAGGAGGAGGAGGAGGAGGAGGAGTAGGAGGAGGAGGAGGAGGAGGAGGAGAAGATAGAGAAAATGAGAAAAAAGACGACCAAACTTTTTGCCAGCTGTTCGAGTATAAGTTGCTTATGAAGGTAAAAGTAGTGGAAGAAAAAAGGTATTAGAGACAAAGAAAAAGATGAAGAAGAGGAAGGAGAAGAAGAAGAAAAAGGCGAAGAAGCACAGTGGTGCAACAGGAACACAAAATCCTGTAAGATGGAGGAAAAGGAAATTACGTAAAAAAGTAGTGAAGCGCAGCTCAGGAAACGGAAGAGAATTCCTCCTCACACTCTGTTTCTGTTTCTCTTTCTTCATCTTATTACTCTCCCTACTTCTCCTTTTCCTCCCCCCTCTTATCCTCCTCCTCTTCCTACACAGATTTATTTTTCTCCATCTGTGCCGGCTGGCACAAATTATTCTCCTGTTTCTTCTTCTTCTCCTTACTCTTCTTCCCCTTCTTCTGCTCTTACTCCTTCTTCTTCTTCTTCTTCTGCTCCTGCAGCTTGGCCTACCTATTTGTAATCAGATAAGAAAGAATCGTTGTAGCTGCTGTGTTTAGCTTTACTTTTAAGAGGTAATTCTGTGAGATTTTTGTATGCGCCCTGGAAAAACTTGGAAGATAAAGTTCTGGTCTTAAGGGTGGATAGAATGAGGTTGTATTCATGAAGAGTAATATTTGCTCTGGAGTACAAATTTAGAAACATGGGTGTCTTATGTTTTCCCATTGAAATCCTATTTTCACGCGACTCAAAGAATGAGTGAAGAAGAATATATTCCTCCTTACCTTACATCAGTGATGTTCGAACGAGTAGAATGGATTTGTAAAACCGAATAGAAATTTCTATTTGAATGATTAATATTAATATGCCTAATATAATAACCTTTTTTCCATTTTTAACTTATTTATATCAAGTTTAAATTTAAAAGTGAAGAAGTGAATGGATACACAACACCACATTTTTTAGCATTGTAGATTATATTCAGGGAGTAATTTGTTAAGAATTCATTCTTCTGTAATAGGAGATGAAGTTATGATGGACTGAAAAATCGAACAAAAATATTGTATGATGATTTGAAACATGTTTTGACCTTGAAGATCCTTTATCTCAGGGCTACTTTTATTACTGTTTTTTTATTTTAAATAATAATAACGGTACTCTCTTCCAATAACTTTTCAGTGCATTACATGTATCGACTAATTATAGGAACTATTTTTGGGAAGCGCTTTGTCCCAGTGGTAGAGAGCGTCTAATCGGTGAGATTAGATAAGCGACGTGCCTCTACCACCACTGTTGTAACGGTGACCGGCTCCTCTGAATTCAATTCATGAGCCTCAAAAATCGCTTCCCGGTGGTTCGGGACCCACCTAAAGCAGTAGGTCCATTCATCTCTCATTATCATCATTGCCATTACCCACGCACAGGCCAAAGAGCCCATGTGGGCATCATCCTCAAAAAAAAAAAAAATAGTCATTTTCAATGACTATATGATTGATTAACAATGATTTATTGAAAAAGGGTACTGTGATTATTTTTTAAAATAAGAAAATAGCCTTGGAGATTTCGATTTGGTTAGCCAGTGATAGCATTCTGCTGACAATAAATTAACCGTTCTATCATATTTCACATCTCAAACCTCACTTTATTATTTGGTGAATATTATGTCAATCCACGAATGAATTCTATATCTCACTCGAATTCTACTACCTTCATCACTTCCCGATCATGTTAATCCGTTTTCTTGATTAAATATGGCTACACCTCTCTCCTCCAACATCTCGAAACAACAACCCTCTCAGGCAGATGCACAGTACTATTACACAGAATAATAGAAGCATGTTTAAGTTTATGCAATATTAAGTTCCTAGGAGCTCCTGTGTTGAGCCATGCTATGGACTACCCAAGGTTGAACCATGATTATATATGTTTATGACTATATACATTCACCCCTCTCAACATCATAATTATAATATTATATATGTTTGTGACTATATCCATTTACTCCTCCTAACATTATAATTTTGATTATATATTATGTAGGTTTGTGAGACAACGGAAATCTTCCAACCAACCCCCTCCCGTCAGCATTATGATTGGAAGATGATAATTATGACAAGAGAGTAATCCCCATACCTACAAGCTATAATAGCAGAGTCCCAATGCCACATCAGTTTGCCCTAGCAAAGAAGACATTCTGGCCGGATGGGTAAATGACTCCAACTCGGTCAATATTGGTTACAAAAATATACATTTGGACTCAAATCGTAGATAGGAATGTTTCCTACAATTTAAAACCAAATTCATTATTTTTGAATGAATATTGACCGAGATTGAGTTATTTTCCCATCTTGTTAGAGTGTCTTCATTGCTTGTACTGACTATAATATCCACATCGTATAAATCCCCATCCCCACGCCATGTTATAATAGAGCTCCGAATGTGTTAATCACATACAGTCATTGTGTTCTATAATTAACATTGCGGGTGTGTGTTGTTGGGGGGGTTGGCTTATTATCATATATTCAGATATTCGGAATATTCTAGATTTGAATTCCTTGTTCCACCCCCTCCCTCTATCACATAATGGGGGGAAGTTTGTAGTAGATTAAAGTGGACTCAATTAGCAGGTGACAATAGGTGGGAATACAGTAGAGATTTTGATGATTATTTAGAGTAATAACCAATGGAACTTACAGTTGGTGAATGTATTTCATTCATGATAGTTCTCACAGGACAGTTTGAATACGGTCTGCGAGAGAGAAATTGTTGAGCTGAGGTCGTTTTCAATGTGAAATTCTTCCAAAGACAGCCAGTCGATTGTCCTGACAGAGCTGAGTATTGATAACAAACATTCTCCAACTGCCAGTGTTTTTGGAGTCTGCTGAACATTTGAGAACAATACCAAACTTCAGAGTATCAAGTAGGTTTTAAAACAGATTAAAGTCTGTCCAAGCGAAGAAGACCCTCTGGCAAGATGGGAAAATGACTCCAGGTCAGCCAATATTGGTTCAAAAATTATCAACTCGGTCTCAAATTGTAGGTAACAATTCGATCTACTATTAAGACCACATTTATAATTCGTGAACAAATTTTGACCAAGCTTGAGTAATTTTCCCATCTTGCCAGAAGGTCTTCTTTGCTTGGTCTGACTATACATTTGGTACCCTCTACTTTGAACAATTGTTTAGTTGCATATAGCAAGATCGGAATCAATTTAGGATTAAAACAAAGCTGATCAGTTGCAGTTAGTTGATTTGGACTTGGAAGAAAATTATCAAGATTTGTGCAAAGAATCTTAATGAGTATTTATTGCCAAATCATTGGAACAAAATTAAAAAGAGAAATTAGTTCCATACATAGAAATACATTCAATAATTGGAATCAGAAACATGGTGACAACACTTTGACATGGTGACAATGCAAATAAATTATTATAATAATCAACCCTTTCTCCATTCATGAATTTCAAGTTAAACCCTCTATATATTTTTAAATTCTTAATTAATATAATTAAGACCATAAATTCCAAAAGACATTTCCCGATATTGGAGGTTGACAATGTATATCCCAGCTCTTGCACCTCCTTTTTTTAAAGATGGAAACTAAAAATTCCAGTTAAAACCAAAATACACACATAATCATAAATTCCATCAAAACATTTTGTCAACCTGACCATTTACGATTCCATCACTCACTTTTTTCAAAGGATTTCACTCGCGTCCAGGCTATTCACTCACGATAAAGTGAATTTTTACGTCCAGTTGAACATAACAAGAAACGTAATGACTGGAATCAACAATCGTGTCAGGCCTAACAAAAGGAAAAAGTGATTTTATTGTTCCGTTTTAACTGCTCTTCTCGTATTATCCGTCATATCAAAGCTCTCCCCTTTTTTATTTCCATTTTGTTCTCTCTGTATTTATAACCTCCCAAGGTTTCTACTAAAGGCTTCATCTGAATGCCTACTGCCCGCTTTTATACTAAAGTCACCCAAGAAGCTCAAACAGGTCCTCTCCAAGTCCCCCAACATTTTCCAAGTCCAAAGCAGCCCCCTGAGGTTTTCTCTCACTTTCACACTTCATAACACCCCCATGAGTTTTTTCCATATTCCCTCCCATTTTTTTCACTCCCTTCCTTACCCCCCCCCCTTCAAAAATTTCTTCATATCTCTTCATTTCCCCCATAAAATCCCCCCCTCAATTCTTCATATTCCTCTATTTTCCCCGCTAATCTCCCCCTCCCCAAGTTCTCCCTTATCACATCAACCACCCCCCCACCCCCCTCTAATGTTTTAATCGTCATGAATCAAGGAGGGAATGTCGAGGGGGGAGGAGATGTTCAATGACCCCATATTTTTCATAGCCTTTTTTTTCATCACTTATACAGCGCTATAGTCTGTCCAAGCAAATAAGACATTATGGCAAGATGGTAAAATGACTCCAGCTTGGTCAATATTGGTTCAAAAATAATAAATTGGATTCGACATCGTAGGAAACATTATTTCCTACAATTTGCGACCAAATTTATTATCATTGAACTGATACTGACCAACATGGAGTCATTTTCCCATCTTGCCAGAATTTCTTCTTTGCTTAGGCAGTGCTAGCCGGAGTCATAAAAGGGTGGATCTTAATGCTTGTCAAATGTCATTTGCATTTTTGTATGTGTGGGTTTAAATAGTTTATGCTTTTATGGGGTGGGGATGTTATCCATCACAATCTACCATAGCCTATTATTTTTGTAATTCTTTCTCTAACTCTCTAATTCAAACTATATTGTTGCTATGATATAAAATTTTTAGATCTGATGTTGATGTTGAAAAGTCTCTCCATTTAATAATAAGACATCATCGAAACATCTACATAATGTATGGGTTTTTTTCAACTTTGCTTTGATGTCTGAGTTTGCTGTAAATCCTCATTCAAGAGGAAAATGATTTGTTTTAGTTTATAAATCTCATCTTACTAACAATAGCAAAATCAAGAATTCAAAAATAATTAGCACGATACCTAAAAGAGAGAATAGTGATGGAAATTCAATGATATCAGGCCTGAAAGGAACGAAGTGATGTTTAGAGGAAACAAGAATAGGGTATATATTGTGGGGGAGCATGATAAATGTCAAGTCATTTCAGAAAAGTGGAAAAGTCTCTCATACAAAGTTGGATACATTTATGACTTTTTGGTTGAGACTCAATAATATACGGAACAAACGTGAACCTTTGGGATAACTATATACAGAAGATATCTGAGTATATAACTAACTTCACATGGTGTGTATACATATAATAATATGAGAATATGGGTATAGTCTGTCTAAGCGAATGTAAACACTCTGGAAAGATGGAAAAATTACTCCAGCTCTGTTAATATTTTCTCAAAAATTATGAATTGAGGCTGAAATTGTAGATCAGAATATTTCCTACAATTTAGGACCAGATTGAGAATGATTGAACCAATATTGACTAAGCTGTAGTCATTTTATCATCTTGCCAGAGTGTCTTCTTTGCTTGGACAGACTGTATGAACCTGACGCTTGTGGGTGTAGCATTGAATCTAAGTTGAAAACTTTCTGGAAACTTTTGTTGTGAATGAGAAAATGAGTAGGATTTGTTTGGACAGGTGAAATCAATTTCTGAAAGTTGGGGAACAGTACACCTGCTTTCAATTTTGTGATTATGTTTTCATGGAAAACACGCAAGACAAAGCCTACAGAGCAAAACTTTTACAATGATCATATCCCAGATGAGTAGCCTTGGTTTGAATGAGTAGGCCTATTATACTGAAACTTCTGTTATTGTGTTACGATGCAGTACTGGGAATTGAGTGAAATAATAATTATCATTTCACATATTACTTAATAAAATTTCTTATAAAATCAGATAATTAATTCTTTGAACAGAAACAATCATTAGTATTTGATAATGATATTAATTCAATCACCATGTTAGAGCAGAATGTAATATTTTTCCAGGCTTTCAAGAAAAATAGTGTTTTCCAAACTTCTACTCACAGAAATTTGATATTTTGAAGAGAATTGCGGAATAATGGACACAATATTGTGAAAGAGATTAATTCATTGTCAAAAAATTATGATAACGTTAATCATAGACCTCAACATCGTAGAAAATCGATTGATAGAGGAACATTGAAGTTTATTGATAGTTGTTGTGCAAGTACCATTCCATATAAAATTCAATAAGAATGGATATTTAGGATGAAATGGATGAATGGATAAGATTAACAATGGATAATTTATTAGGACTAGGTGTTAGATATATTATTAAATTCCATATTCTCTTTAAATTCAGCTACTTTATTTATAAAATTATTTTGCACAAAACCTTGCTTTTCATTGGATACTTTCTTAGTCTCTTTTCTATTTTGTTAATACTTCCTCCATTCATATCATCATTCTATTTACTCATTAATTCATCATTGTCTGAGAGTGACTGTTATTATCACTGTATATTTTGGGTCACCTTCTTTATTCTCAATACAATTTTGGATTTGTATCATAGAGATTTTAAAAATTAATTTTCATCATATTAAAATTGAACCTTAAACTTATAATAACTGAATAAGTAAATATATGAATTAGTTAATTATTGAATAGATTAATGAATATTAATTTCACATTCATGCGAAAAATAATACTTTTAAAGTTTTAAAAAGGGTATTTCTCTTTTTTATTTTATTCATCAATGTTCTAATACTTGACTTTTCATACACAATAGCTTGACTAACATTGTTTATCCTAAAAACTTCCACATAAAACTCGATAAATTCGATATCGCAGATATTCAATCACTCATCTTCAAAGCGATATTCAACTAGGCTACAAGAGCACCACCCCACTTCCGGGTAAATTGAGTGCAAGCCTGTTCCAACGAAACGAGTAATTCATTTTTGAGTATTCCGGGAAAAGGATGAGTTACGAAATTGAAGTTGAAATATTGGAGGGGGAAAATCAAAGAGACTGTGAGAGGGAGGGGGGAGGACGCAAACCCTCAAAAAACATTTTTGGGCGTACTCACGTCACACTCGGCGTTTTGAAAAATCGCTCTCATGCAGTTTTGACAAAAACCCTCCCCTTTTGGGGGATTCCCCAACCCCTGGGGATGAGGGGATAGAAAAACTTGTTTGATAAATAATAGGGCGTACCCCTGTTATGTATTTACAAGGGTCAAGGGTGGAGGTTCCATCCTTTTGAAAATAATATTTCCTCCTGTCCCCACCAATTCTCTCTCTCTTTTTTTATTCTCTCATCAACGTGCTTCCCCCTTCTCCTTTCCTCTTTCGCAGTCATAAATCTCCTCTTTGTCTATCTTCTTTCACTCCCTATCACTTATTTCCTTCCTGTTGTACAACCACTTTATCATAAATCCTTTTCATCCACCTTGAATTATTTTACCTAACGCAGGGCGTTGACTTATTGAGCTATCAACGCGTTCCGGTGTTTATCCCCATCTCTATTATTTTGCGTTTTTTTTGTCTCCTCATATTTATTTCAATTTTGAACCATTTCTAGTGTCATTTGTAAAGATTGGTATTTAACCAACCGTAACTCAGCACAATGATAATTGATTAGTTGAATGAGTTGACTGATTGATTGATTTATACTTTTCGAGTTGTTGTGAAGGTGATATTGTGGTAGTTATCCGTATCAAATTAGAAGACAAGATGTTGCAGAACCACTAATTCAGAACCAAGATAAGTGATTTCACAACTTCTTGTTTTTTCAGTGATTTAAAACCAAAATGAGCGGTTTTACAACATCTTGTCTTTTCATTTGATTTATTTCGTTTTTCGATAAATTCATTTTCAAGTTAAATCACTCCCTATCTAATTGTAAGTATCACTACTCTAGTAATATCTTACTAGCGATATTGCTTCTTGAATTTTGATCCTATTTATAGAAAATTATCATTTTCTGATGATTATAATCATTATAAGTGTTATGGTGCGGCTTTTATTGGAGGGAAGACCCAAAAGTAGTTCCACCTACAATACATCATTGTTATGATTCAAAAGTGTTCAAGATTTAAATCAAAATTAGATAACCTTTTCGCCTTTCCCCAAGTTTCCTATGAAAATCTCTAAATGAATGCATAATTTATCATGAAATATGGGTTTTCCTCTCCAAGTATAGTCTGTCCAAGCAAAGAAGACCCTCTGGCAAGATGGGAAAATGACTCAAGCTCGATTACTATTGATTCAAAAATTATCAATTTGATTTCAAATTGTAGAGAACAATTCAATTTATTATTAAAATCACATTTATAATTATTATTGAACAAATATTGATCGAGCTGAAGTCATTTTCCCACATTGCCAGAGGGTCTTCTTTGCGTGGACAGCGTGGGAAGCGATTTGTCCCAGTAGTAGAGAGCGTCTAATCGGTGAGATTAGATAAGCGACGTGCCTCTGCCAGCACCATTGTACTGGTGACCGGTTCTGCTGAATTCAATTTATGAGCCTCAAAAATCGCTTCCCGGTGGTTCGGAACCCACCTGAAAGCAGTAGGTCCATTCATATCTCATCATCATCCTTCCCATTACCCAAGCACAGGCCCAAGAGCCCATGTGGGCATCACCCTCAAACAAAAAAAAAAGATATTCACTTTATCCTTGAATATTGTGGAACAATATATTATAACGGTGTATATTTGAAGGGATAGAACTTTTAAAAAATAACAATAAAGTACCCTTTTTGAAAAAATTTGTTCATTCCACACATGTTTCTGCGATTTTCACACTCGAGAATGGCTGTATCGCAGAAACATGTTGTGTGAAATAAAAAAAATTTTTTAAAAGTGTACTTGATTGTTATTATTTTAGAGTTTTTAAACGAATACAGTAACCCTAAGACGAAATAAGTATTTGAAAGGATTCCTATCTTGATTTATTTGGAAAACTAGCGAGTAAGTTAGTCGAATCGATATAGTTCTTCTCCGAAAATGATACTTGTCATCCTGAATTCTGATGCAAGTACATCAGTTAACCCGATTAGATCCATTTGAACCGAGGTTTAGCTTTCAGTCGGCACTGAGTAAAAATTCACTCACGCACATATGTCAACATCACAAGTGGAAAAAGTTTAAATCAGCTTTGTTTTCAAAAAGTTCTGACAGCTTGAAGTGCAGTGAAGTGAACGTAAAGTAGGCTTATGTCTACTCCAGCAATAAAGTCCTTTTTCATTTCAAAACAAGTCTTTCTCATTCCCACTGATTCTCACACTTTTTCACTCACTCACTTCAACATTTCTCCAACCTCAAACATTATCACTCACACTCTCTCCGGGTTGTGTGGTAGAGAGGACCAAGAGTCCCAACTCCGCCCTTGATAAAGGCATTCTATAAATTAATCAATCAATTCCTTTTGGTACTGGATTATTTTGATTTAAAAATTTGGTTGGATGAGCAACCAAGCGTTAGAATTGATTCACTATCTTTCCTTTTAGTCTTTGTCAATCGTTGGCGGCTCGTGCCCACGAAACAAGTGAAGTGCTGTACAGTAAAAGATACGGACACTTCACCTGTTTCGTGAGTACGAGCCGCCAGTGCCATAATCGCTCTTCACAATCTTTCCACCAAACATGATGAGTTTTCCATGATTTATCACTACATTATTACTCAAATCTGATGTTTGTTACCCAAAATTTCATGTAAAACATTATGGAAAATTATGATAAGGTGAAGCCAAATGGAAAATAATTAAAGAGAAATTCTACAATAATAATGTTTGAAATCAGGATTGGAAATATGTACTCATTTCACATATCAACTAATCAAGAATAGCAATGCTTGATCAAGGAAGAAAAAAAAATTTCTGAAGAAAGATAACAAAAGACACTGGCGGCTCGTACCCACGAAACAGGTGAAGCTCCCGTATCTTTTACTGTACAGCACTTCACCTGATTCGTGGGCACGAGCCGCCAGTGACAAGAGATACTGATAAGAAGGATCAAAAAGTTCAACAAACTACATTGCAATTCAGCTCTTGAATGATTATTATGTCTACATTCCACAATAATTGAACGTGTAAGCAAGAAACATTATTATAATGAACGTAATAATTTTGAACAATCTTAGAAATGGTTTAAACTGTGCACTCAGAGTCGGAGCTCTGATAACGTTAACAACAGAGAAATACTCATACAAACTCCAAGACAAAAATAATCATAAACAAAACAATAAATACACACACACTATCCTGCAAACGTACCATGAAGACACTCACACAAATTCATATATACTGTGTCACATATTGAAACACAACACTCACACATATACACAGTCCAAGCAGAGGAGACATTCTGGCAAGATAGGAAAATGACTCCAGCTTGGTCAATATTTGTTCAAAAATTATAAATTTGTTCTTGATAGTGGATCAAATAGTTTCCTTTAATTTGAGATCAAATTTATAATTTTTGAGCAGAATTTGACCGAGCTTGAGTCATTTTCCCATCCAGCCAGAGGTTCTTCTTTGCTTGGACAGACTATACACAGTACACACCCATATACAACAACGTTCTTTTACACTGGACAACACAACACTGGAACATACTTTCGAGTTACAATATATTACTTTTTACTCCATCTGTATGTGACTACCAGCCCTTGTACCCTTTGGAGCACACTTAAGCCCTATAGTGCTGTGTGCCAAACTCAACTATACAGTAGAAACCCTTTTTCATCGCGCTCAAAAAGCCCTTATTTTTTGCCAGCCTTTTTGACACCTGCTAATACCTGGCGTAGCGTTACGCTTTGCATTTTTACTGTTATTCATCGGGGTTGGAGCGGTTCTCTCTTCTCTTTCAGTTACCTTCTACGTTTCGAATGATTTGAACAAAAATGAAGATTTTACCAATCCTACACTGTAGAAATGTTTTTATTACCACTTTTTGGATTGAAAGAAATTATATAAATTGTCAAGCCGCAGATTTATGGAAAAACGATATTCTGGTTTCGGTTATTACAACGTTATCAATCTCCAGCTTTTTTTAAGCTGATCAGATATTAATAATAGTGTATCAACTGAAACTGGTCGGTTATCTCGATTTCTTTTTCTAATAAATATGTGGTTAAACAATTTATCTTGGATTTACATTTTATAAAGATGATTATGACAATATCAACTTCACAATCATTCCAAAACTTTTTCAATTATTCATTGACAGTTACTTGTACAGAAAGTTTTTGGACAGTATTTTTGAAAAATGTTGAGTTGAAAGTTTTCCAAGCTGTGTCAAATATCTCACTGCATTTTTAACTCTTCCACTCGAACCTGAAACCTTATATTATATGGGGAGTGAATTTAATATAATATGTTGGAAATACGGGTTACAAAATGCTCTCAGTGAATATTTTAAGAATTTGAGAAGTCTTACTATTATTGGGAACTGGTCTATTTTTTTTAATATTACGATTTATCGAGCATTACAACCAACTCTGGCTGACGGCGTAAGCCATGCCATTTGAATTTTTGTTTTTATTGATACAAGTGATTGAAAAGAAATGTGTCTTAAATCTATACTATTAGTAGTACATAACTTGTAAAGTATCTATGTATATTTTGATTGATCAAATAAATTCTTTATCTATCTATCTATCTATCTATCTATTATTGGGAACTGAATTGACTATTTTCATAAGTGATACAATAATTGTTTCATAAATTGGTGTATTGAATGATAAATTATTTATAATGTGTGCTTGTTAAATCATCATCATTTGTATTAATACATTCTTTGATATTTAATTCTGTCATTTTTTGAATGAGCTCCGTATTAATTGGTCACTTTATTTGTTTCATAGATGAACCTCTTCTGTTACTTATACCTTAAACCAAATACTATAACTTCCATACATTGTACTTCTGTACAAATCATGCTTATACTGATAATCTCACTGTTACTTCTTCATTTAATACTCCCTCTATCACTTCTACTGATACTTTTTCTGTTACTTATACCAGAGACAATGTAGTCTATAAGGTAATACTGTTTCCCTCTGATGAAACGTGTCACCAGTAGTATGGGTGGTAAAAAAGCCCATAATAGTTTGCGTCAGTAGTGAATATGAGATCGGATAAAATACGTAGCAGGGTAGGAAATCCCTTCATTGGGGTTGTTCCAGGCTTAAAACTCTCACACCCTGAATATGGGGCGTAAAGCCTACCGACCATAGCCAAACATATTCAGAATATGTGAAATTGTTTATTGCCCCAGGATTTGCAGCCCTGTGTTATAAATATGCTGACTATTGCACCTTTTTAGGGGGGTGACAGTGAATATTTGTGTTGTGAGAGAGGTGGATAGTGTGATAAAATGTGTAAGAGAGAGTAGGACAGAGATAGAGTGCAAAAGTGTGAGAGAGAGTGTGAGTGGGGAAAAAGAAGTAGAGTAACTAGAACTAGAGTAAGTAGTGTAATAGAGTGGCGTTAAAAACATAAAACTGTAGGAGAATCATGCTACAAAAGAGGTCTACTTGACTGGAGACTGGACAGTTATTGTAAGTAACTAGTTCATGCTTTTTGCTGTGAAACAGTTATAGGACCTTTAAAAATAGTCTGTCCAAGGAAAGAAGCATTCTGGAAAGTCAAGAAAATTATTCTAGCTCGGACAATATTGGTTCAAAAAATATTAAATTTGTATCAAATTGTAGATCAGAATGTTTCCTACAATCAATGACCAAATTTATGATGTTTTCAACTAATATTGACCAAACTAGAGTCATTTTCCTATCTTGCCAGAATATCTTTGTTTGGTAAGGCCATGGGCCTACCATAATAATTTCCTAGCATTATAGTATTGATCGTGAGTTTGGTTTCTACTAGTATACAAAAAATGAGAACCAGTGCCTCAAAACGCGTCCTACCAGCTGAATAAGAGAGAGTACTGCTGAAGAGATAAATTTTAAAGCTATTTTAACTTCATGGTAGACTATGATAACGTCCAATAGAGATATAACTTGGCAAATCCACTACATTTCCTTTAATATTGCAGGCTACCAAATTTTTTCTTGGGACCACAAACATGCCACATTCTACCAAGCACTGCTTGAGTTTTTACTATCTTTCGAATGTAATAAACCAACTATTGTTAATTATCCAGTACTTATGAGTACACAAATCTATCCCGAATGCTATCTCGAATATTATTCATGAATCCCGAATTACTATTTATGAATTCTTTTTCCATCCCCAATGGAATATTTCGTGCAATGCATGATTGATCATTTTTCATTCTTTGCATCTTTTTTATTATTTTCACTCTCTGTCACCTATCAACATCCCCTGACTTTATTCAATTCTCGAATGCCCCCCTATCATTTGTAATCCCTCCCGAAATCCAAAAACACGCACCATACGCGTGGGTGTAATGGGGTGATTTTTCACTTTTCTTTCTCCACCCCCGGGGTGATATCATGATTTTTCACTATTTTTCCTTCTTTTCATCCCCCTGATGTCATGCTACACGTTGATTGGCTCCAGCTGTCACATTATTTCGTGAAAAAGTATCACGGAAGAGACACGGTTTCGTGGAAAAGCACCACAAAAAATGGTATTTTGTGAAAGAAAGCGCTCGTCTTCCAAATGACAGCACATGAGTTACGCGCCAAAAAAGAGGAATCAAGTGGTTGAGGATTTGACTTTTGGATGATGATAATGTCATGAGAAAGGGAGTCATCATCATCATCTTAACTACTGTTTCAAAGAGGGGGGTATTCAAGGAGTTATCTGTTAGTATTGAATGTTTTTTTAGAGCTCTTGCACAATATATTGGTCATAAGCATAGTCTCAAATATCATTGTAACTATTATGATCTTTCATAATCTTATCATTATCAATAAATTATCATTATGAGACAATAAGCCGTCATTCTCAACTGCGTAGAAAAAATTCTCATCTCTTATTAATATCCCTCCAAACACCACGCACAGGCCTTGGATTCCATGTAGGCATAACCCTAAAAAATCATTACTGTATAAGTTAATGTTTTCATGATAAGTATCTTACTTTTAGTTTTACTATGTGTATAGTATGATTATCTGACACTATTCAATGTACTGAATGTATATTACTTGAATATAGATATTTGAATTGAATTAAATATATCGTGCAAGTGTAGTCTCTTCAAGCAAGGAAGACATTCTGGAAAGATGGAAAAACTACTCTAGCTCGAAAAATATGATTTGAAAAATCATAAATTTGGTCGCATTCACAATTTGAGACCAGATTCATGACTGTTGAACCAGAATTGACTGAGGTGGAGTCATTTCCTCATCTTGACAGAATGTCTTCCTTGCTTGGACAAACGATACTGGTATCGTGATGAAAGTACTGAAAGTTGTGAATCGTAGGGAGCAATGGAAGTAGACTGAAAGTGGTAGTGAGCAATCACATTACAGAATGAAAAATTAGAAGTTTTGAAATTTTAGTATTCATGGCAGATTTGTTCTGCATGGACTGTACATCATATTCTGAAGAACTATTCAATAAAATAAAACTCGATGTTGTAATACTTCTTACTTATCTTCTCCTCTCTTGGCGTTTCCTCTCTCTATTCAATACAAAATTAGTTATTTTTTCAATTATTCCGATTTAAAACTCATTCATCTTTCATATCCCATATTTTCTATAATATTTTTGTACGTCTCAATACTTCCAATTTGGAGTAACACATTTTGCTTTACATTACACTTCACCTCATCATCTCTCTCCCAATCTCCATCCCTTTTTCAACTCTGTCACCTCTTCTTCCTCCTCCTCCTCCTCCTCCTCCACCTCCTACTCCTCTCCTCCTCATTACACCAGCAGGCCATCTGCTATCACGTCGGCTACGGTGGCGTCCATAAATTAGCAATGATCATTTATGCATTTGTAATTAGGCCAGCCTAACATTACACCAGCACCGGAATATTAAAGCCCACTTCCACTACCTCATCACTCTATTCCTCTTCCCCCTCCTCCTCCCTCTTCCCCTCCTCCTCCTCCCTTTTCCCCTCCTCCTCGTCCCTCTTCCCCTCCTCCTCCTCCAATTCCACATCTTCCTTCTCATTCTCTTTCTCCTTCTCCCCTACTTTTTCCCCTACACTACTTTTTCCTCATCCTAATTTCCCTCATTCCTTCATTCATTCCTATATTCATTTTATTCATATCTCTTTTTCAATCTGTTTCTGTTCCCTTTTTTTCATCCTCTTCTGATCATAATCATCTTCCTCTGTCGATTATCATATTTATCATTTTCTTCTCCTCCATATCTTCTCTTGGCTTATTCTCTTCAATTATTTTTTCTCATCATCATACTTCCTATTTCACTAACTATAAAATAACAATTTTTCTCCTCCTTGTTTTCTTCTTCCTTCTCTTTTGATATTCTTTCTCTCAGTCTCCTTGTTGGTTAAGTGTAAGACAGGACTTAGTCCTAATCATTTTTCCCATTAATATCATCATCCATTTAGTTGAATTAAGAAAAAAGCCCTTATCGATCCATCTATTAATTTCCACACGTAATTAGACAAATATAGATTAATTATACATAACTATCCATATATACTAAATATACATCTATTATACTAAATTATCCATGGTTGCAGGAAGTGTTAGTGTGTAATGATTTCCGGCTCTAAATTTTTCAATTAATTTTCCTATTTTAATGAAAGTTTGGAACTATTTTGTGTTTTTCGGATCAACCCTTCAAAATTCAAAATTTTAAAATTATTATCACTTTCAGATCATTTCTGTGAGTGAGAAAACTTCGGCTGAAGAAGAAATTTGGACTTGTAACCTCAAATTTTAGACTATATTTTTATGAAAATTGTTTTTGCATGTTCTTTCAACCGATGTTTTTTTCCAATAGATGAATAAATAAATAGATAAATAAATAAATAAACTATATTCAATACATGAATAAATAGAACATAACTATCACAAGCAACTGAGATCAATCTCAAATTTCGATTACTTAAATATTAATCTTCTTTTTAAAACAATACCACAATACCTGCTCTATTTAAATAGTGATACCAAATGTGGGAACATTGGCTCAACCCGTCAACCAATAAGATTCAAGATAACGCAAAATGTTCAGTCTTCTTTTTCCCTTTTTTGTTCTATAGTCTGTCCCAGCAAAGAAGACATTCTAGCAAGATGGAAAAATGACTCCAGCTTGGTCGATATCAGTTAAAAAATTAGGAATTTAGTTAAAAATTGTTCTAAAATTTTCAATAGGAATGTTTCCTACAATTTGATGAAGAATTTATAATATTTGAACAAATATTGAGTCATTTTCCCATCTTGCCAGAATGTCATCTTTGTTTGAACAGACTTCTAATCTGTGTGTGTTGAATTGAGCAGTTAACGCACGATTCAAGCAAGCTGCCAATTTTCGCAAACGGTGGTTCCACGATTATCAGCAGTAGTTTAGAGCCATTCTAGAGAGACGATTTGCGGAATAAGAGTTTAGATAGTTTGCTGACAAGATAGTAATGCCATGAAACATTTAAAGAGAAATTATCACAAGAAATTATCAAAGATTATGTGAGAGTGGATAGGGAGTACTTTCATGAGGAATTAATGTCAACAGTAAGGAAAACAGATATGATAAGCAGGCAACATGATTTGACCCAACGGAAGAAGAAACAAGAGGATAGAAAAACTGAAATATTAAGAAAAAATTAGAATAGAAAAAGTGAACAAAGAAGAAGATATTGATAGGAAGGGACACAAGAAGTACAAATGACTACACAAACTGGGGTAGAATGGGTTAATTTTGTGCAGAAGAGAAGAAAGGGAAGAAGAAAAAGAAGGAGGAGAGGAAGAAGAAGAAGGAACAGAGGATTGCAGTAAACGAAGTGTGAATAGGAAGAAAAGTGGGAAAATGGTTTTAGGGTTGTGGCGAACGTCTTTTGAAGTCACAAAAGATAACGACAGCCAGTTTGGAAGCTACGGCTCAAACCAGAGCCAAATCTTTTTCCTCCTCCTTCTCCTCCTCCTTCTCCTCCTCCTTCTCGTTCTCCTCCTTCCACTTCCTCCTCCTTTTCCTTCTCCTTCTCCTTCTCCTTCTCCACTACCTTCTCCTCCTCCTACTCATCCTCCTCCTCCTCTTCCCACTCATCCTGCTTATCCTCCTCCTCCTACTCCTCCATCAATTCATTCTACTCCTCTACGTCTCCCTCCTTCTTCTTCTTCTCCTCCTCCTCCTCCTCCTCCTCCTCCTCCTCCTCCTCCTCCTCCTCCTCATCATCTCTATCTATTACTACTGACTTCAACTTGCTCATGCACAGGATTCTATCACTCTGCTTCCAAAGGGAACATCAAGGTTTATTGTTGTCTGTTGTTTTTCTTTTAGATGAGGAAAAACAAGAAAATAAGGGTAGAGAGGGCGAAAAAAGGAAGAAGATGAAAAGGAAGTTGATAAAGATGAAGAGAAGAGGGAGAGTATCGATTCATATAATTATCGATTCCTAAGATATGTTGAAATTTTATATTCTAGTTTGTTTGATGTTTTAACGTCTTTCTCTTGAAAATCAGAGGAATAATTATTAACAAGTAGATAGAAAAGACAAGGAAATTCTGGATTAGAACGGGAGAAGAAAAGTATGAAAGTAGATACAGAATCGTGAGATTGGAAGTAGATGATGATACAGTTATCGTTTCTTTATAATTCTATGAGAATGATACGAACTGGAGGAGAGAAAGAGGTGAATGATAAGGAGAAAGAAGAGGTGTGAGCAAGTTTCCTGAATTTTCTACTGATAGATAGATCAGACTGAAAATTGAATTTATGAAATTGTGATAACTTATACGAAAATGTGGAATGGATACTATAATTCATGAAAAATGAAAGAGGGGAGGGTGAGGGAGCAGGAGGAGGAGGCGGAAAAGGAAGAGGAGGAGGAGAAGAAGGAGGAGGATGAGGAAAAGAAGAAGAAGAAGAAGAAGGAGGATAAGAAGAAGAAGAAGAAGAAGAAGAAGAAGAAGAAGAAGAAGAAGAAGAAGAAGAAGAAGAAGAAGAAGAAGAAGAAGAAGAAGAAGAAGAAGAAGAAGAAGAAGAAGAAGAAGAAGAAGAAGAAGAAGAAGAAGAAGAAGAAGAAGAAGAAGAAGAAGAAGAAGAAGAAGAGGAAGAAGAAGAGGAAGAAGAAGAAGAGGAAGAAGAAGAAGAAGAAGAAGAAGAAAAAAAACAAGAATAAGAAGGAGGATAAGCAGAAGAACGGTGAAGATTGTGCGTAGGATTAGTATGGTATAACATCAGCAAAGTTCAAAATAGTTGTTGGCATTGTGCTGTGTAGGCAAATCTTGTTAAAGGCCTTTGTGGTTCTGTCCTACGCTAAGTTTGTGGGCTGATGTGTATTCTTCGAATTATATGGCCTTAAATCGAAAATAAAAGTGAATAGGTTTTCTGTGACCGTGAAGACGACGCCTGATTTGAATACTGTATATCCCTTTCTTGGAATCCTGCAATATTCAACTATCAGGGAGAATTACCAAGATTTTTCGTTGAAGTTTTGACACGGGAACTTCCATTTAATCTGTGGAGCTCAAAATATATTCATGGGAAATATATTCATCGCATGAAAAAATAAATGTCCGATATTTTTGTGCTCTTGATTAGAATATAATGACTTACATATGGAAAGAGTTGAGCGTCTGAGCAAGCTCGTTATTCTGCAGAGTGATTTAGATGTAATTTTCCAAATCTCGTAGACTAATATTATTAGGCTGACACCAAATTAAATGAAAAGACAAGATGTTGTCAAACCATTGATTTATTAGAAAACCGAGATAGCGGTTTCGGTTTTTATACCATTATCAATCCCTGGTAAACTGGTTTCAGGTTGGATTTATCACGTTTACAACTACTCAAAGAGTGACTTCAAATCGTTAAGAAAATTCCAATGCCTTAACCAACGGAAATACTTTGTTATGAAATCGAGGTATTAATAGTTATTTCTCTTTTTTCGTTTCTTGAGGGGCCCCATGCAGGTACCAAATTCATCAATCTCAAATCAGCTTGTGACCCATCTTTCTCCTCCTACATCAACTTCTCCTCCCCCCCTCCTCCTCCTCCTCCTCCTTCTTCTCCTTCTCCTCTTCCTCTTCCGCCTCCTCCTCCTGCTCCTCCCCCTCCTCCTCTTTCATTTTTCATGAATTACAGTATCCATTCCACATTTTCGTATAAGTTATCACAATTTCATAAAAAATTAAATTTTCAGTCTAATATATCTATCAGTAGAAAATTTGTTGCGGTTGAGTGTTAATGGGAGGGATATCCTTGCATATCCTCCAATAATGGACGTCTATGTCCAAACTCCACTATTTCATGTAGATACATCACAATCATATTATATCAGTAAGAATATTGAATCCTATGTATCTGTTATTTAGTAATTTCCTTGGATTTTTATTTTTTATTTCAATCAATCGTGTAATTGAATCTATGTTTAATATTCGGAATCTAGGATTTATGATCATCAATGCTGTACTCTACTCCAATAAAGTGAATAGCCTAATCTAATCCTCCTTCTCCTTCTCCTCCTCCTCCTCCTTCTCCTTCTCCTCCTCCTCCTCCTCCTCCTCCCCACAAATCTGCTTTGAAGTCCGAAATTAGTTTGTATTTGGGTTCGTGTAGCCTACAACGGTTGTCTTGTTATTATGCTCAGTGCGTAGCTGGTGTTACTTTGTCGCTGTTCCACTTTGCAGCAGTATTGTCGCAGTTCCACTTTGTCAGTGTCCAATGTGCCCTGACCCACGCTCCAACGTGAGCTGAATCTCAGTTTCTGTCTATTAACGTTGCTCCGCATACTGTCACGTTATTACAGGACAGACAGTCTCATGTGCATACGTGGAACAAACGAGAAGAATTCAATGTTGTGACTACTTAGCCAGATTTTGTAGTATAGTCTGAACAAGCAAAGAAGATCCTCTGGCAAGATGGGAAAATGACTCCAGCTTAGTCAATATTCGTTCAAGAACTATAAATGTGGAATTATAATAGTAGATCAAATTGTTTCCTACAATTTGAGATGAAATTGATAATTCTTGAACCAATACTGACCGAGCTTGAGTCATTTTCCCATCTTTCCCGAGGGTCATTTTTCTTGGACAGACTATAGTTCCAAGATATTTTCATGTCGAATAATTATACCCCTTAAAGAATTGGTAATCCTGTAGAGGATTTCGTTCAATTTTCCTGGCGATCATTTTACTATTGATTATTTTTCAAATTTTCAAGTCTATACTCATTACTTAAACAAACGGGAAGACTTCAGTTGTGACTATTAAGCAAGGATTCAAGTGATATTGAAGTATTTCCAAGTAGCCTTTACTAGGAAAGATTCATACTTATTTGTAAGACTTTTCTCAGTTATTCTATCTTTTTTTGAAAATTTTCTTCAGTTTCCGTTTGAAATTCAAAAGAAGGAATCATTGATGGGCAATTTGAGACCCAATTAATAATTTTTGAAACAATATTGACCGAGTCTGTACTCGGTCAACAACTATTGGCTCGAGTCTTTTCTGATCTTGCCAGAGGGTCTTCTTTGCTTGTACAGACTATAAATAATTGTGTTTTCCTTAACTTTAAAGAGAACTTCTATAATAACAGTGGGCGTGTAATTGGTTGCAGAATATTGTTGGTATGCGATGGTAGGGCGGGAGGGGGGTAAAGAGTTATGTATAGTTGATTATATTATATCTATAGTGATAGTTGTACAATATTTCCATAGTAGTCCATACCTATAGTGAGAGTTGTACAATATGCCTGGTGTAGGAAGCACCCTTTCGGCGTTGTATAGGCATTTCAGGCCTCTTAATGAAACCATTCAATTGATACAGTGGGTATACGGAATAGGACCAGACTGATACTGTTCGTGTAAGCTGAGAAGATACGTTGTTACATTACATTCTACATTGTATAGGAGTGTCTTCTCAGATCATGTGTACTGGAGCCAACTGGCTCTATTTGTCTGTCTATTGCTTCGGTGGCTATAATAGTGTTCTTGGCTCCTTGATTACTACACCCTATCGTCTTCATGCTCATGGTCTTCTTATTCTTCTCTTTCATCTTCTCGTTTTTCTTTCTTCTTGTTCTTATCCTTCTTCTTCTTCTTCCTTTCCTTCTTCTTCTTCTTTTTCTTCTTTTTTCTTTTTCTTCTTCTTTTTTTTCTTCTTCTCCATCTTGTTCTCGTTCTTGTTGTTGTTGTCGTTGTTGTTGCTGATCTTCTTCTTTTTCTTCTTCTCCTTCTTCTTCTTCTTTTCTTCTTCTTCTTCTTCTTCTTCTTCTTCTTCTTCTTCTTCTTCTTCTCCTTCTTCTTCTCCTTCTTTTCCTCTTCTTCTTCTTCTTCTTCTTCTACTTCTCCTTCTTCTTCTTCTTCTTCTTCTTCTTTTTCTTCTTCTTCTTCTTCTTCTTCTTCTTCTTCTCCTCCTTCTTCTTCTTCTTCTTCTTCTTCTCCTACTACTTCTCCTTCTACTTCTTCAACTACTACTTCTCCTTCTTCTTCTCCTTCTACTTTTCTTCCTCCTTCTCCTTCTCCTTCTTCTTCTTCTTCTTCTTTTACTCCTTTTTCTTCTTCTTCTTCTTCTCCTTCCTCTTCTTCTTCTTTTTCTTCTCCTTCTTCTTCTCCTTCTTATTCTTCTTCTTCTTCTTCCTCTTTTTCTTCTTCTTCTTCATCTTCTTCTTCTTCTTCTTCTTCTTCTTCTTCTTCTTCTTCTTCTTCTTCTTCTTCTTCTTCTTCTTCTTCTTCTTCTTCTTCTTCTTCTTCTTCTTCTTCTTCTTCTTCTTCTTCTTCTTCTTCTTCTTCTTCTTCTTCTTCTTCTTCTTCTTCTTCTTCTTCTTCTTCTTCTTCTTCTTCTTCTTCTTCTTCTTCTTCTTCTTCTTCTTCTTCTTCTTCTTCTTCTTCTTCTTCTTAATATCCCATCTCCATTGTCTCATGTCTTATGTGTCAAAGATCTGAAGATATTCAGCTACTTGTAGTCAATTACCCATGCTACAAGGCGTTCCTACAAAGCAGCTCAGGTCTCATTAGATCGGCTCCCTTGCTCAACTATACAGAGCATGTAGAGCATGTTCGCTCTATTTCAAGTGTCGAACAGTTAGAAACATTCAAGTGAGATTGGAATTGGGACATATTCAAGTTCTGGATAAATCAGCAACACTAGTACAATACAAAATAATAATAACAAAGAACACACTGATAATGTGAATTCTACGGTTTACTTTGGTACAGGACCATGGTTTCGTGTCCACACAGGTCACATTAATATTCCATCTGAGGTCGAAACAATGGTTTTGTAGCGAAATTAACGATGAAATGAAAATAATCAGTATGTTTTATTTCCTTATGGAACCATTCTATGTCATTATTTATTCATTTATTTCGAGTCATTTAATTCAATGTCATTTAATTCAATGTCATTTCCTTTCAACTCTCTCCCTCTTTCTCTTTTCCTCTCTCACCATCTCTCTCTTTTCCTTTATCAAATCTCTCTCCCTCTCTCTCTTTTCCTCTCTCAAATCTCTCACCCTCTCTCTCTTTTCCTCTCTCAAATCTCTCTCCCTCTCACTCTTTTCCTCCCTCAAATCTCTCTCCCTCTCTCCTTCTTCCATTACATTTTGCCTTCTCCACTTCAACTCATTCATGTCACTCATGGCAATAATTCAAATCAACACAGAACAAATTTGTTAATTTGTCATATGTTGAAAAACTTGTCAGATATGTCATCGAAACAATTTGTGGAGAAAGCAGAACTACTTGTTCTATATGATTGGTTCTGACGAAAAGGGGTGTATTTTTCAACACAATGGTACAGTACCGACCTTGAACTTGATTAGAATATGTTTCCATTGTGCCAATTAGACTTGACATGGATGTAAACTTGTTCAGTTTATTGTTGTTCTTCTTCACTCTTTATTCCCTCTTTTTCTCTTCGCACTTATAATTTATCTACTCATTTTTCCCGTCCTGTCACTCTTTTTATCATATTTTCAAGATTTGTTTTCCCAAAAATTGTTTATTTTTTCTCTTAAATTTGTACTGACAATATCAACTCAATATCTAAATATCAACTTCAATAATCAATGTAAACGAATAGATTATCAAAAGCAGTTCATTTTCTACTTCAAAAACTGTAATCAGTGTTGAATTTCCCAATGTTGAAATTCTTTGAAAAAAATTTCATTTATATTTCATTCGAGATTAATTATAGAATCATAGAAGAATGAATTTCTGCATTAATACCACAATCAACACAACCGGATTATCTTTCTTGTATTCGGCATATCTTTGGCAGAAACTTGAATTTCGACATGATCTTAACATTCTTTGATGTTTGAAATAACGTTGCTGTATTACTATTTACCTGAATTTAGAAATTTGAGAAGTTTTAATGGACCGAGTTATAAAGAACTGTAGCTCAAAAGTGATTGATCAATACCTCAAGAAATCTAAATAACAATTCCGGTAACAGCTATCCTCCCAAGCAGGGCCCTTACGTGCTTTTTGGCGCGCACGTGATTTTGACAGGCGCCCCCCCTCATTACCTGACGAATGCAATCGAACATATTATAATATATTCAAAACCAAAAATGATTCAAGCTGCCTTGCATGTTCATATTTTTTCCATAAGCAATCCCAATATTGCATGTTGTGTGGCAAAAAAGATGTGTGGATTATAGGGACTTGCTTATTGTATCCCAACGTATTGTTTCATATTTTTATGTATTAGAAACGTGATAAGTGAAACCTACAGAAATTAATACAGAATAACTAAGGCTATCTACATTGAGAAAAACAGTCACATTATTTCGTACTTTATCATGAAAGTATAAAAATTTTGATTAATTTATTTCATTAGTTAGCTTGAAAGATTTTAGCCATTTTTACTGCTCTACCCAACTTTCTTGAATAACATTCGGAATTTGTGACTGTGAAGGAAAAACAACATAACCTAGATTATTTATTATTTGTATTGTATTCTAAATTGGAAGAGGGACAGTTTTGGGCTTAAGCCTGTTGAACCTTACCATTAAGTATCATTTCTAAATTGAATAAATAAATAAATAAATAAATAAATAAATAAATAAATAAATAAATAAATAAATAAATAAATAAATAAATAAATAAATAAATAAATAAATTAATTAATTAATTAATTAATTAATAGTTCCTAATTCAGTCAGCAGATGGCAGTAGCAATAGGGTGACTTGCTTCGACTTCCATTGGGGACACGCCTCCAAGCTCCGCCTCCGAGAACATCGGTTAGAAAAGTTTCCAAATTCAACCAGTAGATGGCAGCAGTTGACTGGTGATGTTTCAGATTTGACTTGGACACACCTTCATGCCCTACCTGCTCTGTTCTTATTGGTTGACAGTGTTTCGTGAATTCTGTCTCGGAAAATGGCTGCCAGCAAGGAAATGATGGATGGTGTATCATACACAAAAGATGACGCCGATTTACTATTGACGATCTTGTGCTAAAATAATAATTATTTATGTATTCAGGCTGGTAAAATTCTATCAAGTTAGTATTTGAAGAATTTAGACTCAGTTTTACTTTTATCATGTAACTTAGGCCAGTACTAGACTTCAATAGTTTTATGCTGTACGAAATGAGATGGAAATATGATTTCACCCTCCCATCTTACTCATTAATTATTCTTTTTTTTATGAATAGGCCTATCATGAAATAGAACTTGAACTAAACATGATTTTTTACCGAGCTCACTCCAGAAAAAAGTTTTAAAAACTACAACAATTCGGTAAAAATATTAGTATTACAGGATTATTATAAGGAGGATTTTTCATCAGGAACTGGCTTGTGATTGTTCGATCCTGCCAGGATAAAATATCTTCAGGAATTAATACTATCCTCAAGAATATTATTATTAGTACGATACAAAATGTTGTAGATTCTATGAGATCTTCTCTCTGAAACCCCTACTTTTTCCGTGACTTCGTCCCCTCTTCAAGTACACCCCTCCCTTTCACCACCATCCGAATGTTGCATCAGTCGACACTATTCATAGTCAAGTACATGCTGAAGCGCCCTTGAGATAATAAGGCCGTCGGCCCTATTTAGTTCAAGTCCCTCGTCTCCTTTCATCGCCCCCAGGGGCGCTGTTTACCTACACTGCTCACTGAATAGAAGATGCAACTCTTCTCATCATCATCAGCTCATTCCAGCTTTTCACTCTTCAAGTCTTTGCTGGAATGAGGAACAAAATGGAGAATGAAACAAAGAGAAGAGTGGAAGAAGAGAATGAACAGATAGAGAGATGTGCAGCAAACAAAGACAATACTGGCGAGATAAGAAAAAAATGATAAAGTGGAACAAAACAGAAATGAGACGAAGAGGATACTGAAAGTATTAATAAGAAAGTATGATAAGATCGGATTAGATTGGATTTATTTATTCACTAGCCGGCAGTACCTGGACCCCCAACAGTATAGGTAGTGCAAATTCCGTTCAGAAGGGATTTGGAATTCATTGAGCTCAGCATTTCTACACCTAATCTGGACCTGTTTACCTAATTTCAAAATTTTCTGCCAATTAGTTCTAGAAAAATCTAAGAAAAACTCCGAAAATTTCAAAAAATAGTAAAACGCTAATATTAAGCGTAACCTTGGGAAGTATATCGGACATAGTTTGAAACTTGATTCAATATCTTCCAAATTAGTTCATCTATAATCTCGCTGAACCATTCAATTGACAATAGCATTGGTCGTATCAAGGCGGAAGATATGCAACCCGCAACACATCTACAATTTTGAAAACCTGATTACTGGCGTAATCTTGAACGGATTGCAAAAATATTTCAACACAACATTTCTAGACCTTATCTGAATTTTCCCACCAAATATCAACATTTTCTACTTATTGGTTCTTGAAAAAATGAGGAAAACTCTTGAAAAACTAAAATATTTGGCGTATCCTTTAAAAGTTTTTAATATCCGTTCTTAGCGCGCGTCTAAACGTCCAACTTAACATGCCTGTCAAATTTGAACGCATTCGGTTCAGTGGATTTTTAGTTCTGGTGATGAATGAATGAATGAATCAGTGCCATTTCGCTTTTATATATAAAGATTTAGATAACAAATAAATATTTATGCTTAGTTCCCAAATTACGATAATTTCAAGTAGATCAAATTATTCTCACAGGTTACACCATAGCCCAAGGTTATTCCGCTCTATAATTTTAGAAGGTTATTCTTTTATTTATTTTTTTATACTAGAAGAAGAGGTACACAAAAATGTGTAAATTATAGGAGATTATTCAAATAATATGTTACTTATCAACATCCTGCTTATTGTTCGTTGTAATATCTTGATTGAGAGGCTAAGTTTGGGCATTAAATTAACTTTTCTCGAAAAAGGATGAGTTATTCTCTCCATCAACACTTGGCCTAGTGAGAGTAAGAGTAAGAGACGAAACAGCAGTGGCGGCTCGTACTCACACAACAGGTGAAGTGCCCGTATCTTTCACTGTACAGCACTTCTCCTGTTTCTTGGACACCAGCCGCCAGTGCAAAACAGATAGGTAGATGTACAAGTGAAACATAAAGAAACAAAGGCTGTAAGGATATTGGTGGGAAAAGAAACAAAGCAAAAAGTGGAACAAAGAGGAGAGTGATAAAGTAGTATGATAAGAGAATGAGACAAAACAGTTAGAAAGATGAACAAGTTAGACGAGAAGAAGCAACAAAGGCAATAAGAATGCTGGAAGGAAAGGCGGGAAGATGGAGAAAGAGGTGACCAGAAGAATTGAGAAGTATTATAAAAGTGAAAACAAGAGTACCAAAGAACAAGATAGATTTGACAAAGTAAAAGAGGGTGATAAGAGGACTGAAGAGAGATACATAAAGTATGATAAGAACCAAGTTGATGAAGATATAGAATAGAGATGAACTGCGTAGTGAGTTGAATAAAACTCAGAAATTGGGGAAAAAACTATGGTAAGATTGCTAAGGTGAAAGACTCATTGGAAAGAGGTTATAGAATGGAGTTTCATTAGTATGGAGCTGTGAAGGTAGTGATAATTATAATTATTTAGTCGAGCTGAGAAGGAATTTTGGCAAAATATTCATATTCCTGTGTATTATTATTAAACTTTATTCTTTTTAGAATCTAGAATCATGATATATTTTCAAATTATAATTGAATTTCAATTTTTTTAAGAGACTCATTAGAAGTCTACTCATTTTATTAATAATTTCCTTCGACCATTTATTTATTTATCAACATTTATTCCGTATTTCCATTCATTCAAAAGCAAGAAGAAATTCTGAAATTCTTAAAAGCTGAAAATATTCTACAATAGCTTGAAGGCATTGCAATCATATGTCGAACACACTTTAATTTGCCGAAAAACCACCTATGCTACATGTTGCGAAAATTATTTGGAACAGCTTTTTCAAGCTCACATGCATGCACCTCAACTCAAACGCCAACAATAATTTTCACATTCACCCTTTACAATTCATTCTTGAGCTCGTCAAGAAACGTTTATCAAAATACATTCTCTGCACATGCATTCCTCACACTCCTTTATTGCTTCTCATTTCTTTTTTCCCGACCTTTTTCCCTCTGTTCCAGAGGGACATTTCTCATTCTCTTATCCTTATCCTCCCTTTTCATTCCTTATCCTTCAGCTTCACCTTTTTTCATACTTTCTTATCCAACACTACTTCTTCTCCTTCTTCTTCTTCTTCTCCTTCTTCTTCTTCTTCTTCTTCTTCTTCTTTTCCTACAACTCCACTATGTTCCTTCTTCGAGAAAAATCCATACATTCAATATTCCAATGTCAGATATTTTGATAGTTCTAAAGATAACTTAAATTGACTCATCAAGACTGGAAAGCATCATCAAATTGAGATAGTTCAAGTCAAGATTATTCAACAACAGTTAACAATACATTGGGCTAGCGCCTGTTTTTTCTTTCCTTTCTTTGTTGTTTCCTCAATGGAATGAATGAATAATCTAATGAATATCCACTCATAAAATCAGATTATATTATTATCTCAATTAAGCAATACATTATTATTGTTGTAGAGACTCTGAGTATCTAATTGGCAATACGAAATTATTTCAAGGGTTTCACCTTTCTCTCAAGATTCAAGATCTAATTTTCTCCACCTCTTCTCCTTATTATTATTATTATTCTCTCCCACCTCTCCATTCATTGCTTGTCTGCCTCTTTTTTTTTCCCTAATTCATTCTCCCCTATCTCATACAAATGAGTGTATCAATCATTAGTAGAATGTATCAAATGTACGTACGTTGAAACATGATAGCTTTTTTATGAGTCTTTGATTGGGTGTTATATAATAATTATGAAGAAAAAATCATGAGTAGAAAAATGAATTATCATTCTTCTCCTCATTCTAATTTTCTTCTCACATTTCTCTCCTTCTCGTCCTCTTCTTCATTTCTTCTCTTCCCATTTCTCCAACTGCCAGAGCCTTAGACCCACATTTTGAAACTCGCAAGCCAACACACGGTAACAAAATGAAATATTCCAGCGAAATATTTCAAAATAAAGCAAGAAATATTTCTTTTGTGCTTCTCGTAGTGCGTGGCTAAAAAACGAAACGGGCCCTCGTATGTGTAGTGGAAGAGAAATATCATTTTCGAATAAATCACACAAAAGCAAAACCAGTGCTGAGAATGATGAAGCGCCCTTGTGTGTTTGATGCAGCAAAAGTAATCTGAGAATAGAAAATTCCTTCTTGGAAAGAAAATAGTATGGAAGGGGTGGGAAAACTTGACTGTGTACGCGACTTGGAAAATTGTATGGCTTTTCTTGTGTGGTGAAAACTGCCTGGCACAATTTTCCGCGCATGATAAACTTTTCCGGACGTATTTTTCATCGAGCTGTTGATTATTGAGAGACTTTTCCTCTCAACTTGGCGAAAGTACATTACGGCGCTTTATATTCATATCGGTTTCCTCTTAGAAAGTTATTGGAAGTTGAGGATTTGATTCTATTTAGGAGGTGTGGGAATTGTGTGTTCGTGATAGATGCAATACATTTTGAAAGTGTTTGAACGGTATTCAAAAGGAACTCAATTCAACCTCACTTGATATTTCTCAGAAAAGCTCTCAAATGAGTTTTGGAAAATTGATATTGTTCTCTTGAATATTGGAATAGTTGTGAGATGAATAAAACGATAGAGTTAATGAGAATTCCTTCTTCGAGAGTGTTCAAAATAATCTACTCTTTAGAATGAGATTAGAGGGAATTGTTTCAAATTCAATTTTGACTATTGATTGTACTATTTATTCTGAAAACTTTCCATTTGGCTGAAATTTTCCAAAACCAAATGTTGAATAATCGTGGATAAATGTTTACTGGGAAATAATCTGAATAGTTGATAATCTACTCATGTTTTCAGAGGAACGGAATGGTTTAATAGTAATGATTAAAAGATTAAAGTTGAAGAAAAAATATGGATTTGTAAGATGAATCATGAGGTAAACATTGCAAAAAGAAAAAGAAAAATAGATTTGGAAGTGAGGGAATAATATATAATGGTAGATTCTATTTGGGAAAAAATAGTAAAAGAGTAGAATAAAGGTAAGGAGTTAAGTAAAGGATAAAAAGGAGTTCACATAAAACCAGATGGGAAAGAATAAATTTTTCTATTCCATATGATGTAGAGTTTGAACAATAATGCTTGCTATTATTTGAACACAATAACAGAAAAAGAATGAAAAATTATTTGGTATAGTCTGTCAAAGCAAAGAAGATCCTCTGGCAAGATGGGAGAATGACTCCAGCTTAGTCAATACTTGTTCAATATTTGTAATTGGAAATGTGGTCTTAACAGTAGATCTAATTGTTTCCTACAATTTGAGATCAAATTGATAATTTTTTAACTAATATTTGTTGAGCTTGAGTCATCATCCCATTTTGCTAGAGGGTCTTCTTCGATTGGACAGACTATAATTATTATGATTATGTTATGACAAAAATTATGATTATCTATTGAAATCTTTTATCAATTTATTATTGTTATGAATGCTTTTTTTTTGAAAAAAAATAAGACATAGATATTGTTTCTCATTATGGAAAAATATCACAATATTTCATCGAATACAATTGATTTTATTATTATTTTATTCATTATTACTATAGTGTTTGTCTATTGTCTGACTATTAATGCGACTCCTCCCTGCACACGGACAAATCATCAATGCAGGGAGAATATTTATATACTACCTGTAACACTGATATTTTATGCAAATATGTAATTATTCATGGAAAAATGCATTTGAATAATGATATATTAGACCTGATGAGAAAATTTATTCGAATGATAGTATAGGTGTTCCAAATTTCAAAAAAGGGAATAGGAAAGTTATTTTCAAAATATCACCATCAATTTTTCTAATCTCAGGAATAGGGAAGCAAGAGAGCATCAAAAAAAGAGGAAGTTAAAGGTGGTTCTGGCCCTTCCGGAAAAGGAACGGAAATTGGAGATTTTATTCCAGAGTAGAAAAGATTGAAATGTAGAATTTTTATCTCAAAAATAGGGAGTAGGAGAGCTCTAGGCTAACGAGGAAGAGGAAGGAGAAGAAAAAGAAGAAGGAGAAGAAGAAGAAAAAGAAGAAGAAGAAGAAGAAGAAGGAGAAGAAGAAGAAGAAAGCCTTCAGTTTTGATCCCTTTAGAACACAAGCAGAAGATATCAGGGAGCATTCGACCTCAGTAACTATTACTCAAAGTGCAAGCGCCTCTATAAGAACAAGCTGTTGCATCAAACTATCGTCCAACTTGAAATAAGTCCCGACTTGAAACGGCTCAAAGCACTCACACAGGCAACTTATCTCTCAATCTTGATTTGCTGCCTGATCATAAAATACCGCATCCTAAACTCAAATTCAAACTATTCACCAAGAAAGTGGTGGAAGAGGAGAGGTACAAAGAAGGAAGGAGTTTGGAGAGGGAGAGGGGGAGTGAAGAAGTTGATGGAGGAGGAAATTGGATAGAGAATAAACGATGTAAGAAATAGAGGAGAAGTTGATGAGAAAGGGAATAGGTTGGTGAGGGAGAGTAAGAATAACTTCCTCAGTGATAAGAGGTGGATTAACGGTGGAAAGAAATGAAAAAGAAAAGAAAGAATGAAGAAGAAGAAGAAGAAGTGGAAGAAAAAGAGGAAAAGGAACAAAAATGAGAGAGATAAAATTAGAACTGTAAGAAAGGAATGTATAAAAGAAAATTAAATTTGAAGTATATTAAAAGTTTTAGTAATTCTTCTACTATTCATTCAGCTTGACTCTTCATATTCTTTTAGTTTCTCTTTCGTTCTTCTTGTTCTTTTATGTTTTTCTCTCGTATTTTTCTCTCTAGTCTATTCTTCACTTCCTTCTGTTTTTCTCTTCCATTCTCTCTCTCAATATAGTTTAAAACTTGATGATTCACATTCACTTGGCTTACCATATGTTCTCTAAGTAGATAGTACTCTATACTTCGTATTAGAAAATTCTTAGAAACAATAATAATACATCTTTACAATTAATTATAGGGTTCACTCACTATCTTCCAATCAGTAACTATTGAGTTACTAATCCGTCTATTGAAATTATTTCGTCTTTTGATATTGCGTACCGTTTGTAGAATATTTCCTATCACGTTTTTTAGTAATTCTGTCTTTTAATACCCGTATTGCTTACTGAAGGTTTAAGCATATTCGATCTTTATATACTTATGATATTTATATTTATTTGTAGTGAAGAATCTTTTTCTATGCTTTTATTAGTTGAAATTATTTTGCAAATTATTATGCTCTGGTCCAAAAGTATTAAAAGCAGCACTAAAGTTAGAGTTTACAACTCCATTGTACAGAGTATTCTGATGTATGGCTCGGAAACATGGGAAATAACAAAAAGGGACAGCGAGAGACTAAACGCAGTAGAAATGGATTTCCTTCGAAGAAGTTGCCGCGTATCTCGGATGGATCGGGTCAGGAATGTGGAGATTAGAGAGAGAATCAGGAAGCAGAGTTCAACGGTTGATGAGATCAAAAGAAAACGCCTTGTATGGATGGGACACGTGCAAAGAATGGGTGATGAACGGTGGCCCAAAAGGATACTGAATTGGAATCCGCCAGGAAGAAGGAAGAGGGGAAGACCACCTGAAACTTGGATGAAGCAAGTAGGAAATGACATGCGCGAGAGGAATTTGGCGGAGGGAGAATGGATGGATAGAGTGAGATGGCATGTGGGATGCGAGAGACGGCTTGAGCTGTAAATAAACTCGCTATATATATATATTTTGTCTTTCAATTTGTTCTCTTTTGACTTACATTATTTTAAAGCTTTCTTGGAGAATCTACAAAATGATTACACAGTATTAGTAAAAGACAAATTTTTTTCACTTTATTCAAATTTCGACTAGCAAGTCGGTTTTGACTCTATATAGGCTATCTACTCAGTAGTCAGTACGGCTCTCTTGATCTATCTATAATCTCTTATTTATTTTTATCTTTATTTTCTGCGATTCTCCTTATCATGTTAATATTTATTTTCATTTTATTATTATTTTTATTTCCATCCAATATTACTTATCTTTAATTTCCAATCAATCATTATGTTTGATTGTTTTTTTTTCAATTTAATATAATATTTTGTGTAATATTATGTGTAATATTTTTGCAATAGGCAACATTTTTCAAATTGTTTAAATGAAAAAAATTAAATATTATTCTTTGCTCTTCATCCTATTCTTCTCTGTCTATAATTTTTCTCTTTCTGTCTCCTATTATCATTCTCTCCCTCCTATTTCGCTCTCTATTCCCTTTCATCATTCTCTCTATTCCATTCCGCTCTTTTCCTCCTTCCATCATTATCTCTCTCTCCTTCTAACGATGTTCGCTTCTCCTCACATTCTACCATACCCAGACATTCCTCTATAATCACCATCACCATCCTCATCAGCTCCAGTCTTTGAAACTATTTTTAAAACAAGCTCAAAGCAGTAGAATCATGTGGAAGACAAATCAGATCGCAAAGAAGTATTCTTTGCGATCTGATTTGTCTGATTTTTGTGTAGGAGATCGTGAGTGAGGAGTGAGAAAAAAAAGGTAGAAGAAGAATAGATCGTGATTAAGAAGAAGGGGTTAGGGGTAGTGGAGGAGGTGGATTAAAAGTAGAAGGGGGAAGTGCGGAAGAAGGAGAAGGAGGAGGAGAAAAAAGTGAAGTGGAGAAGGAGAAGGAGGAAGAGGATGAGGGGGAGGAGGAGAAAGAGGCGGTGGAGGAGGAGGAGGAGAATGAGTAGGAGGAGGAGGAGGAGAAGAATAAAGAGGTGTTGAAGGAGGTGTTGAAGGAGGTGGAGAAGAAGAAGGAGGAGGAGAAGGATGAGGAAGATGAGGAGGAGTAGGATGAGTAGGAAGATGGGTAGGTGGAGAAGAAGGAGGAGGTGTAGGTGCGGAAGGAGGGAGAAGATTAGGAGGAGGAGGAGGAGGAGGAGAAGGAGGTGGAGGAGGTTGAGGTGGAGGAGGAGGAGGAGGTGGTGGAGAAGGCGAAGGATTGAGAGGGGGGAAGGGTGGAAGAAAAATAGTCCAATAAGACGAAGTGGAATCAGAAAACTTTCTAGGAACAATGAAAGCATAGAAGTATAGGTAAACTTCACCTTCTTCGAGTAAAACCTTCCTGAATCATTTTCAATCCTGCTTCGTAGTTCGGCAATCATTCACCTATGTTCCTTCCTCTCAAGTTTTCCCTTGTCTTACTCGATATTTACCGTGAGCTACCTCTTTTTCTCTATTCTGGAGTACAGTGAATATAAGGTCCATTGTCATGCGTATGGAAATATGGGTTTACAATCATTGATAACTTGGTTACTTATGGAATTTCATTTCATTCATTATAATGTTGAGGAAAAGATTATTGATTTAGTTCAATTAATATAATTCTAATTCTGGAGTTATAAGTAACTGGTAATCCTCTGTACCAGAATCTTGGAAATAGGATCTTGTCATCAATAAAGTATACAATATTTGGAGTTATTGACAAGTGTTTTTAAGTAATGTGTTTTGTCAAATAAATGAAATTGAATATAATATAGTCTCATAGTCTGTATTCTAACTCTATAGCTAATTTGATTCATAGATCATCCTTTGAATTATTCAAAATATTTTTATTGTTTATTTGATACTGGATATTGGTGACAGTGGAATAATCTGCATAATCATTACATTGATGATTTTGAACTGCTCTTGAAAAATATACAATTTACAACTTATAAGCGTTTTTCATTTTTCCATCATACTCAAGAGTGGTTTGCACATTCTATAAGATATAGAAGATATAGAACCAAATATCTCAAATAAATCAATGAATATAATTCACGTGGGATAAGAATTTAACTTGAACAAAAACCTGAGTTCAAAAAATGTCATGTGAGCCATATTTATTTTTGAATTCCATCTTCATTCAGGCTGATAAACCTTTCTGTAGGATATCAGATGTTGTGCAAAACACATGATATCAAACAGTAATAATATTTAATAGTTTGTTGACTTGTTATTCATTCCTACATGTTACGATGAGAAATACACACTAGATATTCAAACTCTTAATCTATTTTATTTCAATATTTTACATGGCGCAGTCGGTGAATAAAAGTCACTGTAAATGCCAACCATTCGATGGAACAACCGAAGAATGGATCTATTGGCACGAAAGATTCAAGATTTTCCTAAGGAATGGAAACATCAAAAACGAGGACAAAAAGCGAGACCTACTACTTGAAAATCTGGGACCACAACCGTTCAAAATAGTTTTTGATTCTATGCATCCGACTCCCATTAACAACATTGGATTTAACGATGCTGTAGAAGTCTTAAACAAGTACTACACGAAACCACAAGCACCTCTATCCCAGAGAGTTTGCTTTTCTCGACGATTCCGGAATGAAGGTGAGACCATAACTCAATTTGAACTAGATTTAAAGTCTCTTGCCGGAAATTGTAATTTCGGCGATAATCTAGATGAACGTTTAAGAGATCAGTTCATATTGGGTATTAACAACGATAGTTGGCAATTGGAGTTATTGAGAATGCATGCTTCAACACAAACAACGTTTGCAAAGATAGTAGAATCAGCAAAATTACTAGAAACCGTTAACCTTCAACAACAGGAAATTAAGAACAGTAATACAAATTTGAATAGAGTAAAAATTTCTGGAAAACATCAAGCAATGGAATCTAACCCTCCAAAGTACAACAAACAATATGAAAAGAGATCAATTCTGAAATTGAACAAAAATGCACATTGTATCCGTTGTGGAAACCGGCGACATTCAGATGATGCTTTGTGCTCTGCAAAAGACGTTTCTTGCAAAGCTTGTGGAGGTAAGAACCATTTTGCAAGAGTTTGTTTGAAAGTTGGGAACGCTATAATGGTAAAAGACAAACAGATAAATCAGGTTCGGGACAATTTATCAATAGAAGACGATAACCTGTCACTGTCCGATATTGACCATATAAGAGCTCTGGAAAAAGGCTGTAAAGTAATGGTGAATGTTAAACTCAACAACAACACAGTGAAAATGCTGTATGATCCAGGCGCTGCTTACAGCGTTATTGGCGAGAAAATATGGAAAGTAATCGGATCTCCCACTCTGAAACCAACAAGTAACCTCATGGCTTATACAGGAATTGACATTGAAACACTTGGAGAAACACAAATAAACGTCGATGCTTTTGGTGACTCCAGGAAATTATCGGTAATTGTTATAAAGAAAAATGACATACCATTGTTTGGACTGGATTGGGTCCTCAAATTCAATCTACCTTTGCCACCCGGTGCTGAAATATGCACAGTAAAGAAAACAGCTATTAGTTCTCCACCAAAAAAGAACTCAGTCTTGATAGATAAGATAATCAAGGATTTTCCTGATGTTTTCAATCCAAATCTTGGAACAATAAAGAACTGCAAGGTACTTTTCCACATATCAACAAATGCCATACCAATAGTTGCAAAACCACGCCCTGTACCGTTTTCCTTAAGAAAAGCAGTAGAAATTGAACTGCAACGTCTAGTAGACAGTAATGTGCTATCGCCTGTAAACACAAGTGAAGAACCTATCACATGGTCCTCGCCAATAGTTATTGTGGTGAAACCGACAGGAGCAGTCCGGATATGTGCAGATTTTAAAACCACCATTAATAAATTTATAAGTCCAGACAACTATCCTCTACCTAGGTTTGAAGAAATCACTTCAAAACTCACAGGAGGGAAGGAATTCACAATCATAGATCTGAAGGACGCATATTTACAAATGGAAGTTGATACTTCGGTACAAAAGTATCTCACTATTTCCACTCATAAAGGTTTCTTTCGATATTCACGCCTTCCATTTGGGATAAAAATAGCAACAGCAGCCTTTCAGTGTAAAATGGATCAAATCTTGGCTGGCCTACAAGGCGTTGCATGTCTTTTGGATGATGTAATAATAACAGCTCCTACAAGAGAAGAACACATAAACAGAGTCAGGGAAGTTTTGAAACGTTTTGAAAACAATGGACTTCGAGTACAAACCACAAAATGTAAATGGTTTGAGGAATCTGTAAACTATTTGGGACACAGAATAGATCAAACAGGTATACATCCCACAACTGAACATATCAAAGCTGTGGAAGATATGCCATCACCGGAAAATGTAAAAGAACTAAGGTCTTTCTTAGGATCAATTAATTACTACAGTAAATTCGTTCCACATTTACAATCACTGTGTGTTCCATTACACAAATTACTTCAAAAAGGAGAAAATTGGCGCTGGGATAGAAAACATGAACAGATTGCTACAAAGTTGAGACATTTATTAACAACATCAGATACTTTGGCTCATTATGATGAAACGCTCCCTCTAATACTTGCCACAGATGCCAGTGAAGTCGGATTAGGTGCAGCCCTTTTTCACAGATACACTGATGGTACTGAAAGACCCATTTTATTTGCATCAAGACGACTCGACAAAGCTGAAAGCCGGTACAGTGTCATTGAAAAAGAAGCATTAGGTTTAATTTTTGGAGTAACACGTTTTGAACAATACCTCTATGGCAGACATTTTGAGATTCGTACTGATCATAAAGCTTTAGTGAAAGTTTTCGGCGAAAATGACTCTATTCCAAAAGTTGTTTCCAACCGTATTGCTAGATGGGCATTAATTTTAAGCTCATACGACTACTCAATAAATTATCACAAAGGTGCAGACAATGCAACGGCAGATATGCTATCAAGGTTTCCCTTGAAAAATGAATTGAAGTCAAAAAACGAAAAGTTAGGGAAAGCAACAGAGCTCATCTTTTCCACCTTCGATCTCAAGATCTACCATTATCAACAAAAAGCCTACAAGAAGCAACAAAACATGATCCAACACTCTCAAAAGTTTTGAACTATCTCCGAAGTGGTTGGACAACAAATACAAATGTGAGTGAAGATCTTCTACCATATTACAATAAACGTGAAGAACTGTCATTTGAAAATGGCATACTCCTCTGGTTAGGTCGTTTAGTCATACCTACAAGATTGAGAACAAAAGTACTAAAAATTCTTCATGAAGGCCATCCAGGAATTGTAGCAATGAAAGGAAAAGCACGATTTCAAGTATGGTGGCCTAGACTGGACAAAGATTTAGAAGGACACATAAAACATTGCACTGCATGTCAAGAAAACAGAAACAAAGATGTTGAGATGCCACTTTTCTCATGGACTTTCCCAACAGAAGTGTGGTCTAGAATCCACATAGATTTTGCAGGACCATTTCTAGGAAAAATGTGGTTAGTCGTTGTAGATGCTAGGTCGAAATGGCTCGAAGTAATGCCTATGACAACAACCACAACAAAGTCCACGATTAACATATTAAAAGATCTATTTTCTAAATTTGGCTACCCGAGGATAATCGTGAGTGACAACGGTCCTCAACTGACTTCATATGAATTCCAAAACTTCTGCAAAGAGCTTAACATCAAACATGCACGTATCACCCCTTATCACCCAAAAAGTAATGGATTAGCAGAACGGTGTGTACGAACGTTTAAAGAACGTATGGGTATTTTAAAGGGAAATACTGGCACCTTACAAGAGAAACTCAATGAATTTCTATTCGCTCATAGAACGTCCCCAAAGAGGTCAACAGGGAAAACACCCGCATTCATGATGTTCGGTCGTGAGTTACGCTCCAAACTAGATCTGTTGTTACCAGATGTAAACAACAAAGTGGATGAAGAGTTAATTAGACAAAGGAATAGCAAACCGAATGTGAGCGAAAAAGTGTTTAGAGAGGGCGATAGTGTATGGGTGCTAAACCAATCAGGTAAAGGCTACAAAAAAGGAAAAATCATAAAAGTGAATGGACCATATTCTTACTTAGTTAACATCGAAGAAATAAACAGAAGATGTCATGCAGATCAACTACGATATGCCGATTGACACTTAAGAAGAAAGGGGGAAGATGTAGGATATCAGATGTTGTGCAAAACACATGATATCAAACAGTAATAATATTTAATAGTTTGTTGACTTGTTATTCATTCCTACATGTTACGATGAGAAATACACACTAGATATTCAAACTCTTAATCTATTTTATTTCAATATTTTACACTTTCATTGAGTAAACTAAGTTTTGATGGTTGTTCAATGAATAGTAAAGTAGATAAAAAAGTACATCAAATTTATAGACGAGCAAAACTTTTGAAACCATCTGGGGTTTTGTAGATTGATTAATGAATAAATGAATAAATACACTAGATAAAATGCTTGCATGACCATGAAATTCAAATCATCTCAGGTCAAGAAAGGTCATGGTGTACCAACTACCATAAGTAGTTACTCAGAATGGGGATTGGAAACGGCTCCATATGGCGTAGTCTATGGCTAACCTTAACCTATGGTGAGTATCCCAAGGTAAGGGGTTGAAATGTCGGATTGAGCGGATCCCACATACCATGGGGACTTGATGACGTCACTAATGCACTGACTGAGTGCTGACCTCCATCAATCCCATAGGATCTCCACGTTTATGACCGTTTCAGAGCCGGTAACCTAGCGGGAATAGTGTATATGAGAGGATGGAAAGAGGATTGCGAAGAAGAGAATTAGGAACGAAGGAGAATGGTAGAGATGGAGAATGGATAATGGAGAAACTAGAGGGGAATAGTGTACACGGGAGAATGGAGGGAGAAAGAGAGTTGAGAAGGGAGGAGAATGGTAGAAATGGAGGAACTGAAAGATAGGATTGCGAAGAAGAGAAAGGTGTAGAAGAAGAGAAGGAGGAATTCTCACTGCTGAGAATGTGAGTGAAACAGGAGAGGGCTGTAGAATAGGAAAAGAAGTTTAGAAAGCCGGAGAAAATAATTTAAGTTGAAAAAAACTCACAATTTTGTTGATCATTGATTCAAACGAAATAGAGAATGTTGAGAATGTCGAAAATAAATGTTGAGGAAAACAGAAGAGGATAAATTAAGGGGAAAAGTTGATGAAATTGATAAAAAAAACTTTGGAATGATAATAAACTTGATGTGTTAGCTATGAAACTGATAATTGTGATTCTCATAATTAATAGTTAAACGGATTGATAGATAAGATAAAATTATTCAAATTCCCTTTCTTAAACTTCAAAAGTATGATGTTTCAAACATTATACTATATTGGCCCATTTTAAATGTGAATAAAATGATAAATAATACTAGTTAAATGGACTTTATTATACAATAATCGAAACAGAATTGTATAGCCTAGAAATAAATTATTAATGTTTCATTGATATCATTAATAATAGTGATTATTATCCTAGTTAGAGGTTCGATTGAACATTGTGAAACTCCATATTATTGTGGAGCTCAGTTCTATTTTTAGTCCTATCCACCAAAATATCTGACCAAAATATCAAAAGGACTCAAGCTGCAAACAGGTTAAATCGGTTAGAGTGATATTGGAATAGTATTTCATATTATTCAAACACCCTTTATTCAACCAACAATGTTAGATTAGCCTATTTGTAGGTGAAGGCCTTGGTCAGTTTCCACTGTGGTAAACCTCTCCCCCAACCCAAAAGTGGCAAGGGGAGGGGCTATCACCACAATACCGCTTGTGGTTTGCATTTTGGTCTGCTAAACATGGTTCGCCATTTTAATATATGAATATGACGTCATATTATGATATATATATCAAAGGAATATATGTTAAATGGACAGGAAGAAATATTGAATATTATTGTTGGAAGGCTTTGCAGCAAATATAGATGTAATGCTTCTGTGGCCAAATATTCAATTTTGATACTATAATATTCAACATAATATATTATGGAATATTAAATCCAGAAATTAATTCCTGAGAATTTGAATCCTGGAATTGGTTGATATTTCATAGAATAATAATTTTCACAAAACATTGAACTATATTACAATAATTGTTCGTTATTATCTGAAATATCGGAACATAAGGATATAGGCCTGGTTAATATTTTTAGAATAAAAAAGTCAATAGATGCTTTACAAGATATCTTAAATATAAAGTAGGTTACATCAGTTAGGTGACAACCTTGTTTTTTGGTGACAACTATAAAGTATAATTATTATAGACTTATTTCATTATTATTTTATCCACATTGATAATGACCTAATGTGCCGAAACATGTCTGTGTTTTAATAATTTTAAAGTTTTTTAAAAGGGTGTTTGATTCTCATTCATTTTTCAAGTATAATCACACTCTTATCTCTCAGTAAACATTCTCTGTAACAAGAAATATTGTATACTTGTTGAGAAATATCGTCGTGATCTCAAAACATGAAGTAATCATCAAGAAAAAAATGATTTCAAATAACATAATCTTGAACATTATTGGAGTTGAACTTTCAGTAAGTTCAAAAAGACAATCAAAGTACAAGACACACCAAATATAGTTCCTCCAATCAGAGAAGATATTCTGGTAAAATGACTCCAGCTCGGTAAACATTAGTTAAAAATCAGACACCCAAAGCAAGTGCAATAAGACGTTCTAATTATGAATTTGGTCTCAAATTGTGAGGAAACATTTTGCTCTACCATTTGAGAAAAAAATTACAATTTTTGAACCAATATTGACCGATCTGGTGTTATTTCCGCATCTTGCCAGAATATCTTCTCTGCTTGGACAGAGTATAATTATTATTATGTTTGTGTTGATCATATAAGCTCATAACATTATTCGTAACAATTCTAACTGGTGAATATCTAAATTTGAGTGAAATGTCAAATCTTTATCACTGATCCACATTCGATTTCCATTCTATAAAGTATTCACAACTGTTAACCAACTAACTAATCCACTCTGTGTTAAAATCGAGAACACTAAGTACATGAGAATAAACACATGTCGCACCATGCAACTCCAATTGCTTCCAATTAAGTCTGCCAATTGAGTCCTGAATTCCAACTCTGAAGCTCTACGCATGCAAATAAATGGGCCTATACTTGCTGCATGCATTCAAATCCGAATCCGATCAATATTCTTCTTAACTTTATCTCCCTCTTCTTTCAACTGAATTTTCTTCTCTTTCCATTATTTCTGTTCCATTTTTAATTCCATTATCATTAAAAATAGTAATATTCCTATCTTTAGTAACCAATACTTCTCTACTCTTCCAGCTTTTTCTTCAGCCTATTTCTTTTATTATTCATTCATTATTTATCCTTTTTTGTCTGGCTTCCATCATTCGTCTCTTTTTATTCTATTCATGTATTTTTCCAGCTCCACCTTTTCCCCTCTCACTTTTTATTCTCTTATTTTGGTTCCTTGATTAGCTTTCATCATTTACTCTCTTCAATCTAATCCTCGTCTATTTGAGGTTCTCCTTCTCTATCTCACTCCTCATCATTTCATTCTTGTTCTTTGTAAAGCTCCCATTAGTATCCTATCTCTGTTTTGTTTATTTCCCAATTTTCTAGTTGCTTTTCCTTTCTCTATCACACTTTCTTTGAGACCAATCACTTTATTCAAATGATTGATACACTACTTACAATAAAATTATGATAAATTTGACACATTTTGTTACGACCTAATAATTACACATGACGTCTCAATATCGAACAAAACATTCCAACTCAATTTTTTTAAATTAATTGTTTATATTTTATTATAACCGTTGATTCGTCAACTGAAACTAAATTTGTTAAATATTGAACAGACAACTCAATAAGTTACAGAAATATTATATAAAATTATCTTCAACATCTTTGATTGGGGTTTAGCATAAACATAATACAATGATGAGTAACAACTGACCTATTGTTTGTGCAATATGAAAACCAGACTCTGAAATAAGAATACATTATTCAATTTTTATTGCAATTTCATGGGAGAATATTCAAGCACTGTTTCAATGTCTCTCTTGAAACTCGAATCTAATTGAAAAATACTTCACAATATTCAACACTTCTTTATTACTAAAAATATTCAACATTAAAATCCATTTCTATCATTTTTCAACAAGTTTGAAAAATTCCATACAAAATTTATGAAGTAATACAATTTATCAAGCAGACTACGTCGAAAATCTAGTTTGATGTACTGATATACGTCACTTTCACCTCAGTGAAAGCAGAGAAATTTCCGAAAATGTAATTAATACAGGCACCTGGTTGATTACAACAGACAGCTTTAAATCTTGTTACATCCTTTCTTCCTTCCTACAATCGTTTACTCTCGTTCTTCTTCCCCAAAATTGTCTCTCAAAAATCTCCTATTCATGCTTCATTTCTCCACTGCATTCCTATTTTATAACTGTAACTATTTTTTATCACTTATTCCTTTATTAATATCACTTATCCCATTATCACATATCAAATAATTCTCCCTAATAGTTATTCTCAAACAACTCTTATAGTCTATCCAAGGAGAGAAGACCATCTGGCAAGATGAGAAAATTACTCAAGCTCGGTCAATTTTGGTTAAAAAATTATCAATTTGTTCTCATATTGTAGGAAATAGTTTGATCCAATATTGAGACTAAATTTATAATTTTTGAATCAATAGTGACCAAGCTGGAGTCATTTTCCCATCTTGCCAGAGGGTCTTCTTTGCTTGGACAGACTATACTATCAAGGTCTAATTAATTCTAGTGAGTATCTGTCCAGATTTGGCTTGTATTTTCGTAGCTTTTTGTCTAGTTTTGACTAATTAATGAGATGAGATTTGAATTTGGGAAATTTCTAATGATCGACAATGAAATAGGCTACTATTGACTGACTTATAGATGCTACCTGACTCATAGATGAAAGTTAGGTGGCTTTGGATACACCGTGCACTGCAACAGCTCAAGTTGTCAATTGGATTTGTCATTAAGCTGGTCCTAGATATGTTTTTGAAATCGAAAGAGATCATAGATGCATTATACATCTGTCTGTATAAGCGGTTGGTAATCTACATCACGTACCAGAAACAGCCGAAGTGGCCTAACTTCTTGGCGTCAGCTATACAGCACTGGCAGCCCACAAAACAGGTGAAGTGCTGTACAGTAAAAGATACGGGCACTTCGATTGTTTCGTGGGTACGAGCCGCCAGTGCTATACAGGCTCATTTTTAATACTACAGTATTTTTTATGCAATACTATCACAATCAATACTTGAAGACATTATATTAGAGTGCATGAGAGAACTCATGACTTATCAATTTTGAACTCATGATATGTCTCATGACATGAGATTTCGAGTCATCTGATGTCTCATGACATGACACTCCATTGATAAAATACATTATTCATTCATTTATTTATGTATTTTATCATTTATTTATTCATCTCATATCCAATACAGTTAAAGGAGAGAAAAAACAGGCGTTAGCACAAAACCTCTTCTACACCAATTTAGATTATTATCAATTATAACCAACAATATCACGGTAACCTCACACGTTATACGTTTCCACTTATCAGATACCTTCCACGCTATCTATCACCTGCCACAACATCTGACATCCAATACAGATAATACTATCAAACGCAGCACGACCTAATTCCTCTTGAATTTTGAACAAGTTCCTCGAATAGCAAACAAGTTAATCGCATTCAAACAGCGTGCCACACCGGTCCGAGAACCAATGGCAGCACAGCGTTTGGGCACGAATTAACCGGATTGGCTCACCTTTCAAATGAGCTTTAACGGTCTTGCGAACCGTGTAAGCGATTTGAAACATTTATAAGGTGTGCCAAAGCTTCACGCCCAATATTCTATGAGGCGCTTGTGATGGTATGGGGATTCGACTGTCCATGTATTCGATACTCGACTATGGCTAGTTTGCAATTCGATATTTGATTGAATAATTTCTGATTTTAGGTATCGCATGAAGAAATATGAGGATAGGAATCTCAATGGTATTATCCAATAGTCGACTATTTCAGCTCATGATTCTATATCTGGTTGAATAATCTTCTCTTCCATCAACTATCAAGTTTTACTGTTCAATTAGTTCTGAATAATTAACATTTACCACGTTATATGAAACGTGAAACGTCTTAGAGAGATTTCTAAGCTTATGTATGGATGCTTTTTCAAGTCTCATGCAAAAGCATCTACTACCAGACTCTCAATACATCCTATAAGGCTTGAAATATTTAAAAAGTTGATTATTCACAATTTCGATAATTATGTTGTATAGTTCATCTCATTGAAAAAGAAAATGATTGATTATTATCTTTTTATCACTTGAGGATTAAGAGATTATAATAGATACACTAAGTATGATAACTAATATGATGATAGAAGTGAATGGGAAATGTTGATAAGCCAATGCATCCAGATAGATAATAATATCATTGTCAGAGCAATGCTACTTCAATAATTTCCTAAGTACCGTTGTGACGTAGTTGCATTCGAATTTATTTCCATATGAGCTGTATATATTATAAAGTTTTCATAGAGCCCTAATTCTATACAACTGGCGTTTCAAGTTTATCAAAAGCATAAAACAATATGCTCATAACCATAACGCAACATACAAGTGCTAATTGAATAATATTCTCCCTTCATATAGGCCTACTGCACAATTCCACACCTAACAATCTGTTCAAGCAAAGAAGATATTCTGGCAAGATGGAGAAATTACTCCACCCCGGTCAATATTGAACGAGAACTAATCCATTGTAGATAAAACTCTTCTCTACAATTTGAGACAAAATTGATAATTTTCAAACCAGTATTGACCGGGCTGGAGTCATTTACTCATTTTGCCAGATTGTCTTCTCTGCTTGGACATACTAGCCTATACTATATCATTCCCCCATTCTTATAGAAATCTGAGTTGGAAAAGCCTTGAAATTTGAATTGAAACCACCTATTTTCAGTACGGACATCTTCAACTAAAACAATCACCACTACCAACTTGACAGCGCCTAATAACAGGGTGGATAGGTGACCTCAATGCCATGCCGCCAACAAACACACTAATCAATTAGGCGGTCCGCCGGGAGATCGCGTCAGAATTAGTGCAGCATTGAAATGAACGGGACTTGTCACACTGGTGCTACTGTTGGTTGGGGGGGGGGGGAGGTTCTAATTTGACACATTTCTGCCGTCCTGCTCTGTTACACTATATATAATATAATGTGAGAGGAATCCTCGGGGAGGGATGGTTAGCGTTGAGTCATGTGTGTGGGAGAGGAAGAGAGATAGAGAGAGATCCTTCCTCGATTTCCCTTCTCCTTAAATTCTCTCACAATTTCATTCTCTATCAAATTTTCAAATGAACTGAATTTTGTTAATTTGTTGAAATCATTTTTCTCCAATATTTCAACATTTTGGACAGAACTTAATTGGATTGGATGTGATTTAATTATAATCTGAATATATTGCTATGATTTAATTACATATCCCATTTTAAAAATGAAATCAACTCCAATGATTTTTCAAGGAGATGTACGTGATTAACTGAATAGAAATGTTCAGTTGACAATAATAATAAAAATAGGAATTTTCAAGAAGTTTTTAGAGGGAAGGAGACCCTGAATAGCTGTAGCCAATCACAGCCTTTGTCTTGTCATTGAGTTTAACAACAAGAGCTGTGATTGGTTAGAGCTATTCGACTGGTCGCCACTATTAGCCCCGTGTACAGGATAGTTTACAGATAGTTTCCACCTTGCTAATGATTATTTCTCAAATAATGGTCACCCATCCAAGAGCAGTCCATAGTGCTTGTGACTTGATTACATGATCACATACACTATGTCAAGACACGCGGACCGCTTTCTAATTATGGGTTCCCATTATGCTTTCTTATTCCTTATATGGGTGACCAGAATTTAACCAAGGGGAAGGGAAGCTACTATCCTTATGAGTAGCTCCCCTACTAACAAAGCCATGAACATATTCTTCATGAGTGACCAATACCATAGACTAAACTATATGAGACTAAAATAGTACTACCCTAATACCCTAATAGTATCCACTCTAATACCCAGTTCGAGAATGAAGAAAAATAAGAATCGAATTGAATAAGGCAAGGACAGTGTCCAACTGATTACAACTAGTAAGTAAACAAAACAATTATTATCAAGGACAGTTTGCAGTGTATTGCTTGAGTCCAGTGCCAAAAAAGAGCCATGTGAGTTAACGACCTTCTATCCATTCACAGTGTGCAAGTTGCTAGCTTCAAAATTGCTGACTCTGAGTTATTCGGGCTGCTTGCTTGGAATATTTTAAACCACCCACTTGCTCCTACCCACGCAGATGTGGAGCCCCTTTGACCCGTCTGATAGTATTGTTACCGGGACACGTTAAGTAGACCACTCTGTTCAACTTTTGTTCTTGTTCTTCTAGTTCTTTAAACTCTTCTTGTTCTACTTCTCGATTTTCCCGTTGTTCTCCTGCTTGTTCTTCATCTTTCTCTTTTCTTGTTATTTTTCCTATTTTCCTAGTGCTTGTTCTAATTGTTCGTTTCAATCATTTCTCTGAGATCCAAATACACAAAGCAGCCTTCTCTCTTCTTTATTAATTCATCGTACCTCAAAATTTCTTCTCCACTCTTCTTTATTTGTCATTTTCTCCTTCTCTCTTCTTTCGCTCGCCTTCTTCCTTCCAACTTTTGATTCATTCAAATCAGATATCTAAGAAAAGTAGTTCATTGATCATTTACTTCTTTAGTTTTCATTCTCTATTCTCGTACCCTCACAGTATCTCTCTTTCATTCTTTTTTAAATTATATTTTTTTCTCTCTCCTCCTTTCCCACTATACCATTATCTTATGCTTCCCTTCAGTTATCTCAGTTTAAACTTTCTCTTTTATTTTCACTAAGATTTTTCCTCACTTTTCACTTTCCTGTTCCTTCAATTCTTATATCTCTATTCTATGCCAATCTTCCTATGCTTCTTTATTGTGCTCTATTACATGCTCATAATCTTCTCCACTGGCGGCTCGTGCCCACGAAACAGGTGAAGTGGTGGACAGTAAAAGATACGGGCACTTCACTTGATTCGTGGCTACAAGCCGCCAGGGATCTCCTACTCCGTCCGCTTCGTCTTTTACTTCAACTCTCGCAATAAGCGTGGTTTTTCCACTTTGCTTCATCAATTTTCATCATTATTCTCCTACTTCTTTGAGCATGATAAATTATCTTTTCTTGAGTCAGCCTGAATTATTTTCACTTCCTTACTTATTTCCTTGACTCTCATTTCATAACACTTTCTTAAATGTAAGAAATTGTAAGGAATAGAAAGTCTTTCTATTCCTTACGATTTCTTACATCATTTTCACTTCTCTAGAGCTGATCTTCTTCACTCATAAGCAATCCTTGTATCCTCCTCTCCCTCTCCTAGTCACACATAGTATTATCACGAATTTCTCTCCCTCTCCTTTCTATTCTCTCTCCTTTCCATCCTTATCCCCATCCTACTTTCCTTTTCCTGTTCTGTTCCTTGGATCACAAATGCTGAGAGTAACTGCAAAGTACTGCAATACTATACGTTTACTTACAAAATGTAATTTGTGTTACATTTGAAACTGTAATGTTAGCACAATGTAAGTTATTGTAATGTGTAACCTCCTCGCCGTGCTCCATGGTGCGTGGTAGCAATGCATAAACAGAGGTTGCTTCAGTGAATCTGAATTTCTTGGATTTGGTCCAAAATTTCGAGATATAACTTTAACTGAATTTTGGAAGACGTATTCAAGCTTATCCACCTGTGATTTTCGTTGCACTTTGTTGAGTGAATTATTTTAATTTAGGTTAAAAATAAAGAAATCGTTATCATGTGATCATTGTTGATTATAGCATACCGTTAAAAAAGTCAGGTACAGAACTTCAACAAAATATCGATCATAGAAAGGAATAGATAAGTGATAATAGAATAGAATAAAATGGTTGAATAGAGAACACTCATAGCAGGAGGGAAAAACAAGAATAAATATTGTAGGAGAGACAAAAGAAAGTGTTAGTATTAATGAATGAGGATATGATTTTAACAGAAAGAACACCAAACATAAACTTGTAAAGGATGAAAGCCCAAAAGATGACAAAAAGGATATCAATATCTAAATTAGTTGCTTCTATTCCTTGGCTTTTTGCACTTTTCCGTGTGTAGTAGTCTTCAAAGATAGAAAAAAAACTGGAGAACGATTAAAGAAGAATAAGAAGAGATGATGAAGAAGAAGAAAATCGAGAATTATAATAAGAAGAATTAGTGGGAACTCGAGGAGGTGCTTAGGAAGCAGAAAAAATTATTAGAAGAAGAAGAAGTAGAAGAAGAAGAAGAAGAAGAAGAAGAAGAAGAAGAAGAAGAAGAAGAAGAAGAAGAAGAAGAAGAATAAGAAGAAGAAGAAGAAGAAGAAGAAGAAGAAGGAGAAGAATAGAAGAAAAATAAGAAGAAGAAGAAGAAGAAGAAGAAGAAGAAGAAGAAGAAGAAGAAGAAGAAGGAGATGAAAAAGAAAATTAGGAATTATAGTGAGAATGATCAGTGGAAACTCGAGGAGGTGCATAGGAAGCAGAAAAAAATGAGTAAAAGAAGTAGAAGAAGAAGAAAGAAAGAAGCGAAAAAAGACTTGCAATAAGAATTAGGAGAAAGAATATATAAATCGAAGAAGAAAAACAAGCAGTTGTAAACCGGAGAAGATCAACAACAAGAGGTGGAGGAGAAGGCAGGAGAATGGAAAGGCAAAAATAATAACAGGAAGGGAAGGAGAAAGGATGATAGTTAGAATCATGGTTGACGTTTCTGTCTTTTTCTGGTTTTAGAGTGTTACAGCCCACTTACTCCAAGAGAAAAAAACTGAGAAAAGAGAAAAAATGGGGAATAGAGAGGAAGTGAGGAGACGAAAGAGGAAAGTAAATTGAAAGAAAATTGATAGAAAATGAGAAAGTTCACAGGGAGAAATGAAAAATAAAATGGTTACAAGAAGAAAGAGAAGTATAGAATGAGATAAAAGAGAAAGTGGAAGAGGAGGTGACTTTCTCGCACTTTGTCGTGTGCAGCTCTGTTTGTAACAGCAAATAAAAATGAAATATTCAGTAAAACGTCGCCTAGCGAGAAGCCCCCAAAGGCCCCTTGTTACACTTGGACAACTTTATTGTTGCTTGGTCAATGGACACCCTTTCACACTGCTTCCATCTGGATTTCCCCCACTTTTCCGGCCATTTCCCGGCTATGCTTTGGATTTTCACCATTTTCCGAGTAGGACTCTTGGACTCGAACGCCTGGAATCCTCGGAAATGAAGCTTAGTGAGGTTCAGATCACAAGAAGCTGGTTGTAAGCGCTGCTTGAAAGGATAAAATCAAAGCAGTTGCTTAGAAACGATAAAGCCGAGGTATTTGCTGTAAATAATAAAGCTTAAGCGATTGCTGAGGAGGAAGTTTGTGGCTTAGAAAATCTAAAAATTAATAAATGGAGAGACAAGATGTTGTCAAACCACTGATTCATTAGAAAATCGAGATACCGGTTTCAGTTGTTACACCATTATCAATCTCTGGTAAACTGAGTTCATCCCAAAGTTTTTGAACATTTTTATTTCGTGTTTCTGATCAGATCTTCATTGTTAACAGTGAAATTAAAAATCCTGAATTGAATTATCAAAATTCAGGATTTTTTAAATTGAAAAGTATTTTTCAAAGTTGAAATTGTAATGTGAACATTCATCACCCATCATCATTCATTCACTATGTAGCCTAAACATCATCATCCACTTATCACCATTGCTTAAAATACTTTATATAAGTCGCAATTGTGACAATGAATATTATGGATAATATTATGGATATCAATTTCACAACTACTCAAAGAGTGAATCTTAAAATTGTTCTTTAAAAAGAATAAGACTTAAGTGATTGTTAGCACTGACGGCTCGTGCTCACGAAACAAGTGAAGAGCTGTACAGTACAAGATACGGGCACTTCACCTCTTTCGTGGGCACGAGCCGCCAGTGACTGTTAGAAAGGATTAAGCTGAAGAAGTAGCTTGTAAGAATTAAGCTTGAGCAATTACTCAGAAATGCTAAAGCTGAAGTGTTAGCTGGCGAAAAACTTTGAAGCGATGTAAAAAGGATAGTATTTGAGGCTGGGTGTTTAAGCTGCAGTGCTTGATGAAAACGATTGAGCTTGAAAGCTTGCTATCAAAGATAAAGCTGAATGAATTGGAAAAATTAAGCTTGAGCACTTGCTTGGAAACTATGAAAGTGGAGTGTTCGCTAGGAAAAAATCAAGTTGAAGCAATTGCTACAAAAATGAAATTTGAGGTTTGAGAAAAAACATTCTTGTGCTCACTGAAAAAAATTAAGTTGAAAGAAAGTACTATCTAGAAAGCTAAAGGGCTGGATAAGAAGAATAAAGCTAGAAATCTTACTCGGAAGGATAAAAACGTAAATTGCTTGCTAGAAGCTGAAAGATTAAAGTTGATATCATACTTTGATACAGAGTAAACTATTGAAATATCATTTTACGGAGCTTATTATTCATATTTTATCATGAAATTATTATTTACGGACTTATGATTGACAACAATATTATTATTGGCTGTTTGCATGTTTTAGGAGAACCAATGTTTCCAGGTATTGATGAATTTGGTGTTGAAACAGACAGAACATACAAATTTTTCCATGTGAACTTTCTTACTTGATATGGAACGGTCCATACAAATCCGCAATACAACAGCAACAAGTGAGGTTATAATATATAGCTGAGCAAATAGAATACCACAGCTCGACTACAATATAAGTTAATTAAAAGTCATAACTTGTTTTGATAATCTGAGAAGTATGAAAGCCAGAAGTGAATTTGAAAAACGAGAAAGTTGAGACAGAGAAGGAAGAAAATGAAAATGTTGAAAAGGTAAAGGTAATGGGATTGGTATTGTTGACGCAAGATGAGAAGGCACGTGTTGCAATGCACTTTACATTGAGAAGGCATGTCTTCTCAGCTTGCGCGAACTATACCGAAGAATTCAAGCAGGATTAGAGAGACCGCAGAAAGAGATTGAAAATTGGTTTATTATTTCTGCTAACGTATTTCAGAATCCGACGGTCGAAGATCGCGAGTGAAATGCGGTCGCAATGATTAAGTTTCAGCTTGAGTTCTGAGACGAAACTGGATGAGGAAGATGACGAAGCAGGTGGAGGAGGAAAAGAAATTGAACAAGAAAGAGGGAGTTCCGAGAAAAGTAGAGTTGGAGGATGAGGATAAGAAGGAATGAACGATGAAAGCGGAAAAATGAGAAGAACAAAAGTTTTGGAAGTGAGATCATAGGAGAAGCGGGAAGAATCACGAATGAGTAGAAGGAGGGAAAAATTGAAAAAGAGGACAAAAAAATTAGAATGAAGATCAAGATCTGAATGGAGTAACAAGATCAAGATAGAAGATGAGAAGATAGAAGAAGAAGAAGAAGACGAGAAAGAAAAAGAAAAAGAAGAAGGAGAAGAAGAAGAAGAAGAAGAAGAAGAAGAAGAAGAAGAAGAAGAAGAAGAAGAAGTAGAAGAAGATGGAGGAAGTTCCAATAAAAGGTAAGTTAGAGAATGAGAATTAAAAGAGATGAACGATGAGTGCAAATTGAAGAAGGGAGGAAAGAGGAGGCAGAGGAAGATTAAAAGAAGAAGCACATAACTAGAAACAAAAGATTGATGGAAAGCGAATTGATTAGTGGAAGATCTAGGAAGAGAACAAGAAATGGATACTAAAGAGATTGAGGTGGAAGATAAGAATGAGAAAAAGGAGAAAAGGCGATAAAATTGGAAGAGAAAGGTATGTATGAGAAGAGAGAAGGAGAAGAAGATAAAAAAGGAGGACAATAAGAGGAAGGGGAGGAAGTCCGCACCCTGGAAATGAAAATAAAGAGATGAATAGAAAGAAACTGGAAGGAAGATAGAGAACAAAAAATAGAACTGAAATAATAGGATGAATTAGGACAAAGGAAACAAGAAGAGGAATAGAAATGAAGTAGAGCGAAGATGAGAACGAATAAAATTGTGGAGCAAAAGTAGAATGGAGGATTTGAGAAGATCTACAGCAAAAGATAAGAAGACTTGGTCGGATCTCTTTTCAGAGCTAAGTCCCAAGCACAGTGCGCAGCAAAGTTTGTGAACTCATAACTTGATATGAGAGCTTATAAGTTGCCCCGGTCGCTTTTAACTCGCAATTTTCGATGTTCTTCGACAGAACTGTGAAGCCGTGGTGTAGAGATGAAATAAAAGAAAGAAGAAAAAGTTGGAAGAAAGCGGGAAAATTGATTGATGAATGCGAGAAAGGTGGAAGCGAGAAAGAAAAGGATGATAAGAAAGAAATTGTAGAGGATAAGAATGGAGAGAAGGGCCTTCACGTGGTTTTTTGACGCCCTGTGCGAGATTTTGGCAGGCGCCCCCCCCCCCCCACCACCATTACCAAACGAATGCAATTTAACATATTATAATATATTCAAAGACAAACATGATTCTCTCTGCCTTGCATTTTCTCATTTTTGTCATAAGCAATCCCAATGTTGCATGTGGTGTAGCAAAAAGGATTGGCTATAGGGACTTGCTTATTTCAATGCATTTGAATTTTGAATTGGATTTAGAAATAAAGATACATCACAAATTTGACTAAAAAAAATAATGAACATCATACAGAAAATAATAGAATAATCACTTGTAATAACAGAATAGGGTAAGTCTATAAATAGGTTAAACATGATAGAACAAAGTAAAGTAAGCCCATATGTCGTATTATACTGTTTTTTTATTTTTATTAATCGGATACGTGATAAGCAAAAGCCTACAGGAATTGATGAAAATAACTAAAGGCTACCTACATTGAGCAAAACTATTACATTGCACTGTACTTTATCATCAAAATATTAAAATTTCACTTATCGATCAATTAATTTTATTAGTTTGCTTAAAGAAATTTCATAAGGGAGGGAATAATAAGTTTTTCACAGTAAAATATTGGGTATAATCATCAATATTTCATTTCACTGTAGATCAAGATGTTTTAACAAGAAATCGGAAACTTAATAACAAAGAAATTGAAGATCTCAGCCATTTCCACTCCTCTACGCTTCTACCCATCTTTCTTGAATAACATTCGAATAGTTCCGAATTCAGCCAGCAGATGGGAGAAGCAATAGGGTCACTTGCTTCGACTCCCATTGGACACGCCTCCAAGCTCCGCCTACGATCAAAATGGCCGGAGACATCGGTTAGAAAAGTTTCAAAATTCAACCAGTAGGTTGCAGCAGTTGACGGGTGGTGTTTCAGTTTTGACTTGGACACGCCCTCAGCATGCTCCGTCCGCTCTTTTCTTATTGGCTGACAGTGTTCATTGGTTGACTATTGTTGACATTGAACAGGTGGTTGACTTCAGGATTCGTGTCTGCTATTGGTTGAGCAATGTTGTTGAATATTCGATTCAGATGGTAATATGCAAAAACAAAAGTTCAAGACAGCTGGAAAGCACTAACAATTGAAGGATAATGACATTTGGGAGAAATAGGAAAATTTGAAGGAGACTTTTGAAAGATTCAACAAGAGATAAACTCGGAAAAATTATAGTTATAAGATTGTTCAATAGAGTAACGAAAAAATTAATAAAGAAAGAAGAATATTGATATTTCTATGAACAATTTCTCAAATAGGAAAGAAGAAAGACAATCTCTATTAATATTGATGATCGACAGAACCGATAGAAGAATAAAAGGAACAGAGAAGAAGTGTGGAATGAGAGAATAAGGGAAAAAAGTGAAATGGAACACAAACAAAAATTTGGTATGAAAACGTTTTTGACAATAATCTGTGTTTCTAACCGAAAAGTTTACCTGTTTTCGTAGAATAAATAGGTAAAACTAGGCCTACTAGATAAAGGTGACAATTATTGGAAAGATAACGAAGAATGAGAGATAAAAAAAGAAAGTCGCTCAATTTTCGAGAATCAAAAACGTAAATCTAATCAAGAAGAAGGGAGATGATGGTGAAATAAAAATACAAGACATAGAGAAAAAGAAAAACCTATGTATAGGAGAAGTGTATGAATAGGAGCTCCTGAAACCTTTTTCCTTTCAAACAGGGAAACCTGTTTTCTTGAAGTTCGCACCAATGAAATCCCCAAGAAGTCGCCCCAGTTCGAGATTGCATATGACAGGTTTCCACGGTTGGGAAATCCCGAGAAATAGGGCAGCCTGGGGATTTCCACTGTTGACAATTTCCATATAAGACCTGATGAGGTTTCCCAACTTCCCTATAAACTTAGTTATATTAGTTTGGATTCGAATCTAAGTTGTATTGTTTGAAGTTAGTATTGTACTGGATTGGTTTTGTGTTGTGTTGACTTGTTATCGAAATTCTAAATTGTTTGAAGTGAATTGTTTCTCCAAGTGGACAGTCCAGATTGTGTGAAATAATAAAACCTCATATAACTGAAGTAGAAATAAGTGAAACTAAATTCATTCATTTATTCAATAACATTCTGGCGGGGGGGGGGGGTGGCCTGGGCTCGGTCGGTGTTGGTTCGGGGACTGTGAGTTCTGATTGAGAATTTATGGCTTTTGGGCCGGTATTGGCCGGGCTGGGGCCGTTTTCCCGACGTGCCGTGGTGTCTTCTTGGTCCAAGCCTGTACATAGTAGAGTGAATTTGAAACTGGCAACCAGCTGGTAGGCCTAGGCCCTTCATGGGCTGTTGAGTCAGACATACCAAAATACATATACATTCAATAATATAAATCAAAATACATATAGATTTGATTTTTATATCTTGATTTCCAATAAATCTTTAGTTCAACAATGTCTAATCCTTTGTTGATAAGTGATTCTGTTTCGATGCTGTTACTTTAATGTGAAAAAATGATTTGAATGGGTGAATGAATGTGAAGATGAATGAATAGATGAATATATAAATGGATGAATGGATGAACTCTTCTCGTACGTTGACAACAAAAATCACAAACTTTGTCCATTTTGCCGAACAGATTATTAAAGTATATTTACACTCACCATACCACCCTGAACCAACATAACCTCGGTGAACTTACTCTTTACGACCACATTCCGAATAAGTGCTCCCACGGGAGGTTAGGAGGTCACATAAATTCCTCTCTCAACAGTTTTATGTATGTTTTTATTTATTCGCCGTAAAATTTAGCCATAAGCCACTGTCGTGAATATCATGTCGGCAAACTCAATACTGCTGCAACTAAGTTGTAAATTAAAAGTGGCTGCACCAAGAGTGAAGATTCAACCGTAAATATTTGTCATTTCTTACTTAAGTATATGACCGTCATATCGTATGTCATATGTCATATCTTACAGTAAATGACCGCCAGTCAGTATTTGATTTGTGATCAGGATTTGATCACTGGTCAAAGTTTGATCTACGAGATCGTACCGCCTATTCAGCAGATGCTATCGTTTAAACGCAACAAGTATGTTAGCATATCATCTTTTATTTTTGGCCATCAAAGTTAATATTGTTGTAGAGTCTTTGCTTTATTTTATGGAGAGTTTGTAATAGGATGTCTCTGATAGAAGAAGAAGTATTTTGTAGTAAGTTTACCGATTTCCTTGACTGCATCTAAAGTATTCAGAGTTACAGCTTAGAAAGATTTATGTCAATATTCTTTTATCTCGATAAAATTGAATACTGAAACTGGGAATCAATTATCCTCAGTTTTCAAGCACTAGAATTAGAAATTGGGAAGTGATTCGAAACAGGATTCAAACACAGATATATTGAGAAAACAGTTGCAAACTGAAAAAGTAGTGGTTAAGTCTGTACAAGCAAAGAAGAACCTCTGGCAAGATGGGAGAATAACTCAAGATCGGTCAATATTGGTTCAAAAATTATCAATTTGATTTCAAATATTAGGGAAAAATTTGATCTACTATGGGGATCACATTCATGATTCTTGAAAAAGTATTGACCAAGCAGGAGTCATTTTCCCACCTTGCCAGAGGGTTCTTTGCTTGTATAGACTAAAGTAGTGATATTCTTTAAAATTTTAAAATAATACACTTCGAAGTAGTACCCTTTTTTGGAATATTTCCATTTTACAGAACATGTTTCGGCGTTTTAGAGTCATTTTCAAGTTTAAAATTATTCGAAAAATGTGTACTTCAATGTGAATTATTTTAAAGTTATAATGAATAAAGTAGCCCTAGAAGAAAATAAGTATTAGTGATATTCTTTTGTCTCAGATTGTATAAAATATGCTCATATTGTTCATGCAGAAACTACTGTTATTGTGTTTTTCTAATCTATAAATATTGTATTGTTCTTAAGAATCAAAAAATTTATAATTTTAGAAAAGATGAGACAGAACAAGAAGATTGTGGAATATGTACCTTGGAATATCAATTTTATCCTCTTGCAATTAAAGAGAAAATCAGACAACTTATAAAAAAAGAGCCAGTTGTATCCAATTGAGGGCAATCTGAACTGCCTTCTAGCGCCAGTTCTACATATAGTCCGGACAAGAAAAGAAGTGCCTCTGGCAAGATGGAAAAATCACTCCAGCTCGGTCAATATTGGTTCAAAAATTATTGATTTGGTCTCAATTGCAGGAAACATTCTGATCTACAATTTGAGACCAAATCAATAATTTTTGAACCAAATTGACTGAGCTGGAGTCATTTTCTCATCTTGCCAGAGGCTCTTCTTTGCTTGGCCAGTTCTACACACTTATCATTGCAGGGTACTCTAATACTTATACGTACTTCTGCACTCATACTAATGATTGCACGGAATACTATACTGACTCACAGGACTAAGGGTGGTTTTTCCCTTGTTGAACTTGGCATAATATAATGTATGAGAGTGAGAGAAAGTAAGATACGCGAATGAAGATCTAAAGTGAATGGAAAAAAGAAAGCAGATGACAAAAAATTGCGTGTTATTAGCTCAGAATATAAGCGAAGAAGACAATAAGTAAGAGAAGGGTACTGAGTGGAATTACAGACTGAGTTGGAGGGAACTCATCTGTTGAGCCAAGAATAAACAAAGAAAGAAGTAGAAGAAGAAAGATAAGAAAAAAAAGAGATAAGGAAGGAGAAAAGAAGAAGTAGAGAAAAAGAAGAAGAAGGAGAAAAGAAAAAGAAGAAAAAGAAGAAAAAGAAGGAGAAGAAGAAGAAGAAGAAGAAGTGAAGAAGAAGAAGAAGAAGAAGAAGAAGAAGAAGAAGAAGAAGAAGAAGAAGAAGAAGAAGGAGGAGGAGAAGGAGAAGAAGAAGAAGCAGAAGAAGAAGAAGATTAGATTAGATTTAGATTAGATTACTTTATTCAAATAGATAACAAAATTCGGCTTAGATTTTACATTGTAATATAATATATGAGTAAGACAAAATTATCCTATAAATTTCACAAAATAGAAACTTCTAGTAAAAATACAATAAAACGGTGAAGTAATGAATGCAAAATTTATACAAAATTTTAATTCGAGGTTCTGCAAAATGAATAAGGAGTGTAAGTTATCTAAGTGAAAAGGCGAAGTTTAGACATATATATGTCCATTCTTGGGAAAGGATAATAAGTATATCCTTTCCATTAACACTTGGCCTTGAATTGAAAATTTATAACGAGCTATTAATATTACTAAAGATAGAGAGGAAAATTTTTATGCAATTAAAAGACTAGATTTAGATAAATTGATACTTAATGGATATTTAAGCTATATCATAAGATGATTAACAATAAAAATGATAATGGTAAATAAATAATTGTAATTTAAATGGGTATTATGAATTGAGATAACTCAAAGTAAAATTATTTACAAGCATATGCTAGTAATTGATAATGTGATGAATGACAAGAGCTAGGTTAATATTAAAATAATGTATAATCAATATTATAATAACGGTTTGGATGGTGAATATGTGATGATAGTGTGGAATGGAAGTTCAATTTATAATTAAAAGTATGAAGAGACAGTTATGATGGTGTGTGATGAGGATTGGATTTATTCAAGTATGCAATGAGTAATAATAAGGTGAATAATGGAATTTGTCATGTTGTCGCTCTAAGTCTGGACATATTCGATCATTTTGTCTACAAGATATTTCCTCAACTTCAAGATGAAGCTCGCTCGGCTCTCAATAGACCTAATAGATTCAGGGTCAGCATTCCATTCACGACAGCCTGAGACTAGGAAGGATTTAGTATAGATTGTAGTTCGGTGAATTGGTATCCTTAAAGTATTTTCTCCAGTTCTCGTGCGTGATGCGTCTATTCTCCTACCCTCAGAAACAAATTTAAAATCGTTTTTAAAATAATTAGGTTTACCATATTTTAAAATATCCCTAACAAGCTTGACAATTCGAAAAAGTCTCTGATCGGGTAACTTTAAAGTTGAGCTTAAAATATGTGCTTGGGTGATTCTTTCATGCCGTTGGAGAGAGTAGACAAATCTTAAGCAATAATTTTGACAGCGCTGTAGCTTATCATTAAGTGTTGCTGTCATGACATTGAGTACAGAGTTACAATACATTAAGTGTGGGAAGATTAGTGATTTAACCAGCAGCAATCTGATATTTCTTGGTAGGATGTCTTGCAATTTCTTCAATGAATGCATAGCTGAAAATACTTTTTTACACGATTTATTAACCTGTTCTGACCAATCTAAATTTTTATTCATGATGATACCCAAGTTTTTAACAGAGCTACAGTAAGGAATTTTGTTACCATCGATTGTTATTTTCTGGATTGTGTTGAAGTTAATAGTGTTTATGAGGCGTGAGTAACCGATAATTATTGGCTGTGTTTTAGTAGGATTCAGTTTAAGACCATTTTTATTTGTCCATTCAAAAATTGATTTTACATCTTGATTAATTTTATCTATAGTTTCATTGATTTTAGTGATAGGGCAGCTAGCTTAAATTTGAAGGTCGTCAGCATAGGTATGGAATTTGGCAAACTTGATAACAGTTGGAAGGTCATTTGCATACAGGGTAAATAAAAGGGGGCCTAAAATTGAACCTTGCGGAACGCCATGTTTAACATTTTTCCAATTTGATTTTTTATCACCAACAGTTACACATTGTTTTCTATTTTTCAAGTAGGAATTGAACCATAACAGAGTCAGATTACTAAATCCAATTATAGCTAATTTGTTAAGCAGAATTTCATGGTCAACAGTGTCAAATGCTTTGAAGAAATCAAATAAGGTCAGTACAGTACATTTCTTTTGGTCCATAGCTAGCCTAATATCGTCAGTTACGCGTAAAAGAGCTGTTTCAGTAGAATGAGATTTACGAAAACCAGATTGAAAGTCATGAAGTTTGTTATTTTGTTCAAGAAATGCTACAACTTGGCCATGAATGAGTCTTTCAAGTACTTTAGAAAGGGCTAAAGAACTAAAAGTGGATGACCTTGAGCAGTACGGGCGTCGTACTTCTCTTCCTGTATTCGGCATCCCCGAAAAACAGAAAGAGAACACTGACGACCTCATCATAAATTTAGTCAAAGAAAAACTTGACATCACTCTTTCACTCGAAGAACAGAAAGAGGAAGAAGAAGAAGATAAGAAGAAAAAGAAGAAGAAAAAGAAGAAGAAAAAGAAGAAGAAGAAGAAGAAGAAAAAGAAGAAGAAGAATGAGAGGAAGAACAAGAAGGATGAGGAGGAGGGGGGGATAAAAAAAGAAATGAAAGAACACAATGTGTCACAGAACAAACAAGACCAAGGATGTAACCAACCCAACCTTAAAACAGGAAATTGCGCATTTTTTCTTTGTCCGAAATTTTCTTCCCTTGCCCTCTAAATTGTCCCCCTGTAATTCAACGAGACCGTTCACACAGCATGAACACAGCTCTCTGTGTGCACACGTACACTTAACGCCATGAATATTTATTATTCCGACGGCTAATTTTGTGGACGCTGCTTGTTCGGAACTTATTCTACGCTAATTAGATTTTAAAAGCGGGCTCTTGAAGGTTAGCTTAGTTGGAATCTGGCCATACGGAGAAATGAGAATTGTTCTCCTGTATTTTGAGTATGGGAGAAGGCGTATTAATTTATTTCGTTTCCTATGCAAAAAAAGTATGTAATGAGGAGGGTTTGAATCTGTGTATGATTGTAGGAATGCTAATTTTCACGTTGAGTTTGATCATTGTTTCAAACTAGTGAACAGGGCCGTATCTCATAAACATTTACAGAGAAAAGCAAGTGATCGGGATTGTAGATTCACCAATGAGACGTTCGATTTACAATGTTCCAAATTTTGGAAAGAATCAGCTGTTGCCCTAATTGCACACGCTGAAAATACATCATTGGCCGACTTCGAGGTTTCATATTACGATATGCTTTGTAGGTTATGATATTATTTTGGCGACAAAAATGATTTCTATTCAAATCCATAATAATATCATTGCATTAGATGCGAAGATTTGTTTTTTATGTCATATCAACTAGCCAGCTGAGATTGTAAAATTTCCAAATTATAGGAAACGTTTATGAGACAAAAACACCAATAGAATCTACGAAATCTACGAATCATGGATTGTGAATGTTCATGAGACACGGCCCTGATTCCAAACTGTTGGGAATTAGAGTGGTATTAAACATATGTATCTTAATTGCATAAAAATTTAATAATCACTTTGTTTGAATTATTCAAATGGAATTAATAATATATATATTTAAGTGTTATGTGATGTTATGTTATGTGATAGGGAAAGCATTGATGGATAGTACAATATTGATGGAAGTATCCCCTCTCAAATTTTTAATTTTTTCTTTTATTTATATCTGATAGATTTTGTGGATCGTGATAGAAACAATCCTGAGGACCATAGGATAAGAATATAGACTAAAAAGATAGAATCCTATTCCCATGAAGATGCTTCAAATTCGAATTCAAGTATCATAACATCATAATACAATGTATATTATTAATGTAGTGAAACAGGAACCCCCTCTCAATAGAATAAACCCCTGTGGATAGGGTAAGGGGGATTGGATACTACTGACATGAATATTATCTTATATTATTTATAGTTTGAGTGGAGTGTCAAGAGACTTGAAATTAATAACAGCTTTCCAAATAATATTTTCATTTTATATAATCTATCATCCGAATATTACCTGGATGTTACTATCATTGAACAAGAGATCCTATGGAATTTACCAAGTGGAGAAATTTAGTTTCTAGCCTACATTTTGATTGGGTACAGCGAGAATTATGAACAAAATAAAAAATAACGAATGAACGAAATAATATATATATTATTCATGAATAAATCTTTATTTATTACATGTCTAATAAATAATCGAATATAGATTTAGTAGGGTATAACTGATCATACTTTAATTTTCACAAATCGAGAAATGAATTCAACACAAGAAGGTACACAAAACGTCAAAATTATAGAAATATTATCAAACAATAATATGTAATCGGCGATCTGATTACATTAGTATAAGATTATCTAAATGAAAAGGCTAAGTTGAGACTTAAAGATGTTCAGGGCCGTCGCGTTGTTTTTTGGTGGCCTGTGCGAGATTTTGACAGGTATTTTGGCCAAAAATATTGGGTATCATCATAAATGTTTCATTCCACTGGAAATTGAAATGTTTTGACAAAAAAATCGAAAAATTTTCAACAATAACAAGTAAATTGAAGATTTCAGCCATTTTCACTGCTCTACCCAACTTTCTTGAATAACATCAGAAATAGTTCCGACTACAGCCAGCAGATGGCAGTAGCAATAGGGTGACTTGCTTTGACTTCCATTGGACATGCCTCCAAGCACCACCTACAATCAAAATGGCCGTAAACTTCGTTTAGAAAAACTTCCAAATTCAACCAGTGGATGGCAGCAGTTGACGGGTGATGTTTCAGATTTGACTTGGACACGCCTTCATGCCCCTCCTGCTCTTTTCTTATTGGATGACAGAGTTCTGTCTTAGAAAATGGCTGCTTGCAAGGGAATGATGGATGGTGTATCATACACACAAAAAATTACGTTGATTTACTATTGACGATCTTGTCCTAATATAATATTTATATATGTATTCAGGCTGGTATAAGATTCTATCAAGTTGGTATTTGAAGAATTCAGTCTCAGTTTTACTTTTAGTTTTAGTTTTAGTCAGTTTTACGCCTTCATGCCCCGCCTGCTCTTTTCTTATTGGATGACAGAGTTCTGTCTTAGAAAATGGCTGCTAGCATAAAAAAGATGGATGGTGTATCATACACAAAGAATTACACTTACTTACGATTGACGATCTTGTTCTAATTAATATAATATTCATATATGAATCCAGGTAAGATTCTATCTAGTTAGTATTTGAAGGATTTATCAGTAGAATTTGCACTCAGTTTTACTTTGTGTAACTTGGCCCAGTACTAGTCTCCAATAGTTTTATGCTGTATGAAATGGGATAAAAATATGATTCTGCACTCCCATCTTATAGTCATTGATTCTTTTTTCCATACGATGAATATAATGAAATAGAACTTAAACTATTCATGATCTAATACCGACCGCATGCCAGAAAAAATTTTAAAAACGACAACAATTCTTTTAAAATATTAGGGAGAAGCTTTATCGGGAACTGGCTTGTTAGTGTAAGGTGGTTGTCAGCCAACAATAGAATTAAATTCAAGAGGTGCGTTTCTAGGCATGCTTCATACATTGATTGTGGTTTTCAATTGATCAATTCCTTATTATTAATGAGTTTTTGCATAGGAAATAATCTGTTGTGGGTTCAAGTTGTTGATGAAATAAGATTTTCATCGAGTAGTGAGAAAATTATTCTAATAGCCCAATTGAGTTATTTTAAAATTCCCGTTTTGCATCAGCCGCCGAGGCTCCTCCTTGGTCGTGGCGCCCTGTGCGGTCGCACACTCCGCACACCTCACGCGAGGGCCCTAAAGATGTTCAAAAATGGGAATAATAGAAGGAAAAAAGCAGCCAGTAGAACACCAAGCATAAAAAGGACAGAAATAAGGTGATAACCTCACACAGTCTCAGCGTCCCATGCAGAAAATTTATATTGAATGCAGTAACTAATATTTCCAAATCGTAAAACTTCATTTTACGAGACTAGCTAACGTTGGCGACTTTAGCCAATATCGTACAAATCAATTTCAGAAGTCACCCTTTGCACTATTATTATCACATGGGGGGGTTCTAATATCCCCCTCACCCCCCTCAAATCTACCCCCTCCTCCGACATTGTCATATTATATTCCCCCTTACCACCTTAACCTCTTCTCTTAGTCTATTGTTATAGTCCATCCAAACAAAGAAGACATTCTGGGAAGATGGGAAAATGATTCCAGGTCGGTCAATATAGGTTAAAAAATTGAAATTTAATCTCAAATTGTAATAGACATTCTGCCCTACAATTTGAGAGTGAATTTAAAATTTTTGAACTAATCTTGTCCGAGATTGAGTCATTTTTACATCTTGCCAGAATGTCTTCTTTGCTTGGACAGACTATATAAAGGGGTGAGGAAATTCCCCCTCACCAATCCTACAACTCCCTCTTCAGGGGGAGGGGGTTGTAATATTACCTCCCCTCACCAGTAACAAAGATATTATAACTTGAATGTTATGTCACCTTTATACCACCCAGGGCGCTAGCGAGCTGATGTTATCTTCTGAAATCGTAATAATTGATTTGCTACGATAGAAATTGGATATTGAACTAGCTTCTTACTGTGCTACCATAGCTCAAACATTGCTGATAAGAGATAATAAGGGGTGTCTGAGTTCGCGGATATTATTGAAAAGGATTGGAGGAAAGGGAGAAGAATAGGAAGGTGAATAGAAAAGAATGATGATATGAAATTGGAGAGAAACGATAAGAGAGAAGAAGATGAAAAAGAAGAAGAAGAAGAAGAAGAAGAAGAAGAAGAAGAAAAAGAAAAAGAAGAAGAGGTGGAAAAAGGAATGAGGAGAATGCTACAACGTAGTAACCAAACTATCCCCTGAGATACAAGTCACATATTGAAGTCACTTCTATTAAAGTCATTCTCATTTAACCGTATTCAGCTAATAGCTGAATCGAAATCTAATCATTTTTGTAACTCATGATCAGAACTTGTTATTATCATTATAGACGGGTTTAATTGATTAAATTCTTTGTAAGTTCTATTTGAAATAATTATTATATCATAAGAAAACTCTTAAAATGTTGATTGTTTCGAATATATAAGTTACTTGGATAGTTTTTTTCCATCTATTCTCTGGTCCTAATCCAAGAATATTCTCCAATCCAAAAACTAAAGAAATCTAAACAAAAGTAATCAAGGCTACAGCACAAATCTTCTATTTGATCATAGAGATTCCATGAGATATTCATAAGATTGAAATTTTAACATTTCAATCTCTCAATTCAACCATATTTCTCTCTCTTCCTTGATTTAATTTCAATAAAAATCTTCTCTACTCTCTTATTTTCACCAACATTGACCATCTCTTATTCATTTCTCCCCCCTTTAGAATCATTCTCACTCTCTCACACAACTCTTGATATTTCCTCTCTCATGAACTCTTGTATTTCTCTTTCTCACTCTTCTCTCTCCTCTCTTCCCCTTCTTCTCGCTTCACCCTCTTCACCTCCTCCACTCCTCCTCTATTCCACTCCTTCACTCATTCTCACCTTTTCTCCTCCTCCTCCTCCTCATCCTCTCTACTTTCATAGCCAGCCCACATGCTGACTCCCATAAACAGTTCCCCTCTTCCCCCTTGGTTTGCTTTTTATCACATATGTGACTTTTAATAACTCTAATAACTCCATAGTGGAAGTTTACTGCATGTAGCAGTTGCAATAAGTATGTGATATTGCGATTATTATTGGTCTATTTGTTATGGTTCAGCTCTTCCTTACACGAAGTGAATTTTACCGTAAATTATATTTGATGAAAGACTCTACTCTTCTTGATTCATTATATGGATCGTTTGGATTTCAATTGTTTTTGATTGATTATTCTTTGTAAGAGGATGTAATGTATTCAATAATGTGCTTCTTCGATCTACAACTACCTATTTGATGAATTTTATCAAGATTTTATACTAAAACAAAGTAATAATTATATCTCATGTAATGTTTGGAATGTTTTCATAATGTAATCACATCTATCTCATTACACAATGTACATAGTGAAGAAGGTAATATTTTGTAACGAGCCTGTGTCACTATCAATATTTTCATTTATCATTTATTATTGCATGAATAATAACGATTGTATCATGTCCATAGATATTATGAAAAATATTCAACACAATATTTAAGATATAATAATGGACCTTCAAGAATCTAAGACTCCTCGAATGCCTTGTCTGTAAGAATAGTTAATGGAAAATCATCATAAATACTCATTAGGAGCATGTTTGCAATTTATTCAATGTCACTTTTAAATGATTTTTATATTTTTGTTTCAGGTGAGGCTCCATCATAATTGAATTCGATTTGGTCGAAGTCAGGATAGCACTAACATTTACATGGAATCTGTTACGTGAGTTTGTATACGTACTACTCTCAAGGTCAAGAATAAATTTATACTTATAATATGAAATGATTATTCCATTTTGCTATTTAATATCGATTTATGCTATTACCGTTCAAGTGGTAGATTAAACATTACTTTCCAAAATTCCCCACGTCATCAAAAAATGAAGAAGTATTTTTATTCTAGTCTGGAAGCCATTCTATTAATCTGCTGCAGGTAGCCTATTTTAGAGACTCTTCGTATCTGAGGCCACAATAAATTTATTTGAAATTGATATTGGAATTGTCACATTCAAATTTTTCTGAATTGAGATGGAGAAGGATGCCATTACATTGGTCACTAAATGGGAATTGATGAAATTGCTTCAATAATTGTTTTAAGTACAGTGTTATCGAAATTATTTATTGATTTACAATTGACTTTGTAGAGAATGACTCCAATTTAATTACTTAGGTGAAGCATCTACGAGTATAAAATTTTTAAATTCAAAACTTGTCAAATTTTTTGGTGTAAAATTTAATGTTTTACGAATGGTTTATGACATAACCTTTTTTGTTTGGTTTATTCGTATGAATTTGAGAGGAACAGTTGTGTTCTATGAAGCCCGTTGTACTCTTTGATTTGACATAACTTAATAAATATATAAATATATGTATAAATGAATAAATATATGAATGAATTAATAAATTTATGAATAAATAAATTAATAAATAAATATTATTATAAATTGTATTTGAATAATGAACAAATCATTATTGTAAACTATTACAAAGTCATCAATATCTCTCATTGAATTTCCGAAAATGATAGAAGCGTAGGTGGCAGGCCTAGGCTATGAAAACATTTAATAGAAAAAGGTAAGAAAACAGAGGAAATGAGAGATTTTAGTGAACAATGAAGGTGAAAAACGTGTAGAAGAGATAGAAGTGGAAACAGAGGAAGAAGGAAAGGAAGATGGAAACAAGAAGAGAAGGTATAGTGCAGCATCAACAAGAAACTGAAGTAGAAGATTATCATGAGAGGGAAGGATAAGAAGAATGGGAAAATGAAAGAGAAAGCAAAGGAAGAAAAAGGAGATGAAGGAGGAGGAAAATAAATTCCAAGTTGTGTAACGAAAGAAGCATTGTGATGGATAGGATCTGGTCTGGAGCTGAGTTCTGTAGCCCGAAGGTGTATTTTATGTATTGTCAGATATAGGGAGCAGTCCTAAGCCAGAATTATCGCATAGCTTCCCCCCCCCTGATCTGGATTTTGAAAAGAGGGTACTGATCTCCCCCCCTAACTGGAGAAAGAGAGACCTCCCTAAAAAATTCAGGCAGGAAAAGGGTACACTCTTTCTCAGAGAGGGTGTGCCCTTACTGTAGAGGGGGACCTCCCCATGAAAAAGGAAAGGAAACCACCAGAAATAAAAGAGGGAGTGTTTAGACGGAGAAGTGTTTCTCACCCTTATACCCCTCAGGAAACTCAAGGGGGTTCGGGAAACGTCCACGATAGCTGAGGGTTCTCTTTTCAAGAAAACGCTACATTGCCAGAAGGCTCTGTTGTGTAGTGGAGGTGGTGTATTGTGAATGGTGTCGAAAACGATGAGTTTGGATGATTTAGGGGGAATTGTGTGAGGGAAGTTTGGGGGTTTTAGAGAGAGAGGGGTTGTAGAGAGAGAGTTCAGTAGAATAGTGAGAAGGAAATATTCTATCCATTTTCTTCCAATTCGATACCACAATGATAATAATTATTATAGGCTGAACACGGACATATGTCCATATATTGTCTTCTTTCCTAATTTCTATGAGAACATAGAGCATAATGTCAAAATATTGAGATTGTGTTCGAATTCTTATCCTCCAATAAATTAAGAATAAATCCCACAAATACTATTATATCACAGATTTAAGATTCTATTGTATGCACTCTTACTTGGTATACTTGTATAGTCTGTCCAAGCAAAGAAGACCCTCTGGCAAGATAAGAAAATTACTCCAGCTCGGTCAATTTTGGTTCAAGAATTATTGATTTGGTATCAATCGTATGAAACATTCTGATCTACAATTTGAGACTCAATCAATATTTTTTTGAACCAATATTGACCGATCTGGAGTCATTTTCTTCTTTGCCAGAGGGTTTTCTTTGCTTGGACAGACTATACATGGTGTTTGGTGTATTTTACTTGATGATACACAGAATTTGTGATAATTTAGGAAAATGAAAACAAAGCTTGTCAGATCCACAAATTTCATCTAATCCATACTTTTATGATACATTTGTGGATACCTGACAAGATTGTTGACATGCATGCGCAAGTTCATCTACTTCAGTCCAGTAAGAAAAAAAAATTCTTATGGCTTGTAATGGTGGGGAGACCCTGACGGTTAGTTCCTCTTCGTCAATGTGAACTTGGCCAAATACTGGTCATCAATCCAAGAGCAGTCCACAGTGTTCGTGACTTAACTTCACGAACACTGATAGATCACCCTGACCGAGAGATCAATTGCCAGTACAACGACGACTCATAGGCTGAGGCCGCACTGCCGGTGGGTAGAGCCTGGAGGGTGGAGGGTAGTTGGTAAATCTATAAAACATACACACCATCCACAGTAATACATCGTATGAATGGTATGACGTCATTCTGTTTTTTGAGGTTATGTTGTCCATATTTAAGAATTTCAAGATGGCGGCTGAACACATGTCATTCATACGACGTATTACTGTGGATGGTGTGTATGTTCTATAGATTTACCAACTACCCTCCACCCTCCAGGCTCTACCCACCGGCAGTACGGCCTCAGCCATAGTAAGAACAAGTTCTGGAAGATCTTTCTAGAGTATGATATCAGAATACTTTCATTACTTCTGTTCGTTGAAATAAAGCAAAACAAACAGAAACCTCATGATAATGGACCAAAATAAAAATACAAAGGGCATGAACAAAGTAAAAGTTCATAGATGGAAAGGTTGACATGGAACAAGTAAGTTTACAAACCTTTAGGATATAAATGGAAGAAATCTAAGTGGATAGAAGATATTAATAATTGGAGTTGATAATTGGGAGATTAAGACGGTATAAAATTTTGTATAAAGACGTGAGTCTGGGTTTTTAGCCAATAAGTTCATTATTTTCTGTAAATGAATTAATGAATGAATGGAAGATAGTAGGACGGTGAAAATAAAATGAATAATTTGAGATAACGGAATTCCTATTTTATTCATTCATTAACAAGATTGAAATACAGTAGGATTGACAAAGACAAAAACCAAAACGTCTCTTCTTCCCAATTTTAGTTGAAATATTCAAAATAGAGGTTATGTCCACACTTGAGACTTAAATGTTACACAAATTTGAACTTCTGAAGGTAAAAAAAACTATTGAACCGTAATTTAGAATTTGGACGGTTTTTATATAAATAAAAAGAACCAAAACACGGATAATATTATTCAAAATATTAATATCCACTTCAAATTTTGAAATCTAAAATAGATAGACTTTCATGAAAATTGATACATTTTGGGTGTCTTTTTTTCTTCTTTCTCCATCACTTTAATTTTCTTCTTCCAAATATTTAGGATTGGTTGAGAACATCAAGGCTGATTGGAGATAGATGAAAACCTTCGAAGAATAGTGACAAGAATTGTGATACAGTGGAAGAATGGGGAACGAGTGAAAATAGGAAAACTGGGGAATATGGAAGGCTGATAGTGAGAAATATCCGACAGTAAAATATGTGTCTGCCAGAATACTCTTGCTGTACGGCTTCCATTCGTGAGGCCAGACAGTCATCTTGGAAGGATTCCCGTTTTCTCTTCTCCATTTTCTCCTTCTTCTTCTTCTTCTTCTTCTTCTTCTTCTTTTTCTTCCGACTCTTTTCAACTTCCATTATTCAAAAATTCAATTTTATGATTCCTTATCCAGTTATTACCCTTATTGTTGAAAAATGACGTTTTCTAGAATATTTTTTCAATGATCTCAATAACCGTTGACGTTACAAACTTGGAACTGGTTTCATTGAATTACTCGGCTAATTTTACATAGGATATGATCATTCTAGTAAAACTAAAACCTCTAAAAAATTAGAAAAATTGATACATTTTTAAAAATCTCAATTTTCCGCCATTGTTATCTCGGTAACAAAGCGTTTTTGTCTACTTTGTATGAGGAATCATCCTCCTTCTTCTCCTTCTCCTTCTCCTCCTCCTCCTCCTCCCCCTTCTCCTCCCCCTTCTCCTCCTTCTCCTCCTTCTCCTCCTTCTCCTCCTTCTCCTCCTTCTCCTCCTTCTCCTTCTTCTCCTCCTTCTCCTCCTAGTTCTCCTACTTCTCCTCCTAGTTCTCCTCCTTCTCCTTCTAATTCTTCTTCTTCTCCTTCTCCTCCTTCTCCTCCTTCTCCTACTTCTCCTCCTAGCTCTCCTCCTCCTACTTCTCCTCCTAGTTCTCCTCCTCCTCCTCCTCCTCCTTCTCCTCCCTCTCCTCCTACTCCTCCTACTCTTCCTTCTCCTCCCTCTCCTCCCTCTCCTCCTACTCTTCCTTCCTTTTCACTCTTTCTTCTTTTCTCTCTCGTCTTCCTCGTTCTCCTCCCATTATCCCTCCTTCTCACACTCTTTCTGCTTTCCCTTCTACACCTTCTCCTCCACCTCCTCCTCCTCCTCCTCCTCTGTTTCACCTTCTTCTCCTTCTTGATCCCTTCTAAACGTGAATACAAAGACTAAATACATCGACTAAGTAGCAATCGATCCAGATTCAAGAATGTGTGAATTGAAGGAATAGGTCAAAAATAGAGGAGAATTGGAAGAGAAGTGAGTTCAATAGGTCTGAATGCAGAGTATTATCCCGTAAAGAGAGCAGGATTTCAGCAGCTATGTGTCTGACGCGGCCCAGTGCCAAGAAATTGTGAACCCAGCTCTCTACACTTAGAAAGAATGTTCAGTCTGGCTTCACTCATCCATAGAATACATGCCAACGTAGAGATAACTGAGAAATCAATGAAACTGGAGTTATGTGAGCCACATCACAAGAAGATACTTTATTATTTTTCTCAATTTAATTTTTACATGGCTATTTAATTGGCTAATATGTTTTCTTAAAGCTTTCGAAAAGTCTTGTGAGCTTCTTATTCTATTGTACAATGATTTTTTATGTATTTTGTCTTTGTAAAGATAATCGATGTAAAGTGTACAAAGAATAAATAAATTTTTAATTTGAAATAAAGTTTCAAAATAATAATAATAATAATAATAATAATAATAATAATAATAATAATAATATTCGTGTAACCTGGCTGGCTCAGGTCTGGTGTCAGAGTTTTCAGGTCGCTCCTGATCAATTTCAGGGCCTCTGACATGACTTAACGACTGTTTCTAGGCAGCCGGGACCGACGGCTTAAGTTTCAAAATAAGGAAGTTATATTGTTGCACCCTGAATATATAACAGACCTAACTACCTTCTATACGAGTTACGCTCGAACCAAGTGACGTGGCTGGAGAAAGGAAGAAATGGTGAAGAATTGAGAATTCTCCAAACAAGTAGCCTAAAGCTTTACGAGGATTAGAATTGAGCAGATAAGAAAAAACTTGAGAAAAAACGTTCTAGTTCACTCTATTCTTTAAGGATATGATAAGTGATAAAAAATATGATAGGTGATGAAAAAAGACAATGATAGGATAATAATTATCATAACCCAGCCACTACTAATTATTTTTTTTGAATTGTTCAGCTTCCAATATTATAATTGTTCTAACATTATAGCCTAATAATTATTGTTCAAAAAAGAGATGAATTGGCTCTAATCTAACTATTGCATTCCCATATTTGAATTCGAAGTACTTCTTCACCTACACATTTTCTGGAACGTTTCTTCGAATATCAGGAAGATGGAGAAGAAGAAGAAAAGTAGAAGAAGAAGAACATGAAGAAGTGGAAAGTAGTGAGAATGGAAATTGAAAGCACCGTTGATGAGGAGCTTGGTTGTCTGGAGTGTAAACTCGGAACTAAGAGAGAACCGGGTAAACAATTTCAAGTTAGTCTGTCCTGATAGCCCTGCCAATCAATCAGCCGCAATTGCTTCTTCTCTCTCTCTCTTCTCCTTCTTTTTCTTATTCTTCTTGTTCTTGTTCTTGTTCTTGTTCTTGTTCTTGTTCTTGTTCTTGTTCTTGTTCTTGTTCTTGTTCTTGTTCTTGGTCCTCTTCTTCTTCTTCTTCTTCTTCTTCTTCTTCTTCTTCTTCTTCTTCTTCTTCTTCTTCTTCTTCTTCTTCTTCTTCTTCTTCTTCTTCTTCTTCTTCTTCTTCTTCTTCTTCTTCTTCTTCTTCTTTTCTTCTTCTTCTTCTTCTTCTTCTTCTTCTTCTTCTTCTTCTTCTTCTTCTCCTCCTCCTCCTCCTCCTCCTCCTCCTCCTCCTCCTCCTCCTCCTCCTCCTCCTCCTCCTCCTCCTCCTCCTCCTCCTCCTCCTCCTCCTCCTCCTCCTCCTTCTTCTTCTTTCTAATCATTGTCTTCTTAGGAAAGAGGCTAACAATTCAATAATGGGAGCAACCAAGAGAGATAAGCTTGTGAATCGCTATAGACACAATCCTCTATCCGCTTTTAAATGCACGGAATTCCGATGTTAACTGTACAGCAGAATGGAATTTATTGATTGGACAGTGAAATCTACAGCTTGTTATCGTAGATAAATTCGAGAAAATATAGCTTTCAATATTATTATTTTCTCTGTCTTGATAGTGGAAACGAAACATTTCCTTAAACCCTCTCAACACGGAAAATTTCTGATAGGCTACAGAGTAGTGAAAAATAAATGAAAATCAAATACCCTTTTAAAAACTTTGAAATTATTAAAACACAGACATGTTTTGGGACATTAGCCCATATCAATGTGGATAGAATAATAGTTATTTTAAAAATAGCCTTATGTTTTAAAGTTCAGTTTACAGAGTGGTAGAGTAGTGATACAGAATCCAAAATTGATACAGGTTGGAAGCTCGTTGATACGATACATTTGAGGTGTTCATGTATCGTCAAAAAATGGAAAATGAGCTGATTCTATTCATCATTGGAAATTTTGTAGCCTCAATAATAGAACATTTTAAGAGAATTTGAACTCAGCTCAGGTATATTTTGAGTTGAATTTTTGAAAATATCAATAAAACAAAAAATTTAAATTATAATTCCCGAGACCCCCCCCCCACCCACTATATATTTTATACTGTATATTTTATGTATGAGCCAATTGTTATTTTCCCCCCACTTTTGGCATTGTCAGATAAGCTAACCCAACCCCACGAATATTAAATATTCGTGACATATTATACGAAATTTTTGTGTAAGTTATATGAACATTATTGTTCCACTATCTCGTATTAGAAATCATCATACGATGTGGAAAGAGACCTTAATTTGAGAGAATTCACGTAAAGTGGAAAAGGAGAACGTAAAATTGAGCAAGAGCGTGAATTGTAGAAGTCCTGAAATATAATGGAGATACAGGATGAAGGTTCATGGAGAGAAATTTTCAATGCATGATAAATAAATACGAAAAATTTAAAAGAAATGAGAAGAGGCGAAGAAACAAAAATAATTCAAGGAGAGGAAGTTGAAGCAAGAGAAGCAAGGAATTCTCAACTGGATTTCACTTAGTTGCTTTGCTTTCCCAAGGCAGTTCTTTCAAGCGTCTGTCGAAACGAGTGGACAAAGTATTCACTCTCCTTGACCCTCCTTCTCCTGCTCCTGCTCCTCCTACCCCACCACAACATCTTCCTCCTTCTCTGCCTTCGGTCACGACTTGACCGGAACGCCATGGAAGTGTTCCCCAAGGACTTGACCCGTGCATCAGGAGAATAAACAGAAATAATATTCAGACTAGAATCTACAGAGGTAAGGTTCGTATATAGTTATCAAGGGATGAAAATATGTTGAGGCCTTCTCCAACAGAAGGGGACAAGGAATTATCTCAACAAGAGAAGAGGAAAATTAATAAAAAAAGTTCTCAAAAGGGAGAGGAGAGTGAAGAAAATGCAGAAGGTAGAGATTAGAGGGAGAGAGAGAGAGTGAGAGGGGATGGCAAGTGATAGAATAACTTTAGGATCGATTATTCTTTTCCACAATTTTTCATCGCGAGCAATGCCCTTAATTATGGGAAAGATTGTACTATGAGAAGAGGTAAAAGTAAAATAAGAAACAAAAAAATCAACTAGAGAAAAAATATTAAAAAGATCTGCTTTTCAAGGGAGTTTGATGAATTTTGAGATGAAGTTTGGGATGAATTTCTGACTGGATGCTCTTATCATAACCACTATATTGGAACATTGTATTAGAATAAATTGATCCAGTTTTTCAAATAACATCCAACATGGTCCTCCTATGATGACCCAAAACTAGAATACACAGGAGAAAAATGGGTTTTCCAATAGTAAAAAAGTCTTGAACCAATGTATTTCAGTTTCATTCAACATCTATAAATGACTTCAAAACTGTCTTGAACTATTCCTATGGAGCGGAAAAAAGAGAATAAGAAAGAAGTGGTGGAAAAAAGAAGAAGATGAGAAAGAAAAGCAGAAAAAGCCAGCGGCGTTGAATATTGTCTCTCTATTTTCTTTCAAAGAGAAAAAATACCCCACAGGGTTTCCCAGTTCTTCTTTTCTTTTTCTTTCATTTTCCGCTAGGGAAAAATTATATTGCGCTGTATGTATTCGTCACAATGCAATCTCACTTCAAAGAGGAACATTTTTCTGAGAAAAGGGACACGATTTTTTTATAAAGTGAAAAGAGACGTTTCAGGGCTAGAGGCTTTTTCTGTCTATCAAGCAATAACATTGAAGATGATTTTCGTGGGAAACGTTTTGGGGGAAAATTTATCTGTTATGTCACCATTATTAAATCGTTCCATCTCTTAATTCAACTATTATATCGTTCGATAACGATCACTTCACGTGAAAAATATATTATGCTCTTCTGCTTAGGATTTAATATTTTCATTTGTGAATTTCTGGATAGAAACCATTTGTGGTTTTGAATAGGATTTTCTCAATAATATACTTCTTTCTCAACATCAACAGAAAAAAATGAATGATCATACAAAAATTATTTTTCAGAAATTTTTCATTTCTAGATATCACCTTTATTCCCATTTTTTCAAAATTAATAATCCGGAAAAAATTTTATTAACCTACTTACTAAGAAGGTAATTATGAAGTTTGAGTTGAGTCTATATCAGCCTGATCAATATTATTCGAAATATTACACTTTTTACCTATTAGAATGGTTATTTGTAAGTGTTTGCTCTAGAGTTCTTTCAATATGATTCTACTTCATTCAGAAAAGTAGAATAAAATAATAATGTATTTCCCGTGTATTGTATTTATGAATAAAATCAAAGCAGGAAACTTTACATACATAGATCTAAAGAGTTTTTAATAGAGAGTGTATAAAGGAAAACACTAAAACTCGTATTCTGAACTGTAGTTCACTTACTAAACTCAGATTCTTTGAAGATTGGAAACATTTCCATCGTTTGATTTCTATGGTGGTTGATGGTAATTGAGACTGCACACACTTTTCCCTCTCTTCCTTCTTCTTTTTCTGCTTCTTCTTCTTCTTCTTCTTCTTCTTCTCCCTCTCCATCACAATCCCTAATCTCTTCCACGCGTTACTAACTTCTAACCAATCTCACTATAACTACCAGCAACTAGTCGGAATAGCTCCAATGGATATACATCGATTATTGATGGCTTTGATTATACATAGTTATAGAGTAGCATACTAGATTCTATACCCAAAACTTCTAGTTTGTAACTTTGAACTCGCTGGCAAACATTGAACTAGATGAGGGCGTACTTGTGTTAAAAGAGAAACTTCTCCACTATTTCCTGCCTTTCCTTGTACTTCTCCTTCTTCTTCTTCTTCTTCTTCTTCTTCTTCTTCTTCTTCTTCTTCTTCTTCTTCTTCTTCTTCTTTTTCTTCTTCTTTTTGTTCTTCTTCTCCTCTTCTCCCTACTTCCTCTTGCAATCAGCAAACATTGAACTGGATTTTGTGCAAACGAAGCAGCACTGCTCTTTTATTCTGTAACTACAAAAGTTTCTATTAAAATCATATTCCCAAAGTATCTGAAAATTGTTTCATAGATTGATGGAATCTTGAAATTATTTTATCCATTTTTGATCAATGATTTCAATATTACTTTACAGTATGATATTAACGATTATTCAGAGCACTGTTTAAGAACTGTTTTATATTCCGGTGTATCTGGATCACCATTTCATGATGTTTGTAGAATAGCTATCAAACTCAAAGCTGATAAGAAACTCTATTTGAGTGGAGTTTTAAAGTTTGAATTTCGGTAAAAGAGCTGATTTCCTCTCATTTGTGATTGAATTGATTTAAAAAGTTTAGAACGTTTGAAAGATAAACCTATTGTGAAAATGAAACTTTCATGATTAAAATTTTGTGGAAGATCAAGTCTCAATAAGAACTTCAAGTGGAGTTTTCTAATTTCCATATCAATACAAACTGAATTTCTAACACTGGACTACATTTTATTGGAAGATACATAGAAAAATAAATTGCAAATCCTTATCAATCCCCATGACCTCTAATATTGAAGAGTGCTCTAAATTCGAAATTCTCTATAGTACAGTATTTCTCCTGGATAATGAATTCTTGATTAAAATGCTGCAAAAAATATAACCTAGTTTTGATCGTATTAATCGATATTAATAATTGATTCGGTATGAAGACGTTTTGGACAATAGTCTGCGTGTTTCAACCAATAAGTTCACTTGTTTCATTGAAATGGATAAATAAATAATCAAGAACGTTGTCCACTCCAATCTGATTTCTAAAATTCTTTCACTTTGAATACAGACTCTTCTCCCAAATGATCCTTTTCTATAGCCTTATCTTCTTCCTTGTTTTCTCTTTCCTCCACTTTTTTCGCATTCTTCTTCTTATTGAATGAATAAATGAATAATAACTTTATTACAGCAAAAAAATTACAACAAAATTAAACAATTGGTAGTTTGCCATTTACAATTAAAAAAAATCCAATCAAGTAATCATAAAAAAACACCATAATGTACATAATCTGAAATATAAGTAAATCATTCCCTGTAAAAACAAGCCCAACAGATCCCAACAGATCCAATTAAAGGGTTTGTCAAACTAAATAGAAAAACCACAACTAACAATCAAAATTGTATACAAGAAAAACAACTCGCATTAGAATCATAACTTGGAAGGAGCCTACGATTCATTTATACAACTCAATTTAGAGGAGAAAAGTGTAAAAACAGTATAAATAAATAGAGTAAAAAAGCGACAAAATCAGAATAATCACATGTTCGACTTATATCAGAAATAACTCAGAAAGTTTTATAATGATAAATGATATGATTTACATGATAAATTTAGGTCCGTACAAATATTTTCATTCTATTCCTTCTCCACCTCCTTCTCTCTCTCTCTCTCTGTTTTTCTCCTTCTCCTCCTTCTTCACCCCAATTTCATCAGATAGTTAATGGGTAATATAGTAGGCAGTTCACTGTGCTGGTGTGCACCCTCTATTAAAGTTGTACAGTGCTACCTCCCACGTTTTTCGCCCTATACAGCAGTAGACAGTTAATTACAAGAAGTTAATTACTGTGGCCGCGCCAAACTGCCCCCTGCCCCTCCCGCCACCTTAACACCATTACTCTCTTTGCTCTCTTATTCCTCTTATTCTACTTCTCCTTATTCTCCACCTTCTCCTTGCTGTTCTTCTCTTCTCCTTGTGGTTGTTGTTGTTCTCCTTCTCATTTTTCATACCCCTCTTCTCTTCGAAATTTTTTTCCACTAATCAATCCATATTTGGTTATTAAATATCAATGTTCCCGTAATCTCAGGGCTACTTTTATCACTGTTTCATTATTTCAAATAATTATTAAAGTACCCTTTTTGAATTATTTTTACAATGCATTCCATTTTTCACCTAATTATAGTCATTATCAAATGCAAATGCAACACCAATATCAATGTATGATAATATCATTATTTTATTAATATTAAAAACTATTATTTCATAAGAATACGGATAATACACACTGAAAATATTGGTATTAATTCCTCTTATTAGTATCTAAACTTCATCGCTATCTGTTTTCTACTAACATTTTGTCTTAATATCTTCGTCATTAAATTCACATTTTTCTTGATATCTTCTTGTTTCACTTCATAATTTTATTCCTTATGGTCAATTCTCGGATCATCACCTTTACGTCTCCCCAATATTTCCATACTGATCCTTATCCATAATTTTTATTCCCATCCATATCTTTTTCCGATCCAATTTCACACAAAAACATATTATTTCAATCAGTCACGAAAGCCTACCTCAATAACCTATTTTTAACACCTACTTTCAATAATATTTTTTCCTCTCACTTTGATAAAAATGTTACATAAATACATGGAAAGGAAATATGAATAAACTGTTCAATCAATATGATCTTTCACCATGTATTCTGAGATAAGTAAATCATCATTATTTTCTTCTTCCACTTTCTTTGCTTTTCTCAGTTAATCTACCACTTATCCTCCTCTTACTCTCTTTCTTCTTCTTCTTCCTCTTCTTTTTCTTCTTCTTCTTCTTCTTCTCCTTCTTCTTCTTCTTCTTCTTCTTCTTCTTCTTCTTCTTCTTCTTCTAATCCTCCTACTTCTCCAACTTCTTCTATTCCTTCTACTTCTTCTACTCCTTCTACTTCTTCTTCTTCTTCTACTTCTTATCCTTCTTTTTCTTCTCCTTCTTCTTCATCTTCTTCTTCTCCTTCTTCTTCTTCTCCCTCTTTTTCTTCTTCTTCTTCTCCCTCTTATTCTTCTTCTTCCCCCTCTTTTTCTCCTTCTCCTTCTTCTTCTACTTCTTCTTCTTCTTCTCCTTCTTCTTCTTTTTCTTCTTCTTCTTCTTCTTCTTCTTCTTCTTCTTCTTCTTCTTCTTCTTCTTCTTCTTCTTCTTCTTCTTCTTCTTCTTCTTCTTCTTCTTCTTCTTCTTCTTCTTCTTCTTCTTCTTCTTCTTCTTCTTCTTCTTCTTCTTCTTCTTCTTCTTCTTCTTCTTCTTCTTCTTCTTCTTCTTCTTCTTCTTCTTCTTCTTCTTCTTCTTCTTCTTCTTCTTCTTCTTCTTCTTCTTCTTCTTCTTCTTCTTCTTCTTCTTCTTCTTCTTCTTCTTCTTCTTCTTCTTCTACTCCTTCTACTTCTTCTACTTCTTCTTCTTCTTCTACTTCTTCTCCTTCTTTTTCTTCTCCTCCTCCTTCTTCTTCTACTTCTTCTCCTTCTTTTTCTTCTCCTCCTCCTCCTCCTCCTTCTTCTACTTCTTCTTCTTCGTCTTGTTAATCTCCTCTCTCCATCCACCACTTCCACTTGGCAAGGGGTCCTTTGCCACGGACTTGAACAGAATTTACGTTCCATTAACCCGTTCTTTTTTCCGCCCTTAACCCTATTACCACTAGCTGCTAACAAATTTACCGACTTGGCCGACACCCTTTTTTGTCATCTTCTTTATCACTTTCGCACTTACTTCTACTTCTACTCCATCTCTTATTGCATTTCTTACTTTCTCTTATCTCGTCTTCCTTCCTTCCTCATTCTCTCACACATTCTCTTTTTTTATTACATTTATATCGTCTTCCTGGACAATTAGCCGTCGGTCCCGACCACCTGAAAATTAGTCTTCATCTGTTATCCATCTCATTACTCACGTATAGTCAGTCCAAGCAGAGAAGACCCTCTGGCAAGATGGGAAGATGACTCAAGCTCGGCCAATATTGGTTTAAAAATGATTAATTTGATCCAAAGTCGTAGAAAACAATTTGATCTACAATGTGAGACCAATCTACAATTTTTGAACAAATATTGACCAAGCTGGAAGCAGTTTTTCATCTTGCCAGAGGGTCTTCTTTGCTTGAGAAGACTTTACAAGTCTATCAGCTCATGTGGGCTTCACTCTCATAGAAAACAATATTACGCTCTAGGAATTATCAATAAATAAGTTCAATTTATTGAAATTGATTATCCAGAATTGAATAATTTAGTCATGTTCACCTGTATTTCGTTTCTAGAGGAATCATCCATTTTTCATCAATATTACCAAGGATTACCAATAGAATATCATCAAAGTTAGAAGTATTTTTACTTTCAAGAAAATCGGGGAGGAGCTTGTCTAAGCCAATGGCAGACGTTCAATATCATTGGCTCACGCGTCTACCAATAGCGGTGCATTACCGTGAGTATAAATACTGCTGCTCTGTTCTTCGAGTTTAACTTTACCAGAGGTTGATAATGGTGTAACAACCGAAACCGAAACGGTATCTTGATTTTGGTATCTCAAATCAGTGGTTTGACAACATCTTGTCTTTTCACTTAATAGAAGTAGCCTACTCATCACACATTGAATTCAGTTATGCAAGCTTGTATTCCGCCTTCAGTGGAATTTATAGGAAGATTTTGCGTTCAGTGTTTGTTTATGGGAGATATTTCCATAAACAAAAATAATTGTGAATTATGAAAGAACTCGAATGGTAACATCTACAATTTCATTGTCAGATACAGATTAGCAAGAATATAACTAAGATTATTCACTCAATTAGCTAAGTTTGTAAACTGCTGAAAATCAATGACATTTGAGAAAAGTTCATCAACCTCAGCCCCAATGTTTTCAACACCACACAATGTAATTTAACTTGGAATAATAACTGGAACGCTAATACAGTAAGTCTACTATCAAGAGAAAACTCAAAAAAGTTACAGTAAACACTAACATCCAGTGAAAATTCGCAGATCCACTTCAACTGAAGTTCTCTTGGTGCTTCTACAAGTCCCCCTCCTCCCCTTCTTTAAACTACCCTCACACCCCCTTTCAATTCAACCTTCACCACCCTTAGGTCCTCCCCCACCCTTCTCTCACTTAAGTAGCATCCTCAACTCAAATAAGAGCAGAACAGCTCCACTATAATTAGCTTTCCACTTTTATCATCTGCTTTTGTTTGAAGTAGTCTACCTACTCTTGAATCCCTGAGCCAGCCACATTCTAATGCAAATCAACTACTGGTCTACTTCAGCTAACTTCAACAAACTCCAACAAATGTCAGTCAACTAAGTAGATCGATTGATGAGTGTTGAAAATTACTAAGGATTAACTCTGAACTAGAGCAGGATGGTTAGTGAGTTAGTACTTTTGACCTTTGGAGACCTGTTTATGTTTGAATTATCATGTTTCACTCCATCATACCAAACATTTTTCTGTCCCCTCATGACAGAATGACAGAATTTACAACCTTCCACTATATCATCAATTTTTGTCCTCCAATATCACAATTACGATCAATTAATGATTGAACTATTCATTAACCAATTCATCCAATCAAATATACTGTACAAAGGAGTACAATAACTGGCTTTATACATTTCTTTATAATCCGTTGTACTTACGTGGAATTGAAATACAACGTTCAACACGAAAGGCTCGTTAATAAAGTCACTCGAATGAAAACTCACTAGCACTAGAACCAATAGAATTTTCAAATTATCGTTTTAAATACGGAGCTAACATTTCTCAATCTTCAACTGCCCTATTTATTTATTCAGTCTTTTAATGAGAAACCACCGTGGTAAATGTGCCTGTATGTATGTATGTATGTGTGGCTCCACAGCCCATGAAGGGCCTAGACCTACCAGCTGGTTGCCAGTTTCAAATTCACTTCACTATACAGCCCGTCCAAACCAAGAAGACACCCCGGCACGATGGGAAAACGGCCCCAATACCGGCCCAAAACCCATAAATCCTCAATCAGAATTCACAGTCCCCGAACCAACACCGGCCGAGCCAAAGCCGCCCCTCCACCCCCGCCAGAATCCCCCCCCCCCGGCCGGACAGACCATACAGCAAGCAAATAATCATCAACCAGGATAGAGGTAACGTGTGGTTAGCACGTTGATCCTCTCAACCATAAGCCAGTCTCTGCAACCAATTGGCGGCGCAGAACACCTCTGAATAACATACAGTTAATCAGTTAGAGTGTAATGCAACAATTACTATTCCTCGAGAGACGGGAAACGACTGACTGTCTTTACTAACGACAGCCAATCTCCCAAAGAAGGGTGGTAAATGTTCTTAACAATCAAAAATTCTTCACAAAGCAGCCTTTGATACACAGTTGCCATATGCAGCAGTGATCTAAAATTGATAAGCAATCGTACAGGAAGGAAGCTCATTGACACAAAGTATTTGCATTCGATTCGTATCAATTGCAGGACTTTTGTATCAAAACTGCTCACAGCATATTGCTACTGAGTACTATAAAGCCAAAACGAGCACTCTATTCATTTATTTATTCATCCATTTACAGAAAATAATAAACCTATTGGCTAAAAACACAGACTAACGTCAAAAACGTCTTTATACCAAACTTCGATAAATAAAGTTCGAAACTATGTTATTAGTAATTCTAATGAGCATCGAAGGTTATCTTTCAAAATAGGGTAGGATCACAAATATTTACCATTCTCGATTAATGAGAGAACCATGACTAAATAACTATCACTGATTTCGCACTATTGTAACTTTTATGTCACACAGTGGGCCAAAACCGGAACCGGATCTGTTTCAGGGCGGCAGTGATCAGTTTGAGAGTGTTTTGTTTTTGTGTTGGTAAGAGTGCTTTATCCCCAAAAACCATTAGTGAGATTAGGGCCGCCCTTTATCCCGTGGCTGGGACTATAGTCTGCCCAAGCGAAGAAGACCCTTCGCCAAGATGAGAAAATGACTCTAGCTCGGTCAATATCGGTTCAAAAATTCTTGATTTGATCTCAATCGTGGGAAACATTCTGATCTACAATTTGAGATCAAATCAATATTTTTGAACCAATATTGACCGAGCTGGAGTAATTTTCTCATCTTACCAGAGGGTCTTTTTTGCTTGAAAAGACTATAGCTGAGAGTCACGCAAACCACAGACACTGATCCCTGTTGTTTGATTGATGATTGGGGATGAGCAAAAAGGAGGAGGAGGAGGAGAGAGAAAGAACGGATAGAGTGAGAGGGAAATGAGGGAAAAGAGGATGATGTCCTTGTGTAAGGGAAGAAAAATGATCAAGGAAGAGTGAGAATGGAAGAGGAGAGGGTGAAAAGGAGTGATAAAGGATAAATTTAGAAAAGACATTGAGATAGAATGAGAAGAAAAGAGATGGTTATAATTGAAGGGATGGATGGAAGAGGAATGGGCAGGGAAGTAATTGAAAATATCTGATTTTTTATTGAAACATCTTACGTTGCCAGGTCTTGTAAGACGTATGGAAAACACTAGTTGATAAGGAACAAAACAGAAGAATATTGCACATCACATTGGAAACTCAACAAATTACAAAAAAAGAGAAGGGACAGCGTTGAGAGGAGAGGGAATGAATAAGGGGATGAGAGAGGGAGAGAATGGGAGGAAGAAAAAAAAGAGAGTGTTGCTAAGAGGAAGGAGAATAAGAGGAGAATATGCTAAGAAACTGATTATAAAACTATTACTGATAAGGTATTCAATAAAAGAAAAAATTATCAAAAGTTCAAATAATTAGAATCAAAGTACCCTTTTTTAAAATATTTGTTTTTTTCACCAAAATATTTCATTTGTTCGAAATAAAAGGATTTGAAAAAAGGTACTTTGATTTTAATTATTAAAATTTTGAACGTTTACAGTAGCCCTGAGAGAAAATAGGCATAAAAAAATATGATTAACTACTATAATGCTTATGTGAGATTGGATTTAAACTGAAGCAGATAATGAACGTTTGCTGAGAATAAGGAGAGAAGGAATGGATGGGCAGAAAGCAGAAGCATAGAAAAGATAGATTGAATGGTACAAAGAAGAGGATTAAAACAAGGAGAGGGAAAATAGGATAGGGAAATAGGATGAGGGGATGATTTACACTAATCATATTCATATTAATTTCTCGAATAAAAATGTTTTTTTATTCATGCATTCATTCAATTATTGCATTCGTATATGATAGCACAAATCATTAACTATACCCTATTCACGATCACTTGAAACGAAACAAAGAAACGTTTTGCATGTACAGGTAGCTATTTTTGTTTGAGCTTGAGGAAAAGCAAAGAACTGTGATTGACTACAGCTGTTCGACTGCGGCCGACCGTCGTATGAAGTAGTACCTCCCTTCACCCGCACACACGCGCAAAATTTTGTTCATTTCGTCTCAAGTGATCATGAATAGGGTATAGGACAGAAAAAATAGTCTGAGCCTGTACTATTTCTCCCTAGATTTGGTTATGTTGGAACAATTTTCATTTCGACTACTGGCAGCAGTGAATGGCAGCCATGTTGCCAAAGGCTCTTCTGTCCGTGGCAGAACTATAATTTGGTCCCAAAACAATTTTGAATTTCAAATATTGACAAGAGAAATCAATAATTAGATCAATGTTATAATCAGCTAGAAACGTGAAGAATTCAACAATTCTCTCTTGAATTCAATAATAAAAACAGAATTACTCCATTAGTAGTCTTGATAACAAATTGTTATTGACTATCCTCAAACAACAAAACACAGTCAATCAATTTTATTTAATTTTCACATCAAATTCCCGAGTCTTTCAATAAGCCTATAAAGGCAGGCCATCACTCAACAAAGCCTCTATCTTCTCTTTTCCTAACCTCTCTCTATTGTTTACAGGCCATTGTTTGCACACCACCTTTGTTTCATTCTTTTTTCTAACAACTTCCTCTTCCTACTTTTCTTGCTTGGAAGCACTCCTCTCTCACACGCATTTATCAATGCATCTGTTTCCCCCCTTCATCAATCCTGCTTCATCGCCCTTCTTCTTTCTTTGTTCTTTCATAGCCTCATCATCCTCAACAATTTTTCTGTTATCTTTTTCGCCAAAACATTTTGGTTGAGTTCAGATGAATCAGTATCAGCTACTCAACATTACTACTGAAGGCACTGGTAGCTCGTGCCTACGAAACAGGTGAAGTGCTCTACAGTAGAAGATATGGGCACTTCACCTGTTTTGATGGGTACGAGCCGCCAGTGATTGAAGGTCACAGCAGGGGAGTAAAATTGGGAGAAAGCATTCTCACACATTTAATCTTGATTACATTGGAAGGATTGAATTATTCACTTTAGTGAAGTAGATTAATAATTTTTGGCTTAAATCCTAGATCACAATAATATGGAATTGAATTAATCACACTATGGTATTGAATAAGGAATATTCAGAGAACGTGAATTTATTGGATCACACAGGTAGAATTCAATATGCTGACTAATTCAATAGAATATGATAATTGTGATATATCTACAAGAGAAGGCAGAGCTTAGACATAAAAATGATAATTCTTGGAAAATGATATTCAAAGATATCCCTACCATCAGTAAGAATGGAATAGAAAACAATAATTCTGAAAACTATAGATCCCTATTCTATACTATAGAATATTCTATTCTGTCTCATTAACCCTCAACCGTAATCAATATTCTTCTAAATATTCGACTAAGAATTAAGTAGATTTATGTGCGGTTTTTCCAGGCACACTCAAATTCAAGAACCCTCAAATTTACATTCAACAGTTCACATTTCCTATAACTATCATAGATAATGTCTGCTGTTCATCAAAATTCGAGGGTCCCTCAACTTGGAGTGTGCTTGGAAAAACCCGGCATTAGTAGTGGAGTAGAGCATTTGCCTTAGAGGTTGATGAACCTGACTTGAGTCTTGCAGGGACTATACTATATTCATTTGAATGAATAATGAATAAAATGGGGAATCATATCACTTTCTATAATGTTTATTTGGAAGCTTATTTCCGATACTATCACGATATTATTCGAAAATAAATACATCCAGATTGATCAATGACCTTCATAATATGAATATCACAATAAAATATGATATACATTATAATATATAATATGATATCACATATTATGTAGTATTTAGTACCATGCATAATTCCACAAACTCTAGTACCATAGTATTTTCTCTCTGCTAAAATCTGAACCAGCATTTTGAACTGATAGAAGAGGAGTCTTGCTAGAATATTTTCAAACCAGAGGAAATAACAGACCGAAACAAGAATGCACTCCATGTTATTATTTGATCAAGATTCGAGAATGAGGAGTATAATTTATCTGCATTGAAGCGTATCGATGGAGGAGAAGAAAGGAGGAAAAACACAAGTTCAGTTGGAATGAATCGACATGAACAACATTTTATACGGGCGAACTGATAACAAGACAAGAGGAAGGAGACGTGAAAAAAGAAGAGGTGGAGGTGAAGGAGTAGGAGGGGGATGGGGAGAAGGATGAGGAGGAGGAGAAGGAAAGGGGAAGAAGAAGGAGGAAGACGAGGAGGGGGTGGAGGAGAAGGAGGAGGAGGAGAAGGTGAAGGAGGAGGAGGAGGAGTCGGAGGAGGAGGAGAAGAAGAAGAAGAAGAAGAAGAAGAAGAAGAAGAGGAAGAAAAAGAAGAGGAAGAAAAAGAAGAAGAAGAAAAAGTAAAAGAACAAGAACAAGAACATGAACAAGAACAAGAAAAAGAACAAGAACAAGAACAAGAACAAGAACAAGAACAAGAACAAGAACAAGAACAAGAACAAGAACAAGAACAAGAACAAGAACAAGAACAAGAACAAGAACAAGAACAAGAACAAGAACAAGAACAAGAACAAGAACAAGAACAAGAACAAGAACAAGAACAAGAACAAGAACAAGAACAAGAACAAGAACAAGAACAAGAACAAGAACAAGAACAAGAACAAGAACAAGAACAAGAACAAGAACAAGAACAAGAACAAGAACAAGAACAAGAACAAGAACAAGAACAAGAACAAGAACAAGAACAAGAACAAGAACAAGAACAAGAACAAGAACAAGAACAAGAACAAGAACAAGAACAAGAACAAGAACAAGAACAAGAACAAGAACAAGAACAAGAACAAGAACAAGAACAAGAACAAGAACAAGAACAAGAACAAGAACAAGAACAATAACAAGAACAAGAACAAGAACAAGAACAAGAACAAGAACAAGAACAAGAACAAGAACAAGAAAAGAACAAGAACAATTACAAAAAAATAACAAGGAGTAGAAGAACAAGAACAAGAGATACCGCGATGGTGTGGAGAAAGAGAAAGATGGTGTGCTTGTGGGGAAGAAGAGGGTAAATAAGAATAAGAATAGGAAGAAAAAGGCGAAAAGAAAGGAAAAGAAGAAGTTTGAAGTCGAGAAGAAAACTTCGAATTCTCTATCTTTCAACGCCAGCTTATCTAGGCTCTCCCTTACAACGTCCAACTTGTTTTCATCTTGCTTTTTATTTTGTTTGTTATTTTCTTTCTGGTAGCTTGTTATTTTTGCACGCCGAAAATTCTTCTTATCCTCCATCTTCTTCTTCTTTCTCTCCAGTAACTCTATCTTTTTCTTCATCATCAGTCACTCCCCTGTTGCCTCACTGTGCCGGGGTATTCCTTTTTCTTATTCTTCTCTCTAATCTTCCGTCTCTTTCCAACTTATTCCTACTGTACTCGTATTTTCCGTGCGTATTCTTGTGTGCCCTATTATAGGAGTCAACGAAAAGCTATACGGAAAATACACGCATTGCAGTACGCAACTGGATTGAGAGATAAGGATGAAAATAGACTTCAGAGAAGGAAAGAGAGAGAGAGAGAGAGAGAGAGAAAATAAAGAAAAAGAAGGGAGGGGTTAAGGTTAAGGCCAGCAGCTTCTTTCCTCTGCAATAAACTATCTACCAAATTTGGAAAACCGTCTTTTAAAAAAACAAACTGATAATCTTGAGCAATATTATTGCACATGTTTTCGTTCCCACATTTCACCAACAACTTTTCATTAATCCTTCCACTTCACTCTTCTTCATCTCTTCTCTTTACCCATTTTCTTTTATTTCGTTTTTTCTATCATCTAAACATGCTTCTCTTAACTATACTGTATATGTGTATCTGTACTGTTCTATAAGCTTCTCTTATATCATCTCTTAATTTCTAATATTACAAACTTGATCTTACTTCTGTACAGGTTTTGTAAGGTTGTATGTTTTTTATATTATTACTAATTTTATGAAATAACATGTTTAACCATCATATCCATTTGAATTGAGTTCGAATCCATAGACATGTTTAAAACCTATAGTTCCTATTGCTGTTGATATAGTCTGTCCAGGCAAAGAAGACCCTCTGGCAAGATGAGAAAATGACTCCAGCTCGGACAATATTGGTTAAAAAAATTATTGATTTGGTCTCAACCGTAGGAAACATTCTGATCAACAATTTGAGACCAAATCAATATTTTTTCAACCAATATTGACCGAGCTGGAGTCATTTTCTTATCTTGCAAGAGGTCTTTTTTGCCTGAACAGACTATATATGTTTTAAGCTGTGAATAGTCAGTTGAAAACATGCTGAACAGTACTTGAAATCAGTTAGTCTTGGTAAGGAGGCTAGTCATAAATGAATCAATAAGGATCGCTGAGGATGAGCACCATTGCTCGAAACGCGTCCGTGACTCAAATAAATCGTAAGTTAGATGCAAAGCAGGTATAAGTACTGTACATATTGATATTCATCAACCTTGAAGTCAGTTTAACTGGAGAGGATTGGAATCATTGATTCCTTTGAGAAGAATCATAGAGAGAGCAGAGAAGATTGCTACCCTTGAGCCATGGAGTAATAATTCCTTACGGTCTAAAGTAATCAATAGTACTCTACGTTCATGTCTCAAGTAGAAATCTAGAAGTAGAAAGGTAGAAGTTTGATATTATTGTACTAGGTTGGACTCAATTCTGACGGAATCAGAGGTATAGTCTGTCCAAGCGAAGAAGACCCTCTGGCAAAATGAGAAAATGACTTTAGCTCGGTCAATATTGGTTCAAAAAATATTGATTTGGTCTCAAATCGTAAATCAGAATGTTTACTACAATTTGAGACCAAATTTATAACATTTTAACAAATTTTGACCCAGCTGAAGTCATTTTCACTTCTTGCAATAAGTGTCTTATTTGCTGGATAGACTACAATATGGACTACATAGTGTGACGAAATAGTTTTAACTACTCAAATACATTATTTTCAAATTGATCATCAATTTTGTTACAGGTTTCTTCCCACATTTATACCAATCAGCTTGAAAAAATGACTCGTGTAGCCATAAAACCATGGACATGTTCAATACTAAAATAAAATATATTTTTTCAGTTTTGTTTCAGTTACCAGATTCATAACATAGGCTTCCTATATAATAACCAATATCATTTCAAATAGTTTTTGATGCCTCAAGGACTTACATCAAACCCAAATCCCACTACCAAATTAGCAAATCATTAGATTCCATTAATCCCTCCACCCACCAACAAAATAGACAATTGCAATATCGTTCGCTCTACTGAGTATCTAATTACAATAATTGGCTTATTACGTTAATGACAATTATTGATTGAAACTGCCTTGTTAATATGATTTAGTGGGAAGGGTGGTGAAGGGGGGGGGGCAAAACAATAATCCCTAAACTAGCTTCACGTTACGCTTGACAAGACACTCAAGTAGACTAATCAATCTCAGGTTGAATCCATGAAACGTTATTGGTTGATTCACGTGGCGTGATTGACGTGGAGGTGGGATTGACGGTTCGATTTGGGCGACTGGTTGATTATTGATAGAAGCCTACGCACAAACTGAGAAGACACGTAGTCTCTATACAATTTACATTGAGACGGAGTGTCTTCTCAGCTTCCAAAACCTGTTAGGAGGAAATTGAATTTTTTTTTCGATGTATAGTCTGTCCAAGCATACAAGACCCTCTGACAAGATGGGAGAACGACTGAAGCTCGGTCAATATTGGTTCAAAAATTATCAATTTGATCTCAGGTTATAGGAAACAATTTGATCTACTATTGAGAACACATTTATAACTCTTGAACAAATATTGACCAAGCTGGAGTCATTTTCCCATCTTGCCATAGGGTCTTCTTTGCTTGGACAGACTATACAGTATAGGATAATGAAACAAAAAAATTGGAATCCCTATTGGTGGATAGTGAGACAAGAGTTTTATATATAATCTTTAAGCCTCTGAAAATCAAATACTAATTATTATTGTCGAGTAGTTGTGGAGATGATATTATTGTGGTAGTTATCCATTTCAAATGAGAAGACAGAATATTATCAAACTAGAGATTGATCAAAAATCTTGAAACCAGTTTCGGTTAGGCCTACTCTACCATCATCAATCTCTGGTGAAAGTTTATCAGGAATTGATAATTGCTTGACAACACTAGTATATTATCAACTATAAGGTTGATGTTTCCTTCATCTTAGGGCTACTTTATTTCTGTTTTCATTCTAAATTTTAATCTCAATACCCTTTTTTAACAACTAGTAGGCTATTATTAGGACTACTTTTACCAGAGATTGATAATGGAGTAGCAACCGAAACCGGTATCTCAATATTCTAAAAAGATCTGTGGTTTGACAATATCTTGTCTATTCATTTGTTATAAAATTATAGATTCTCTAAAAATGTTTATTTTATTTTATTGTTATCTCGGTAATGAAAGGATTGTGGGAGTATGTCCTATGAAACCTTTTCTCTACTCGGTGAATGAAATCAGCCTGAAAAGTATTGCAGACTTCTCCTGAAACATTCTGTATAATCGTCTTTATTACTTTCTTTCGCTTTATCACTCACTCTACATAATATTATTCAATGTCGCTCACAATAACTCTAACTCAGAATCTTACCACATCTCCCTCACTCTCTCTCTTTAAAAATCTAGTTTTTAAATTGTATAATAATTTTTCTTACTATCTCTAGTGATCTTAATAGCTCTTTATAAATTTTCAACCCAAGGCCAAGTGTTAATGGAAAGGATATCCTTATTATCCTTTCCCAAGAATGGACATATATATATCTAAACTTCGCCTTTTCACTTAGATAACTTACACTCCTTATTCATTTTGAAGATCTTCGAACTAAATTTTGTATAAATTTTTCATTCATTACGTCACCGTTTTGTATTTTTACTAGAAGTTTCTATTTTGTGAAATTTATAAGATAATTCAGTTTTACTCATTCATATTACAATGTAGAATCTAAGCCAAATTTTGTTATCTATTTGAATAAAGTAATCTAATCTAATCTAATCTCACATTCTTCCTCTCTCCCACTATGAATCACTCTATTTTTCACTTTATTTTCCAAACTTTTCATCTGTTCCCTCTCCCAATCTCTTTATCTCTCTTCTCTTTCAAACTCTTTCCTCTTTCAATATCTTTTCTCTTCCAATCTCTTCTCTCTTCTAATCTCTTTTCTCTTTCAACATCTTTTCTCTTCCCATCTCTTTTCTCTTTCAATCTCTTTCGTCTTCCAATCTCTTTTCTCTTTCAATCTCTTTTCTCTTCCAATCTCTTTTCTCTTTCAATCTCTTTTCTCTTTCAATCTCTTTTCTCCTCCAATCTCTTTTCTCTTTTAATCTCTTTTCTCTTTCAATCTCTTTTCTCTTTCAATCTCTTCTCTCTTTTAATCTCTTTTAATCTCTTTTCTCTTTTAATCTCTTTTCTCTTTCAATCTCTTTTCTCTTCCAATCTCTTTTCTCTTTCAACCTCTTTTCTCTTCCATTCTCTTTTCTCTTTCAATCTCTTTTCTCTTCCAATCTCTTCTCTTTCAATCTTTTTTCGCTTCCAATCTCTTTTCTCTTCCAATCTCTTTTCTCTTTCAATCTCTTTTCTCTTCCAATCTTTTTTCTCTTTCAACCTCTTTCCTCTTCCATTCTCTTTTCTCTCTCAATCTCTTCTCTCTTCCAATCTCTTCTAATCTTTTTTCGCTTCCAATCTCTTTTCTCTTCCAATCTCTTTTCTCTTCCAATCTCTTTTCTCTTTCAATCTCCTTTCTCTTTCAATCCCTTTCCTCTTTCAATCTCTCTATCCCCTCTCTTTCTCAATCCCTTTCCCTCTTTATTCCCAACACTCTCTTACTCTATTCCTATCTATTTCGCTATCTATGTCCGTCATTCATTCCTCTCTCATTTCTTCACAAACTCACTCACTCTTTCTCTCCCTACATCCTCCTCTCTTTTCCAACCTTCTAGAACCCTCGAAATTCTAATATCGGCCACTTCCCAGAAATCGTCTTCTCGAGAAGATGGCTTCACTTAACTGGCAACCAGGCAGCTTAATAGAGTGCAGGCTTTCCTATCTCTTCCCATAAGATTGGGTCCGTGCTTGTAAATGTGCAAACGTAGGCATCATTTTGCTGTTAAAGTGTTTGAGATGCTGCTGTACTGCGTCTAGTCTCACAATGAATGTGCTGTACTCCTTTTAGCCTATCTCTACAGTTGTATACATTACAGCAAAGAGAATCCTAGGAATTGGATCTCTATTATTCCATGGTTACAGTGATCATATAACTCTCTTATAGACAGTAGTTTTGGACAATAGTCTGTGTTTTTAACCAATAAAATTACTTGTTTCTGTATAATGGATAAATAAATAAATAAAATTTGAAATGAAATCATATAGTCACTGTACTTTACGTTCCTTAATATTACTCTACTATATTATTTATATATATATAACTTCTCTTTATAATACTTAACCCTGGTCCTGAGCAGTCCTCCAATCTCCAATATTTAATGTTCAATTTTGATAAAGAACGAAAATAATACATGTATCAAATCAAATAATAGAACAATCGGAAACTAAATCAGCTTCAACAACGATATCTTTGTTCAATTCTCTTTCGAAAGAAGATACATTCAGATAAAACGAAATCTTAAAATCACATTGTTAATAAAAATATTGAAGTGAAGACGTACAGTCTCAGTGCTTGTAAATGAACTGTTCTGGGTATGGGTTTTTCTGACGAATGTTGGATTAATTATTTATTGATGTTTCCGGCTGAAGTTACTTTGTTACTGGTGAGATCCGATCGATAATCGTTTGCAGTCGATATTTATTCCATTTCTTGTAGAATTCAAACCTTTTTGTTTCTAGTGAGAATGATATAAAGATATTTTTATCAAATCGTGTTAACTCGTTAAAACATTACCTGTACCATTCATGTCAATTCAAATCATGGGTATAATGCAGTTTTCATTTGTATCAACACTTATATAGAATTTCTCAATTCAATTACTGTAGCTATGAGAAAGAGATATTAGGTGATTCTACTCCAACGCTTCCAATCTTCTATGCATTAGTGTTCAGTACTGTATCTATTCTGCACATGAGTACGTAATACTCTATTTAGTCTAAACATAAGTGTGCAGTACTGCATCTAGTCAGCACATTCACTCTATCTAGTCCCCGGCATTCCTTCCCAAACTGCAGATAATATTGCACTTGGCACTTCAAATGTAATTTGGACCGAGAATGTCCTATACGCCCATCACATATCTATGTATTCCTATAGTATAAATAACATATCTATATAGTTTTCAGTCCTATTCGAGACAAGACTATATAATATACAGTCTTCATTTATAGATAATGGCTTTGAGATCTCCCATAATACACCATCAAGTATCCTTATAATACAATCTCCAGTTTTCTATATGCATATAGTATTCACATATCACAATATATATGTATATATTCTGTATATAAAATGCTTTAGGCTGTTTTTGTAGATGATATTGTGATCTATATGCCTAGGAAGTTGCTTGAGAGGTACTTATGGGAATGAAGTCATAGCAATAACCATTTAGTGGGATCTTGAGTATCTTGCTACTTCAAGAATGCATTTGATTTTCTATTATCTAGTAGGAGAAGTGATTTCTCCTAGTGCATGAGACATAGTTCTTGAACCTCTTTATTACTCTACTTCCATAGTAGAATTGCCGTCTGGTGTTTCAGAAAATTGCTGATCTGGAAAGCTCAACAGTTTGCATGTGAGCTTTAAAACTCTATTTTACGACGAATTTTAAGTGCAAAGAGATTTATTAAATTTGAAAACCTGGAAAAAATATTATTCATCGGAGCTAAAATGCATTCAACTGTAACCGAAAAAATAGACTACTAATAGTATATACATGTACAGAGACAGATACAGAGCTATATACAGGGTGTTTCAGGAGCAATGTGCAATACTTCTCAGGCTGATTCCTAACACCAAGTAGACAAAAAAGTTCCATGGAACCAACCCCCAAAAACGCTTTGTTACTGAGATAACAATGGCGGAGAATTGAGATTTCTCAAAAGATATTAATCTTTCTAATGTTTTAGAGGCTTTAGTGAGATTCTAAAATGATCAATTCTCATGTAAAATTAGCTGAGGAATTCAATGAAACCAGTTCCAAGTTTGTAACTTTATCGGTTATTGAGATAATTGAAAGAATATGCTAAAAAACGTCATTTTTCAACAATAAGGGCTATAACTGGATAAGGAGTCATAAAATTGTATTTTTTATCAATAGAAGTTGAAAAGAGTTGGATTTTGAAGGAAAAGTTAAATGGCGGCGATTGTGTAAATCTTACCCGAATCTCAGAAATGGCGATCAAAAATTGCAAAATTGACAAAACATAGCACAAGTGATGAATTTGTGTTTAGTAGCGATTTTGCGATTTTTGACCGCTATTTCTGAGATTTGGGTAGGATCTACACAATCGCCGCCATTTAACTTTTTCTTTAGAATCCGACTTTCTACAACTTCCATTAATAAAAAATACAATTTTATGATTCCTTATCCAGTTATTACAGCCATATTTGTGAATTTGTTAGAGTTGTTCACTGAACAGTGTTCAGTTAATAGTTCTACTCTGAATTCTGAAAGTCTGAAAGTCAAGTCGTCTTGAACAAGTAGGCCTACGTTTTTATTGGTACATTGGCGGCAGAAGAGTTGCGGATAATGATGTATCAGAATATGATGAAACGATTGATCGAAATAACCGTACATATCCTCACAAAAAGGAATTATTCATAGTTATTCAATAAATCTAGGTATCGTATTAGTATGATTTGTGGTTCATATTTTTAAATAATTAAAGCCATAAGTTGACTTTGAAGGTTCGCACGCTAGTTCTTCAGCCCATGGGGCTTACTAGTAGTATTACAGTAATAGTAATAGCTGTAGAATAAAGTCGCGTATCGACAGTCCGAGGCATGTGCCGCGAATGCCTCGAGGTACAGTCTGTTCACGCAAAGAAGAGTCTTGCCACTACTACTCGTCTACTATCTACTCCAGTATCCTCCACTATCTACTCTACTATCTACTCCAGCGCGGTCAATATTGGTTCAAACATTATCGATCTGGTCTCAATTAACATTTCGATCTTCAATTCAAGACCAAATCAATAATTTTTGAACCGAGCTGGAGACTGGTGTAAAGCCGCGTATCGTCAGTCTGTTAGTCAGCATGTGAGGCACATGCCTCGGACTGTCGATACCGGGTTTGCTAGCAGCGAGGCAAACGCGGCACACAATTCGCAGCGAGCAGTGCCTGTTGCCTCGCAACGCACAACGAAAAATTCTACAAACTTCTAAAGATTAAAATGGTTCATGTATGGCCTAGAAGGACAACTAAAACTTCAAATCAAGTTAAACTAAATTTCTTTATGCTCCAAATATCATAAAATTAGTACAAATGAGAAGTATTCATACTAGTGGAAAGTACAAGGTTTATAACTTGTTATTACTTATGCCACGTTTACACCGGAGTGCTAATAACGATTTTTATCAACTTTTTCATAAATTATAACTTATTTTGTGAAAGTTATAAACAATTATTGTGTTATCAACTCTGGTGTAAACGTGGATCATCTATACATCCATCACACTATTTTATTAATGGATTCAATCATTTTACGTATTAATTAATAAACCGGTCAATTCGCCCTTTTTTTCATTTTCTCCTCGCACATTTCTCTTGTTTTTGAACTTCCTCTGATTCCAATTTTTCATCTTGCATCTCCTTCGCGGTCTTCCTTCTCTTATGCTCATCCTTCACTGTTCCATTGTCTCCTTTTCACATAGCTCATGTGACCTAGCTGCACACACCTCAATCTTTTCCATCTCTGTGGAACTGCTCTTGCTTATTTGCTATTCATGTATGCAGAGCGGCGTTGAATTGCAATTTTCCTGACCTTCCCTCTTCTTCTTTCGCTTCTTCTTCTTCTTCTTCTTCTTCTTCTTCTTCTTCTTCTTTTTCTTCTCCTTCTTCTTCTCCTCCTTCTTCTTCTTCTTCTTCTTCTTCTTCTTCTTCTTCTTCTTCTTCTTCTTCTTCTTCTTCTTCTTCTTCTTCTTCTTCTTCTTCCTCTTCTTCTTCTTCTTCTTCTTCTTCTTCTAAACCTCCTTCTTCTACTCATTCTTTTCCTTCTACTACTTCTTCTTCTCCTTCTTCTACTCCTTCTTCTTCTTCTTCCACTCCTTATTCTCCTTCTTCCTCCTTTCGCTTCTTCTTCTTCTCCTCCTCCTTCTCATCATTCTTCTACTTCCCCATATGTGACCCAGGTGCTTGCGCATTCATTTCCGTCTTGCCAAAATTATAGCACTCTTGCCGCAATCATAATCAACACATTTGGTATGAATTGAATTGATTGTTAAGAATTAGTTAATAATAATTAATTAATAAAAATAATAATAATAATTGATAATGCGTTCTCCTGGAATACTGGTTTCCAATGAGATTGGAAAAAGTGATTGATTTAAAGATCAATATACGGTGAAAACAGGTTAGACAATGATTGTAGTGAAATATGATCTGACGCTACACCTGACCTCCTGATTTGAAAGGAATGGGAAGAAGATAGACGGAAAAAATAGGAATGAATTAAAAAATGGGGGGGAAGAGTAACAAATGTATAATCAAGAAAAGAAGAGTGAGAAATGATGATAAAGAGAGGAGAAAAGAGGAAGAGAGAAGAAGAAACAAGGATGATAATATGTTGGTAGACGTTCATAACTAATTAATCATAAATTGCATTATTAAGAATGAATGAATTATTGTTAAGAATGAATGGATAGGATGCCAGGTTTTCTTACTATATTATAATGGACTTGATATCCTCGAATGAGGAAGAAGAAGGAGAACAAGAAGTAGAACGAGAAGAAGGAGAAAGAGGAGAAGGAGGAGAAGAAGAAGAAGAAGAAGAAGGAGAAGGAGAAGAAGAAGAAGAAGAAGAAGAAGAAAAAGAAGAAGGAGGAGGAGGAGGAGGAGGAGGAGAAGATGAAGAAGAAGAAGAAGGAGGAGAAGAAGAAGAAGAAGAAGAAGAAGAAGAAGGAGAAGAAGAAGGAAAAATAGAAGAAGAAGAAGGAGAAAAAGAAGAAGAAGAAGAAGAAGGAGGAGGAGAAAAACAAGACGATAACTAGGAAATAGTTGGAAAGAAACCGAACTTTCTTATCTGTGATGTCCCTTCTTAACGCGAGAGTACAAAAAGCCAGACAGAATAGAAGCAAACGTGTATGGTCATTGAAAGGTACTCTGTCTGAGCAAAGAAGGCATTCTGTCAAGATGGTAAAATTACTCAATCGGTCTATAATTGAAAAAATCTTAAATTTCATCTCAAATTGTGGGACTAATATCAATTGACATTGGAACTAAACTAGAAAGTAGAACTAAAACTAATATTGACAAAGTTGGTGTCATTTCCCATCTTTCCGAAATGTCTTCTTTGCTTGCACAGACTATACATGTGGGCGAGCTCCATCTCTTTCAGCTCTTTTTATCAGTTAATGTGCTCTTCACCTCCTTCCACTTTCCTTCTCAGTTATCTCCACATTCTCCTTTTTATTCTTCAATATTTACTCTCTTCTCAAAGACGTACTCTTTCTGCTACTCATCAATTCTTCCTCGGAAATCAAATCTTAAGCCGCGTATCGACAGTCCGAGGCATGTGCCACGAATGCCTCGCGGTACAGTCTGACGCAAAAAAGACCCTCTGGCAAGATGGAAAAATGGCTAGCTCAGTCAATATTTGTAAAAAATTCTAAACAATATGTTCTGCAATTTGAGACCACATTTATAATTCTTGAATCAATATTGACAATATTTGACAATATTGACAATATACATTCAATATTTGTAAAAAATTCTAAACAATATGTTTTGCAATTTGAGACCACATTTATAATTCTTGAATCAATATTGACTGAGTCAGCGTCATTTTCCCATCTTGCCAGAGGGTCTTTTTTGCGTCAACAGACTGTACCGCGAGGCATTCGTGACACATGCCTCGGACTGTCGATACGCGGCTTCATTCACAATTCCATTTACAATTAAAAAAAAAATTGAGGTCCTGTCAAACCAGTAGGTTTTTCGGAGGGTGCCCAATCACAAAAACAATAGTAAGAACATGATCAGGTAAGTTTACTAGGAATTTCAAGACATTTTAGAGTTCGAAAATAATAAATAAAAAAGACAATAGGCTACATAATATAATAAAATAATTCCTATATTTTTCATTCCAAATTTCTCTGCTTCACCAACTTTTCTAATAAATTTCTCTCATCTTATCCTTTTTCGAAAATTGCAGTTATTATTATTCTGGGCCTATTACTATTATTCCTTATTCACACGTCGCATTCCTGATTCGCTGTAGTGATACAAAGCACTGGTGTCAGGTGAAGTGCTGTACAGTAAGAGATAAGGACACTTCACCTGTTTCATGGTCACGAGCCGCCAGTGATACAGAGTCCAGACTTATTACAAGTCGAACGTTGATAGGAGACATCTGCAATGCTCCATGATCACCGCCATTTTGGAATTAGGCTGATTTTACTCCATCATAATTTCACATTTTGATGGCATGAAAACTTGGTTAAAGTAGTTTGTTAGTTGAATCAATAGAAAATAGTAACAAAAAACCAAGTTTCAAAGAGTCAAAAGCTATTTTCTCCGATTTTTGGAATGGGCGAATAAGCCAACCTCACTTTGCAATCACACGTAGCAAATTATTTGTGTCAATGAGCTTCCTCCCTGTACGATTGTGTATCAATTAAGTACGGTAAATAACTACTGTGTATCACGAACACGACGTGAAAAGAGATCTTAAAGTAAACCTCCATCCCTCCATGGATTATACGTTGAATAGGCGAGAAACCACCCATCAATAAATCAATTGCGGTGCCCCCATCCCCCCTCTAAATAAATTTAATGTACCTATTGGAGCTCACAACTACCTGAAAAGGGTAAACCCCGCGCACGCTGAGAAGATACTTCGTTACAATGTAAAGTGTATTGAGAAGGCGTGTCTTCTCAGCATAACACTATCGAAGTGGTTCAATACCTGGTGAAATTTACTCCATAAAGCTTTTCTCAAATCTAGTTAAGTCGGTTAATTAGTAGGGTTTAATTGTGTGCCTAATCTCGTGGGGAATTCACAGTAGCTAATCGATAGAAGTGTACCCCAAAGGATGTGCGTAATAAGTTGGATCAGGATTGAGAGTTAGTGGTTCAATTTGTGGAGATAGGCTAACGTTTTGCATTAATTTGTTCAATGAGGTTTTCCTAACAGTGATTACCGTATATATTCCCGTAAAAGTTCTAGTATAGTATTATATAGTATTATAGTATTACATTGCACTTGGTAATGGTACATTATGTACAAATTTGTGATAGTAAGAAACATTATGATACTATGGTAGTAGTACCTTAGAAATAACAAAATGATATTACTCTTTCCACATACCTATAGGCTATGTTGCTCATACCTATTTTGTTGCATTTCAATTTTCTCAATGTTTTCTATTCGATTCTTTCTTTAATTTCTTATCTAAACATCATTTCACGCAGTAAACTCCCAATGAAAACTTCATTTTTCCGACTGTCTCATTAGTGGATGTCATAGAGCAGAATCGATTAGTATTACTTGGGACTGTTTCTTCTTCAATAGCAAATGAAATCTGATTGAGGCAATTTTTTATGACCTTCAAACTTTTTTCTTAGAAGAACTATAATAATTTCTAATAGTTATTGAGATTCAACTTTTAATCTAATGCTTGCCTTTCTTGTATATTTTTTAGACTTCTGTACGCTTATTTTGAATAAATATCATACAACCCCAACAAAATAATAAATTTTATTCAGCCTAATATAATTGCTTCAATTCCAATCCATCTCCTTAACAAGCCAGCTTCTTATTAAAACTAGTAGGCTAGTTTCTTACGTTATTGAAGATAGACGCCCTAGAGAGGATATTGAGCTTGGAGACTAATAATACTAAAACGGAAGCCTGAAATATTATACGATCCTATTTTGCAGCAAAATTTGCTTCATCCGCATTTTCTCTGAGAGAAAATTAGCCAACAATTTCTTGCAGATTCTAGCTTCTTCCTTCTTCCTTCTTCCTTCTTCCTTCTTCCTTCTTCCTTCCTCCTTCTCCCTTCTTCTTCCTCCTTCTTCCTCCTTCTTCCTCCTTCTTCCTCCTTCTTCCTCCTTCTTCCTCCTTCTTCCTCCTTCTTCCTCCTTCTTCCTCCATCTTCCTCCATTTTCATCCTTCTTACTCCTTTTTCCTTCTTCCTCTTTCTTTCTTCCTCTTCCTTTTCCCTCCTCTCTTCATCCTCCTGCCACTTTCTTTCATCTGCCTTCATTCTTTCCCAATCACTAAACAATCTTTGTCTTTTTGGAAATTCTCTTCAATTTCCAACCTTCCTTTTTCTACTTCTTCTCATCTTTTGTAATCTTACCTGTTTCTCTTTTCTCCATCATCAATAATTTTTATAACTCCTTTTTATTTCGCTACTCTCTGTCTTATTTACTTTCTCTTCCTTTCAAGCTATTCCTCACAATATACGTCACAATATCATAGACTAAAATCTACTGAAGATCTTCTCAATCTACGATAATATGAACCCATATACTTCTACTAATAGTAATAACTTTCTGGTTTGTCTCAGTATACATCAGATAGTTTAATAGCACTTCGCTGGCAAAAATAACTCTAGCCGTGCTATTCCAACTGAAAAGACATTAGTCTAGATTCATCCGGAGCACGTATCAGAATTCCATTTGGAGAAAATACGAAGAGATTTCTGACAGATAGCTTTCTTAATTCTCATGCTTACTTTGAACTCATCTCTCTTCCCTTTCTATTCCCTCTTTCTCCTACTCACTTTTCCCCTTCAAAGCTATAAAATGTAGAATATAATCATATTTCTGTTGAGAAAAAATCTGTTAATGGATTTTTTCAAGATCGTTACTGAAGTATGCGATCACATTGTTTACGAGGATGGAATGTCATTATATGAACCATGCTCTTATTTTTAATGCTTGTGTAATCAAAATGATGCGAATACATGTGATAGAAAGATTATGATAAGCATGTACTTCAATGAAAATAGATGGATACTGGTTTTTAAAGTGTTTCCTTAATCCCAGTGCTACTTTTATCACTGTTTTTTTACTTAAAAAAATTATCAATAATTAATTTAATATGAATTTAAGATAATTATCTGAAATAAGAGAAAGAGTGGTTGAACTTTAGATTGATCACTTATAACGTTTATGTTATTAAAATATCACTCACTTGTTCATTACCTACAATGACACAAATTCTTAGTGAAAGAGAAAAAGAGGTTGGTTTTTCCTACACAGGCTGTATTATTAGTCTTATTATACAGTCTCTATAGTCCTCACAATTTCTGACACAATTTTTAAAAATATAAAAGCATAATAATCGATATAGCCTTTAATATAACCAATATAGACTAGTATTGAGAATTTCCAGGCTATTACGAAATTTTTGTTCATGACAAAGGTTTCTCCAACCAAAATATTTTTCAAGCACTCTTTCGAAATTCACAATGATAGTTATCATTATAGGTAAATTCATGTTTATCATAGTGAAAATTGATTATTTTAATATTACTTGGTTAATTACTAGTCAAGGTCATCCTTTGTCACAAAAATTCAATCTCAATACACAAAAAGTATGTGGAACTATCTGTATAAATATCTTCATATTTATCTTCTATCTGTATTGTTTCGTCTGAATATCTATGTATGAGTGCATCATTCCCACTGCATCCCATTGCAAAAAAATGCATCGACATGTGTCAACACAAGTCTTTCTGCATCATGTCTGCAGTACTCGTCATGCAATTCATTGCCATGGCTATTCGAGCTCACAACCGGGCAGACGTCAAATATAGCACCAACATCAAATATCAAACAACAAACATAGTACAGACGTTAAACATAGCACAGGTACGGAAAGTATGATAAAAACTTATCAAATTAAGTTTTGATCATAATGAAAAAATCAAATTTTTTTATAATGAAATGAATTTCAAATGATGAAAATCGAATGAACGAACATGGTAGTGGCACTAAATCCTGTTTGAACAGTCTTGTATACAGAAATAGCCGGCAGGCTCGCTTCGCTCGCCTTCTCAGCCTAGCCAGGACCCCCGACAGTATCAGCAGTGTCAGTGAGTCAAACAGGCTCGCTTCGCTCGCCTGCATAGCCTCTGTCAGTGTAAGCTGAGACAAACAGGCTCGCTTCGCTCGCGTTCAAATTCCGTTCAGAAGGGATTCAAAACTTATTGAACACAGCATTTCTAGACCTAATCTGGACCTGTTCACCAAATTTCGAAATTTTCTACCATTTTATTCTCGAAAAATCCAAGAAAAAAAATAGTAAAACGCTAATATTGAGCGTAGCCTTGGGTACTATATCGGACATAGTTTGGAACTTGATTCAATATCTTCCAAATTAGTTTATCTATAATCTCGCTGAACCATTGAATTTACAGTAAGAATTGGTCGTATCAAGGCGGAAGATATGCAACCCGCAATACATCTACAATTTTGAAAAACCTGATTACTGGCGTAATCTTGAACGGAATTCAAAAATATCTTAACACAACATTTCTAGACTTTATCTGAACCTACCTACCAAATATCAACATTTTCTACCAATTGGTTCTTGAAAAAATTGAGAAAACGCCGAAAAACTATAGAAAAACTCAAATACTTACAAACTCAAAAATAGTAAAGCGCTAATATTAAGCCTAACCTGGGGAAGTATAAACTAAAAACTTAAGTATAACTTTTTAAAAACTAAAATATTTGGCGTATCCTTGAAAAGTTCCTGAAATCCCTTCTTTGCACGCGTCTTAACTTCCAACTGAACATGCCTGCCAAATTTGAACGCATTCGGTTCAGTGGATTTTTAGTTCTGGTGATGAATGAATGAATCAGTCAGTCAGTCAGTCAGTCATTCAGTCAGTGCCATTTCGCTTCTATAGATATAGATTTGTATACAGTCTTATATTTGTATCTTGTATACAGTCAGATACAGAATTTTTTAATAATTCATGTGTGTGATGTACGACATACATCTATCATTTTTCAAAATAATATACATCTATTATCCGATAAATACAATTCAAAAATAGAATTTATAGTTGGATAGGTGACATAGAACCAAACAAGTATTGTTTGAAATACAGAAATAAAATTTTACAAAAATGTTACTGTAATATTGCCTTCATCTATTAATATACATTGATAGTAGCCCTGGATAAAAAGGAAAACTATTGGTATTATATCTATCTGGTTATGATATTTCCTACTTACAGGTTATTCACTTCTGGAACATATATAGCTCGTATTTATTTATTTATCACAATTTTCGTGTTCACAGAATCATTATTTACTGTATAATGAACCAGGGGAGAAAAAATAGGCTTAACACCTTCCTATTTCCTCCCCAATTTTGAATTAGAATATGATCAAAAATAATTCAGTAGTAACTTTGGTCCCGGAATAATTCCTATGAAATTTTAAATCTTGAATTATTATACAGGGTGAATTCTTCAAAGTAGCACACCTGGATATAATGCGAACGGCATGAGATCCAAGATGGCAAGCAAAATTTTTTTAGCACTTGAAAAAGTAAAGAAAAATATTATATGAGGTATGGTCAAGGTCCCACACTGATATCTCATGTCATTCGCATGACATGATATCTCATGTCATTCGCATGACATGATATCTCATGTCATTCGCATGACATGAGGTATGTGCGACTTTGAGGAATCCACCCTGTATACCATCTCGAGATAAGAAAAAATATATAATGAGTCCTCGATATCTGAATATTCGAAAATACCGATTCTCAGCTATTGAAAAGGATGATATTTTTCTTGAAAACAGCATTTAAAACTTAAGATTTAGAAATGATTTTTTTCATCTTATCCATTATCCAATGGAAAAGAAGAGAGGGAGTAAGTCAAAAGTGTAACAGATCAGATGGACAAAGAAAGATGATAAAAAAGAGAAAAAAGAAAAACACGGGAAGGTGACTATTGCTATTGCAGTATTGTCAAACATTTGTTCTGAGATTATTTACAGTACCCACATGCCAGTATGTACAGGGTGGGTCAATAGTGAACTACACTTTTAGGACCTACAAACACTGCTACCAACTTCTAACAATTCTAATACCAAACGCAAACCCTCATCGCACGCGCACACTCCAGCACGAGCACAAACTAATAATGTTGGCAACGACACACATGTTTGGCCCACATATTTACATTGCTCACGTTATAGCGGATCTGTAGCAACCTATGCTATCCAAATTCGCATAATATATTCATGCATAGTATACATACACGTGTATAATGTATGAAGATAGGTGAGTTTAAAAATCTGATGTTTTGAATTCCGAAATAGTATATTACATAATGAGTGTGAAAAAGGCGTTTTTACAAACGAATAATTATGTTCTCCAAACGAGCGGTACGCGAGTTTGGAAAATAATTATGAGTTTGTAAACTTTTCCACACGAATTATGTACATTTTTTTCGTCATACTAGACTGAGAAGGATTTATTAAAACCTCAAACAACTGAAAACATTAACTGAAGCCAACATAACCTCAACACAACACTAGAAGAAACGCACACACTGAACTGTCATGGCGGCTCGTTCGACTCGTTTATTTATAAGTCGGAGTTCGGAAAAAACAGCTGGGCCAGATTATCAGTGCTGTAATGATCAGCGTGATGATGATTAGTGCTGTAATAGTCATCGAAATGATTATTCCCGCATTCAGAACAGCTGATCTTTGATTCTCCTGTAAACGGCAATTTTCCAAACGTAAATCTAGCTTGGAAAGTTGTGTAGGCTATTACATACGAGTATGGCGAAAAATAAAAAAAATATTAATTGAAAAATAAAATGAGAATCAAATACCCTTTTAAAACTTAAAAACTATTAATGCACAAACATGTTTCGGGACATTCAGCCCATCATCCATTGGTTTTATTTTATTTCTCAATTATTTCAAACAGCCTTTAAAGTTCAATTTTCAATACCTCATTATTAAAATTTTATTTTTTGGCTTTTAAAGTGTCAGATTTCAAAATTCATGTATCATTATACATTGAAATAGAATAAAATCTGAATATCCGAATATACAGATAATATTATCGAGGTTGGCGGACTTATCATTTTTATCACTTGGCGGAGTTGGCGGACTTATCGGACTTATCAGTTTTCAAGCGAATGTTCAAAGTACTCTAAATTCAATAGGCCTATACAGTGTGAGGGATATGTATGAGTGTTATGTATGTATGGGAACGGGTTAATTTTCCTCACAGGTGAGAAGGTAATTTGAAGTTGGGATATAGTGCGGATTGCACTCAATTTACTAGTTCTATTTAAGTGAGGCAACAAAATTTCGCTTCGCCATGTACTAAAATAGCATCCTCAAATCATTTACATTCACAAATCCACAAAACCACTATCCACAAATTATTTACATCTTCTATAAATATTTCTATTGATCATTTAATTTGTCACATTCATTAATCCTTTTATCAGAAACGTAGGATGTGCTCCAACCTTCATTGCAACGTCCGTAGTAAATCTTATTCTGGAGAGAATTAAATAAAAATAGGAGAGAAAAAAGGATAGAGAGAAGCCTGACCGAATTGTTAGAGAATCGAGAAGGGGAGAGAGAGAAGCCTGACCGAATTGTTAGAGAATCGAGAAGGGGAGAGAGAATAGATTATAGATATTCAGATTCTGATACAATTACTTTATTAATGTAGATTACATAAAACAGTAAATCGGTTTAAATCTTATGCTATAAGATTTTAAATTACATCTTAGGCTATAAGAAAGAAAATTACATTATGGTTCGCTTGAGTTAGCTAATGATAGACTATGGAAACTTGTAAAATGACTGAAATATAGAAATTAATAAGCTAAGGGTAACAATCATTTGTGCTGTATCTACATAAAATGACATAGTTCAAACATATAAATGTCCATTCTTGGAGGGGGATGTTCAAAGACATCTCTCCCATTAACCTACAACCATCAACTCAACACTTAACAAGATCAAATCAAATCAAATCAAATCAAATCAAATTTTATTGGTCACATCATCAATATACATTTTCGATCAATTTCATCACACACATAAAAATAACTAGAATTCACATTGTATAAAATACACAATGGAACAGTGGAACTTAACATAGCAAATCATAAATGTATCAGTTACTGCTGAGGAAGATTAAATACTAATTCACTTATTTTAAACAACTTAAAATTCAACTGTTTTCTCAATTTAATCTACAAAAGATAAATGGTGCATGATCATCATTTTATACAAAGCGATGTAGCCAATGAATACTGTTCACAAAAAGACTCACATAGAGTCCTTGTCCGTGAACAGGAGTTGAGAAAAATGAGAAGTCTAAGTACACTCACACACAATCACCATCAGTACTAAAAAGTATGAAAATTAATCAAAGCAATAACCTTCTTTCAAAAGATTCAATCATATAAATTAGAGATTCAGAAATTAAAATATTGTAGGAGGATTACATCACTGAGATACACTGTTATTCATTTTTTTATTATAATTAAAATAATAATGGTTATTATTATTGTTAATAAAAGGTGGAAGAGAAAGGCAGACGAATTACAGAAAATTTAAATGTAATGACATAAGGAAACACCATATTCAATTTTATATTTTGTTGAACAATTTATGATATAAATATAAGACACCCAAGTATCAGCAGTAGAAAGAATCAGAGTATTATTCTAGGAGAATGTATGTTCAGGTATACTTGACTATCTTGACATCTATCACAATGTTCTTCAGCTCACAACCCTGAAAAGATTTTCAATTTCTAATGGTGTATGGGTCCACAGCCAACTCTTTGTCTTTTTTATAAAATGTTTTATATAAATCAGTTTTTTGATATCATCAGGAAGAAAGTTATAAAATTTTGGTCCTAGGAACAGAAAACATCTCTGGAAAGCAGTACAGTTGGGTTTGGGTAGTTTCAACAGCATCCTTGTGGTTTGCCGGGTACTAACCTGTTGATCTTGTTCAAAATTTATTGTTGGATTCCTGTTGCCACTCATTTTATAGAAAAGAGATAGGACCTTTAATAAGTACATGTACCTAAAAGGAAGAATACCCAATGCTTTAAATATTGGAAAGGTATGAGCCCGTCTGTCAGCGCCATAGATTATTCTAATAACTGATTTTTGTAAAATTATTAGTCTTTTAAAGTGAGACATGAAAGTAGAAGCATAGCATGAAATACCATACTCCAACCTACAATTGAAGAAAGCAAAGTACATGACACGTAAAATACTAATAGGAAAAAATTGTTTGAGGCGATAGAATGTTCTAATCAAGTATAATAAATAATTTTTTATTTTATTAATATGTAGATCCCAATTCAGACACTGATCCAATACCAATCCCAAATATTTGACCGAGACTGATTGCTCAATAACATCACAGTCACAGATCACAGATCTGCAGCCAACCTGATGATACTTGAGAGGATCAGAAAACCTGAAAGGAGCTGACAGTGAGAAGTTAATATAAGACGTTTTATTTGCATTTAGTGCCAGTTTATTACAGGTGAACCAACATCGCAAGTCAGTTAGATCTTGCTGGATCATCCCTTGCAGTTCTCTTTCATTATTAGCAGAATATGCCAGAGCTGTGTCATCAGCAAAAGATGTGATTGACCCATTAAAAGTGTGATAGAACAAATCATTAATATATACTAAAAACAGTATTGGACCTAAAACAGAACCCTGAGGCACACCATATTTAACATTTGCCAACTCACTACTACAATTTGCAATACACACATACTGTTTGCGTTTGAATAGGTAGGATTTCAGCCACATGTTGGACACACCACGTATTCCTGCAGCATACAGCTTCTTCAAGAGAATACTATGCTCTACAGTGTCAAATGCTTTTCTTATGTCCAAGAATAGACCAGAGGTTCTAGACTTATAAGGTTTATTGATACTTTGATAAATATCTGACATGAAATTATTTAAAGCCTGTTCTGTGCTCAATCCCTCCTGAAAGCCAAACTGATCTTTATGGAAAAAGTTAATTTTTTTGAAGAAGCTCATTAATCTTTTTTTAAATAGTTTTTCAAGGATTTTTGAGAAAATTGATAGTAATGAGATCGGTCGATAATTGGAAATTTCTCTATTGGATCCATTCTTAAAAACAAGAGAGTGAGAGTGGGAGGAAGATTGTGATTGGATTAGATTAGATTACTCACTTCATTCAAGTAGAGTACAGCATTTATGATCATGGATCCTGGATTCCGAAGATTAAACATAAATTTAATTACACGATTGATTAAAATAAAAAATAAATATACAAGGATATATAGTGAAATTGCTCAATTACAGACATATAGGATTTGATATTCTTACTGTTATAATATGATTGTGATGTATCCACATGAAATGGCGGAGTTTGGACATAGATGTCCATTCTTGGAGAATGATATGCAAGGATATCCCTCCCATTAACTCTCAACCGTGATTGAGAGAGAAAGAGTGAGAATGAGATGAAGATTGAGATTCAGAAGGAGAGTGAAAGAGAGGAAAAAAGAGAGAAGAAAGAGAGAGAAGAAAGAAAAAGAAGAAAGAGACAGAAGAAAGAGAGAGACTGGAGTGAATTGTGAGTGAATTTACAGTGGGAAGCGGAACCGTTTAGCAAACACAGAATCGACAAAATCGCTCCACACCGAATGTGTGACGCAATGACGTAGAGAGTATTCACTAAAGCACACTACAACGAAAGTGGCGGTCGACAAATCTTTTTCATCAGATCTCAGCTCTGTCAGACCAGTCTGAAAGCGGTCTGCCACAGCGAAATATGTCTAATAAGATGTCCTCTACATTTTATGCTCTCGTGGATGTTTACTGACTGTCCTAACAGAGCTGAGAATTGATAACAGTAATTTTCCAACCGCAAGTCTCGTTGGCATCTGCTTTATTCGGTAGTCATTTATCACCACGTGATGTCTGAATGCTGCTCTGCGGTGGGAGGGTGATTTAGGGCGGTTGTGGGGAGGGTGCTCTGGTGGGATTTTACAGTGAAAGTGGGTTTTGAGGGGGTTTGCAGTCGGTGAGTATTTTTAGGAATTTTGTAGGGACCCTGAAGGGGTTCAGATGTGTTTTGGGGAATTTAGGAGGGGGATTGATCATTTTTTGAGGTTATTAAATTATTATTATTATGATGATGATGATGATGATGATTATTATTATTATTATTATTATTATTATTATTATTATTATTATTATTATTATTATTATTAAAAGGTATAACTAAAGAGCATTGAATACTTGGTAGGAGAGAAAAGATGGATTTCAAAGTCTAGAAAGACTCTTCGGGGGTTTCAGAGGTTGGAGAGACTCCGCAAGGTTCTGAGTTTGGGGAAATCCTTCAGGGGGGTTGATTTTCTGGGCGTGGCACAACGTATAGTCCGTCCAAACAAAGAAGACACTCTAGCAAGATGGAAAAATGACTTTATCTTGTTCAATAATCCCTTAAAAAATTATAAATTCAGTATCAAATTGTAGATCAGAATGTTTCCTACATTTTTAGACCAAACGTATAACTCTTGAGCTAATATTGATTGAGTGTGCATCATTCTCCCATCTTGCCAGAAGGTCTTCTTCTCTTGGATAGACTATATCAGTGTGAGGTGGATATTTTGTGAGTATGAGTATTCTGTGAGTGTGTGTGTGTTTTCTATGAGTGTGTATATTCTGTAAGTGTGAGTGTGTAAGTGTGTAAGTGTGTCTGTAAGTGTAAGTGTGTGCGATCGGTGAGTGTGAGTATTCACCGAGAAGTGATGAATTGAGAGAAGTACAGTCGCGTATTCACCATTTTCACAGCTGTCTGTCGTTTGCCAGGGGATATAAAGTAAGTGTCACAGATGTTGTGACGCGGGGTTAACAGCAGTTTCACGAATTCTGTCACACAGGTGAAAAGATCTCAGAATAATGATCAGTAGTAGTGGAATAAACTTTAGTAAGGGAGTTATAAAATGAGAAATATTTCCCTTGTAAAATAACCTTATTTCCTTGTAAATATTTTCTTTTCATTCAGGGAATATGATAGTTGCGAAATATATACTCCTTAAAAAGATAAGAAGATTGAATTGAATATCGACATAATGACCTTATTTAATTAAAAATTCAATTCAATCTCCTTAGCACAAGAATCACATCACATGTAAACATTGAACACAATTTTGATACAGAAAAAACACGTTTCAGAGAAAAAATAAAACGACCTTTGCTTTCCCAGTCTTTTGAAAACACAATTATTCGTAGGACTTGATTATTCATTCTTGTTAAGATTGTTTATAATTTACAACAAATGAGCTAATTGTATTTTATTTTTATTTATTTAACTATGTGAATAATTTCTGTATTGAAATGGCACCTGCTGAAAAACCCTCGGGTTCAGCAGGACCAAAAAATGTAATTATCTATTTCAAATGAAATTTATTTATTGACTATATTTCATGAGCACAGTGCCACAGTCTCATTATTGAACGGACTGAAGTATCAAAATCATCTTCTGTTCATCTTCCCTGTATTGGAAGTTGTATAATAAGAAAATTATTATTGTATATTCTTTATATTGGATTATTGTATAATAAGAAAAATAAATATAGGCTCAATAATTACTTTTGTTCCGACTATTGTATCCTACTTGTTTATTTATTCACACGTTTGTTTGTTAATTCATCAATTCACTTTTCATCAATACATTATTTCACCTGACTATTTCATGATGACTCAAAAATAATAAAGATGATTGAACTGAAATGAAGAACTGAAAATATCAAATTGATATTAAGAAGAATAAATATCATTCATTAAGTACAACTATAGTGTGAATGGGAGTGTCAATCATGAAGAAACAAAAAACAATAACATAAGTTGATGACAAAACTAAATGAGTTAATGTACTAATGAAGTGAAGAAAAAAGGGAAAGAAACCAATCACAACCAATGTCTAATTCACCATTAAAAATACAAGCTGTTGTAACTCACAACCCAATGACACATCAGGATGTGTTAAAAGCGAAGGTTCTTTTTTTATCCTTAAAGAAAAAGAAGGTGATAGAGAAGACGAAGAGATGAAATATAAGAAAGAAAAAATTAAGAAGAATAGAAAAGAAGGAAAAAGAGGAGAAGAAGAAGAAAAGGAATGATAATTAAAAGTGGAAGGAGGAGGAGGAGGACGGTGATGAGGAGGGGATCAGGAGGAGGAGTAGGAGAAGGAGGAGTAGGAGAAGGAGGAGTAGAACGAAAAGGAGAAGAAGAAGAAGGATGAGAAGGGAAAAATGATAATAAGAAGAAGGAAAGGAGAAGGAATAGGAGAAGGAGAAGGGATAATTTGAGTAGGAGAAAGACCCAAGTTGGATCTATGCCAAGAGACCTTCCAGAGGGGGGAGTGATAAGGGTGAAAACCCGTCTAAAATGGTCAACAAGACTAGCCTTGTAGGGTTCAGTGGGTTTCTAGCACCACAAAATCCTGACAGACATTGAGAGCTCTTCTGTTATGAAAGTGTTTTCTTGTCACAGGAAATCAAAGGGACTGTCAATTATGTGTTAAAAAGAGAATTATGGAGACTGAGGATTTCAATTTCCAAACTATTATCATTTTGTATTATTTTGATTTTGATACAATTAATTTTGTCGAATTGATAAATAGAATTTTGAATCATGATGATAATGAGAATTAAGGCTTTCCACCCTCTATGATTGAAATCACTTCCATCTCCATGAATTCAATACTTTTATTCAATTTATTACTCTTCGATTGATTTCCCTGAGTGATCAATCTCCCTACTAATATTATTTTGTATTATTGTAATTTCTATACTAGTCAAGTCGATAAATAAATTTTTGAATTATGAAGATAATGAGAATTAAAACTTCCCACGTTCTATGATTGAAATCACTTCCATCTCCATGAATTCCATACTTTATTCAATTTATCCCCCTGCGTGATCAATCACAAAGCACGAAAATATTTGGATAAATGACAGGTTTCCAATTCTCTGACTAAGTAGAATTGCATGTTGAAGATATTCTATTATCTGTATGAATCACGACTAATATTCAAAGTGAATACAAGGTCTCGTAACAGGTATCCATCTTTGTGACTTCGACAGTGGAATCAACAATCGTACTGAAATTTTTCAACCAGATTTCGATATTCAATATTTTGTCTTTTCAATATTCAATATTGATATTTTTGACTTTGATAGTATAAATCAATCAACAATTGTACTAAAGTTTTTCAACCACATTGCGATATCCAATATTTTATATCAAGGAATCATACTGTACATTTTTGTTATTATCCAGATTTAGATATTAGTGGTAATTTCAACTCCCAATCAGCAATACAAATGTTAATCATTTTATTAAACTAGGAGTAAACAATTGAACAATGAGTGAAATAATAATAATCATGATTCTATCCACATTCTAATCAATTGAGTAAAGGAATAGAAATTTCTGAGCCTTCATTGTGAGCTACATGATAGTTTTTTGATAGGGCTTTTTGAGTAGTTGTGAACGTGATATTGTGTTAGTTATCCATATTGAATAAAAAGACAATACGTTGTCATACCACTGATTCATGGAAGAAATCAATGGTTTCACAACGTTTTGTCTGTTCATTGAAAAAATCAGAGGTTTGAAAACGTCTTGTCTTTTCATTGAAAAAATCAGTGGTTTGACAACGTTTTGTCTTTTCATTGAAAAAATCAGTGGTTTGACAGCGTTTTGTCTTTTCATTCAGTATGGAAATATATTATGCTAATTACCAAGTTCACAGAGACATGCCTTTGTCTATGCCCTACACTTAATTCGTTCGATAATAATAATAATCTCCATAATCCATGGTTATTATTATTTTACATAAGTAATATACTTCCCGTAGTTCTTTGATCATAATTATGTTAATCCTTCAAACATACTAATAGAGTGTATTTTTCCTTTATAGGTGATTATAATCAGAGGTTCTAATGAGTGGATTATCGTCTGCAAGACTTAAGCCAGACTTTAACTTTGACAGGTAAAACTTCTCAAATACAGTAATTTGGGACAAATCCTTTATCTAAGCCAATATTTAAAAATCAACCCTTTTAATAATTTCCAATAGAAAAATTTCTCAAGATGAATTTCTTCAATAATTCAAATCCATGTAAGTTGTATGAACTGGCAACCAGCTGGTAGGCCTAGGCCCTTCTTAGGGCTGTTGCGCCATTGAAAAAAAGTTGTATAACATTATGAAACATCATTTAAAAACCAAGAGTATTCAATTGATATCCAGATAAATATAGTAAATTCAGTTAGCAAAATTTGTTCTGATCTTATTTTATTGGAGATTTTGGCCCAGAATATCGTGGAATATTGCAAACAGATTTCCAACTGTTTTGATTTGAAAAATTCTATTGAAACCGTTTTTTTATCTATAATTAGATATGAACAAAAGTCTGAAATCCACAGAATTATTCAGGCAAGTATGAATTGAATAAGATTTCCTCTCATTCACTACTTCCACTGCGAAAATGGAACGTCAAAATATAATTTTTATCAAAGCTCAAATTCTCCTCGTTGGTTTTTAGATAGATTCTAAATGGGTAATCCATTATTATTCATCTTACAGAGTCTATCTGGAAGTAAAACAGGAATCTTCACTCCATGAATCAACAAACAACAATCTCAGATAACATGAATGATTCACAAGCTTCTTTTGACGATTTATAAATTGAGGAAAATATTCTTTTCTGAGGAAAATGAGTTGAGGAAATGATGGTTGATGGTGTGAGGTTTGAGGTAGAATAGGTTGAAGGTTTTTGGTATTTCAAATTTTTTTAAAAGAAAACGAAAATCAAAGGGAAAAAAATGTTTTTGAAAAAGACTGAAAGTAAGTTATTTTAATAAGGTTGCTGGCGTAGGATGAAAGCGGACACCGAGAAGACACGCCATCACAATACACTTTACACTTTAAAGACGTGTCTTCTCAGCTCACGCGAACTGCACAGCCTTTGTAGTTGTCTCCTCTATTTTGTGCTGCATTTAATTGGTCTTGCTGCAACCTGTGCTGTGCTTATAATTAAGTCGGTCTATTGAAGTTTAATTATTGCTGGCTTTGATGCAATTACCGGTGCGGCATAATCAATGTTTTATGAGTTGTTCCCTCGACAGTGAAAAAAGGGTTTCAGAGAGTTGAGTTGGTTTTTTTCTCAACTCATTTTTAGTTGTTTGAGAGGAGCGAGATTTTTTGGTGACTTAATAAGATAGCGATGGCGTATGAGAGGAAATTTATTTTCAGAGTTATTTTTAAAAGGTGCGAATTTTCAGAAAGGTTATTGAGAATGGTTTATTGAGTCATCGCTAACATTTCACTTTTATTAATGAACCATCTCTTATCAGTGTGTGTCACAAATATATCGTGCATCAGGGAGTCATGTTTGATTCATATTTTTGTTGAAATGATCCTTCTTTTTAATGAAATGATTCATAAATATATCATCAATTCACTTGTAATTTGTTCATATAGGCTAAAAATTCATTCATTTATCATAAATGTATTGCAAGCGGATGATTTATTTGATGGGGACGTTTTCAAACCTTCAATGATTCAAAGATTTTCTATACAGTACAACTTTGGGATATTAAAATAATAATTTCCCCTCGTATTTTTAGCGTAGAACCTTGTATTAATCAAGTGTTTTTTTAAATGACCAGTTAGTTGATAAAATCTTCATCTCTTTATTCATACATACCTTCATTCGTGCAGTCATCTATAGTCATGTATGATTTATGTATATAATATCATCAATTCACTTGTCATTTTTTGTTCATGTAGGCTACAAATTCATTTATATATCATGAATGTATTAATTGCAATCTAAAACTCTGAACATTCATGATGGAAGAATTATTAGACATTGCAGTACACAAGATATTGAGTTTACACAATTATATAGCAATAAATGGAGATTCGAATTAATTAATATTATTCTAAACATTCATCCATAACTATATTCTGACTGCCTTGGAGAAGCGTATGGATTTGTTGATGAATTCAAGTACTTATACTCTTATGCTGCTGATTTTTCGCATATCATTACGAGAAATACTTTTTAAAATGATGAGAATAATATCGGCTAGCTGAATTTCAAAAGTTTGGGGGTTCCGTCTCTATCTTGAACGTGATTAAACCTACTAACAGCTAATTTTGTGAATCTATTGTCTCTCTTGATTTCAAAAACTTCACCTAGCCCTAGCTAAATGACAAATCTGATTTATAACATCAGCTGTTGGAGCGCACAAGAAGCAGACGAAACCGTCTGAAACTCTGACGTCAGCTATGATTATTGGAATGAGAAATCTCACTGAGCTCTACTCATTAAACAGTAAACAATGAGAACTGAAAAGTATCAATACCATTACAAGCAGGGTGATCTAAAAGCTGAAAAACGGGAAATGTCGTTGACATTCAACAAAATGCCTAATTATTCTTCGTTTTCCTGTAATCCGATATTTGATTTTTTATCATTTTAAATGTTTCATGCTTCACGTCTCACAATATTAGAGTTCCCATTTTTTCTAAGATAAAGGAAACATTCCCTTATTCAATTTGGTAGGCTTCTATTGTCGTATGAAGTCTTGTAAATAACGTGTTATTCCATTATTTTATCTGTGTTTAGAAATTCTGTTCCACAAAATCCTGTTTCATTCAGGATTCATTCTAGGAATATCCAGCGACACGAGATGAGCACAAAATGTCTGAAATGTGATACCAATTTGGTATCATAAAAGTAATTTTAATTATGTGAAACTTCCACAATATCACGTGACCTCCACAAATTTCTATATGAAACGAATCTCTTATAATTGCTACAAGGATCAATGAACAAAGCATGCAAATCATCCCCTATCAAATCAGACAAGAATGTAAACAGGAGCTACAAACAAAAGCTATATTCTCTGAATTGATACACGGATACTCTTTGATGATATTGCGCGGAACTGATAATATCAACCGAGAACCAGAACAAATACCAAATAAAACCAGAAGAAGGTCGTCATACCTTATTTGCCACGTGTTGAACTCTGAAAACATAGATATAGTATGACCAAGCAAAGAAGACATTCTGGCAGGATAGGATAATGACTCCAGCTCGGTAAATATTGATTTAAATACTAGGAATCTGGTCTCAAATCGTAGATCATAATGTTTCCTACAATTTGAGACTGAATGTTCGATATTTGAAGCAATATTGACCGGGCTGGAGTCATTTTTCCATCTTGCCAGAATGTCTTTTTTGCTTGGACAGACTATACGGAAATAATTGGAGATCAGTTCTGTTGCTTGTTTCGAAATAATTGGAAGCAAGCTCTGAGATTTGCGAGCGAATCATTCCAATTTTCTCTTCAGGATTGTCAAGCAAATCATTTCAATTCTGTTTGCGAGATTTTGGGATTTTCAAACAAATCATTTCTCAATTCACTGAGGGTTTTGTTGGCGATTTTCAGTATCGATTGATAAATTGTAGCAGCTTACAATCCTTACCCAATCTATGTAGACGAAGAAGGAAATCTAATTTTGAGAAGGGTAATCCAGCACTGGAGTTTTTATCTATTTTTTTTTTTTTTTTGAACAAGGTATCAAAGATCAAATTGAAACAATTGAAAATATACTGAAATTTTTATGTTAAAATATTTTATTCAAATATTCTATCATCTTCATTATGCAATATTTCAAATTTACAATAAATTACAAAATTGCAATGAATTTATAGACGAACTACGGCTAGGAGACTAGCGCGACCGGTGTACAGACAATTTACTTGGCAGCTCCAAGTAAACGCGGTTTACTCAGAAACTTACTCTTTACTTAGTAAATTACTAAGCGCGGTTTATTTAGATGTATGTAGCTTGTTTTAGAATATCTGCAAATAGAAAAACTATACTTACTTTCAAAGAAAAAATGCCGATGTGCAAGAGAAAATGTTGAGTAGTGGATTTCAATAACAACAATTATTCCATTTCTGAAAGGAACAGGTCTCCTATTTATTCTTCTCCTGGAAAATCCCGTGATCGGGAGAGAGAAAAATATCAAAATGGCGGATAAACCTAACTTACGGCTGGTTTCTCCAAAAAAGTTAATCCGAATTTTGGATTAAACCATCAGCTGGCTCAATTGGAACACAAGTTAATAAAAGTGACCATATACACTGACAGCTGATAGTTTAAACTGAAATAATTTCAGTTAAACGTATTTGGAGAAACCGGCCCTTAGAAGCAAGAGATATCAGATTATCTGATGCAAATGCTTTCAAATTGACTGATACATTTTTTGAACAATTCCAAACTGATAAATAATTCATAGCTTTACGATATTATTGATAATTCAATGATAAAATTGAATAATATCCCGAATCATTTGAGTCAATTGAAATCGGTATGATAGCTGTGAAGTTCATATTTCGACCGACAGAGCCCAGGTCAGTTATATCATTCTTGGTTGAGTGGTAAAGTTACTGTACAAACTTTGACATGCCAGAAAACGAGATCAACGAAAATTATTATGGGAGAATATTTTCAAGGATTACAATCATACGAATCAAAGAGATGAAATGATAATTGGAGAAAAAGAAGAAAAAGAAGAAAAAGAAGAAAAGAGGAAGGAGAAGGAGAAGAAGAAGAAGAAGAAGAAGAAGAAGAAGAAGAAGAAGAAGAAGAAGAAGAATTAATATAATTGAAATAGGGAGTAGAAGAGGAAGGAAAAGAATAAGAATAATAAAACGAAGAAAAAGAAGAAGAAGACGAAGAAGAAGAAGAAAAAGAAGAAGAAAAAGAAGAAGATGAAGAAGAAGAAGAGGAGACAAGTAGTGATCAACAAGACATTTTAGAATACTTGTACAATAGAGCAATAATATTAATCTCAATTATAGACCTTGTAGTTAGTTACTAGAGAGTAATAATTTCAGACAGAGCAATCAAAATGAAAATTCATTTCAAAAGCTTCTACTCCATTTTATTGAAATGTAGGTCTAATAATTATAATCACTTTAGTACAATTATCACTACTTTTAATTAGTACAGGCTCAGCCTAGGTTTTCTTGCCTGGTTATAATATAATGATATTATTATTATAATTTGTGTAATTATATCAATGAATAAATGAAAAATGAAAAAAAAAAATTCAAACACATCGGAAAATTCATCAGACATTGGAAAAATTACTCTCAAATTCACCAATGAAGTGTACTATGATGAAAGAACTGTGTCCAAGACAGTAGAAAAAGATAATTCCAGAAGAAATAAAAGCGTCTAGGGTCTAGCACGGAGTGGATTCAGTTGTAGTAAAACCCTTCATGACTTCCGCACTCACTTGCACGCAAACGTGCACACGGAAATCCGTATTGGATTGCTTGCAGTGCACAAATGAGAGCAGCCCCGTATAATTCCCTGCTACAGAAATTTCCTGTGAGAAATAAAATTAAAGCTGCTGTCTCCCTGGTAATGCGCTCGACTCTAAACGAAGTATAGTCTTCCCAAGCAGAGAAGACCCTCTGGAAAGATTGGAAAATGACTCCAGCTTGGTCAATATTTTTTCAAGAATTATAAATGTGGTCTTAATGGTAGATCAAACTGTTTCCCACAATTTGATATCAAATTGATAATTTTTGATCAAATATTGACCGAGCTTGAGTCATTTTCCCATCTTTCAAGAGGGTCTTCTTTGTTTGTACAGACTATACACATTAGGTTTCTTCTGTACTTTACAAATCTAGCATACCAGTTGTACTTAGTAGACGTAGTCAGACCAATTATGTAACTGTAAAATTTGTTGGATCTCAGACTGTCATTAATATTATTCCACTGGCGGTTCGTGCCGACGAAAAGGGTGAAGTGCTCGTATCTATACTGTACAGCACTTCACCTTTTTCGTGGGTACAAGACGTCAGTGAATTATTCTACTTTCTTCAGCAAATAATTGATTTTGAATTTTGATCAGAATAGATTTTGAATTAAGATCATAATAAATTTTGAAATTTGATTGAAATGAATTTTTGTGGATTTACAATATCAGGCTTATTTTGGATACCAAACGTGAATAACGCTCATTGGGCATTCCTTCAAAAATGATTTGTTATCAAGATAACAGAGGCGGAAAATTGGTCATTATCCATGGTAGCTAATATCATGTTACAGTATTTGAATGATAATTTTAGGCTTTTATCATTCATCTCTATCATTTGAAGACTTCGTGGAGGTATAAAAATCAGCATTTTTGATTTAAAATTGAAAAATTCAAACTCAGCTTCGAACTCAATAGGGGTAAATGAAGGCTCAAAGATTGTTACTACTTGTAATTATTCTAATTATTACTTCTTGTTACTAATTATAATTTCTTACTTGTATGACTATTGAGATTTGCGAATTGTAATGAATGAAAAATCGTAATTTTGAAACTAGGTACTGTAGTTGTATTTCTAAATGTGCGCATGCCAATTATGTGCACTAAATGTAATCAAATGTAAATTTTACACTGTTGTTTTAAGTGGTGATCTTTGCAGACGGTCTTCCTTGTGTAACGCATGGTTTCGATAAAAATTTCACATACGCAATCTTAATTTTTTGAACATGAAGGAGAAAGAATGTTACAAACAAGAAAAAAATCTTTGAAAGAAGACATAAATTAACTTGTCTAAACTTGACGACCTGTCATCTAAAAGTCGCAATCTACAGTCTTTCCAAGCAAAGAAGACATTCTGGCAATATGTTGAATTACTCTAGCTTAATCAATATTGGTTCAAAAATAATAAATTCGGTCTCAATTTGTGAATTAGAATGTTCTCTACAATTTGAGTTCGAATTTTCAATTTTTTAACCAATTTTGACCGAGCTGTAGTAATTTTCACATCTTGCCAGAATTTCTTCTTTGCTTGGATAGACCTGGCAAGATTGTGTTAAGGTGGGAGAACTTGGGAACTCACGTATTCATACGTAACTTGGCTGAAGAAGTGAGCTTTATGGGAGTTTCTGAATATGACAGATGAAGAAGGAGAATATAATTCAATCATCAACTTTTGAACTCATACACCATTCACAATCATGGTAAACATTTACTGTTGTACACGGAACAACATGGGTTCTCTTATCATCTTTCTCTCATTCTCCTTTCCCTTCTCCTTCTTTTCTTCCTCTCCTTCTTCTTCTTCCTTTTTGCCTTCTTCTTCTCCTTCTCCTTGTTCCACCCCTCCTTCATTTTCCCTCCTTCTTCAACTTTTTCGTCTTTTCTTGCTCCTCCCACTCCTAACTCCAGGGTATTCTCAAACTTGTTGTATATTATCACATTACTCATGGGCATTCTATCTTTAGTCGGTAATGTGGTATTTTGAGAATATTAGAGCAGTGGCATTAGGAACTAGGAAGATAAAATACTATGTCAGAAAAGGTATACCATGATAATTATAATTCTTCGAGAAGACTCTTGTTCTTGACTACTTCAGATGAAAATTTCCTTATTTGATTGCGTATTTGAATGAGAAGACTGAATTATAAAAGGGATTAGATTAGATTAGATTACTTTATTCAAATAGATAACAAAATTCGGCTTAGATTCTACATTGTAATATAATATATGAGTAAGACAAAATTATCCTATAAATTTCACAAAATAGAAACTTCTAGTAAAAATACAATAAAACGGTGAAGTAATGAATGCAAAATTTATACAAAATTTTAATTCGAGGTTCTGCAAAATGAATAAGGAGTGTAAGTTATCTAAGTGAAAAGGCGAAGTTTAGACATATATATGTCCATTCTTGGGAAAGGATAATAAGGATATCCTTTCCATTAACACTTGGCCTTGAATTGAAAATTTATAACGAGCTATTAAAATTACTAAAGATAGAGAGGAAAATTTTTGTGCAATTAAAAGACTAGATTTAGATAAATTGATACTTAATGGATATTTGAGCTATATCATAAGATGATTAACAATAAAAATGATAATGGTAAATAAATAATTGTAATTTAAATGGGTATTATGAATTGAGATAACTCAAAGTAAAATTATTTACAAGCATATGCTAGTAATTGATAATGTGATGAATGACAAGAGCTAGGTTAATATTAAAATAATGTATAATCAATATCATAATAACGGTTTGGATGGTGAATATGTGATGATAGTGTGGAATGGAAGTTCAATTTATAATTAAAAGTATGAAGAGACAGTTATGATGGTGTGTGATGAGGATTGGATTTATTCAAGTATGCAATGAGTAATAATAAGGTGAATAATGGAATTTGTCATGTTGCTGCTCTAAGTCTGGACATATTCGATCATTTTGTCTACAAGATATTTCCTCAACTTCAAGATGAAGCTCGCTCGGCTCTCAATAGACCTAATAGATTCAGGGACAGCATTCCATTCACGACAGCCTGAGACTAGGAAGGATTTAGTATAGATTGTAGTTCGGTGAATTGGTATCCTTAAAGTATTTTCTCCAGTTCTCGTGCGTGATGCGTCTATTCTCCTACCCTCAGAAACAAATTTGAAATCGTTTTTAAAATAATTAGGTTTACCATATTTTAAAATATCCCTAACAAGCTTGACAATTCGAAAAAGTCTCTGATCGGGTAACTTTAAAGTTGAGCTTAAAATATGTGCTTGGGTGATTCTTTCATGCCGTTGGAGAGAGTAGACAAATCTTAAGCAATAATTTTGACAGCGCTGTAGCTTATCATTAAGTGTTACTGTCATGTCATTAAGTACAGAGTTACAATACATTAAGTGTGGGAAGATTAGTGATTTAACCAGCAGCAATCTGATATTTCTAGGTAGGATGTCTTGCAATTTCTTCAATGAATGCATAGCTGAAAATACTTTTTTACACGTTTTATTAACCTGTTCTGACCAATCTAAATTTTTATTCATGATGATACCCAAGTTTTTAACAGAGCTACAATAAGGAATTTCGTTACCATCGATTGTTATTTTCTGGATTGTGTTGAAGTTAATAGTGTTTATGAGGCGTGAGTAACCGATAATTATTGGCTGTGTTTTAGTAGGATTCAGTTTAAGACCATTTTTATTTGTCCATTCAAAAATTGATTTTACATCTTGATTAATTTTATCTATAGTTTCATTGATTTTAGTGATAGGGCAGCTAGCATAAATTTGAAGGTCGTCAGCATAGGTATGGAATTTGGCAAACTTGATAACAGTTGGAAGGTCATTTGCATACAGGGTAAATAAAAGGGGCCTAAAATTGAACCTTGCGGAACGCCATGTTTGACATTTTTCCAATTTGATTTTTTATCACCAACAGTTACACATTGTTTTCTATTTTTCAAGTAGGAATTGAACCATAACAGCGTCAGATTACTAAATCCAAGTATAGCTAATTTGTTAAGCAGAATTTCATGGTCAACAGTGTCAAATGCTTTGGAGAAATCAAATAAGGTCAGTACAGTACATTTCTTTTGGTCCATAGCTAGCCTAATATCGTCAGTTACGCGTAAAAGAGCTGTTTCAGTAGAATGAGATTTACGAAAACCAGATTGAAAGTCATGAAGTTTGTTATTTTGTTCAAGAAATGCTACAGCTTGGCCATGAATGAGTCTTTCAAGTACTTTAGAAAGGGCGGACAGAATGCTAATTGGCCTAAAGTCATCAACTTTAATAGGTAAGGCAACTTTGTTCAAGGGACGAACTAGGGCAAACTTCCAATTATCAGGAAATTTACCATTTTCAAGAGACTTGTTGAAAATTAAAGTGATAGTTGGGAGAACTACACGTAACATTTTCTTTATCAAGTTAATAGAAATTTTGTCAGCCCCAGTAGCGTTGCTGTGCATTTGTTGAATAGCTTTGAGTGTATTTTCTTCTGAAATAGGTTTGAAATGAAATTTATTGGCAATAGGAATGTTTAAATTAGTAACTTGGTTCTTTAAATTATTGATGTTATCACCTATGGTAGTCTCGTCACGTTGAGTTGAATGTGAGATAAAATGGTCATTAATGTCATCCAAAGGTATGTCTATATCAGTTTCAGATTTTTGTTTACCTAGACCAAATTCTTTTATTCCACGCCATAATAATTTAGAGTCAAGTTTATTGTCAGTCATGAATGAGTTAAGATATCTGATTTTTGAATTACGTAATTGCTGCTTAACTTTATTTCTCAAACGTCGGTATTCAAGTAAACTAATCAAGTCAGATGTCCTCTTGAATTTTCTATGAGCTTTGTCCCTCTGTCCCATCATTTTTAAAATGTCGTCAGTCATCCAAGGTACTCGTCGTTTTCTGTTTATTCTTCTAGTCACATAAGGTGCATGTTTGTCATATAAATCAAGAGTCAATTTTTCAAAAGATTCAACCATATCATCAACTGAGGGCAATGCCTCAATTTGATGCCAAGAAGTTTGAGCTAAGTCGGTCAAAAAAGCTGTTTCGTCAAAGTGTTTGAAGTTCCTATAAGTAATAAATTTCTGATCAGGTCTAGGTGTCTTATGAGACAGTACACAATAGATCAAGTCATGCCCAGAAATAGCTGGAACGGAGACCTGACCAAAGTGAACAACCTCGTTTGGGTCACTAAGTATTAAAAGGTCGATAAAAGTATCAGATTCGTTTGTATGATGTGTTGGGTCAAGTGGTAGGATAGTCATATTAAGGCAGCGAAAAGTTGTTGTCAACTGATAATAGTCAAAGTTGCGGTTCGTCATATTGAGATCTGTGTTCATATCACCCATAACTAAAATACGACTGTAGAAAGGCATGAAGGATAGTAGAGCATTTTCGAAATCTAAGAAATGGCCTATCTTTGGAGGTCTATAGCATATACCAACGAGTAATTTGTCTGAGCTACTAAAAGACAATTCAAGTAACATGAATTCAGGTTTGGCTGAGTATTCTTGTTTTGATGCTGTTAATATTTTAGTTTTTATTCCATCTTTAACAAATAATGCAACTCCCCCACAAGCTTTATTCAAACGATCGTTACGGAAAAGATTATAACCAGGTAATGCGACTTGCGAAGAAGGTATACTGGGCTTTAAAAATGATTCAGAAATACCAACAATATGGAAGTTTTGAAAACGAAAGATTGCTCTAAGTTCGTCTATATGACAGCTAAGGGACTGTACATTAAGATGAGCTGCTTTTAAAATCTTGTTAAAGGGCTTGAGTTCATTATACAATTGAAATCCCATATCATTAACATTATTACTATTATTATTATTATTATTTATTGAAAGCGAGCGAGCTAAGTCGTCAGTACGAGGCATCATTGGAATGGCCAAAAAGCACAGAACCAAACATAGAGCAGCACATGACAGTGAGGATGATGATGATGATGATGATGATGATACTAAACCTAATTAGAATGTTAGAGTCTCTGAAACAGGTCATCAGCGTCGGGCTGATAACTTCGGCTCCTATAATATTATTTACAAGAGATCACAGCATTATGAAGTGCACTATTTCACATGGATTGGAAAATCAGGCACAGTGAAGAGTGTTCTGAGCGGGCTTTCACTTAAGTCATATTTTCAAAGTTTGTTGGTTCATACTTGGGTTTTAAAGAATCGCGATTTTGTTAAGTGTCGGATTAATCTATGAAATAACAGATTCGTGATAGGAGTTTCCTTCTGATTGTAGCCATACGGGTGGTAGAGGAAGACGTCTCTCGGGCCGGATAAAGGGTGCGGAAGCAGATGAACTATTCTCAGGCCGCATCCAATGGAGATCTCCGTGATGTGGGCTGCAACGAGAGCAGAACGGCAGAGAACAACAGCGGAAGGAAAAATAATACAAAAGAGGGATTCGTAAAAAGTTATTAGTGTTTTATTATGGTTAGTGATCTTATATTACCAGAGATAACAAACAACCATCGTATTAGTACCGCAAAAACGTATGTTATTGGGAATAGGTAGATTTAATGGAGGGGGAGATATAATGATTTGTACTGTTAGGATCGAAGGGTAACAAACTGGAAGCGTAAAAGTGCTACAAATTAATATATTATTGGAAATAGATAGATGCGGTGAAGGGGTAGATATGATATGATACGTACAATGTACTGATATTCCATTCATAGGTTGATGTAGGATTAGTTCAGGCCTATTATGAAAGCAGGAATTGTTAACAAAAAGCAAAATTCACGAAAAGAATAACTGGGTATAGTGGGATAATAGAAGATTTAATGATAATAAAGATGGAGATAAGAGTGAGCAAGTGAGTGGTAAACTAAATGAGAGATGGAGCGAGTTATGTACAGCGATAATGAAAAAGGAAGGTGAAAGAAAGAAAGGACACGTCAAAGTGTTGGAATGAAGAAGGGGAAGGAGAGAATAGGGTATCGACTATAGAGTGTGAGGAAGACAATGCGCATTGTAGTGAAGTGAAAAGTAAACAGGTAGTGGATGAATGAACAGAACTTTAGTGATGTAGTAGAGAAAGTGGACAAAAATAGACTAGGCTATTATGCATGAGAGAATGAATGATTACAAGGAATTGATGGGTAGGTGACTATGTAGTCAGATGATGATGAAGACAACAAAGAATGACAGACAACAAGCAAGAAATCTATCATGCAGAACGGACAATCCCAACGGAAAAAGTGCAACAATCAGTAGAATATTAATTTCTGAAAATTCAAATTGAGGTTAATGAACTCGTATAAGTTCCCATCATTACCCATGATATTGGATTATCTAGAACAGGATCCTAAACAGTATATATAGAACAGAGTTGAATCTAAATTTTATGAGTTGTTATTATAACTGGAAATTTGAACTATCTACCGACAACCTGTTCAATACAATGATTATTTTCAAGCACGGAGTTATTGTGAGTTATAGTATAATCAAACAGACAAAACCTATTGGCAAGCTATACTGATAGCTTTCGTAAATCAAATAATTCACATGGATATTCACAATATTATCAAACCAAATGAATATTTTATATCGCCAGAGTTGATAGATAAATTGTTACACCATGCGAATCTATTTACTGAATATAGCCAAAAATCATACAGAGGGTATTTCTATTAATTTATAGCTATGTAAATACAGAGGGTATAATAGGAATTGTCTTGTTATTTATATTAGTGACCAGCTATAGTTTTAAGTTGAAATAATTTATTAAATTTAATTTATTTAAATGAACTATTAATTAATGTGCTCACCCAGAATTCAGCTGTGACCGATGTAGAGCCGGTGCTTATCGGAGGTGCTCCATGCGTTCCGCCGTCCAGATCTGCCGAGATGGACCCTCTCCAACGGCGAATTTAATCCTCCCATCAACGGTCCACGTATTCCTCGCTCCGTATTTGGCGGCAGCAGCATTCAGCAGGGCCAATCGGTGACGTGTCAGGTCCTCTCGGATTACGACGCCGCTACCTTTCAGTTGCCGCTTCGCTGAGAACACGCGCTGCCGTACCCGGTAGCCGCTGATCGTACAATGATTGGACGATGTCGATCCGCCGTCGGTTCAGGGTTGTCCTTCTTTTTCGCGGGATCTTGGAGGCGTCCCACACGGTGTGATAGGGATGGGAAAGGAGGAATGGAAAATGGAAAAGAACGGTGAGATACAGAGAATTTGAAAAAGAGTATACATCATTATGGAATAGGCCATAAGGAATATCATAAGAAAGCATTAAAAATATCAAACTGGAGTTGTTTATTTTTCGTCCTATCAAGAACTATGAAGTCAGAAGATTCGAAATACGGTAAGTGTTGAACTTTGAATGAAAAATAATTATAATGAAGAGTTCGGAGTGATAAATAAGGAAAAGGAAACATGATAAAATGTAAGAGAGTTTCTAAACACTGGAATCAAAAGCGCAGTAACTTTCTAGCGGGAACGAAAGTTTGCACTTCTAGTATCACGTTTCTATCTTCCCAAGTATCAGAGTCTAGAGGCCCTAATTAATGGAACGTAATAGTATAGTAGGCAACTGATTGGGTAGATCTTTCTACTCAATTCGCTTTCCACTAATCATTACTGTGATGAATACCACAATATGAGGTTCAACTGGTACGTTGGCATTGGAGAAAACAATAGAGAATTATCTGGTTTCAAGTGAATCAGCCCTTCTTCAATGTTTTTTCTATTGGAATTTAAAACTACCCCTACGCTGTAATGGTAGGAAAGGATCAAGAAAAAGAAGAAGAAGAAGGAGAAGAAGAAGAAGAAGAAGAAGAAGAAGAAGAAGAAGAAGAAGAAGAAGAAGAAGAAGAAGAAGAAGAAGAAGAAGAAGAAGAAGAAGAAGAAGAAGAAGAAGAAGAAGAAGAAGAAGAAGGAGAAGAAGAAGAAGAAGAAGAAGAAGAAGAAGAAGAAGAAGAAGAAGAAGAAGAAGAAGAAGAAGAAGAAGAAGAAGGAGAAGAAGAAGAAGAAGAAGAAGAAGAAGAAGAAGAAGAAGAAAAATAAAAAAGAAGAAGAAGAAGAAGAAGAAGAAGAAGAAGAAGAAGAAGAAGAAGAAGAAGAAGAAGGAATTTAAAACAATACCTCATTCACAATAAAGAAAGAAAACAAACCAATCCAGGGTGGCTTCCGTTGCGATAAGAACCCATAGCAATGATACTACACAGCCCCGACAAAACAAATCTCGGACACATACTCGGACAGTCGCATTACCAATGCCACGACATGATGTCTAATTAACACTTTTAACAGAGATGTTGTGAAACTTATGCCCTGAGAATTGCAACTTGAGTATGGTATTTTGAATAAACTCTGAGGATCCGACAATTTTTGTTTTCACTTACCTAAATGATGTCCAATTGTCTATGCTGCTCTGTTTATTGCTGTATTATGGTTTGTCGTGGCTAAGGTAGCAATCTCATAGACTACTTGCACGCACACACTCGTCAAAGTTTTGTTTATTTTGACTAAAGTAAGGGTTTAGAGACAATCACTGGGAGGTAGGCTGTTATTATTCCAATATCATGTCATTGTAATAGGCTACTCTTGAGATTTTAGGCTCTAAAGAAATCATGTATAGTGCTTTCAATAGTTCTACTTTGTGATATTCTTGGTTTGGAGGCATCGAAAAATTGATATTTTAGCTGAAACATCATACTTCCAAGCGAGTGCTTCATGATAAGTATCCATTAATGATCATTAAATCCTTTTTCATCATCAATATTGGCAATTTTCCCACTGATGATTACTTTCCCAATTTCCGTCTTTTTCTGCATTTCCCTCTCCCAAACTCACTGGCAGCTCGAACTCATGAAACAAGTGGAGTGCTGTACAGTGAAAGAAACGGGAACTCCGCCTGTTTCTGGGGTAGAAGCCGCCAGTGCTCAAATTATCTCACCCTTAAGTGTCATGCTGATCGCTTTTCGTTCACAATTTATCAATCGATCAATTCCTCATCAATCAGCTCTATTTGAACGCTATGCCAATTCTTGATCCAAAGTTAAGTAATGATTGTAAGATTAGAGAATAATTGGAATTGGAAGATACTCATACATAAAAATGTTGGGGAAAATAATCTTATGGAGATTATTGATAATAATGATCTTATGCATTATGAAGCATTAAAGGTTTCCAATAAAATATTATTCGAGAATGGATTTTCATCACTTCACTACAACAATCTATGATGAATAAAATAATGGTATCCAAGAATTACTTCAATGATGCTGCTTCAAACATAGCAACATTCATCACAGATTTGCATTATTAACTGGATAAGAATTAACTGGGAACATAACTAAAGAACAAAATTTATTATGAAATTCCACCAACATTGTAGCGTTTTTCACTTATAATTGAGTATTATCTGAAGATATAACTTGGAAATTAGCAAAAAATATAACGGAGATTTGAGAGCGGTGTTTCGGATAAGTCTGAGTGGGAAAAAGTTGGGAAAATGGAAAAAGTGTTGGGAAGTAGGCCAACGTTAGAAAAGCTCAGGCTTTGAATTTTTGTGGTAACATAATTAGGCTTCTATCCATTCCATTATAGCCGGGGATTAAAGCTCGTTTATCAGTACGCTTTTAATGCTAGGCGTTTTCAAGTAGAAGAGAAGTAGAAAAAAGGAATAAAAAGGAGAAGGGATAGACGAGGAAGAAGAAAGAGAAGAAGGTGTGGAGGAAAAGAATGGCAGAGAGAGAGAGAGAGAATTTTAAGTTGATAGACAGGGGGATAAATTATTCCAATTCTCTTTGGCATGATAAACAGTACGAGGAAAAATTTGGGAGAGAATAAGGACATTTTTTCAAACATTTATTTTATCTTTAGAGGGTTACTATCTAGTTTAATAAACTTGGTTTTGGCTTTTTGTAAACAAGCATGAAATCCCAAACAAACGTACATATTTGTATGGGTTATTCGAGCCCAAATAAAAATAATTTTGATTTGATTTTGATTGAATTCCCAAACAAACTTGATTGAAAAATAATCCTTAATAATGTAATCGAAATCTTGGTGCAAAATTTCAATTCCTATTCTAACTGGAAGTTGAGTTTTTCATACTCAAAACCAAGTTTGTTAATTCATTTAAAAAAAAATAACAAAGAGAAATAAATAGAAGTAAAAGTAAAAGAGACGAATCACGACACTGAAAGTGACTAAAAATTAAGACAAATAAGAAGCGGAAGAATTATGGGAGGATATCCTCAGCACTCTCACAGTAATGTAGGCAGCACTAATGTGGGCTCATTTCCCCCTCCCTTTCAACCATTTATCCTCACCCCCCACCTTTCTCACTCATCCAATTCCTCCTCCCCCGTCATTTCTCTATCTCACTCTCACCAAATTCCTCCATTACCCCATCCTTTGTCATCAGTATCCATTAGTTAATTAGAAAATAGCCTACTGACGCCTACTGCGGTTTACTAACACGTTATGTGTTTATTATGCATGTTTACTGGTTTATTCCTCCCTTTTAGGGATGATTCTCTTCTTTCTTCTTCTCCTTCTCTTGAATCATCCAGGGTAATATTCTCCCTTTTTTCCTTCTTGTTCTCTGTCATTAGTCTGACATTCTCTTCCTCCAATCGCTTCTTCTCCTTTATCTCCCCCTCTTACTTTCTATTTTGCTTTTTTGTCCTCTCCTTCAGCTCTTTCCCCCTTTTCCAGTTTATTTCACCTAATTAATCACTTTCTCACAACCTTATCAAAAAACTCTTTTCTATCAGTCACAATGTCTCAAGTACTCTGTCTAATTCCTACTTTTATTTCGAACAGGTGAAGTGTTCGTATCTTCTACTGTACAGTCAGCACTTCACCTGTTTCGGGGCACGAGCCGACAGTGCTAAGTCTTCTTTCTCTCACCCACTTCATTTCGATTGAATTGGAAAGAAAGGAAGAAGACAGAGGACAAGACGAAAGAAGAGTAGAGAAAAAATAGGATCAGTAGAGATAGAATAACCAGAAGAGGTAATTAGATGATAAACATTGAGAGGAGAATAAATTAGGAAGCGAAAGGAAAAGAACTAGGAGCAGCAACGTATAGAGAGCAAGAAGTGGAAATGTGAAAATGAACCGGGATAATAACCCTATAATGTATAGAGTGTTCCAGGAGAATTGTGCAATAAATAAGGTATCTTATAACCAGTTATAACCCTTGATTGTCAAAAAATTGCATTTTTAAGCATATTTTTCCATCATCTCAACAACCGTTAAAGTTACAAACTTGAAACTCAACGTTTCGTTCTATTTCTCAGCTTGATTTATAGAGGGATTGACAATTTCAGAACCTGAGTGAAGCCTCTAAATAATTAGGAAAATTCATATTTTTGTCATTAATATATCTCGATTTCTTCCCCCAAAATTCTTATAATCTCAATTTTTCGTCATTGTTATCTCGGTAACACAGCGTTTTTGGGGGGTTTGTACAATGGAACTTTTTTGTCTACTTGGTGTGAGGGATCAACCCGAGAAGTATTTGCACATTCCTCCTAGAACACTCTGTATAATATTAAAGTACCAAAATAATACAAATATATTCTAGAGTTCAGTATTGGCGATAGACCAAATCTATGAAGAAGAAGAAAAAGAAGTTGAAGACGAAGAAGAAGAAGAAGAAGAAGAAGAAGAAGAAGAAGAAGAAGAAGAAGAAGAAGAAGAAGAAGAAGAAGAAGAAGAAGAAGAAGAAGAAGAAGAAGAAGAAGAAGAAGAAGGAGGAGAAGAAGAAGAAGAAGAAGAAGAAGAAGAAGAAGAAGGAGAAGAAGGAGAAGAAGAAGGATAAGAAGAAGAAGAAGAAGAAGAAGAAGAAGAAGAAGAAGAAGAAGAAGAAGAAGAAAAAGAAGAATTAATATAATTGAAATAGGAAGTGATAGAAAAAGGAAAAGAATAATAATAATAAAACAAAGAAGATGAAGATGAAGAAAAAGAACTGGTCGGAGTCGAACTCGTATATCGTGATGAATGTAACAGCAGCTACAGTACACAAATAATACGATCAGCATTGAAATTGGGAATGGGAATGGGAATCGATGAAACAGTGATTTGCAGCAGAAAGTTTGAAACGCTGCAACTTTTATCAGCACTAAACAAATTAACAGATGACGAGTGAAGTTAGTGTGGCCAATACTTTGTCGTGTAGACTATTTCAGATTGGGGTGTGAGGAAGAAGATGAGGAGGAAGTTCAGAGAGAGGGTGTGGCGAAGGAGGAGGAGGAGGAGGAGGAGGAGGAGAAGGAGGAGGAGGAGAACGAGGAGGAGGAGCAGGAGAAGGAGGAAGAGGAAGAGGAGGATTATGGGGAAAATTAGGAGGAGGAATAAGGAGGAGGGGGAGGAGGAATACGGAGAAGGAGGAGGAGGAGGAGGAAGGGGAGGAGGAGTAGGAGAAGTAGAAAGAGGAGGAGCAGGATTATGGGAAAGATGAGTAGGAGGAATAAGGAGGAGGAGGAGGAATAAGGAGGAGGAGGAGGAGGAGTAGGAGGTGGAGGAGGAGGAGGAGTAGGAAGAGTAGGAAGAGGAGAAGGAGGAGGGGGGAATTATGAGAGAAAAAGGGTGAGTGGGTAGTTTGTCGATGGTACCATTTTACCTCAAAGATATAAAATAATAAGGATAAATTCTGTTTAATAATAATCACAGTACCCTTTTCAGTTCTATTACTTTTCACTAATCATTACAGTAGAACGCCGTTTATCCGAACGGCGATTAACCGAATTGCCAATTATCAGAATCGGTCTCAAACTCTCAAGCTCAATAATAAATTGAAAACCAGCGTTTACGACGTGATCGTTGCTTTTCTTACTTTTTTGGAATAGTTCAGTACAGTATTTGTTTCGCTTTTCACATTAATGTAACATCAGTTAACTCTACTTTTCAAATAATATAATAAAGTTTATTCCAACTTTAACACATTCTTTTCCTCCAACTCAATTCCATGGCCAATCATACGAATTTCTGTTCATTTGAATTGATCCCGGTCCCAATTAGTTCGGATAATCGGCATTCCACTATATTCTCAAGAAAAAAAAAATAATTTGGAAAGGGTACTGTGAATATTATTTTTAACAGAAAACACTGATAAAGTAATCCTAAGGAAAGTGAAATGATAAGTATTTTATATTTCTGTATTGTGACAAACAAAAATTTAATTAGGTATTTCGCATGTAACTTAAATTTGTTTATAAATAATTAGTTATTCACATACAGTTGTATTAGGCTATATTCTATATCTCCTCAAATGTACTTTCTTATTGGGCCGCGGACACAATTTGAATGATGTGATAATAACTATATTACTATGAATATAGTGATATATTTCACTTTATATTATGATAATTACTTTGAATATTAGTTAACTATACTACTATTGAAAATTCTTTCTTCTCTAATCAGAGGAATGTTATAATGATTCACTGTCATTCATCAAGGGATATAATATCAGAAGAGAAAGCTGGATGATTAGCAATGTATTGATGGAAATTATAAGGTCATCTTTATTTCTTCCACTGCAAACAATATTGAAAGAAGTAATGAGATTTCCCTTATTAATGATACAAATGACACTAACATTGAGAGATTAAATACTAAGGTAGTTCTTGTGCTATTCTATCTTTTAAATTCATAATATTTATGATACACTCAAAAATGTAGGTTAGACTAAGTTCAATTATGTTTCAAAAGACTATAGTCGTGAAATGTGAGTATCGAGATACTTAAACTATATTATTTCCATATTGGATTAATTGTTTGATAATTCAGTTCCTCAAGAATTGGTTAAAAGAAGGATATTGGGAAGATTGGCCAGGAGTTTTCCATGGTGGGTATTCCCACTAATATCTCAATTTCTTCTGTTAGAACTCCTCAGAGGAGTCATCTTACAACAAACTCCAATTTCCCTTCTTTCTCTCTCTTCTTCCTCCTTCTTCTCCTTCTCTTCCCATTTTCCCAGAGTCAAAGCTTACAGGCCTACTAACCAAATTTAGTGTTAGGTTGAAGTTCTCCCAACGGACTCATCCACATAGCACAAATCAATCTAGTTTGGGATGCATACTCCCACTCTCTACCTCATTCTTTGTGTTCTCTCACTTCTCTTTCATTCGCACTTTTATCACTTTTTTCATTCTAACCCTCCTTCCTTACTCTCACTCCTCTTTTTACTCCCCCTCTCCTCAACAAGCCCTCTGCCACATTTAACGAATCACCTTAATCTTACCTAGTTTAGATTTCTTCTGATTTTATTTCTGTCCAACATACCTTCTATATTATACCTATACCCATTTACCTTCTCCCATTCCCTTATTTCCTCTATCCTTTCTATTTTTACTCACTTCATTATTCGCTCTTTCGTCTCTCTTTTCTCTTACAATACACCTTTTTCAGTCTCTAATCATTTTTATATTCCTTATACTGAGCACTGTTATTCTCCTTTACATCCTCTGTCTCTCTCACTGCATTATCTTCCTGCTCCTCCTCCTGCTCCTCCTCCTCCCCCTCCCCCTCCTCCTCCTCCTCCTCCTCCTCCTCCTCCTCCTCCTCCTCCTTCTCTTCCTCCTCTCCTCCTCCTCTTCCTCCTCCTTCTCATCCTCCTCCTCCTCCTCCTCCTCCTACCTCATCTCTTTCTGTTTCCTTCTATGAGTTTTCACTTATTTTTTTTGCGTTTCCCCCTCCTTATATCCATCCAATCCTGCCAAAATTCTTTGACATACCAGTGTATCATAAACTAACCTTCCTCTCTCTTGTTCTAGTTCTGCTAAAGTCTGTCCAAGCGAAGAAGAAATAATTTTGGAAAGTTGAGAAAATGACTCCAGCTGGGTCAATATTAGTTTAAAGATTATCAATTCAGTCTCGAACCGTAGATCAGAGTTTTTCCTACAATTAGAGACTAAATTGATCTATTTAAAACCAAAATTGACCAAGCAAGAGTTGTTTTTCCATCTTGCCAGAATGTCTTCTCTGCTTAGACAAATAAACTGCTAACATTTTCTACCCATATTTGTCCTCCTTCTCTTTCATTGTAATTCTTATTTTCCTTCCCATTCTCATGTTTTCTCAGTTCTCAAACAATCCTCAATTATTACCTTTCTCCTTCGCTTTTCCCACTCCTACATCTCATCATCATCCTCCTCCTCCTGCTCCTCCTCTTCCTTTTTCTCCTTCTCTTTCTTCTTCTCCTTCTCCTCCTTCTCCTCCCTCTCCCTCTCCTCCTCCTCCTCTTCTTGTTAATCTTCTTCGGATTCGATATCCTTGTTTTCCTTCTTCGATCTGTATATTCTTTCTCTTTCTTCTTATTTCCAGTCTTCTCCGCTTCTTTCTTTCTTCTTATTCTTTTTCTTCTCATTATTCTTCTTCTTCTTCTGACTTTTTTCCTCCTTCTTCACTTCCTCTTCATCTCTTCTTATTATTTTTTAATCGTTCTCCAGTCTTTCTATTTTTGAAGACAAATACTACACACGGAAAAAAAGTGCAAAAAGATAAGGAATGGAAGCAACTAATATTGTTGTTATTATTATTGATAGGCCTATTATTTTCGTAAAATCCACCTTCTCCTCCTTCTCCTCCTTCTCCTCCTCCTCGTCCTCCACCAGCATTCTACTCATTTTCCTCCTCCTAGGTGAGTTAAACCGTGTGACCCGTTTGCGTTGAACTTTCTGGTGACCCAAAGCGGAGCAGAGCGTCGAGTGCAGCCCTAAACTCATTATCTTATTCGACGCAGAGCCCAATCTGCCTGACTGATTCGCAAAATCTTATTGACCGGATAAATTACAAGCGGCTGTGTAACGGATTGTGTCTCTTCCTCTCTTCTTCCTCTTTTCTTTTCCCTCTTTTTTATCTGTTTCCTTTTTTATTTTTCTACTTTTGATTTTTATTTTTCTTCTTCTTCTTCTTCTTCTTTTTTGTCTAATTCTTCTTCTTCTCCTTCTCCTTCTTCTTCTTCTTCTTCTTCTTCTTCTTCTTCTTCTTCTTTTTTCTTCTTTTTCTTCTTCTTCTTTTCTTTTTCTTCTTCTTCTTTTCTTCTTCTTCTTCTTCTTCTTCTTCTTCTTCTTCTTCTTCTTCTCCTTCTTCCTCTTCTCCTTCTTCTTCTTCTTCTTCTTTCTTCTTCTTCTTCTTCTTCTTCTTCTTCTTCTTCTTCTTCTTCTCTCACTTCTCTCTTCTCTCTTCTTCTTCCTTCTTCTTCTTCTTCTTCTTCCTCTTCTCCTCCTTCTTCTTGTTCTTCTCCTTCCTCTTTTACTCCATCTTTTTCTTACTTTGTCCTGTTCTTACTCCTACCCACATCATGTACGTTTGTCTCTATCCATTGGATTCTCTCATCTATCCACTTTTGAAGATTTGGTATGGAACGATAAATTGGTCTCCCATTTCCGTTCACTCAAATTTCTTATCTGTCTCCTCTCCTTCTTCCTCTTCTTTCTCTTCTCACTTCCATTTTCCTCACAGAGTCCTTCATTTCCATCTCCTTCCTCTGATTCACCCACACTTATTCTTCTCCTAATCTAATCTGATCTTCTCCTTCAATTTCTATCATCTGGTTTAGTGTTTATTGGATGTGAATCATCGGATATTCTAGAAATTCAGATGTAGGATATTATTAATTATTAAGGAACAGGATCAAAAATGGATTAAAATGAATTATTTTTGAGAAAGATGGTCGAAAAAAGAGGAATGAGAATTGGCGTGGGACAAAAATGTTGGAGGGGAGAATAAGAAGTGTAAGATGTGATGAACGTGAGATTTTAAAATAATGAGGATAATGAAAAGTCTTGAAACTAGGATGAAAAGAGACGATGAAGTGAAAAAAGATTTGAGAGGAACAGACAGAAAGAGAAATATGGAAGAAGAGAGAGAGGAAGAGAGGAGGATGAAGGATGAGAGATTAAAACAGAGACGTTAGGGAAATCGGCGCTTGACGTTGAATTGATGATTTATAAACTGTCCAAGCAAAGAAGACATTCTAGCAAAATGGGAAAATGACTCCAGCTCGTCCAGCTTGTTCGAGAATTTACAATTTCATCTCAAATTGTACAGCAGGATTTTTTCTACAATTTGAGACCACAATTATGATCTGTGCCTCAATATTAACCGAGCTGTAGTCATTTCCACATCTTGCCAGAATGTCTTCTTCGCTTGAACAGACTATATCTGCAGTGACCCTAAAAAACGGCAAGCAAATTCAGTTAGATGAATTTCGAACCTGTTACTCTCACTTGCAATCTTTTTAGTTCGATCCTTGTCACCTAATACATCACCTAACTCGATTTTATGAGTTCAATACACTTTTCTAGATTCTTTCCATCTAACACAATTTCACGAGTTTGATATTTCTCTTTTCAATCTTCCCTATTAAACACAACGTCATTATTTACTTTAGTGTTCTTCAATCTCACGAATCCAAGTATTAGTTATTATTGTATCGAAGTTATACTAAAATTTCGCGGTGCTACTGCGGCACACCGGTTGGGAAACGCTGATTTATACTATGCCAAGAATCTTGTAAAGTTTCATATCTCACATGACTACTATAATGATTATTTAATATAATAATATTTCTATAACAATTTTTTTCTACAACTGCGCGTAAAACAAGATTTTACGACCTGAATTCTACTCGTAAAGAAGCCCATTTCTGAGGAGAATCTTCATCACGCTCGCTAACCATCTGCGCATGCGCAGTAGAATTACTTTACGCTCGCTAAGCAACTGCGCATGAGCAGTAGAGTTACTTTACACTCGCTAATCAGCTGATCATGGCTCGCCAAAAGTAGGTCAGGTGGAGTCATAACATAACCTAACAAAAGTCAACAATGTCTGATTGTACCTGTACCGGTCATTACACAAGAGTAATTTAATAGTTCGCAGTATTTGAGGACTGAAAAAACTGTAGATTAACAGGTTCGTGCAGTTGAAGAAAAAATATAATATATGTATGTAATTTGCGCGTAATGCTTCTTTATCGCTCTTGCAAAATTATCACGCTCCTATGCGTCGCGTGATAACTGTTTTGCGCAAGCGATAAAGTCGCGCATTACGCTCTTCATACATAAATAGCTATTCTATAGTTCAGCGTTGAGATGAGATAAATGAAGAATCTCTGTACCATTTGGAATGATTTTATTTTAACAAAAATATTCTCATATACTTGTAGTTCGTACTTTTCAGAGTAATCAGGATTATTATCAGGTGAGTTGAAGTATTGGAACTAGTTATATTTGAATGATAACATTCTGAAAGGTACTGTGATTAATTATTGGATTTAATACATTAGAAGCCCTAAACATCGAAATTAACAGTTTAGAGTGTAGACTAAAGAGAGGTCGTCAACCCCTCATCATCACCTCTCCAAGAATCGTCATTTATGTGTCTAAACTCCGCCATTTTATGTAGATACAGCTCATATTTTATATTATCGTTAGCTTACAAAATCCTTTTCCAAGTCATTTTACAAGTTTTTATAGTTTATACTTAGCTTACTCATGCGAACAATGTAATTAGTCTCATTTTTTACTATCATAGCATAGGATATAAACCGATCTACTGTCTCATAATTATCTACATGAATACAGTGATTGAATCTGACTCTAATTCATTCCTCCATTACCCCGCACAAGCCTGAAAGCTCTTGTGAACGACATCCTCATGAAAATGGATGAAAAAATAAGGGAATAATAAAACTATCCTAATTCAGGTGAGTGAAAAAATGGTTGTCAGATCCACAAAGTTTTTTTTTTATAAAATACCATAATTTACAAACTAAACTTTGTAGATCTGACAACCTCTGTTTGAATTTCCACAACATCTCTGATAAAAGTGTGAAAACTATTCTATTCTGTTAAAGATAGATTCCTATTTGGTTTTCAGAGTAAGCTCATCTTTGTCCATTTTTTCCAATACATTCATTCACCAACATTTCCAATAGACAAGTAGCTCATAATCGAAACCTGACCAAAATGCTCCATTCTGGCCTTGTCAAATTCACCGAGACCAGGAATTATGGCAGCGAAACAGCTTATAGCGGCGCTATTCTTATCAGCAGCTGAGCTGTCAATGGCCTTTGTTGCGGAGCGCTGAGTTGGCAGAATTGGTAATTGATAGACCAATCAGCACTCAGTTAATTTCCCCCTAAACTGCTCTGCTACCCTTCCATTCCTTACACATCACCACCCTTACAAATCATGTTTGTATCTGTTCACACGGTGCATGGATTTTGATGTTTTTTTGGTGAGAAAATAAACTCTATTAATTTATATTCTTATCTTAAAGATGGAATAGTAAGGGCTAGAGAGTCTTTCCACTTTTAAATATATCAATATTATCCCTCGAAGAATACATGAATAAAAACTAATATAATAGTAAAGTACAAGCAAAAAAGACGCATTCTAGAAACGAGTTCTAAAATGAATCCATCTCGGTCGATATTGGCTCAAAATAATGAAATTTGTTTCAAATTGAAGGATACTTTCTAATCTACAAGTTCAGATTGAATTCATATTTTTATCACAAATTTTTCACTTGTGAAAGATTTACATATTCGCCGCCGCCTTTTTCTTCACTTTTTCTTCAGAATCTGACTCTCTTCAACTTCCATTAATAAAAAATGCAAATTTATTATTCCTTATCCAGTTATAACCCTTATTGTTGAAAAATGGCGTTTTCTAGCATATTTTTCCAACTATCCCAATAACCGTTGAAGTTACAAACTTCAAACTTGTTTCATTGAATGGAATCCACTCAGTGGACTAAACCACTGGCGGCTCGTGCCCACGAAACAGGTGAAGTGCTCATATCTCTCACTATACGGCACTTCACCTGTTTCGTGGGCACGTGCCGTCAAAGCTTAATGTCGTCAGCTATACCTTCGAGTATAGTATCACTAGCTAAGATTCCTAACTCCCCCCCCCCCCCCCAAAGGAAACCCTCTTAACCCATAAATTTTACAGAAAACCTCCAACTACCAATCATCCGTTAAACACAGAACACCAACACCAATACCTGCAAAATGAAAAGATGGCTACCGCTAAATACAGTATAGTCTTTGCAAGCAGAGAAGCCATTCTGGCAAGATAGAAAAATGACTCCAACTCGGTCAATATTGGTTCAAAAATAATTAATTTGGTCTCAAATTATAGAATAAAATGATTCCTACGATTTGGGACTGAATCATTAATATTTTATCTAATATTGACCGAGCTGGAGTCATTTTCCCATCTTGCCAGAGGGTCTTTTTGGTTGGACTGACTATAACTAGTGATTGATTAATCGCTAGAGACTGGCGTTACTTAATTAATGACAGGGAAGTTCACATACTCCCCTCCCCTTCCCCCACCATCAAGACTCCCTCCCCCATCATGTCACAGAATGACAGCATCGTCATAAGTTATGAATGCGATGTCATTAGTCCCCTAAATGACGTCATGGGAGGGGGCTAAGGGGGTTCACATATGCATGTGCTTGCACTTTTATAACACATACCTTGCCGGAGCAAAGTTCGCAATTAATTAATTATTTTTGCAAAGGTAACATATGTGCGAGAGAGACTAACTTCCATCATATTTTAATTGTGTCGCAACTTTTGTTGACATGTAGCCTATTGTTTTTTTTCTTTTTTTTCGTTTTTCCGTTCTTCTTCTTCCTCTTCTTCTTCTTTCTGTTTCCTATCTACTTTACGTCATACCTTCAACAATCAGTGGAATAGAATCATTTTCAATACTACGGGGTCAAAAAAAACAAGAAAATAATATCGAATTTGTAAACTTTCCAACGAATTATATCAAAAGGGATGAATGTCGAAACATTAGGCTCGATAAATGTACAATACACCAAATTGAAAGTATTTATTTGTGTTTAAATGTCATTGATATTAAAATATCATAAAGATATCACATGTATTTTTTCTTCCACTATCTTTGTCATATCTTTGTCATTGAATGTCATGAATTAATGATATTTCAATAATGTGAATTCTATAAGGGATTTACTGTACTGTAATAAGTGATTCATGAGTAAGTCAATCTACAATTCATACATTCATGAAAATAGAAATATGAATAGAAATAGTTATTTGTGCATCTAGGGACTAAAGTGCAACTTTTTCTCCCTGAGGTGAAACTGTTGTTGCCCGAGGCGTAGCCAAATGCGACAATTTCCCTGAGGGAGAAAAAGTTCTTTAGTCCCGTGATGCACACAACATTTTTCCTCCACCTACACCAATTAATACTATAAGAATGCAGTTAATAAATGTAATCTACAATACTGTCGTAGAGATGACACAACATCACAATCGAAGAGCTGCAGCTATTTCCTGTTTCTGGTCCTGAAAATACAGTTTAGTTGGAAAAAGAAGAAGGAGGAGAAGAAGAAGAAGAAGAAGAAGAAGATGAAAAGAAGAAAAAGACGAAAAAGAAGAAGAAAGAGAAAGTAGAGGAAGAAGAAAGAAGAAAAGAGAAGAAGAAGATGATGATGTAGAAAAAGAAAAAGAAGAAGAAGAAGAAGAAGAAGAAGAAGAAGAAGAAGAAGAAGAAGAAGAAGAAGAAGAAGAAGAAGAAGAAGGAAGAAGAAGAAGAAGTAGAAGGAAGGAAAATAAGAAGAAAAGAAGAAGAAGAAGAAGAAGAAAGATAAAAAGAAGTAGAAGAAGAAGAAGAGAAGAGAGAAGAGGAAGAAGAAGGAGAAGAAAAAGAAGAAGAGGAAGAAGAAGAAAGATAAAAAGAAAGAAGAAGATGAAGAAGAAGAGAAAGGAGGAGAAGAAGGAGAGAAAGAAGAAGAAAAAGAAAAGAGAAAAGGAGAAAGAAAGAAAAAAAGAAGAACAGCAAGAACATGAAGAAGAAGTGATGATCAGATAAAATTGCACATTTTCATATGCTGTATTGATGGAAGACGGTCACCCATGTTATTCTTATGGGTTTACTTTACTCCCAAGGGAAATTTCATTTAGTTTTTCTCCCTAGGGTGAGAATCTGAAGCTTTATAATTCGATTCCGGGGAGTGAAATACGACTTTAGATAGTAGGTGGAGGAAGAAAAATTGAATCAAATCGAATTCAATCAAAATTTTGGTTTTGGATTTATCTTCAATTATTCCTCTTCAGATTGATCATAGAAGAATTAATCCTTCTAATCCATGCAAAATAAACTCCATACCAACTTTTGAATTAATTTTTTCTCCTCTCATTGTTTTAGGAACACCCAATGCTGGCCTGTGCTGGCAGCGAAGAGGGGTGCCGCTGCAATTCCGCCTCGCCATCATGAGCGCAGCTGCAGTCGCGGTTGCAGTGCGGTGCAGTTGCAGTCCAGCTGCAGTGCGGCATGATGCAGTGGCTGCAGCTAGCTGTGGTGCTGGTCAGCTGGTGTATCGCCCTCGCCAACCCCGCACCCGACTGGACCGATTGTCCTAGCTCCTGTCGGTGCAAGTGGACTCAAGGTAAGAAAATATTAACAATGAATAATGCAAAGTTTAAAATAACAACTTGATCTCAAGCAATCAGATTTTATTGTCAAACAATGCTAGTACTATGTGTCGAGAAGTATTAGTTGAAACCACTGGCGGCTTGTGCTAAAGTAGCTTGGTGAAGTGGTATACAGTTGAAGATACGGGCACTTCACCTGTCTTGTGGGTACGAGCCGCCAGTGCTTTAAACTTAGTACTTAAGAGCTCATCATTCTTCCAGATACTACGATTTTCGGACGTCCGGTTTTTGTTTCATTTATAAATTTTACTAGATTGGATAGAGATTGACAAAGACATGATGTGTCTGCGCACATCATATGTTTTACAAGCTTCATTCAATTTATTGAAATTCATAAAGAGAACAAAAACCGAAAAATGTCCAAAAAAATGTGGTACATCAATCAGGACTTTGGATTCACATCTACTGACAGTTAAAACCGTGACAGCCAAAACCTGTAAAAGGATTTGGACGATCCATAATAGCTGTGAACAATCGACCTTCTAGTTCAAAATGTCAGTGAATGTTCACCCTAACAATTGAATTGAATTTAAATACAGTATAAGTAACATAGCAACTCTTAAATTCCTTATTGAATAGGAACTCACTAGAAGCATGAAAATGATACAAATAAACTATAAAGTTAGAGAACTTTTATTTGAAGAAACAAGTGATTCAATTTCTGAACATGAACATTCTTATTATTATTGATATTGTTGCTCTATGAATGGTATTAAATATCAATGACAATGGTTGTATGTGTAGTTGCACATATGAGGAGCCTCCTCCACGATTAATAATGAGTACTTTTTTTTGTTTATTTGTAATCGAAGAAGATTTAAACGATTAAGACATGAATTCCAATTCCATTAGGATATTATTAAATTTTATTTGGTTTAATCGATGCTTTGTAGGAATTAAAATGCTTGTAGAGAAGTGGAATCGAATTCAATGAATTGCCGTCCAAATCAAGAGACTTAGTCAAGAGACATGTCATCAGTATCAGATTCACTGTGTATAAGTGTAATTACTATAAGATACTGTTATTATAAAATTACTCAATGGTATTACACTCTACAATTATTAGTACTTGAATACAATCAAGTCTGAATAGTTCATGATCCCATATATTTCCAATTATCATAATTAAATAGATCAAGACTCAAATGAAATATAGATATTACAAGAGTTGTATTATCATCATACATTGATATACTTTGTATTGTAAAATCAGAAATTGTAAAAGAGTAGAGCTCCCAACAAAAAATTGGCAGTTGTCGAATCATTTTCCCCAATAAACAGCCAATAAAAGAATTATTTAAATGATTGAAAGTAGAATCTAAGCTGTAGGCATAAAACAGCACCTTTCATCTTATTTGCATTTCTAACAGCTGATTTGCAATTGTGTTGTAAAAACTAATTATTGTAGTTTGCCATACAATATTATTTTAGTCCATATCTCACAAAATCTCTGTTTCTCACAGGTAAAAAGTCGGCGTTATGCAAAGACGCCGGCTTCACAGCGATCCCTGGCTCACTGGACTCCGACATGCAGGTACTTGACCTTGCTGGAAACCGAATCCCCTACCTGATGCAAGATGCCTTCAAAAGTGTAGGCTTGCTCAACCTTCAACGCATTTTTCTTAAGAACGCTGGTGTGGTAGAACTCCACAGGGACGCATTTCGAGATTTGAAGATTTTAGTTGAAGTGGATCTATCGGAAAATTTGATCAAGACTGTTCATCAAGACACTTTTGCAGGGAATGATAGGTTGAGAGTGTTATATTTAAACGGTAACCCTATAAGTGAGTTAAGGGTTAGTCAATTTCCGCCTTTACCACATTTACGGACGCTAGAATTGTCGCATTGTAAGCTAAAAGTGATACATCGTGACGCGTTCCTGCATTTAGCTGCGCTGGAAACATTGACCTTGAACGATAACAGGTTGGAACTGGTTTCGGAAAGTGTGTTCCTTCCCGTAGCGCGTTTAAAGACACTAGCGCTCGATGGAAATCCGTGGCGGTGTAGTTGTGAACTAAGAGGTTTCAGGAACTGGTTGCTGGAGTCGAATCTGTACTCGGAGCCGCTCAGCTGTCAGATGCCAACTGTTTTGGCGGGAAAACGGTGGGAGGATGTTCGGCCGCTAGAGTTCGCCTGTGCGCCGGAAGTCAGCGTGCAGGAAACGATGGTACAGGAGGAGCCAGGGGGAAATGTTACGTTTCGGTGAGTAATCAAGGAATAATAATGATAGAATTTGATAAATAGATTTCTTATTCAGTTCCATAACATGCAAAGTAGCTATATTGGTTTCAAACCTGGAAATTGTTTACATTTTGAACCTAAAAGGTTTTAAACTTTAAATTGCAGCATTGCGCTAATGAAGTACAATACAACCAGATGTGTATGATGTGCAATTACTACAATTCACATGAATAATGCCTTGACATAAGACTGTATGCTGAAATTAAAAGTTTGGAACAGGTATAGTTCTCAAGGATCATAACTAAGTGTAATAATAATAGGATTTATTGAAATCAAACTGATAATGTTGAGCATCATTTTTATCGAGTGCATCCAGAGCTGATAACTTTTCTCTTATCTTAGCAATCAGAATTCAACATCACAAACAATTACATTGGATACTAATGTAAGAAACAATAATGAGTCAACTGAGAAGACTTTTTAATCTTCATAGACAATAGGCCTATCATTTTTCAGAACTCAAATTCATTTGCAAGGGAAATAATACATGCTACACCTGATTCTCCCTCCCGATTCGAGTATACTATATCAATTATTTTTTTTTCAATAACTTTTACAACTGCACGAAATACACGTCTGAATTTGATTTCTTTGATTTTTATGGGCTACAGAACAAGTATAATGATAATATAGCATGACTGATATCAATTAACCAATATAACTGAACTACAACTAGCCTATAACAATATTCAACTTGACCCACTTACTACTGCTTACTATTCCCAATTCCTATTGTGAAATTCACTAGTCATTTCCCTTCTCTTTTCAATCTTCTGAATTGATTCAACTTATCCCTTTTTCTACTTCTACTTCCCTATTCCCACTTCTATAAACTTTCCATGGATCATTTTTGAAAAATAATATTGTTTCCACAGGTGTCGTATCAGAGGCGATCCCGAGCCCACCGTTTCCTGGCTCTTCAACGGTCGTGCCCTCGGCAACACAACCACACCTTCCGTATCGTCCGGAACGTCTTCCGTATCATCTGGCACTTCTTCCGGAACATCTTTCGGATCCTCTCCCTCATCATCCGTATCTTCCTCGGGTTCAACTTCTGGAACATCTTTCGGATCGTCTTCCGTATCATCCGGAGCGTCTTCCGTATCATCTCCGGTATCCTCGCATGCGTTGCAAGTGGACGACCAAGTGCTCTTAACCATAGATGAGGAGGATGGGGAGTTGGTGGGTGAGAAGTGGACCACTCTGACGATGTTGAATGTGACCGAAATGGACGCGGGGGAGTACACATGTGCGGCAAGCAATCTGAGAGGCACGGCTTCGGCTAATGTGTCGCTGATTTTGCCTGAGGTTAGTTGATTTTTCGATAATTTTCTATTCGATTTCTTCTTATTTCATCCTATTTGAACAGTTTTAACAAAATTACTTCCTTAACTATCACTTCAACAACAGTACTCAGGATTGCGGTACTAAACAACATCTAGATACGCCTTGCACGCTGAAGATGAGGCTCATTGGCACGGAACGCGTCCGAAAAGCAACAAAATCCTGATTATTATTGTTTAAGTGTAAGTTAATAACATAGACTGTCATCATTCTGTACATTTATGATGTACTTTTCAATATTTTCTGGTACACTGACTAATATTTCATGATCCATTCCATTTTCTTTCACGAACAGATACAAAAATCAAAAGAGGGTATTCTATGAATAAAATAAATTGGTGTTCCAAAACCAAGGCTACACTGTGAAGCATTTTTCATTCATTGTATTCTTTCTATGACAATGAGTTTCAATCACTAAAGACTATTATTTAAGAAAAACTATCAAGTTTATCAATCAATCCAACATCCACGTTCTAAACGTTGATCAATGATATTTTTTAGTTTTCTACTAGCAACCATGGGTTGCTCAGCATTTTCAAATGATGTAAAATCTATCAACAAATAACAGCTCATTCACACGTTAAATAATATGTTTCATTCATTTTCGAAATAGTAATTATACAAGTAGAATTTCTCATACAGTCATTGTCGTATGGTTATAGATGAAAATCAAAATCACTGTGTCCTCTTAGTAATTTTCATTTTAATACAACATGTTTTGTTATCTAGTATGATTCAAAGTGTATAACCTGGAAAAATGTGAACATCTAGTATAATATCTTTGAGATAGCAGAATATGTTTTGTTTAAATAGGAAATACCAAAATGGTACTGTGATTTTTATTTTGTCCTTCTATATCTTCATCAACTACATCTTTCTTATTTAATATTTCAAACTACTTCTATCATACATTGATATACTCTGTCCAAGCAAAGAAGACATTCTAGCAAGATGTGGGAATGACCCCAGGATAGTCAATATTGGTTACAACATATTGGTCAACAATTACTAATTCGGTCTAAAATGTCAGGAAACATTCTGATCTACGATTTAAAATCAAATAAATAATTTTTCAACTAATATTTTTCGAATAATAAATAATGAAGGTAATAAATAAATAGTTTGAGACTATAGACAATCTATAGAGTCCCTACGAAAAAAACTGGGAAATGAATCTGCTGACCATGCTCTCTATATAAATAAGAGAAAATTATAGATAATTATCTTGAAAATCTGCTGACAAATAGATCTCTTTAATATAGTCTACAGCATTGTAATTATAATTAAAGAAAACAATTCATGATTGATTAAACCCTGTTCCATTTTTCTTCCGCAGGTAGTCACAGCCACGACCCTCTCCAAACGCGACCCCTGGCTGAAATACGCCGTCTGGGCTGGCGCGGCAGCCTCCATGCTCCTCATGTCCACCTTGCTACTAATCTGCTTAGCTTGCCGCGTCAGACGCAAGACCGCGCTGCAGATGAGCGGAAAAAACGCTTCCGCAAGACGCAGGCAGATGAAAGCGTCGAACAGCTTCAGCGATCAGGATAAGCGGTTGCTGGACGTTAGTATTACGACGACGACGGATGGGAGGGCGACCGCAACGGGGGGGAGCGGGAGTTGTGAGGCTCTCTCGCAGCAGGATATGGAGATGATGGAGACTAGTATGCAAAGTTTGCCATTAGAGGTGAGCATTATTTATTATAGCCCTATTCTATGGTTTGATTTCTATATCATTGATATTATTTTGATAATAACATAAAATGATATTCATGCTAGATTATACAGGAAATCAATAATGATAAATTATACTGAAGATCAAATAAAAAGATAAGACATTATCGAATTTATGGTATTCATACTAGAGTAGGCTCTATCTACAACAATGAAAATCAATACTACTGAAAATTGGATTCAAAAGCAAGATATTGTTTAACCAAAGACTTCAAACAACAAGTGATAATTGAAGAGAAAATGGGTCAAAACAGAAATCTGTGGTTTGACAGTTTCTTGTATTTTTATTTGATATGGATAACTACTATGCTATCACCTTTATAACTACTCAAATAGTGATTCTGAAGATTATTGTCCCAACAAATATTGACAACAGTGCACTTAATATAAACTGGAAATTTATTTCTCACTCATGTAATTACAACACTGATTTCTAACACGATTTTAATTGAAATCTCATTATTATCACGGATTTACGAAGTTCATCAATTAATCTTCCTGAAAAATTTAAACGAAACAAGAGTATTTCAATAGAAAGCTATGATACTGAAGAATTTTGCTACTGCAAATATTAATAACAAGCCTAAATTGCGATTGTTAATTTGATAATAATTGCATTCTGAAAATATGCAAATATAATCAATAGTAAATTTGATAAATTAGATCAGAGAGGAACAGCGGGCAACAAATTCATTTTTTTACTGTGGACACCTAATAATCATGATCAATTGCACTATGATTCCCATTCTACCATGAATGATAATTAATAGACAAATGGTTTTGGTTATAAGCCTCATGTATCACATTATTGCAGGATTGAATAAATTATGATCGAATTATCGTCTCAAGTTTGTATAAAAGTGGCCAAAGACCAGTACAAAAATCAAGAGAAGAAAGGAGTCTTTTGAGATCTCAGGAAAACAATAGACAGTTTTTAAAGAGTAGATAAGGGAGAATACTGGAAGACAATGTGTAAGAATGAGAGGGAGAGATGTAGTACTATGATTATTATTAAACTTATCTGTTTTCAGAATAAGAGAATGGGTTAAAAGGTAGAGAGGGAGAAAAGGAAAATTAAGAAGAATAAAGGAAGATAAAGAGGAAATAAGTAAAGATCAAACTACTCAATTGACGTAACTTAACTTCTAATTCAGTTCTAAGTCGAAAGTCACATCAAAGATATGAAGAATTACAATGAGAGTAACTTTCTCCTCTCACACTTTGATCCTTCTTTGTCCTTTTCCATTTGTGAATACCTACTTCAATGTCATTATCAATCCTTATTCTAAATGTATCTGATGTCAGTTACAACCATCTATATTGTATTCAATAATAACTTTTTTCTATGATACTTTTTTCAGGTGTGCGACCAACCAGTCCACATAACAATTGAGAGCCATGGCGGAGCTGGCAATCATCAATCAAATGGCATGGAACCTGTTGTCTTCCCCCCTCCACCCGAGTTCTCGGGCAACTCATCTCTCCCCACCACCGCCTATGGAAACATATTCATTTCTGTTTCCGTTGGTCAGGACGGCAACGAGCCGCCACGCTACCCTGACCTCCTAGATCTACCGCACAGGAAGAGTAAAAGCGTTGGAACTGACACATCAGCATATTTCCCAGCGTTGCCAAGTGGTGCCGACGCATCAACCTACTTCACCGCTCTACCAAGGCAACCAAGCGAGTTTGCAACGTTGCCACGTCAGCCGGCCGAATTTGCAACGATGCAAAACGGCGTCACCGACGTACCTCCCTTCTTCACAACGTTGCCACGTCAGGCGTCAACCAACAGTGAAGCTACACAGTTTTTCACAACCAGCGTTGCAAAAGATGGTCCTCCATTCTTTGCTGCGTTGCCACCTCGAGCATCAGATTTTGCAACGTTGCCGCGTAAACCTTCCGCCAAAGTAGACCAGTGCATATCCACCACAGCAACCACCACTCCTAAACTACCTCCCCACTACGACAATATGGGACCGCGTGTAACCGCTAAAGGTAGTTGTTCCACTTTGTCTCTGCCCGATGCTACTGTCACCACAAATAATTCTTCAACCAACACACTAGAGTCACAAACTGAGGAGGATATACTCCCTCCTCCTCCTCCCCCACCCCTTTGTTCGCCGTTAACAGTGGAGTATGTGTCCCTATGAGACACAGTGTGAACGTTGTTCAGCCGAAACTGAAAAGTGTCTAGAACATCTCACAGTATCACAGCAGTGAATGGAGTCTCCTACTTTTTAAAAGTGATTACAAACTGGTGTGATTGATGGCTAGAGATGATTTGGGTGTATCTTATTGTTTCAGATGTCATGCTAAGGTGGGTATTACACATTAATATTTTCTGTTACATATGAGATCATGTGAAAAGAGATGCTGATACAAAATCACATCTTTTCATGTTATCGCATAATAATAATTATTATAATTGAAATATGATTGTGTAAAATCATCTTAGCTCTGTTTCGTAAAAATTTGTCCTCAAGTTACAATAACCTTCTTTCTCTTCTCAATACTAGTTACACATCTCATTGTAATGGCTTTTTTTTACATGTTCGGGCTGACAATTGAAACTTTCTTGTTGCCTAATGGAGATCACTGATCTCGTACCTGAATTCAACTATATCATTGATTCCATTTTCATTTCAATTTTCGGAATAATTAATTGATATTCAATAAAGAATGATAGTCAAAAACCTTACAGTGTTATTCCACTTGAAGAATTCAGGTGAATGTTCCCAGAAAAATATCTCCTACCTCCATAATGATACAGTACCATCATTACGTCATCACATAATGTATTTCAATTCAGTTCAACAAGATTGGATGAGTGTATTTCCAGTCATTGAATCTAGTTATTATTCTTGTTCTCCTCTTATCAAATTATTCCATTAGTTTTAATTACTAGTTTCCAAATGATATTGAGCATGGTGTGATATGTGAAAGTACAATAAGAAACATTCCAAATCAAAGATGCACTGGAAAAGGCCTATATGACGTTCAACATGAGTAATATATGTACATTTATAGTAATAAGTGAATAGAAATTGCATAATCTTCCAAAGAACTATATTTTGCTCTGTAAAATAAATTAATGTATGATAAAGTATGGAAGGATTAAGATTGTAATAATTTGTTGAAAACTGTATTGATTTTTAATACCTATTCTAATTTCAACAAAGATTTCCATTTATTTTATCACAATTTATGATTAATAAGCTGCTTATAAGAGATTTTAGATAGAAGTATTGTTGGATAATGGAAATGATGAATAATTTTCATGGACAAGAGCACTGGAAACAAGTTTCTTTGTCACTGAATAGCCTACCTGCTTTACTCTTCATATAATTTTGAGAATTTTATTCCTATTTTGGTATTTCTCCTGGACTATAAATTATTGTTTGAAGTGCTGCAAAAAATGAAACCTAGTTTCGAACTTATTAATCAAAATTTGGTATAAAGTTTTGGACAATAGTCTGTGTTTTAACCAATCAGTTTACTTTTATCTGTAAAATGAATAAATAAATAGATTTTCTGATTCTTGATTATTGATTATCAGCATTGTTACTTCAGAAGACCATAATAATTGGTCAATAGAATTCCAATTTTTATAATAATGAATAACAAGGAAGCGGAGTAACTGTGTTAATTGATCAGAGGAAATATGAATTAATTATTTAGAATATTATTTCAATACAGTTTTATTCCAATATTATTAATGATAATGATGATAAGAATGCATATTTCTCTCAATTATTACGAAAGTATTATGTTTGAAATATGCAACAAAATACCTTCCTCCATTCCTGTACAGACATATAATATCATTTTATGATTGTCTGGATTTTATTTATGCTTCCAATATAATTTTCATCTTATATTTATAATCTTTTCTAGCTTATAAATTATTCGTCTTCTATTATTACCTTGCTTTGGTAAGAAACTAAGTATGAAATTGTATGTATGAGATCGAAGTGAAAATGTAATAATTTTATAAAACTAATAATTATAATCATCGATTCTGAAAAGTAATCTAGAATATAACTGACGAATAATTTCCTTTGTAATGTAATATAACTATAGATCATGGATTAAATTCTTGAAACCTTAATTTTCCTATTGTTAATGGAATATTTGGGATGTGATACTATTGATTATTATTGATTATAAAAAATGTATGTTTCAATGAATTTGTACTTCATGCGAGATGATAATTATTCAGTTCCACATTCACATTCATCATTTACTCTCATGTAGACAGACTCACATTCCATAATTTATTGTTAATATTGGAACAAAAAATTAATTTTCATCTGGGATATTTAATTATATTCTAGTCATAAAAACTGTGTAAATTTGAATTCTTTGAGAAATAGCATTAATTTTTTCAAGTTACTCAAGAAAACTGTGTATTATTTGTGCTTGAAAATTGTAGATAAGAAAATAATATCATGCCTATGTTATAATATATTATTTATTTGTAAGCTTTCACCTCTCCACCCTACGGCCTAAAAAGTTTGTTAAAATATCAAAACTGAATGTATTCATCAATAGTATCACATTTCTATTTTTTTGACAATAGGAAGATCAGTCTCCAGATTCATGAATCTCTGAAGGAGGAATAATATATCACAATTTCTCGATTATGATTGTAAAGAGTTATATCATCATTTTGTATAGAAATAATAGAGGTTTTTATTGAAATAAACTTTGAAACTATAACTGTCTAGAGTTTTATTTATGCATGAGTAACGTTTCCTTCTCATCTAATTAAACTTTATTGATATAAATAAAAAGTCTCAAATCCTTAATATTGATATTCTCATATTGGGATTTTTTCCCAAGTGAATTCTCTTCGCTGAGTAAATTTTACGCAGGATGAGACCTCAGATAGAACTTCCCAGTCTTAACTTCGCCGCATGAAGAGCATTATTTTCCAATTTATTACCACTGCACTGGGAATTTCTCTAATAAAGTTTCTTCTTATGATGAAAGTAATTAAGAATTGACATGAATTGTGAGAAAAAGAATGACATCGATTGTGATGTGGACTAGTTACATCATTATTGTATAAAATGGAGTGGATGACAATTCACTCCCGGCTCTTACCCACGAAAAAGGGAAGTGCTGTACCGTAAAAGATATTGGCTCTTCTCCCGTCCCGTGGGCACGAGCCGCCAGTGGATGCCATCTTAAAGGTGGGAAGCCTCAATTGTGATTATATTCATTAGGGTATATTATATTCAAGGCTTTTCTCGAAAAAGTCCAGATGTCGAAATGAACAAGCTTTAGGTCATTAAAAGCATTCCAATTCATCTCACGTGTGATTACTGTTAACCAAACTTATTTCAGTTACTTCCATGGCACTGGCGGTTCGTGCCCAAGTGATGTACCGTAAAAGATATGGGAACTTCACCTGTTTCGTGGGCACGAACCGCCAGTGTTCCATGCATGGACACTAAATGTATCAACTTTTCAAGGTGTTTCTACTAATGAGAGTCTAGAGTCTAGAATTTGAAATACATGTGTATCGAAATTCACATTACAATAATACATGTGTAAGACTATTAGAAATAATACAACTGGACTATATAATTGCCCATTGGAGGTTTCCCCCATCGATAAATTATGCCACAAACCAATTCCAATTTCTTGGCCTTTTCAATTAACCCACAAAGCCCCGCAAAGACCGTAACCACTTTATGAAAAGCCCCCGAAGCTGTGTTACGTAAGCCCCCTCGGCCAAAACACAGTCCAATACAGGTTATATATTAGGCAACAATATGGCTTACCTAATAAAATAGGTTACGCGAATATTTCCCGAAAAAAACGGTTTCCCCAACAGCACGTGACTATAAATCGTACACTGCTACGTAAGCTGAACGGTTTCCCGCCTATTTTCAAGGGCTGCAAGGTGAAAAAGCGCGGGAAAACGGAGGGGTTTCGAAATAAATTGCAACCTGCGGCAAAGTTGAACCCTCCTGGAAGGGTTTGGGTGAGGGAGAGCCCCCCTGAAAAGGTTCAGGGGTTGGGAAGGTCCCCCGAAAAAGGTTCAAGAGTTGGGAAAACCCCCCTGGATGGGTCAAGGGTTGGGAAATTCCCACCTTTTGGAGGGAAAAGGGATGGGAAACTCACCCATGTCGGGTTGGTTGGGGGTTGGAAAACCCCCTAAAAACGCTTAAAGGGTGGGGAAGCCCCCCAGGAGGGTGAAGGGTTGGGGAAGGAACCCCCCAGACCCCTGTAAAACAAAAGGGGAATTTAATAACATCGCCTGTAATAATGGCAACAAGGTAGCTAACACAAAATGGAATTACCAGGCAAATATAAACAAAGCTGTAGTGAGCCCAGCTCTGCTACCCTGGTAGGCTCTCTATAATAATATATAGCGGCTTTTAATCTAGGTGCGATCGTTTGATGACGATAGAGGTCGCCTGTTGAAATAATATCCGTTTATAGGAGGTTGAAGATTTAAATTTATCAGTAGAGATTAGATTATTAGGATTCAAAACAAAATCACATCAAATTTATTGAGGTTTTCAAAAACAAAACATATTAAAATTTAAACTTTTGACTTAAATACAAAACAGAATCACCTGCAAGGAAAAATCCTGTGCGCAGGTGAGAGTAAACTGCATTGGACTTATAAAAATAAAGGCTCAGTAAGATCCTACCATTGAGAGCATGCTAGTTTGTATTATATCTGGCGAGAATAAAAATTGAATTTACAGCAGATAAAACTGATGTTTCCCTAGATCCTATACAAAACAGCAAGCTTTCAATCACTGGATGTGACATACTTTTTAAAGAATTTAACTAAGATTGAAATAAGTATATCAGTATTAGTGAAACAAATTAATATTCTGTGCCTGGAAGATAAATCATACAATTATTATCACATTCCACAGTTAACAGTTGTGGTGTATAAAAGCAAGTTTACGAAATGGCTTTTCAACATAGGCTAGCTTAGAACAGAAGAGCTGCTTCATTCACCTCCCACTTAGAAAATAATTCAGACATTTGTAATTCTTTCAACTTGATATAAATCATCTTTAATTTTCAATTTTTAAAAAAAATGTATTATTGCCGGTCTTGGGTCCTCTTGCTCTCCTACAGCTCGGAATGTCAAAGTGCACAATACACTGGAATCTAAATTTTTCTCTATTTTCATAATATGTTATGCGAATCCGCTTCTCCTATATAGAAGAAATCAGGAAATGAAACTCATAAACTAATACTACTTACTGCTCGAAGGAACTCTCCCCCATTCACAGATGCGCAGTCTTCTTGGAGGATTTCCACTCTGTCAATATTGTTCAATAATTTCCGATCGTGGATAATGGATTAGTGCTTCGAGTGTTACTTCTGTGTTTGGTTCTATGAAATTTGAAGAGAAAATCCAAAATTCCAATAACTTTGTTCAATATTAACTACCAAAATAGTTTCCCAACATGGGAAATTGTGGTTATGTCGGCTGTGGAACTTTTTCGGAACTCCTCACAAAATGATCCATACGAAATAATAACAATATTGTTCATTTTTTCCATTCATTATCGTATGTGTTATTCTTATTTTATTTCTATGAATGAACATAATTTTGATGTATTTTTATGCCATGTGGAATAAATAAATTGAATTGAATTGAACACTGATTTGGTGGAGATAGTAGGCTACCAAATACTTATAGTATACTCGATTATTATTTCCAATTATTGTATGAACTGAGTAAGTTAAGCAACAACTTAATTTGATTGTTTATTTTTGTCAATTTGTATTGAAAATGTGAAAATAAATTTATTCATTTTTAAATGAGACAAACTGTTATATTGAGTAGCTAAAATCGTTTCGACCTGCTACCAAAAGTCAACTCAGCTTCTGCTTTTGAATATTTTAATAAAATCGACTTACAAGAGTAAAATCATATCAATTTTCTTGGTGTGAATTGGTATTTTCCTTCGCATACAGCAGTCTATAATTTCTTTGTAATGTATCAGAATGGATACAAAACAGTAATATTGGATTCTATCAATTCCAATTATTGACAGATTTCCAATTCGAAATGCAGGAGAATATCTCTACATTATTATCTTGATCGTTGATAACTTAAATGATTTATCCATAACTGATAAAAATAGTAGAGTGAAGTGTTACAAAATCGTAGGTCTCTTTTGAACCGGGAGTACTTTATCAATATTTATCATTAAAGAATGGAACAATTTATAATATTTGTTCTATTTATGTTCAATTTATGATTATGTTTTATTCCCTATAGGGAATAGAACTACTGATCATGTAGAATTCACATGGGTTGTACCAACACCTACTAATACATCATAATAATACCTAATAATAATATTAGATGTATTAATATAATAATAATATGAATAATATAATATATGATATAATAATAATATAATGCATGATAATTAATACACCTACTAATACAGGTGTTGGTCAGACCAAGTGATTGACTTTGTAAAGTTATCACATGTTTGCCTGCTACACTCATTACATCAATAAATTAAATAGTTATAATCACCTCCAACTACCAACTGAATCATCCATCTCAACTCCACTATCAACTCAACTTCACTACAGAACTGAAGACATCGTAGGGCACGCAACATACAATCACGGCGTAGTAAGCACTTATAGGCTCGTTTTACATGAGGTATATCTTAATACCAAAGAGCACCATGTCAATTACATGTTTTAAGAGTAGGGGTCTGGTTTCTACATTTCCTCTGGGTCCCTCAGACCCCTCCTAAACCCTTCTCCACTACCTGAAACCCTCTCAAATTTCCTTTGTACCCCAACAGATCCCCCTCATACAATTCCAGACCAGACCCAAACCATTCTGGACTCCCAAGACCTATCAGATCATGCAGGACCCCCTTCTAGACCTCCCTGAACCCCAATCAGATACTCCTAGCTCCTCCAGACCCTTTCAGACCAGCTTGACCGTATAACCTTATTCTTTTCTATAATAATCAGTCATTTGACCCACTTCTACGCATGCGTAGTAGATCGTATTTCGCACTCAATTATGAATTATTGGCGATGATATGAAGGAATGCCTACCCTTAAACAGGGTACGTTAAGAATTAGGACAAAGTATAGGCTATCTATAATATTGCATGTATCTGTTTAAAACCTTCACGTATTATGTAATAAATTGACTGACAAATAAACTTCTCTGTATGTGTTATTGAGCATCCAGAGAGATTATTAATCTTATTAAAAACTATTAGCCTAAATGAAAAGACAAGACGTTGTCAAACCAATGATTTATTAAAAAATCGAGATAGGCCTACCGGTTTCGGTTGTTACACCAATATCAATTTTATCCATTATCCACAATTATCCATTATCAATTCAGGTTGTTACAACCGGTATCACTTTTCGATAAATCAGTGGTTTGACAACGTCTTGTCTTTTCATTTAATATGGATAACTACCACAATATCACCTTCACAACTACTCAAAAAGTTATTAAAAACTGCTAATTTCGCCGCTTGTATTGAGCTGTAACAACTTGTTCGATCTACTACTGGAAGATAATGCTAATTCAAATTCCGTGTCAATTTGCAAGAAGAAAAATTTATCTTCTATGAAATATCATCTCATTATATCTCTCTCAAATAAATCTCATTGAACGTATCAAATCGAAAGTAAAAAAAAATGCATATGTTTCTTGGATAATATACTTCTCACCCAGAATTGCCTCTGCCGGTTGTAGTTTTCACATTTACAATCTTTTAAATCAAAATTGAGAGTGAAAAATCTATTTCAAATTCTAGAAAATTCATTTCTTATAATATTTTTACCACAAAAAATTGTTAAAACGAGTGAAATAATTTATGTTTGCCTGTAATCAACAATCGAAAGCTTGGCAAAAATATGGCTGCTGGCGGGAAAAAGTTTGATATAAAAAAAAATGTAATGAAGCGCTCCACACCAATGGTCACACTATTATTATACAGTCTCTATAGCTTCAATATTGATTTAAAATTTGTAAAAAAAGTTTGTGTTGTTTAGTTGTAATTATAGTGATATTTCACCGAGAACAAACAATCACATAGGAAAAGATCAAATCTCCGCTGAACCGATGACAGGCTCAGTAGGCAAACAGGGGTTTCCGTGTGTTATAGCGGTTGACGCCCACCCTTATACAGGGTGCGACAATAATTCGGGCCTGCTATTATCGCCGCTTAGTGGCTGGTAGACGCCTCGGGGGGTTTAAGACTTAGCGCGTGTGAAGGGGCCGCTTTAATTGAAATTTATCGCTTTTGAATTGAGACTGTTCGTGCGACGCTTATGGGAGCTGGGGGGAAGGGGGGTATGTTAGGGTGTAGGGGTTTCTTGAAAGAGGAAACGCAAGAGTAAGGAAGCGAGAGAGACAGTGAGAGAGAGAGAGAGGGAGAGGAAGTAAAACTCTCTCAACATTTCTACTTCCATATTCATCTCATGTATTTGGTTTCCATCTGATTTAATACTTCCTTGAACGTTTGAGATTAATATTATAAGATGATGATAATAATAATAATGATATAACTATCATTGTAATGAACATTGTATTATTATAATACTTGTAACTGTAATGATAAAATACTGAAAAACAATACCAGGGGTAGTGCGCGAAAAGCTGTTATAGATTATCCACTTCATCAATAGCAACACCTACTAATACACACTGGCGGCTCGTGCCCACGAAACAGGTGAAGTGTTGTACAGTAAAAGATACGGGAACTTCACCTGTTTCGTGGGTACGAGCCACCAGTGCTAATACATCGATTTAGTTTAGTCTGTCGAAGCAAAGAAGACCCTCTGGAAAGATGAGAAAATGACTCCAGCTCGGTCAATATTGGTTCAAAAATGATTGATTTATTCTCAATCGTGGGGAACATTTTAATCTACAATTTAAGACCAAATCAATACTTTTTGAACAAATAATATTGACTCAGTTGGAGTGTATAGTAAGCTGGAGGAGCTTAGCTGGAGAATAATATTTATTATAGCTAGAGTCATTTTCTCATCTTGCCAGAGCGTCTTCTTTGCTTGGACAGACTATAGTACGGGTTGTCAATACATAGTTAGGAAGTTCCTGCATATTTCCAATAGATAGAATGGATTGTCTACTAATCTGATAGGTCAATAGGACAAGTTTCCTATTCACCAAGTAGCCTATAATGGAAAGTAAATCACTGAAAGTTATTATGATAATTATAATCCTATACAAAAGAGAATCGAAGAACTTGATTTGGTGTTTAATAATGATGGAGAAATCGGTTTTGAAAAATGAATCCTCTCAACTACTAATGTATCTCATTTTTTTTGACTCAACAATTATGTAACTCATGTTCATAGGTGTAATGTTAGAGAGAGTTTCTTTGGAGGAAGGCTTAAATAACTAATAATTGTTCATGTTTCTTGACAGATTAAATTTCATTATACTGAAACATTGAACTACCTTGATTACAATAATAATCATTTTGCAGTTAGTTCCAAAATAAAAAGTGAAACCAAATGGGTAAGAACAGTTTATATCATTGTCAAACTTCGCAAAAAAGACTCTCAGAAACTCACTTCACTTTGGTAACTCATGTGCAAGATTAATAACATAATGAGATTGATAGTAACAATAGTTATTCTTTCTAAATTCGGGGGATGTTAGTAGTAAGTTCACTTTGATAAAGGAAAAAGAGTAATTTGTTAGTTGAACCATTCAAAATTAATTCAAGCTTGAAGTCTCCTTTACATTAAACCGACTACTATCACAAGTCCTTGAGTGGAATATTTCCTTGAGGAATGATGATGGCTTCTTGGTGACCACTTAATTGCTAGGACTAAAGTATCCCTTAGGAGCCAAAGGGCTATTGCAAAGAAGCTGGAAGACGGGGAAGGATACTCAGAGAAGAAAGAGAAAACAGAGAAGGTTGAGGAGAAAGTGGAGAAGGAAATGATGAGAATGATGATGAAGAAGAAGAAGAAGAAGAAGAAGAAGAAGAAGAAGAAGAAGAAGAAGAAGAAGAAGAAGAAGAAGAGGACGGAAAAAGAAATAAGTATAGAAAAGAGTGATAGATGATAGGAACAGTGTGTATGAGTAAGAGGGAAAAGAAAGAGAGAGGTTATGGAATTAGAGGATGAAGTCGGAGGAACAATGGAAGAAAATAGAAGTGAGAATGAATGTGAGAATGATAGAGAATGGAAATTGAAACAAGTGCGAAAGAGAGTGTGTGAGAGAATGAAGAGGATAGGCACCATTATCTTGAAGATATGAGTTTCAATAAAGGAAGATGTAAGTGGGACCCAGGGCTTGTACAATATGTACAATATACATGTACCTAATAAACTCGAGGTCCCTTTTGGGATCAAAATAACGAATATTCTGGCAGTGGAAATTACAGGCTAGAATACATGAAGTAGAGTTCAAAAGGAGTGAGAAGTAAAGAACAAGAGGAAAAAAAGTGAAGGAAGGAGAGATGAGAGGGCAAGAAGAAGAGGAAGAAAGAAAAAGAGGGAGAAAGGAGAAAAAAGAAGAGGTGGGAAGGCTTCGAGGAGAGGGAGTAAAATGGAAGAAGAGGAGATAAGAAAGCAGAAGAAGAGATATGAAGGAGAGAAAAGAAGAGATGAGAAGGCACGAGGAAAAGGAAGAAGAGAAACGTGGATACAGAATTATTTATGGAATGAACGGGTTAATAAGAAGAGATAGCATTGAAGAATTGATAATTCGGAATAATTGGGTGAAATAGTGATGGAGAAGAAGTACAAAAGGGATAGAAGAGAAGGAGAGAAGAAACTAAAAGGGAAAGGGAAAGGAGAAAAACTGGAGAATTCAGAGGAAAAGCATGAATAGTTGAAGAAGGAGCGACAAATAGACAAGAACAGTAGGAGGTACAGTAAATTGAGAAGAGGAGAACCATAGAGGAAGAGAAAATTAATTGGGAGAAGAATGAGGAGAAAAGAGGGATAAGATGCAATGAATAAAGGAAAGGGAAGAGAAATTTAGAAGAGAAAATGAATAAGACATGTGGAGGGAGAAATAAGAAGGCGAACATAGATAGATGATTGAAGATAGGAAATTGGAAAAATCAATTAAAATAGATAGATGAAGAAGGAATATGAAGTGGAAAACGAGCAAAAACAATTATATAAAATCTTAACAAGTTGATGATATAGCCTACCCAGATAGCACAAAAAGCTGGAATCAAGCTGGTTTCCTGCTGAAATTTTCAATTTAACAAACTGGATGCAAGCTGAAATTTACAGCCATTAAGCTGTAATACAGCTGAATTCAAGTTAAGAAGTTACCACGTTTCAAGCTGTTTACAAAGCTTGGAAGTTCAAGCTGGAATCAAGTTAAATGACCCAAGCTTGAGAACTCAAGCTGGAATTAAGTTAAATGATCCAAGCTTGATAGTTCAAGCTGGAATCAAGTTGAATCAACAAGAGCTGGATTTAAGCTTGGAACGTACAGTCTTTAAGCTGTAATACAGCTGACTTCAAGTTAAGAAGTTACCACGTTTCAAGCTGTTTTCAAAGCTTGAAAGTTCAAGCTGGAATCAAGTCTAATCATCCATGCTTGATATATCCAGTTGAAAAAAAGCTGTTATTATATTAAACACAAAATATTGACCAATTATGGAAAAGGAAAAGAATACAAAAGAGAATACAGTGAACAAAATGTTAATATATATTGGAAGAAAAATACAAATCCACTCACAAATCTGACAAACAAAAATGAATTGTTCTGTCAGTCCGCCTATTTCACATTGTTAAACATAACAGTTATTTGAAAGCTGCATGATGTATTCCTGTATGTATTTTTTGATGACAAAATTTAATTTCTTTTCTTTGAATCGATCATAAAGCACCGCTGCATCCCCCATGTCAACAATGATTACTTGTTACACTCATCGAACGGCCCTGAAAGAAAAAATAACAAATCATAATAAAGTACATAATTATACATTTCAAATATCACAGTAATTTTGGATAAGAAAGAGGAGAGGAATATAGCGAGCAAAGTAAATAGAAATCAAAATATAAGTAGGCTAACTACAACCGAACAAGAAGAAATAATTCAGTATTCAACTTTGTCATCTATCAATATTTTAAATTTTTGAAGCAAAACTAAAATAAACTTACTATATAGGCCTATTATAGTAGCCATTATAGCTGATGGATTGATAGGCATAGGCTGAAGAAAATTTAGGGTTAACATCTAACTTGTATAATTTAATAAGTTATTTGAGATGTAAATCCCAATTTGGAATTCATTTACTTTTGGACAATACTAAAATTATATCCCATGTACAATGAAATCAAATGAACGTATTCCACTTACCTTTGCGTGTTTATAAATAATGTAAAGTTTTCGTAATAGAAAATCCAAAAGTTGGTAGAAAAAGAAAAAGAAAAAGAAAAAGAAAAAGAAAAAGAAAAAGAAAAAGAAAAAGAAAAAGAAAAAGAAAAAGAAAAAGAAAAAGAAAAAGAGAAAGAGGAAGGAAAAGAAAAAGAAAAAGAAAAAGAAAAAGAAAAAGAAAAAGAAAAAGAAAAAGAAAAAGAAAAAGAAAAAGAAAAAGAAAAAGAAAAAGAAAAAGAAAAAGAAAAAGAAAAAGAAAAAGAAAAAGAAAAAGAAAAAGAAAAAGAAAAAGAAAAAGAAAAAGAAAAAGAAAAAGAAAAAGAAAAAGAAAAAGAAAAAGAAAAAGAAAAAGAAAAAGAAAAAGGAAAATAAAAAGAAAAAGAAAATCTAGAAAGCAGAAAAATAAGATTATTCAGTTGATTTTTTGACATAGGACAAAGAAGGTTGAAGCAAGGGAAGAGAGCAGAAGGGACAACTGGGTACTGAGTTATTATGGGGAAGGGTTGGTGAGATGCAAATAATGGTAACTTATACCTTACATGGTTACTTTACAAGCATTATCAGGTCCCTAGCGCATATGCTACCATGTGAGATACTGCTTCCACACATGGGAACTGAGATATTACATAGAGATCATGAATAAAGTACAGGCTCTGAAGATGGTTGAGTTTGACCAAAAGGTGGCTTTATAATATTATAATCATACAGTATAGTTGTAATAATAATTTATCATAATCTGGGAGTCTATGTGAATTGAGCTGATTAGTTAATGAGTTGAATCTCACCTTTTAAACTTGTACTTTTCAAGTTTAACTGGTATTTGAGCAATACCTACAAATACATGTAGTGAATGTATATAATACTAATATATGTATTTATTAGGTATTGATTTGAGCTACAAACTCAAGTAGGTGATTACATAACTATAAAACAACAATGGATGGTTATATTCACAATAATAATCAAGTAATAAAACATAGCTAAAATTCATGGTATAGAGCTATTGCCAAAAAATAGGGCGTTTTCATCTGTTCCTTGTGCGTTTCAACAGCAGAATAATAATGTTGTATAACCAACCAGCTGGTTCAGTTGTATTATTATTATTTATTGTTACAATTGCGACTTATATCAAGTACTTTAAGCAAAGGTGATGAGTGGATGATGATGTTTAGGCCAAGTAACTAGCCAGTTCAAGCAACAGACAAAGCCACCTTATTTCGCACCAGTTATAAATTCAATCAATATCTAAGTCATGTTAAATTGAACTGGTTGAAATGAATTTTCCAATATGTATGATAGCTCAACTTTATTATAGGTTCCAAATTCAATTCAGTAAAGCTGTGCGTACATTGTTGAATATTTCATTTGAGGAAATCGATAAAATGTGATACAATGCACAATGATTGAAATATTACATAAAATTTAATACATTATACAATAAGTATTGTTTTATGATTCATAAAACGTATATAGCCCAAATGGTGATACAAGCAAGACGTCTAATTCTATTCTTCCAACAAATAAAAAATAAAATCGAAACGGTAACAACTCAACAGTCTTATATTTAAATCTTTTCTCTGGTATAGTCTTTCCAAGCCTAGAAAACATCCTAGCAAGATGGGAAAAGTTATAAATTTACTCTCAAATTATAGAAAATACTTTGTTGTCCAATTTGAGACCGAATTGATAACTTTTGAGTCAATATTAATCGAGCTAGAGTAATTTCCCTATCTTGCCAGAATGTCTTCTTTGTTTGGACAGACTAGCGCCTTTTACACTCTGCCAGCTTCTGTCTGATCCGTCTCAGCTCTTAAAAAACGATGATGAATAAAAATCTCAGAGCCAGACAGTGTTCAACAAGACGTCCGTTGTCCCATTTGAAACGCACGGCCGTAAACTGAACGTTTCACGCAGGGCTGTAAAACGCCGACGCTGTACTTGGTTGCAGGAGTTAAAGCTGAAGGCCGGAGAAAGAATAAAATAAATTACCTAGAGAAAAGAAAAACCTGAGGGGGGGGGAGAAGCGGGAGTGGAAGAGTAAGAGAGATAGAGTGAGAGAGAGCGTGAGAGGGGAGAATGAGAGAGGAAAGAGAGGGAGTGAGAGAGAGTGGATGAGAGTTTCTGTTTTAGATTCGACGTTGGGTCGTAGGACGTATTCTTCGTTCACGATCCTATAGTCTGTCCAAGCAAAGAAGACCCTCTAGTAAGATGGGTAAATGACACAAGCTCGGACAATATTGGTTAAAAAATCATCAATTTGATCTAAAATTGTAGGAAACAATCTGATCTACTATTGAGACCACATTTATAATTCTTGAACAAATATTGACCAAGCTGGAGTCATTTTCCCATCTTGCCAGAGAGGTCTTCTTTGCTTGGACAGACTATACATGTCAGCTCGGGTCAATCCCTGTCTAGCTTTTCTTGAAACGTAAAGTCTCAGTTGAGACAAGAACTTGGTTTAAAATTCTATGGAAAAGCTGCAGTGAGGAAATAAACCCAGAGGAAATTCCAAAAGAATTCAATGAAATCGCTTCTACTTAAGAATTGATTTGGTTTTATTAAAAATGTCGTAATATTTTTGTTTTCCCTTCAAATTTTCAAATAAATTAGAGAATTATTGTTGGTAGGATACAAAATTATGTACAATATTCCTCAACAATATCAACGCTTTTCCAATAAAACTTTTCTGAATAAAATACAGGAATTTACTAGAACTAGGAAAGGCTACAATATTATCCATAAGATAAGAAAGACAGTTGGAGCCCTTTCTTACACTACTTGACCGTTGAGAAATTTTATGCTTGATAACGTGTTTTGGATTGACACGTTAAGTCGTCGGTCCCAGCTACCTATAAACCAGTAGTTAGGTTAGGTCAGATTCCCTGAAACTTATCAAGTGCGACCAGGAAACTCCGACACCAGACCTTAGCCAACACGGTCTCACGGTATTTCTGTTATTATCATCTTAATAATAGAACATTCATAGGAGAGCCTTCCTTGACCTATCATGAGTTGCTCCTTGCTCTATTCAACTCCGTGTTTCTATCTCTTCTTGTGCCCGACAAGTGCCTGTATTTTGTAATAAAGGAATCTTACCTCTATTTCTAGCTTCATAATATAATATTGCTCTACTATACAACTTCGTGCTTCTATTTCTTTTTGTGCTCGAGTTTTGTAATAACCTATCTTCATAATATATTTCCAGTTCCATAAATGTGATTTGTACATCAACAAGAGACACAAAGTTCTGTACCGTTTAAAGTCCTTCAACTTGCATTCACCTTCAGTGTAGCACAAACAAGACAAATGCCTGTGGAAAGCCTGTTTAATTGGAACGATCTTAAACTGCGCATTTGGCATTTTGAACAGAGTCAATCGAAGTGTTTACAAGCCTTACAAAACTAACTATACCGTATTTGGACTCTATAGTGTATACTGTATACTCTATCAGAGCTTGTGAACTTGGACTTCCATACAGTGATATATTCTGTCCAAGTTTTGAAGTCTGGGAATACTCCAGCACGGTCAATATTGCTTCAAAAATCATCAATTTTTTCTCGAATTCTAGACAAATAGTCTACAATTTGAGACAAAATTCATAATTTTTGAACAAATTTAAACCGATCTGGAGTCATTTCCCAACATGGCAGAATGTCCTCTTGGTTTGGACAGATATGCTCAAGCTCGTTACCTTGGACTTCTATACTGTGATACTCGAGCTAGTTAAGCTGCGCACATGTACAGTGACATTAATTCAGGAATGTTAACTTACATTCAATTAAGTAACATTCAGAGCTTCATTCACATTGCAAATAGTTACAAACACGTGTGCTGTTTATGACCCTTCAATTTAACACGTGCTCAATGTTCAAGGGTAAGTCTCCAATACAGTATAGTCTTTTGAAGCATAGAAGACAGCCTGACAAGATGGGAAAATGATATCAGCTCGGCCAATATTGTTTCAAAAATTATAGATTTGGTTTCAAATTATATATAAGAATGTTTCCTACAACCCAAGACCAAATTTATAATTTTTGAAGCAGTATTAAGCGAGCTGGAGTCATTTTGCCATCTTGCCAGAGTGTCTTCTTTGTTTGCACAGACTATACAACAACTCTGTTTCTTCCTTTGAGTAGTTGTGAAATTCTGTAGAAACTCTGTTTCTACTCTATTCGAATCGAATAAAATCACATCACTTCCATTCCAAATTGTTTTATGGTGATATCAATCGAAGATGTGTGGATGATGTCACGAAGTTAAGCAGTTGGCGAATGCCTGTTATCGATTCTCAGCTGTCAGCTCTGTCAGGACAGTCAGCAAGTTGTCCGCGAAAGTAGAAGAACGATAGCGTCCACAGATAATAATAATAATAATTATTATTAATAATAATCACAGATAATGATTCGCTTTCGAAGACAGCACCAGGACAGACTGTAGTTATCTCCGAGAGAGAATTAGTATAGCTGGGGACGATTTCGTTCCAGTGTACTCTCACAGACAGCTTGTTGACTGTCCTAACAAAGCTGTAGATTGATAACAGTCATTGATAACCGCCTATAAGTTCGTGGCATCTGCCAATAGATAAATAAATAAAGAAGTTCGTGGCATCTGCCAGGCTGAAAGAATGTTACGGGATCTCGATAGAAACGTATCATCGTTTACTATTATTATTTTATTTATTCACATTTCATTGAATTGTACCATTAATAAAATGCAGGCAATTGCATATTTTACAAGTATTTTATTAACTCATAACACAAATTCTCGATGTATGTTCATATTACATATTGTACTACAACATGTTCAGTGTGTCAAAAGCAGGCTTAGGAGATTATTATTTGCCTTCTCTGAGCTCAGCCAAGTGATTGGTGTGGATCAGTGTAGGAGAGTATATTTTGCCTATGCTCAGTCGCTGATCCAGTATGGTATCCTGGCTTGGGGGGGTGTTTCCTCTACACTCATGGAACCACTGGCGGTCACACAGAGAGCAATTATCAAAACCATTTTAAAAAAAGGCCACAGACATCCTACTAGCTTGCTTTTTTCAGAGTTTCCAGTTTTAAATATCAGGCAGATCTTCATCAAATCTCTATTAATTCACTTGAAAAAATACAAAACCCAGATCTTGGGTGAATCAAATTTAAACTTCCGATATGAAACTCGCCACAGGGCCAACTACAACTATGATATTCCCCAACTGACACACGGGTCAGAGCAGTCAAACTCTTTTTACTTGGCTCATATACTATACAGAAATTTGCCGAGTGAAATAAGGAAGGCGGAGGTGTACAGTTTAGCCGTGTACCGAAGAGGCGTGGACAGGTGGCTGTATAACATTGGATGGGATGCAGCCGAAGCCCTGCTCCGCTCACGATACATCCGATAACTTGCCCCATGCAAAGGCAGAACTATAAAAATCATAACCACATAACATCATATTTCTTTTCTCTACTTCGTCAACTAATATGGTAAAGTAGCTTACAATAGGAGAAATAATTTTCTTTCTTTTCTCTCTCTCCACTTTTTTTTATTCTTTTTTTCTCTAGCCTATAACCTGTAGGATGCGATCTCACAGCTCTCTTCATTCCTGGGGCTATAAATGTTTTTCATTTCCTAATTTATTATTATTTCAACTTACCAATATTGTATTTCAATAGATTTTGTTCAAAAATTATTATTATCATTATTCTATTTATTTACTCTTAAGCTTATTTCTCTATATTATTATTTTGCTTTCTATTATTTTATTTTTGTGATTGCATATGTGTTGTCTGCGGAACTCTCCTCCACACGCAGACGTTCAGTCTTTGTGGAGGAATTCCATCACATTGTTTATTTCTTGTTTGATTTTTTTTATATTATACTTTGAGGAATAAACTTATTTGAATTTGACTGAAAACAATATACTGGGAAAAATTTTATTCAAAACAACACATACTGAGAATTTTTGAAAAAAAGTAGGAAAAATAAACCAACCACCTTTTACATACTTATAAATTACGAGGTAATTGGGTGTGAGTATAGTCGGTGAGTGACATTTTGAAGAACTCTCTTTTCCACCTAGAACCCCCCTCACGCTTTTGAATTAATGCGGGGTTTGTCAAAATGAGGTACACTTCAACCCTCCTCCCAAAACTGACCTTCAACTCCCCCTCCCCCTCAAATGGAGTGTTGTGCATTCCCACTAAACAACACCCACTTTTCTACACCTTCCGCTCACCCCCCCCTGGATTCGGGGGTTACCAAAATTAGTTACACTACACCCCCTCCCCCCACGACATGACACTTTGAAACACACGGAAATGACATCAGTGATGCCCTTGACATCATCAACAGTCATTATCATCATCAACGATATCAAGTGATGTTATGTGACTTTTTGAGGTATAGTCAGTCCAAGCGGAGAAGACATTCTGGCAAGATGGAAAAATGACTACAGATCGGTCAATATACGTTCAAAAGTTTTGAATTTGGTCTCAAATTCTAGAAAACATTCTGATCTACAATTTGAGATGAACTTTATAATTTTTGAACAAATATTGACCGTGTTGGAGTAATTTTCCCTTCTTGCCAGAATGTCTTCCTTGCTTGGTCAGACTACCCAAACTCGCGGTCAGTTATGCCGGGTACCTCTGCATGTGAATAAAGCCTCCTGAACTTTGTTTGGGGGGTGAGAGGGAAGGGGAGGTACAGCTGTAACAAATTGTCACTCTGCAAACACCCTGTATAGAGTACCCTTGAAATTCAACAGCTCCAGATTTGGCGCGTCACTTTTGAAATATTACGCGTCACAATTTTTTCATTTACTTTTTGCCTGAAATTTTTTGAAATTGCTCTCAATCAAATTGCAATACGTTCAAGTGATTAATTGTATTATCATTATTCTCCTGTTATTCAAATTATTTTTGTCATCAATATTATCATTATTTCTCTATTCAATTGTATCATCATTATTCCGGTTATTTAAATTATTTTTGTCATAATTATTATCATTATTTTCCTATTCAATTTTATTTTATTTGAGAGGACTGCTTTACAAGTTGATTTCAGAGTGTGACTATTATCGAGTGGATACGGTTAAGGCCTACACCGAATATAATTCATGTGAAATATCCATTCAATGATTCAATGGACTAATAAATGTACAATTTTATCAATATATCATTGCCAATCGGCTGATTGGAATCTTTATTGTGGAGATTGATTATAAATAATGTTGGTAGTAATTCTTCGATAGTTGAAATTCTATTATTTATTTATTTATTATTACAATTGTGACTTGATAGCAAGTATTTTAAGCAATGGTGATAATGAGTGAGTGAATGTTTCCATGGTGAATGAAAGATGATGACATTCATTTAGATCCACAGTTTTTGTACAATTTTTTAAATCAATATTGAAGCAAATTTGGCCGAAGAAATTGTCTTCAATTCAGTAACAAATTTTAGGATATATACAATAATTCAAGATTAGATTATTCAATTGGTGGATGAATCCTGTTTAACTGAGAAAAATTACAAGCTAAAATTTTTTGAATTTTCATTTTTTTATAGTGAATGGTGATTTTTGTGATCTTCCTCGTGTTTTTTGACTCTCTTGATGCGGAAGAACTTTTGAAAATTTAAATCTCAGTGTAACATATCAAGAAGTACCATGATTTCCCATCGACGGAAATTAAGATTATGGTGCCGGTGGAACTTCCTTTTGGAACTCCCCACCGAATACGGCATAAGAATACAATAATACATTTAGATCCACAGTTAGATCCAAGCATGCTACAGCTTTTGAAAATCAATCTACATTGAGTGCAGAGCAAAATGATTATAATTCGAATTAAAATCAAAGTTTATCAATCAATTTATGAGCCTCAAAAATCGCTTCCCTGTGGTTCGGAACTCACCTAAAGCAGTGTCCATCTCTTATCATCATCCTTCCCATTACCCACGCACAGGCCCAAGAGCCCATGTGGGCATCACCCTCATAAAATAAATAAAATAATGAGTTTATAAGATCATTACTCAATTCAAAAAGGAATAAGCTATACAGGTTTTTGTAGATCAACTATTGAAGTTCAGAGCACTCCATATAATCCATTTACAAATTATTCACCGACTATGAGTTTTATGGTAGATTTTTAGAGGCGGAAACAGGTTTATGCCTGTTGTAATAATAATGACTATTGTCGCATAGGGATTGTTATTGCCGAGTTTATGAACTCTTTGTTACTCATTCGGAATATACAGTTCATCTGTTTGCGTTTCAAGAAATATTTTTTAAATTGTTTTTTAACTCCCTACCTTTATTGCGTTTTCGGATCATTCTTTCTCCAAACCAGTGACATAAAGCATTGGATTCAGATTCAGATTCAATCACTTTATGCATGTAGATCACATCATAATACATTAAATTGATTCAAATCTTGTGCTATAAGAATGATAAATGTGACTCTACACGATTGGAATGGAACCTATATGATTTATGGTTATAAAATTGTTCAAACCTCACAGAAAATCATTATTCAGCCATTGTTTATACTTTGTATCATCAGTGTTGAACTTATTCTGCACTGAATGGGAATTTCAACTTTGGTTAACTGTATATCCACAGTTTGGAACTGTATGCCCTCAGATACAAGCATGCTACAGCTCTTGAAAGTTAATCTACTAGAACTGAAACTATTAATACTTTGGGTAGGTTTTAATTGCAATCACGGATACTGTAACTAAACACGGACACAAGATGCTCTAGAAACACGTGATTGTATGGAGCAACGCAAATCAAAAGGCAGCTGATCAGTGTGCGTTGCTCTGTACAACTCTATGTTTCTATAACTCTTTTCCTATTCTTATTCTTATTCGTGTTCTGTTCTTGTGCCTGACATGTGCCCATGTTTTGTAGTGATGGAAACCTATCAGTACTCAAAAACCAATGAATTATTCAAAAATGCTCGACTCATGCTTAAATTTCAGTTGAAGATGGAGCCATGATCCTATAGGTTCTGATAGAGTTGTAGTTAATCTATATCTATATAAGCGAAATGGCACTGACTGACTGATTCATTCACTGAATGATTCATTCATCACCAGAACTAAAAATCCACTGAAGCGAATGCGTTCAAATTTGGCAAGCATGTCCAGTTGGACATTTAGACGCTAAGAAAGGATTTTAAGAACTTTTCAAGGATACGCCTTATATTTTAGGTTTTCTATAGTTTTTCGGCATTTTCTTCATTTTTTCGAGAACCAATCAATAGAAAATGTTGATATTTGGTGGGCAGGTTCAGATAAGGTCTAGAAATATTGTGTTAAAATATTTTTGAAATCCTTTCAAGATTTCGCCAGTAATCAGGTTTTCAAAATTGTAGATGTATTGCCGGTTGAATATCTTCCGCCTTGATACGACCAATCCTGAGTTAAAATTCAATGGTTCAGGGAGATTATAGTTGAACTGATTTGGAAGATATTGAATCAAGTTTTAAACTATGTCCGATATATTTCCCAAGGTTATGCTCAATATTATAGCGTTTTACGATTTTTGAAGTTTTCCTTAAAAAGAAACAATTGGCAGAAATGTTGAAATTTGGTAAACAGGTCCAGATTAGGTCCAGAAATGCTGTACTCAATAAAATTCCCATACCCTGCCGAGGTTACGCCTGTAATAAAGTTTTCCAATGTTTGGAATCTGCACTTTCGTTTATTTCACGGAAACTACTGAACTAAATACATTTAAATCATATACCAGGTTGAGCTGAGGTAATAGAACAACTAATTCAGAGCGATTACCTAAAATAACCCTGTTAATTGATGAATGATGATCAAAGCAAATCTATTCTAATGGAGCAAAGCGAGCCTGTTTATCTCAGCTGACACTGACAGATGTTTTGCAGGCGAGCGAAGCGAGCCTGTTTGACTCACTGACACTGCTGATACTGTCGGGGGTCCAGGGCATGGAGCCCCCTGGCTAGGCAGAGAAGGCGGGCGAAGCGAGCCTGCCGGCTAGTGTTCTATAACTCTTTTCCTATTCTTATTCTTATTCGTGTTCTGTTCTTGTGCCTGACATGTGCCCATGTTTTGTAGTGATGGAAACCTATCAGTACTCAAAGATCAATGAATTATTCAAAAATGCTCTACTCATGCTTGAATTTCAGTTGAAGATAGAGCCATGGTTCTGATAGAGTTGTAGTTGATTACTAGACAATAAAGCGGGTCTTGGACGAAACGTGTACAAGTCGCTTTCTACAAGTCATTTGTACAGTCGCTTTCTACTTGCCAGCTTCTACTTACCTTGGAGGCGGTTCAAATAATTGTATGACGTAGCCATGAGATGGTGAATGAATTTGAACTTGATACTATCATACTTCATGGAAATGTGGAAAAGTTGAGTTCATATGATAGTTCAATGAGCCACGATCCGGGAGAATGGCTGACTTAAAAATCAGAAACGTTGCAAAAGCTATACGAATTTCAATTTCTCTGCATACCCACTTTGGCGGTAATAAAGAGGATTCAGAAATCACATTATTTTTCTTTTAGCCTATCTCATAAAGTCATAGGAATAAACTGAAACATAATTTATCCACTCGATTAACTTAATTGACTTTCTAGAACTCTCTAGTATATAAATTCAGTCCTATTTAGATTATTTTCCCACTTCTCCATACTTTTTCAAAGTATCATGCGACAATTCTATAAGAAAGTTAAGCACATTGAGTAGGCTACCGTACGCTCAACTCAAACCATGATAATTCAGTCTTTTCATCTTATTCTCTACTCTTGATCGCCTCTCGTACTACATTTTATTTTTCTTCTTCTTCTTCTTCTTCTTCTTCTTCTTCTTCTTCTTCTTCTTCTTCTTCTTCTTTTTCTTCTTTTTCTTCTCCTCTTACTTCTTCTTCTCATCCTCCTCCTCTTCCTTCTTCTCTTTCTCCTCCTGTCTATTTTACTTCTTCCACTTCTTCTACTGATATTTTGCGCAAATTGAAAAGCCAATAGCATAAAGCAGTGGCGGCTGGTAGGTATATAGTCTGTCTAAGCAGAGAAGACATTCTGACAAGATGAATCTTGATTGACTATTATTGGTTCAAAATAAAAAATGATAAATTTACACTTAAATCGCAAATCACATTTCTCCAACAGTTTAATACTAAATTTATGATTTTTCAACCAATATCGACCAAGCTGGAGTCATTTTCCATCTTACCAGAATGTCTTCTTTGCTTGAACAGACTAGTCTGGTTCTGCTCCTGAAATTGCAACCATTAAACGTAATAGAATGGCCATTACCCCCTCCACCCCTCACCATGACTACTTCTCATGGTGCACTCAAAATTTAAATCATTACTTATAGTCTGTCCAAGCGAAGAAGACCCTCTGGCAAATTTGGAAAATGACTCAAGTTCGGTCAATATTGGTTTGAAAATCATCAATTTGATCTCAAATTGTGGGAAAAAATTTGATATACTATTGAGACTACATTTATAATTCTTGAACAAATATTGACCAAGCTGGAGTCATTTTCCCATCTTGCCAGAGGATCTTCTTTGCTTGTACAAGACTATACAACTCTTCCTTCAACTATTGAGCTATCTATCGGTGAGTTTTCATAGTACACGGTGATGAATGATAAAAAAGGAAGTTAGAAGAGGAAAAATTATAGTAATAGATATGAAGTAATATTGAGAAAAGCACAAGTAGGGGTTCAATCAACTACGGTGATTGATATAAGAGATGAAAGGGATAAGTGGTATAGGGATTAAGAGGTTATTGGAAGTAGAGAGTTAAGAATAAGGAATACTACAGGTTGAGATAAATGGATTGGATAAAGCAGAGGAAAAGAGGAATAGATGTGTGGAATGTAGGAATAAGAAGAAAATTATTGATTAAATAAAATACTGTATGTAATATTCTCTGATTTCTGGAATTAGGCGTACTGCAGTAAGCTTTGCTCCATTCATAATAACTTTTATTGAGTGATGGAGCACTTTGAGAAATTGATTAGCCAAATCTCTTGAACATGTTTATTCACCGTTAACTTTATTCAAGTTATTCAACTTTATTCAACGAGTTTATTCACCAAAACGTTTAATCACCAACAAGTTTATTCTTCAATCAAGTTCATTCACAAGGTATTTGAGTAGAGTAGACAAGTTTTCTATCTTGCGTAGCTCTATTGTTAATTTTTTGAGAGGAAATTGAGATATGCTCTCGTTATCTGAAGTTATAACCAAAGACAATCTAACTTCTCTAGTTGGAAAAATTTCAAACGTATTATATCGATACATAGTATAGTGATACGAAGTCCAAATCGTATACGCAATCTTACAGGAAGGAAGCTCTTTGACACAAGACATTTGCAACGATGTGTTACTTTCCGATTACTTGCAACGATGAACATCACATATCAAATAGATCGTATCGGAAGAGCTCTGTTTCTGTATCAATTTTGAACTGTATTACAAATGCGGATTGAAAATCTTCCGCTTAGAGAGGTCTTCAGGGATGAAAATTATTATCTCTTGCTCTATCAAGACATTGCTCCATTGATACTAATCCCATTTAATATCCGAAATAATTCTCCCAATGATGCAGTTCAAGTTAGTCATAATGCAAACAATTGGAACTCTCACCAATAAGACGCAAGCCCTGAGACTCCCCCTTCATTACATCATCTGGAATCTCCCCTCGCTCCTGTCATTCCTTGTTTGTGCCCCACTTCCCTATTTCCCTTGTTTTACTCATATTTCTCCCTTCGTAATCCCTTCTGGAGCTACCCCAATCAAACACCCTGCCCTACTGAAGGGATGCTCTAATTCCCTACATACAGGCCCTTTCCCAGTGTTTCCTTCAGCTCAGGGCTACTTGCATCACTGTTTTTTTTTTCATTTGAAATAATAATTACGTTACCCTTTTACAATAATTTTCTAGTGCATTATTTATGTTTCGACTATTTACATTTAAACATGTAATGCACTGAAAAATTTATTAAAAAGAGTACTGTTATTATTATTTAAATTTAAAAACAGTTCCTTCCTCAATATTTCTCTTATTTTGTAAGAGAGATTGTTCTCATTATGTGGAGATCTCAACATGATTTGTATTACTTCTTGCTTGTTGAAGCACCTCACCTGTTTCAATCCAGATTAGGAAATGTGAGGTGAAATTTTATATTATTTCCTCTTCAGCATGAATATTTCTTATCACCATTCAAAAATACAGTAAACTCTATTCATCATTTTATAGCAGTCATAAGCTGGTAATTTTGATCACAATATCAAAAGAAAAATTGGATAATCAGGTTTCAGAAGCTGTAAAAGAAACTAAAAATAAAACCGGTGTGATCAAAAAGAGTTCAGTGGCAATACAAAAAACATAGAAGTGACTTTGATGTTAGTAGGGATGAGAGTTCAGAAAAGCTAGGCTATTGGTTCTGGAGGGTTACCTCAAATGAAAATATATCGATGTTAGCTGGCTATATATATTTACACGATAGTCATATTTTTTAAACAGGACACGCACATTTATTCAACTGTGTGTGACTCATATATATTTTGGAAACATATATTCCGCACTGTATAATGTTTTTTAAGGAACAAACTCTATTCATATTATATACAGGACAGATTTATACATAACTTTGTAGGGTACATACACGATTTTTGTAAAACATATACTGTACAATCATGTTTTCACTATTATATTTTTATTCTATGAACCATTCAGGAACAATATATGTATAGATACATGAATATAATTATATTGGAGGATATGTGTATATTACATAATAGACATACATAGTTTACATACTACATGCATTTTTCCAAGAGATACACCTTTATTGTAGAATAATACATTCTAGATTAGAATAATAAATGTAGAGTGTGTCAATTCTATATCATGTGCAGTATATATTAAATATTTCATCCAGGTGACATAATTATACTGAGGAATACAATATAATATTGTTAAAAAAGTTTTTAAAAGAAGACACATAATACATACATATTTTATTCACTGAAATACCTTATGAATAGATAAAATTATAAATGTCTATTTCAAGAATACATACCCAAATACCGTATTCGAGCAGAATAGTAATTAATAATCTAAGAAAAATGTTGATTGGTATGTAAAGTAAATAGTATATAAGGTAATTGTCAATAAGGTTACTACTGAGGAATAAATCTACAGTATGTACCTATATGGAAGGTTATAATACAAGTAGGCCTATTTAAACACAAGAACCGATATAGCTCGAAAAATAAAACGGATATATCGAAAGTTACATGTATTTTTCTGTTGGATATATATTTATCAAGTATATACAGATATACTGTTGAGTGTGGGGGACACATCTGTTCCAGCCCCCATACTTTGGCCTTGCTTGTAAACAAACGTGAAATAGAGAGGCCATGATTCTCCTTTTATTCCTATTATTTTCGCTGTTTTTGGTCCGCTCCCCGTTCTTGTTTGTGAGAAAAACTTGTTTATTTCATAGCTGCGAAAACATGTTCCAACTAGAATTAGTGATTATTGGAAGTGATGTTGAGGTTCCCTCGTATGTGTTTCTATTCAAGATCAAATAACTTTCATTTAATTTTCTTAGTGAAATAGTCTACAATAATTTAAAAGAACATGATGATAAATTTATGAGGTACACTAGGAATGTATACACTATAATAGGAAACTTACACACTAGGAACAGGGGCGAACCCAGAAAAAAAATTTCGGGGGGTGATAGGAAATGAGGGTCGAACCCACAAAACCCTCTTCTGGGGGGGGGGTTATTGCTTGCATGAAATATCTATAATATATTTGCCTTCTCTCAACTCAGCAATTTATCATTTATTCATTTAAGAGATCACAATACAATATTGGATTGAATCACAAAGTCCAAAACATTTCTTCTTCTCAATTTTTCAAAGTTGATATTAGAAATGAAGGTTATATTCACATTTTACCTTGAATTATACACAAATTCTTACTTTTTATAAATAATATTAATCCACTAAGTAGTAATGAGATAATATATGTTTATTTATTCAAGAGATCACGATGAAGGGTAAAAACACAGACAATAGAGTCCAAAACGTTCTTTTCCCAAATTTAGACGAATAAGTTTAAAATAGGCTGTAATATAGAAGGTATGGTCTCACAAGTTAGCCAGTCAGGTCTATCTTATTATTAGTCTCTATCATTGATTGGAATTTTTATCAAGAAAGCTAAAAATTTTTTATTTATCGAGAAACAATACATGATATCCAATTCATCTAATAAAGCTATAGATTTTGGGCGAACATTTTAGTTAATGAAAATCCCAAAGGATAGAAAATTCCATATTAATTTTGGTGTGCGAATACAGTTATTTAATATGATAGATGAAAAAATACAGGGGAATTATGATATAAATAGTTCATATTCTAGACATGTAAACGTGCAATCATCTATCAGAGATGTAAAAAATACCAACCGATAAAACTATTTGGTTAAACTACGAAACTATACCAAACTAATGTTTGAAAATTGTCGAAATAATTTACAATATCCAATTAACTAATTTATTGTTTCAATTTCATCACAGCAGATAGAGTAGCCTCTCATTAATAATAATTCATTTCACATGTGAATACATTACACCAAACTTCAATGACCTAGATATGTGATATGCAAATTTTGCCCAATTCCACACATATAATAATACATCAAAATCAACATGACGTTAGCATAATGAAATAGGCTACTCCGAGTGTTATCTCACCTATTCTGCAGCTAGTGCAACAACCTGATTAACAAAATAGACTTTCATATCCCCCCATCCCCCATCAGTCGTTTCCCGTCTCTGGAGGAATAGTAATTGTTGCATTACACTCTAACTGATTAACTGCATGTTATTCAGAGGTGTTCTGCATCTTCACTTGGTTATGAAGACTGGCTAATGGTAGAGAGGATCAACGTGCTAACCACACATTACCTCTATCCTGGTTGATGATTACTCGCTTGCTAATTGTCTGTCCGGGCGGGTAGGGCATTCTGGCGGGGTGGGGGATGACTTCGGGTCGGTCGGTGTTGGCTCGGGGACTGTGGGTTGTCTTTGAAAATTTATGGCTTTTGGGCGAGCATTGGCCGGGCTGGAGTCGTTTTCCCGTCTTGCCGGGGTGTCTTCTTTGCTTGGACGGACTGTGTAGTGGAGTGAATATGAAACTGGCAACCAGCTGGTAGGCCAAGGCCCTTCATAGGGCCGTTAAGCCATTGACAAACATGTCATCAAGTCGCAATTGTAACAGTAAATAATAAAAAAAAGTCCGCTAGTACATTAAAAACACCCCTTATACATTTAAAACTTTTCTAGTATATTCAAGCCCCTTCTCGTATCTTCAAACCCCACCTAGTACCCTCAAAATCACTCTCCTGTACCCAAAAAATACCCCTCAACCCCCCTCATGCATCCCAAGACTACCCCTGAACCTCATCCTGTAACAAAAAACTCCTCCCTTAATCTTCTTTCCTGTACCTCAAACCCCCTAAACCATCTCCCGTACTCCAAAACTCCCCCTTAACCTCTTCCTCTACCCCTTAACTCCCCCTAAACCCGATTTTGTACCCCACAACTCCCCCAAAACCGTCTCCCGTACCCCAAAAACTTCCCTCCCTAGATGGCCTACATCGCTACCAGCAAATAAATATAAATTATTCATCCACTAATAAATTACAAACGTGTATTATGATGCAAATACGGCTCCTAATCGCGATTTACTCCGATAATTAAATGAGTGTACTGGTTTTCAGGCTCGCACCATGTATTCCCAATGGACATGCACAACGTACGGTAGCCTAATAATTGAACTGAACCATATTTCCATACACAGAACAGCCTCCTATAGCTGGAATAAATCGAATGCAGAACTTTCTGATGTGCTCTACTGTATTAATGAGGTTTTGTGGTTGGGTTTACTAGTGCTTTTCACAATCGGAGATCATGGGAACATACAGAACCCTTAAAAATACAATATCGTACGAGAATATGAGGGAAATATTCAAACAGTTCGTTTGTCGAAGCTGTGGTGGTCTACCGGTAGCCACCCGACAAGACAAATACTTCGACTGCAGTCGGCTGTGATTGGAAATGTTCGGCAACAAGCTCTCTCCACAGAGTATTTTTCACTACAGAGGATAACGTGCTCACTCCCATCCCACCTCACTCCTATATACGGCATTAACATTACTTATATGGACAGTTGGACTACCGCGCTAGACTTGGCTTGTTTGATCGGAGAGTTTGTATTGTGTAGTGTACGGACTTGTCGCGTTGCAGCACATGCGCTGAATTTGATATAATACTTTATCACTACTACTTTTTTCAAATATTGAAACCTTTTCAAATATATACTGGTATCTAGATAATATATTTTACTTTGAAAACCAGTTGGGCTTCGCAGCTAGCCTAGGTAGCCCGGAGAATACGCCACTGATCGGAATATTCAAATTCTTTTATCAGCTATATTCGATAGTTATCTTCAAATATATATCTGGTTATCTATATAAATATCTATCTATAGTTGTCTGTGTTCAATTAAAAGTGTTATAAAAAGCCCCAAATGCATGATTTAGGAGTAATGGCTATAAAACAATGTATAATAATGTTGGATAAAATGTTGTATAAAAATAGAATCTAAATAATATAAATTATTTCAATTATAATCATTATTACTCGAGAATACGCACAGGCCACAGATTCCCAGGTGAGTTCCTCCTCTTCACACGCTGATTTCTGATACGATTAGTGATACAAAAGTTCAAAATTGATACGCAATCGTACAGGAAGGAGACTCATTGATACAAAATTGACAACGTGAGGTAGGATGAATAGACAATGCTTGGAATCGGGGAAAATAATTATTGGCCCTCTGTAAAGTGTTCAATTATTATTTTCCATCAATTGAGTTTGTAAAACACCCTTAGTATGTCTAATCAAACTCAAATTGTTCAATCATAGTTAAAATTGATAGATTATTTATAATGCGGCGGTGATTCATGAGCATTGTAAATGTATCAGCAATGTAATGTAAAAGAATTTCTTTCTTCTATAAATTTTTGACTTAGTATTTCACTACTGCCTATAATTAATCTGCCGAATGAGGAGACATTATAAGATGGCTTGATTTGAATGAATGAAAACTGGAAATGGTAATCATTGAAATGAACTCTATTTCATTCGAAATGCGAATGATAAAAAATTACGTCACATCAAGATATTAATCATATTCCATTAAAGGGAGAAAGAGCAAGAGACAGAGACAGCGTGATAGAGCGTGACTGCGCGGAAAAAGCGAAAAAGAGTATAAAAAGAGAGAAAAACTGCCGAAGTATCAATCGAGTCTAGTACGTTAGGGGAATATTGCCCTTGCTGAAATGGCATTCAGTACAGTGACGCACGCATTTGATGACTCCGTTGCTGCTGAATTCTGTGCTTCCTCTGCTGCTGATTTGTGTGCTTTGCTGCTTCCGATGCTGCTCGATTCCCTGCTTTTACTGCTGAGTTAGCTGGTTCAGCTGCGTTTCTTGATTGATTATTCAGCAGCAGATGGAATAGTAACGGAGCTCCAGCAATGACGTATAGGATCGCATTATATATATACCAACAGAGTCCTCAGATGCTTATCCCTAAGATATATCTGTGGATGGCGATAAATCTATATTTATGAGGATACAGAGATATTCTAATTTTATCGGTTAGCATTGATGTATTGATTTATATTATTCTATATATGGATAGAGACTATTCTATGGTTGTAGATATTGATCCATCTTTTCACATTTCAAGTTTATTCCGTCTTTCTCTTAAATAAATTTATGAATCATGAATTCTACTAAACTGAAGTCCAAAATTTTAAAATTATTTATTCAAACTCAACACAAGGAAAAATAATAATAGTGTTTAGCATGTAATTTATAATAATATGATATAAGTATTCATATTTTACAAACTTCTAATGTAATTCATCTATTTCCTACTTTTATTCCTAGCGATAATTTTTTCAAATCTCCTATAGTTTGACCACGATTGACTTCAACAACATCTAGGCTCAGCTGTAAAAGCCTAACATCAGCTGTTGAAGCGCACAAGGAGCAAACATAATGCCCAATTATTCAGCATCAGCTATATAATATGTCAATTCAATTGAAGTTTGGAAAAATCTTCTAGGGGGCTCAGATTCCCTGCCCATGTGAGCTATTCCATACACCTTAGATCCACCTCACCAATTTGTTATAGCTTTGGGACTTATTTTTCTAAAATTTTGGCCCTGAACACCAGTCTACTACATTCTAAAAGCATTATTTAAAAATCTAGTGTTAAAATCTACCAGGCCCAACATTTCAGTGCTACTCTACTAGAACACACAGATTGAAATTTCAAATCCAACACACTTTTTCAAACAGCAATTAGAATGAATACCCCATTTTTTTCTCAACTCCAAGAGAGCTCTAAGAACTCTCACATTATTCGAGCAGAAGTCTTTGCCCCGGCTACACAGCATGAAATTCTCATTAAGGAGCGTGTGTCTCCAAAACAAGACACACGGAGAAGGATTTATAATATGAGTCCCTTTCAGACTGACGCCATCTTGGATTTTGCCTGCTGAAAAATTAATCGCGATTCTGTCTCTTTTCTCACAGAGATTCATTTTTTGTATAGTCTGTCCAAGCAAAGAAGAGATTCTGGCAAGATGGGAAAATGACACCAGGTTGGTGAATATTGACTCAAAAATTATAAATGTGGTCTTAAATCGTGAATCAGAATTTTTCCCACAATTTGAAAACAAATTTATAATTTTTGAACCAATTTTGATCGAGCTAAAGCTATTTCCCCATCTTGCCAGAATGTCTCCTTCGCTTGGACATACTACACAAAGCCACTGGCTTGCATACAAGTTGTCTTGCTGTGTTCTTTTGTGGATGAGAAAATTGTTCAGAGTCTTTTTTCTGTGACTTATTATAAAGAAAATCAGCCTTTGTCGGGCCAATTTAGCCTGTAGGCTTGCAATTTTCTTCGCCAGATTGGAGCATTGCACCACAAAGGAATTGGAAACTTTGTTGTAACATTCCAACAAAAGTAGCAAATTCTTACATTATGATATATTATTCGTATATGATAATCATGGTGTCACTCGCATAGTAGGAATTCAGAGATTATTTTATACCATAGCAATCATCATAATAATAGAATGGATTAAGACACACTCATATTGCCTATTCTACAGTTCATTTTTGTCTTTAATAGTTAAGACTAGCCGGCAGGCGAGCTTCGCTTGCCTGCAAATTCCGTTCAGAAGGAGTTCGAAATTTATTGAACACAGCATTTTTGAACTTAAACCTGTTTATCAAATTTCAAATTTTTCTGCCAATTGGTCTCGAAAAATGTGAGAAAAACTCAGAAAAATAGTTGAACGTTTATATTAAGCGTGAACTTGGGAAGTATATCAAACAAAGTTTGAAACTTGATTCAATATCTTCTAAATCAGTTCATCTATAATCTCGCTGAACCATTGATTTTACAGAAAGGATTGGTCTTTTCAAGGCGGATGGTATGCAACCCGCAATACATTTACAATTTTGAAAAAGTGATTACTGGCGTACTCTTGAACGGAATTCAAAAATATTTCAAAACAACATTATTGGAGCTTATTTGAACTTTCTCACCACTAATCAAAATTCTCTACCGATTGATTCTCGAAAAAAATTGAGAAAACGCCGAAAAACTATAGAAAAACTTAAATATCTGGCGTATCCTTGAAAAGTTTTTGAAATCCTTTCTTAGCGCGCGTCTAAACGTCCAACTGAACATGCCTGCCAAATTTGAACGCATTCGCTTCAGTGGATTTTTAGTTCTGGTAATGTATGAATCAGTCAGTGAATGAATCAGTCTGTCAGTCAGTGCTATTTCGCTTATATAGATATATATTCAGGAAATAGATACTATAATAATTATAATCATTATATTAATAAGATTGAATATAACATATATATATATATTGTTGATTCTACAATTTATTGGTACAGGAAAATGGATTCCTGTGATGAAATAAACTTCAGAATAAATTCACAATGTTAGTGTGTTTGACATTATGGAACGATTTTACAACATCAGCAACGACTCGGCAAATATAATTAATTTTATAATAATTACAGTATCATTTATCTGATAATTTACATTGAAGAGTTGGTACAAGATGATTTCGTGTTGTTCCCCCTGTAAGGAAGCTTTCTACCGATCATAATTCCAATTAATTAGGAAATTTCGAAATTTCCTCGTCATTCCCTGTGATGTAAAATATTCTATGATAACATAATGCTTTCAATGAAATCTCGAATCGTCCAATAAACTTGTGCATAATTATGTAATGAAGAAGGACAGTGTTGATGTTGGAAGGACAATAAGGAGATGGACAATAAAAGAAGGACAATAAGAGATAACACACACTAATACGTGATTGAATGAATAATATTATTTTAATTTTCGAACCATTTATCACCCGGATAATATTTCAGAATAAGTCAACTATCTTGTATCCGATGTATCCCGTTGATAGATTGATTGATCCTGGAGAAATCCAATAAAGCTCAAACTCAGATTGACATTTTGACATCAAAAGATGAGTAATTTTTTGGTTGATAAGTTTACGGAATCCTCAATGAAAACATATTCTCCTAGAATACACACATCATTGGTTCCTTAAACGATTTATCGATGTAATATCTACACACCATTCAAAAGGTGATTGATTCACTTTAAACGATACGTGGTGTTCAATCAAGCATAACTTGATAGATGACAGGCTCATTCATGTGGTGATGATATTATTAGTGGTTTGGAAGGTAAAATTATTATGTGTTTACAGCATTGTGATTGGATAATAATATCGTGATTTATTGAGTTTCCAAATTATAATTTGATATAGAAGAATTTTCAATCTTGATGGTATAAATAGTGTGAAACACATAAAGGTAAGTCCATTGTAACGTAAATCCATAGAACCCATGTATTGTTTCATTTTACCATTATTCTCCAGAAAAGAAGTCTATGGCTTACACTCATCTCACAGTCTATCTTAATGGTATCATACTCAGTCTGTGATGGTGTATTCAAAAACAGCAATCGAATAGTGATGAACCAAAACGTGCTCTAGAACTTTCTGGAAAATATATCATAAGAAATGAATAAATACTAGAATAAAAAGCAATAGCACAGATTTTAAACAGTAATTAATGTGAAAATTAATAACGCAAATATGATTCATGGATGGGAATGCATGCAATTTTGAAATACAACATGCATGCAAATTTTCATTTTGAAATACAACACTGGTACCTTGATAAATAACACGGAAAAAATATATAATATCTGACTGTATATTTGAATGAATTGTAAAGCTGACTGTTTCTTGAATGGACAATATAGAAGTGAATGATCTAGCCCTAGTAGATTCACTGGCGGCTCGTGCCCATGAAAAATGTGAAGTGCTGTACATTAAAACATACGGGCACTCCACCTGTTTCATGGGTACGAGCCGCCAGTGAGTAGATTATCATTGAAGTTTGACTCATTTTAAAATTCAGCCGGCCTGGTTGGCGCAGTGGGCCGGGACGTCACAACTTTCAGTCCGCTAGCACTGCCTGGTCAGGGTTCAAGACCCAGTAGACATGGCTGTTTTTCACCATATCAATTACCTCCGCACTCATTATCCATTACTCACGCACAAGATGAAATGCTTATGTGGGCATAAAAAAAAATTCCAAGAAATTATTTAGCAATAAATGAAGATTCGAATTAAGCCGCGTATCGACAGTGCGAGGCATGTGCCGCGAATGTCTCAAGGTACAGTCACGAAGTCAAAGAAAAGTCTTACTCCAGTTTCCAGCTCGGTCAATATTGGTTCAAATATTATTAATTTGGTAAAAAATTGGAATATTTCCTATAAATGAGGCCAGATCAATAATGTTTGAACCAATATTAACCGACCTGGAGACTGGAGTAAGACTCTTCTTTGCGTGAACAGACTGTAGCTTGAGACATTCGCGGCACATGCCTCGCACTGTCGATACGTGGCTTTAATATGATTGTAATTTAAATAAATAGTTTTGCACCCAAATACTATTGAAATCGATGCTAGTTTTATTATTCCAGCATTTCATTATTTTCAATCATGAAATTGGCATTATTATACCAAAAAAATTGAACTGTACATATTTTTTTATATCAATTCTAAGCCGTTTTCAAGCTACAATCGAACTACTTATTCTTCAATCATAGACAAAGTGGAATAGAGAAAGTGAAATCCTTCATGAAAAGGAGGGGAAATGGACAAGATTTTCCACCAAACCACGAATGAGAAAAGGAAAGGCCAAGAAATAAAATATAGGCAGGCTTTCATCCGACCCCAGACAAGACATCGGACGGGTCTTTCGAGCATAAATCATCAACTACTGCTGAGATTAACCACCACCCCCCATTATGTACCCCGCTTTTCTACCCCCCACATTATGGACCCTCCCATATTATTCCCGTCCCCCCTCTTACCTAACTTCATCTTCCCCCACCTCATCCCCTTCTATCTCGAAATCCGCATACAGAATTCAGCTTCCATCTATCCAATAATACTCTCTGTTCTGAGCTACGCTATGGATGGACATATTTCATTCTTATGCAAAAATAAGAGTAGCAGGAAAGGAAGGTGGAGGAGAAGGAGAAGGAGTAGGAGGAGGAAGAGAAGGAGAAGGAGGAGGAGAAGGAGGAGGAGGAGAAAAAGAAGGAGGAGGTGGAGGAGGAGGAAAAGGAGTAGGAGAAAGATTGATTGATTGTTTGATTATAATCTCCTTTGCCAGCCAGGTCTAAGGAGACCTATGGCAACATCAGAAACATGATACAGAATTTAATAATATAAAAAATTAATAAATAATAGTTATAAACAGCATAAATGAGAAATATAATAAAAGTCTCCTTTTTTCGAGTGAGATGAAATCAGAAAATATTACACTTGAAAAGCAACTTAATAGAGCGTAATGAATAAGCCTGAGCTTTTTGGCTCTAATAAAATACATGAAAATGAAATTATTATCCTCTTAATTGCGTTATAATTAAGCTAACATGAAAAAAATGGATTGAAAGCAATTCAACATATCGCTGGAAAACTATGAATTCTCTAGCAATGTAAAAATCGTGCCAATGGAGAGATAATTAAAGAATAATCTACATTATATGAACGACGAATTAACACGTGATATCATCAAATTGCAATTATAAAGAGAATAATAAAATTCAAATGGAAATGAATGCAGTATATAGAATTACTTTTTGATAAATTTACAGTTCCACATCAACGTATCAGATAAGTTAGTGGAGTATAATCGAAGTTACAACAGAACAACAGTTACAACACAACAACATTTGAGAAAAAAGAAAAAAAAATTAAGACATCACTTTGTCACCTTCTCTCCACTTCACAGTTCCATCAACTGTCCAAACATTAGCATGGCCTACACGCGCACATAAAGAGGATTAGGAAGAAGAATAAGAGAAGGAGGAGGAGGGAGAGGAGGAGGAGGAGGGAGAGGAGGAGGAGGAGGAGGAGGAGGAGGAGGAGGTGAAGGAGCAGGAGCGGGAGTAGGAACTGAACAGGAGCAGGAACAGAACAGGAGCAGGAGCAGGAGGAGAAGAAGTAGAAGAAGAAAAAAGTGGTGTGGAAAAACGACGAGATGATGGAGGATGTGGTGAAGAAGAAAAAAGTAGATAAAATGACTGGATTGGAGAAATGAGAGAAGAATAATATTAGTAAGAAACTTATCGATCAGAATGCAGGATCAGAATATTCTGATCCTATCATTCTGATAGGATCAGAATGCAGTGATATCAAAAATTTAAAATTGAGTGAACAATTGAAAAATAGGAACAGAACTAGAAGAGTAGTACTGTACATGACCGGTACAATCTGTTTTTCTCGACCGGAAAACAATTCTTCGGCCACAGCACAATCATATGAATACACGTTTTTTGGGGGAGACGATAAGCCATTGGTTCTCGAAAGAACTAAGAAAATCCCGAAAAATTAAAAGAATAGTGAATCGCTTATATTGAGCGTAACCTTGGGAAGTATAACAGACACATAGTTCGAAACTTGATTCAATATCTTCCAAATTAATTCATCTATAATCTCGCTGAAGCTTTAAATTTACTGTAAGGAATGGTCGTAAGATGGCCGAAGATGTGCAACTCACAATACATTTACAATTTTGAAAAACTTATTACTGGTGTAATCTTGAGCGGATTGGAAAAATATCAACATAACATTTCTAGACCTTATCTGGACCTGCCCACTAAATATCAACACTTTATACCGATTAGTTCTCGAAAAATTTAAGAAAACGCCGTAAAAACTCAAATATTTGGCGTATCCTTATGAAGTTTCAAAGATCCGTTGTTAGTATGCGTCTAGAGGTCCCTTTAAAGACGCCTGTCAATTTTGAACGTATTTGATTTGGAAGATTTTTAGTTCTGCTGATGAGCTTTTATACAGAGTGTTTCAGGAGGAATGTGCAATACTTCCCAGGCTGATTCCTTGAACCAAGTAGACAAAAACCTTCCATGGGACAAACCCCCAAAAACGCTTTGTTACCGAGATAACAATGGCGAAAAATTGAGATTTCCCATTATTTCACTAAACCGTTGAAATTACAAACTTCATCTTCTTTCAATGAATTTCTCAGCTAATCTTACATGAGAATTGATGATTTTAGAAGTCTCTAAAAAATTATAAAAATTTATACATTTTGGAAAATCTCAATTCTCTGCCATTGTTATCTCGGTAACAAAGCGTTTTTGGGGGTTTGTCCCATGGAACGTTTTTGTCTATTTGGTTCAAGGAATCAGCCTGAGAAGTATTGCACATTCCTCCTGAAACACTCTATATAAAAGCTCATCAGCAGAACTAAAAATCTTCGAAATCAAATACGTGTTCCTTTTGAAACACTGTGTATATATATACAGATAATGATTTATTAGAGTTAGAATGATTTCTGGTGAGTCAGATTCAATGAACGTTGAGGAATGAAAATTGGAAGAATGAGGAAAAATTTACATCAATAATGAAAAGAAAGAAGAAGAATGAAGAGGAAATATTAGTGAGAAAGTTGAAGTGAGTGCGAAAATGAGTGAAATCGACAAACGGAGGTTGAGAATGAAAAACAGTTATGGGAAGTAGATAGTCTATGGGAAAACAATCAGAAGTTAATGAGGAGGCACAAAAAATGTCAGAGAAGTAGGAAGAGGGAGAGAGAGAGAGAGAGTGAGAGAGAGAGAGAGAAGCAATGAATCATTACGACCCCACGAACATCATCAAAGATACAGGGATCTTTTTGGTTTTCGAGGTTTTGAGGGCGGATGAAGAAAACATTTTTTGGTTGAGCCGTGGCATGGAATGGGAAACCTCCCGCAAAATAAATGATTCAGCGAGTGATTTGTGTGAATTTTTCCTCTCATTTCCCGTTTGTTTTCCCAGCGAACTGAGGAGTTTTCCGAATTTTCCGGCGCTAGCACCTGAACATTGTTAGTCACAACCGGTATTAGGCTTTTTGATTGATATACTGCCATCCCAGCTCATGTTGTCTTACTACTCAGGTTATTTATTGACTAGTTTCCATGTAGTGTTTGTTGGAGGAGAAGAGAAATTCATAGAAAATTTGAAATAAATCTTCTGTCAAAATAGGTGTTTCACTATTGTAAGTTCATGTAGAGTAGAGGTTTGAAAAAATATTTATGATAGGCCTAAAAGTAGCATTGCTGAGCGGTAGTTCGAGCTGCGCTGTTCTCGTTATCACATCTCTATTCACAAAACAATATTACAAATGTGTACTTTGTTAATAATCAATTAATATTGAAGTTCACTTTACTTGAGAAAATGACATTAAGAGTGAATTTCAAACTGACTTGGGAGAAATAATTAATTAGTTAAAAAAGTGAAATTTCTCATGACTTGAGGAAAAATAATTACTTATAGAAGTGAAATGTCACTTGACTTGAGAAAAATAACTATTCAGGGAAATGAATTTCACCATTATTTATTCATTCATTCTACATTAGTTTGTTTGTCAATGGCTCAACAGCTCATGAAGGGCCGAGGCCTATCAGCTGGGTGTAACTTTCATACATTTATTCCTATATATTCCTTTCATATATTTACTCCACTATGCAGTCCGTCCAAGCCAAGAAGACACATTTTATCAGTAGCCCTGATAGCAAAAGGAAAATTCATGATATATAGTCTGACCAAGCAAAGAAGAGCCTCTTGCATGATGGGGAAATGACTCCAGCTTGGTCAATATTGATTTAAAAATCATAAATCTGATCTCAAATTGAAGAGAACAATTTGATCTACTATTGAGACCACATTTATAATTCTTCAACAAATATTGACCAAGCTGGAGTCATTTTACCATCTTGCCAGAGGCTCTTCTTTGCTTGGTCGGACTATAGCTGTGTGTGATATAGTTGTGATGGCTAGAGCAGCGCAGCTGGAGCCGCGCAGCTCGAGCAGCGCAGATCGAGCCGGGCAGCTCAAGCAGTGCAGCTCGACTCGAGCGTATCGAGTTGCCGCTTGGGATTGCTACCTTTAGGACTTCCTGCCTTCCTCAACATCCTATTGGATTCTCATCTTCTGGACTCTCATTTGGAATTCACTTCTGTGTACTTCTCTCATAAATGTTGACCATGAAGACTCATTTGTTATTAAAAACTATTGTCAAAATTCAAAAACTCTCAAAATTTCTCAATGCTCGCATTCTTATTTATTTCTTTTTTCTTGTCTCTTCTACTGCTACTTCTTCTACAACAAACACTCTCTACTTCTCATTCTGCGCTCTTACCACCTCTTTTCATGGTTCTCCATCATTATTCAATTGTCTTATTCTTATTTATTTCTTTCTCCCCTCTCCATCTTCGACCACTTCTACGACAATCTTTTTATTAAAAACTATAGACAAAATTCAAAATTATTCCTCAATTCTCTCATTCTTTATCTTCCTTTTCTTCTACTGCTGCTTCTTCTTCTACGGTACTCTCTACTTCTCTTCCACTTCATTTCCACTTCTTCACCTGTCTCCTCTTTCCCAGAAGAATCAGCCCAAAGTCCTTATGTTTACTCCCATATTCTCCTACTGCTAATTCTTCTAGAATACTGACTTCTCACTATTCTTGCACACTTCTTCTCTATCTACTTCTCCCTCATTCTTCAATTCTTTTTGATTCCTCCCTCTCCTCTATTTCTACTTCTACTCCTTCCACATCACCCTTCACTTCTCACTCTTCTCCTGCTTCTCTCTTATTCTTTAATTCTCTCTTATTCATTCCTTTCTCTCCTTCTTTTCTACCGCTACTTCTTCTACTTTACTTCTCACTCTCCTCTCCCACCTCCTTTTCCTCTGCTTCTTTCCCATTCTATTTCTCTTTCCCAGAAGAATCGAGCCATCGGCCTTATTATTATTCTCACTTCTATTCTTATTCATTCCTTCCTCTCCTTCTATCCTGTTTCTTCTACTTCCACGAGTACAACACTCCTTACTTCTCTCCCACTACCTCATCCTCTTCTCCTCCCTCATTATTTATCTCTCTCACAAAAAGAATCAGCCCATAGGCCTCCGAAATACGCTCAGTCAGAATATTATCTTCTGTGAATACTGATATACTGTATGCCATCCAACAAACTACTAGCACGTATCTCTTTTATGTTCTGTTTGTGTCAGGAGGATTTGGTGGTGGAGAAGTTTGGGGGGATTATTCATGGGGAGGGGTTGAGAGGGAGTCTGCTGACCATGTAGTTCTTTTACATACCAAAGCGAAATACGGGACACATGTTGTCGAACATGTGCGTATGTTTGTTTGGGGTGCATAGATTTCAACATATGTATATAAATAGTCTATCGAAGCGAAAAAGACATTCTGGCAAGATGGGAAAATGACTCCAGCTTGATCAATATTGGTTCAAAAATTTTTAATTTGATCTCAAATTGTAGATTAATAAGTTTTCTACAATTTGAGACCAAGTTTATAAATCATGAACCAATATTGGCCGAGCTGGAGTAATTTCCCCATCTTGCCAGAATGTCTCCTTCGCTTGGACAGAATGTAACTATATGTGTGTGTTCGGGGTGCATGTATTTTGCGAGCATAAAGAGTGTGATGTCCTGAATTTATTGTGTGGCTCAGGCTTGAAAGGTACACAGCGGTGTCATTCAAAAATGGCGAATCGGTTTTTGCTGCAAATGTAAAGTACTGCAGTTACTGTGGTAGCAGGAGGATTTTGGATGTATCATGTTGGTTTTGGTTTACTTGCAAAGCATTTGGCAATGTAGTTGCAGGTATTTTGTAGTGATTATCTTTTAAATCAACGCTGCTGAATGAGCTTCATGCTCTGTTGAGGTTCTACTGTAAAATTTCAATTAGTCTATCATGATAATTTTTAGTTTTATAGCCTATGATTTTATCATTCCTCATTATATTCCTCAATGGAAAAATGAAGAAATTTATCCATCTATGTATAGTTCTCCCTATTTTTCTGATTTTTTAACTTTTTTACAGCTATCTGTTAATATTTATTGCATCTCGTATTTCATCCAAACTGTTACCTTAGAATGATGGAATAATCATTACCTTACAATAACAGTTACCTCAAAGTAACTTGGAATAATGTATCGTTTTCCGTTACACTCAAGTTCATTTCTGTTGGCAGTAGAAAAAAGTGTTTTTCGTTCCAATATCGTAATAGTTGTACAGTATTGGACCTATTATTCTTTTAATTTTGCCTTATGTTGTGAAAGTTATATTTAACAATTAATAATACCTTTATCAATGAATTAAATTTGAATAAGAATCTCAATCAGGAATTAATGTGCTGGTCCAATGATATGTCTGTATGATAATTCTCACAAACCTCTTATTCAAAACATTTATTTACTTCGATCCACAATGTATAGCACTGGCGGCTCGTGCCCTCGAAATAGGTGAAGTGCCCGTATCTTTTACTGTACAGCACTTCACCTGTTTCGTGGGCACGAGCCGCCAGTGATGTATAGCCTATACCTCGAATAAATTTCAAAGATAATAACAGTAAAATATTTGCTACCTATTTGATAATTAACCAAAAATGTAAGTACTCGATAATTCATTAAGAAAAAGACAAAAATCAATCCTTGAAACATTAAACTCTTCTCCAAAAGATCTTGTCTTCTCAAATTCAGATACAGTACAAGAGAAGCAACTCAAATCTTGGAAGCAAGGTTAGTCAACACCCATGTTATACTAAAGGCTTTTTTTTTTTAATTTAAAATAATTATCGAAGTACCCTTTTAGAATTATTTTCTCAATACATTACATGTTTCAACATAGCCATTTTCGAATTATTTGAAATAAAAAAAGGGTGATTTAAGTAGCCCTGAGATTAAGGAAACACTATCACTAGTAATATCACTAACACTATCACTATCACTAGTAGAGATGAAGGCTATCACTTATTTATTGATAATTTATTGATATTCAATTCATTGATAGGGTAATTTATCAAGAGGAAGACAAAAATCAATACTTGAAACAATAATTTCTTCCCCAGAAGATATTGTCTTTCCAAAATTCAAATACAAGAGAAGCAACCTAAATCTTGAAAGATAGGTTAGCCAACACCCCTGTTATACTGAAGGCTATCACTGGTAACATTGTATTCAGAATATTTATAATATGCAGATGAGCTGTTGCCGTGGTGGGATTCTTGTGGTTTGGAAGGTTGAGAGGGGGTGTAATGGAATATAAGGATATAAGTTGGTATAAGGGATGAAGAGGGGTGAGAACAAGATTGTAAGAGAGGTTTATATAGCTAGGAGAGGTTGATGAGAAGATTCTTGACGATTGTAATAGTTGATGAGGCTGGAGGAAAGATAGCTGTCGCCAAGTTAAGGTTTTTTCAACTGATTTAACGTACTTAAAATTGATATGAAGCGTCCATTCTTTTTTTTAATTTCGGAAACATTGTCCAGGCATAGCTTGGTGATAAATCTCATAATTAATTGATAAGATTAGGTTTTGGAGTGCAGAAGGAGCGGATAAAACCTCCAAACTTTCTGCATAAGCTATGAGAGTGAAAGAAGCATGATAGCAAGTTTGAAGAAGTTGGAAGGGCTGTTCAGAGAAAAGCACAAAATAGGTTTAACGGAGCTGAAATGAGTTATTTATCAATAATTCTACAATACTTTTCAATTTTATACATTTACCATTCCTTCTCTCGTGTATTTCTCGAAATCAATTCAATTGAAAAAGTAATTTATTTCATAAGAGAAAACAAAAAAAACAATAGATACATTACATTTAGTAACATGTTTGCCATCACAGAATATACACACAGATTGTATATATTTCTATCTCTTATAATATGAGGACTTAGATCAATTTCCTTGAAAATTCCATCACATGAATGTAAAAAAAACCAACATAGCTAACTGAAAAAAGTGAAATAAAAAAGACACTCCTAGGCATCAGCCCGATTGAAGTGCAATTCTTTTCAATACAAAAAAAATAAACACAGAATTGAACCATGTTTGAAATGTTTGAAGGAGAAGGTTAGAAATTAGAAACGAAGAATTGCGAGAAGTGAAATAGAGTAGAAGGAGGAGGATTTCCAAATAGGAGGTTTCAAGGAAAACTGAAGCGTAAAGAGTAGACTCAGAAAAAGGGGGTTGTGAAAGGGGGTTCGTGAAAAGGGGAATTTGAGAAAGGGGGTTTGAGAAAAGGGGAGTTCAAGAAAAGGGGGGTTTGAGAAAGGGGGTCGTACATGCCTTATCATGCTTGTAGAGAAAGGAGCAAAGGGCATAGGGCCTTGGAAGCAGGATATGATGATACAAGGATAACCTTTGCTGAATGTTGCGAGCATGTATTAGCTTGGAGACACATGCTGCTCTGTTGATCGATGGCAGTATTCATCATAAGAGAGAGATGGGAGATCTTGTGGATTTTCTTACGGTGTTCCTTCACCTCAATCTTCTCCTCCTACTTCTCTGTTCATCTCCTTCTTCTTACTCCTCTTTTTCCTCTTCGTCTCATTCTTCTTTGCTTCTCATCTCATTTCTCATCGTTGTTCTCCCACATCATCCAGAATCTTCTTCTTCTTATTTTCTGATTTCCATCCTTGATTCTTCCATATTTTCTCAATCTTAAAATTCCTTTAGACTCTCCTCTTCACCTCCTCCTCCTCCTCCTCCTCCTCCTCCTCCTCCTCCTCCTCTACCTCCTCATCCACCTCATCCTCCTCCTCCTCCTCTTCCTCCTGCTCCTCCTCCTCCTCCTTCTCCTCCTCCTTCTCCTCCTCCTCCTTTTTCCTTACCCTTCTCTTCTCCTTATCGCTTTTCCTTTCCTCTCACATTCTCATCATCATCCTCCTCCTTCTCCTACATGATTCTTCCTCTCCTTTGTCTGATTTTCATTCTTGTGAACCTTCATCATCATTTTTCATTTTAGCCTATATAGTTGACCCAAAAGAGTTAGGCGATTTCATCTGTCTCTTGTATTTGATGTAACCCACTAAGAGCTGATGTGAAGCATCTATTCACTGTTTCATATTCCAAATAATTATCAAGTACCTTTTTTAAATTATTATTATTCTTTTCCTGATAATCATTATTGATAAAAGGTACTCGAGAATTATTTAAAAAAAAACAGTGATAAACGTAGCCCTGAGATTGAGATTGATCTAGTTATCATCTCTTTTGATTCAAAAAACAAACTGTTCCAATTCACATCTAGGCATACCTGAATGATAACGTTAATCGTCAAAACTTTTGGAGCGCACAAGAAGCCAACGAAGCCGCCTAAATTTTTGGCCTGAGCTATATGTTCTCCAAAATAAGTGGGAATAAAACGTACTTCAAAATGACTGTACTTCTCATTCTTCTTTTCTTAGATCTCTTATCACCATAATTTGTTTTGGAAGTGATACTTCTCATCATCATGATAATTCTTTACTTTTTCTATCACTTAACACTCTCTTACTCCTTCATCTTCTTTATCTCCATATTCTTCCCTATTTTAATTTTAATTTGCTTTTTTTTCATCTAACTGCTACCTCTTTATCTTCTCCCTTCTTTTAGCTCTTCCGTCTGTTTTTGAGGTTCTCCCTTTCCTCAGACGTCAATTTCCTGGCCACGTCTTCTCTTTTTCTTTTCATTCTTCTCTCTTTCCCTTTATTTCCCTAATTACTATTACCATCTTCTTTCGCCCTTCTTTCTCCTCAACTCGTCTCCTTTTCCATCGCACTTCAGTAATACATTTACTTCTCTCCTTTCCCTTCTTCTATTCAACATTCTTCATCAACTATCCTTATTTTTCCAGCATTCCCTTCTTGATATTACTCTCTTCTTCTTTTCAGCATTTTCCACCATTCATCCCTCCCATCATTTTATTCCAAATATTCATCTTTCTTCTAATTTGCAATATTCTCCACCATCCATCCTTCGTTCTTCCATTATTTCCTTCCAAATACTTTCTTCTTACATTCTCTCATTCTTCCTCTCATCATTTCGTTACAAGTACTTTCTTCTAACATCCTCCACCATTTATCCTCCTCCCCTTCATCACTCCCTCCTTAATACCTCTCTCTTTCTCTTGAAAATTCTTCACCATCCATACTACTCCCTCCCATAATTTCCTTTTAAATATTTCTCTCTCTTCTCATTCTCTCAATCTCTCTCTTCCTCTCTTCCTTCCTCATTCAAATTACTCCCTCTCATTCTCAACCAAATTACTCTCTCTCTTTCTCATCCAGATCACTCTCTCTCCCTCACCTACAATCTGACTCACTCTTCCTCTCTTTTTCTCCTATCCACAGGGTACTCTCATTTCAACCCTCCTCAGTGACATATTACAACCCTCTCACACATATTATGTATGATGCACGTATGCATACTCACAGACGGCAAAGCTACTCCCTTTCCGCACAATAACATGGGAACAAACAAGAGTCTTGAATAAATTATATTTGTTTGTCACGGCCGGCTTGGCTGTACTATTTCTGGTAGACCTAAGCTAAGCAGCTTGCAGCTTCAGTTGGAATAATTCTTGAATTGAATTACAGTATTCCAAGACGCTGAAACTTTAGATAATTTGGAAAAAGCGGAAATTGGTGATCTTCTGAAAACAAGATTTCATGAAACAAGAAATTCAATTATGATGAAAAGAAAAATAAATCATAGTAACAAGGAAAAAGAATGAAAATAACAAGAACAATTAGTGAATACATAAAGTTCACTTTGTTATTTGGGCTACTGATGAAGGATTATTAGATATTATTATATCAATCACAGCTCCTTTTGGATTAAGTTATCTCGCAACTAATTTTAAACTATTAATAGTCATTTTAAAGATTACAAGTTAGAATAAACAAAATAAGGTGCATCTGTGTACAGATATGAGATGCATATTTAGAAAATCGATAGAAGAAGTACCTAGATAACAGCAGTATAATGGAAGAAAATACGCAGTAACTTTCTACGAGTATGAGTGGAGTATTGAAAGAGGTATTGGAATGAGTGATTGGAAGAGGGAAATAACCTAGGCCGAAATCAAGAAAAAAGATGCATACAACTTGAATGTGCCATTTGAGAAGTAAGATATGAAAAATATTTGACAAATTAATACATTCATTTATCTTTGCATCCGTTCATTAACATAATAATAAGAATCATAACATAATTTCATGAGCTAGGATAGAAAATCTAGGCTAAGCATGTACTATCTCTCTCCGAATTATAATGAATGATTACGCATAGGCTAAATAAAATACTTACATTCTCTCAGGCTGAGGCCGCACTGCCGGTCTCAGTAGAGCGTGGAGGGTGGAGGGTAGATGGAAAATCTATAGAACATACACACCATCCACAGTAATACATCGTATGAATGGTATGTGTTCAGCCGCCATCTTGAAATTCTTAAATATGGCCAACATAACCTCAAAAACAGTATGACGTCATACCATTCATACGATTTATTACTGTGGATGGTGTGTATGTTCTATATATTTACCAACTACCCTCCACCCTCCCGGCTTTACCCGCCGGCAGTGCGGCCTCAGCGTCACAGATAAATAGCTTACTTAAAATGAAGATGAGTGAATTCATTGATACAGCACGCGGTTACTTGCAATAGTATTTCTCATACAGTTTTAATTGAATGACAATACGATATCAAGATAGAAACATAGTATTTCCATGTATTCAGAATTCGAAGACATAACTATACATGGCCATAAACACGAATACATGAACGAACATTGGATGTCAAAGGCCACAAATATTCGGAATTAAGAAACAGATATACACTAAGCCTATCTACTTGCTGTGCAAATTGACATCTTACACAACTCTGATACTTACTGGATGGAAATCGAGAAGTCAGTTCTGAGCACTGGTTGTGAAACTTGAGTACAACTTAACTCAACTTGAGTACAACTTGAAGTACAACTTAAGTGGTGTAGGTAGGTGTGTAAGCGAGCTGGCTGACGGGACTTAGCGAGCTGTGCTTGAAAATCAAAGTTCAACCAAGTTGCTATAGTCTGTCCAGGCAAAGAAGACATTCTGGCAAGATCGGAAAATCAATACAGCTCGTTTAATATTGGTTCAAAAATTTTTAATTTCGTCTCAAATTGTAGAAAACAATCCTCTCTACAATTTGAGACAAAATTCATAATTTTTAAATCAATATTGACCGAGCTGTAGTTATTTTCCCATCTTGCCAGAATGTCTTCTCCGTTTGGACAGACTATATCGAGCCAGCTTACTTAGTCTATTAAGCACGGTGCTGTTTTGCTCCCTTGCGACTTACGCGACAACTTGGTTCGATTCCCGGGCGGGTTGGTATTGTTTTTTGCACCTAATCATCAATCATTGTATGCCGCTATGAGAGAATATTGTTGAGCCAGTGGAGCATGATATGACGATATGAGTGGTGAGGGAGTTCCAGGAATCCTAGGGCTGGATTGATAGATAGGTTATTAGAGCTTCTAGGAACAAGATTTTCTATACTGTCTACACATACGTGAATGCAGCTTACAATAATTGTTCCATAAGAGCCCAAGATATTTAGTATAATTGAGTATATTTCTAGTATTATTAATATCATAGAAATATGCAGCATACATTAATGTATCATGAGAACACAATTCAATTAGTATATTCCTTGTATAATTAGTACTTGCTTCGGCATTACAAATATTAAATTGGAACGATATTCCTGGTATCATGGAATAATGTACAATGAAAGCATGAGCAGTGAAGAGTATTTTGTGTAGAAAACTTCAATGATTCCGATAGAATATAATTATATTGATTATTGATTACGCTTGGAAAAAATCAAGCTTCCACACCAAAATACCTTGAATATGAATTGGGATTAGAACATTGATTTTTCTATTTCAAAATTCACCTCTGCTTGTTATTCAGAACACTTATGGGTTAGTATGAAATGGTTATGGGATATTAATATGGAATAATCAAAGTGATTACTTTGGTACTTTTGGAATTGAAGAAGTTATTCATTGTCAATATTATGGGAGAGAAATGGCAAAATAATGCTTGAATAGTAGACTATATTTTTCCCAAATCAAGAATAATACTGTAAGTGAAAACAATCGAAAATTAAACTTTAAACTTAGGGCTATAAATTAAATAAAAAATCAAATACTTTTTTTTTAAACTTAATTTTTTTAAAAGTATTATTTTACATACATGTTCCGGGTCTAAGCCCATTCTCAATGTATTACATTGAAAGTTTCTACATCTCAAGTTTTTTTTTAAAAAAAAGGTATTTGATAATTCATTTTATTCATCAATCAGTGACTACAATTCTATTGTTGTAATAAACTCGTGAGCTGAAAACCCAATAATCATACAAAAAAACTTTAATACTTGATAAACACGAAAATCTAAGAAATATTATAATATAAACAAAAATTTCATTCTATTCGCTTATAATTCTGCTCAATGATTATAAGATTGAAGGAAGGAAGAGGAATAAAATGAGAAAAAGGTTAGAAAGAGAGAGTGGGAGAAAGAGGCCAGTGTGAGTAAATAATAGGAAGAGGCGTCGAAGCGAGGTAAAGGAAAGGACGTCCGTTATTTGAGATTGTGACCACCACAACACATTAATCTCTCTCCTTTCCTTTCTCAATTCTCACCCTTTATTTCGTCTCCAAATGAAACATGGTCCACTCCTTACCGATTTTTCCTGCTTTTTTGATTTTATTTTGCTTTCTTCGTGATTCTAAGCAAACCCTTAGAATCATTGAGTACTGATCTTCAAGTGCAAAACAGGAAAATAAAATACTATTGATATTAAAAAATATATGAAAAATGAGTATGGGGAGTATAACGAAAAAAAGGATGAGAACGAGGCGCGAGGAATGAGAGATCGATCATCGTCCAGTACTGGAATGATTATTTATTATTATTATTATTATTATTATTATTATTATTATTATTATTATTATTATTATTATTATTATTATTATTATTATTATTAGCCGTCAAGCTCCCAGATGGAAGACGCTGAGCAAAATTTGGTTCATTTTTTGTTTTTCTTGTTCTTTTTATCAATCCACCAGTTTTTCATTTTCAGTGAGAACTCCGCTTTCCTTGCTTCACTCCATTTTGTTCCCACTCTTGGCACAGTCATCTCTGGTTTAACTTCCCATTTTTCAACCTTTTCTCTGAAACTGTTCCTGATGTATATTTCATCATTGTTAATGTTAGCAAGTACTAAGTCCTTCTTGACGTTTTTCATCCATGCACCTCCATTACTAAGGGTTGCTACATATGTCACTATTCTTTTTGTAAGTCTGTGATCTGGAAGCCTCATTATGTGACCATAAAATTTAAGGCGCCTTTTCCTGATGTCTGCTTCTATGTTGGAGTATTCTTCAACTTTGGCCGTTTTCTGTAGTCTATAACCATCTTCGGTCTTTCTTGGTCCAAGTATTTTTCTAATTATCTTCCTTTCTTCTTTTTTCAAATTTTCCGTATCTGTTTTCCTGCTAAGTGTTAGGGTTTCGCTGGCATACAACATTGTTGGCTTGATTACTGCGTTATAATGTTTGATTTTGGTATTGATAGACATGCATCTCTTATTATAAATATATTGCACTAGCCCTAGGCCTTTACGAGCTTTCTGTATCCTTTCATTTTGTGCATGTTTTTCTGAGATAATTTCACCAAGATATTTAAAGTATGGTACCTTCTTAATTGTTCCATATTTTGTTTGTAATTTGGTAACTTCTATATTTGATGTTGTGAAAACAGTTTTTTCAAATGATATTTGTAAGCCTACTTGTTCAGCACATTCTTTTAAAAATTCTATTTGTTTTATTGCACAGTATTATTATTATTATTATTATTATTATTATTATTATTATTATTATTATTATTATTATTATTATTATTTATTGTTACAATTGCGACTCGATAGCAAATATTTCAAGCAAGGTGATGATGAGTGAGTGAATGATGATGTTTACATGGTAAATGAAAGATGATGAAAGTTTACATTAAAATTTTCACTTTGAAAAAAAAACTCTGAATTTTGATGAAAGTTCACTGTTATAATCAATAAATATCAATTAAAAAAAAATAAATAAAAATGTTCAAAAACAGCTCATTGATACAGTCACACAGCCTATTATAGGCGAGGCGGCAACTACGAAGTTCGGAAATTGTGAAATCGATTTTGACGAGGAATGTGTTCTGGAGAGGGAGGGGGTAGTTCATGCAGGAAGTATAGGGAGGTATTTTGAGGTTTGAATACCACTGGGAGGGGGAAGGGGTGATTTGGTCACGTTTTGAAACCCGTGTGATGGATGGGTGAGAGAAGAATGAGGAGGTTTGGGAGGATTGAGGGAGGAGAAGAAGAAGGAGAAGGAGGACAAGGTACAGTACAAGGAGAAAGAGGAGATGAGGACGAACTAGTTCAAAAAATAGATGAAAGGGATAGAGAAGATAGTGATTTGGGTGTGATGAGTAAGGTAACGAATAAGGTGAGTATGGAGATGAAAAACTTGAATGTCTGCTTTCATTCTATTATACGGTACCATAAACCGGAATCTCTCAAATTTCATAATTTTCAATGAAAAAAGTGTAATCAGTCATCGAAGTTAGTATTCTAGGTACAATCTTCAAATTTAAAAAGTTAGTTGTAGGCTATACTTGTTGTAGTACACTAATGTACTTGTTTCATGAACTATTATGAAACAATATATTTTTATATCGTGGATACAGTAGAACGCCAATCATCCGAACGCCGATTAACCGAATTACCAATTATTCAAATTGATCTTAAGCGTAGTCATGAATTAAAAACCATCGCGCCACACGTAGCGCGGCGTGGCGATGTGTTGTACCATTGTGTAAGTACTATTACTACTTTGTCTCTGGTTGTACTGGTTGTACTTATTGAATTGTACTACTGTAGTAATTATGTAATGTACTGTAGTAATGTACTTACTGTAGTGATTGTACTTACTGTATATGTAGTTTAGTACAGTATTTGTTTTGCTTTCCATATTAATTTTACATCACCACACACTACTTTTCAAATGTATTGCAGTATTCATTCTAAGTTTAACACATAGTTTTTCTTCAATGCAATTCTATATCCAATAATCCGAATTTTCGCTTATCCGAATTGATCCCGGTCCCAATTAGTTCGCATAGTCGGCGTTCTATCTTATATCATATGTTGAAAATGATGTCCGATGACTTTTTCATTGAACAGCCTGGAAAGTTTCAATAAAGTCATAGAACTAAAATGATCCTGACGCCAGAAAATTTAGAGGTCTCGATTCCGTCAGTCTCTTAAAGGTCTACATGATGTAGCCTACTGACCACCTATTGTCCCTTTTGAATTAAAAAAAAAAAAACAATCTAGGCATGAAATAACAACTCTAATATTGAAGACATCAGCTGTTAGAGAGCAGGAGGAGCAGACACACCCACCTAACGTTTTGGAGTCGGCTTTTGAACACTTTTGAAGAATACTCTCATTCACAGACATTGGATATCACTACTGGCGGCTCGTACCCATGAAACAGGTAAAGTTTTTTCTATTGCGGATGATGCCCACATAAGCATTTTAGCTTGTGCGTGGGTAATGGATCTTGAGTGCTAAGGTGATTGATGAGGTGAAAAACAGCCATGCCACTGGGATTCGAACCCAGACCTGCGGCAGTGCTAGCGGGCTAAAGGTTGTGACGCCCTAGCCCACTGCGCCACCGAGGCCGGCACCGAAGTGCCCGTATCTTTGAATGTGCAACACTTCACGAGCCGCCAGTGGATATCAAGCTGAATATTTCAAGCTGTGTGTCCTATTTACAATTGCATCCATGAAACCACATTAAGAATGAGGCACATGTATCACATGTAATAATGTACATGTAAGTATTGAACATGGAATAACATGGATCAAAATAAGCAATAAAACAATATATAATATTAAGCGATGAAACTGAAAAATCCTTTCATATTTCTCACGAGATCCATCTACTCTTCAATCACGATTAATATCATATCATATTAAATGATTAACATAACTTACATTATCAATTTAAGGCGATAGAGTATTCACATTTTTGTCAAATTAAATTAATTTTGATAAATTATACAAAACTTATTCACTGTGAAGCAACAAGAACGCCTTCTAGGCAAAATTGGTCTTTTGTACAGCTCAATTTCTAGTTGAAGTGAACAAGAATAAGAAGAAGAGGAAGGGGAAGAGCAAGAAGAGGAAGATGAAGTAAAAAAAGAATATAAAGAAGGAGAAGAGGAAAAGAAAAGAAGACGGGGTTGAAAGCAAAACGGAAACTCAATCCAAGTAGTAGGCCTTCACACTTTCACTTCCACGCGCTTTCTCTTTGTTTTATATTGAAACCAATCTCTTGTGTATTTTCCACCTCCTGCCCTCATTCCTCCTCCTCCAACTCCTCCTCCTCTCTTCAATCTCATCCTACTACCACCCTTCCTTCTCCCTTCAACCACTCGTATGACCCAATTGTGGGTCACAGTAGGCCTACTGCTCTTACTGGACTGGCGTCTGCTATCAATAGGCCTACTCTACACCCTCAAAAGGAGTTGAATTCCGTGTTTCATAGCTGCGTAGGAGCCTATTTCAACATAACTGGCCCCTTTGATTTCAACTTTCTCCTGTTCTTGTACTTGTTCTGCTTCTAGTTTTCCTTGTTACAAGTTCTTCTTTGTCGTTTTCTTTTCTCTTACCTCTCTTCTTCTTCTTCTTCTTCTCCTTCTTCTTCTTCTTCCTCTTCTTTTTCATCTTTTCCTTCCTCTTCTTCTTCTTCTTCTTCTTCTTCTTCTTCTTCTTCTTCTTTTTTTTTCTTCTTCTTCTTCTTCTTCTTCTTCTTCTTCTTCTTCTTCTTCTTCTTCTTCTTCTTCTTCTTCTTCTTCTTCTTCTTCTTCCTCTTCTTCTTACTCCACTTCTTTTTTCTATTACTTCTACTACATCTTCTTATTAGCAATGTTATTTCACTTCTTGCTCATTCCAACCCCTTACCTTCAATTATTAAATCTCAACTCTCTTGCTAGACAGTTGTTTATTTCCATATTTTTCATTCTTATATTTATTGTTCTGGAAATATTCCTACTCTTCTTCTAGAACACTTCCACCCTTTTCTCTTGTTATTGTTGTCCTCTCAACGTTTTCCTCTCTCTCTCTTCTTTTTTCTTTATTCATTCATATAGCAACATGATATTTATGCTTAGTTTCCAGATTACAAGAGTTATTATTAAATCTAATTATTCTATTATTTTCACAAGTTACACACTAATTTCGATAATTGTAGTGTAAATTATCGAAATTAGTGTGTAACTTGTAAAAATAATAGAATAATTAAATTTGATAATAACTCTTGTAATCTAGAAACTAAGCATAAATATTATGTTGCTATCTAAATGAATATAGAAATCTAATCTAATCGCTCTCTCTCTCTCTCTGTCTCAGCTTCCATTTTTTCGCTTCATCTTATAATCCCTTCCGCTTCAAAATTTATTATTTTTTATTCCCTTCAACTATTCCTTCCTATCTCATTTATCCTATGAATCATTTCACAAATTAGTTTATCTTATTTATGAGGAAAACTATTGAATAGTAATATGAATGATATTACAATTTATTATTTATATATTGCAAATTATACTGATTCGCTTACAATATTCCTACAATCATTATTGCCTGCACTCTCTAACCGCTTTCTAAACATTCTTGAAACATCACTCTGAAGAATTGGAGAATTTACTCAGTCCTATCAATTCATACAATGAGTAAAATGTCAGTCAATTATGTAATCAATCCACAATTATTATTATACCTTCAATTTTGACGGTCTCCTATTAAACTGGATACACAGAAAATGAGATTATTATTATGGAAAATTTATTATTCCAGTCCTATTAATCTACAATGGGAAGAATGCCTGTCGAATAATGTAATAATCGAATGAAATTATTCTACCTTCAATGATTACTGCCTCCTAGTATGCTTCTCGAACAGAAATATGAATAAATAGAGAGCTACAAGAATTCGTATTCAATTCAATTAGCACAAATCTATAATTAATATTTTCAATTCCAGCTGAGTGCAATTGAACTGAATATGAATACTGGATTATGAAAAAGTACAGTCAGTTCAATCAGCTAATGGACATTGAAAATTCGGCTAAACAAACTTGGGAAGAACAAAGCGTGTCTAGTTCGTGTAAGTTGAGAAGACACGTCGTTATAATGTGGAGCGTATTGTAACGGCGTTTCTTCTCAGCTTGCGCGAACTTGGATAGTATACGGAGTGGCATGGATCTACAACTTGCCAAAAATGTCAAGTCAGCTTTTTGAAGCTTTTAACTGTGTGAGGGATGGGAACATTGCAATTGAACACTTTGTTATTCATCACTGGCGGCTCGTACCCACGAACTAGGTGAAGTGCCTGTATCTTTTACTGTACAGCACTTCACCTGTTTCGTGGGCACGAGCCGCCAGTGTATATTCATAAGTTGCATCGTTATTGAGAACGGATACTAATTATTGATGTGTTCCCGTTTAACTTGATAGAACATCAAAACTACCCTTCAATACAGTAGAATCTTTTATTTCTCATCACAATTGAAAATCCTATTCAAAATATTAATTCTACTTTTGACGTGATGCATGAGAGAAATAATTTTGTTATAACCACTGGAGGCTCGTGCTCACGAAACAGGTAAAGTGCTCTTATCTTTTTGCAGTGTTAGATGTAATATTCATCATTAATATTACCAGCTGTAATTGGAGTTTAATATTTAAGTTAAACAGAAATAAACAGTCACTTTTACTGTACAGCACATTTTCATGGTTACAAGCCGACAGTGGTAAGGCTATAACAACATTATCTTATAACATGTTATTTGCTGTGAGCTGTTATTCTACTTTCCTTCCCTACCTACTACCATAGGTAAGGAAAGTATTGTTCTCAAAAAAAATTAAGGTACCCCGATTTCAAGTTTTCTAAATGTTTCAAGGTCGCCTGGGTCCAAAAAAGTGATTTTTTGGGTATTGGTCTGTGTATGTGTATGTCTGTATACACTATATCTCGATCCCTAATTATTGATCGATTGACTTGAAATTTTGAACTTAAGGTTCTTATACCATGAGGACCCGACTCGAAGAAATTTAAAAAAATTCATCAAAAAATGGGGAATTATATGCCAAAAATGGTGTTTTTCACGAAAACGGTGTGTTTCTCTCGAAAACGGCTGTAACGATGTTTTTTAAACTCATACCCGAAATAGTCCTACATGAGCTCTATCGACTGTAACTTGCCTCGTTATTGGCAAAATAGCAGAAGATCCGCAGCATTGTTGAGAATAATAGATTTTGCAATATTTAGATTCCTAATTGACCAATTGTCTTGAAACTACGAACTTTAGGTTCTTATACAATGAGGACCCGACTCGAATAAATTCAAGAAAATTAATCACAAAATGGTGGAAAAATGGTGAATAATATGCTAAAAATGATGTTTTCCACGATTTTCTCGAAAACGGCTCTAACAATTTTTTTCAAACTCATACCCAAAATACCCGAAAAAGTCCTATATTAGCCCATCGACTGCCAAGAGTCTCGTTCCTGGCCAAATAGCAGAAGATCCGCAGCATTGTTGAGAATAATGGATTTTGCTAGCTAGCAAATCATACACATTATGATGGGCCGAAGCGCCGATAGGCGCAAGGCCTCAGCGACGAGTGAAAAATTCACTGTTAGTACCATCAGAAGAATAAGAAGTAATGGCCTATTGCAATTTGCACTTGCTGATGACTAAGTATAAATACTTGTATTAAGTACCGTACGCAAATATGAATGGCAAGGAAAATTGTGTGAGTGTACCACACCAGATTTTTTTCAAGTAGGCCTTTGCTATTCCACCAACTTTGTTGGATATTGTTTCATTGTTTTTTGTATCTAGTGAGCTACGTTTAGTTCGATACTGAAATATTCAGCTCATGATTATTGAATGTCACTTTTTTGCTTGTTTAGTCAACTTAAATCAAGGTTCATAAGTTTTACAACCATATATAATTCTCTGTGTGAATAATTTAATTAACTTATTCTCTAAACTTCTACAACACACCAGAGTCGGTTTCCATCAATGAACGCTTCCATAGTAATACCAAAAGTAGAGAGGCTTGCTTGTAATGTCAGAATGGTAATTATAATATAATAATTATTATTATTATTTAATATATTATGTATAAATAATTGGAAGCTTGAGAAATTTTTGAAATTTACTCTGATATCAAGGGAGAAAACAACAATAATAATCATTGCGATCATGATACAAGATCTATTATGGAAACCGTAAATTCAACATGGAACTCCAAGATTTTACTGAGATACTGTATTGGCCAACTTATACGAAAAATAATGTACAACACGTTGTTGTAACCCTTTGACATCAATGTCCAATTTTTTTTCTCGGTATTTCAAGTTTCAGAAGACAGATTATTGAAAGGCAACTGAAGCCTTTTGATTTCTGAGATCAAACTTAGTCTTGGTGAATATACGAAATCTTATAGCACTGGCGGCTCGTGCCAACAAAACAGGTGAAGTGCCTCTATCTCTTATTGTACAGCACTTCACCTGTTTCGTGGGCACGAGCCGCCAGTGAAGGAACACGAAGTTGTATAGAGCAATGAACACTGGTCAGCTGATTTTTTATTTGTTTTCTTCCGTAGAATCACAACATGTTCCTATTGCATTTTGTGCCAGACATTATTATTAATGACATTAATACATTATACATTATTATATGTGCAAATGTTTCATAGCAATGGAAACCTACCTTCAGTTGAAAGAAGCAAGTTGCACGAAGAAATCGACCACATATTGAACACAATTTCATATTGCTGGTGTATTGATTTATACTTTCAACTAGCAAACCCTATAGTAAGCCAGCTGCCTTTTATTACCCACTATGAATTCGGGATTATAGTATGATGGCAAATTCTTGTATTTGTATGGAAACATCCTGATTCACGAATGAATGGACGGTGGAACAATAAATACATTGATAATGGATTATGACACAGAAACATATATTGAACCATATTATATATACATATATGTATAAGTGTAGAGATCAGGTCAAGTCAATATTTATTTATTTATTTATTTAATATGATAGCATACTTCCCTTACCACCCGTATTCGAAATCCAGTCCAATGGAAAGCAATCTACAAGAACCAATGAAAAAATATGTTTTAGATTGATAGAATTTGTTTTCCATCATATTCAATCAGAATATAATGGTTTATTTCAATCAATTGTGTTCTATTCATAGTTGAGCATAAGAACATAATTCTTGGTCGTGAGGAGGAGAAAATCGCGTTTCTATGTGTTTTCATGTGTTTCTGACGTCATTGAATTCGAACAAACAGTGTCTTCTGCTCTAGGAACTTGTTTCTGACGTACCTCAATAAGAATCCAGTGACATATCTACAAAAAACCTCTGTATTCGACCTTGAAAATCGAGTTTCTATTGGTTTTTATGTGTTTCATTGAACTTGAATAAACAGAGTCTTCTGCTAGAGGAACTGGCTCCTGACCTACCTCAATGACAATTCAGTTAAATATCGAGGAGAACGTCAGTATTTGACCTTGAAAATCGCGTTTCTATTGATTTTTGTGACTTTCCGACGTCACTGGACTCGAATAAACAGTGTCTCTGGCTCTAGGAACTTGCTCCTGACCTACCTCAACAAACAATCTGTTGGAAATCGAGAGAAAAGTCTGTATGTGAACTTGAAAATCGCGTTTTTAGTATTTTTCTGCATTTGTGACGTCATTGAACTCGAATAAACAGTGTCTCTGGCTCTAGGAACTTGCTCCTGACCTACCTGAACGATAATTATGTTGGAAATCGAGAGAAAGGCCTGTATATAACCTTGAAAATAATTTTTTTGGGTTTCTCTGTATTTCTGACGTCACTGGACTCGAACTTACAGTGTATCCGTCTGAAGAAACTTGCTTCTGACCTACCTCAATGAGAATTCAGTTAAATATCGAGTTTCTATTGTTTTTTGTGTGTTTCAGGGGTCGTTCAACTTGAATAAAGAGTGTTTTCTACTTTATGAACTTTCTTTTGATCTACCTAGGGATGTCAATCCCGGGATCCCGGGATCCCGAATACCGGGATCCCGGTCCATTTTCAATACCTAACAATCCCGGGATTTCTCAGCGTCAATCCCGGGATTTCCGGGATTAGAAAACATGAAATTGTAAATCGAATTTTTCAAAAACAATTCAATATAAATTTACGGTGATGAATATGAGTTTTGCATAATTTATAGTTCTAAGTGTTTGACTAATTTATTCTGAAGGTACAGCCTATACAGTTGCATATAGCCTACATAATACTGTATAGCTAACTGGACTCTGTACTGGCTAAATAGAATTCGCATTATTGGTTTGCATTTCTTGCAGAATTTTGTTATTGATCGGTTGTTATGTCTCTACGATTGTTTCTGTTTACACAGCATCACAATTGCCAGTCTAGACGGCGCAATAATTGCAATAGTCTAGTGCTGATGTCATTTTATTGAAATGGACTCAGAACTTTGAAAAGACCTCAGAAATCAGAAATAAACAAGCACTTATTATTCACTCTCTGTTTAATTATTTCTCTTCTCTTTTTCTATCATAAGTAGAATATCTAGTTGAAGTAAATATAGTTGGCTCTACGAAATTTCATTTAATAGTGGTTCAGCTTTCGCGTTGTTCAGTCGGTATTGCGTTACGTTACATGGGTTTTCAAAAAGTATTCTTATAATTGATATAATTTAAGTGATATTAATTCAATTTACAGAATTTGAAGTGATAACGGGTGAACTCCATCCCGTCCTGATGGAGGATAGAAATGTTTTTGTTCTACATAAAAATACTCTAATGAGTCATCAGTTTGGAATCATTTTCTTACTTCCAAAGACGGAAAAAGTGCTCAGTGCAAATCGTGTAAGGCAGTTCTGAGTTCTCAAGACTCTGGGTGGATTTGATGTTATTCCCAAGTATTTTTCCATTTTAATAATATCCTCTCCCTCTGTAATGAGCCCTTTTTCAACTCCAAACACTCTTACTAAACATGTAATTGAGGAGGAACAATTTGTTAAAAATTCATGAAACTGATTTTTGCCAATCCCGGGATCAGTCCCGGGATCCCGGGATTGATATTGGATAATCCCGAAATACCGGGATTGGAAATCAGTCCCGGGATTGACATCCCTAGATCTACCTCAACAAGAATTCAGTTTTTTCTGTAGCATAAGAGTATATGGAAGGAAAACTGCTGTCCGTTTATTGAGTGTGAGTTGGAACTGTATATATTAGGGTTGAGTTGGTGGGTTGAGTGGAAGAGGGGGCTTGCATGCCTCAACTTCGCCCACAAACTCTTGTAAACTTTTACAAAGTGTAAAATAAAGTCATTTTATCTATCTATCTATTATATTACGTTTAATGTTTTGTCATAGCGGAAATAATCTTCGACCGGTATAAAATAGTTAAATTGAGACGAATAAAATTTTCTATCTCTGAGATCAAACTTACTCTTGGTGAATATAAGAAAGCTCACGTACGGCTCGTACCCAAGAAACAGGTGAAGTGCCCGTATATTTTACTGTACAGCATTCCACCTGATTCGTGGGCATGAGTCACCAGTGGTTTATAGGTACCTTGAAGCTTTGTGTCAGTGTAGGCTTCAGCTAAGGATTTGAAAAATGGATGCTTTAATAAGTTTAATGGTGTTCTATACCCAAAATTTGTAGGCAGCAAAGGGAATTCCACATCGAAACAGATCAAACAGATCAAAGGGAAGCAGTTGACGCCTCTATAAGTTAGTGGCCCTTGTCACAGGCTGTCCAAGCAAAGAAGACATTCTTTCAAACGGAAATATGCCCCAGCTCAGTCAATATCGACTTCAAAACTATAAATCTTGACTCAAATTGCAGATCAAAATGTTTTCCACAATTTGAGATGAAATTCATAACTTTTTAACCAATATTGATCGAGCTGTAGTTATTTTCCCATCTTTCCAGAATGTCTTCTTTGCTCGGATAGACGTACATTATGCATATGTAACTGACATGCCTTCATTCTGTTTCAGCCTAAACGAGCGTGAACAAGCTTTGATATTTTGTTCTTTGATCTGACAAGAGTGTTCAGATCATGTTCACTTTTATTCTAAATACGAAGTGGATAAGATTCGATTTTTTGTGCTTGGAAAAATATATGAGAGTTCAATACAAATCACTATATTCCTATCAAAACATTATTTGAACTTGAATAGAAAATTTCCAAAGTCTGCAGATTAAAGTTTGTTATAGTACAATATTATGAACTGCATTCAATATTCAAAATAATAATATAAGTACCTATAGAAAAGCATCATAAGTGATTCGGTCTTATACGGTAGATTGGTAGAATTGAAAATTACCTACTATTCCCCATTATAGGCCTACAAGTTCATTGTCACTCATTCTTCCTAGCTTCTTCTTCTGCCTCTCAAATTTATCATTAATTTATTCATTTATTATTATTTCTCTACTACTTTTTATTACAGTTCTCTATCATTGTGTATTACACATTGTGTACAAGTTACTTGCTATGTCACATGGTTGTAACCAGTAACATAGGTCTTTGAGTAGTTCACAACTACTCAAAGAGGGAAAATGATGAGTAAGATCTGACACATCTTTCATCATTCATAAATGTTATAATTATAATAAATATTCCGGTTGTCCTTCAAAATAGAAAGTAAACAACAAGTTTAATATTTTCTGTAGAATCAATAAATAGATAAATAAATAAATTCAATTTGGGAAGAGTGAACCTAATTATTTGAATGAAAAATACCAGCAGAAATACAATATGGAATTGTTAATTATAGAATACAAAAAAGTATTAATTGTTTATTTTCTAGAACATCGATTTACTGCAATTCAATTCCATCAGTGTTGAATGCCATAGATATGAACCGTATCAACCTCCGTCAATTGCTCATTTCTCAAGTTGATAATAGATATTCAAGTCTGTCTGTGAAAATATTGAAATTATTGCAACTTCGACTGTGAATAACCGACTTCATTATTCGAATCGGAAATACTCCTTCATCAAATATCTTGTATGAATCAATAACGTCAAAATATCATTAATTGTTTGAATAAATCATCACGTATTAGCGAATTGCTGAGAAATTTAGACATTTTGAAACATGGAGACAGAAACAACACTGAGCTAATTCTTGAGTACCAGATTACTATTTGAAAAAATAAGAAATTGCGAGTAGACTAATGGGATCAGAAGACTATTGCATGTTCAAATTGTTATCAACTCATCAGCAAATCGCTGAAAATAAATAGAGACATTTAAAAACGTAGAAATAGAAACAACACTAATCTCATTCTCAAGTACCAGATTGCTAAACAAATCGCACTCTCAAGAAGGGAATTGTATAACCAAATACTGCATAGTACAAGCTGCTAGAACTGAATTGCAAATCCAAGTTCTGAACCTCCTTGCTATCCCAACCTATGTCTCAATCCAACCCCCTTTTATTCAAATATTCAAATTCCACAATCACCAACTCACGTATTCAATTGTGTATTGGGGAAACAGTTACCTAAGATGTGCTGAAATCATAGAACTTTAGAATCATAGAACCATATCAAGGAGCTATATATAACTATCCAATAGTTCCATGGCTGAACTCTTCCTTATCCATACAAGTATTACTTCCCGTTCAAGTACACAATTGTATATACGAGAAATACTATTCCAAAACGTTCTGGAATCTTTACTATACCCCTCATTATTAGAGTATTCCCGAATCAAGTAGAACCAAACTGCACAATCAAGAAGTCATTTACTAAAATGTAAAGCAGAAGACATTTTCCAAAATGTGTTTAAGATTTCTACCAGTGGTAATATTCGAAATCAGCGTTTATTGAATATTGTGATGAGGCGAACGTAGTTTCAGTCTGTCCAAGCATAGAAGACATTCTGGCTGGATGTAAAAATGACTCCAGCTTGTTCAATATTTGTTAAAAAATTTAAAATCAAGTTTTAAATTGTAGAAAACATTCTGATCTACATTTTCAGACTAGATCTTTGATTTTCAAACCGATATTGACCGACCTGTAGTTATTTTCCCATCTTGCCAGAATGTCTTCCTTGCTTGGTTGAACTTTATCCAACGAAAGGTAACATCTGGAAGAACAAGCTGGAATAATGCAGCTGCATCTATAGTACGCGCAAGTTGAGAAGAAACGCCGATGCAATATAAATTGTATTGAAACGGTGTGTCTTCCTAGCTTGCGTAATATTTGTTGTTTCGGTGGAATCGATGACCTATTTTAGTGGAACCAGACGATGCAACCTGAAATTGGAAGCTTGTTTAGTGGTAAAACCTCCTTGGGTAAAACTTAATTCTGTACTGAATTCAATTGTTCGATGTCATTGAATTTTATTCAACAGATTGTTGTCAAGAAAACATGCCACAAAAAGTAGGAAATCTTTATTCCGGTATGAAGGTCAAAAAGTAGGAATGTTAGTTTCATAGTTCTTCTTTCACTTCGTCGGAGAGTCTGATCATATTTTTCAGACTGATTTCAGGAAGAAAGGACTGGAGTCTAGAATTAGCTTACTTGGATGATTGCAATAAGCTGCTTGAGTAATGATATTATCGATGACCATAAAACATCATATGGCCACTAAAGAATCATTACCTAGCCACTACTAAAACATAGTGGCCACTGTATTTAAAAAAAAAAACTGTAAGTGTTTATGTTTTTCATGGAACAATGTATTTAACCACATCATTCTTTTATTAATATCGTATAAATTTCTTGTTAAGGTTGCCATGACAAGATTTCTATGTGTTAAATTTTTGTGCCCTAAATTTCCAGTCAAAATTCAATATTCTCGGCCATGGTCTATCTAGTGAATTTGTGAAGTGTTTTAGTTTAAGTTATTAATGATGCTTTGAAAAAAAATGGTTTTAAAAGAACTAAAGCCTATAATTAACATGATTCTTCATGTTTTCACTTATGAAAAATAAGGTTGGAACAACCTTAAAAATTTGGCGAATTGGAACAACCTTTGGGTCTCCCCACTATGGAAAGTAAATGCTAAATAATCAAATAAAATCTAAATCTCTACCCCACATTGATTGAAGTATAACCATGTACACATATCTTAATCTCTACCAATATGTACACTTCTCATTGACTGTGTAAACAGACGAGCTCGCATCAATCTGTACACGGATTAGATGCAAGGTGGATTGCATTGCTGCTACCATGTCATGGATTGCAAATAGTCTGTCCAAGCAAGAAGACATTCTGGCAAGATGGATAAATTACTCTAGCTCGGTCAATATTGGTTCAAAAATTATAAATTTGGTTTTAAATTGTAGATCAGAATGTTTTCTTCAATTTGAGACCAAATCTGTGATTGTTCAACCAAAATTGACCCAGCTGGATTAATTTTCCCATCCTGCCAGAATGTCTTCTTTGCTTGGACGGACTATATCAGCGGGAGCCAGGAGCTGATTGCATTGATAATCCATAGATGCAAAGCTGATAAGTGTATGACACTGCAATTGCAGCAATTGTTACCCTGCAATTATACAGACCTCAATATCTTGTGCTATGTTGATGTCAAACAATTTAGTTACAATGGAATTATGTGTGGAGCTCAATATCTTGTAATATTCTAGTGACAAGCAATAATCCATGAAATTATATCTATGTAGATCTAATTATAACTATGTATAACGTGTGGATCTGAGTATCGTGTGCTTTGTTAGTGACAACCGATTATTGATTTTATCAGGTTATATTTATATATTACTAGCCGGCAGGCTCGCTTCGCTCTCCTTCTCCGTCAAGCGAGGGGGCTCCGCCCTCTGGATCCCCGACAGTATGGGCAGTGTTAGTGAGTCAAACAGGTTCGCTTCGCTCGCCTGCAAACCCTCTGTCAGTGTCAGCTGAGACAAACAGGCTCGCTTCGCTCGCCTGCAAATTCCATTCAGAAGGGATTCGAAATTTATTGAAAACAGCATTTCTAGACCTAATTTGGACCTGTATACTTAATTTGAACATTTTCTGCCAATTTGTTCTCGAAAAATTTAAGAAAAACTCCGAGAATTCCGAAAAATAGAGAAACGCTAATATTAAGCGTAACCTTGGAAAGTATATTGGACATAAAACTTTGGTTTAAAACTTTATTCAATATTTTCCAAATAAGTTCATCTATAATCTCGCTGAACCATTGAATTTACAGTTTGGATTTGTCGTATCAAGGTAGAAAATATGCAGCCCGCAATACATCTACAATTTTGAAAACTTATTACTTGCTTAATCTTGAAAGGATTTCAAAACAATTCAACACAACATTTCTAGACCCTATATGAACCTGCCCATCAAATACCTACATTTTCTTCTTATTGGTTTCTGAAAAAATTAAGAAAATGCCAAAAAAACTACAGAAAAACTCAAATATTTGGCGTACCCTTGGGACGTTTCAAGAACCCGTTCTTAGTAGGCGTCTGACGGGCCAACTGAACATGTCTGCCAAATTTGAACGCATTCGGTTCAGTGGATTTTGATTTCTGGTGATAAATGAATGAATGAATCAGTGCTATTTCGCTTTTATGTATAGAGATTGACAATAATTTGTGTATGATGATGACAATTTTTATGGAATGATATAGATATATCAGCTGTTCTACCATGCTAGTGAGAGTCACATTGGATCGGGGTATTTGAACCAGGGTAATGAATCAGATTTGATTGTAATTTGGTATTCAGAACTATTGAGTTATCATTGAATTATTCAATCACTGATTCAATTGAACTTATTCGAAGGAATTGCTTAAATTTATTCAGCTTATGTGAATAGATATTCAAATAAATTTACTCGTTTTAATCGATCGACTTATAATGAATTCAATCGTAGAAAAATCATGTAATTCTATCTTTTCGTGAATTTATATTTTAAATAGTTAAAATATAGAATTATGATACAGAACTATCAATCTTGAAACATTTAAGATTAATAAGAAGAGAGTGCTCGAAATTGCACTGTTTGTGTGAATATATATTATCATAATACATATATTCTTAAAATACACTGGCTTCTCAGCAGAAAAAACTTAAATTTTTTTTTAACGATTATATTCGTATTCTTCTTCAAGATACGACGGATTTGATGATAGAGTCTCCCTTGAACAATCATTGACAAGACAATACAGACGTCTAATAATCTTAATTCTAAGCAAGTCATGTTCTCCTTTGAAACCTTTCAGAGGTAATTGAAATCTGTACAATCTATTTAATTAGTTTAATCTACTCCACTCATCTAGCTTTTCTCCCTCCTCCTCCTCTTCCTCCTCCTCCTCCTCCTCCTCCTCTTCACCTTATTCTTCTTCTTCTTTAAACTTCACTCCTCCTGTCTCTCTCCTAATTCTTGTTTGTCAAATTTCACGTTTCACCAAACTTGAAATCCGTATTGCAAAGTCAAACTCAGTCCTCCCAGAAAAGTAAAGTATCAAGGTTTATTCAACACACAACTGAATCGTCACTAAACCAATAAACCAGTAAGAACGAGAAGAAGGAGAGGAAGAAGAAGAAGGAGAAGAAGAAGAGGAAAAAAGAGAAAGTAAAAGATCATAAGAAGGAGATGAGGAATGAACAAGAGTCAACAATATGGTGGGATTTTCCATTTTCAGTAGCCTGTATACCTGTATATAGTGTATGCAGTGTATATTTTACAATACTGTATTACGATTAATCTTCTAAGTTATTTGTTAAGAAGTTTTCTGATCTTAGCTCTGTGGAACTCAGATAGGGTGAAGCTGTTATCAGAAAACGGATTAGGCCTGTTTGTTTTAATTTCGTCTGTAAAGTTTTGAAGCTCCCATTGAGTGATCCTGCTTCTTTTTATTAATTATATACATCAGTATCATCACTTTCTCGAACTGGCTCTCTCTTTCTACTATATGCCCTCTCTTCTTCTTCTTCTTCTTCTTCCACCTTTTCCAGTCCCATTATTCAATGAAATTTTTGTGATTTTAAACTTAATTTTTGTATTAATCTCGCAATATTTTGCACAATTTTCTTTCACAACATATTTTCATTTTGGGTGGAGAATATATATGCTACTTAATATCGTTAATTGTCATGTCAAATCATGTTCTTCTTATATTTGATTTCCGAATAATTACAATATCTCTGAATTATAATAATCTCCCCAATAAAATAAGGATTTAAAGAATATTCTCAGATAATGAAACACCTTCATAACCAAGGTTTCCATGAAGTTGATTAGCCTATGACAATAACTACAACTCAACTGTTAAATATTGAAGAATTTGATACCCTTTATTATACAAGAATCATATCAAGATATCATTGTCAACAATTGAATTGATCAACTCCTATTCCAAAACATATGAGATAAATCAACTTTGAGGACCAATATAAGAACATTCCCGCTGAAGTTCATCTATCTAAAATCAAATCTCACGCTATGGATACCTGGATCTCTCTTGGGTAAATCTCCCATCTTGCTTTCTTAGCTTTTCCGATTCCCCCCCCCCCATAGTTCCTTAAGGTACCCCCTCTCAACATTCCCCTTTATTTAATCTTGTCAAACTACTTTCCCGGATTAATTCCTATCGTTCTGAGCAGTGGCGGAAGGACTCGGTTAATATTAAACAGCGAATAGTTCTTGCTTTGTGCAGTCTGTACAAGCAAAGAAGACATTCTGGCAAGATGGTGAAATGGCTCCAGTTCGATCAATATTGATTCAAAATTTTCTAATTTGATCTCACATCATAGAATATATTGCTCTCCACAATCTGAAGTTTTGAACCCATATTGACCAAGCTGTTGTCATTTTCACATCTTGCCAGAATGTCTTCTTTGCTTGAACAGACTATACAATGTTTGTTAATGTTTGCTTATCTCCTTCTTTCTCTACCACAAGGTAGCTACGATTTTCTACTCAAGGTACGCTCTTCTTACCATGGAAACTGAATCAAATCTCGAAGGAATCCGTGGAGGGGACGAAATATATAATATTTACAGTTCTTAATGATTTTATCCCAAAGCAATCTTGTACGGAGTGGCTTGAAGTTATCTGTGTGAATGACTCAATTACCAAATAAAAGTTACGGAAGTCTATAATAGTCCAATCTATAAAATGATACTACATCATTAGCGGCTCGTGCCCACTAAACAGGTGAAGTGCTCGTATCTTTTACTGTACAGCACATCAGCTGTCTCGTGGGCACTAGCCGCCAGTGTACTACATGTGACAGCCGAATTTAGCCGACCAATTTTAGTTGGATGTGGATGTATACTACTCAATAGATAATAATATAAAATAAACATGACAATAATAATAATCATAAGTGAAAGCCTAATACGAAACCTCTAAACAAGTTTTTAATAAAAGACAACCTTTCCATTAGTTGCATGCATCATGAAGTGTATCTTTTTAAGAAGTAGATTGCATTGTGTGAACTCAGCTTGAGAGATTTTATCACACTCAAAATAATCATGGAATCATATATTCAAGGAAGATAGCCGTGGACAACGCACATGCGACATTCCCATATCATATCAACGTCATAGATATTATTATTTTTTCTTCAACTCTAATAGACCTGACGCCAAAAATTAAGGCAGTTGACAAATAAATGACTGTTCCAAATTCTCAGCTTTGTCAGAACAGTTTTCTAGAGAAAATGAGTCTCGATTTACTCTCGCAGTAAGCTAGTTAACTGTCCTGACAGAGCTTAGGATTCTTCTTCTTTTTCTTCTTCTTCTTCTTCTTCTTATTATTATTATTATCATTATTATTATTGTTATTGTTATTATTATTATTATTATTATTATTATTATTATTATTATTATTATTATTATTATTATTCATTCATGTTTTCTCAACCAAGAGGTTGGCTTTACTCATACATACGGACAAGTGTCAAGTATGCATGTATACTATTGTCAGATTATTGTTATGAGTTTCATGGTGACATATATTACAATACAAATTTATCTATATCTAAATTTACAATAAATATAATTTCTCACTGCTTATTTATGTTCACTGCAATGTTTCTTTCTTAACTGTATTTACACTATTGTTCTTCACGGTTTTCGTTGGAACTTAAAACTCTCCTAGTTATTGAGCATGTGTCCAAGACAACTGATTTTTGAAGTTGAGTGTACAAGCCAGCCGGGAGTTGAAGTCGCTCTATGTATTTGTGAAGTGCTTTCGGGATGACTGCGGTGGATGAGATGACAATGGGAATTGTAAAGACTTGATCCTGATGCCACATCTGTTTTATCTCGTCGCACAGTAGCTGATATTTTGTGATTTTTTCTGCTGTCTTCTTCTGGATGTTACCGGTATTTGGGATGGTGACATCGATGAGGTATGTGTGTTTCGCTGTTTTGTTTATCAATGTTATATCTGGTCTATTGTGTGGGACAGTTCTGTCGGTTATTATGTCTCTGTTCCAGTAGATTTTCACTTCACTGTTTTCAAGGATATTGGCAGGTTTGTATTTGTAGTACGGTGTGATTTCTTCTATCAGTTTATACTTCTTTGCCAGCTCCTGGTGCACTATTCTGCATACATTGTCATGTCTCTTTGTATATTCGGTAGGGGCAAGCATTGAGCATCCACTGGTGATATGGTCTATTGTCTCCTGAGCCTTGTTGCAGAGTCTGCATGAGTCTGTTTGGGTAGCTTGATCTTTCAAAATGTATTTTTTGTAATTTCTGGTGTTAACTATTTGATCCTGGATTGCTAACATAAATCCTTCTGTTTCTATGAAGAGGTTTCCATTTGTGAGCCAGGTGTTGGATGCTGTTGTGTCTATGTTGGGTTGTGATAGGTGATTCACATGCTTTCCATGCAGAGTCTTCTGTTTCCAGTTATTCTTCTTCTGTTCTATAGTTGTGATCTTGGTGTGAGGATGGAGTTCTTTATTATTCAGTTTCAATGGGGTGCCAGCTGTTGGAAGATTTATTATGGCAGAGTGTAGGGGTACATTTTCTGCTTTTGAGTAGAAGTATTTCCGGAGATTATCAATCTGTTTGTAGCACAAGTTCTTGATGTCAATGATACCTCTTCCTCCTTCTCTTCTGGGTAGTGGAAATCTCTCAACAGCTGCATGTGGATGGTGGGCACCAAGTTTGCTGAAGGTTGTTCTTGTGAGAGTGTTCAGAGCTTCCAAGTCTGTGTCTGACCATTCTATAATGCCAAATGAGTAGGTGAGTATTGGAATTGCATAGGAATTGACTGCTTTCACCTTGTTTCTGGCTGATAGTTGAGTATTAAGTACTTTTTTCAATCTATGGCTGTATTGGTTTTTCAAGTCAAGTTTGATTTTTGAATTTTCTGTGCTTGTGCCTTGATGATAGCCAAGGTATTTGTATGTGTTGCCATGAGCCATGTGTTCTATTATTTCTTCATTTTGAGCTTGGAAGGGGGATTCGGTTACTTGCTTCCCTTTCCTGATGCTATTTATTTTGCATTTTTCAAATCCAAACTGCATACATATGTCCTGGCTGAATTCTTCTGTGGTTTTGATGAGGTTATCCAATTGTTGCCTTGATGCTGCATATAGTTTGAGGTCATCAACGTAGAACAGGTGGCTTAGAGTGTAGCTGTTCTGGGATTTTTCATTCAATTTGTAGCCATATTTAGTTCTGTTCAATAAGTTTGATAGGGGATTGAGAGCCAGACAAAACCAGAGGGGACTTAATGAGTCCCCTTGAAAAATACCTCGTGTTATTGTAATTGGCTTTGATTGAAGGTTATTGTTCATGTTGAGAGTTGTTTTCCACTTTGCCATTACACTTGCAAGAAATTTTATTATTTGTGGGTTGACACGGTAGATATGGAGCACTTTCAATAACCATGAGTGGGGGACACTGTCAAATGCTTTTTGTAGTCTATGTATGCATAAAATAGGTTCCTGTGTTTCACTTTGGCATTATTAAGGACCTTGGAGTCAATAATGAGTTGTTCTTTGCATCCTTTTGATCCACTGCTGCAACCTTTTTGTCCAATACACATAAATGGTTCAACGTGGCTTTTCAATTTTTTAGCTATGATTGATGTAAGTAATTTATACAAATTTGAAAGGCAGGTTATTGGTCGATATTTGGCTGGGTTCTTTGTGTCGTTGTCTTTAGGTAGTAGATATGTGATACCTTGCATTAGGTGGTCTGGAACATTTTCTGGGTGATTCAGGTACAGGTTGAAGATCCTTATGAGTGGTTTGTGAACAGATTTGAATGATTTTAACCAGAAGTTCTGAATTTTGTCTGGGCCAGGTGCTTTCCAGCTGTGGAGTCTATTAATAGAATTTTTAAAATCATCTTCTGAAATTTCAGACTCCTCCATTAACTGCATATTCTCATGTTTTCCTGTCTCTTGTTGGATCCATTCAGTGCTTTCTTCATGCTGAACTTTTTGTGACCATATACTGGACCAAAACTCTTCTATTTCCTGAATTGATGGTGTGTCACTATTGTTTTTGAACTTGTTTTGATCTAGGGATTTATAAAACTGTTTCTGGTTGTTTGTAAATGTGAGATTCTGTTTATGTCTTAGAGTGCATTTTACATATCTTTTCAGTCTCTTTGATTTTGCTGCCAAAAGTTGTTTTTTTGAGTCCAGTATTTCAAATATTTCTGTTTCTTTCAAAAGGTGAAAAGAAATCTTACTTTTTCTCATTTTGTTCTCTGATAGATTACCTTTCAAAAATTGAGTCACTTGGCCTATTTCTGTCCTCAACTCAGCTATTTGTCCCTCTAATCTTCTTCTCCAGTTGGGGTATTGTTTGAATTTCTTTGTCTAGCTATTTTTGGTTGTCTATTGCACAATTGTGTCACTGTCATAGCACCTGTATATATATAATGAATTATACTATCTAAATTTAATTCATTTTCATGTCTTTGAATTGTTTCACTTATCAAGCTATCTACTAATCCTATTGTTTGGCTAGCTTTTGGTGAGCACTGCAATCGTGGGATACGTTGCCTTTGATGGGGGTCCATATCTTGATACAATATATACATTTCATTAAATTTATCACTCACCTGTACATTAAAGTTGCTTAAATTATCACTACAGAAATTATTTACAGAAGTTTGATTTGGTTGAGGTAACTCAGTTTCAATAGTTGGTTGTGACTGTTCATTCACTATTGCACTGTTTGGTGGGTTGGGTTGGGTTGGTTCCAAGATATTTCGTGCTTGTTCTTTCAAGCTTTCTCTTACATTTATTGGAATTCGGTTGTTTCGGTGTATGACCCTAATTTGGTCTGCTAGTCGTTGTTCTGATAGAGTTTGAAGTTCTGGGTAGATGTTTACAAATTTACTTCTCAATTCTGTTCGATATCCTATCTTGTTTGTTTCATTATCTGTCACTATGTAGTAGCAAAGAAGGAGTTGTTTATTAATTTCATCAGTCCATCTCATTCTTTGCCGTGGAATGCCTGCTCTAGTGGTTGCTGGACGTAATTCTAGCAAAACATCTGGAGTAGCTGGTGTTTGTTGTTGTTGTTGTTGTGGATCCATTATGGTTGCTATGCTATGGTTGCAGATTGAAGCTATGGAGTAACTGTAACTAACCTAAAATACTGACTTGCATTTGGTGACTCAAGTAAAACTATACATTGGAACTTTGAACTTTTTCTTCTTCACATTTCACTTCAAAACACTTCATTTTATACTTAATTCTACTTTTAGATGGGTAAAATTAAAGTTTAAATTCCAAAAATACAGTAATTACGGAGCACCACATTACACTTGTTTGTTTGGGTAGCACAGGGCTGCCAACCTTTTCTTATTATTATTATTATTATTATTATTATTATTATTATTATTATTATTATTATTATTATTATTATTTAATCATAACATTAGTCAATCATAAGATAGTAGAACTCCGAAAAAGCAAAACAATTCATTATTATTTATATTATTATTATTATTCACTAGTCAAATTTCCTTCACATATCCCCTTATATTTTCCTCCACAATTCAAATCCTGCTAAATAAATAACTAGACATAGTAATTGAATGAGTTCTAGTTCCTGCTGAAACTTCTGTGAGGATAAATAAGAACAAGTCAACAAAGACTTTGTTTGTTAGAAATTTGCATTATTTGCATTGAGTTTCCTGAGTTGTTTACTTGATTTCTAGATTGTATTTTGGTGGAGCTTGTACAATTGTTTAAACACCAGCTATGGAGGGTAGAGAGGGTAGATACATCAACTAACTATTTTTAAGTAGATTGTCTTTGGTAGTGAAATGGAAAAATAGTTTTCATTTTCTTGGCTACTGGTTTTTCTTTGACTACCACTGGCGGCTCTTACTCTCGAAACAGGTGAAGTGCTCGTATCTTTTACCGTACAACACTTTACCTGATGCATGGGCACGAGCCGCCAATGTTGACTACTTCTCTATCTTTTAAATCACGATTGTATACTTTTCAAGTCATAATCATCGTCAAGTACATGGTCCAAGCAAGTAATTAGTGAAATTGCAGTTATTTAAGTGATTGAATTTTAAGGATGCTTCAATAAATGTTCATCGTATTTTGAGCAGAGGAATTTTCTGTGTTAATTATTAGTATTAATTTTTCTTCTTCTTGTTCTCCGATTTCTCATAGAAGATTTTTACGAAAAAAAACGGTTAGAAAAAAATTATTATCTGACTGATTTTTCTTTCATTTCAGTATTCGAGCCGATGTAATCCAATATTTCCTCAGTATATTGTGACGTCCTCCACTGGCGGCTCGTACCCACGAAACAGGTGAAGTGTCCGTATCTTTTACTGTACAGCACTTCAACTGTTTTGTGGGCACGAGCCGCCAGTGACGTCCTCGATTTTCCTCGACTCATTCTCCCTAGCATTATTTCAGTAAGCAAAATTCCCAATGTGTCTCTGGTATAGATAGGTATAGTCTGTTCAAGCAAAGAAGACATTTTGACAAGATAGGAAAATAACTCCAGCTTTGTCAATATCAGTTCAAAAATTATAAATTTTGTCTTCAAATGTAAAAAAAAATTATTTTATTCTACAAATGCATAATTTTCTAATTGATATCAACTGAGCTAGAGTCATTTTTTCATCTTAAAAGAATGTATTCTTTGCTTAGACAGACTATAGTGACTTGTTTTTTTCTAACCAATCTACATTGAGTAAGATTTCTCTCCGTGGCATTTTTGAAATCGATTTGGTTTTATTAGTACAATAAAAATATATAGATGATTCAATCATATCAAGAGTTTTCTTTGAGAAGATCCTCTCCTTCTCTTCCTCCTTCTCCACCTCTCCCTCCTCCACCCCCTCCTTCACTACCTCTTCCTCCTCTTCCCCCTCCTTCTACTCCTCCTCCATCCCACAAGTTTCAGCAAGAGGGAGAGAGAAGAGCCTCTTCGCCATTTCATGAGCTTGAGCATGATTTATGTGCCGTCGCTCTGCGGTGTCCATCTAGCCACGGAAAAAGCAAAGAAAAAGAGGAAAAGCAAAGAAAAATAGTAAAGAAACCTTTCCTCTTCCCCCTTTCCTTTCACTTCCATCATTCGTTTCTTTTTTATCGGCGTCCTTCTATAAAAAGTGAGTGAACCGACGGTCGGCTTGTCAAAGCCGCGCCAAAGATGGATTGTGTGCCTTGCGCGCTCGCTTGCGTGCGTGGGTCGCTTATTATGAGTGTGAGAGAGGTTTTGAGCACATTAATGATTGGGGAGTAGTCAGGGAAGAATGTGTATTGAATGTAGAAAATCAAATAACCATAAATCAATAGAATAATGTATGGAAAGCTTAATAATTATCAGTGAATTTACTCTTTGAGTAGTTGTGAAATTGATATTGTGGTAGTTATCCATAATAAATGGAAAGACAAGATGTTGTCAAACCACTGATTTATTAGAGAATCGAAATACCAGTTTCGGTTGCTACACCATTATCAATCTCTGGTAAACCCAGTGGATCTGACAAGACCTCTTGTCTTTTCATTTAGGAAACATTTAGATCGATTTTCAATCGAAACGTTCAAAGAATTTCCTGTATTTATTTATTCTGTTCATTCAAAAAAACTTCATTCAGTAAATGAAGGTGGAGCGACTCAAATTATATGAAACAAGTCTTGTAATACAAAATGGAACTAGACACTAGTTTCTATAGAATTTAACTATAATAAATAATATTCGTGTAACCTGGCTGGCTCAGGTCTGGTGTCAGAGTTTTCAGGTCGCTCCTGAACAATTCCAGGGCCTCTGACATGACTTAACGACTGTTTTTAGGCAGCCGGGACCGACGGCTTAACGTGTCCATCCGAAACACGGGGAAGTAGCTTGAGAAAAATTTCGGTCTGACCTGGGTTTGAACCCGGGACCTTTGGGTTGCAACGCAGAATTTAACTTTTATTATTCATGCTTGTGATATTTTAATCGAAATTCGGAATGAAGACGTTTTGTACATTCGTGTCTGTGTTTTCGCCTGTTAGTATTTTTGTTCTGCCTTCAATAAATAAATAATTTTGTTCTGATTGCAAGTTTCATGCATTCAACGCATGAGCAAAGACAATTAGAGTAATTAAAGAGTAGATAGTCAATGGTATCAGACAATAAGTAATAATCTGAAGTTGTGAGTTCCCAGTTTTATTACATTTCAAGAAGAAAACGAGAGACCATTCAATAATATAATGCATAATATCGTACAGTATGCTATACTATGAACGGAACTCATTTTCTCTAATCTTTACAAAATTACAAGTTCTTGCAAGTTCATTGCAAGAACTAATCTTTACAAGTTCATTGCAAGATAAGGAAGGCTTACAAGTATTTCCAGGCATTTCATATTATATTATCAATGTTGGAAGTTATCTATTCAATAGATTTCTTGTAATACGATAGGACCTCCATAATCATGTTACTCACATAATTTCTAGAATTTCATATAACATTACCAACGTGGAAATATTCAATAGATTTCTCGTAATACAAGATTTGTAACACAAGACACAATCATGTAACTTACTTAATTTCTTGCAGAGCAAATTAGTGTAGCGCTGTACATTTCCAAGCAAAGAAGACATTCTGGCAACATGGGGAAATGACTCAAGCTCAATCAATATTGGTTCAAAAATTATAAATTTGGTATCAAATTGTAGGGAAGATTCTGATTCACATTTCGAGACCAAATCCATAATTTTTTAACCATTATTAACCAAGATTCTAAGTGAATTTCCCATCTTGTCATAATGTCTTCTTCGCTTGTACAGAATATACACGCAGTAAGCTTAAGTTTCTGCATTTCCAAATTGTTTGCTCGACTCGGCTTGGCATTAACATTCAAATGGCTTCATTTCCACTCTTATTAATGTTGAGTTCTGTACATTCATTCAGCTCTCTCCTTGTTTAACATCTGGATTTCAATATTTTCACCCTTTTCTAACATCCAAAACTTCCATATCCAAGTCTCACCCAGGAAAACAGGCAGTAAAATCTTTCTTTGTTCAACATCTTGAATTTCCGTATCTCTATCCTCGCCTCCTTTTCTTGTATTTTCCTCCTTGTCTCCCTTGTCTGTATCTTTATCCTTATTTCCAATTCCCGTATCTTTCTCCTCGTCTCCAATTTCTGTATCTTTCTTTTTGTCTCCCTTCTCTGTATCTTATTCCTCGTCTTCCTTCTCTGTATCTTCTTCTTTGTCTCCTCTTCCAGTATTCTTCCCCTTGCATCCTTTTCTGCATCTTTCTCCTCGTCTTCCTTTTCCGTATATCCTTGTCTCCCATCTCTGTATATTCTTCCTTTTCTGTATTTTCTTCCTCGTGCTCCTTCCTTGTATCTCTATCCTCGTCTCCCTTTTCTTTATCTTCACCTCGTCTCTCCTCTCTTTATCTTCCACTTCGTCTCCGATTTCTGTATCTTTCTTCTTCTCTCCCTTCTCTGTATCTTCCTCCTCGTCTACCTTCTCTGTATCTTCTTATCCGTCTTCCTTTCCTGTATCTTTCTCCTCATCTCCCTATTCTCTATCTTCCTCCTTGTCTCCATTTCCGTAACTTTCTCCTCTTCTACCTCGAAGTAAAGCTGGCTATCATCTTTCTCCTTTTCCAACATCTAGAATTTTCTCATCTCAATTTTCGTCTTCTTCAAGTGAAGTTAACAGCTAATTCTCTTTCTCTTCCTAATATTGAGAATCTTCTTATCTCTCCGTCTCCTTCAAAGTGCAGACAGCAGTTATCTGTCTCTTCATGTCTAACTCCAGGAATTTCCGTTTTTCTGTCCTCTTCCTACTCCAAGAAGCTGGAAGTCTTCATGTTTCGAGAAACCTACACATTTTCACTACGTGCTATTGCAGAAGGGATTATTTTCGTTTCATTTTATCTTAGGAAATTTGCGATTATTTCCATTTGTAATGCCGGTAATGCGGGGTCTTGAGTGAACTTTTTGAAGATCTCCTCCCTGTCCTGTCATTCAAATTATTAACACACTTAATCACTAGATATGTTTGTGTTTCTTATTATTAAAAATCTCGTTTTCCTGAATGACAACTCTGGTTGATAACATCAGCTGTTGGAGCACACAATTGGCAGGCACTAGCTTTTAAGCGTAACCTATAACCTACACTGGCGGCTCGTGCCCGCGAAACATGTGAAGTGCTGTACAGTAAAAGATACGAGTACTTCACCTGTTTCGTGGGCACGAGCCGCTAGTTTAACCTAATGATTTTCAACAAAAGTCAGAGCCTCACAGAGAAATCCGTCAATGTCTTCAAAAACAAATGATTTTTTGAAAGTTTTATCTGATCAATGGTTCAATAAGAAGTAGAATTTTCTTCAGTAGATTTTCATTGAAGTTCTAGAGTATGTTTTCTTCAAGGCTAAGGCTATTCAAAAGACGAATCATAGGAAAATACTATTGAAGAGTTTATTGAAGACTTGAGTTATCTCACTGAATTAGATTGCCATTGAATTCCTAGTCTAGAGTGGTTTTCATTCAAGGCTATTTGAAAGAAGAATTACGAGGATACGGTAAGGATATACTAACCAAACCTCGACTTCTCGGCTGGTGAATCCACTATTAGTGGAATGTAACCGAGGAACCAAGAAAGTGGAACAATTCAAAGTGAGAGGGAAGTTACAAGACTAAGGAGCACTGGCGGCTCGTACCCACTTAACATGTGAAGTGCCCATATCTTTTACTGTAAAGCACTTCACCTATTTCGTAGGCACGAGCCGCCAGTGCTAAGGAGTGGAATGAGAGGGGAGAGGGGAAATGGTTCGGCATGGATAATTAGAGGGTGAATTTATGGAGTGAAGAAAGTGAGAAGTGGAATGGAATTCGTGTGCAATCATGCGTAAAAAGGAGGAGAAGATTAAGATGTGGATGAGAAATTGAAAAGAGAGAAAATAAGAAAAGGAGTAGAAGAAGGATAAGTGTTGGTGTGAAGAAGAAGTGGTTGGTGGAGGAGGTGGAGGAGGATGAGGAGGAAGAGGAGGAGGTGTAGGAGGAGGAGGAGTTGGAGGAGAGTACAAGACGGAAAGATAAGAGGGAAGAACGAGAGGAAGAGAGATGGAGAAGGATATTGATAATGAGGATCAGATAAACAAATCCGGGAAAGCTTATAAAACCGAATAGATGGGGGAGTATATGAATGTGAGTGAGAAGGCTAAAGAATGAAATGAAGGGGATAGAAAGAGATGATTGGGAAATGAAAGTAGAAAAAGAGATTATGATAGAATGGGAGTAGGAAAGGAGAGAATCTGAATAAGGCCTATGTTGTATGAGAAGATGAGATTAGAGAAAATATTAGCAATAGAAATTGGAATAGATAAGCACGAAAAGTAAGGAAATGTAAGAAAAGTAAGGAAATACAGGAAAAGTGAGGAAATGTAAGGAAAGTAAGGAAATGTAAGAAAAGTGAGGAAATGTAAGAAAAGTAAGAGAATGTAAGGAAAGTGAGGAAATGTTAGAGAGTAAAATAATAAGAAAATATAAAATATAGAGAATAGAACGGTTGGAAAACATGAAGGGAAGCTCAATTTGGGAAAAGAGATAGAAGAAGCGGGAATGAAAAGAAATGGAATATTGGATATGTGAGAAGGACAAAGGAGTGGAATAATAGAGAAGATTTGTGAATGTGAAAGAAAATCCGGGAAATTTGTCAAACGAACTGAGAAAGAAGAATAGAAGAAGAACGGTGACAAAAACATGTGGAAAGAGAATAATATAAATGGAAAGAAACAAAACCGAATACTGGAGTTGGAAGAGGTGAGATGACGGAACAAAAAAGTCGAAGTAGAAGGGGAAGAAGAAAAAGAAAAAGAAGAAGAAGAGGAAGAAGAAGAAGAAGAAGAAGAGAGATGAAGAAACAGAACAGGTAGAAGGAGAAAAAGAAGAAGTAGAGGAAGAGGAAGAAGAAGAAGAAGAAGAAGAAGAAGAAGAAAAAGCAGAAGAAGAAAAAGAAGAAGAAGAAAAATAAAAATATGATTGATAATAATTGAGGTGAGCCAAACGTAAGACTCGTGATGAAGGAGGAGTCGGAATAAAGAAGAAGCAAAAGAACAAGATGTGAGAAGAGAAATGATTGTAGATCGAACTTCCGAAGAAGCCTGAATTATGTGGCCAATGTTTGCGGAACGTTTAGTAGCCTAACCAGTAGCAGCAGAAGTAGCAGAAACTCAGTCGATTAGCCTTTAAATTTGTAAACCCAAATTACAGACAGTGTCTGTGAAGGACCCCAAGTGTTCTGGTGGGGGGGGGGGGTCTCTTTCCGTGGGGTATTGAAGGAAGGGGTTTCAAAGGGAGTTTCTTGGGGGTGGGTAACAAAAGAGGGGGGAAGGGGTTTCAGGGCAGAGAGTTTCTAGTGGGTAGTGAACAAAGGAAGGGAGGTAGGTAGGGGTTTCTGGTGGGTAGGGAGCAAGGAGGGGGGCAGGGAAGGGTTTCAAAAGGGAGTTTCTAGTGGGTTGGGAACAAAGTGGGGGCGCGGATCCTGAAAGGTTTGGGTACACGAAGGGAATTCAAAGGGGGAGTACAAGGAGAATGGGTGGGGGCTACAAGGGGGCTCAAATCGGGTACGAGAGGGGTTGAAAATTCGTACATGAGTGAGAAGGGGTCATACAGGGATAGAAGAGAGTTATCATGAAGTGATACTAAGGGGGGTGAGAATGATGAAATCTTTATTTATTTATTCATTTATTTCATTGGAAAAATACAATTAAAGGAACGATGAAAACAGGCGTTAGCCTAAAACGTCTTCTTCTCCAATTTTGATTAAAATGTTCAAATTAAGGTTAGATAGATTGGTAAATGACTTACAATTTGAATTTTACACTTTGGAAAAGTATGTGGGCGAAGTTAAGGCATGCAAGCCCCCTTTTCCACTCAACCCATAAGGGGAGCAAAGTGGCTGAGTTGGGGCCAAAAATGGAAGAGATTACGTCTGTTCCTTGTGCTTTCCAAAAAAACTACTCAAACCATGTTGATCCATTCAATTTGTCTGCAAATAGTCTGCGAACCTGTACCGGACCAGCTGACTGAAAAGTACAAATATACTCTAGTTGGCTGATCCAATTACCGGCTACTTTTACTAGGAACGTACATGAACACGGAACGTTATTGGAACGTAAAAAAAAAAACAGAAAACCAGATCTAATTTTTGTCACCAGCTTTACTGGCTCAGAGAGGGGGTGGAATAAGATAAAATAACACGATAGTCACCATAGAAAAAGGAAGAGAAGGAGAAGAAGAAGAAGAAGAAGAAGAAGAAGAGAATAAAACAGAAAAAGAAGAAGATGGAGCAGAAGAAGAAGAAAAAGAATATAATAAGAATTCGGAAAAGCAGACTAAAAAATGGTAGTGAAAGAAAAGTGAAGCAGAGCTGTGGTTTGGACGTTTGAATGGAAGACACCTGTTGAGAGTTGAGAGGCACCCAGTGTTATAAAACTCAAAAAAAGGAGAGAAAAAGCCAAAATGCACCCCAAAAAGGGCCGACTTCACTTTTCCAAAGCGCACAAACCCCTTTTCACTTCCATTTTACCCTCTTCACCATCCATTTTTCTCTACTTTATCTGTTTTGCCCTCCATTCATCATTGATTCTTCCATTTATCTGTCCTGTGATTCAATGTGATCCTGTATGGGATTGAATCTGACCAGACCCATTTTATCGTGATCATCATTATTTACAATGACCACCAAGAAAAAACTACTTTTCTAGATTGTTTTCCATTATCCACTTAGTAGCTAAGAAGGTTATTGGTTCACGTAGCTATGAACTCATTTGAAAATGGTATAATCCTATAAACGAATAAATTGCTGTAGGCTATGCACAAAAATCAATGGTCATCACAAATCAATGGTTTGCTGTATGCCACGACTACCACTTAAATTATAAAATACCATTATAAAATTCACACTTTTATCAGAGATGTTGTGGAACTTATTTATTTATTTATTTATTACATACATGACAATTATACTGATACGTGAAAACACAGACAGAAGTGTCCAAATCGTCTTCGCTCCTAATTCGGATGAAAATATTAGAAAAGCTTATGTTCAAAATCACAAATTTTCACTCCCGAATATACAAAAGCTATGAATTATCAATTTAGAATTTCGAACTGTTATCCATGATATTCAGGTAAGTGTTACTTTAATAATAAAGTTCTAGTAAGTAATTTCAAATGAACTTTGTGGATCTGACAACCTTTGTTTTCTCTTACCTAAATTATTATAATTATTTGAACATTATTTATAATTTTACTGGCGGATCGTGCCTTTGAAAGAGGTGAGGTGTTGCACAGTATAAGATATGACACAGTATGTTGCATGGTGTTGCACAGTATGGGAACTCCACCTGACGAGCCGCCAGTGATTTGAATATTCAACTTAGAGGTGGAACAGCAAAATTGAAGGTTGAAGGCAATATTTAGCATAATATTCTCCCATGAACACTTCTCCCCTAAATACGTTTATAAAGATATGGTCAATGAAATACCACTCAACAGATCTTGCGGAGAAGTATTGTAACGTAATCTTCGTATGTTCATTAAGACGCAATGCTCATTAATAAACCAACAATATCGTCTTTTGGATTGATTGAAGCTGGAATGAAATAGGATAGGATGGCTTCTTTATTTTGATGACGTGGCGAAGTTTGGACGGTAATGCCCACTTAACCACGAACAGCCAGTCGGTGCCCAGCTCCCGTGATGTTCAAACTATGTGGTTGTATTTGAAATCAAATTTTGAAAACCAAATTTCAAGTCGTTCGTTTCATCTCAAGCTATTAAACGCTTATGAGTTGGGTTATTTTTCAGTATATCTGAATCTAAAAATGTATCATTTCGTCCCTGGAAACATGTTATCTGTCTTGTCTCATCTCCGTATCTCCGTCTCTATCGTATCTGTATCTTTATCATCAACTATGTCTTTCTCTGTTCTTTTAAGAGTGGATTAATTTCAATAACCCGCATGAATCTTATCAATATTATCCATTTACCTCTACTATTGAGCCGCCATTAAACTTTCCAACCAATCTTATAACGAGTCGAAAACCTTACATAGAAAGACTTATCATTATTCCTACTTCAACAAACTTTCCTAAAGTTTTCTTATCAACATCATTATTTCACTTTTCGAGCTCTTCTCCTCAAATGGAGCGGAAACCTAAAAATAATTATAATATCAACTCCCCTTAATATATTTTTAGATATATCTTCCCAATTCACGCTTTCTCATTAATTCAAAATAATTCAGATATTAATGGTTCAGACTCATTCCCATTTGTTTCCGAATCATTAAACCGATGGTGAGCTACATTTTCTCATGTTGATAGGTCTCCAACTTTTTCAATAAATTATGATTTCGTCGCCTCAGAATTGGGTTGGTTGAAGTTCAGTATCTTATGGAACGCTTCGTTAATTGAGATACGTATCTTCCTTAAATTTTGGTTTGGTTTTGGTTTGTGTGGAACGTAACGACCGTTGGTCGCAGTCGATCAGCTGAAGCCAATCACAGCTCTTGACATATCCTTGAGATCGAACAACAAGAGATGTGATTGGCTCTGATCTGTAGCCAATCACAGATCCACAGGTCCACAGGACCACAGGTCTTGTTGTACGAGCATAAGAAAAAGACAAGAGCTGTGATTGGCTACAGCTGATCGACTGCAACCGATGGTCGTTCCGTTCTGCGTAGAGGGAACCCCACATTAGTAGATGAAAGGAGTTTTGAAATAAAAATCCTAAATAATATGAAAATATTTTAAATCCTTTTTAAATAAGAATTTTAAAAATAAAATTTCTAATAAAAATCCTTTTTTTGTCGTATGCCCAATATCGGACAAGCTTAAGACATAACAATTTTTTAAATTTGGAATGGAATTTATTCGTATCCTAAGAGAGAAGAATGGATTATAAACATGTTGAACAACAACAATAAGAAGGTAGTGTGAAAGACTAACAGAGGCAAATGGAGAAGGAGAAGAGAGGAAGGTATAGTTTGTCCAGGCAAAGAAGACTCTCTGGCAAGATGGGAGAATTACTAAAGCTCGGTCAATTCTGGTTCAAAAATTATCAATTTGAACTTAAATACTATTTAATATACTATTTAGACCACATTCATCATTCTTGAACACATATTGTCCAGGCTGGAGTTATTTTCCAATCTTGCCAGAGGGTCTTCTTTTCTTGGACAGACTATGCTTCTTGTGTGATAGAGATAAAGAAGGAGATTCATATTGATAGAGATTTAGATCCAGATTCAGAGACGGAGCTGATGAATAAGAATTTGAAAAATAAAGATTGAGGAGAGAATACAACAAACAAGTAGATGAAGTAGCCTAGGATAGGTAGAAAAATGAAATGAGTGAGAAAGAAAAAAAAAGAGAAGAAGAAGAATAGATTGAGAAAGAACAAGATGGTGATTGAGAAGGATAAGGAAAACTAGCCTCCTACTTAGTCAAAGCTTCCAGTAGAAGAGCTCGACCAAAGTATACAGGGTGTCTGTACAAGTTGTAATGCCATTATCGCACAAACAAAGGGCCCGCACCCGACGCTGCTATTTGTTGTAATTGGCTGCTGCTGGGGAGAAAGTGAGAGAGAGAGAGAGAGAGAGAGAGAGTGAGAAAGTGAGCGAGAGAGAAAGAGGGAGAGAAAGATACGCCAATCGAAACTGAATGGTTGCACGGATTTGGGTCGTGGATGGCAGAGAATGTGTATGAGTATTAGAGGAAGAGAAAGGTAGATAAGGAAAGGAATCAGTGAGTAGTATGAAAGATGGGGGGTGTAGGAAAAGGATAAGATGAAGAAGAGATGGAGGATGAGGAAGTGAAAGGTGAGAGACGGTAAGTCTGTGAAGACGTTGGAGGGGGGGGGGTAAAAAAAAGAGGAAAGAGAGAAGAGGGAAGAGAAATGGAAGAATAGAAGAAACATAATAAAGAGGAGAGACAGGAAAAAGGAAGAAGAAAAGAGGTGTCGAGAAGAAGAAGAAGGAAATTAGAAGGAGGAGAAGGAAAAGAAGGATAAAAAGGAGAATGGCGAAAGAAAAAGGAGGAGAAGGAAAATGTTGATTGGAGAAGGGAGAAGGAAAAGGTTGAGTAGGGGGAGAAATAGGAGAGGATAGAGAAGACAGAGAGAAAGGAGAAGATAGAGAAGACAGAGAAAGAGGAGAAGAAGGAGAAGAAAAAGAAAAATATTCGATAGAAGTAAGAGGAAGAGATGGAAAAAATCTAGGGGAAAGATATAGAAAAAGAGGAAGAGAAAGTAAGATATGTTGAGAGGAATGAGAGAAGGAAAAGAAAGAGTAAAACAGAGAGATATTAGATGATGAGGAGTTTAAGGGGAGGATACGGTTCTTTGGCTTCCAGGAGTATAGAGCTGAACCGAGCAAAGATTTAACGAAGATATAAATTACAAGTTTCGATTCTAGGCTACCAGAAAGTTTTGGAAATGAATAGAGGTAAGATGATCGAGGGGTGAGGGAAGAAGTTGAGGAGCATTCAGGAGGTGGGAGAAAGGAAAAACAAGGAGATCTTCAGAAGAAGATGAATTGAAAGAAGGAGAAGATGGAGGAAAAGGAGTAGGAGGAAAGATGGATGAGAAGAAAAATAGGAGATGGAGAAGAAGATGAAGGAAAAGCAGAAGAAGAAAAGATAAAGTGCGAGAAAAAGAAGAAGATGAAGAAGAAAAGGAGAAGAAAAGACAAAGTGAGAGAAAAAAAAGAAGAAGAAGAAAAAGAAGAATAGAAGAGTGGAATAGAAGAAAGAGAAAGAAGATGGAGGAGACGAAGCATAGAAGATTAAAGAGAAGGATAATATGATGAGGCGAATGAAAATAAGGAGAAGACGGAAAAGGATTAAAAGGAGAAGAAAAATACGTAGTGGAAGAAGGAGGAGAAGAAGCTGACGGTAACTTAACCCACCTGTCAAGTTAGTCGACTCACTATTAGAAAACGAGAAGAACAAGTAGGAGAATAAAAAGTGGAACAAGAAAGGAAATAGAGGAAATAGGAGAGAGAGGAGAAGAATAGACACTAACTACAATAATTATTACGAGTATCTTCAGGTGAACTTTCCTGTTCCAACCATGCTTTATCCCATAATCTCTTAATATAAGAGCGAAATGATACTGATTCATTCATCCATTCATTCATTCATCACCAGAAGTAAAATTCCTTTGCACCGAATGCGTTCAAATTTGGCAGGCATGTTCAGTTGGACGTTTAGACGCGTTAAGAACGGATTTTAAAAACTTTTCAAGGATACGCCAAATATTTTAGTTTTTCTAGAGTTTTTCGGCGTTTCCCTCATTTATTCGAGAACCAATCGATAGAAAGTGTTGATATTTGGTGGGTAGGTTCAGATAAGGTCTAGAAATGTTGTGTTAGAATATTTTTGCAATCCGTTCAAGATTAGGCCAGTAATCAGGTTTTCAAAATTGTACATGTATTGCGGGTTGCGTATCTTTTGCCTTAATACGACCAATACTTACTGTGAATTCAATGGTTCAGCGAGATTATAGAATAACTAATATAGAAGATATTGAATCACGTTTTAAACTACTGTATGTCCGATATACTTCCCAAGGTTACGCTCAATATTAGCGTTTTACTATTTATTCGATTTTTCGGAGATTTTCTTAGATTTTTCTAGAACAAAATGGCAGAAAATGTTGGAATTAGGTAAACAGGTCCAGATTAGGTGTAGAACGTCTGTGCTCAAGATATTTCGAATCCCTTCTCATCGGAATTTGCAGGCGAGCGAAGCGAGCCTGTTTTTCGTAGCTGACACCAACAGAGGTTTTGCAGGCGAGCGAAGCGAGCCTGGTTGACTTTTTTTACTGCCTATACTGTCGGGGGTCCAGGGGGCGGAGCCCCCTGGCTAGGCAGAGAAGGCGAGCAAAGCGAGCCTGCCGGCTAGTACTGTATATGAACATAATCATAGCTTCATTTAAATATATCAAAGAAAGCTATAATATTATTTCAGCTTTGATTTGCTTTTGTCCAATCTACGTATACTATCATGAAATTTGAGAGTTTTGACTGGTAATTTGTTGTTGGATTTTGAGATGTATGATTTCTATTACCGTAGTTCAAAATAATAGGTAGTTAATTATAGTAGACATAGGTGATTCCAAATATAGCTGATTACGCAGTAGTCTACCACAATGGTATTCTCCAAGTTAGAGCAAATTAAAAATTGGCGAAGTTAGGAATTCCCTTGGAAGATATCTCCATGATCACGTAATGGCTAAGTTTCAAGATTTTTAATTTTCATATTAGTAGGGATATCAAATTGACCCAGAGATCAAGGCTTGCATATTCTCTAAAAAAGCTTCTCAATTACACAGTAAAGTTGAGTTTATTGCATTGAAGGATAAAGCATAATAATGTACTACGATTCAATTTGCAATCGTATGTATTGGCTGGAGACTTAGTTACAACTGGTGATTGGGAGCATGTTAGCAAAGACAATCTACAGAATAATTGTAGCCTACTTTGACCATGATTTCAGTTATAAAAATAAATAGTTTCAACTTGCTATGAAAAATTAGGAGTGATATTAGATATAAGCTAGTTTATAAAAACCTAGCCACACACTTGTTATCACTTGGTTTGACATAGTTTCTAAACTCATATCATATTAGCGTCACATGATATTAGCCTGATATCATTTCCTAGTATAATATAATATAATATTCGTGTAACATGGCTGGCTGAGGTCTGGTGTCAAAGTTTTCAGGTCGCTCCTGATCAATTTCAGGGCCTCTGACATGACTTAACGACTGTTTTTAGGCAGCCGAGACCTAAATCCTAGGTTACAAAAATCAAGATTCCAAGGTTGAAGGATTCAAAGAGTGTTCTTAAAAGTAAGTTTCATAGGTGGGAGTGACCGAAACGTTCGGATACAATTTGTAGGGGTGCTATGAAAGTGAATTTTCAGTGGGGGCTCAAAAGTGGCTTTCCTGGGCTGGGGGTGCCCCAAATTTAGGTTTGCTGTTCAGTGATGGGAAGAGGTACCTAGATGGGCCATTTAACTGTCGTTTGTTAGATTTCTGGAGGGGGGCTTGAGGGGGGGAATTTCGGAGATAGATTCTGCATCAGAATCGATATTAGGGTTGCGCGCCTCTCCATTGGGAAGGAATTTTGATTTATGTTCTGTACATTCTGGTGTGTTAGGCTTGTTCCATTGATACTCTTTCTCTCTTTCTCCTTTTCTCTCTCTCTCTCTCTCTTTAACACTCTCTCTCTCTCTTCCTCTCCATTTCACTCCCCCACTCACTCTCTTTCTCTCACTCACTCGGTCTCTCCATTCAGCAGGCGGGAAAAGGCAGTTATACAGTTTTGGAATGCAGTGTTTTTCAAATGCGATTTGCAGATAGGATGAAATATCAGCGGTATGCTGCAGTGTGGAAGAGATTTGGATAGACATAGGCTACAGTAGGTTACTGTGATTGATTTTTAGGTTATTTTCTCTACAATATTTACTAAAAATATGTTTGTTCTTTAACTCCGCTACGCCGGTCGCAAGCCCGGGGCCTTATCTTGCAAGTGATGGGGAAGGAGGAGCGGGAGGAGATACACCTCGTTAATAATCCGGGGTCCATCTGGCTCCAGATGGTAGCACCCTGTAAGGGCCCCTGCCCAGGGTCACGGGTGAAAACCGGCCAACGGTCTCGAAGGCGGATGAGGAGAAATCCCAACGGCGGAGAGGGCGGAGCCTAGGGAGTAAACCTGAATAAAATCCAGGGTAGGTTACGCTCTGAAAGCTAGGGTGGAAGCGAGTGCCTAGGAGATGGCGACTCTAAAAAAAGGACCCTGGTCCTCCAGGTTGGGGGTTGAGCGTCGGGCCAACAACCCACCTTGTAAAAACGAACTCGTTCAGAAACATCAACACAACGCCTCGGAAATCGGACAGGAAACACGGAAAAACCCTAGGACATCCCTTAAAAATTTAAGATTTGGAACATGGAACGTTAGAACACTTGCCCAACCCAACGCTATAGACATACTGGCAGATGAGTTAAATATGTATAAAATGGACATTGTTGCACTACAAGAAACGAGGTGGCCTCTAGCAGGAAAATTGAACACAAAGCATTATGTAATCTACTATAGTGGAAATGACGGGGGACGGTACCAGAGAGGAGTGGGCTTTGCAATAAGTAGGAAAATACAGAATGCTGTGATACATTTTGAAGCCAAAGACGAAAGATTATGTATAGTTAGAATTAAGGGTAGATTTAAGAATATATCTATTGTGAGCTTCTATGCTCCAACGGAGGATGCAGAAGATGAAGAAAAGAATTTATTTTATGAAAGACTGGAAGAAGTTACCAAGAAGTTACCTAAATATGATGTAAAGATATTGTTGGGAGATGCAAATGCTAAAATTGGAAGAGAAGAGATATGGAAACATGTTGCTGGTAAAGAAAGTTTACATGAAGAAAGTAATGACAATGGTACTAGGCTTCTAAGCCTAGCGGAAGCAGCTTCTTTCAACATTATGAGCACTTTTTCCCGAGAAAGAATATTCATAAGATGACATGGACGTCCCCAAATGGAGAAACTCGAAACCAAATTGATCATATTCTAATTGACAGCAGACACAAATCGCATATAACTAATGTTCGCAGTATACGAAATGCGGAATGTGGATCCGATCATTATTTAGTACTAGCTGAAGTAAAACAAAGAATTTGTATTGCAAAAACAACCAAACAAGAAAAACCTCTGGTAATAGATGTAGAAAAACTTAAAACTCCACCAATCGCTCAAGAGTTTAGACTGAAGCTATCCAACCGTTTTGAGGCGCTAGAAGAAGAAAATGAAAGAGAGCAGATAGACACAGAAACAGAAAGTATAGAAAGACAATGGAATGCCCTTAAGAAAACCATACAACAGAGTGCTTTGGAAGTATGTGGAAGAAGAGAAAACAAGAAAAAGAACCCATGGTTTGATGAAGAGTGCATGGATGGCATTGACAAGAGAAAGAAATCGAAAGAGAAGTGGTCAAATAATGATTCTGAAGAAAATAGAATTGAATATCAAGTACAGGCAAGAGAGACATCAAAAATTATACGCAAGAAAAAGCGTGAATGGATGAAAGGACTAGTACTCAAGGCCGAACAGGACAGAACAGCAAACAATGCAAGAGAATTTTACCGCTCAGTAAGGTTTTTTAAGAAGGGCTTTAGTCCTAATGCTTTTGGTGTGAAAAACAAAGAAGGAGGAATCATTATTGAAGGAGAAAAATGCCTAGAACGTTGGCGTGAATATTTCTCTGAGTTACTGAATGGTGAAATAAGAGACGGTGGAGAAGAAAACATACACTTCATGAATGTACAGCCTCTCATTCCAGACCCTTCATTAAGTGAAGTGAAAGATGCCATTAAAGGTCTCAAAAGTAACAAAGCGCCAGGAGAGGATGGTATAACGGCTGAAGTACTGAAGCACGGAGGAGAATGTGTGATAGAACAAATTCATAAGCTAATACTAAATACATGGAGATTAGAAAAGATACCCGGAGAATGGCAAGAGGCAACAATTATACCAATTCACAAGAAAGGCGATAAATTAGATTGCAACAATTACAGAGGAATATCCCTACTAAATATCACCTACAAAGTATTATCCAAAATAATTCTTAAAAGACTGGAAGATTATACAAGCACAATCATTCAAGAGAATCAAGCAGGTTTTGTGAGAGGTCGATCCACAACTGATCAAGTCTACATCCTAAAAGAATCCATAGCAAAATACTGGGAATTTAACCAGGTTTTCTACTGTCTGTTTGTAGATTTCTCAAAAGCATATGATAGCCTGATCAGAGGCAAGATTTGGAAAAAATGGAAAGTCTTGGAATACCAAGTAAATTGATACGGCTAGCGAAGCTTAGTACTCTAAACTCAAGATGCAAAGTAAAAGTAAATGGAAAAACCACAAGCAGTTTTGAAGTTAATACTGGAGTACGGCAAGGAGATGGAGTGTCACCAACATTATTTAACATAGCCATAGAAGAAGCACTAGAAAGAGTCAAGAGTACAAACGAAGGAATTAAGATTGGTGTGAATATAAATATCCTGGCTTTTGCAGATGACATAGTTGTATTAGCGGAGAAAGAAGAGGACTTGGTATACTTGACAAACATTTTGATTGAAGAAACTGAATATGTAGGATTAAAAATAAATGAAAATAAAACCAAGTTCATGCAGATAAGTAGACTTCAAAATAATATAAACGGACACAATGATCAATTTCTGAAAGTACAAAACTATATTTTTAAAAAGACAGAAACCTTCACATACTTGGGAGTTACACTCACACACAACAACTCAGAAGAACAGGAAGTGACCAACAGAATAAGATCGGCAAATAAAAGCTTTTACGCATGCAATAAACTGCTTAGCTCAAGACTCCTCTCACATACATCAAAACTAAGACTGTACAAAACCATCATTAGACCAATACTGCTATATGCTTCAGAAACATGGATACTGAATAAAAAAGAAGAAAAAAAGACAATAGTTTTTGAAAACAAGATTCTTCGAAAAATTTTTGGCTCAACACTAGAGAACGGAGTTTGGAGAATCAAGCACAACTATGAAATACGCCAACTATTCAATGAGCCAGACATAGTGGGTGAGATTAAAAGCAGAAGGTTACGGTGGACGGGACACATCTTGAGGAAAGTAGAAAGCGCTCTGACAAGCAAAGTACTGAGGAATAATCCTATGGGAAGGAGACCAGCTGGAAGACCAAAAACGAGATGGTGGGACCAGGTACGGAAAGATATGAGGAGGATGGGCCTAAAAGAGGAGGACGCGGGTGACCGAAAACTATGGCGAGGATGTGTTGATGAGGCCAAGTACCGACTGGGGTACGAGTGGCCACTCCAGTAAGTAAGTAAGTAAGTATGTTTGTTCTTTATCTTGCTCTCAAATTTTCAATATTGTTCTCTTTGGTGCATAATTTATTCAATTCCGGCCATCAACATTCCAAATTCGAAATTTAGGTGTTATTCCTGGATTGAAAATTTTGTGTTTACTCAGTGCTATTATATCGAAGCCTCAGAATATTCACTCCATGATAGAATTCTTGGGAGAGGAATAGCACAGGCTATCCCTATTTCTTCCTCCCAATTCAAGTAGTTGTTCGAAGTATGAATGAAGAATATGGAAAAAATCAATGTAATTGTGGAGGATTATGATAACAAATTGGAAAATAGATATGAAAGATATTTAAATTGATATTAATTAATGAGAAGAAGCCGCACTTTAGTTCACTGGCGGCTCGTGCCCACGAAACGGTGAAGTGCTGTACAGTAGATTGAAAAATAAATGAAAATCGAATACCCTTTGAAAAACTTTAAAATTATTTTAACACAGACATGTTTCGGGACATTAGCCCATTATCAATGTGGATCATTGATAATGGGCTAATGTCCCAGAACATGTATGTGTTCTATTAATTTTAAAGTTTTTAAAAGAGTATTTGATTTTCATTTATTTTTCAATTATTTCAAATAGCCCTAAGATTTGAAGTTCAGTTTTCTGTACAGTAAAGTATACGGGCACTTCACATGTTTCGTGAGTACGAGCCGCCAGTGCTTTAGTTGGAGTACTAAATTATACTGGATTAGTACTATCCACATTCTATATAGAATAGAAATTATGTAAAATATAATCATAGAAAATATCTACATGGATTCTATTCAAATCTATTGCTTGATTAGCTTAGTCCAGGTTGGTGATGTTTCAAAAAAATAAAAGATACTTTACAAGTTGGTAGATTACATCATGTACAAGAGACAGACGAAACCACTCTACTTTTTTGATAAGAACAATACAGAGACAATAACTATGAGATCGAAATGATTAACATGATATCATGAAATAATAGATTTATCTACTCCAATTCTCTGTAATGGTAGATATTATATTTCTAATCTCATTGATGATATTCACCACTTTATCCCCAGGCTATTCTGTTTTCAAAAACACTCAACTAATATCTCGTGATCGGATTCTGAGTTCATCTCCATTGTTAATTTTACACGCAAATTATTATCCTCTGCACAAATGTAACATATTCATTATGAGCTATTTGTGTACGAAAGTCCTTTGTGAAACGAGAAGATTAATTTGTTCCAATCAGATAGCTATTGACCAAGTTATAATACTGTGACACATGATATGTCATTTGGGGAAAATCTGGGAACCACTTAGGAACACAGTTTGACCGCTCGGAAAATCCTATTTGGACCTTTTCGATGATCAGCTTTTCAGCATTGAAAACTGTCAGTGAAAATATTTCCTTCTAACGATATTCTTGTTACTCTATGAAGACATACTTACTTCTCTTTCCTTCTCCATTATTCATCTCTCTTACTTCCAATTTTTTCATTTTAATCAGTTTTTTTCTCTCCAGTTAACACCTGTGTCATCATTCAACTCTTCTCCCATTCCTATACCTTTGTTTTTGACTCTTAATGAGTATTTTTCCTCTTTTTCTTGTTATTTTTCTTCTCCTTCTTCTTATTCTCCTTCCTCTTCTACTTTTTATTTTCCTTCTCCTTCTTCAGCCTACTAATCATCTTTCTCCTCTCTCACCATTATTACTTCAAAATAAACTTCTTACCTCGCCTTCGTAGTTCCTTTTCTAAGACCATCATACCATCCCTCTTCTCTCAATCCTCCTCCTCCCATTCTTATTCAACTTATCCCCATCCTCCTATCCGTCCCTTTTCTTCTTATTCGCACAATCTCATCAACGTGTGGGAATTTAATATGTCGTCTTTGACAACAATGCATTGTTAGCGTTGATATTTTGAAATTCCCCTCACTTCTTCTCCTTCTTCTTCTCCATCTTCTCCTCCTCCTCCTCCTTCTTCTTCTTCTTCTTCTTCTTCTTCTACTTCATCTTCTTCACCTTCTTTTTCTTTTTCTTCTTCTTCTTCTTCTTCTTCTTCTTCTTCTTCTTCTTCCTCTTCTTCCTCTTCTTTTTCTTCTTCTCCTCATCTTCGTATTCTTATTCTCCTACTCCTCTTCCTTCTCCTTCTCCTTCTCCTCCTCCTTTCCCTAGCCTTCTTCCCGTTTCCACCCTCCATCACCTTTTGCTCTGCTATTCCTTCTTCTACTTTTCCTCCTCCCCTTCATTCTCCTTTTTGCCACAAGCTGGCTCATAATATGACCAAGTCAGGAATTAGGTGGAACAAAAGATTATTGAACCAAGCTTGACGGGCCATTTTCCCTTGAACTATATCTATATTATCACATGCTACTCACTGTATACATGACATCCCCAGTTCCATCACTCTGATATACGTGCAGTATACCTTGAATTTACATGTATATATAAATATTTAAACACCTTACACTTTGGACAGGCTGCTTCTATTTCAATATAGAACATTGAATTCTCTCAGACATTTTTATGAGAGAATCATGAACATACTTTCCTACTAGCCTACTATTTTCATTTGGTATTTCTCATTGGAAATCTATTGTAAACAGTTTTGAGAATCCAAAATCACAGTATTTGACTTTGTCTTTTGATGTAAAAATTTGTTTTGGAATGTTTTTATCACAAAATCTTCTCTTGTTTTGTATAAGTTTCAAGAGAAACAGTTTATTGCTTGAAAGCCTGTTGTACTTTCATGCCAGTAAAATATGAGCATAGAATATAATGATAACAATTAAGTCATATTCTATTTTCATCATGACCTCACATAGATATTCCATCTATAGGGGAGAGTGGTGTACCTTAAACCATTGAGCTTACCGTGGCACCTAGTGGCCCTTTCATAAATTCAATAATCATAGTTCATAGAGTTCCCACGAGGTCATCCATCATTCTAGCTTCGAGACTGCTGTTAGATTCGTTTGAGCAAAACAATTCTAAAAATAAAATGACTAGTGAAAAGTAAGTAATTTTCCCACTCATATTTTGTTTTTGTATTTTTACAGAGTTGGTTTTATTGAATTTGTGTGAATCTACACCACTTCTTACTATTTAAACTATCTCACGCATCATCACTTGGATTCACAAACATAACCTCAATGCAGGAATTAGTAATTGAGCACTGTGTTGTACCTTTGACCAGATAGCTGTGTTGTTCCTTTGACCAAGTTAAACAAGCATAAGTTGGAAGATTATGCAGTTGTCTATGAAATAGATGTTGAAGATATTGTCGCCAAGCTTCCTCATCCAGATGCTATGGGAGGCTCTGCTCGTCATTGTGAAATATTATCTTTTGGTGTGGATTAAAAAAAATCATCTTTGAAAAATATTTCCTATTTTTTATTTAAGATTAATTTTAATTAATATACTATTGTGTGCATTTCACTTTATTTATTTCGATCAATCATACCAGTAGGCTTAACTTAGCCTGAACTGACATCTCAATCAAATTTATCCACTGGTCATAGGTACAACATGCAATGGTCAAAAGTACATCACCATGTTGTTTCTTTGACCACTTGGTAGTGATTTTTGAAATAATTGAAAAAAGTTACTTTGGATAAAGTTAGAAAAATTATCTTTCAGGAGAAGGTAGTTAACTAATTGAAGTTTAGATTCATACAAAAATATGTTACTTTTAAGCCAAAATAAAGTTTAAAAAAATCTTAGAAGCAAAACTGGTCAAAGGTACACTACTCTCCCCTAGGTATAATAAAGTTGTATAATCACTGTTCCAGAGATATTCTACAATAATGTTCAAGAAGAATTTTCGAGAACCAACAATGAACTATCCAGGAAAATAGATGGTTGAAATTTCCAAATTCCTACTACTCGAGTCATTTCTAAATTTCCATGATATCGTAACCATGATTACCGGTTAAACATTTGAATATAGTAAATCATTCAATATTGTGACAAGTTTTAGAATTTGAATTAGTAAAATAGTCGTCGATATTGACTGAAATTATAAATTGGTCTATTATTATTGGCATGGAACTTATTCATAATTGAGTTTACTAGTCATTATTGAGTGTTCATTTATCGATTTAAAATATTATAAATGCTTTAATTGACATTTTGTTACGATCACTTCAGCTCCATGCAATCCAATATTATTAAACCTTATGAATACTTCATTCAAATCATCCCTTAAAATATGTATTCATCATTATTGAATGATATCAATTTATGGTATTATTAATCATTAAATTATCAGTGGAATGAATAGTTTGAACTTTAACCTGTATTCAAAGTGAATGTTCTCTGTATTTCTCAGCGGCACTGCAAAAAAAATTTAGTTCTTGGGAAATGAGAAAGATAACCTCATAGTTATGATATTGAAAAATCGAGAAATGATGATAATTTCTCAAGAAGTCGAAGCTGTTGGATTGGGTCTGTGAGAAATTGAATTTCAGAAAAGAGTGGGAGATAGAATTGTCTTTTGAATAAGGATAAAGTGAGCGAGAAATAGAGTGAGAGAGTGTGTGTGTTAGGTGATAATGGTGTAGACGAAAATAAATAGAGGAGTGAGATGAGGTAGAAAGTGGAAGTGGGAGGAAGGTATCGAAGAGAGAGGAGGATAAAAAGGAGGAGAAGGAGAAGATGGAGGAAAATGTGAAAACAGAAAGAACAATGATGGAGAAATGGAAAAGAAGAAGAAGAAGAAAGAGAAGAAGAAGAAGAAGAAGAAGAAGAAGAAGAAGAAGAAGAAGAAGAAGAAGAAGAAGAAGAAGAAGAAGAAGAAGAAGAAGAAGAAGAAGAAGAAGAAGAAGAAGAAGAAGAAGAAGAAGAAGAAGAAGAAGAAGAAGAAGAAGAAGAAGAAGAAGAAGAAGAAGAAGAAGAAGAAGAAGAAGAAGAAGAAGAAGAAGAAGAAGAAGAAGAAGAAGAAGAAGAAGAAGAAGAAGAAGAAGAAGAAGAAGAAGAAGAAGGAGTAGGAGGAGGAGGAGGAGGAGGAGGAGAAGAAGAAGAAGAAGAAGAAGAAGAGAGAGGAGAAGAAAAAGAAGAAGAAGAAGAAGAAGAAGAAGGGAAAACGTAAGAAGAAGTAAGATTTTCAGGAATGATCTCTGAGCACGCCAAGGTTAAGAAGCTTTGGCGGATTATGTCAACTTCCAAAGTCATTCAAATGAGGTGAAAAGAGAAAGAAGACGAAGAAGGAGGAGGAGGAGAAAAAGAAGAAGAAGGGAAAGAAAAAGGAGAAGAAGAAAAAAAAGAAAAGAAAAAAGGAAGAAGAGGAAAAACTAAATGAAAAGAGTCGATGAATTGAAACAGGTGAATTGCTCTGGCTTGTCTTGATCTTATTCGATGAATTTTTTCCTCACCTTTCAATATTGCATAGGGCTTACCCTAATTTCTTCCCTGGCATTCTCTCATAGCTTCACTTATTCTTCTACTGAACCATTCTCAGTCTTCAACCTTATTCCTTTCTCCTTCTTTGTTAGTTTATAGGCCTACTTTCGATACTTTACTTCTATATCCATTTCTACTTACGATATAGTACATCATGTGTTTGTGTTTTCAATTTTCATTGAATAATTAATAATTTCAATTCTTAGTTCTTCCACTATTTATTGAGAATGATACTATAGTCATCATCATCATCTATATGTTGAAAAAAAAATATATTTTAAATTATTAAAATAAATTATATGATAAACCACGAAAAACTATGAAAGAAAACTCTTATAATATGTTAAGAGAAATTATAATAACTTACATATGTAATAGATTTTAACTGTGCGAACATGAATGAATTAATGTAAAAATAGTACCTTCCAAAACCACTATACTACATAATATAATCAAATTGAATAATAGTTTGAATGTGAATAAGAGGATGAATTGATAATGAGGAGATATGGAAATGGATTCAATAAGAACAAAGAGAGCATATTTGTTTGAAGAAATTGGAGAATAAGATCGAAAAATGTGCAGAGAACAATGAAGAACCAAAGTGAAAGAATGATTTGTATGGAAAAACGATCAAGATAAAATAATAATATCAATTATTCTGTAGAATAATGATAATTTTTTTAAATTATTATTGGATATTATTTGATAGTTTATAATGGAGTTTGATGAAAGATCAGCAATTCGGAGATATAAATAAATTCCATATTGAAAAAGGAGTAGTTATGAGCAAAAGAATAGGCCACGAAAATGTAAAGTGTTACCTGGGACTTTTGAGGGGACCTAAAACCGCAATGAGGTCTCATCTTGTGAAAGATGAGAGCAGGTGAAAGAGAGAGGGAGGAAGAGAGAGGAAAATAAAGGGATGCGAGAAGAGAATGGTGTGTAAGAGAACGAGATAAATTGAGGTTCAAGTGAATTCTACAGGTAGACCACAGAAAAAAGTAAAACCAATATCTTTTCCAGGAGACATTTTCAGGGAAGTGAAGACCGTTGAGGAAAAAAATGGAAGAAAAAGAAGAAGGAGAAAAGAATAAGAAAGAAAGCAGAATGGGCAAGAATGATTAGTTGCTGTCTGAGAGCAAATATAATAGACTGGCTCACTTTTTAGTGAGGTGCTTCACAGTTATCAAAGTTATCCCAGTTTTTGCGGAGATCAAGAATAAGGTGAGAAAGGAGAGAGATTGGAGAGAAAGGAGAAGAGAGAGAAAGAGAGAAGAGAAGCTGAAAAGATGGAACTTGGCAGACGAGATATTAGAGATCGTCAAATTTTGCATTCAATTTTTAACGAGTAACTGCGGAGAAGGAGCAGAAGGGAATTTTTAACGAGTAATGCGGGCTGAGGAGAAGACAACTGTTAGGGCACTTTGTCAAGAAGGAGGAGTTGAAGGATGTGAGATGGAGAGAAAAGTGAGAAGGGAGAAGGAGGAGAAGGAGGAGAAGGAGGGAGGAGGAGAAGGAGGAGAAGGAGGAGAAGGAGGAGAAGGAGGAGAAGGAGGAGAAGGAGGAGAAGGAGGAGAACGAGGAGAACGAGGAGAACGAGGAGAACGAGGAGAACGAGGAGAACGAGGAGAACGAGGAGAACGAGGAGAACGAGGAGAACGAGGAGAACGAGGAGAACGAGGAGAATGAGGAGAAGGAGCAGAAGGAGTAGAACGAGGAGAACGAGGAGAATGAGGAGGAGGAGTAGGAGGAGAAGGAGGAGAAGGAGGAGAAGGAGGAGAATGAGGATAAGGAGGAGAAGAAGGAGAAGGAGGAGAAGGAGGTGAAGGAGGAGGAGGAGGAGAAGAAGGAGAAGGAGGAGAAGGAGAAGAAGGAGGAGAAGGAGGAGAAGGAGGAGAAGGAGGAGGAGGAGGAGAAGGAGGAGAAGGAGGAGAAGGAGGAGAAGGAGGAGAAGTAGGAGAAGGAGGAGAAGGAGGAGAAGGAGGAGAAGGAAGAGAATGAGGAGAAGGAGGGGAAAGAGGAGAAGGAGGAGAAGGAGAAGAAGGAGGAGAAGGAGGAGAAGGAGGAGAAGGAGGAGAAGGAGGAGAAGGAGGAGAAGGAGGAGAAGGAGGAGAAGGAGGAGAAGGAGGAGAAGGAGGAGAAGGAGGAGAAGGAGGAGAAGGAGGAGAAGGAGGAGAAGGAGGAGAAGGAGGAGAAGGAGGAGAAGGAGGAGAAGGAGTAGAAGGAGAAGAAGGAGGAGAAGGAGGAGAAGGGGGAGAACGAGGAGAAGGAGGAGAACGAGGAGAAGGAGGAAGAAGAGGAAAAGGAAAAAGAAGAGGAAAAGGAGGAGATGGAGGAGAAGGAGGAGTAGGAGGAGAAGGGGGAGAACGAGGAGAAGGAGGAGAACGAGGAGAAGGAGAAGAAGGAGGTGAAGGAGGTGAAGGAGGAGAATTAGAATAACAAGGGGAGAACGAAAATGTAGGTGAGGAGAAAGCTAGAATAAAAAGACAAAAAAGAAGAGGATGGGAGGGAGAGTGAACAGCTAGGATTCGAAGAAAGAGCAGAACAATATTCTATTCAATTTGTTCCATGTGCATTAGATTATTTTGAAGTATTCCCACATCAAAGAAAAATTGCTGTCTTGGCGAATTTTCTCCGTCTGAGAATTCCTCATTCTATAAAGTGGCATTATTTGCATACTCCATGAAATATTTGTTAAGAATGTAGGTCAAGATGGGATTCTCTAAGGAATGGAATTTTATTTAATTTAGTGAGGCGATCTTTTGAAATGAATTTAACAAATGTTCTGATTGTAGAACATTCCGAGACAGAATTTTATTCAATAATGTAATCAATCGATCGATTGATTGTAATAATTGATTGGGAAAAGAAGAAGAATCAGGAATGGAGGTAGCAAAGTGAGTAACTTTTGTAGGCTACGTCAAGTAGAGGTCTTGTATGAGACACGTTTATTGAGCACAGCATTTCTACACCTGATCTGGACCTGTTCACCTAATTGCAACATTTTCTGCCAATTTGTTCTAGAAAAATCTAAGAAAAACTCCAAAAATTTAAAAAAATAGTAAAGCGCTAATATTAAGCTTAACCTTGGGAAGTATATCGGACATAGTTTGAAACTTGATTCAATATCTTCCAAAATAATTCATCTATAATCTCGCTGAACCATAGATTTTACAGTTAGGATTGGTCGTATCAAGGCGAACGATATGCAACCAGCAACACATCTACAATTTTGAAAACCTGATTACTGGCGTAATCTTGAACGGATTGCAAAAATATTCTAACACAACATTTCTAGACCTTATCTGAACCTGCCCACCAAATATCAACATTTTATACCGATTGGTTCTCGGAAAAACGGAGAAAACGTTGAAAAATATAGAAAAACTAAAATATTTGGCGTATTCTTGAAACGTTCCTAAAATACGTTCTTAGCGAGCGTCTAAACGTCCAACTTAACATGCCTGCCAAATTTGAACGCATTCGTTTCTGTGGATTTTTAGTTCTGGTGATGAATGAATGAATGAATGAGTCAGTGCCATTTCGCTCTTATATATAGAGATAGATGATCTCTATCATTTCAGAAATGATGGATAGAAGAATTCAAAAACATGAATAGAAAGAAAAGAAGGTTAAATAGAAGAGTTCATAGAACATTATGAATAGTAGGACTTCAACAGGAACCGATCAACGAATCTAGTCTCAATTTGTTTTTATTTATTTCCCGCTGCCTTGTGAAGAATAGAATAAACCGAAGATAAACTTCAAGTTGTCTGTTTTCTTTCAACTGCAAACTTTTCTTATCGGTTTTCGTACTTTTTTCAGTTGTCAGCCGAGGAGAAACGACACAGGACTAAATCAATCTGGGAGCTGATATCTTATAGAAGACAAAACTTGTTACACAACAAATACCCCAACAACATTGGGTTGTTCTTCTTTGTACTACTTTTTTGTTTTTACTAGTGCAATTTGGTCTCTCTTTTCCCTATCAATTCTCATTCTTATTCCCTCACCCATCATGCATTCTTAATATAATTTAATGTCTGTCATTTATTTTTTTTTCATTCTTCATCACATCACATCATACTTTGAGACTTTCACATCACATTGAGACTTTGAGACACATCACATCTGTTTGTTGAGACTTTAAATTCTCCAATTTTATTGTATTATTTTTTTCAATTTTTATTCATTATCTCCTATTATTTTCTTATCTTCTTCACACACTATTCCATTTTTTCTTATAACAACTTTTGTCCATCTTTTTAGGACTTTATTTGACACATTTTACCCAATTCTCATTTTCTCCAGTTCAAAATTAACATAATTTTTTTTCTTCTTACTCAATTCTTCATATTTTCTGATCATAATATTTCAACAGACAACATTCATGCATCGTCATTTTCCCGCTAAAATGACTCTAGGAATTTCATTATAACTAATGAAATCGATTTTCTTCTATATTTGTTCAAATTTCATAGTATCATCTGGATGGATCACAACAAAATTTCGAATATGAATGCATGTCTCTGATTGTTGAAATCTATTCCATTTTTCCAATTTCTCTTCACTCACTCTCATGTATTATACTATTGGAATTTGCCAACAATTGAATTGGAATAGTGTGGTTAATAAGATAGTGAATTCTCAAGAAGTTGAATTTTAGCCTGTTTCCTCCCAAAAGTCTGTGAGGAGAAAACCGATTGTTTTCCTACCAAAGATTCTGATATTTCATCTTTGTATACAACATATTGATCAAACAATCCATATTAACAAGTTATAATTAGATCAGGAATCGACCAAGAAATAATCAATAATACATGAAATGTCATATTCATTCCATGATTTTATCGATCAATTATCATAACTTGAAAATCTTTCTATTTGAAATTGTTGTATTTGCATCAGTTCGATTGAATTAATATAATTTGTGAAGCTTTTGTTTTAAATTTAAATTGAATTTAAATTTAGTCTCTCCTCTTATTTATGCTTGAATTCATCAATACATTACTTATTTATATGAATTCATTATTTGAACAACATCATCCACTTATCACCTTTGCTTGAAATACTTGCTATTAAGTCGCAATTGTAACAATAATAATTAATAATCAATAATTCATTTATCCCAATGGGTTTTGAATTCAAATTCATTCACACTTCTTTTAAAGGGGGCTCTTGTGCCTCAACTTCGCCCACATCACTTAGGTAATGTACTAATAAGTGGAAACATGAAGACATTTATCTATGTCTCCCTCACTCGGTCTCACTCTCACTCTCTCTCATTAAAAATTAATATTCGTGTAACCTGGCTGGCTCAGGTCTGGTGTCAGAGTTTTCAGGTCGCTCCTGAACAATTTCAGGGCCTCTGACATGACTTAACGACTGTTTTTTTTCTCACTCATTCTTACTCTCTCTCTCTCTATTTCCGTTGTTCCTTCTCTTACAAACTTTCACCCTGTTAAGCAAACAATTCCAGTTTCATTGGGCTGCAAGCAATCCAATCCACTTGCAAAGTCTGGCTTTCAATGCTCCACTTCGTTAGGGAACTTTCTTGTTTTCATACTACACTTTTATACAATGTGTGAGGATCGAACTCTGCATCTACAGTTCACTTCAGAAAGCTGGTAAGTTTCGCCTTTCTCTTGCGCGCTCCAACAGCTGATTTTGTTGATGATGATAAATTGTAATTCAATACTTCTTTTTTGTAATTCAATCATCCCTCTATCCTATTTATCCTATTCACGATTAATTGATACGAAATAGACTGAATTGTTGTTATTGAAGCTCAAGAACAAGACAAGAGCTGTGATTGGCTACAGCTGTTCGACTACGACCGACCGTCGGACCGTTCCACATAATAAAGTGAAACCTAACATACCTACGAGAAAAGTTGGTTCATTTCGTATCAAGTAATCGTGAATATGGTATCAATAGATAGGTAACAATAGCAACAATAGATGCTTAACATCAGTTGCTTGTAGGTTACATCACGTACAAGAGACAGGCTAAACCGCCTAACGTAATACCGTCAGTAATATATACACTTTTTTTCTAATTTGTTTTATTTCGTTTACTTCTACTTCCCTAGATTTATTACAAACCCGACGGAACTTTGAATTCCATGTATTTCTAAAGTGAGTTCATATAATTTTGTCGATGAGCAAGTCTGTACGCAAGATATTATTCATGAATATAAAATTTACAATTTTATCAGAGATGTTGTGGACCATATCCATAATTTGAGTGAGTGAAAACAAAGGTTGTCAGATCCACAAAGTTCATTTAAAATACCATACTTAAGTTTTAATGCTCAGTGCATCATCATCAGTAGAAAACTGAAGCTTTGAAAAATACAAGTTTGAGAGAAACATGGTTGTAGCTTGTGATGGAGTGGAGGTGAGGAGGAGGGAGAGGAGGAGGAGGAGGAGGAGGAGGGGGAGGAGGAGGAGAAGGAGGAGGAGGACGAGAGGGAGGAGGTTGAGTTGGAGGAGGAGAAGACACAAAACTTGAGCAACTGATAAGAGAACTTTGAATCGAATATACACACGCATACTGGCACAAAAAACATTATTTTATCATATTGACTGTTGTCTTGGAAAGTTCTGTCCTGTCTATATGTCGAGTGGAAGATATCCAGAAGCCACTTTTCAACTCATCGCTTTCAGAAAATTGGAAACGAAGCCTGTAAGAAGAGAAAGTTGATGAGAAGAAAAAATGAGTAGTGAGAAAGGCTTGTAAGCCTCAAACTATTCTCTACTCAGTACACCGAGTGATTAGACAAATTCAATCTTCAACGTAAATGATATTACTTGAAATAAATTAATTTTTGTACCCTGTTTGAAATAATTTTTCCAGCTTTCTTTGGGAGAGAATCTGATCTAGTCTTCTTTTGAAAAATCCTGGAAACAAGATGAAGTGGGACACGAATAATAGAATTTGAAACTCACTCTAAAGACTCAGTGAACTGATGAGTATGATTTATTGTTACGTTCAATCTAGGATACAGAACTATACATAGGTAAATATACTCACCCATATAATTATATTATACAACAGTTCTGTATAAGACTACTTAGTAGTGTTCCATTTAATATTGACAAATCATTCGAGAGAGATTCAAAGAAAATATTTATTTATTTATTCTGTAGATGAATTACAAGAAAGGGTTGAAACACAGACAACAAATCCAAAACGTATTTTCCCAAATTTCTATACAAATATAATTCAAGTAGGTTATGTTTACTTGATCATTAATACTATCAGCACAAAGATAGTTAATCACATTTTGTTCAATTGGAATCTCGTTGACATATTCTAGGATGAACCTTCTTCTAGCCCCAATCATTTGTAGGATTCAACCATTTTCAACGACGTGAAGTTCAGTTTTCAGTTCAGTTCCCATTGACTGAAAACCCGTTCACCACTAACAGAGTTATCCACTAGAAAAAATCCCAAAACTCATTTTTCCAACGACTGAAAGCTCCCTCAACAATTTTTCCAGCGAATTTGAAACATTTTTCTCTTGCCTGAAAAATCCGTTCATCAAGTAAATGCAGTCAGCATAGTTGTTTGTTATGGCATGACGATTTTTTACAATGAATTTTACAATAAATTTACATTTTCCAACTGAGATTCCAGTGACTGAATAATAATAATTATTTACCATTGCAATGTAACTGCGAGAGTTCATAGTCCATTAGAGATTTTATTATGCTTGCAAATGAATAAATTGATATGCGGTGTTGAATAAATATTGTTTGTTTGTTCGTTTGGAAGGAGTGAGATAGATTATGGTGTAAGAGAAAAATAGAAAAAAGTGAGAGAGTAGAGAAAGAATGAGGTATGATATATGTGTTAATAAGGAAAGATATGAATAATAAATAGATAAATACAATAAATTTACATATAAATTAATACAATAAAAATACGTATAAATGATAAAAAAACGAGTGAGGCTAGAAAAAGAATGATATTAATTAAAGGGAAAATGATGATTAAATAATATCATAAATACAGAAAAAATATCTGATTTTCATCGAGATTATGTGAGAGAACAATAGAAAGAGATTCAGATTTAGATTCATTTACTTTATTCATGTGAATTACAAAAATACATCGGCTCAAATCCAGAGAGAGGGAGAGAGAGAGAGAGAGAGTGAGTGAGGTGAGCAAGAAAAATGACAGAGACTGCTAATAGAATAGAAAAAAATTTCCAAATAGAAATGTAGAGAATAAAGAGGAAGAATCTTGAAACAAAAGAGTGAACGAGATGAAGAAGTTGAAGGGGAAGTAACAGAAAAAGAGAAATAGGCTACGATGAGTGGAGAGAAAGAAGAACTGGATGAATCCAGAGAGAGAGAGAGAGAGGGAGAGAGGTAAGCAAGAAAAAATGACAGAGACAGCTAATAGAATAGAAAACAATTTTCCAAATAGAAATGTAGAGAATAAAGAGGAAGAATCTTGAAACAAAAGAGTGAACGAGATGAAGAAGTTAAAGGGAAAGTAACAGAAAAAGAGAAATAGGCTACGATGAGTACAGAGAAAGAAGAACTGGATGATGAAAATACAGGGAAATATGAGAAATAAAACATTAATAATAAACTCTGCTTCTGTTTGTAACCAACCAATTTGCTATTCCAATAATTAAACAAAAATTGATTTGTTCAAGAAATTTCGTTTTATTATATAGATTAGTAATTTGTTTGAAGAAAATGATAGAGCTTGACCATTCATATTAATTATTATTGAAAAAGGCAGAATTACAAAATAGTGAAAAAATCCGATTTTTTATCATTTTCATTAGGCGCTAGTCTATTATTTAATTTCATTTCTCATAAATTTTCAATGTAACAATGATGGAGTATGAGCAGAGGGAAAATTCTGATTCATCTGTGTGAAAAAAATAGGAATACAAAAATCGAATAACAAAGTGAGATACAAAGCTTATGAGGCTCACTGACAATAGAGAGTCAATATAATCAATCATTTATTGTTAATAGAACAATAATTATTGTTTTATTTCTATTATCTATTGTTTATAGAACAACATATCTGTTCTATACAGTCGCTCGATCTATGTACTGTAGTGTCTCGTTCAGAGAAATCATTTTCCCAATATTTTCAAATCAGAGAATATTTTTTATTCTTTAAAAATGTTTTTCATCCGTCTCAATCACATTTTGAGTCGCGAGATTTAATCGCATTATTCCAAATTACAATAGTATTTGAAATTGTTTAAGTGAAATTTGGAAATTACAATGAAATTAATAATAACTGAAAGACATAATAAGTGTTTCATATTTATTAGTTTTTCCACGATTCATTACGTTTTTGAACGAACTTTAATTAATTAAATTATACTTATTGCACTGATTTGATGAAAAAACTTTCAAATCTGCAAAACATCATTCATAATTCATCATGGCTATTTGTGTTGAATATCCTTGGAATCAAACCCTTATCAATGATTTTGATCGATATTTAGTCGAATAGAAGAACATGAGCTTTTATAGATAAAGAATTGAGATAGAAGAACATGAGATAGATAGATAAAGAATTTATTGCTCTCTTGATACAATATACAAATCATATAAATTCATAGTTATAAAAATGAAAAAGTACATTTCATTTATTTATTCACTGAACATATTGATAAAAATTGTTTCAAAATTCTATAGGCATAGCCGAAGCCGTCAGCCAGAGTTAAATCACCTTCTACTATATCTCAATAAAGTAACGTAAGCTATTAAACATTCTTCTCTTGAGATTACAATGGAATCTGTGATAAATAAAGGTGACAAACAAAAGCATGTACCAGCTTATTTATGTATTCCACAACCTATCGCCGCTAATCTGTTTTCCCAACCAAAGTAATCTGTAATAGAACTACTGTATAATAATTTTAATCTGATTCCAATACTTCATTTCAACAATCAAAACGGGTGCAACATTATGAAATTCTCTATTGAGTTTCTCGAATAATCCGCCAAGTGTGCTTAAAGAAAAGAGAATAAATCTCTATATATAAAAGCGAAATGGCACTGATTCATTCATTCATTCATTCATTCATTCATCACGAGAGCTAAAAATCCACTGAACCGAATGCGTTCAAATTTGGCAGGCATGTTCAGTTAGACGTTTAGACGCGCGCTAAGAACGGATTTTAAAAACTTTTCAAGGATACGCCAAATATTTCAGTTTTTCTAAAGTTTTTCGGCGTTTTCCTCATTTTTTCTAGAACCAATCGGTAGAAGATGTTGATATTTGATGGGCAGGTTAAGATAAGGTCTAGAAATGTTGTGTTCAAATATTTTTGCAATCCGTTCAAGATTACACCAGTAATCAGGTTTTCAAAATTGTAGATGTGTTACGGGTTGCATATCTTCCGCCTTGATACGATCAATCCCAACTGTAAATTCAATGGTTCAGCAAGATTATAGATGAACTAAGTTGGAGGATATTGAATCAAGTTTCAAACTATGTCCGATATACTTTACAAGGTTACGCTTAATATTAGCGTTTTACTATTTTTTGGAATTTTCGGAGTTTTTCTTAGATTTTTCTAGAACAATTCGGCAGAAAATGTTGGAATTAGTTAAACAGGTCCAGATTAGGTGTAGAAATGCTGTGCTCAATAAATTTCGAATCCCTTCTGAACGGAATTTGCAGGCGAGCGAAGCGAGCCTGTTTGTCTCAGCGGACACTGACAAAGGCTTTGCAGGCCAGCGAAGCGAGCCTTTTTGACTCACTTACATTGCCTATACTTTCGGGGATTCAGGGGGCGGAGCCCCCTGGCTAGGCGGAGAAGGCGAGCCTGCCGGCTAGTAAATAATAAAATAAGAATATATTGGCCTTTTTGAAGAGTTTCTAATACAGTAATCACTAATTTACAAATACACATGAAAAAAAAACATGTTTTAACAGGAAACATTATTAGAGATTAAAATTTAATAATTGAACTTTTCTACTAGACGTTTTCCATGTCTTAATGCATCTTTTACATATCCAGCTAGATATTTCCAGTTTGAATAGTCGAGCATCGTCGAGTAGCCCTAAGAGAAAATGAGAATCATGTGTTTGTCAAACTCTCTTATAAGGACGGCAAAGCTTGTGGTGTTTTTTTAAATGGATTTAGATGAATTCTTCCAAAGCTCATCCACTGTGAAAATTTCAACGTGGTAGATTAATTGAATATCCAGATTCCTTGGCGTACACAATACACAATAATGTGAAGAGAGAATACGCACAATAATGCATAGAGTTCACTTAACCGATTAAAACATCCACTAATTGTTCACTTCTGATTTAACCCCAGGCAAAATCTGTCTCTCCACTCACTATAATACAACATACACTTCCTCCCCCCCCTCCCCACACAGCACTATACAACACACTATAATTATTCATCCATTATAACCTTATAACGCAACAGTTGTCAGTTATAATATTATTATCATTGAGTGGGAATAGTTTGTCCTAGCAAAGAAGACATTCTGGTAAGATGGGAAAATACCTCTTACTCGGTCAAAATTGATTAAAAAATGATAAATCTGTTCTCAAATTGTAGGAAACTTTCTTATCTTCAATTTAAGACCAAATTTATAATTTTTTCACCAATATGAAAGGAGCTGGAGTAATTTTCCCATCTTGTCAGTATTTCTTCTTTGCTCGGAGAGATTAGCAGCGTTATATTAAAGGGTGGAAATTTCTCTTTGTTAGCTAATTAATAGCTGAAATCACAGCATAATGTTTGACAGGACCTGATGAGAATGTTACAAACATTCACTTGTTCAGTATATAATATAGGTATATGAGTTTACTGTATGAATATTCTGAAGTACATATGTGTAATAATTGTATTCATAGCCTTCTCTTATGTATCTAGGTGTATTTGAACTTGTTAATGTATTGTCAATAATTACTTCATGTGTATAATAGTCTAAAATGACTATATATGACTATATATTCATACTATGTTTATAAATATAAAATGACACCAGCTTGGTCAATATTGATTATTATTTTTCAATTTGCTGTCGAATTGTAGAAAGCATTGTGTTCTACAATTTGAAGCCAAATTTATGATTTTTTTACCAATATTGACCGTGCTGGAATCATTTTCCCGTCTTGCCAGAATGTTTTCTCTACGTGGACAGACTACAGTATGAGTGAGAGAATTGTACGTACATGATAATTTTGTGTACATAAATGACCGTTAATCTGACCAGAGCTAGAATCAAAGTTATTGTTATAATTATGACTGTCAATAATAATACAATTAGATGGCTTAGTTTTAATTAGTTACGGATTAGTGGATATGGAATAATGAGCTGTCAACACTGGCGGCTCGTGCCCACGTAACCGGTGAAGTGCTGTACAGTGGAAGATACGGGCACTTCACCTCTTACGTGGGTACGAGCCGCCAGTGCCTGTCAACAAGCGTAAGTCGAGTAGAGAGCTTAATAATTCTTGATTCAATGGTCAACAGAGATCGGCAAATAGAGTAGAGTTGATGAGAGTAGTCCAATTGTAATTGGAACATCAGATTACTGTAATCCCTCACGCCCCTTTCCACCCCTTCAGAGACGTTATCAATTTTTTAGATGCATTGTGAAAAAATGAATAAATTTTAATCAATAATCAGCTGTTTCGGCAAGGTTGCATCTCCAACGTAGCAAGTCTCCAGTGGACTATTCTCATACAAGTTCTACTCTATAGTCCATTCACGATGGCTTGAGACGAGATAAACAAAAGCTCTGCGTGTGTGTGTGTATGTGTATGTGTGTGTGTGTGTGTGTGTGTGTGTGTGTGTGTGTGTGTGTGTGTGTGACTGGAGTGGCTTCGTTTTAGCCACGACATAAACAAGTCACAGTAATGCCGAAATCCCGAATTATGTTGTCTGTTGTCGGGACTGTAACCAAAGCATTGACACAAAAACTTAAACTATAATTGTTTGTTCATCTTAGGTCCATGCAGTCGAGAGACAAGCGAAACAATCAATTTCCCAATGTGTATCTATAAAAAAGATTACTTAACTTAATTAACTCATATCTAAACATAGATTTCAGCAGTTAAAATTGCAACTTGGTTCTGACCTTAGTGCACTGTGGACACTGTACGCATCCATTACTTACTTATTACTTATCCATTACTTACTTATTTTGAATTGACTACAACAAAATTCGGGATTTCGGCATTACTGTGACTTGTTTATGTCGTGGCTGAAACAAACCACTCCAGTCGCACACATACAAACATGCAGAGCTTTTGTTTATCTCGTCTCAAGCCATCGTGAATGGACTATAGATAGCTTCGTTGTGTATAGATGAAAGCTAGAACAATAAGTTTAAAGACATGAGTCTTGGTAGATTTGATATGACGAAGGTGATTGAACTGGTCATAGATGAGAACTTTATGAGTTTCTCAGCAGAGACTTTATAAGATGAGATGAGGTTTTTAGTCGTAAATATCAAGATAATGTGATATAATAACAAAACAACGATTCGGTATTGTTATACTATGAAAATATTCTAGTCATATTTCTAAGATCTAAGAACGTTTTCAATTTCACTATAACTTGTAATAATTCCAACTTTCGGCCCCTGCGCTCAGGTTTTCAAACTTGCAGGGTCCCTCCTTATATACAGGATGCTATGTATTTTATACTTTAAGTTTCAACATAGACTAGCTATAGACTAGAAAAGTATATCTACGGTTTCAAACTTTGTAAATTTCATTAAGGATAAATAATTTTGAATTTGATAATCTTCTAGAGTCTTGAACTGAATTGTTAATAGACTATTCAATGACAAATTAGTCTTGAGATTAAACATCAGACGATAACAAGTCGAACATTATCTAAAAAATTATAATTATCACTATAATAAAAAATGGAAATTTTCATGGCGATAGAATTGGTAATTAACAAAACGTTTTGAAATTCCTGTATTTACTGGCGTCTCATGCCCACGAAAAAGATGGAGTGCCCGTATCTTTAACTGCAGGTGCCCGTATCTTTCTTTACGTATCTTTAAGATGCCCGTATCTTTAAGATGCCCGTATCTTTTACCTATCTATAACACTCCACCTGTTTTGTGGGCATAATCCGCCAGTGGGACCTAGTCACAAAAATGGATTGAGACACATTGATTTGAATATATTTATTCAATTTCAAGATTGAGTCCATTTTAAAGCTTCTATCCATCAATTACAATACATCCTATCAATCACTTCGTTCATGAAAATAACAATATAACATCACAATATAACAATATACCATCCATATGCTAATACTCGTCGACTATTGATCATCCACAATATCCATTGTTAACCCCTCTCACCCCAACAACAGCCCCACCCCCCTCACCCAGCTTATACAGGGTGCCAGCTCCCGAAATCCTTCGTGACAGTAAATCAACTGACATTAGCGTAAAGCCGGTCTTGCTTCCTACTGGTAACCATGACAACGTGCAAGGCCGCACTAGATACGTGGTGAATAGCGTTGATGGTGTGTTCTTAGTGAGGCCTTGGATCTGGAATGATTATGCTGTAATAATTGTTTATCAATAATAAATACACGATGTTTCAGCATAATATTATGCAGTGGCGGCTCGTATACCCCCGAAACAGGTGAAGTGTCCGTATCTCTTACTGTACAGCACTTCACCTGTTTTGTGGGCACGAGCCGCCAGTGATATTATGCTTTATGCAATTATAACTTCTTAACCTGAGAAGTATTGCACATTCCTCCTGAAACACTCTCGATACAGTGTTAATATAATATGCTGAAATTCATACACTTTATAGTAGAACGCACCAAAGTAGTGCTATGAGACTTTATGCAACGGTGAGAATCAAATTATTATGAATAAACATTTATTCTTTATTTTATACTACACCTGCCGAATTGGTAGTGTTTATGGAAGCTATAAGGAGAGGTGACACTGCTGCTACATTTTCAATCGGACTACTTTCATGCGTTCTACTATATAGCATAAAATCATGTTCATTCATTCATGGTTATCTAGATTTCCAGATTATTTCATTTCAAATATTTGAAATATGAGGTAATTATAGTGGATAGACTAAAGTTGATTTATAACTAACTTGTGACTAACTAACTAACTTTATGACTAACTTGATTCATAATGAACACACATACAAAAAAAAACATTATTTTTATAAAAAACAACAATTTTCGAAATGCACTTGGAAAAATACACCAAAGAAAGTACCGTAGTTGGAAACATGAAAATATTTCACTAATAATTCGAAAAAATAAAGAATCCATACACACCACTACTTTAACATGATTACATCTGATAAACACATTTTTCTAAAAATTATCATTGTTGAAAGCGGAGTATTTAAAAATATGCTGATGACCTGATTCACCAATACACATTCGTGAATAAACACATCCAAATTGTTTTACTTCAAATTTTATCTATTTAATTAAAAATTAATTAACACCGAATTTAATGAGAACGTTGCTCAAATTGTAGTGTCGGATGGTACTAATCAACTAGTAAAAAACAGAACTCTCTATGTGGCCTATGAGCCGAGATATGAACGAAAATATATTTGGCGTGTTAGAGATTCCTCGCCAAACAGATTAACTAGATAAGAAGTGTATGAAAAGAGAATTCATTATTTTTGAGAAGATAACAATTTAGAAACAAACCACATAATGCAAATTCAACTGCAGAAAGTATTTCTCTCATTAGATAAATATCAATGTACTCAGGAGTTCATTGTACGATGTACAATGCTCTTTTCTCTTAGGCTGAGGCTGCACTGCCGGTGGGTATAGGTTGGAGGGTGGAGGGTAGTTGGTAAATCTATAGAACATACACACCATCCACAGTAATACATCATATGAATGGTATGACGTCATTCTGTTTTTTGAGGTTATGTTGTCCATATTTAAGAATTTCAAGATGGCGGCTGAACACATACCATTCATACGATGTATTACTGTGGATGCTGTGTATGTTCTATAGATTTACCAACTACCCTCTACCCTCCACGCTCTACCCACCAGCAGTGCGGCCTCAGCCTAAGAGAAGAGTTCATCCGTTAAAATTTTTTAAATAATTCAAATCAAAGTACCCTTTTTAAAATATTTTAATTTTTCTCAATATGTTTTGGCGTTCCACACCTTTTTTAAAAAGGATACTTTGATTTGAATTATTTTAAACTTTCAATGTACAATATAAAGAAGGCAAACTTTTGTATTTTTCCTCATTAAATGATTATTATTAGATTCATTCTATCAATCTATTATCGGATTATTCCCAACAATAAGTTTAGAATATTTTTATTAAATATTGGAAATAAAACGTTTCTCGCGTTATGTCTGTGTTTTATTCATAATCATAATGTATTGTATTTTCTGAAATAAATGAATGAATAAGAAATTGAAAAATGAATATTGGATATTATTATTGTCATGAAAAACAACGAATATTACCGAAACCATCAAAAAATTGTGCCGTGACCAGGATTCGAACCTGGGTTACTGCGGCCACAACGCAGGGTCCTAACCACTAGACGATCACGGCTTGATGGAAGACGAGAGATAGTTTTACAACTAGAGCAACTAGACTTGGCAGGTGAAGCGAACAAGGGGAGGAAGAAGAACAAGAAAAAAGGAAGTCAAAGAAAATGAGAAAAACGAAGAAAAAGTAGAAGAGAAAGATGGTGAAGGAGAAGAAGAAAATGGGAAAGTGAAGTGGGGGACGAGGAGGACGAGGAAGAGGAGGAGGAGGAGGAGGAGGAGGAGGAGGAGGAGGAGGAGGAGGAGGAGGAGGAGGAGGAGTAGAGAGAGGAGGTAACGAGCGCATTTCACTTGGAAAGTACCACGCAACAGCGATTTTCAATTGCACTTAATTGGCGTTTACTGCATGGTAGTAAAAAAGCAATCCCGAACCGTTTACTGCATCTGTGCTTCATAGTATTATACTGTGACGGGAAACTAGCGGTTAAGGTACACGACCTTGGGACCAGCTTTGGATGGGTGGTCGTGAGCTGTGTAGTTCAGTCTATTATTTGAGCATTGGATAAATTCGATAAAACTATTTTCTCTGCAAAGTTTGGAAAAAATAAAGTCGTTTGATCACTCCTAGTTTGGACATTCATAGAGATTCTTAACTTGGAAAGGCTAAAATAAACGCAGTACTATGTTTATATTGGTAATTTTAGTTTGAGTGGTGAATTGAGAAATCCCAAAAGTCATGATTCAGAATAATTAATCATAAGTAATCATATATAATTAGCTATTTTTATCGTTCAATGAACTACAAATTTACTGATTTATTCCAAAACTACAAAAGCTATTGATTAATTTAATTTAATGAATTCAAGAGTATTGATTAATTTAATAGACTTTAATCCTCAAAGAATGTTTCTCTACAATATCGTTCTACTGGCGTCCCCTGCTTACGAAAGAGGAGAAGTGCTGTACAGTAAACGATAAGGGCACTTCACCTGTTTCGCAGGCATGAGCCGCCAGTGCTCTAATCTCGTTTATTATTGATGTTATCTATGAAGCTGCATTCATGTTGAAATCCTATTGACATTTTTCACATTTTTATAAGCGATTTTTTCATTCAAACAAAATTTTGTTAGATAAACCTTTCACATTCTGATAACTCATTGACCTCTATGATAATTATATCTCTTTTTGCCTTACTCTTCTTCTTAATCGTATTATTTATCTCCATCTCAGTTAGTTCCAATTATTACACTCCTTCCCATTATTTACATTACTCTGCATCATTTTTGTTCCATTGAGGTTAAGTTGATTCAAATTTGACCGACTCTTCACAGATTGTTATCACTTAGTATTATCCATAATTATTTATTATTATTCACTATTTAATCCATTTGAATTTCGAATCAACTATCATACCATTTGATTGACATTTCATTATCATTATTCTATCATTCCCACTCATATGAATAATTATTCATTTCACGTGATTTCATAGTATGAAATTTTCAATAAAATAAATTCTTAGTGCCGTAGTCGTAAACATCAGAAAAATATTCGCCCTGGTTGAGTGTTAAAGGGAGAGATGTCTTTGAACATCCCTCTCCAAGAATGGACATTTATATGTCTAAACTCCGCCATTTTATGTAGGTACAGCACAAATTTTTATTACCGTCAGCTTATTGAATCCTACATCTGTCTCATTTTGCAAGTTTTCATAGTTTATAATCAATCAACTTAAGCGAACCATAATGTAGTTAGTGTAATTTTCATTAATTTTTATTCTTATAGCATAGGATTCGAATTAGTGTATTATGTAATCTACATGAATAAAGTGATTGAATCTGAATCTCATTTCATCTTTAGCACATTAAAGTATCAGCCAATAAAGCTTCCAATATTACATAATCTAGACTATCTCTAACTGCATCTCACTTTCTGTCATAGACGAATGATGAAAAGTCATTAATTTCAATTCACTCAGACCTATTTATTATCTCATTGTTTATCTTTGTCCCTCACACGTAATGTCACGTTCAATATAATAAATAACAGAAATCTATAATTGATTTCCACTATTTTAAAGCTGAGACATTTCAACTTGCAGAATTGCTTGAGGGCGGAATTCCCAGACATTATTACTGATGACGATTATAAATTCTGTTCATAACTCTAAGATGATATACGGCTATTTATTGCGTCGAAAGTTGATTCGTCTGACATTTTATCCAAAAATCGTGAAATTTTTCCAAAAATCGTGAAATTTTTTCAAAAATCGTGACATTTTTTCCAAATAGCTCTCTTTACACAGAGAATTTGAGATACGCAGTAGTGACACATTGTTCAAAATTGATACAGGAAGGAAGCTCGTTGATACGAGACATTTGCAATGCTCGTGGATCGCTTCCGTGTTGGAATTAAGTTGATTCTATTTCTCAATTAATAAACATTTTGAGAGAATTTAAAAATATAGTTGATAGTTTAGAAGTTGAATTAAAGAAAATTATAACATCTTCTAATCTAATTTCATTTATAGAAATTATAACTAAGCTTCAAAGAGCCAATACTTATTTCTCTCCGATTTTTTGCATTGTCAAATGTGCTTATTGGTGTGCTTATCTCACTTCGAAACCCACGTTGCAAATATTTGGTGAGCTTCCATCCTGTACGATTGCGTATCAATTTTGGACTCTTGTATCGCTACAACATATTATCTCCACTACTATTAACTACCACGTATCACTACACACTTTGTAAGGAGGCTTTGAAGATGTTGTTTATAATATTTGAAACAAAATTGCTACAAACATGCTACTTATGAGGTTTAAATACAGTGTGGCGCAGAGAAACGGGAAGTTTTAAAATAACCATAATAAACCAACGAAAATTTTTCAAAATATTTTTAATGTTAAAAACGTGTTCGTCAAGAGTGTAATTTTTGGAAAATCACTTGAAAAACCTCATCTATTAAGTGTTGTCCATTTTGAAGACTAAAAAGTAACATTCCCAAAAGGGCTCGAGCTGCCCGGCTCTAAATTCGCTTCTCGTAGCTGCGCTGCTCTAGCCATCACAACACTATTTACAAAATTGAAAAATAAATGAAAATCAAATACCCTTTGAAAAACTTTAAAATTATAAAAACACATTATTGTGTTTCAATAATTTTAAAGTTTGAAAACTTTAAAATTATTAAAGCACATTATTGCGTTTAAATTTTCGTTTGTTTATTATGGTTATTTCAAAATTTCCCGTTTCTCTGCGCCACCCTGTACTTGTTATACGCAATAATGTGTTAGTGGGTATTAAAAGTATTACAAACAAAGCAATACTGTATAAGTTACATCTTACTTATACAGGAAGATGTAGATGGAAGAATAGAGCGAAAACCACTGTACATTGTAAAAAGAAGAGGAAGAGGGCCGAAGGAATTATAGCAAACAAGATACAGTTTGAAGGAATCTCTGGGGATAATCCTTGAGCGAGATAAAGCCAGCAGGTAGGAAAAGTTGCTTGTATGAGAATATGAATAGGAGCTGGGAGCCAGTTCCTAGCTTGTTATTGGTTCTAGGTTGCTCCAGGTGAAGAAAAAGAAGAAAAAGAAATAGAAGAAGGTAAAGGAAAAGAAGGGAAAGAGAAAGAAAAAGAAGAAGAAGAAGAGAAAGAGGAAAAAGGAGAAAAAGAAGAATTGGGTGGAGAAAAAATAAGTAGGAGAGGAGGTGTAAGGGAAATGTGGAAAAGAATACGGAGCCATGACAGAGAGAAGTAATATGAGATGAGAAAACATATTAAGCGAAATAAAAGAGAGAACTAAGAAAAAATAGGAGGAAGGAGAAGCCAGAGAAGAAGGTGAAAAGGAGAGGAGGAAAATTGAGATAAGGAAATTTGACGATGAAAACAAGAAGAATGGCAGAAAAGTTGAAAAATGAGGAAGAGGAGCAGAAGAAGTAAAGAAAGGAGATGTAATGAAGGAATACAAAAGAAGAGTAAGGGTGTTGATAGGAGAAATGATATTACAAGAAAAAGAGAAAGATAAGACAGAAAATTAGAGGTGAATAGAGGAATTATTATTAGTGATAGCTGAGCTTAACACTGAAAAAATGTAGACGAATGGAAAGGAGGGGGATGAAGTGAGAAGAGAAGAAGAAGGAGAGATAGAAGAAGAAGAAGAAGGGGAGATAGAAGAGAAAAACAGATTGAAAGAAAACATAAAACAAGAAAAGCAAGAAAAACAAAAACAATGAAAGAGGATTGAGTCAAATAACGGAAACCAAGACACGGGAAACAATTTTAAGAAGACCCAATATTCAAAGAATACTAATAACGTGATAACTTGGATAAGAAAGGTCAAACAGGGTGGAGATGCAAAATACCTTGAAAAAAGTGGAGAGGTTCGAAAAAGGGTGATGAAAGTGAGAGGAAAGAAGAAAGAAATAGGAGACGTTCGAAGAAGGGTGATAAAAGAGAGAAGGAAAGAGGCTTAATGAAATAGAGAAAAGGAGTGAAAGAGAGAGATTGATATAAAGGTGGAAAGATAAAGAGAGTGAGTCAGAAAGAGAAAAGCGAAAAGGTCAAAACTGAGGAAATATTTTCGTCTCGGGAAAAAGAATGTTGTTTGGCTAGTAAGTGTAGAGCTGCCTGCCCTTAGAGGCCCTAGCCAATTGTTAGCCAGGGCCCTATGAATTATTCATTGGCCAAATTTTAACAATTTCACTCTTTTTGCAAAGGTAGAAAATGCTGTTTTCGAGAGAGGCACTTTCCCCTACTCATTTATCATATTGCATACTCATTCAACAATCAACGCGATTTTGAAGGCTATTTGTGCGAAATAGGGTTTATTTGTCAATACAAAATTGAATTGACTGTCTATGGAAGTTATAACTTCATGAAAAAATTTAATGTAACATCAATGGAATACTCATATTCTCTCAATTTTTTTAGTATTTAAAAAAGGGTACTTTGAATTTAATTATTTTAAGTTTTAATACCAATGGAGTATCATTGTAACTGATATTGGTTTCCACTTATTTGTTCATATCAAAATGAATTGAATTTTTATTTAATTACAATATTTTAATGAAGGAATCCAATATACAGTAGAAGTCCTGTTATCTGAGTTCCGATTATCCGAACCAATTTTTAAGAGCATAACAAAACTTTTTTAACAAGATCTGGACATTTTTTCTGATAAAGAAAAAATATTATATAAATATAAAAACTAAAATATTGTGAACAAATTACAATCACGGAAGTAATTGTACGTTATTTTTATCATTTGATTCCATCACAAATTACTTTCACTGTAGCCTATTGATAAATTGTAGATGGTGGTTTCTTGATCCATGACGAGCTGCTATGTGGTAATATTCACTGGAGTAACATTACCGACAAGTGCAGTCACAATTGTAATTACTTCTTACTTCATTACAATTGTAATTGTGACTGCACTTGTTGGTAATTCTACTCCAGTGAATATTAATAAATTGTATTATTCAGATTCAATGCGATCTTTTATCAATTCAAACCTCTTTTATAGTTAGGCCAAGAACAGAAGAGCCTTTGGCAACATGGCTGTCACTCACTGCTGCCAGTAGTTGAAATGGAAATTGATCCAATGTAATCAAATTTAGAAAGAAATATTACAGGCTCATAGGATATTTTCTGTCCTAGTTCATAATATTATGTAATGATTTTTTGCTATCATATGTCAATTATTGAACAAATGAATGAATTTTTTTTCATTTGTGAAATCAATATGATTATGATTAGCGTAAAAACGGTAGGTTGGCTGAAGTTATTTCACCCTGAAAATGTCAGTTCTGTGCTTGCGTAGTTACATTCTAACTTCCTTCCGCCATCTTGCAAGAGGCTCTTCTGTTGTTGGCCCAACTATATCTCTGAGTTAACCTAGTTTTTCGTCATCCGAGTTAGTCGCGGTTCCTCATACACACACTTACTTTCTCCCTCTCTCTATTCTCTCTTTGCTCTTCTCTCACTAACTCCTCATACTCTATGACTACTCACTCTCTTTGTCGTTCTCGTTCACACGCAATGAAATCAATCTTTGAACTTTCCCTCAACACATTTAATACCGAGGACGTATTCACTCAACACTCAATACTGCTTTTCAGAGTTTAGGACTCGAGTTTAGAGGTGGGTACAGATCGAGGAGAGGAGTTTGAGCTCAAAAGTGGAAACTGTCATCTGGATTACAACCCCCCCCTTTTCCACCCTCCCACCAAAACACAACTAGGGTACCTCTTCAACCTCATAAGAGTATTATTTAGTATATAACCTTCCCAAAGGATTGAAGAAGGGGTTAGAACCCCTTCCCAAAGGTTTGTAAGAGGGGAAAGGTTTGGACCCCTTCTCACCCCTAAAGCACCAAAAATAGGGGTTAACTCGAGGATGTATCAAACGCGAGCACTTCTACTAATGGGAAACACTCGTATATTGCCACGCATTACCGCCAAATTCAAATTTCTGTCTCAATCCAACATTTGCCGCCCAAACTTTACATACCCCCCTTCTTTCGATACAGTTTCTCCGCTAAAGCACCGCTAACCTGTTATGAACATAACCATTACCCAGTTTCAAGTTTGCACTAATAAATTATCGTGATTGAATGCCTGTAACTATTTGAATTACTCTATAACAGAAAACGATTTCAATCCGATCGTGTATTAGTGCTTTTAGTGTTATTTTTTGTGTTTTTTAAACTGTATCAAAAGAACTTCAACAAAATTCAAGTTACTGTGTATAAAATCAAGATCTATTGGAAAAGTGTGGTTATGTATGGTGTGAAACTTCTTCGAAACTCCCCATCAATATTAGCCATATGCTAATAATAATAGTTGTCATAATAATTATAGTTTATGTATAAAAAGAAAAAAACAACTAGGCTACCCTTTTTTTAAAAAACTTTCGAAGTATTATTTTTCACAGACATGTTTTGGGTCTAAACCCATTTTCAATGTGATTAGGATGATTTGTTATTAGGATAATTAGGATTAGGACAATTTTTTATTCTAATCACATTGAAAATGGGCTTAGACCCGGAACATGTTTGTGAGAAATAATACTTCTAAAGTTTTTTTTTTAAAAGGGTATTTGATTTTTCCATTTTATTCATCAATTATTTTAAATAGCCCTAAGTTTAAAGTGAAATTTGTTATATAGTTCGTGATTATATGCATTGAATCCAATGTTTCGGTATGCCACCATGGAATATTTGAGTCAATATTCATGATCATCTTCAGAAATTGGCTGCATGAGAATAGGATTATGATAATAATAATGAACGTCATTATTATCTATTTACCCACTATTTACTACAAAGTCATCATTAAAATAATTAGATTGGGAAGTAAATATTCATATGTTTTTTAATGGTAGGGAGACCCTACCATTAAAGCGTGCTGTACACGGGGACAGTACTGTCGGCCAGTAGAATATCTGTAGCCAATCACAGCTGTTGTTATTTGACTCAATGACACGACAAAGGCTGTGATTGGCTACAGATATTCAACTGGCCGACAGTACTGTCCCCGTGTACAGCATACTTTACGGCTGGCTTAAATCTCGCCAATGTGTACTTGGCCAAATACTGGTCACCCATCCATGAGCAGTCCACTGTGTTCGTGGCTTAACTCCACGATCACATAGTAACCACCCTCACAGTATAGCCAGTACCCAGTACAAAATATATTGATACTGACTATTAAAAGAAATGTATATTTTTCTTTATTCTATTCAAGGATGAATTCATGAATACTCCAATATTGCCCAAATGATTGAACCCCACCTTTATATTTGCGTTTATAGAGTGCAAGTTAATCATTGAAAAGGTGGCGCTGGAAAGTATCCTGTAATGAAATACTTGCCAACTCTTTCGTGGCGGCTAGAAGTGATAAAGAGTCGAAATTAAAATCAAATATTTGATCGGTCCCGAATTGAGTTCAGAAAAAGCGCTCCCGTGTACTCTGTTCAAGCAAAGAAGACATTCTGGCAAGATGGGAGAATGCCTCCAGCTTGGTCAACATTGGTTTAAAAATTAAAAGGTTTGTCTTGAATCATTGTAGATCAGAGTTTCTACTACAATTTGAGACCAAATGTATAATTTTTGAATCAATACTGACCGATCTGGAGTCATTTTTCCATCTAGCCAAAATGTCTTCTTTGCTTGGACAGACTATACATGTTCTTATTTTCTCTCTTTTTCTTTATTTACTTTTTCGGCACTTTACACCTTTCATTTCTCTCATTTAATACTTCTTCCTTAACATCAATATTTCTCCTCCTCCTCCATGCTCTACTCTTCCTCCTCCCCCTCCTCCTCCTTCTCCTCCTTCTCCTCCTTCTCCTCCTTCTCCTCCTTCTCCTCCTTCTCCTCCTTCTCCTCCTTCTCCTCCTTCTCCTCCTTCTCCTCCTTCTCCTCCTTCTCCTCCTTCTCCTCCTTTTCCTCCTTCTCCTTCTTCTCTTCCTTCTCCTCCTTCTCCCCCTTCCCATTCCATCCTCTCTTTCTTTTCCTTTCTCTCTTGGCTCTCCTCGTTCCCCTTCATCTCCTTCTTCTCCTTCTTCATCACCTACTCATCTCTTTTTCCCACTCTTCCCATTCCTTACCATCGTTTTACTCCTTCTATTTCCAATTATTCCTCACATCAGCTTTCATTTTCGGAAAGGTTTCTAGTAGGGAGGGTCAGCGTCATCTATTGAATCAACATTTAACTTGAAAATTGAAGAATATCATCATTACCATCATCAACGTCATCATTCCCATCACTACTTTTACTATCATCATCATCATCATCATCATATTCATCATGATCATTCGAATGAACATCATCATCATCATCATCGACATGTAGCCTGAGACCCAACCAGTGCTTGAAACCTGGAATAATTTCGGTTGAATCTCACGAAGCTCGCAATTTGATTAATCATCGATTCTCAACTGTAAGAGTTCTCTACTATAATTGTTTGAACTGCTTGACTATGACAGAAGACTTGACTATTCAATTTGGTGTGTTTTTTCGATTGGTATGAGTGATTATTTCTGTATGATTGTTGAAGAGCAAGACACATAGAGCGAGGTCTACGAGTCGGTATAATAGTACAGGACATTCTCTCCAGTAATAGTAGCTCTCCGGTAAGGTAGATAAACTATAGTCTGTCCAAGCGAAGAAGAGCCTCTGGCAAGATGAGGAAATGACTCTAGTTCGGTCAATATTGGCTCAAAAATTATTGATTTGGAATCAAACTGTAGATCAGAAAGTTTTCTACAATTGAGACCAGATCAATAAAGTTTGCACCAATGAGTAATTTTCTCATCTTTCTAGAGGGTCTTCTTTGCTTGGACAGAGTATAGTTCTCTAGTAATTAGATTTTTTTAAAACTGTTATAGTCTGTCAAAGCCAATAATACCATCTGAAAAGATGGGATAATGACTCAAGCTCGGTCAATTTTAGTTCAAAAATTATTAATTTGATCCCAAACTGTAAGAAACAATTTGATCTACTATTAAGACTTCATTTATAATTCTTGAACAAATAGGCTATAATGATCAAGCTGGAGTCATTTCCCCATCCTGCCAGAGTGTCTTCTTTGCTTGGAGAGACTATAGCTAGTATAGTAGAACAGTACCGTTCCTCTCCGATACTGGAGTATCTAGAGTAGTAGAACGCATGAAAATAGTCCAATGGAACCTGGACCACCAGAGTACCCCATCCCGTCCCCGCAACCATAGACCTTACAATACCGTCGAGTGTATTATAGAAATATAAATTAGTTTATAGTCTATAATTTATTGCTGGGTTGGCATCAAATCAAACTGAAACATTTTCGTGCTTTTACTCTAATTACTAGTAGATAGGCTAGTTTTCCAGTAAACGAGAACTCGTCTCAAATATAGCGATTATTACTATACTATATTATTATAGTACGAGATACTATACTTTGTATAGTATAGATTTGTGTATAGAGACAGGCTTGTTCTCGGGAAATTGCTAATGAACGCTAGTTTTGTACCATTGTTTTTTGTACCAATTTTTAATGACCGATGATTTGTACTGTTATAAATTCATTATGTTTCTTTATGGAACGACGTCATGACTTGTCTCTGATTTTTGTGATGGATGTTCTACAACGATTTTCCCCATTTGTACGGACCTAAATTTATCATGTAAAACATATAATTTATCATTATAAAACTTTCTGAGTTATATCTGATATAAGTCGAACATGTGTTTATTCTGATTTTGTCGCTCTTTTACTTTATTTATTTGTATTGTTTTTACACTTTTCTCCTCTAAATTGAGTTGTATGAATGAATCTTAGGCTCCTTCCAAGTTATGATTCTAATGCGAGTTGTTTTTCTTGTATGGAATTTTGATTGTTAGTTGTGGTGTTATCATTTAGTTTGACAAGCCCTTTAATTGGATCTGTTGGGATCTGTTGGGCTTGTTTTTACAGGGAATAATATTTACTTATATTCCATATTATGTACATTATGGTGGTTTTTTTATGATTACTTGTTTAGAATTTTTTTTTTTTTAATTGTAAATGGCAAACTACCAATTGTATAATTTTGTTGTAATTTTTCTTTTCCTGTAATAAAGTTATTATTATTATTATTATTATTAGGTAGGCTATTATTTTGTGGACGGTTATTACCTTGATGAGTGGGTTATTATCTCGTTGAGAGGGGTTGAAATTTCGTTCAATTAATTAAGAAATTAAGCTCACAAATTAATATTGTATGCATGGTTTTCGAGATATTGATTGTTTATATAAGAATGTATTCAAAAATATAACGCTAGACATCAAAAGATTGATTTAATAGAGAATGAGAAGTTTGTATACTGTATATGGTATAATAGTCATGTTCAAACAAATCCATGGATTAGAAAAATTTATGCTGTGTACCACTGGAGTCCTGTTTCAGGGGATAAACAAGATAACAATACTAGATGAATAAAACATACAAATAATCAAAATTCTACCGTTCATTTTGGTGCGAAACCACAATCTCGTTGAATAATTTAGAATTGATAATTTTTTGAAAAAATAAAGATCCACTCATAGCTTTTCTAAAATCATAAGTTTCACTGGAAACAGGATGATAAAGTCTCAACCAAATCAAATAACGGGAGTCCCGGGTGAAACCTCTTAAATTAATGTCTTAGGCTTTTCCAAGCCTACGGAAAGCAAGCCACACCTGTGGAAAGCGAAGTTTGGGTGAAGGGGGGGGGGGAGGAAAAACACAGCGGTCGCGTTTTGAGCTTAGCAAGTGAGCAGTAGCTGAGATTAGGTTGTGAAACATTGATGAGAGCCTTATTACGAGACACTCTGTATATAATGGTGAGGGGGTCCTCTGCCAAAGATTCTCTAGTGCTGTCTTCCAACCCGTTCATCAGTACCTTCCTTCTTCTCCTTTTCTCTTCTCTTGTCTTAATTTCTTGTCTTCTCTTCTCTTTTCTTCTCTTTTATTCTATCTTCTTCTCTTTCCTCCTCTTTTCTCCACTTTCCTTCTCTTTTCTTTTTTCTCTTTTCTTCTATTTTCTTCTCTTTCCTCCTCTTTTCTTCTCTTCTCTTTTCTTCTCTTTTCCTCTTTTCTTCTATTTTATTCTGTTTTATTCTCTTTTCTCCTCTTCTCTTCTATTCTCTCTCCTTCTCTTTTCTTTTCTTCTATTCTCTGTTCTTCTCTTCTTACCTATTTTCTCCTATTCTCTTCTCTTCCCTTCTCTTTTTTCTCTCCTCTTTTCTTTTCTTCTCGTTTCTTTTCTTCTCTTTTTCATCCTCTCATGTTCATTTCCTTCTATTTATTCTCTTTTCTGCTCTTCTCTTTTATTCTCTTTCCTCCTCTTTTTTTCTCTTCTCTTCTATTTTCTTCTCTCTGCTTCTCTTCTCTCTATTCTCTTCTGGAATCTATCTTTCACTGTTCTTAATTTATAATTTCTTCTACATCTTTTCCTCCACTCACTACTTGGAATTACTCTGTAGTAGGATACAGAAGTCCAAAATTGATACACAATCTTGCAGGAAGGAAGCTCGTTGTCATGAAATAGTTGCAGATTGGGGTTGCGGAGTGAGGTTAGTTTATTCGACATCGAGGAAAATTAACTATCAGCTCTCTAGAACCTACTGTTTTATTATTCTATGTTATCAATATTTATTCTATTATTATTATCAATTCAAATCAATAATTACCTCTCTACGCACTCAGTATCTTTAAACATTGAAAAATAGAATCACCTTATTTTTAATATTGCGGTGTTACATGAGCATGACATGAATGTCTCGTATCAAAGAGCCTTCTTCTTGTATCAATAAATTATGGACTTAGTATCAGAAATCCAGCGTCTAAATAGAGTTAAACGTATCATTATCTCACTCTCCTTGATTTCTTCTTCCTCTATCCTTCTCATTCTGCTTCTTATCCTACTTCTTCTTCTTCTTATCCTACTCCTTCTTCTTATCCTACTACAACTACTACTTCTTTTTCTTCTTCTTTTCTTCTTCTTTTCTTCTCCTTTTTTTCTTCTTCTTTTTCTCCTCCTTCTTCTTCTTCTTCTTCTTCTTCTTCTTCTTCTTCTTCTTCTTCTTCTTCTTCTTCTTCTTCTTCTTCTTCTTCTTCTTCTTCTATCACCTTTCCCTCATCCTATCACACATTCTCTTCTACCACCACCTCCTCCTCCGACTACTCCTCCACCTCCACCTCCTCCTACTCCTACTCCTACTCCTACTCCTACTCCTACTCCCTCTCCTACTCCTACCCTCCTCCATCACCTCCTCTTCTACTGTACTTCTTAAGTGGTTTATTCATTAGTCTGAACAGCATCTGCTAATGTAGGCCTTGCAGGCGTTCTCTAATAATATCCATCTTGGTTTTGCGAAGATATTACTATTATAATTATCATTCCCACGTAATCACTCAGTAAAGGTAGAAGTTTGCTGCAGACAGTGTAATCTCCCATATTCCATGAATTACTTAAAGGAGATATAATATGGTTCGGAAGTAGAATAGGGTTATCATGGGGAGTGGGGATTTATGAATATAAACTTATTAAAAACTGTAGATTTTTTTCATAGAAACGATAGATAGCTATCTAGTCTTGTGACTAATGAGTAACTTTTTTCTTGCCTAAACTAATCACATCATAAGAGAATCTTATTAGGATCTCTTAATTCTTACTTCAGCATTCTTAGTACACTATTGACTGTCCAACACAATTAAACTGAGTAAAATTTTCTTCGAGACCCAAGCCCAAACAAATAAAGCTCAAACTAATGTTAGAAAATTTTCCAAGAGAAGATAAAAACAACTGATACTACACCGTATAGTATAATATGAAATAAGAGCTCGAAAACTTTTCAGTTTTATGACTATCCAAAGAATTATCTCACTACGAACTTTTTTTTTCTTTTTTGAAGCAGTCAACTCCATATTGATTCTTGTTTGGTCACACTCATATTTATTAAAATGGATAATAAAGGTGTATCTTCTATACATTAGTGAAGTATCAAAGTTCGTAATTTTTGTGATTGTTATAGGATCTTACAACGAAACGCGTATCACTAATGCGTAGAATGCTAAAATGCTTATGTATGGGCATCACCGCAATAGAAAAACAGGAGCTCACCTCCTGCTAATTCATATATATTCTTACTAGCCGGCAGGCTCGCTTCGCTCGCCTTGTCCGCCTAGCTAGGGGGCTCCGCCCCCTGGACCCTCGACAGTATCAGCAATGTCAGTGAGTCAAACAGGCTCACTTCGCTCGCCTGAGGCATGACCTGTCAGTGTAAGCTGAGACAAACAGGCTCGCTTCGCTCGCCTGCAAATTCCGTTCAGAAGGGATTCAAAGCTTATTGAACACAGCATTTCTAGACCATATCTGGACCTGTTCACCAAATTTCGACATTTTCTACCAATTTATTCTCGAAAAATCCAAGAAAAACTCTGAAAATTCCTAAAAATATTAAAACGCTGATATTGAGCGTAACCTTGGGAACTATATCGTACATAGTTTGAAACTTGATTCAATATCTTCCAAATTAGTTTATCTATAATCTCGCTGAACCATTGAATTTACATTAAGAATTGGTCGTATCAAGGTGGAAGATATGAAACCCCCAAAACATCTAAAATTTTGAAAAACCTGATTGCTGGCGTAATCTTGAACGGAATTCAAAAATATCTTAACACAACATTTCTAGACCTTATCTGAACCTACCTACCAAATATCAACATTTTTTACCGATTGGTTCTCGAAAAAATTGAGAAAACGCCGAAAAACTATAGAAAACCTTAAATATTTGGCGTATCCTTCAAAAGTTCCTAAAATCCGTTCTTAGCGCGTGTCTAAACGTCCAACTGAACATGCCTGCCAAATTTGAACACATTCGGTTCAGTGAATTTTTAGTTCTGGTGATGAATCAGTCAGTCAGTCAGTGCCATTTCGCTTTTATAGATATAGATTCTTATGCCGTATTCGGTGGGGAGTTTCAAAAGGAAGCTTCACCGGCACCATAACCTTAATTTCCGTCGATGGGAAATCATGGTATTTCTCCTCCTTTGATATGATACATACTCAATAACTTATTTTGTTGGAGGCTGTTTACTAGATAATGTAGTCAACTTTATTCCTATTTTTGCTATGAATTATAATATTGTATGCTTTTGAATGCTCAGTTAATTTAATTTATTAGAACTTCTATCATTGTGTATATACCGATTAAAGACTACGAGGACCACATCAATTCAAATTATACCTTTCTATTCATAATTTCAACGCTATTGTGAGGAAATAACCCGTTTAATATGTAAAATATAATTATTGTTATGAGATTCTTGAACTGGAACACCTTGCATGTGAGACTACCCACACCCATTTAACAACCCTTATGAATAGCCTGTCCAAGCAAGGAAGACCTTCCAGAAAGATTAGAAAATTACTCCTGCTTGGTTAAATTGGTTCAAAAATTATAATCTTTTAATTATTGTAGACCAGAATGTATTCTACAATTTGAAACCAAATTAATAATTTTCAAACTGATATCGACCGAGCTGGAATCAATTTCCCATCTTGCCAGAATGTCTTCTTTGCTTGAAGTCTTAAATAGCAGACTCCCTATGACGTCATTGCTTTAGAATCTACCTCCCTTTACACTAGCGCTACTATATTTCAAGTTATAATCCAAACTATACATATCTAGCCTCTATAAGTTGCTTTTGAAAGTGTCACCTCTACTCTTCGAAGCTTTTAAGGGTATTATAGTCTGTCCAAACAATGAAGACATTCTGGTGAGATAGGCAAATGACTCCAGCACAGTCGATATTGGTTCAAAAATCATAAATTCACCCGCAAATTGTAGAAAACATTCTAGTCTACAATTTGTAATTAAATTTATAATTTATGAACCAACAATTACCGAGCTGGAGTCATTTTCCTATCTTGCCGGAATGTCTTCTTTGCTTGGACAGACTATACAAGTATACATCCCCCAAAACTATGATGTCTTTCTAGTTTGAGGGAGGAGGTAGACCTACACTCCCCCCCCCCCCCAACAACGAATAATATAAAGTCTTTCCAGTTTGTGGAGGGGGGGTTAAACGCTTCGAGAGGTGGGGTTCTCCAACTACCCCTTATGACTAGGGGTTTCTGGGGGGTATTAATGATACGAGTGGGGGATATTTGAACCACCTCTAGAAGATGTTTCTATTTTAGGGGGATGAGGAGCTTTGGTGGACTATAAAACGACCCTCAATAAATCTCGATGCTTTAATTAAAATTAAAGTTTCAGACAACAGGCGACCCAAAGACTGGAAGGAAATTGCAACATAAGCCAAACTCACCTATGCTACACCTGGCATCAGAAATTAAGGCGGCTGGTGAGTAACTTTGGACAATTCTCAGCTCTGTAAAGACAGTCAGGGAGCTGTCTACAGGAGCAAATCAAACCGGGAGCGTCCTCAGCTTTACAAATTTGCTCTTGGAGGCAGCTTCAGACTGTCCTGACAGAGCTGAGAATTTATTACATTTATTCGCCAACCGTCTTAATTTTTGTTACTAGCTATTTAACACACTATCCTTGGCCTGGATTCAGTAGGAGGCTAGAGTTCGTAGAATATGAGAAGACACGCCGCAACATACACTGTTCATTGAAACGGCGTGTCTTCTCTACACTATGCATCATACAATTCACAACTATAATAATTATTACGGTATTTCAAATTCAACTACTACAGTAGTACTACTTATAGCATGGACTAAGTATATATATGTAAAGAATGTATGTTACAAATTTTTTATCAATATCATTTCATGACTGAGAAACACATGCTTATTTGAAGTTTGTTGAAAGTGAATAATTTGAGATAATCGTAAAAGAGATGTACACAGAATCTATAAATGGACATTGAATGTTCTTCCTTTGGTTACAGGTGAAATTTATTAATTCAAGAGTATATTCTTCTTATTGTTTTATGATTCTTAGTTTGAAATTTATTATTTCATGTGAAAAATAAAATCAATCTTTGGTTACAGAGCAACACATTTGCTCTAATTCATTATAATAAAAAAAAATTATTATGGCTTTCATTGGTGGGGAGACCCTTAAGGTAGTTCCACCTCGCCAATGTGTACTTGGCCAAATACTGGTCACCCATCCAAGAGCAGTCCACAGTGTTCGTGACTTAACATCACGTTCACCGATAGATCACCCTCATCGAGAGACTAATACCCAGTACAGATATACATAGTTTTATATTTAAAATGAGAATCACAGTACACTTTTTTAACCAAAAATCACAAATCAACTCATTTCCACAAGATTAACTCTTACTTATTACTATAATCACTAATTTGCTCAAAAATATAAACCTACTCTAGAACATGGCACGCCATAGTGGAGTAGGTCAATTTCCATTAAGAAAAAAACGTGGTCACAGTCATTAAACTTTAGAATTTTTGCATTACTGTTATTTGTTTTTATTATTTCATTATCTTTTATGTATGTATTTCTTCTGGAGATTGAATTTATTCTATTTATTTATTACTTTTGAGATCATTTTTACTTATCATAAAACATAACCATCTATCAATTCTTAGACCTTAATGTAACTATCGATTGTATGAAAAATGGCGGAAGTAATTGCCCTATTCCAAATTCATGATTTCATTGCGTTTTGGTTATGTTGACAAAAAATCATATGTTTTATAATAAAAATAATTTTTGGTTCATTTCATAGGTAGGCCTACCGAATGTTTACGAAGTTGACAATGGATTACACTCGCGGTTTGTCTTCTTTTATGTTAAAATAATGTGGCATAATTTCTAGAAAATGTAATAGTTTATTATAAATGGGTTGTCTGTGTTGTGTTTGTGATCGTGAATATCCAACTATGATAATTAAAATCATATTTCTATTTTCACGTTACCTGATAACAAACTCTCAATGGACATATTGTTTAGAAAGGTTTTCATCAGAATTTTGAAGTGAAAGACAGTTTGTATTAATAATTTTGAAGACCGTTTTATTCTTGAGGAAGACGTTTCTCTTGTCATAGACGATGAACTAATTGGAGTGACAAGAGAAAAACCAAAATTAAGAAGTGATGCATTTTCCTTAATTTTTCCCAACCAGCCGAAATACCAAAGAAAGGAATGACCCCCAATCTGTGTATGTTCTGTTAATAATGTGTCCACAAAGAGATAAGGATAATTCCATAAATTAGTGCAACAATGTCACTATCTCTAATTTTCAAATAGCATTGCCAAAAGGAATTCGGATTTGTTACTATTCATATTGTTGAAATAGACATTGTGCTTTTTATAAAAGTGAAAGACAAAGTAAAAGTGACCTCCCGCAGTGATCTCCCTTGTGTAACAGTTAGCTCCAAAATATTAAATGATAAGGTCACCACAGGGACTAATTTGTGACTGTACAAACCGGTAGGCCTAGGCCGTACAAATAACTTTGAGAGGGTGAGGTAGAGTGAATAATTTCAGTTTTTTATTCAAGATATGTGGAGTAATGGTAAAAATACTCAACTCAAAAGCTTAAAGAACACTCTAAAAACACGTCTTGAGGAGTGAAAATTTCATTTTTTGGATGGATACTGGAGTGTAAAGAACACAATAAGATTTCTGAAACTTGCCAACCAGAGGAAAAAATCAAATAAAAAAAACAACTGGAAATATTAGGGTAGGGGAAAGTTTCAGAAACAGAAGAAAGTTAAAATGAGCAGCAAGTGAAGTGGAAGCATGTTAGGGAAAACTGATTGGAATTTGAGTGTCTTGAATTTCTAATTTCACATAATTTCACAGAATAATAAGTCAGATTCTGGTTTGAAATTCGCCATATTGTAATGGTTTGTAATATTGTATTGTATATTTATTATATTGTAATAACATAATAATGATAAATAAATGAATAAATAAATAATTGGGGAGTCCCCAAATAAGAAGTGGGGAGTCCGATCCCACTAGACGTCGAAACTGCAATCATATGAATGTAGAAACCAAGTTTTGTAATAACATAATATTTAACAATAAAAAATATGCTATTTCTCTCTTATTACTTCTGAAGAATAGCAAGTTGAACTATTGCTATTACGCTTGGCTAGGCCCATATTGCCGCCATCTTGTTTTGTACATTAAGGTCTGAGAATTGATAGATGGTTATGCATAAAATAAGAATAATTTCGAAAAGGTAGGCTACTGTAATTCTAATTTTAAATAGAGATAAACATTATTCAAAAAGGATACAACTGTGATTCTTATTTAAATATTAGGAATCACTTATTAGTAGCCCTAAGAAAAAATAAATATAGGTCTATGAACTATGTTTAGAGAATCAGGCTCTAGATGTCTCTTAAATACAGGTTTTAAATAAAACGATGAACAAGTAACTACACACTTTAATTCAAGTGATAAAATAGTCAATTGATACAGTTGATCATCCAAAATTGGACCAAAATACAAGTATTTCAAGTAAGCTTCTTGAAATTTCAAATTATCAGTTGAAAGTGTCTCTAATTTGAATATGTTCAGCAAAAACAGTGACATTTTTCCAAAAAGTCCATGACTAGTAATAATGCGAAACTATATTTCCAAGATATTGTTGAGCTCTGTCTCTTTCAGCTGAAATAGGAGAAACAACAATCATGATTCCAATTCATTTGAAAATAATTATTGTTTAACATAGAGATTGAAAATTTTAAAATCAAAATAATCTAATAAATGCATAGGATAACACTTGCAATAATTCATACAAATTTTATAGGCCTACTTGATAATCTCTTATTAAAATAATATTAATAATTCATCCATCCTTATTTCTGTAGGGCTAAGTTTCCTCATGATGAGTCATAATAATTATTGCTCTGTACAGGCCTGGCGTGATGAGAAGAGAAAATCATAAAAAATATGAGAAGACAATCAGTTTAAAAAATACTAAATTTATTTAGTGGATCAAAGGACAACCTTTGTTTTCACCTACCTAAATACTAAATTCATGCAATATTCCATTTCATGGTGTCGAGTATTCCACCAATAATTAAAATTTTCATAAATATTTTATCAAAAATATCATTCCTCATTGTATTATTGTAAACGAATGAAGAAATAAATATTCGTTTTCAGTAGACTATGTTATCAAATCGACACAAATATTGCTTCTTAGGTACTGTTCTGAGCTTAAGAATATGAAGCTATGATTTTCTTAATTAATTCATGACGAACTTGAATGTTCACGAATCCAATAATGACTTCAAATCATGCAATTATTGCCTGTCCAAGTGAAGAAGACATTCTAGCGAGATAGAAAAATAACTTCAGCTTGGTCAATATTGATTCAACAATTATAAATTTTGTATCAAATTGTAATCGGAATGATTCCTACGATTTGAGACCAAATTTATAATTGTTTAACCAATATTGACCGAGCTGGAGTCATTTCTCTATCTTGATTGAATGTCTTCTTTGCTTAGACAGACTATACTTGAATATTAATTATTTAAAAACTATAATATGATACACGTATCCTGTTTTTGATTTAGATTAATAAACAAGTTTCCATCAAGAAACGAACTATTGTATACTAATTTCTCATCAAACTTCTAAAACCTACCTTCACATCTCACACAAGCGCATAGGTCCTGTGTAGTCCGGCCGGTGGTGCGGGTGCGAAAATAGCAGGACGATGCACATTCACAGGAGGAGGCGGGGGAGGGGAGAAGTGACCAAATGGACGCTTATAGAAGTGTACACCACCGGATGGCAGTGAAGAGAGGGGAGGAGGTGGTGGAGGAGGAGGAGGTGGTGGAGGTGGAGGAGGAGGCGGGGCAGGGAATGAGGGAATAAAGCGATTTAATGATGGAGTTGATTCAAGAGCATCGGTAGCTGAAGCAGAATTTGTGGACGCAGGAGGAGCTGGTGGGAATTCGATGTAGGTTGCTGGTGGTGCTAGCTCGGGAACTGGAGGTCCGTGAGCAATTGGAGACTTCCTTCTAGGTGGAGGGGGTGGTGGTGGAGGTGGTGGAGGAGGAGGAGGAGGTGGTGGTGGAGGAGGAGGTGGAGGAGGAGGAGGAGGAGGAGGAGGAGGTGGAGGTGGTGGAGGAGGAGGAGGAGGAGGAGCAGCAGCTGGAGGGCCATATTCAGAAGCAGGAATTCTGATCACTGGCTGGAAATTCTTAATTTCATTGATTCTGCCTCCTGGAACACCATAAACTTGAGCCGGTTTTCTCACTATTCCTGTGGGAGCTTTCACAGTAGAGACAGCAGAGGAGGGGCGTTTACGAGGAGACGAGAATGCTGGTGGATGAGGCGGTGGAGGAGGTGGTGGTGGTGGAGGAGGAGGAGGAGGTGGGGGAGGAGGAGGAGGAGGAGGAGGAGGAGGTGGAGGAGGAGGAGGTGGAGGAGGAGCTGGAGCAGGAGCATAAGGAGCTGGTGGAGCATAAGGAGCTGGTGGAGCATAAGGAGCTGGTGGAGCATAAGGAGCTGGTGGAGCATATGGAGCTGGTGGAGCATAAGGAGCTGGTGGAGCATAAGGAGCTGGTGGTCCAGGTAGGGGTGGAGCAAATGAATTAATGAATTCTGGCCCAGAAGGTCCAGGAGGAGGTGGAGGTGGTGCTAGAGCAGATGGAGCATAGGGAGCTGGTGGTCCTGGGAGGGGTGGAGCAAGAGAACTTATGAATTCTGGTGCAGAAGGCCCAGGAGCAGCAGGAGCGAATTCTTGACCAGGAATTGGTCCAGAAGGAGCTGGAGCAAATGAGCTGGTGAACTCTGACCCGGGAATGAGCCCAGAAGAAGCGGCTGCTGGATGTGCAAATGATGGTCCAGAGAATCCAGCTGGTTGTCCAGAGGGTCCAAAACTGGGTGCTGGGGGTGCTAGAGCAGCAGAGGTTGCTGATGCTGATGATGATGATGAAGCTGGGGGTGCTAATGCAGGGGGTGCAAGGGCCAAGAAGGGGGACGTGGGTGGAATGTAGGCTGAATTAGGAGATGCTGGAGCAAAAGCCACTTGTGAGGGGTCTGATTTGATGCCTGGTGCTGTTTCACTGCGAAAATTTAAAACAATATTCAGATTCTTCTCTTAAAAAGTACTTCATTTGGATCTCAAAACTAGTTATCCTCTGTATCAAATTGTTTTACTGCATGAAACCATTTGTGAGCGGTGAAGTTTGATGATAAGTTGTAAATAAATAATTAACTCATCCACCATTTTGTGAAATAATCATTTTGAATATTAATAGAAACTTGGAGAATGAAATAGACCTTTTTAACTTAATATATTGCCATCATACACATACATATACATGAATAATTGTCATGTTTCACTACTTTATAATAATATTATTATTTTCATAAATTATATGAAAGCCAAACTGAAGTAATAATAATTATCGTTAGATAGATAGCAATGATTACCGAACAATACGATTAAAATTTCGAACTGTTTTTTGTTACTCGTCACCAGCACACAAACCAATAAGGTTTTGCTGGTAACGCCAATTAATTTTAAGAAATTGAAACATTATTTTTTGTATTTTATAGTTTCTCAAGTGGATTATATTATGTTATGTATTGTTTTTGTAAATCATTTTTGAGGCAATAAAAATTTGATTTTGATTTTTTTTTTATAATATTGTCTGTTTTTGCATCCAATAAGTGGGCTATATTATTGTATTTTTTTAAGACGTCCAGGGACTGCATCTATTTTGATACCTAAACATGGAATAGTTCATGAGTGAAGAACGTCACTTGAAGAAAAAATTATTTGGATTTGTGTTAAAAATGGGGCTTTAATTTGTGGATAGAGTCTTTTGGTATGACTTCATTGCTTCGACTTTAGCCTTGCCTATTTAATCTTGTTTCATACTTTCCATAAGATATATGTCATTATTATTATCATGAATGTTCATTCTTACAGGATTTTTGTGTATCTAGCAGCTGGTCTGGAACAATATTATTGATGTTGATGAAAACAGAATGGTAATAAAAGTTATTGCAAAATGAATACAGAGTTATTACAAATGAATAATATAGTTACACAAATGTTTCATTTTTCAAGATCATTGAAATTAGGATCTAGTCAGAAAGTCAATCAATATAAGAGGTAGATTGAGAGTGGTCTCTCCACCAAATGAAGCCATACGCTGATAATAATAAAGAGGTGGATTTAATAGATTTTTGAATCTTGAATAATTTCATTTTCCTTTCCACTCCTCTTTGTCTTCATTTTATTATTTTCTGTGAATTCTGAGAACCAGTAATTGATATTATTTCAGCAACCAAAGTTGATAATCAATATTCTGAAGACTTTTTGGAGGAAATTCTCATTGTATTATGAGTGTTCATAATTTATTTCACTTACCTTGTAATTAGACCATGAGGCAAGGCCACCGGGACTAGAGCAGCCTGTGCCGCAACTTTCTCAAAGTCCAGCTCTCCCTTCTCAGTCATCTTTGTGTAGATTGGTTGCAGGTCGATTTTGGAAAAGAAGGAAGGGGGCACATAGTGCGACCTGGTGGTGATACTGGGTGCCAAGGGGAGCACTAGAGGAGAGGGACCACCGATTCGAGACAGGTCCAAGTTTCGAGCATCGGTTCGTGAGAATTGTGCTCGTGTTGTAGCTAGTAGGAGGAGGAACACCAACTGTGGAATGGAATGAATTGAGCGATGAAATTTATAATAAAATAAAAGAATTAAAATAATATATGAATTAAAATTAGAGAAAGGTATAAAGAATCGGAAATATCGATGTGAATCCAAATACGCAAGCGATAAGAAAGATATTATTTCTCGAATTCATATCAGACCTTATAATAGACCTTATATTATTAGGTTTCTTTATTAATTTGGAAAAAATTAATTATTAGTTTCTACATTTCAATAATCATTAGTACAACCAATCATCATATTGTTCACTAAATCAATAATAATATTATTAACTGTTAACAATACAATTACTCACAAATTATAGAGACATTTTCTGAGCAATATGTTACTCCCTTGTTATCCTACTTAATGTTCATCAGACTATTCAAATGTAACGGCGAAGGTTTGACATGGAAATGTCGAATTTTTGGAAACAATATCCTCTCCATAAACACTTCTTCTTGTCCTTATACTTTCCATAAACACATCATATATAAATGTGAGTATAAATGTGATGAATATTCACAATATTTTTCGTTCAAGTCTATGTTCATGAATTTATATTTTTCAAATTAATCAATTATCCAGCAATGTAATACTGTATTGCTATATTACTATATTAATATTACTACTATTACTATATTAATACTATATCATGATATCTACACCAATATTTGCTCTAATCGTATTATTGATATTACCGTATATTATAGTCATAAATATATTTGAAATGTTCACAACAAAAATAGGTAATAATCAAGAGGTTAAAAGAGGTAAATTGTATTATTGAATGGGAACATATATTTATTTATTTCATTGAAAACCTCAATGATCATTCATTATGAATGAATAAATAAATATTTTATCAGAAATTCACATCAAGCATCCCAATCCATTTGAATAAAATCATGTCTCCAATCTGCAATCATTCAATCTCTCTTCTACGTTAGCCGAAAATATTTTCAAAATACTCAGAAACTCGGAATACCAAACATCCAGTTTGGAATACAGATTCCAATTAAATTACATTGAATATCTCCGTTGCAAAAGTTTTTGCTGGACCATAAGAGTAAAGTATCATTAGTGCGTGAATCTCGATCGTGTAATATTAATATATATATTCGTGTAATATAAACGGTTTCGTTTGCGACGAGTGATATTAATTTTGTTAACGATGCTTGGATGGTGTGGGATGAATATGAGAGGAGGAGAAGGAGGAGGAAGAGGAGGAGAAAAAGAAGAAGAAGAATGAGAAGAAGAAGAAGAAGAAGACGAGGAAAAAGAAGAAGACAGAGAGTGATAAAAATGTGGGAATTGAGAGAAATCGGTTGAAAAAATACGCCTGCCTAATATAACATGTCATTAGTGATATCTTCAGGCGAATTTGTAACCGAGCCTTGGATTAAGTCGTAAATCTATGTGAAATCCACGTCAAATGTGAGATGTTTCAGCATTTTTGAAATATTTCACTTCGAAATAGAATTATTGATCTATTAATATAGCTGTTTCGTTGTTTGATTATTTGTTGTTAGCCTGTATTTATTTCATTAGTGATACGGTATAGGCCTGAGTGAAAATCATAATACTTTTAATATGATAACAGGAAAATTTAATAAGATTCATACAAGAACTGTTTCCATGGATAGTTGAATGAATGCGACGCTACTAAATAATTATGATAATATAGCCTTTCACTATTAGATCTCTCTTGAATACTGTTTATTGTTTAACCATAATATTCTGCTTAACACGATAACTAATATTATCATTCGCGTTAAAAAGCAAACTATTATTATTCACGTAAACGTATTATTACTATTATTATTAATTTTATCAAAAATAATTTTTTAAAATGTTGTTGTTCCGTCTCCTTCGAACCTTGATTAGTGAGGTTTGGTCCGTTTTTCAAAAAAATTTACTAAACATATTACTTCAGAACTCGATCCTCTACAATATATAGTCCGTTCAAGCAAAGAAGAGCCTCTGGCAAGATGGGATAATGACTCCAGCTTGGTCAATATTTGTTCAAGAATTATAAATGTGGTCTTAATATTAGATCTAATTGTTTTCTACAATTAGAGATCAAATTGATAATTTTCGAACCAATATTGACCAAGTGGAGTCATTTTCCCATCATGCCAGAGGCTCTTCTTTGCTTGGTCAGACTATAACATACATTAAAATAACGGTCAGTACTATTTCTATTCCCTTGAAGTTGAACAATAGGGGTTTACAGCTTATTTCCCTCATTACCTTGATGAAGATTACGAACTTCTAACTGGTACTTTCATTTGATTTCTCACCAATTTTACCAAGTAATTGGCCAATATAGTACCCTCATAAGGCTACTACATAATTATAAAATCGTAAAATTAATGGAAAAATTTGCCCTTGAGTAATCGTAGATTTCCAGACAGTTTTAAAATGATAATATTTTTCACCAGTTTTAGCTTAATTAACTTTTATTTTGTTCAAATTGATAATTGACTAATTATTTAGATATGTTTCTTAACCAGAGACAATGACCTAGGATATTGGTATGGAATTCTGAAACACTCTGTATACTCTGTATGTAGGCTATTGAAAAGTTTTCCACCTCAATGAATAAATATAACTGACAAATGAACAATAAAAAAATGTAAATTCAAGCGAAATTATGTTCTCAAGTGAATAATATTATTCACGTTCAATAATGCAGTCACTTATCATTCGATAATAATTTTAAATTCCAAGCTTTCAGATTACAATATATTCATACTAAGCAATGGAATAGAATCAATAGTTATCTACTCGGAGTATTTAATTCCAATAAATACTCCAATTTCTAATTGAAGTGAGTATATCGTGAACAAAATAATGTGTCTATTCGTATTTCAAGTCATAGTTTTCCATCATTTCCAGAAAAATTATCGGATTTAATGTATTTTTCTAGTATTAATCTATTTTTCCATGGATCAGATAATAACGAATTCATTGTTATATAGCCTAGTCATTATTGTTATATATCATTATACATTGTTGAATAGTCAATTCACAGTTATTCAAATTAATTTATAGTTGATGGCCTGTCTCTTCTCATTACTGTAATGACATTGTTTATCCACAAATCTATCAATCATATAATTCGAAACAATTCATAGATCATATCGTGGTGGATCTCCAATATCCACTATCCAGCTTTATTTTCTCAATTTACAGTAATGTAGGTGACATAAGATTGAAATAAAATAATCTGAGACTGAAATAGTTTATGGAACTGAATTTCGAGTTTATTGGGTGAAATTATGACTTTAATTATTTTGTAATGTATGGTGATTATATCTTCTTTTTCCATGTGTTTAATATCAAAAATTTGAGTGATCAATCATTATTTTGTTTCCTTGAATAAACTGTGGGAAAGCTTATAAAATATTAACATAATGATTTTTGAACTCACCAGACGAATAAAACTATTCACAGTTCCATAGACACATTAGTTATTAATCCAGAACCAACTTTCAAACATCAAACATCAAACATCACCGTAATTTGATAGGCGACAAAAAAATATTAGATTTTGATTTTATATCAAATATCGTATGCTCTGATCGTTCTTCTGTTCTCAGGGGAAGGAATCAATAAAAATATGTCATTTTTGAAATACGAGAGAAAGTAATGTATTGAATCCAAATTTATGTTGTATGATTCACAAAAGACGTTCAACTTTATCAGTCTTTTTCTCAACAGTACAATTTCCTCTAAAGAAGAAACAAATCAAGTTTGATACATGATACGATAGAAAATATCTTGTGAATCTTATGTAATGCATTCTCTTGAAAAAAAAACATTTATTATCTTCGAGGAGGATAGAAGACAATTTTTTTCTTATTGAATGCATTTCGAATTGCATTTGGAAGAAATTGAACAATGAATTCATCAGAATTGAACAAACATGAATAATTTTTTAACAATTATTAGATATTCAATGGATCTTGCTCACTATTTTGTACATTGGTCAATATTTGCAGTTGCAGAAGTCCTTTGTCCATCTATATAGCAATATATGGAGATTCTAATAAATTATTATTAGTATTACTATTATAAATATTTTTTTTTATAATTTCAATGTTGTAGAATTCAATTATAAAATAGAACACTGATTGATTGAAAATGTTCAAGTAAATTTTTAATTCAAGTTCAATATTTTTTACCCTTTATTGTGATTTGTTGAATGGATAAGTATACCTACTTCCACTAATCTAATTTCCTCACCAACATTATAGCAATATATAAGTGGGTTAAGTGGAAGAGGGGGCTCTTGTGCCTCAACTTCACCCTCAACACTTTATGTAATGTACAAAAAGTGGGAAATAAAGACATCTATCAACATTGAAAATAGTTAAATTTCAAGAATAATAAGAACGTTCAACAATAATTGATTAATTAGAATAATGTTACCTTAATGTTCACTTATAAGTGGAAAATTGAGAATCAGATTACATGAATTACAAATATCGCATTGGTTACATTGAATAGTCCACTTATTATTCTCACGGTCTTATTGATTCATATTTATGTAGCCTGAAGCCTCAAATGATGTAATCGTCTGGGTATTAATTAGCTCAGAGTGGAACTTTCACAACAAACAAGATAGAATCATTTATAAAATTGAACTGAAATTACCTAGTACGACGTAGAATTGCATCGAATACTTAATATCAATATTATTTTTGAAATTTAATAGAATCTTATCGGAATCAAAACTTACAAATTTGGGATCCATGGCGTTACGGAGTCGAACCAATGACGACTAGTTAAATTTTAGAATTGTTCTTGTTTTTATATTCCAAAGATGATGGACCAAAACCTGATGAAAGATGAGGAGATGAAGAAGAAGGAGGAAGAGAAGAAAAAGAAGAGAGATACACATTCACATCTAAAGCAATACAATACTAATGACCTGACTGATAGAATAACAGACACAATACTGCTGAAAATCACAAATGACCTACCTAATAATATGTCATTCCCATTTTCCTATCTAATTTTCAGATCTTAGACAGCTCAGACTCCGCTTCCAAGTACGCTTTAATCTGTCCAAGCAAAGAAGACATTCTGGCAAGATGGGATAATCACTCCAGCTCGGTCAATATCGGTTTAAAAATTATAAATTTGGCATCAAATTGTAGAGCAGAATGGTTCCAACAGTTTAAATTAAAATTGATGAATTTTCAACCAATATTGACTGAGCTGGAGTGATTTTCCCATCATGCCAGAATGTTTTCTTCGCTTGGACAGTCGATACTAATTCAGTTATATCTTAACGTTCTATGGATTAGATTCACCGAAGATTCTTATACAGTAGAATGAATTTATAATGATATCTCTTATGAATTCACACTGGTTCAATCCACTTTCAAGAATATATCAAATCAAATAATGGTGCAATAATGCTGTCATGAAAAATTTATTGTACTTGTACTGTTTTAAATGTTAGTCACAGTACCCTTTTCAATTGTTTTTATTTATTTATTTTTTTGAAAAATTAGACAAATGTTGTCAGGCTGAAGCCTATTGCAACAAAAAATTACAAAACTTGAATTGAAAAGTGAAATAACAAAAAAGTGAAATATCTTAAATCGAATGAAATCAATAGAACATCGTTTTTATTCATGCATAACATGTTTCGAATATTAATAATCATTTTCAAATGCAATATTTAAAACATGTACTTCTACTGTATTATTGCATGGTGCTTTCGAGAAGATAGATACGTTAAAAAACAGAAGTGTAACGTTTTATATTACTAAGATATTATATTATTATCTATAATATCTTATAATAATAATAATATCTTATAATAATAATATCAGAACGCGATCTGATATACAAAAATGCTTTGGGTTTCGCTGAAGATTAGCGGTAAATGAACTTTGTTCAGTTTTATGTTTACTACATTCAGTTCTTGATTGGCTTAATCTATTTTTGTGCTATTTCCACTAAATTAATATGGTTTTGCTAATGACTACTGTTTATTTTGATGGTTGGGCGAATGTGTGTTACGATAATAAGTTATGCGAAACTTCTTTTTCCACTTCGATTCGTCTTCGTCATGGTCCATACTTTCTCCTTCTTTTTTCTAATTTTTGTCCTTATTTTCCTCCTTTTTTGATGTTATTTTGCTTTTATATCTTCTTCTGCACATTGTTCTTCTTGTTCTCATTTTCAGTCTAAGAAATTACTTTCTCACTACACTCACAAATCACTAACATACATAGTGGTCACACCTATTTGTCAATTGAATTTCAGGGGTAATAATAATTATTATTAAAGGGGTTCTATCACTTCAAAATATTATTATAAATATTATTAAATAATAAATAAATAATAATAACACCTATTTGTCAATTAAATTTCAGGGGTAGTAATAATTATTATTAAAGGGGTTCTATCACTTCAAAATATTATTATAAATATTATTAAATAATAAATAAATAATAATAACACCTATTTGTCAATTAAATTTCAGGGGTAGTAATAATTATTATTAAAGGGGTTCTATCACTTCAAAATATTATTATAAATATTATTAAATAATAAATAAATAATAATAACACCTATTTGTCAATTAAATTTCAGGGGTAGTAATAATTATTATTAAAGGGGTTCTATCACTTCAAAATATTATTATAAATATTATTAAATAATAAATAAATAATAATAACACCTATTTGTCAATTAAATTTCATAGTAATAATTATTATTAAATATCACTTCTAAATATTATTACACACAAACATATCCCCATCTCACACATTCATACATTTGTATTTCCCATTTACAAATTCAACTATGTGACTGTATGACACACACACATACATACACACACACACACATACACACACGGAAACAAACACAAATAATATCTCCCCCCTTCCAACCAAACAGGAGTTCCCGCGCAGTCACACACCAACACATGTTTTTTGGCGGCAAATCGAATGTTTTTGCCGCCCTTTTTGGTAGCGTCGCTTCTGCTCATTTGTAAGCGCATGAATTTGAAAATAGAGTCGCGACTAGACTACCTCAACTGGTAGAGGGGCTGGTTTGGGAGGGGTTGTTTTAGGGTGGTTAAGTGGGGATTCAGGAGAGGTTCAGGGATGATTCAAAGGGGGTTTAGGGGGTGCTCAGAGCTGGGGGGTATGATCTGTCCAAGCAAAGAACACATTCTGGCAAGATGGGGAAATGACTCCAGTTTGTTCAACATTGGTTCAAGAATAATTTGTTTGATCACATATTGTAGAGCAGAAGTTTTCCTACAATTTAAGACTAAATTTATATTTTTTCAACAAGTATTGGCCGAGCTGTAGACATTTCCCCATCTTGCCAGAATGTCTTCTTTGCTTGGAAAGACTATAATAGGAGGAGTATATTTTCTCCGGGAGGGATTTGAAGGGGGTGTGGGGTTGGTTGAAATGTTACATCGAGTATGTTTGCAAGGTTAGAACTCGCTTGTTTCGCCTTAATTAACATTCCCACTGTTCTATACTAGTAGTGACATGTAGCAAGAGCGCTTGTTTTTGCAAATTTGCTCGCTGTTTCGAGAATAGTCTTTTGTGGGATGGTTTTCTATCCTGGTAGGGTTAAAAGAAGTGTTGAGGGTGTGAGTATTTTAATTGTTTGGTTACTTTATTTTTTTTCATACTTCTTCCATTAGCTTACATGTTGATTAACGGAATTATCGCATTTACAGGAATAAATAATTCCTGATCCACTCAATATTATATCATTTATTCATACACAGTTTTCATAGTAGTTCAAAATTTCATAAAAAAAACACACACATTTTTCTCCTTTGGTAAATTTTCATGTAACAATCCTATTATATATATATATAATGTGAGTTGATATGATATTATTCACTAATATAGGTTTATAATTGAATAGGTTGAATATGTTTCTCTTAAACAGTTAAATAGGTTAAATAAATAGTTAGTGAATAAATAAATAGTTAAATAAGTTTCTTATTATTCATAAGTCCATTCATAATAAAGATAGATTAGATTATAATTTAGTTATTGCATTAATAGTGTCAATTATCAATGAATCATTGATGAATTAATAATACAAAGTTACGGGTAATCAAGTAATATGCGGATCAAATATTTTTCGCCAGTCGGTATAATGCTTTAAAGCAGAGATCAGAATGTAATTCTGAATATTATTTTTTTAATAACTGTTTATTAAATTACCTCTGTTTATTAACTAAATTTACTGTTCATTAAACTGTTATCAACTGTTTATTAAATACATTTTATTAAATTCCTGATAATATAATGCTGTACATGTAAAATTTACACTATATGTTCCTAGTTCGCTGGATATAAAATAGTTTGCTTTTCTCAATAACAAAAATAATAAGATTGTACAACGATTGAATGATACACATCATTACAAACTATTAGGAATTCTTGGTTAAAAAATTAAAATAAATTGAAAAAAGGAATTCATTATATATTTTATCCAATTTATCCATCATTGTTTTTGAAATGTATCCTATTATATCTGGAATTTACTTCATAAATGAAATTCAATTTTTTAAATTGTACAATCCACTCTTGTGGATTGTACAATTTCAAAAAATACAACTTGGTAATACATTAAATTGAGTTAAATATGAATAACAGTAAGGTATACATTGATATTGACAACAACATACTGTTAGATATAACTTTATATAGATCCTTCATATATACAGCGTGGTATAGATTCTATCACCTACATCAACAAAATTTGTGTATAGAATTAATCTATTACTATATCCACTCTAAATCCACCTTCGTTAAGAAATAAACCCTACCTCATACATTGAAATAAAGTTTCGTATTCTAGTATAGTCTGTTCAAACAAAGAAGACCCTCTGGTGAGATGGGAAAATGACTCAAGCTCGGTCAATATTGTTCAAAAAATATAGATTCGGTCTAAAATCCTGGGGAACATTATTGTCTACAATTTTAGACTATCTTAATAAGTTTTTAACCAATATTAACGAAGCTGGAGTAATTTTCACATCTTGCCAGAATGTCTTCTTAGCTTGTATAGACAATACATTGGAATGAAGTTTCCTATTCTAGAGCACGTATAGTTGTTTACGATTGCTGGCATGAATAATTCAATTGCAGCGTCCGAAATGCATCCGATACGATGCAGCCAATTGCATTCACTAGTATGGCACACGCCAACGACACTGGCGGTTGGCGTACAGCTGTTATTAATACTCAGCTCTGTCAAAACAGTCTGAATGCGGTCTGTGAGAGCGAAATTGTTCAACTGAAGTCATTCTTTATATTATAAGCACTGGAAGACCGCTCGCTGTTTGTCCTAACAGAGTTTAGAATTATTAATAGTTGATTCTCATCCGCCAGTATCTTTGACTTTTGTTCTACCGATCGCTTCAATTCAGTTGCCTTCGGATTTGATTTTGTTGTAAAACACACACTTTGTCATGCTTCGAGTATTGCAATGTATTACAGGATATCAGTAGTATTACAAGGTATTGGTAGCATTACAAGGAAAAACTAGTATCACAAGGATTGTGGTACCTATCTACAAAATCTTGTTTCTATTTTAGGTCTTTTGGAAGCATGTTTAAGTGAGGCTTGTTGATTTCTATACAGAGTGTAGGCCTACCAGGAGAGTTTAGTAACTTTTATAAACTGGTTCCTTACACCAAAAAATATGGGGGAATTTCATTGGTCAACTTTAACTTCAGGCATAAAGCATAACTGGAAATTCGAAATTTGTCAAACTTTCGGTGTGAGAATTAGTGTTTTGGGAATACTTCCTGAAATAACCGTTCTGGGTTTTAAAGACTGTTTAACTCTTTGAGGAAGAAGATTACTGATTTTTCATTGAATATGTAGTTTCATGATTTTTAGAAGCTTCATGGAACATTTTTTATTATTTAATAAAAATAACCACAATTTCCCATGTTGGGAAATTATTGTGGTAGATAATGGTATTGAACAAAGTTATTGGAATTTTTGTGAATTTCATTAAATTTCATAGAACCAAACACAAAAATAACACTCGAAGCATGGAACATGAAAAATAAGTACTTATTTTTAACATGAAGACTTCCTGATAGGTGATTAAAAAATTTGTATTATTTAGCAAAATACGCAAGGTTCGCATCAAATTGAACAAACGAAATTTCAATCTTCTTTTATCACCATTGATGACATGTATTGTATAATTGTGTAGTTGAGGTAAGAAATTTAGGTGGTTTTAATTTATTTCTTGTAGCCTACGTGATTAAACCTTCTAACAGCTGATGTGGATCATCATACGTTTTTATTTATTTCGAAAACATCATCTGAGTGACCGATCTGATTGGCAACATGTCAACATCAGCTGTAGAGCGCACAAGGAGCAGACGAAACCGCCTAACTTTTTGGCGTCAGCTACATTCTCTCAAATGCACTTGTACAATTTTTTCAAAGTGATTGTTATTATTGTATAAGATACGTTCATTGAGCAATTTTTTATTGTAGGCCTAAGGCTTTTTTCGGTGGAGAGACCAGAAGCTGTTTCACCTCACCAACATAATCATGTCTCGAAAATAGGAATTTGTTTGTTTGTCAATGGCTCAACAGCCCAAGAAGGGCCTAGGCCTACCAGCTGGTTGCCATTTTCATATTCACTCCACCACTATACAGTCCGTACAAGGAAAGAAGACACCCCGGCAAGACGGGAAAACGACCCCAGCCCGGCCAAGACGCAAATAGGAATACAAATAGTATTATATATATTGAATATATTTCAACTTCACATTCCGACATATGGCCGTCATTATTTCAAACACAAACATTAATTGTTTCTAATAATTCAATCCAGTATTGTATATAGCATAGAGCAACTATTATTCGTAATCTGTACCAGACGTGACCCTTCCATTAATTAGAGCGACTCGGATCTCTTAATACCTCGCAGTGTGATTGATGATAGTATATGGAGCCTCTCACATGGAACCCGGCGATTTGCAATTGCCTGTGTGGACACTCTCATCTAATCCCATGCGTTTCATCCGCAGTCGATTGCTCTGTGTGGACGGCGACCCTTAATCCCGTGCTTTTGATCCGTGGAAAGGACACTTCATTATTGATGGCGCTGTGTGAATGGCTGTATATGAACGTGTGTGTATTATAAACTAATGCCGGCAATTTGAACATGAAGTATTCGAGAGAGAGATAGACTATATTCTGTCCAAACAAAGAAGACATTCTGGTAAGATGAAAAAATTACTCGAGATTGGTTCAAAAATAAAAAATTTGGTCTTGAATTGTAGTAAATATTCTTCTCTACAATTTGAGGACAAATTAATATTTTTTAATCAATACTGACCGAGCTGGAGTCATTTTCACAAATTACCAAATTATTCTTTGCTTGGACAAACTCTATTACAGAGATATTCAGTATTCCAATGAATATTATATATAGTTCACGTAAGCTGAGAAGACACGCATATACAATAGACATAGACGTTATTAGTAGGTCTATATGGGGGTTACATACAATATTATTACATCGTAAGGTGATGTATTCTCAGCTTGCAAGAGTTACTAGGTATACCTAAAGTCGGAAAGTTAGTCGATTTCTTCTGTTCCTTGTGAGCTCTAACAGCTGATGTTGTTAATTGGAGTTGTCATTGAGCTACACCTGGATGATGTTTTCAAAATCAAAAGTTTTTCATACATCAGTTGGTTGATGATGTCATCATGACCACGAGACCAACGTAACGAACTAACGTTTTCAGCTATAGGGATTATTAATGTTGATTATTACTAGGAAATATTGTTAATTGGAGTTTTCATTCAGCTATTCTTGGATGATTTTTTAAATTAAACAAGACAATAGTCGCTTCACATCAGCTGTTTGTTGGTTTCATCATAGTTCAAGAAACAAAGGAAATCGCCTAACGTTTCCAGCTATAGGGAGATTTTCCAGCTGGGATTTTCAGCTATAACGTTTACAGCTGTACGAGTATACTGGGAAATTCGGACAATATCGTTAAAGGATAATGGGGGGATTACACCAGCAGAGATGTTCATTATTTGAAATGTATATTCATCAGGACTCGATAGTGGATTAAAAATGCATGAGTTTAGTTATTCGAGTTAAATTTAGTTTAGTTAGCTGACTTGTAAGCTGCTTGTTAGTTCAGTTTAGTTGAGTCATGAGCTTATTGTTTTGGTGAGAGACAGGTTCATGTTAGATGGCACTATATTCGATATTCTTATCTAATATTATTTATCCTTAAAATAATGTTTAGAAATATGATATAGGTAGCTGTGGAAACGGTTATGATTGTCTTCTCTTGGATGAGCTTGGTAATATCTATCAAAGTTAATCATAAAAATTGAAGGTTTTTTATAACAATTACTTAACAACTGCAGTCTATTAACGTCAATTAGAATCATCAATCAGTCGATCATCTCTAATCTATAATAATCGAAAATATTATTACATCGTTACACTCGATGACTCTGTTTCTCATTCAATTACGCTATAGAGATATAGTATCACATTAAGAGAAATAGTATTTAGAACATAAGATAATTTCAACAAGTTAGAATTATTTAGAATAAGATGTGAAATATGATCAATTTGAATCAATCTATTCTTCAGAATGAAAAGTTATGCGATAAGAAAAGTTGATTACTCTCCATTCTGCCAGGAACTCACTATAGCGTATGCAAATCACTTGTCAATTATCATTACTTGGGAATTAATCAACACATAAGTCACTCCATCATTGCATAATTCAACAGGCCGCAATAACTCGAACTATGTGAATTGGGAATTCTCTTGTCTGTCAGCGAGGTATTCAAATTATTTTGAACTTTATTGAGAAGTGAATACGAATACGTGTGCGGTTAAACTTACGCTACTATTCTGACATCTTACTCATGTATTTCCTCCTTCTTGTTTCTACTCGTTGTCCTTCCTTCTCCTTCTATTCCTTTCTCCTTCCCCTCATTCTTCTCTTTAACCTCTTCCTCCATCTATTTCTAGCCTCAAGAATGATTTGAATCAGTGATTTCAAAATTCACTTTGAGATTTCATAAGTTATTAATGGATAGCGTACAGGATTCATTTTCTATCGAGATTTTTTAATAAAACAACTCAACCCATTTGATATCATGAAGAAAGGAAGAGAGGAAGAAAGGTGAATCAATTCTTTTTGCTTTTTTTGTTGTTTCAAAGTTCTTCATCTCCCTTGTTTACTTCGTCTTCATCTCTTTTCTTCTACATTCTTTTTTCATCTTTTCATCTTTCGTATGCCTATTTATCTTCACGGTATTACTTACCCTCTCAAAGCCTTCTTGATCAAAATTGAGGAGTTTGATTCTTCATATTTAATTTCGAACTTTGAACTATTGAACTTTTCTTAACTCCATCTTATAATTTTTCTAATATTCTAGGTTAAATGGATTCTCTTTTTTATTTTTCATAGGGCCTATATATATTTATTCTAAGAAAAATCCAGCTTTTTTCCAAATCTTGCAACAAATTATTAGATATTTCTTTCTTTGTTCTTCCAAAAATATCAATTATTCTTGTCCAATTAGTATAATCTCATACATTTTATCATTCTCACTTGTATTTATATCAATCGAACTTTCCTTTTGATTTCTTGTTTTTTTACCGTCTTCTTCTCTTCTTCTTCTACCTTTTTCAGCTTTTTCTTCTTCTTCCTCCTTACATTCCTCCTCTTCTATTTCTTCTTCCTCCTCCTTCTCGTTTTCTTATTCCTCTCCCTACTTCTTCTCTTCTCCAACTTCTCCTTTTAGCTCCTTCTTCTTCCCTGACATCTCCCCATTCTCCTTCATCTCACACGCAATATACAAGTTAATAACGCCTCTGCAAATTAGAATAGTTAACATACTTGTTGTTGAGTTAACTCGACTGAGAGAGCACTGAACTCTCCAAAGTTCGTATCGCCTGTCTCTTGCAGGTATCTTGTGACAACATACTTAATTATATATTATATCTATGTATATGAGTGCCATATACAGCTGAGAGCATACTTATCTCGAAACTTATACCTATATTTCAAATCAAGTGCTATATACAGTATAGGGATATTTAATGAGTACAACATACAAATCTGAATGATGGTAGGCTTTATAGATAACTGACAAAATACTCAATTATAATATATTATATCGATATAGGCCTATATGAGTGTCATATCCAAGTGAGTGCATAATTACCTCGAAACTTATACCTATATTTTTAAATTAAGTGCTATATACAAGACGAAACATACGTATTTAATGACTGCAACACTAATACGGAAATCAACAATGGAAATCTCGGATAAAATATTGTTAAGGCTCATTGATTACTTTATATTATGTACATGTGTTACTCAATATTGTATGATAGTCATGATATTGTCCAGAATATAGAATGCATGAACTTACTACATGAGATGCATGATTGAATTATTGTTAGGATGTCGTGTTCACAAATTATGAATAACTGTACATTAAAACTACATACAATAAATAAATAAGGCATTATAATAGTTTATGGAATTACCCTTCAAAAAAAGTTTCTTTTCCTACTAATACTTTCAAAATAATTGATTCAAGTACCTATTGAGATTATTTTTAATGGTACATTGATTAATTATTGATTCATTACGCATTGAAAGCCATAATAACAAAGTAATTTATATACAACAATTTTGACATTTATTGCTATAGTATACCATTTATAAAAACTAATGAATTTTCAAAATTATTTCAAGAAGAATTCAAGAATAATTATTCTTCGGAAATAATTTATTGGCAATTGGTCTCTCGGTGAGGGTAATCTATCGCTAAACGTGATGTTAAGTCACTCACGAACACTGTGGACTGTGCACTTGGATTGGTGACCGGTTCTGGCCAAGTACACATTGGCGAGGTGGAACTACCCGTAAGGGTCTCCCCACCATTAAAAGCCATGAGAATATATATATATTTTACAGAAATGATAGGGCAAAATATTATTATGTTATACACTCACAATGAATAAAAGTATAAGATTTTTCAATGTTTATAAGTACACTCGTATTGCAATATCCATACTCTATAATGTCAGTAGGTTCCTGAATGATATAGACCAGTTATAGAGGATGTAATAAAATTGCTATATCTGTGTGTATTTTATATAAGATAATTATAACAATATAATATACCTAGCCTTCGTTTTCTTATATATATGGTAGAATATGTATATATTTCATAATGAAGATATGTGTTATATACTGTAGGTATGTGTTATATACATATTCCATTACAACTGAGATGTAATTTGAAACTTGCTAATGAATATCTTGATTTGAATGAGTGAGTTCTCGCGTTTGTGACAAGCTACTGGTAGGGAAGACAATGAACTAATGTGGGATGTTTCGAGGGAGTGGCAGAAAGTTGGATGGATGAGAATAATTGGAGGATTGGCGAAGAAATATGATGGAGGTTGAATGATAAAGAAATCACACGAGAATTAAGGGATGAGGATGATAGAAAAAGGGGAAGAAAAGTAATAAAGGAGGAAAGATTATTTCAAAAGTGAGTAGAAATTCACTGGCGGCTCGTGCCGAAAAACGAGGTGAAGTGCTGTACAGTAAGAGATACGGGAACTTCACTTGTTTCGTGGGTTCGAGCCGCCAGTGAGTATAATGAAGGACATAAATTAATAAAGTGAAGACATGAGGAAGAGTGGAAAAGGGAGATTTCAAAGAAAGCGGAGACAAGAAATGAATAATTACACTGGCAGCTCGTGTACACGAAACAGGTGAAGTGCTGTACAGTAAATGATACGGGAACTTCGCCTACATCGTCGGTACGAGCCGCCATTGAATAATTAATAAAATATTATGCATATGAATGCTAGGAATCACTTGATTTTGAAGGAAGTGTTAAAGATGTGAGATAATTTATAAAGCTGATGCAAAGGTTTATGTGATTGAATTGACTTGATAAACTCGGTGAAAACAAAGAATGGAACGTTTCAGATCTAATTTATAAATGGCCTTCTTTGATAGGCTTGTTATTTGGCAGGATTATTTGTTAGAATCTATTTGCAAGAAAGGACAATAAAATATTCATAGCCAAAAAATTAGGGAGGTTCGTCTGCTCCTTGTGCGCCACAACAGCTGATTTTGTCAATTATATTTGATTTTTAGTTACGCTGAGACATGGAAGTTCAAGGAACCTCCTTGCGCTGAGATGATTCTTCTTAAATCAAAAGATACAGTTCCACATCAGCTGTTAGTAGGTTACATTACGAAGGGCCTGCTCCTGTGAATCTTCATGATTGGAATCATTCAGTGAGAGAAATTGTTTGATTTCTTGATAAACTACTTCATACAAATCCTTTTTTTACCAAAATTCATCTTTTTCTATAGTCACTTTTCTTTCACCTCCCTTCTTCTCCCTTCTTACAAAGCGTCCTTTCTATCCTATCCTTTCCTATCGTACTCTATCGTCCTTCTTCCTCATACGCTCTTCCTCCCTCTTCTACCCCTCTACATCAATTCCCCCTCTCTAACAAATTCCTACAGCCCATTTCCCCTTCTAATACCCCATCACCTACGACAAACTTTACGACAAACTTTGTCTAACCTATCCCAGTCTAACTTGGCCCTGTTCACAGACAAATAGAATATCTATCTATATATTGTAGCTACATAGGCCTATCAACGATCACGGTATATATGGATAGTGGATACGGATGGAGTACATGAGTATATATAATTGAATATACTTGGATTTATATATAGGGCGAGATGAATATAAGTTACATATAAACTGATTTCATTCATATCTATAATAGCTATTTATAGCTGACCTATTTATGTGTAGGAAATCATTGTATTCTCGAATATCGAGGATACATAAAGACAAAATAACTGCATAGATATTAAATAGCTTTAATTATACAAGTACATCAAATACAAGTAAACCCAGTAGGCTACAAGTACATCATGCATACGTTCAGCAAGTACAAGCAAACCAAGTAGGCCCACAATTACACTAAGCCTGTATTATAATCCTGGATCCAGGTATCAAAGACATGCATAATGTAGGCCACGCTTTAATTTCTTTATTATGAGATTGCTCAACATAAAATATACAATTAGAATGAAGTAAATGATTGATTGGATGATTGTTGTTTGAACAGGTTCAAGTTTTAAAAGAACTACTCAGACTTTGCTGATAAAAAACACATAAGAACCATCAAAAAAGGAAGCCGACTTTCTTTTCACACACGGCCGATTGTTTAAAAAAGGTTTGTTTGAGAAAAAAGAAGAATAAAGAATGAGGTTATGCTAGGAGCCTATGACGTCACACAAGCCCTTTCAACGTAGCCCTTTTTTTCCTGGCGTGGGGACCCGTTGAAAAATTAACCACTCCTTTTTCCCTCATTTTTCATCAACCCTTACGGCACAACTTTTTTTATTTCTGAGCGGCTAATTAAATTTCATAGCTCTGTAATTATAGTCTGTCCAAGCAAAGAAGGCATTCTGGCAAGATATGAAAGTGACTTGAGGTCAGTCAATACTGGTTCAAAAATTATGAACTTGGTAGCAAATTGTAGAAAACATTCTAATCTACAATTTTAGACCAAATTAATGTTTTTTGAATTAATATTGACCGAGCTGGAGTCATTCACCCATCTTGCCAGAATGTCTTCTCTGCTTGGACAGACTACACAATTTCTTTCTTATAATAGCTAGTGTCTCGACGTTGGTTATTTTTGGAGGAAAAAGTTATGGAGCACCATCCGATTTTTCATACACTAAAAAATTTCACTCTCTGTTTTGATTCATGCCGGAAGTGGCAATCAACGTACGCTTGCGTTACTCAATGAAAAAGCGAGAGACAACATTAACGTTATGACTTTCATTACTGAAATTTGATTGTTGCAAAATATGCTATGAAAATTGATTGTTGTGCTAATAATGCCAGTATTGCTTGGAACAGAAAAATCATTTCATAATTATTGCATATTCCCATTTTGGGAGTTTATTATCTAGCAAGTGTGAAATATATTACTTATACATCCTTGCCAGTAATTGATGGAAATGAGATTTGGTTCGCATAATATTATTGGTAATAATTAGTAAGGTGACTTTGATATTTATAAGAGCGATTTTCATCCATCGGTCTCAACTTGGGCTAGGGCGTCATAACCTTCAGTACGCTAGCGCTGCTTGGCCAGGGTTCGAGACGCAGTAGGCATGGCTGTTTTTCACCTTATCAATCACCTTCGCACTCATTATTCATCACCCACGCACAAGCTAAAATGATTTTTTGGGTATCTTCCACAATAAATTAGAAAATTCCCCCCATTAGTTTGTTCTCGACTTGATATTGAAGGTTGATGATATCCTAGAAATAAGTTCGCTTTCATAATCATATGAATATGATTTTGATGAATATTATATAATTATTATCATTAAACCACATAATGAATCAGTCTCTATCAATTGAGTTTCAAATTCTAAACGAGTTTCACTGAATAGGCTCAATTAAACTCTCAGTATGAAAAAGTATCATTCTGATTGAACAGTCGCCAAACAATCGATTTTTATTCATCATTTGAATGGGCCACTTTATTTTACAGAGCGATGGACAAAACGTCACACAGAGTGGACAAAATGAACAAAAGAGGACATTCGGACACTGTTATTCGTCAATTGGCGTAGGCCCGATTTCCTCATATACAGCTTGAAAAAGGGAAACAGAGGTATAGTATTGTAGAAGAAATGAGGAGGGGGGGAAATAGGAATGAAAGGAGAAGGGGAGAAGGATGGTGAGGAGTAGGAGGACGAGGAAGAGAAAGTGGAAAGGTAGAAAGGTCAGAAGAGAGGAAATCACTGTAGAGTGAGGGGGAGGATGAGGTGAAGGAGGAGGAGAAGGTGAAGGAGAAGGTGGAGGCTGATTTGGGAGATGAGGAGGAGGAGGAAGAGGAGGAGGAGGAGGAGGAGGAGGAGGAGGAGGAGTTAGAGGGGTGGTAGGGGGAGGAGATGGATTGGTGGAGGAGAAAGTTAACAGGTAGGTTAAGCAAAAGAAAAAAAATTACGGTAGGATGAGGTGGAGAAGGAGTAGGAAGAGAATTAGTAGGAGTGAAAGAAGAAGTTGGATGAGAAGCGGTGGAGGAGTAGGAGGAGGAGGATAGAGAGGAGGAGGACAAATAAGAGAAAGTGTACAGATAGGTTAATCAAAAGATAGAAATGTGTTTCCTTTTATGAAATAAGATACATCACCGAGAAAGAGACCAAAAAAGAGGAAATTGGAGAACTGAAAGACATAGGGGAAGTAAGAATGGTTGTCGTAGAAGAGACGAAGAAGATCGAATAGAAGAGGAAGAAGAAGAGAAGAGGTAATAGAAGAGAAAAGAGAATAGAAAAAGGAAAAGTGGAGAATGACAAAGGAGGGCTGTATCGGAATGTGTTTACTCCTTTGTACCGTGAAAACCAAGAATAAAGAATGGTGAAACATAGGATAATGAGAGAAAAAGGTTGGTGAAAAGTGATGATTGAAGAAGGGAGAACTAAGAGACAAGGAGGGGAGAGGAAGAATATCAGAGAGCGCTTTCTTCCTGAAATCTGTGAAGAGGAGATTGAGAAAAAATGATGGAAATGCAAAAAAAGAAGGACGTGATGATAACGTAGATTGGATGAAAGTGATTGGAGAGTGCGAGAGGAGAAAGAGCGGAAAGAAGAATATGAGAAAGAAAGTTGGAAGAGGAATAAATTAAGTTGGTTGTCACAGTGAAAAACAGGGACTATCATTGATTCTCAGGTTCACAGGGAATAAGGGAATTGGGGGGGGGGTAAATTGCAGGGTCACAAACAATGGAACAAATCGCTCACGCCCCCCGATATTCTTCTTCTTCTTCTTCTTCTTCTTCTTCTTCTTCTTCTTCTTCTTCTTCTTCTTCTTCTTCTTCTTCTTCTTCTTCTTCTTCTTCTTCTTTTTTTCTCTTCCTTACTTGTTGGAGTAGGAGCAGACCTCCCAATACAGTGTCCATTCAATTTCAATGTGCAACAAACTCGACCCAAGTCCTTAGAGTCTAACTTGTCTATTTTCTTTGTCTCTTATTTTTGTTATCTGTCAGCTTTTTCTTTACCCTCCTTTTTCTCCTCCTTTATCTTCTCTCTTCCTTTTCCTCCTCCTGTTTCTCCTCACTTCCTTTTCCTCCATCTTCTCACTTCTGTCTTACTTGTCATTTACAATCTCATGAAATCTTTAAAGCATTAAATTTCGGAATAATCTCGGAATTTATGTTTTGGAGCTAGCCTATAATTATACCCAATCAATATTCCGTATAGCTTGGGCAGTTGTCAATTTTCAATTGTTTTTTTTTTTAAATGCGGTGATGTGAATGTCCTTTCTCGAAAATTCTCAATTAACCATATTTCATCAAAAATTTACTAGTGGTATATTTCCATTACTTTGATGAACTCCAAGAAGTCGATAATGTCAACAAATAGGGGGAAATTGTCACTGACAATAAAATAGTTCGAAAATTACTCAACTATAAGGAAGATGAATTCGAAATACATTGATAGAATAATGATTCGAAGACTACTTCAGGAGTGGGTGGGGCAAGCAGGCTGGGAGGCGTGTCTAGAAACAGCTGACTACTATCAACCAATCGTAGCTCACCGCTGTCAGCCAATCAGGAGCCTCGGTTTGGTTGCCTGAAACGGAGGGAGTCTACAACAAAATGGCGGATGTTAGTCACAGTAAGATCCATGTTCCTGATCTTTCCTGTGCTTGAACCATTGACTTAAAGTGCTTCTACTTTAAAATGATTTATTATTGTGCATTATTTAAATATAATAACTCTACAATATTCTTGAGAACCTTTTTAACAATCTTCAAAATTATGATGAAACCGATGCTCTTCATTTTGTAAATTTATAATGAAAAATACCTTTTGAAAACATTTTTTATGGGAAAAACATAAAAAACGATGTCTAGGTGAAACCATCGATGAGTGAAAAACATCAATAAGTGAAAAAATCGATAAGTGAAAAACATCGATAAGTGAAAACATCAGTAAGTGAAAACATCAATAGGTGAAAAACATCAAGAAGTGAAAAACATCGATAAGTGAAAAACATTGATAAGTGGAAAACATCGATACCGATCCCTAGAGAAAAGCAAAGATTGAAAGGAAGATTATTCTTAACGACCTAAAATATTAATTCATATAGGGATAACGACTCATGCCTCACATATTAGTGGTTGATAGGAAAAGATAATTTCCGTAAAATTTTGTTTGAATAAAAGAGAGGAGGATGAAAAGAAGGATGGAATGATGAAAAAGGGAAGAAAGAAATGAAAAGGAAGATTAGTTAACGACACACATTCCATTAGATTACGATCTCAATCAAGAACCAGTGATAGAGGCTTTACACTGAACCCACCCTATAGCCTAAGGCAGCTTAGAGGCTCGTTTAAAGGCTTTAAAACATGTTTCGATGTAAAGGCTCTTCCAAACATGTTTTGGTGACAACAAATTTCCACTCGATTCGTTCGCATTTAGTGCGCTTGCCTTTTATTTAACACAGAGTTAAATGGTCCCTTTCACACAGAAGCGAGCTTTTATTCATCACAGCGTTAAAAAGCCCTTTTCACATACAACCATGCTAAGTTCGCATATTGAGTCAATCACTCACTTAACAGGCTCTATTGAGATTGAGTAAAATCTGTTGAAAGATGAATTGATTGCCTTTTGATCAAGTCATTTGATTGAGAATTGATCAATTCTCTGGTCCAATGTTTCTTCCATTTCGGTGATTCAAAGCAGTGAAACATTTTGAAAAATGTACAAATAGTTTTTCTAATTTTTTTTTGTCCATTTATAACAATTGATGCGAATAATTTATTGATCCAGGGAATTACTTTGTTGTAATTTTAGCAATTTGATTTCTCAATTAAAATGATAAGAATAGAAAAACTGTAAGCTGTCGTCATCAAAAATTTCAAATGCGTCAATACTAATACATGCATGTGAATTATTTGTTTGAGAGTCACTTAATTTGAATTCTATCATGGGAATGTATATTTAAATATATGAAATTGAATAAAATATGCAACATTACTTCCAGAAAATCAACATTTCAAGTACTCGAGATATGGTTGTGTTTTTTATGATGATTGTTCCCTAAATTACAACTTATTCTGTTTCTCAAATACCAATTTTGTCCTAATAAGAATTTCGATCCGAAGAAATCTGAAGCTTGACCTGGATTTCCACACTATAGAATTGGAATAACTCAGAGTCTGTACATGCCTCTATACTATACCTGTCTACTAATATTCAATTTTCTTAAAATTCTACTAGACACATAAACCGAAGAAGTCAAGTTTATTTAATTTACTTTGAGAGTCTCCTCAAAGTAAATTTGATGAACAGCAAAACTAAAAAATTTACTCACTTCAATTCTGGACAACACAAATTACCATATTGCCAACTCCTCTAAGGTAGCCCACTATAAAATGAGACTTCTATTACATGTCACTTTTACAAGTTTTTATTTGGCTCACATACCTGAAGCTATTTTAATTCTGCTTGTCTTTATTTTGTTGTCATGAATTCTTGTGAATGAATCCAGTTTATACATCTATTAACCCAGCTTATTCTCTCATGCTAATGAAATGTATATTGCAAATGGAAATTACCTCACTGACACTAACATCAAACTAAATGGAACATTCACCAGTAGCGCAGAACTTCAAGCAGGTACGAGGAGGTATTCCCTCGAATTACCAGGCTTTACGTGTGGAAGAGGTATTCTGGAAATAATACTAGGCTACAAAGAGGTATTTCGACGACCAAATAACCCTTTAAGAGGAGATATCCCCAAGAAAATTATACCAGGATACAAGGAGGTACAGTAATTCACGGAGGGATATCCATTGGGAAAAATATACCAGGCTACAAGAAGTGAGGGTAAATTATACCAGGCGACAAGGAGAGGAGGTATTTTGACGACGATATAATTTTCTCAAACGAGATCAACACTGCGCATGTTCAGTAAAAAGAGAACGTGCTATGTTATACACTTAATTAAATTCGGCCATTTGGAGAGTTTACGATTGTTTGCAAAATGGCGGACTCATGTCAAGCGGCTGGAAAGCTTCGGAATTTGGACAAGACTTTTAAAATACTTACAAACATATTTGGGTGTTCACCTATACAGCTATAGGATATTAGGCAATCAACCTTTCTCTACTAATGGAAAAGTTGGAAGCTTTTTAAATGAAAGTCATTGCAGTACTCATGATGTTTGAAGATAAATGTCTAGATAATTAAATTCTTTTCCAGCTATATTTTTACCTTATTTCAGTTGAGTTCCGCGCAAGCTGAGAAGACACGCCGTTACACTGCAGGTTATATTGCTACGGCGTGTCTTCTCAGCTTGCGCGAACTCGGACTACTTGCATTACAGCGTTCTTGAACACAGCTGTTTACGTAAGGACAGTAAAGAGTATTTTATTGGTTTTTTGTAGATCTCACTTTATTTCAAATTGTTATGTTTCATCCCCATGTCTGGTGAATCCTCCTTCAAGATTTTTCTTTGCTCTTTTTTTCAACATCCTTCCATCCTCCTTTTCCTTCTTGTTCATCATCTCTCACTCTTTCCATCAACATTCATCATCATCATCATCATCATCATCATCATCATCATCTTCTTCTTCTTCTTCTTCTTCTTCTTCTTCTTCTTCTTCTTCTTCTTCTTCTTCTTCTTCTTCTTCTTCTTCTTCTTCCTCTTCTTCTTCTTCTTCTTTCTTTCAAGGATTGGGCGTTTGCCTGTTCCGACTCACAATGTAACACTATTTTTAATTCACATTCATTCATTATTTTATTCTATTTTTATTTAAACATTTATTATTTTGAAAATTCATTTGATATTTTTATAGGACTGATTTTTTTTTGTCAAGGAGTATTGACAAATGTGGGAATAGAATTATTTATTTATTTATTTATTTATTTATTTATTTATTTATTCATTTATTTATTTATTTATTTATTCATTTATTTATTTATTTATTTATTTATTCATCTATTTATTTATTTATTTATTTATTTATTTATTTATTTATTTATTTATTTATTTATTCATTTGATATTTTTATAGGACTATTTTTTTTTGTCAAGGAGTATTGACAAATGTGGGAATAGAATTATTTATTTATTATTATTATTATTATTTTCTCTCTTATGGCATTTCTCCTATTATTGAATTCACATTTACCCTTTCCTCCTCTTATTATATTGAATCTATTATCCCTGGCGGCTCGTAACCACGAAACAGGTGAAGTGCCCGTATCTTTTACTGTGCAGCACTCCACCTGCTTCGTGGGCCCGAGCCGCCAGTGTCTATTATCATCTTCTTCTCTTTAACATTGTAAACTTCTTACACTATTCCGTATTTTCATCTGCTGTTTCATATTTCATTATTATTATTTTTCCTATTATTATTATATTTTTTTATTCTATTTTTTCTTCTATAATTCTTATCATCTGTTTCCATTCTTCTTATGACAAGTTTCATGCTTCATTATCTCTTTAATCTTTCACAAGATTTTTCTACTTATCTTTCTTCCTTAAACGGGGACAGTAGTGTCGGCCTGTTGAATATCTACAATCAATTACAGCCTTCGTCTTATCATTAAGTCAAACAACAACAGCTGTGATTGGCTACAGATATTTAACTGGCTGACACTACTGTCCCAGTGTACAGCACGATTAAACCTCCTGTACACGGGGTTAGTACTGGCGGCCAGTCGAATAGCTACTGTAATAGTCAATCACAACTTTTGTTGTTTAAATCAACGACAAGACAAAGGCTGTGCTTTTTGGCTACACCTTTTCAACTGGCCGCTACTAATAACCCTGGGTACAGGAGACTTTACAATTTCACTATTACCCTTTCAATATTCGCACCTGACCTTTCCTCCTCTTTTCCTATTCTTCTCATTTCACATTTTATTTTGCAACATATTTTCTTTTCTTCACAAACTTTCTGGGAATAAGACGTTTTTGACAATATTGTCTGTGTTTTATCCATTCAGGAATTTATTTTCGTATATAAATAGATGAATAAATGAATCATTATTTTTAAATATTTTTTATTATGAATTAGTTCGACACATCAAAATTCGCTGGAAAATGCATTTTCCATGACATTTCCTGAAAACTACAAGGAAATGAGCATTTCCACTCGAGCGGCATTAGCAAGTGACAATTATTATCAAGTGAACCAGTGAGCAACATTGGATTTGAGCGAGTGGCAAAATTTGAAGCGGCAAAATTTGAAGCGGCAATATTTGCCACCGGCAACCGGAAATTTGCAAAATTTAGACGCGCGCTCCTATTTCACGATTTTCTACCTATCTATAATACACAATATAGCTATAATACAGGCTGCAGCTATATGATATATGTAGTATGACTCATGTAAATATGTTGAGAGCACTAGCGTCTCTTGCCCACGAAACAGGTGAAGTGCTGTACAGTAAAATATAGGGGCACTTCACCTGTTCCGTGGGTACGAGCTGCCACTGGTTGAGTATCAATTCACTATCGGAATTCACGGGATATTCACTTGTTTTCCATTTGATTTTGAGTATTACTACACTACACTTTGATCTTAGCTAACAGGCCGAGAAGCGATTGCATATTGTTAAAGCATGCATGGGTTGTATCAAGACCATCTCTATTCAAGACTATACCAAAACTGAAAACAGGATATGGCTAATACTGCACTACGTTGATCAATAATATCTCAATGATGCAATACTATATCAACTTATAATGATGTGTTAAGTTTTGTTTAGTAAATAGATTTGAATCTCGAAAATCTGATAGTGCATTTAACGCAAAAGTAGTTTTTTGTGTTACGATACTCATTTCCTGGGGATGCGCTTAGTAAATCTGAATTTATTATAGAGTAATCAAGAGCTGTAATGGCTCCTTGTGAGCTAAGTTTTATTGTGGTGTACATTCTCAAACTCTATTCGTGATTTTCAAAGTTTTTGAACATTTCCATTTCTTGCTTCTGTTTGAACTCATTGTGGACCGATTTTAAAATTGAAAATTTGTCGAATCTTGCTTTTTGTGTATTCTGGTGATATTAGTGTTTTAGAAACATTTACCATGAAACCCTTATTTTGTTTTGTTTGTATAGATTCAAGAGATAACGTTTTTGTACTTAACAGCCTTTTGTACTGTAATTGAAAATGACTGAATGAAGATAAATTTAGTACCGAATACAGGAATTACAGACCTTTTTGAAACAAATTAATCATAAAAATAGCCATATCTGTGTGTAGGATCTAGTAATATAGTGCGATGCGACAACACACATTCCATTTTCTATGTGTTACTCTAAATTAATATGTTGGGTGTATTATAGTAACCTACTTCCAATCTATGATGATTAAATGTATAGTAGGCCTATTCTCTAATATCTATATAATGAAAGAATCAAGTACTCCACGTCTCAAATAATGTTTCCGTCTAGTGCTATATATTGTTACTGTGTAGTTCTATGTATATAATGTTATGTGTTGATATAGAACGTAGTAGTACTTCGTGTCATATTATATGCTTATGTAGTACTATGCAGCACTCAAATACTAAGACGCATACTGATATTATGATATTCTACATGACTGTATGTACTCTACTATCTACATACGTCTGTCTGAACTATATCTATACAGTATTCAAATATCTTTGATGACGTAATAACCAAATCAAGATAGTGGTTGATGTGAATTTAGTCGATTTCCTGTGTTATTGGCATGTGAGAGACTAGGTAATTGGTTTTGAGAGAGGATATTGTGGGTTCTGTTGAAGACGTTGGAGCTAGTTTGATTTTCTGCTGGAACATCAATTTGGTACGAATTTGGGAAATGAAAGCTGATTGGTTAATCTAGGTGGGATCCACTGGCGGCTTGTGCTCTCGAAACAGGTGGAGTGCTGTACATCTAAAGATTCGGGCACTTCACCTGTTTCGTAGGTACGAGCCGCCAGTGGTGGGATCTACCATTTCTTAGACCGGTATCACACGGTAATATTCCTAGGTCGCATATTATGTAAATCTTATGAAGTGAAATGAACATACGAAATCATATTTTCATCCTTTTCATATGTCGTAGAGTTATTAACGTTTAATATCGGCCTTATACCTCAACGTTTCATATCTTACCTTGGTAATCTCTTTCAATAAACTATGGTCTTATCTCGAAAAATGACTTTTCATGGCTATTGACTTACGCGGCTCAATGAATTCCTAAAAAACAACATTATTCTGGATCCATCTTCTCAAATATTTATCATAAACAATTATAAATCACTTCAGTAACAAGGATTTTATTCGACTCGAGTGGGAAACAGCATAATCTTTCAGATTATCATAATTAAATGAATCCGCTGTTATTATAATTTGTGTAATGATTTCAATGAATAAATAAATAAAAATGAATAAATCAATCAATAGATGATCTTTTTTGAGTAGTTGTGAAGGTGATATTGTGGTAGTTATCCATATTAAATGATAAACTAAGAGTTTGATAATAGTGTAACAACCGATCTCTATTTTCTAATAAATCAGTGGTTTGACCACGTCTTGTCTTTTCATTTAAAATAGATTATGTCCTTGGGGATAACTATAATACTAGGTTATTTATAATGAAAAATCTATTATGATAGCTTTTGTTTAATTTAGAGCTTTTTCACTCCATTTCAATATGAAGTATAATGTTTTCTCAACATGTACTGTAGAACTATTCCCAAAACACATGTCAAGACTATTATTATAATACAAGATAAGGCCTAATTTTTTCAGAAGATTTTCTGCTCAAATTTTCAGGGTTTTCATCTTTCCACAGTTCGGACTGTGACAGTCAAAGACTGTGAGTTGGACCGGTAGTCCAAAATAGCTTACGCCTGCAGTCCGATCGTTGGATGATAAGATGTAGACAATCTAACTGTCATTCCGAACTATGTATATGGACACTAAAAGAGCATCAAACCCAATATCGTGATCCATGTTCAATACCTAGTCATGTAATTTTAATTATAACCTACATAGAATTTGGACTGTAAATTAATATTCTTATGACTTTTTATGGTGGTGAGAAGGTATACGGGTAGTTCCACCTCGCCAATGTGTGTGTACTTGGCCAAATACCGGTCACCCATCTCAGAGCAGTCCGCAGTATTCGTGACTTCACGTTCACCGATAGATCACCCTCACAAGAAGACCAATACCCAGTACTTTACATTTGGATTATTTTGGGAGAAAAATTTGAAAATCACTGTTTTTAGAGTGAGCTTCTTGACAATAATCATATCCCGTATACTTTGTACATTGATGAATTTCAATGATTCAGTAAATTAGAATTTTTTTGTCATATTATAACCTATTATAAAACCAGGTCTGATTTTGGAAAAAGGAAAAAAATACAGTTTCAAAAGTAAGCTTCTTGACAATAATTCTGCTTCAGATGCTAGATCAATAAAATTCATGATTCAGTAGTTCAGAAATTCCAATAATGCCTTCAGGAAATTTCTCAATCACTAACAACTCTGAATTAAAGTGATTGCAGTAGCTGTACTTCAAATAGGTCTAGTTCTGTTGTGGCAATGAACCAGAAATTGTAAACTGCAGGAATTGTGAAAGCAGGAATCCTGCGAGCAGAAATCGTGGAGTGCAGGAGTCATGAAAGCAGGAATCGTGGAAGTTACAGAAGTCTCGCTCGAGTAGCAAGCGCTCTACAACCCCTTGGGTACAATATTCCATCCCTCACAGCCATTACAGCCCCCATATTTCCAACACTTTCCACAGGGGTAGAGAAAGAAAAAACACACGGCGTTCCAAATGAGAGCTGAAATGGGGTTAGTAATGGTATGGTAGGGAACGGGAAGAGGGAGCGGGAGAAGACAAGATACGAGAAGGAAAGAAGAAGAGGTAATAGAGAGGTGGAAGATGATGAGAAGAGGGGGTAGGAGAAGAATAAGAATTGAAAAGAAGGTAAAGTGGAAAGAGTCTCCTTCCTCTTCAAGAAGGAAAAAGGAGAAGAAGAGGAGATGAAGAAGGCGACGGATGAAGAATTGAGCAGGAGGAAGATGAGAATAAGGAGGAGAAGGAGGAGGATGAGGGGGAGGAGGAGGAGGAGGAGGAGGAGGGGGAGGAAGAGAAGGAGGAGGAGGAGGAGGAGGAGTAGGAGGAGGAGGAGGAGGAGGGGGAGGAAGAGAAGGATTAGGAGAAGGAGGAGGAGGAGGAGGAGGAGGAGGAGGAGGAGAAGGAGAAGGAGAAGGAGAAGAAGGAGGAGAAGGAGGAGGAGGAGAAGGAGGAGAAGGAGGAGAAGGAGGAGAGGGAGGAGATGGAGGAGAAGGAGGAGAAGGTGGAGAAGGAGGAGAAGGAGGAGAAGGAGGAGGGGAGGGGGAGAAGGAGGAGGGGAGGGGGGAGAAGGAAGAGAAGGAAGAAAAAGATGAGAAGAAGGAGGAGGAGGAGGAGGAGGTGGAGGAGGAGGAGGAGGAGGAGGAGGAGAAGGAGTCATTCTGGCAAGAAGGCAAAATCCTACCCTTCTGACACTTTTTATGTTACTACATATAAAATGTTCATCTATTTTGACAATTTAACACAGTACAATACATCAAATGAAACAAGTTATATAAAAAAAAATATAAATATCACAAAATGATAGAATAATAATGGTTCATCATCATATCATGCTAGAAAGATGCCAAAATAAATACTCTTCTTAATATTAGGTTATTCAATATTCCACCTGCATATTGATATTATTAAATATAAATTGAACGAGGAATTTTGTCTTTAAATAAACTTTCAAGAAAAGGTTAGAGGAGAAAAAGAAGAAGAGAGAGAAGTAGGAGGAGGAAGAGGAGGAAGAGGAGGAAGAGGAGGAAGAGGAGGAGGAGGATTAAGAGATGAAGAAGGAGGAAAAAGAAGAAGAAGAAGAAGTGAGAGGAGACAGAAGAGAGGTGACGGCTGAATAGCGAGAACCAAAAGACGGAGACGTATTTCTCTTATATGTGATCGGAAAGTAAGTCTTTTTTAGGAGATTGATCTATATTTTCTCAAGTATGGGAAATGCAATTTTCCGAATAGGCATGTATCCTTTGATATATTTCCAAAGTGCTACACAAATATCCAAAAATACATTACTTTTACATTTGAGATAGAATCTGACCTAAATGACGGTATTTCCTGAGAGACCCATGTTTATGTTCAAAAGATGTACTATTATGAAGATGTAGAAGAATTTGATGTTGAACGCTGATATTATTATTTTAACATCTTTGTATAACATGCACTAGCGGCTCGTACCCACGAAACAGGTGAAGTGCCCGTATCTTTTACTGTACATCACTTCACCTGTTTCTTGGGCACGAGCCGCCAGTGATAACATGCAGTTCCACGATAACTCAATTGAAAAATTTACTCTATTTAGTTTTAAAAAACCATTGCATCAAAATCAATTTATTTCCAAATTTACACATTTAATTCGTTCTAATTACTCGAGTTTTTTTTCAGGACGGTTAATATTGGTTCAATAATTTCAAATTTGAATTAAAATTGCAGGAACTATTCTGATCTACATTATGAGATCAAATCAATAAGTTTTAAAACAATTTTGATCTAGCTAGAGTCATTTTCCCATCTTGCCAGGATGTCTTCTTTGCATGGACAGTAGGCATAAGATAAGTAGGCATACGAGAAATGATAAACAAGAAGATGGTAATCTATTTCAACATTTATCCCGAAAACTATAATTATTATAAATCTTTCTGAATTATGTTATCTCCTCTTTGCATTGAATCTCGTTTAATGCAACCTTCTTAATGATTGGAATTTCTAACACTTCGCATCAGTTCTATGAAAGAAGAATGGTACTTCTCTCTACACTGGCGGCTGGTGCCCAGGAAACAGGTAAAGTGCCCACATCTTTTACTGTTTCTTCACCTGTTTCGTGTGCACGAACCGCCAGTACAGTCTCTCAACTTGATAACTCCATCAGTCTATCTTGTTATCACATTTTGCTCTCTCTTTATTCGCTTTTTATCACTCCTACTTTTTGAGAAATCTCTGCCTTCCTCTCTTTTCTATTTTTAATTCTGTCTTCGTACCTTTTTTCTTCTAATGATCCACCTCACCACACTTCCAAGCATAATTTTGAAGAAAAAGAGAAATGAAGGCAGATTTAAAGAGGAGCGAGAGAGAAGAAGTGAGATGAAGATGAGGAGAATGAAGAGGATTAAGATGAGATAATAAAGAAGAGTGAGAGAGAAGATGAATACGAAAAGAGATAGGAGACATAAAAATGACATTAATAATTTATCTCCTTTATTTTATTCTAAATATTGTTTCTACTGTCCTTCCTACTATTTTCAACGTTCATATTCTCTCTCTTCATCCTTGTTCCCTCTCTTCTTCAACTGATTTTTCTATTTCCTCTTTAAACTTTTTCACTCATTACTCCATCTTTTTTCCTCCATCTATAAATCTCAAACAATTTTAATCTTTCTATATATTTTTCAACTTGCCTCTCTTTTTATTTGTATTCGTTCTATAATATTCATCCACAGTTTTTATCCCGCACTCTCTCACATCTATTATTTCTTCTCTTTTTTCATACTTCCTATCTCATCCTTCGGGAGAAAAAAATGGAAAAGAAATAATTCGAGTTCTTACTGGAAATACAGACAGAACCGTACTGAAATATCTCTTCAACCATCCTATCTACACTTAATTATACCTTCCAAAGCCAGTTAAATCTACTATCTTCTTATCCACCCCCTCCTCTCCTTCTTCTTCTTCTTCTTCTTCTTCTTCTTCTTCTTCACCTCCTCCCCATCCTTCTCCTCCTCTTCCTCCTCTCATTCTTCCATTAAATCTCTTCCTAATCTTGTTGGGTCTTAGCTGGCAGTCTATTGCGACTCCCATCTTTCTACTTCGAGATATGAGTTTTCTTTTGGTACTTTTTTCTCGTTCTTCTTGGAAAAGAAATAGGATTCATAAAAGTAAATCCCTGATCTATTCCATTCTGGTAGTACTTCAGTAACGGATTAAAATTTCAGAGATTGTAGCGAATAAGTAGACTATAGTATGCATTAATGTATTTCCCGGTAATTTTAGAATTCAATAATTGGAGTCGAACGTTACATAGATTTGAAAAGATTCTTAGATCTTAGGAGTTCTACCATACTTGGACCTTGAGAGCACACTGGGAATTTTCAAAAAGTCTAGCTATTTTTAGATGTTGTAGGAAGAAGATGGACATTATTCTAAGTTGTCATATTATTTTTTACTCAGAATTGTTATTTAAATCAATCCAAATAAGTTGTCTTAATTTGAAGTTTTGAGATGAACGTTTTTTTGTTATAGAAATTCTCAAATTCTCTTAGTGCATTCTATGAAATGATAGTAAGCTTTTGAGGAGAAGAAAATAAGAATATACGGGCTTGTTCAGGAGGCTTTCTCACAACAGTCACATAACCAATAAGTGGAATAAGTTCCATCAGATATTGGACTGATATTTAGTAATTTCAAACGTTAAAATATCAACTCATCGATGGTTTCGTCTTGATTGGGTAATCAAGACTATTCTCCTTCTCTTCTGAAATGTTCTCCTTCAAGATCCTTAGAGATCCTTTCTCTCCTCCACATCTCTTTCGATTTTCCCTATTCCTCCTCCATTGAATCCATACTTCTCCCTTTTCAATTCTTTTCTTCTTCCTTGTCCCCTCACATGCTCTTCATTGTTGTTGATTAAAGAGAACGCAGTAGATTAAAAGATTCTCAAGGATTAAAATGCTATAAAAGCGGAGCACGATCAGAATTTCAAGTTGATAGAGTTGCACACAACCTCTGCTGAGTGAAACTGTTAGAATTTGAGATTTAGAGGTTAGGCTGGGTAGTTGGCCAGTGTTAGAGTCCGTCCTATCATTAAGCCTCTGAACGAGCCACTTCATTACTTTTCTCGGAGTGAGGTTTCTGACTGAAACTGAAATTGAAACGGAAAACTTTCCTTCCAAAAGGTGCCAATATAGCACTGAAATGGTGGAGAGATTATGTTCTGATACTTTCTTTACATAAAAATAATTATTTTGAAACTGAATTCCAACATTTTAAATTCTTATACTCCTTGTACGCTGAAGATGTGGGTTTAGTGCCCCGAAACGCTCCCGACGAACGAGGTAATCGTGAGTAAAGTTACTTGTAAAAGTGAAAGATAATAACGTAATACATTGTAAACTTTATATACTAGCCGGCAGGCTAGCTTTGCTAGCCTTCTCCGCCTAGCCAGGGGGCTCCGCCCCCTGGACCCCTGACAGTATCAGCTGTTTCTATAAGTCACCTCTGTCAGTGTCAGCTGAGACAAACAGGCTCGCTTCGCTCGCCAGCAAATTCCGTTCAGGAGGGATTCAAAACTTATTGAACACAGAATTTCTAGACCCAATCTGAACCTGTTCACCAAATTTCGACATTTTCTATCAATTTATTCTCGAATAATAAAAAAAACCTCTGAAAATTCCGAAAAATAGTAAAACGCTAATATTGAGCGTAACCTTGGGAACTATATCGGACACAGTTTGAAACTTGATTCAATATCTTTCAAACTAGTTTATCTATAATCTCGCTGAACCATTGAATTTACAGTATGGATTACAGATTTACAGTATTGGTCGTATCAAGGCGGGAGATATGCAACCCGCAATACATCTACAATTTTGAAAAACCTGATTACTGGCGTAATCTTGAACAGAATTCAAAAAATATCTCAGCACAGCATTTCTAGACCTTAACTGAACCTACCTACCAAATATCAACATTTTCTACCGATTGGTTCTCGAAAAAATTGAGTAAACGCCGAAAAACTTAAATATTTGGCGTATCCTTGAAAAGTTCCTAAAATCCGTTCTTAGCGCGTGTCTAAACGTCCAACTGAACATGCCTGCCAAATTTGAACGCATTCGATTGAGTGGATTTTTAGTTCTGGTGATGAATGAATTAATCAGTCAGTCAGTCAGTGCCATTTCGCTTTTATAGATATAGATTGTTTGTACTTTCAATTTTTGAATGATTGTACGTCGTAAAGTATATCGTACGAGTAGGCCTATATTGACCTTTCTGACTTTCAACTGATAGTATTTTTCATTGTGGTAGTAGTTCCTTGATTGAAAATTGTATAAGTGAATTTCAATTTGGAATATCACCTCACTTTATACGTTTAAATCTCATACCTTTAAATCTCTCTTAACTCTCTTGGTAATGAAGATGTTTTGGGCGGATGCCTGCTTTTTCATCCCTTAACATTGTATTTCTAATGGGATGGATAAATATATTTAGCAATAATAATTCATTCCATTGATAATTTTATCGAATATTATATAATATTAGAAATAAATATATTAGATAGTAATACCTCAACTACAAATTTATAACTTCAAAAATTGAAATTTCAGTTTATTTTTCTGTGACTTGTAATCCGTAACTTGAAGACGCAACTATTGATGAGAATAGAATATTAAGCTAGAATTAAGGCAATAATCTTTTAAGGTCCGCGCCTAATTCCTAATTATTATTTCCAGGCGTCAGTGAAATATTTAATAACTGGTGGTCTTTAGGATTTGATGGAGGTTGCCTGAGCCAAGATTTGGAGTTAAGTAAAGTTGAGTAATGCCTGGAACTCGTAAAGACAGTTGAGTTAGTGCCTACCTACAGTTTACTATTTTGCTGATGAGGAGTTGAAATTTGTGGTGAAATCAGGGGAATTGCACAAATTATGATGGAACCTCACTTATTTCATTTAGGGTTTAAGACACACTCGGGATGATGAAGAAACAGGAGAGGAAAAACAAAATAAATAAGATAAAGGAAAATAGTAAAGAAGTGGAAGAAAATTAATGAAAAGTTTACTAAAGAAAGAAGCATTTCCATCAATTTTTCAAAAATAAATTGGAAAATATTTTTGGAACCATAAGATTTGAAGATAATTCGGGGTGAAAACTTTACAAAGATTGAAAAATTCTTTTCATATTGGAAATTCAAGAATGACTCATAAATTGAATCAATACATTTTTTCCAATCTTAGAACAGACACTTCACTCCCTACTCCATAGAAAGTATAAACATGCAATCACCAAGAACGTTTCTAATCAATTAGTTGAAAAATATATTTATTTTTTTCATCAAATTGTCCGAATTACTGTTATAATCGGAGAAACACATTCCCAAATCTCTAAAAATTCGAATTATCAAATTTGAAAACTGTCAAACCACCAAACAGGTGAATAATCTATTTTTATAATTTTCAGCCAAGAATCTTCAAATCAATAAGAAGTCACTACCGTTAAACCTCATTGAGAGGAGAATACGAAGAAAAATGAGACACAGAATCAAGAGAGATATTGATATATTTATTACATTTTAGATCTTGAAAACATATTACAATGAAATTTACGATTACAGAATTATAAAATGAGAATAAATACATATTCTGTATACCGACACAAAAAAAGTATAATGATAATAAGAAGAAACCCTGAACTACAAACAAATTCAATGAAGAATTATATGTAGAATGAAATAAAAGTAAAAACTTCATATGAATAAAAAATGTCGAAGAAAGAAGAAATGGGTGATACAAAGTGATGAAAAGTGGAAGGAAGCTCTGATGAAGAGAGAAAGAGAGAGAATTTAGTTAAATAAAGCGAGAAAGGAGGCTGGACATTTGATAATGAGACACGAAAATATCAGAAAACATAGGAATAGATATAGTGGATTCTTGATCAGGAGTAGCACAAGCGAGACTCATTGCCTCAAGGGCAGACAATTCCCCCTCCCTTACCCGACCTTCACTCCCAAATTCTGCCTGTCCCTACCACCACTCCCAAATTCTCAACCCCCCCCCCTCCATCTCTTTCAGTCCTTTAAGCCTTCATCCCCTCTTATATTCAAAGCTATCCTTTATTCTTCATCAACCATCACTCTTTGTAGCTTGATAGCAGCCTTGACACATAAAGACAACACAGATTTTCTTCCACTTCTTTTATTTTCCTACATTTTCGAATCCACACTCATCTATTATACAACACTTATCTCTCTATCTGATCTGTCACTGCTTATTAAATAAGCAAATTCTGATCACAGTGTTATATGAATAATGATAATCATCATCATCATCATGCTGATATCAATAATCAATAAGAATGACATCAATAATCATCATGATAATCATGCTATTAAAGTTCAAAGTTACCTTATTACTTTCTCTATATTCTATTAACAGTACCCCATCGTACCCGGAATCTAAAAACTTCCTTCTTTGACCCCATTTTCATTACAAAACCTTCGCTCTTTTTTCTTTAAAATGTAATTTTTTTTAAATTTCAACTGTGAAGGGGGTATAGTTGAATAAACAAATTAGTTATCCACTTATATACGGTTACTAATTGTACAGGTCCCAACAAAAAACTGGCGAATGAATCATCTGACTAGACAAACAATTCACAATTTCACCTCTACGTTTTTCCTACAACCAATGAAGTATGTATAGAAATTAATGTATAAAGTATAAATAAATTGAAAACTGTAACGGCAGAGTACCTCTCATCATCCTGTCACACCAAGAGACGTTGCCAATTTGTGATATTATCTTTAATAAAATATAAATGAAGTAGTCACGCCCATTATTTTTTAAGGAGTAGTTTTCTTCACAGTAACTTATAATTACTGGAGGAATTCTTGACATTCAACTTACAGTTGACTGATTTGAAAATTCTTTCCTGCCATTGGTTGAACAAAAGGCCAAAGTTCTTCATCCACTAGTGAATGGAGGGGAAGTCAAATCGTTTTTGCTCTGTAGCTACGCCCACTGAAGAAATTCTGTACATTTAACAAGTGGCTGACTTAAAGACTCTTGTCTGCTGTTGGTTGAGCCATATAGGTCACGCCTCCGAAGTTCTTCAATCACTGAAGAACAATTTTTAAAAAATGAAGAAAAATAGAGGGGGAAGAAAAAAAATTATCTCTGTAGACACGCCGTCTTTAGAGATTCTCTTCATTCAACTGTTGGATACTTGTTTGCTATTGGTTGAGCCATAGACCACGCCTCTCAGGCTCTTCAATCAGTGGAATTAGGAGGATTCTTGTCTGTTATTAATTGAGCCATAGGCCACGCCTCCAAAGTTCCCTATTAACAATAAAATGGAGGGGGAAATGAAAATAGGAGCTGCTCTGTATCCATACCCACTGAGAGAATTCTCTATGTTTAAGTGACTGACTTGAGGATTCTTGTCTGCTATTGGTTGAGCCATAGGCCACGCCTACAAGATTCTTTAATCACAAGAAAATTTAGTGAGTAGGAAAAATTGGTTTGCTTTGTAGCCACATCTACTGCACTGGCGGCTTGTGCCCACGAAACAGGTGAAGTGCTGTACAGTAACAGATATGGGCACTTCACCTGTTTCATGGGCACGAGCCGCCAGTGATCTACTGTAGGAGCACTTGACATTCAGGAAATGGCTTACTTGAGGATTCTTGTCTGATTTGACTAAGCCATATCCTCCCTCATTTTTCTTATCCTTCACCATCTATGTGCTTTGCGGGCTTCCCTGTGTGTGTGTCGTCTTTCTTCTCTTTGTGTTCGTTATAATTGTCCTAATTCTTCTATCTCCCCTTTCTACTATTAATTTATTTATTACCAAAGGATATGGGAACAACAGGACATGCCCAGATATGTTTCCTCAACTCAAATATAATATAAAATCAATCTAAAATCAATGATTTAAGCACTTTACAATCGAAAATAAAAAAAGAAAATAGAGTAACTTAGAATGTAAGAAAATGAAAGATACTGTAACAGTAACAGCACTACTATTCCCCTGTTATACACTCACTTCTCCTTTTTTCTTTTATCTTTCCCCTTTTCTTCTAAATTCTCTTCCACATTCCTTTTTATCAATAAACTCCACAATTGATCGTTCCCCTCACGGTGTAAAAGCCAAAGTAACATCTTCAAAAAGTATAAATTTATTCCATGTAAAGTATCAAACAAATCCCGACCCAGAATCGCAACAATAGCTGCCTGATTATCATGTTTTTGATGCCAGCCAATTCAAATAATACGAAGCTCTCGACGTCTGATTTTTTGAATTTTCACTACGAGAACAGAAAAACAAACGAGAGAAAAGAGAAAGATAACACCAACCAAAGAGAAGGAACGAGTGTACGTGAGCTGATTTCCGTTGTGTACGACAGAGAAAAAAGGGAGAAATAATGGAAAAAAGAAAAGAAAATTGTGTTTTCGGTTGAGTGAAAGACGGTTGATGAGCTTCAGAAGTGGGAGGGGGGCTTAATGGGGGGTATAGTCTTTCCAAGCAAAGAAGACATTCTGGCTAGATGGAAAAATGACTCCAGCTCGATCAATATTGGTTCAAGAATTATAAATTTGTTCTTAAATTGTAGAAAATATTCTAAACTAGATTTTGAGACAAAATTTATGGTTTTTGAACCAATATTGATCGAGCTGGAGTAATTTTCCCATGTTGCAAGAATGTCTTCTTTCCTTGGAGAGACTATCTTGTGGAGTCAAAAGTACTCATTTGAATGTTTTTGATATGCATATTAACGCATTGCAAAATTTGAGGAAAAAGAAGAGTGGTAACAGAAATGTCTGGGGAAAGGGAGATTTTCTCATTCTTGTTCGTTTTTCCTTTACTCATTCTTCTCTTGTAAGCTCTAAAAATGTCATGAAGCTCGCCTTTCCATTCATAGATTGTTTTTAACCTTATCGTATTATCCATTATTGTATTTTCTCCTTCTCTTCCTTCTCCTGTTTAGTCTGAAAACCTGATAAAGTATCAACTGCAATGAATAGTAGACAGTAGAGAAAAATATGAAGTTAAGAGAGAAAACTTAATTGGAAATGCAATAAATTTGATATATCAGATCACTTTTTGAAAATAAATCATTTATTTTTAGAAACTGACTTGAAGATGTATAATATCATTTTTTTGAGGAGTGACTGGGAAAAATCATATCACAAATACTTTATTTTATTCCAACAGAGACACACATTAGTTTTTCTAGAGCTCGAGCAGTAAAAGCTATTGATTCCTGTTCAATATCTTGGCATTCATTGTTTGATTCATCACGCCTTTAACTCACAAGAACTGTACATATTTAGAACAGAACGGAAAATTGAAAGGAATACACAAATAAAATTGAGTATCTATTCCAGACTTGACTTCCCTTTTATTCAAGATACTTTTTGAAATTTCCAAAGAACTCTCCGTTTTCCATGAACGCCTACACTCCTCAACAATCCTCCTCTCTTTCACGACTTCCTCCTCATTCTTTTCTCCTCCTTCTCTTTTTCTTTTTCTCTCCTCCTTCTTTCCTCCTCCTCCCACTCTCTGTTCTTCTATTCAATTCTCTCTTCACAAATTCCATGCCGGCAAAAACAATATTCACCTTTCGTCCTTTGCACCTTTTTGCAATCAACCTTCCATGAATAATTCCGATCCCAATTCCCATCTTTTTTCAAAACACTTGTGCAATTTACCATGCTGCGTGAGAATTAGCGGAAATTTTTCCAACAGCTTCCTGTAGTATTGTGGCTTGTGGTATTCCAATTCACCAGGAGAAATAATGAAGGAAGTTGGTTCTACCAGTCTATTTTTCAAGCTACTATCTTGTTACAGAGCTGGACTAATTATTACATCTTATTGTATCAGAATAACGGAATTAAGCTTCACAGCCTGCTAATATTAATTTTTATACATGAAATAAAATAAATCAAATACCTTTTTTAATCTTAAAAAGTATTATATTCACACAGACATGTTTCAAGCTTTAACCCATTTTCAGTGTGTATAAAATAACACTGACATAACTTAACATGATTAGAATAATATAAATCTAAATTGAATAGCCCAAAGTTAAAAGTCCAATTCCCTTCTCATGTTATACTATTGACATTCTCTCACATACGAGTCTATATTCATTATATATATTAAAATATTTATTATCGATCTGAGCTTGCCTATCCAGATATACTTACATAAGAGAGCGTCTCGATAATCCCCAGTCGAAAACATTTAATACACTGGCGGCTTGTTCCCACGAAACATGTGAAGTGCTGTACAGTAAAATATACAGGCACTCCATCTGTTTTGTGAACACGAGCCGCAAGTGATTTAATGCGAATAAAATTGATTAAAAATTCAGGAATCCCTCACGAATAACATGCAAACGACATTGAACTGAACTATTGGTAGAAAAACCAAAACTAAACTTATTTTTACTATTTGAATGTACGATCAACTCAAGTGAAAACATTCGAGTAAGAATGCAAGAATTTAATGTAATAGTCCTTATCTGAGCTTCAAGTACCTTGGTTATAAAACCTGAACTGAAGCTAAATCATCATTGACCGTTTTACATTCAGGTTTACGTTACCATCTCTTCAATGTACAATTAATTCAAGACACAAAACTCAAACCAAAGAATAACATGAAAACAACAGGAACCAAACCTTAAACGATTCCATCACTATCTTGAATGTACAGTCAACTCTAGTCAAAAACATTTAAATCGAAGAAACACAATACAAAAATTGAACTATCCCTAGGACAGCATATGCAAACGACATGCTACCAACCGCTAACTGTCTAGAAAAGTTCGGACAGTCCATTTAGCCCTTAGGCCCTGTATTTATAAAGGGCAAGAGCGCCCTAAGAGGCCGCAGACTGTGTCGCTAAGGCGGAAAATTGATTCCATTTCCTCTTTCAGTAGAAGGGACTGTAATTTCCAATTTCAAGGATCTCCTTGGAAGGAAACGAAGGAGTCCGCTCTCGACCAAGTTCGTGCGGAAGGAAGGATACGCCGGCGGTAAAGGATACACGAAGAACAAGAGGGGGTGGAGGTGGCGGAGAAGGAGGAGGTGGTTATTGGGGAGGAGTTTGAGGAGGAGGAGGAAGAAAAAGAAGAAGAGAAATAAAAGAAGAAGAAGAAGAAGAAGAAGGAGAAGTAAAGGAAGGAGAGGAACAAGAAGATGGACTAGAAGAACAAGAATAATAAGGAGTGGCTGGATGGAAAGATAGTAAGGAGTTCTCCAGTATTCTGGTCGTCTTTACCTAACCCTTGCTTGACTACCATTATTACAGATCAATGGACCTGAGTGATTCAATTTGTTCGTGTAATTGTTTCGTCTTATCTTCAAAATTAGTGGAAGTGGTTGTTTTGAATAAACTTTTCAATATAGAAGTGATTAATTGGAGACAACTGAAATGAAGGTCGAGATCTAAATAATATAGGTTATCAAATTCACAAATTTGTTTGAAAGTGGATTGGTATCCTGGATTATCATAGTATAAATCTTGTTTCTCCCAGTGATAAACAAGATTCTCAACATGTTGAATTGATAAGCTTTAATGTAATTATTGGAAAATGGCTGCAAAATTCATCACCAACTTTTCACCATTACCATTACCTTGTTTCAATAGGCTTCATCCTGGCAACATTTGTCAAATTATTCAAATAAATAAATTACCTTGATTAGAGTAAGATATTTTACTGAACAAACATTATCTGTATTGAAGAATAAGATAGAAGTGATTTGTAATAAATTGTTGTAGTTTTTATTTAAATTATTCTATTTCAATAACCTCTTAATTCGATAATTTTATTATTAAGAACATCGGTAGCCTAATAATCACCAGTATAAGAATTTTTGTTACATCAACTTTTCAAACAGAAAAATAAAAGCATTCATATAATTAATTGGTGTAATTCATGCTTTCTGTAACCAAGAAAAGATGTTAACTTTTTCTTAAGTAATTGTTTCATACGTATGCTATGAAGATATACTATCATTTTCTACATCCATTATGAATATAATACTAAAATTCCTGTGTAAATTTTCAGAGAACAAACCCAACTGAGCATTAATGTGTCATGTATCTAGCTCTTATAAAGTATGCAGAAATTCTACATACTCTATATAACTATATAAACTATAATACTTCTACATACTCGTGCATATAAATCATGCCTCATATAGTTTTCATAAGCTGAGAAGATACGTTGTTACAGTACTTTCCATAACAAACGACGGGTCTTCTAGTTCGTGTTCCATAGAAATGTTGACAGCATGGAAAATCCCGCTCTTAACCCAACTATTTTGATATATATACCTCTGGGTAATATCTATATACATATTTCCCAGGATACAGTATAGGAACTGCATCATAAATAATAAGCAAACATCGTATAGTATGTCCAAGCAAAGAAGACCCTCTGGCAAGATAGGGAAATGACTCGAGTTCGGTCAATTTCGGTTGAAAAATTATCAATTTGATCTCAAATTGTAGGAAACCATTTGATCTACTATTAAGACTACATTCTCAGTTCTTGAACAAATATTGATCAAGATGGAGTCATTTTCCCATCTTGCCAGAAGGTCTTCTTTGCTTGGACAGACTATAGTAAACTAGGGATTTTAATATGGCTCTTGTTCATACTTTCACGCAAGCTTTCAGCGGGTACTTGAAATTGAATATTTATTCGCTGCTGAATATTATATTTTCAACAGTTTTAAATCATGATGGATGAGATGTGAAACCGTTACTAGAGTGAGCTATATTCTGGGATTATTTATTTATTCATTCACCACGAAATTGAAATTATTTAAAGTTTTTTTACAAAGCTAGAGTGATTGAACTAGTATGTGATGATTAAATATCACAAATATTCATCACAAAATTGAAATTATTTGAATTTTTTGATTTGATAATCGAATATCGAACACAGGAGTCGAACTACATTCATTTTATGATGAATGACACACTTACTTTGAAATTATTTATTTGTTCATCACATTTTTAAAATTAAAATTACTATTCTCATTTTTCTTTTGTAAAATAGGAGTGATTCAACTAGTATCATAATTCATACTGGTATTATCATGAATCAATTACCACACTGGTGATGATAATCCTCCGATTTCATAATGATAATTTGAAGAGCAATTGAGTGAATCATAAATCAAACAATGAAAAAACACAGTGAATATAATGTGTTTATTACTTTTATAATTAATAAATCTCAAATTGAGAGAAACTTTTTGACTACATGTCTGTGTTTTTATCATAATAAGTTTATTATATTTATGCGGATGGATGAATAAATGAATGAATAATCACTCAATGATTAATGAGATTAGAGAAACCATTATACTTTTATATATTCTGGAATAGTGTTTATTTATCACAAACGCATAGTTATTAAAGTCACAAATTCATAGTTATTGAACCAGTTTTACGTTCAGATGGTTTTATGTCCAGATGGTTTTCAAAATGTGTAAAGATGCTATCAATAAAACAAATGACCAGGAATAACATTACAGTGATTTGATAGGTTTTTCCAAATTTTTTGGATTTTATTCCATCATGTTAGGACTATAAGAAATCCATAGAAATCAATTATGCACTCAATATGCATTCAAAACATGCAAAAAGAGCTTCCTTGTTGTAACAGTCTACAGCTAGAGAATAATCCTACTTCAGAGAAAAGACTGGACATCATGTTTTGTAATGTACTTGAGAAAAGGGAAGCCAACACACATTCAAGTTAAAAGTGGGATCAGTGCAGAAGCAACAGACGATCTGGAGAAAAACTGGAGAAAAGCTGGAAAAACGAAAATAAAAAGCTTCTTAGTGCTGCGTGACGACTGTACGATGCTAAGAAAGGTGGAGGTGGGAAAGTATCGGAGAAGAAACAGAAAGAAGTGAGTAGAGGGAAGGCAGGTAGAGGAGGAGTGGGGAGGGCTGATGGGCGAGGAGTAGTAGGAGGAGGAGGAGAAGGAGTAGAAGAAGAGAAAGGGTATGAACAGGTGACAGAAATCAAAGTGACCATACGATGCCAAGGAAGCTCCATGAGAAAGATGCTGGAGGAAATAAGCAGGAGGAGAAGGAGGTGATTAGGGAGGGGTGGTGATAAAGGAAAAAGGAGGAGGAGGAGGAGTAAAAGAAAGGAGAAAGGAATGAGAGAGATTAAGAGGAAGCTAGGAGGGTAAAAGATCAGAGTGACTAGTTGATGAGAAGTGTTGGTGGAAAAGAAAATCATGAGAGGTGATGCGGGGCGAGGGGGCGAGAGTTTGGGGAGGAGGAGGGGGAGGAGGAGGAGGGGGAGGAGGAGGAGGAGGAGGAAGAGAAGGTGGAGGATGAGGAGGAGGAGACGAAAATCAAAGTGACCATGCGATACCAAGAAAAATTCATGTGGGAAAAAGGTGGTGAATAGAAGGAGAAGGAGATTGAGGAGGAGGATGGAAATAAGGAGGGTAAAAAGATAAAAAACTGAGCAAAAAGAGGAGGGATTGAAGGTGGAGTAAGAGAAGGGTGGGAAGGAGGAGGAAGAGGAAACAAAAATCAGAGGGACCAGATGATGCCATGAAAGGTGTTGGTGGAAAAGATCATCATGACGGAAAGAGATGATGATGAGGAAGAGGTGGAGGAGGTGGTGGAGGTGGAGGAGGAGGAGGCGGAGGAGTGGGGGGAGGAGTCCAGAGGGGGGGAGTAAAGAAGGAAAAAAGAAGGAATCAGGACAGAAAGGAAGTGGAAAGGGCGATTTGGTGTCCTCATCCTAATCTAAACAACCTGCTTGTCTGTGGACTGCTTCTCAAGTACATGCTATATTCTGTTTAAGCAAAGAAGACATTCTGGCAAGTTGGGAAAATAACTCCAGGTCGGTCAATATTGGTACAGAAATTCTAAGTTTGGTCACAAATTGTAGGACACATTCTGATCTACTATTTGAGATAAAATTTATAATTTTTGAATCAATATTGACTGAGCTTGAGTCACTTCCACATATTGTCAGAATGTCTTTTCGATTGTCTTGAACAGACTATAGTCAAGAGTCTTTCCGGAAACCACTTGGACATTTGCGAAAATAGATAGGAGAATCTGTGAGTGTGGTCCTATCCTATATGGGCTTTGAAATCAAAGATGCTTTGAAAAATTTGGAGACGAAAATGAAGAAAATATACTTTTTCTATTTGTGAAAAATTGTGAGGAATGGAGATAAGTAGGTGAACAAGAAAAAAGGAATGAACGGAAGAAGTTTCTTTCAAAAGTGAAAGGAAGAATGAACGAAACAAGAAAAGATGGAATAAGTGAGAAAGAAGACATTTAAAGGAATCTATAGAGATTTAATCATGAATCTTCTTATTCATTTATTATCATTCCTTATCATCTTATTAAAGTTTTTATTTTCTTGATAATCTTATGTTACATTATATAACATTATTTTATGTGCATTATATAACATTATATGATTGAATCGTGTTGATGATATCATATAACTAGTTAGATGCCTGATGATAAAAATACATAATGAAAATATGTATAATTAGATGAATATAATTAATTTAAAAATGAATGTTGAGGATATTAAATAGCTATTTATGTATTAAGAGCGTAATGCGCGACTTTATCGCTCGCGCAAAACAGTTATCACTCGACGCGTAGCGTAATTTTGCAAGAGCAATAAAGAAGCATTACGCGCGAATTACATACAATATTTCTCCTACAACTGCACAAACCTGTTAATCTACAGTTTTTGCAGTCCTCAAACACTGCAAACTATTAAATTACTCTTGTGTAATTACTGGTACAGGTACAATCAGACATTGTCGACTTTTGTAAGGTTATGTTATGACTCCACCTGACCCACTTTTGGCGAGCCATGATCAGCTGATTAGCGAGCGTAAAGTAACTCTACTGTTCATGCGCAGTTGCTTAGCGAGCGTAAAGTAATTCTACTGAGCATGCGCAGATGGTAAGCGAGCGTAATGCAGATTCTCCTCAGAAATGGGCTTCTTTACGAGGAGAATTCAGCTTGTGAAATCTTTTTTTACGCGCAGTTGTAGAAAAAAACAGTTATGAATTTTAGGAGTATATTGTACAAGTTGGAGAAAAATAAATAAATATTGAAATAATGAATAATGATTGAGGAGAGAATAATTAGAGACATACTAAATAAAGAATATAATGATAGGGGAATCAAAAAACGGTAATATGGTGGAGAAGGAAGAGAAGACATTCTTATTATAGAAGAGATATGAGTGAGGCTACAAAATAAACGGTAAAAGAAAATAATTATTCAGTTAAAATAATAAGGTGAAGATGAGGAAATGGAATGAAAAGGAAAATGACAAGCAGAAGAAGAGGAAGAAGAAGAAGAAGAAGAAGAAGAAGAAGAAGAAGAAGAAGAAGAAGAAGAAAAAGAAGAAGAACCAAACCACATAGGAAGAGAATCAAAGTGTATGGTATCTGTAGGTGATTTCTTTGGTAAATCGATGTGAAAGAAGAAAAGAGACCATGTCTTCTTCTCTTATCAACATGACACGGGGATGACCTTTGCAAGAAAAGCAATCGAGAGAAGAAAGAGATAGCAAAGAGGAGAGAAAGAGAACAAAAACTGGGACAGTTTAGATAGCATTTACTAACTGAATGAAGAAAGAGAGGGCAAAGAAGGAGGAAGAAGAACTAAAAATAGACAGAGAGAGATTTCAAAGAGCATACACTACACTAATTCAATGGGTAAAAGAGAGGAGAAAGAGAGGGAAAACAGAAAGAGGAAGTGTTTAAAAGAGTTCAGAGAGCACACACCACCTCAGTAATCCGTATAAGTGGCTTCAGTAATCCGACACGATGCATTCTACCGAGACGCCATAAGCTCGATAAACATAAGCACCGCAAAATGCAGTATAGTGTTGTCTTGTTATTGGAAGAGATTTTTCTCAGCGTATGGAAGGTTTTTCCAATGAGATTCTCTTACAGGTTGTTCTTGTTATAGTCTCCCCAAGCAAAGAAGACATTCTGCAAGATGAGAAAATGGCACCTTCTCGGTCAATATTATTTAAAAAATTATAAATTTGGTCTCAAATTGTAAAAAACATTTTTTCCACAATTTTATCGGAATTTGTAATTTTTTGAAAAATATTGTCATTTTCCCATCTTGCCAGAATGTCTTCTTTGCTTGGACAGACTATATACGTCGTGCCAAAAATTAAGGCGAATAGCAAATGACTGTTATTGATTCTCAGCTCTGTCAGAACAGTCTGAAGCTGTCTCCGAAAGTAAATTAAAATTGCTGAGGTCACTCTCATTCCAATGTATCCTCCCAGACAGCGCGCTGACTGTCCTAACAGAGCTGAAGATAAAGAAAATTAATTCGCCAACCACCTTAAATTTTGACACCATATCTACAGAGTTCTATACTCTGCATACTGATTATAAAGACTGTATAGATATCGAGGTTAATATGCTCTGAGTGGTTCCAAAAGTAGGATCAAGATGTTGCTGCTTTTTAAAATGGAAATAGTTTGTTTTTTATCTATTAAAGCGATAAAAAAAACAATGTAGTTTGCGCAAGCTGAGAAGATACCCCGTTTCGTTGTGATGTTCATCTTAACAGCGTGTCTTCTCAGTTTGAATGAACTATAATTCAAATGATAAAGTTTGTTGGGTGGAGCTTCGATGTTGAAGATAATAAATTAAAAATACCATGAACGCCTACTGGATACGAAACATTGGATTAAAAAAAATTGATTATGTTTTCATATATGTTAAACCTACATGAGTTCAACACAAAATTCTAAGACAATTGGATTTCATGAAGCGTTGCTCAAATCAATAGATATAAAGATGTACATAATAATCTAAGAAATATACCCCATATTAGTTTGAATTATGAATAAGTTCCCACAACGTATTTCTATAGACCTTGAATTATTGAATTGTATTTTATTTTTAATTATTTTTTCACTCATTACAATCAATAGAAAAATAGATCAGTCAATTTCCAAGTTTTTTGTTCTTTTGTAGTAATCTATTGTTGTTATCTATTCTATGAAGTTCTTTTGTAGTTTCCATAGAAAGGAAATTAAATGTTACTTTATAGCATAATAACTCACCATTTGAAAAAAAATAAAATGAGTCTGCTATAGGCTATTAAATTCTCCGTTATTTTCCAATAATGATACAATAATTTATTCCAAATCTGAATTTTAGGAGGAAATGAATGGTGTTGACTAATTATTTATAAGACTGATTATTAAGACTATTATTAAGAGTGATTCTGAAAAAGTCTATATTATTATTTATTTAGCGTATGGCTTTTAATAGTGGGGAGACCCAAGTGTTGTTTCACTTCGCTAGATAACCTCATTTTCCACAAACGGAGATATGAGTTATAGTTCTTTTAAAAAGTTTATTTTAAAACATAATTTTTGATTTCAAAACATTGTTGACTGAAGCACAAGTTGCTAAAACTGAAGCACTTCACAAAATCACTACACCATGGCCGAAAATATTGAATTTTCACTAGAAATTTAGAGCACGAAAATAAAAATGTATTAAAATAATAGGTCTATATTTATTCGTAATATTTGAAAAAAATTGACAATTGATATGAAATGTGAAAGTCCTAATTCTTAAATACTTTAAGATTCTATATGAAAGCAAACATCAAGGATTGTTTCAAGTGACTTACGGACCGTCACCTATTGTGGTGTATTTGTCAAGAACACAACGGAAAAACCAGCTCAGGACTGCCGTTATAATAACTCTTTGTTGTCATAATTTATTCACGACTTAATCTTCATCCATGACAATGAAAGTAGTTCCAAACAAGGAACAAGTAATTGCACGCAGTAGCGTACCAAAACTTTTTCAGGGAAAGTATTTTACTTCCGAAAAGAAGAATAGGTGGGAAATAAGGAGGAGAAGTAAAGAAGGATGAGAAGAGGATGAGGAGGAGAAGGAGAATAGTAAGAAGAGGAGGTGGTGAAGGGAAATGAGGAGGAGGAGAAGGACAAGGAGGAAAAGGAGAAGGAGAAGAAGGAGGAGGAAGCAAACTTGAACATTATTTTTTCGAGTGGGAACGAAAATTTATGATAGCATCCACTGAAAACCGAACCGACGCTAAGTTTTGGGAGAGAAAAGGCAGGAAGTTGGAATGAAAGAGAAAGAAGAAGAAGAAGAAGAAGAAGAAGAAAAAGAAGACGAAGAAGAAGAAGAAGAAAAAGAAGAAGAAGAAGAAAAAGAAGACGAAGAAGAAGTTGTAGATGATGTGACAGAGATGATGAAGATTCTCTCAAGAGAAAGTACTCATTTCAAGAACATAGTCTACAACAATTATGACAGGTATAATGATAAGGTACCATTCATTGTTCTGATGCACATCAGTTATTATAAAAAATGTCCTAAAACTGGAGTGACTTTCCTGACTTCTCTGATAATGTTAGTTTTTCTTAGCTCTTTGTCAGTTTTTGGATATGTGATAGCTTTTTTCTACTAGTACACTTTCGACATCTTTTAACTTTTGCAGCTGATATTTCCAATTATTTACCATTATATTAAAATATAATGTAATATTAATATTTTGATGAAATAGATCGAAATCAACTGTTCACTCTGTATCAACTTACATATAGCTTCAATCTTTTGACTTTGAATTTGACCTCTTTAGATATTAAGGCGTTGTTCATGTAAACTTCAACATTATTTTCTAAAAAAATAGTGACCAGGCTCGTGAATTTCACTAATAAAACACTTGAATCACATTTTCAAATTTTGTAAAATGGTCCAGTGTTGCTGTTTCAATTTCTTTTTCGCTACACTTCACGGAAATAAGCTGCTTACCAATCCCTATGTAGACTAGGAAGTCGTCATTTACATACATAATCAATCAGCTGTTGTCCTCGAGCGGAAAGAAGTCCTTTCCATACAAGGACCATCTCTTTCCAAGCGTGCTCAGCTGACGCCATCTAGCGAGAGAAAGTTCAACAACAATGGACCATCACTTGCTTTGAAACTGCCAGAAATTTGTCAAAAATAAGAAACTTTGTATTGCTATTGTACAATTTAGGATGATCGTACAAAAACTATCATGAGCTTAAACATTTCTGGACTAAGAAACTCGAGTATCCTGATAGTTATTAAGTGATATCCATTTGATTAAATCAAAAAAATTGTGATGCAAACTTTCAATACTTAGCAGTTCAGCTTACTCCAGATTCAGCTCAGCCGAAGCTAGTATAGTAAGTTATCTGGTCTTAGCTGTTCTTAGATTTCATTAATCCTATTTGTTTTGTTCATTCATGAAAATAGATAGATAATATTTATTTGAAGTGTAGCGAAAAAAATTATACACAACCCGCCCAGGAAGTTTTTTATGGTATTCGGAATTATTCCCAGGCTCGGCAAGCCTCGCCCGGGAAACTATCCTCATACCGTAAACTTTTCCTTCCCAGGCTTGTGGCGTAATGTACTATTACAATTTTATTTGTGCCCTGGTCAGTTGTTTCATGAAAATGCTGTTGATTATTGATAGTTAAAACTCAAAGAAACCCAATTTTACTTTATACTTACACTATTCATTCATTTTTCACTATCCATAATATATTTATTGTTCCATAGAAAACTTACAACAATTACTGGCTGCTGGAATATAGTTGACAAACTTCTATGGGCGTTATGGCCAACTTTTAAAAGCCAAGTTGAAGTTCGTCGAATGAACACGAATGAACAGACGAGCTAAACGACGAATTTGGAAGTTCGACGAACTATTAAAGTTCGACGAGTCCTAATCGGTGCCCCTAGATCGGAACAATGGGCTAGCATAGTAAAGGAGGCGAATGATATTCATTGGAGAAGCAATAGAGAACAGATGTCGGTTATCGTGTAGATATGGACTTTATTGCTGGAGAAGGTAATGGAGGAGGTGATGGGGGTGGAGGAAAAATGAAAGAGGAAGAGAAGAGAAGGAGGAGGAAGTAAGAGGAAAGTGGTAATGATGTAGAGCAAGATGACTATATTTAATAAAAGTAGAAGAAAATGAGAAGAAGGAGGAGAAGGGAGCACTGGCGGCTCGTGCCCACGAAACAGGTGAAGTGCCCGTATGTTTCACTGTACAGCACTGTACAGCAAGAGCCGCCAGTGGAAGGAAGTTGGAAGAAGAGACGGGTGGGGAATAAATTGGAGATAATATAAAATTGGATTAGATTTTTCTAATTAGTGGAGATTGATGGTTATTTTAGCGAGTTGATTTCCATATTGGTGATCTTCAAGGTCTATGGTATCTATGAGACTTTTCTAGACTTATAAGATTCATGGGATTTTCAGTGATGGTAATTTAATGCAGATCATGTTGGATTACATTTTATCATTTGATGTGGATAAATTAACGGAAAATTTAAGATGAAGTGGGAGAAGAAGAGATAGGATGGAACGAAGGAGAGGGAATGGTCACGCAGGGAAAGAGGAGAAAGGACTTAATAGAAGAGGATTCAGTCAAAAAAGGAGAAGAGAGGTAAGAGAAATTCAAGGAAAAGAAGAGTTAGAGAGTTATCGGATGAATAGTATAAGAGGAGTTCAGGGATAGTAGAGAAAAGATAAAGAGAAGAGATAAAGAGAAAAAGGATGAAAATACGAAGGTAGATGGAACAGAAGAGGTAAGAATAGAAGTATGTACTGGAAGAAGAGAATGTACAAGTAACATGATTACAGTACGGATGAAATACAAGAATATAAATTATTATTACTCATAATAATAATCCAAATAATTGGCTTCTCAAAAATAAATAATAATAGGAAGAAGGGAATGAAGCGGGAAAAAGATAGAGGAAGAAAAGGGGCAATACAACAGCAACAATGAAATGTTAATCTGGAGATGTAGTTGATGAATAATTACAAGAATAATCAGGCTAGTTTATAATAGTTAGGCTTTGTAGAAGAAAAACGGAATTGGAAAGACAGCAGTAGAAAGAGCTGTAAGTTTGAGAGTTGTATGGGGAGTCAAAAGTTAGGACATTAGAGGTTTGTCTTGAGTTGTCGAATTCCTCGCCTCAAAAGCTCGACTACAACAAACTTCAAATTCCCTATGTCAGCACATTGCTTTCATTCTGGTATATAGCTGGCACCAAAAAGTTAGGCTGTTTCATCTGCTCCTTGCACACTCCAACAGCTGATGTTGTCAATTGAAGTTGTCATTCAGCAGCGCCTAGATGATGTTGTCAAGATCAAAAGAAATAGCTATTAGTAGGATAAAATTAAGGTAATTGGAATAGAGCAACTAGAATAGGTATCTATTCTAATTACCTTAGAATAGGAGACCTTAGAATAGGATACCATCACGTATAGGAGACAAACGAAAACGCCTAACTTTTTGGCGTCAGCTTAACCATTACATCTATATTATATCTATATTCTATAAAGCTAATTCTGATTTTTTTTTCAATAAAAAAATGATACATTCAGTTGAACCAATGAATGAAATTTATTTTTTAAACAAAAATTACATTATTTTAAACCAAAAATAATGTTAATAAAATTGGTTGTTTGAATATTGATGTATGGAATTTTTCCATAATGAAAGAACTAAGAAGTTGTCGAAAGTTGAAAGCTAAGAAGTTAATAAAGTGGATTTAGACAACTTCTTAGTTCTTCCATTATGAAAAAATAATGTTGATTATTTTCCAAAACTATTCAATATTTAAATTTCACTCGTATACGAAGACTTCAACGCAGGAAGTCACACGAATAAGTTTAGTGCCAAAGTGAAAAGTTCATAAGCAGAGTACCTATCCTTTTTTACTCAATATGTGAAAAAATTTATTAGTTATTAACCAATATAGAATACTAAACCAATGGGTCATACCTTCTCTAACTACTTGTATCAGTTTAAGTTAAAATAGAATAGCTTATTAGTCTCCTACTAGGTGCTATATTAATGAATTAAAAAAATAGATAAATTTCTCACTCTGATGCATTCCTTATTTTAATTAATTTTTTCAAATTCATGAATTTTTTATTCAACATGGTTTCTGAATAGAAAATATCTGTGTTGATAATTGCTACGATATATTTTAGTACTATGATAACACAACCCTATCATTATGAACTAAACCACACGGCATTGTTTTTTTATTATTAGAGAATTAATATCATGAAGTTTTATTCTTATATAATTATATTTTTATGGAGCCAAATTGATAATTTTTGAACCAATATTGACCAAGCTGGAGTCATTTTCCCATCTTGCTAGAATTTCTTCTTTGCGCGGACAGACTACTTCCTTCCTCCAATAGACGAATCATTCCTTGTAGATGCTGTTGAAACGAATCTTATCACTGATATCAAGGATCTTCACGTTTGTTCTCTCACATGTACACTCTATCTTCCAATAATTTCCTTCTTATTTTTCTTCTTCTTCTTCTTCTTCTTCTTCTTTTTCTTCTACTTCTTTTCTCCCTCCAATTCAGTTTAAGAAAGATCTTCCTCATTAATTTCGTTGGCCAGCATTTTGTCTGCCCCCTTCTTTTCCAATAGTAATTAGTTTCGTCGAAGTTTTCTACCGTATCAATCAGTTTGGTACAAGCTGTTAGCGATCCTTATTCATCGATGAAGACCCATGAAGCAATCTAGTTTGTAAGAGAGTTTTTAAGAGAGGATTCTTGAGAGGAAAAGAGGACGATTTATCTAGATCGATGAAATTTCTTCAAGTAGTCTACGATTCACAGTTTCATCTGTCTCTTGTAAGTGTTGTAACTCACCAACAGCCGATGTGAATCATCTATTGTCTTCTCTGATTTGAAATAGATCATCTAAGCACAGGAAAATGTCAACTCTTATTGGTCACATCAGCTTTTGAAGCACAAAAGGAACAAACGAAACCGCCCAACTTTTTGGCGTCAGCTATTCCAAACAGAAGATTCCTAAGAAATTGTTTCCAATTGAAATATTCCCAGTGAACCCAATCGAACGCAATGATACGCATTTGTGAAGAAAACTATTAAATTATAGTATCAAACTTGGAGACATAAATCCTATAGAATTTCGAAATACTATAGAATATTCTCTAGAATAAAATGCAATAAAATAACAAGAAATAAGAGCACAATGAAATATTCATACTTGAAGGGCATGGTGATCTATGATGGAAATGGACCTGAAATTGGAGTAAAATCTATATCTATAAAAGCGAAATGGCACTGACAAACTGACTGACTGACAGACTGATTGATCACCAGAACTAAAAATCCACTGAACCGACTGCGTTCAAATTTAGCAGGCATGTTCAGTTGGACGTTTAGACGTGCGCTAAGAACGGATTTTAGGAACTTTTCAAGTATACGCGAAATATTTAAGTTTTTCTATAGTTTTTCGGGGTTTTCTCAATTTTTTCGAGAACCAATCGGTAGAAAATGTTGATACTTGGTAGGTAGGTTCAGATAGGGTCTAGAAATGTTGTGTTAAGATATTTTTGAATTCCGTTCAAGATTACGCCAGTAATCAGGTTTTTCAAAATTGAAGATGTTATGTGGGTTGCATATCTTCCGCCTTGATACAACCAATCCTTACTGCAAATTCAATGGTTCAGCGAGATTATAAACTAATTTGGAAGATATTCAATCAAGTTTCAAACTATGTCTGATATAGTTCCCAAGGTTACGCTCAATATCAGCGTTTTACTATTTTTCGGAATTTTCAGAGTGTTTTTTTCGAGAATAAATAGGTAGAAAATGTCGAAATTTGGTGAACAGGTTCAGATTAGGTCTAGAAATGCTGTGTTCAATGAATTTTGAATCCCTTCTGAACGGAATTTGCAGGCGAGCGAAGCGAGCCTGTTTGTCTCAGCTTACACTGACAGAGGTTATGCAGGCGAGCGAAGCGAGCCTGTTTGACTCACTGACACTGCTGATACTGTCGGAAGTCCAGGGGGCGGAGCCCCCTGTCTAGGCGGAGAAGGCGAGCGAAGCGAGCCTGCCGGCTAGTTATAAAATATAATCATCCTGGGTATACCAGTATTCACTCAAAAGTGGAAAATTACCACATGAACTGAATTTAAGGGAAAATATGGGTGGAATATTTTGATTGAAAATTTACGAAACATGTACTCAGGATATGCAATAGAGATACAGAGTCCGAAATTGATATAGGAGAGGAGGTTATTATAGCTTAGAGACATTTGAAATGCTCATGAATCGCCGTCATATTGTTAATAAGCTGATTCTATTTCTCACGGTTTAAGAATTAAAAAAAAAATTAAACAAGGTCAGGAAGTTGAGATAAAAATAGCCACAATGTTAATGAGACATCAAGTTTCAGAAAGCCAATATTCATTTTCCCCTGATTTTTGGCATTGTCAGAAGGAGCTCGCCTCACATTGCAGCCCCACGTTGCAAATATTCTGTATCAATAAGCTTCCTTCCCGTACGATTGCGTATCAGTTTTGAACTTTCAAACAATAAAAAATCTGCATTGTAAAAAGGCTTTTGAGAAGCAAGAAATGAAATGCAGTAGAAGAGATACGAGTGATTCTTTTAAAGTATGTGTATGAAGAATGTGAAGTAAGAAAGAAAATATTCAATAGAAGAGAAAGCGAATTCAAGGAGAAAGCACCCTAATGTCTGTAACCTTTTCCGTCTGAGAAATGTTAGCTTTAGTCTCTCCAAGCAAAGAAGACATTCTGGCTGGATGGAAAACTGACTCCAGCTCAGTCAATATTGGTTCAAACTCACAAAATTGGTCTCAAATTGTAGGAAACATACTCATCTACAATTTTATATCATTTTTGAAATTTATGGAGTAATATTGACTAAGCTGAGGTCATTTTCCCATCTTGACAGAATGTTTTCTTTGCTTGGACAGATTATAGCAGCATCTTAAGGTCACGATACCTTATCTTGAGCTCTAGCAGAGGTCGGCGCTATTATAGTCTGTCGAAGCAAAGAAGACCCTCTGGCAAGATGGGAAAATGACTCCAGCTTGGTCAATATTCGTTCAAGAATAATTAATGTGGTCTTCATAGTAGATCAAATTGTTTTCGACGGTTTGAGATTAAATTGATAATTTTTGAACCAATATTGACCGAGCTGGAGTCATTTTCCCATCTTGCCAGAGGGTCTTTTTTGCTTGGACAGACTATATACCGCCAGCCATGCTATTAATGGTGTCAGCTTCGTTAATAATTAGCGGTGCTAGAAAGATGCTTATAATGCTTAAACGCAGATGCGTGTTTCGTATAAAGAGACGCCTAATTTGCTTAGTCGTTGAATGATTTTTTTTCAATCTCAACGTGTATGGCTTGGTAGATACAGATTTTATCAGGATACATTTAGATTTTGGGACAGAAAGACAGTTTTTAATGCGATATGATAGCAGATTGATGATTGAATAGAATGAAATGTTTTTTCTTGAATGAATCTAATAGACTGATCAAAATCAATACAATGTTTGGAAAAGGAAAACAAAAGCAGAAGGATACTGATTCTGCTCTACCTAGGAATTTGGATGAAAATATTTCTGATCAAAACGATTTTTAATTGGTGGAAGTGACTATAAGAAGTTCTATAACCCAATAACGTAGGCCTACTGTTTCGCATTCTTATGTATTGTATACGTGATAAGCAGAAGCCTACAGTGATGAATGAAAAATAACTTAAGGTTATCGACATTGAACGGAACTGTCACATTGCACCGTATTTTAGCATTAAAATATCAAAAATTTTAATTCTTTTTAAATTCTTTTATTAGTTTGCTTGAAAGCACATGAGGAAGGGAATAATCGATTTCCAAAGAAAAATATTGGGAATCGTCATAAATATTCCATTTCACTGGAAATAAAGATGTTTTAACAAAAAATCGGAATCTCAATAGCAAGCAAATTGAATATTTCAGCCATCTTCACTGCTCTACCCAACTTCCTTGAATAACATTTGAAATAGTTCCGAATTCAGACAGCAGATGGCAGTAGCAATAGGGTGACTTGCTTTGACTTCCATTGGACACGCCTCCAAGCTCCGCCTTTGATCATAATTGCCGAAATCATCGGTTAGAAAAGTTTCCAAATTCAACCAGTAGATGGCAGCAGTAGACAGGTGATGTTTCAGTTTTTACTTGGACACGCCTTCATGCCCCGCCTGCTCTTTCTTATTGGTTAACAGTGTTTTGCGAGTTCTGTCTTAGAAAATGGCTGCTAGCAAGAAAATTATGGATGGTGTATCATACACAAAAATTCACGCTGATTGACTATTGACGACCTCTATCTAATATAATATTAATTCTATTTATGTATTCTGCTGTAAGATTCTATCAAGTTACTATTTGAAGGATATTTTTATAGAATTCAGACTTAGTTTCACTTCTATCCTATAACTTTATCGGAAACTGGCTTGTGATTGGTCGACAGAGTGTAAGGTGGTTGTCAGCCAACAATAGAATTAAATTTGAGAGAGGCGTTTCTTGGCTTGTTTCATACATTGATCATGGTTTTTCAATTGATCAATTTATTCATTATGATGGATGAGTTCCTGTAGAAGAATTAATTTTTTGTAAATTCAAGTTGTTGGTAAAATGAGTTTTTTATAAAATATTGGAGAATTATTCTAATTCGAAATTTTTAAAATTCCTTTTTCGCATCAGCCGCCGCGGCACCCCTTGGCCGTAGCGCCCTGAGCAGTCGCACAATCCGCACACCCCACGCGAGGGGCCTGGAGATCACAACTGTAGTAGAATACAACGATATTGGATGAATCTTGAAATTTTATACGATCATTACCAATACTAAGTGATAATATTAAGAAAGAATAGCCTCTTAGATATCAATAATCAACAAGTAGCGAACTTTGTATACAAGAAATCACATTAAAAAGTCTTAACAATTCCTTCGTACTGTTAAAAATAAATTAGAATACATCATCTCCATAGACTAAAATAGAATAAAATGATCAAATAGAAGGGTTGGTTATCTCTGTTGTACACGCAAAAATGTAAAATCTTGTGTTAGCTCCACTCAGTTTCAAAGAAACACCTGAGAAACCTCATGCAAAAAAACAACAACGGAATTTTAAAATAAATATATAAATGCACCAAGTACTGATGCAACGAATACTTGAGCAGATTCTGGGTAAATTTCTCAAGAAAGCAAATAAGTATTTTGTTCCCACTCTTTAGCAGTCTTAAGTACTTCCAACACTCCTCAAACATCTTGAAAGAATATTTGAGAAATAGTTCCCCACTTTTAAAACTGCCATAAACGAATCTCACACAGCTATTAACAGCAACAAGGTAGAGCAGAGTCTGTCTAAGCAAAGAAGACATTCTGGCAAGATGGAAAAATGACACCAGATCCCTCAATATAAGTTCAAATATTATAAATTTGGCCTTAAATTTAAGGAAGCATGTTGATCTACAGTTTGAGACCAAACTTATAATCTTTGAATCAATATTGAAAGAGCTGGTGTCATTTTCTCGTCTTGCCAGAATGTCTCCTTTGCTTGGACAGACTAAAGTAGGCGACCTCATTTACATGCAAACATCGACTATAAAACGAATTGTTGAAAGGAACTGAAAGAAGAAAAGGAAGCAATAAGAGGAAGAAAGAATAAGAAGGGGAAGAAATCCAGGCAGAAAGTGAGCCATTAACATCTGTGCAGCAACGCTCGTTAACTCTTATCGCTGCAAATTAACAGCCGTTAAATGTGGCAACATCGCAACATCAAATGCTGCCAACCGAAATAAATTGTATTGTTATGACCAACTTCATAAATGGTGCGAGATTTGATATTGAGTCGCCAACTGTGTGTTTTATTAGGTGTCGTTTTGAAAATGTGATCACCCAGCAAGACTGGTGATTTTTTATTGAAAACGTAGTATTTCAGATGTTTTGCTGCAATATGTTTCAACACAACATAGTTAGGACCGTATTACAGGGTGATATTTCAATGAGCTTCCTTGAATATTAAATTTGAGATTTTATGGATGAGACAATATTTTTGTCTATTCTGTTACTATTTTTGTATAGCTCGCGCAGAGTTGAGAAGACACTCAGCATTACATTCTACATTGTAACGACATTGTAACGTCTCTTCAGCTCGCGAGATCTATACCAAAACATGTTGTAAAGAAGACTCCAACCAAGGTAGCAGATTAATAGATCTTCAAAAGAGGTGAAATAAGATGAATTTATTACTGAAATTATGTACGAGTAATACTGTGATATTGTAATACAGTAATACAGTAATACAGTAACACAGTAATACAGTAATACAGTAACACAGTAATACAGTAATACAGTAATACAGTAATACAGTAATACAGTAATACAGTGTGACGGAATGGCTTTATTTGAGCAAATTAATAAGACAGTTGTACCTGCTCTAGTTGTAATCTCAAACGTTTGAATATTCCGCTCAGCCACCACGTGATCTAACTGAGCGTGACGTCAAAATTCATTCACTGCTCAAGCAGCTGACTTCTTCTGTCACTGGTCAGACGACCATAACCTAAAATCTTGGGAAGGTTCAATGATTCGAACCATGAAATTAAAAATAAAGTTAGACAGTAAGTAAGGCCAGAATAACTCATATTATACCATAAAAGTACCTGAAATAATTTAGATTTAGTCCTAAGATCATTAAATATTGTATATTACTGCTTTAATTGTTGACCAAGTTACCTTATCAGTCATGTGAAATTTGACACTAGCATCACATATGCCGGCTAGTCTACTTGCCGGCTGCTATCATTTGATAAGGAGCAACTCTAGCCACTAAGTTTAAATGTATTTCAGGGCCTAGATTTAATATTTAAGTATTTTATGTCAACGTGGTTGTATGTTTGCGTGTTCTTTCTCCCGCCAAAGTAAATGTTACCTCAGCTCATAAATTAATTTTAAAATTATTATTTTCTAAAATCATCAATTTATAATTAAAACAAAGCTCATTCCTTCCCTTATTTGTCTGTGCAGTTTTACTGCTTATTTTTGTGTTTAATGTGCTTTTGCTTGTAATATATTGCCGAATTTTGGCATTTTTGGCTGTTTGGCCCACTGAATTAAAATATTAAAGGCTGTGATGAGGACTTCTTCCTGAAAGAAGACTTCCTCACACAGACCAGAGAGACTTGCTACCTGAACCTGACCAAGGAAGGAGGGCCTTCAGCCAATTCCCTATCAATTATTCTAAAAATGTACAGCACTAAGTTAAAGTTCCTAATATTATTATTGCACATTAAAACTAAAGTTCCTAAGTTTTTGAATGATCTAACAAGTGTGTATTGCCAAGCCGATGGAATAAGATGAAATTCACGGAATATTCCATATGATGTCTGCCAGTCGCCACCTCATGGGACCAACACCATAACGAGTGAGTGCGAAATTTAATTAAGTCCTGATCAGGCACATGTGCAATCAGTGCGCGTATAAAGGCCTAAAGTGAATTATAACCATCGAAATTTAAATAGAGTGAATCAGAAAACCTAAAACTCATATTATGTAAGGATTGTTCAAAAACCCAACCATAGACTCAAATATTCCTCATTTGTCCAAAAATTATTCATTATCAAAAAGACCCTATAATTCAATTTCTATTTCACATATTCTTGCCTTGCATGGCCATAATTTCATAAAATTTAAATTGTTCAATAAATCAACAGTTATTATTTAAAATCTGTGTCACAAATCAGTTGAATTCCTTGCTTTCTAGCTTAGTTTATTTAATTTATTTTCCAGCAGTAAATAATAACTTTTCAGACGAATTTAGTGCCCCTCCTCGCCCAAAAAATCACAGAAATTGTCTGGGTTTGTTGGGGGATGTTGGGTGCTGTTCTTCTGAGAGTTTTCTTTTTCTCATTGTATGTCACTCGATCTCACATTCTCTAAAAGCCTATATATATCCGGAGCATCACATCAGAGAGAGAGAGAGAGAGTGAACATTACAAAAGTTATACAGTTATACAGTAATACAGTAATACAGTAATACAGTAATACAGTAATACAGTAATACAGTAATACAGTAATACAGTAATACAGTAATACAGTAATACAGTAATACAGTAATACAGTAATACAGTAATACAGTAATACAGTAATACAGTAATACAATATAGTAATACAGTAATACAGTAATACAGTAATACAGTAATACAGTAATACAGTAATACAGTAATACAGTAATACAGTAATACAGTAGTAATACAGTAATACAGTAATACAGTAATACAGTAATACAGTAATACAGTAATACAGTAATACAGTAATACAGTAATACAGTAATACAGTAATACAGTAATACAGTAATACAGTAATACAGTAATACAGTAATACAGTAATACAGTAATACAGTAATACAGTAATACAGTAATACAGTAATACAGTAATACAGTAATACAGTAATACAGTAATACAGTAATACAGTAATATAGTAATACAGTAATACAGTAATACAGTAATACAGTAATACAGTAATACAGTAATACAGTAATACAGTAATACAGTAATACAGTAATACAGTAATACAGTAAAATACAGTAAAACAATAATTACAGTAATACAGTAATACAGTGATACTGAAATACAGTAATACAGGAATTGAATTATGTATGTGTAAGTTCTTTCTTAACCAGAAATATGATAATCTCTGTTAATGGAAGTTTCTGCTGACTATTCTTAGATTAAATCAAAGTTGAACTCAGTTTTTAAACCAAACTAAAAATTAGGTTTGGAATGGTTTGCTCTGAGGGCCTTATACTTGAACATTCAGATTGAATGAATCAAAATTTGAAAAATGATAAAGTAAGTGAAGTTAATTCTGGGCAGTAGTAGTCAGCAAAGTTCCGAACGTCAGAATTATGTCCTATAAGAACAACCCCCTGGAGAATTGAATTCTCTTTCCAATGCCATAAAGAACGTGGAACTCTATCTATAAATAAATGCTCTATCTTCTCCAAGAGATTGATAAAAATGACATTGTTCTTATGGAGGTTGATTTTGCCGTTCGGCAATTTGCCGACCACTACCATCCACCCTTAAAAACTAAAAGTAGCTAAATTGCAAGGTTCTAGAATTACAGGGTAAATTCATTTTGTATAACAAAGTCTCCTCTTGATGAACTACGAAGGTTAAGAACATACTGTGGTTGTTCATGATATCTGATGTTTATAGGATAAATTTCTCAGCCAGTGTACAGCACATATAATTCCCATGTAATTTGATGTTAATCTGGTGTTAATGAGATGTAATGTTCCTCTGTTGTAACATCGTCTTAACTCAACAAATTAGTTGACAAATTATTATTCGGATCAAAAATCAATGTAACCAAGTCCAATCAACTTTCTATCTTTAAATTTATGAATATCTTAGCAATTCAAAATAATAACAACAATTATTCACAAGTAATCTCTAGTTCATTTTAGTAACAAAAACTCAATTATCAAACTGTAAGACAGCCCCCCAATATTCACTTGTTTCATCATCTCAACTAATTGACAACTAGGCCTAGATCATTCAAATAGCAGATTTAATTCTCCACTGAATAAATTATCTCCAGATTGATAAGTGTCTGAATAACTCCAGTACGGATTCTCTTGTTAATCAACTAATCTGAACAGCGAGACAAAATGCAAACCTCGGAACGCGTCTTTTACAAAATGGCGGAGAAGGAGAAGCGAGCCTAATTTGTCAAACATGGAGCCTTTTGCAGTCACAAAACACTAATCTTTTGTCCGTTTAATTTCCCGTTGGAGTTGTCAGTTCTCTCTCACCCGCCCTCTCTCTCACTCTCTCCCTCTCTCTCTCTCTCTCTCTCTCTCTCTCTCACGCTCTCTCACTCCCTCATACACACACTCTCTCTCTGCGTTCTCTTTGCATCTTTCTTATCATCATGCTTATTTGTTGGATCCTTCTTCTCCATCCTTTCCTTTTCCTGACATCCAACTGGTTTCTGCATCTCTTATTTCAGTTGTCGGTTCTCCCTTTCATGTTTTAACCATTCTTCCACTGCTCCAGCTTTCCCCTCTTTCAACATTTAACTGATCTTTGCATCTTTTCTCTGTGCTCTATATAATCATCTCATGTTCTAACTTATTTATTCACTTTGCGTATAACTTTTAATAGTGGGGAGACCCAAAGGTTGTTCCACTTCATCATAATAAAACCTAATTTCCCTGTACATGATACTCTATTATGTTATATGTATTTGTACATAAGCCATTTATGTTGAGGTTTACCGTTTACACTATAAATAACGGAGGACCGAATTGAATTACTTCAAATAAAGATTTATTATGAATTACAATAAGAGGTTTATATGAGGTATTGCTTTAATGGCAGTCGCGGTTCAACTGCACATGGATATGTTCAAGTTCTATAGGATGTAGCAATTCTTCTACACTTCAAATCAATTATTCTGAAACTTTTCCTTCTCCTATCATTCTGTTGTTCTCTTTATTCCCTTTTCACCTTCTGTTCGTTATCACCATCCATTCTCCCGACTCTACCTAACTTCCTAACTTATTCTCTGTTCCTCTATCTTTTGATCAAAAACCAGACAGGGCTCTACAGCAATTATACTTGTGGACTTCATAGATATATCTTTTGTATCGTAGAATTTTAATTCGATGTATAGCAAACGCCAAAAGTTATGCGTATTCGCACTTCATGTGCGATCCAACAGCTGATTTTGTCAACTAGAGTTGTAGTTGTAAAAACACGTTACTACGCTGTATTTTTTTATCCCACATGAATGAATTATAACTAGCGAATAGTTACATGTTCTCTTGTACTAATCAGTATATTCCTCCTCTTTCTAGTTTTATATTTCTCTTCCACCTCTTGTACTCATTTTCTTTCTCTTTGCACTTATTTTTGTTTATTTCTTCCTCTCACTCTCATCACCCACACTTCATTTCCTCTACTTTCAATATTTTTTGTCTTTACTGTTCACACTTACGTTTTCACATTTTTTCCTCTCCAGTTCCATGTCGTCATTGAATTTCCCCACTCATTATTTCCCCTTCTACTGTTCTTTGTCTTTCTCCTCTTCTCTCCTTCTCACACGCACATACGCACACCCATTTTACGACTTGTCAACGTTAAGAAATACGACGCAATTTACTTTTCGCTGATATTAACTAGGCCTACCACGACCATAACCTTTCCTATACAACCATTTTCGTACCTTATTTATTCTCTCCCTCATTCGTGCCCTACTCCCCCTTCTCATCCCTTCTCCTCCCCCCTCTTCCTCCTGTTTCCCCCCTTCATTCATTTTCTCCATTGTCCTTCCATTGTCCCTCTCTTTCGTTCCCTCTGTTTCTCCCGGTCATTGAAACTCATGGGAAAAACATATCTCTTTCCTTACTACCATCTCCCCCTCACTTCTTATCCATTATTCTCCCCTTTCTTCTTCTTCTTCTTCTCCTACCTCTTCTTCTTCTTCTTCTTCTTCTTCTTCTTCTTCTTCTTCTTTTTCTTCTTTCTCTTCTTCTTTTTCTTCTTCTTTTTCTTCTTCTTTCTCTTCTCCTTTTTCTTCTTCTTCTTCTTCTTTTTCTTCTTTTTCTTCTTTTTCTTCTTTTTCTTCTTCTTTTTCTTCTCCTTTTTCTTCTTCTTCTTTTCCTACTTCTTCTTCTCCTTCTATTCCTACTTCTTCTTCTTCTCCTTCTTTTCCTCCCCTTCTGCCTCTTCTCTTCCCTCTTCCTCTTCCTCTTCCTCTTCTTCTTCCTCTTCCTCTTTATTTGCCAACGCTCATAGCTCCAGCTCTCTTTAACTCTCTATCTTCTGTCCCACTCTAATTAAATACATTATAAACAGTGACCAGCATAAACAACCCCTATAAGAGTAAGGCCCTAAAATAACTTACGGCTCGTTTCAAAATTGTCCTCGTATGTTGCCGATTTGCTTTAGCAAATATCAAGCCTGAACCATTATATAGTCTATCCAAGCAAAGAAGACATTCTGGCAAGATGGGAAAATGAATCCAGCTCGATCAACATGAATTCAATTATTACAAATTCGGTCTCAATTCATTCAGAATGTTTCCTACAATCTAAGACCAAATTTGAATCAATATTGACCAAGAAGGAGTCTTTTCCCCATCTTTGTCAGAATGTCTTCTACGCTTGGACCGACTATACTAAACCCACAATGCGTAATAAAGTTTATACAATTCCTCTATCAGGAACTATAATTTATTGATAGTAGTTATACGTGATGAAGTTCATAGTTTTGTAATTTAAACTGTTGTGGAACACTTAAAAACATATTTCTCTATTTTCATTCAAATTTCATTATGAACCGCATAGCATTGTTGAAAATTCGTTCTATAATAGTTTAACCTGTAGATAAATTGAAAAACTGTAAAATGAACTATGTACTGTTAGAAAGTTAGGTGTTATGTCTTTTTCCTTTACTTCATCATTAACAATTTGGTGTTTTGTTGTGGAAAATAAAAAGTTAAGATGAAGAAAGCGATATTACATAGGCCTAGTATTCATCATGATAACCTTTTCATTGAAATCCTGTGAAGTGAGTGATGTCAACTCAATATAATTTACTAAATTGATAAAATATCTTCTTTGGGAGATTGGCTATCGCTAGTAAAAACAATCAGTCGTTTCCCGTCTCTGGAGGAATAGTAATTGTTACATTACACTACATGAATGATATTGATATGATATTGATAATGATATTGAATGATTAACTACATGTTATTAACTGTTGTTATTCAGAGGTGTTCTGAGGCATTCTTGGGGGGGGGGGGGATGGCTTCGGCTCGGTTGGTGTTGGTTCAGGGACCGTGGGTTCCGTTTAAAAGTATTTATGGCTTTTGTGACGGTATTGGCCGGGCTTGAGTCGTTTTTCCGTCTTGCCGGGATATCTTCTTTGCTTGGGCGGACTGTATTGTGGAGTGGATATGAAACTGGCAACCAGCTGGTAGGCCTAGACCCTCCTTGTGCTGTTGAGCCATTGACAAACAAAAAAATCGAAAAAGCTCATATTATTCATTGAAAAGGTACTGGTCCTTTGAGGAAAATCGGGATCCTCTCATTGATTTTATTTTTAATTCAGTTCTCATTCGACTAGCCTAACTAATTAATTGAAATAAACTTGAATAATTTAACAAAATTCTCCATATACCAACCTTTTTTAAAAAAAGTGTATACAATATGTAAGGCTTTTTATTGGGTGAGGAAACCCTCACGGGTAATTCCCTTACTAACCCAAAAACAGAGTAAGAAGCCCTCAATAAAGCGAGAACCGAACTCGCCCGAGAAAATCGTGTGCTATCTTAGTCGGCCATCTTGGATTTTAGGACGAAGGGCCACAATCTGCGGTGTGTTGTAGATTTTTAGGGCTGATGTAAGCTGGGCCCTTTTGTATTCAGTGCCCTTCTTCCCTTAAGTTCCGCTGATCTGGCCAGAAGTCTCCTTTACTTAGCTGCTTCTTTGGGTGTATTTTATATCGCTACACCCTGTATATATACGATCTTTGTCATATTTTCAACCAAGGCTAGATAGAATATATAGAGAAAGATATGATGAAAGGAGAAAACATGAAGAAATTGTGAGAGATAGAGAGTAGAGAAGGAGAGAGAGAATCTGGAAGAATGAGGAAGAGTAATATAATCTAGTCAAGCAGAGAAGATATTGTGACAAGATAAGGAAATGACTCCAGATCGGTCAATACTGGATAGAAAATTATAAATTTGGTTCCAAATTGAAGAGCAGAATGTTTTCTACAATTTGAGTACAAATTTATAATGTTTAAACCAATTTTGACTGAGTTGGAGTAATTTTCCCATCTTGCCAGAATGTCTTCTTTGCTCGATCAGACTACTTCCATTGAAGAAAATCAAGAGAAAAAGAGTGAGAAGAAGGGAGAAAAAGAGAAGGGATGGAACAAGATGAATAGATGGAGGGAGAATAAATAGGAAATAGTGAGAGAGGTTGAGAGACTAAGCAAGTACTTAGCTATAAATTTAGGAATTTTCTTATCATTTTTTTATGATAAGGTGGGTTGGTCTCTTTTGTGTATCAGCTTCTTTCTATTGTAAGTGGTTTTGAGTGTCCGTGGCTCAGTCTTTTTATCGATAGTAATAGTAAAGTTCGATACCTCATATCGATATAAATTGAGTTCGATATATCGATAGTAAAGTTTGATAAGTTGAAGTATTGAAAAAAAAGGTTGTGAGGAATTTATGATTTGGGAAGAATCTGCGTCAGTGAAGAATCTATTGTACAACAATTTTTATCGAGATTAAACTATTTTCAAGTAACCTTGATGATCAATCTTATTCTTCATCACTATCAATCCACAGAGAATGAAGTGTTTTCTCAAATTGTAATACATAATACTGTAATAACAATAATAAACATTGTTACAAACTGTATTATTGTAAGGTCTGCTTACAGTTTTAAATTTAAACAATCATTTAGATAATCTAGGTGATTTAGGTGAATGAAAACAAAGGTTGTCAGATCCACAAAGTTTATTAAAAATACCATACTGAAGTTCCAATGGTGACAACCTTTGTTTTCACTTACCTAAATTATTAACAACTTTTACAACATCTCTGATAAAAGTGTAAATTTTAATCAAGGTTATCTAATGATATCGCCTATGTAAAAAATTAGACTATGATAAATGATAATACAATGATAGTGGAATGAAATAATAGAATAAATGTACACATTGAAACGTTTTGTATCGTATTAAATCTTCTGTATCCTGAATTATTCATGGATTTTTTTTAAGAACATTGAATTGAGATGTTATTGAGCTGTGAACAGTACATTCAAACAAGATAATAATTATTAATAATAATAATTTCTCTGGATTCTGAATAACACATCTAGAGGAGTTTATTTGTTAGTCAAATCATTACATAATACATGAAAATTTCAGATAGATACATGCAATATCATAGTTAGCCTACATAAATATTAAAAAGATTATTCCCCACTATAATTATATATGTGTTGGGGTAATCATCGGTATTAGAACAATATAATACATTGATAAAACATGGAATATTGTAGGTTTTTTGTGAAGTAGTTGCGGTGATATGTCTTCATACATTTGTTCTCTTTTTTGATTACTTTCCATCATTCCAACATTAAATAAGCTGTTTATTGAGAAGAATAATCATTTACCTGACGACAGTTTTGTTTTTGTGAGCTATACCTATACCCTATACCCTATACCCTATACCCTATACCCTATACCCTATACTCTATACCCTATACCCTTATTCACGATCACTATGAAACGAAATAAATCAACTTTTGTTTGTTTGTTTGTTATGAGGGTGAAGCCCACATGAGCTCATAGGCTTGTGCGTGGGTAATGATATGGATGATAGATGACGACTACTTTGAGATAGTCGGGACCGACGGCTTATCGTCTCCTCCGAAAGACGGGGTGGCCATATCTATGTGATTGTGCTGTGGTCAAAAATTGTTCCCTATACCCTATGGGATTTGAACCAGGGTCCACCTGGTTATCAGACCGTCGCTTTATCACTCCTCCAACGAGCCACCCAACATGTTTGGCATGTCTTGTCCTTGAGCTTAAAAAAGAGCTGTGATTGGCTACAGCTGTTTGACTGCGGACGACCGTCGGATAAAATAAGATCCATAGTCAGGTCTGTCCAAGCAAAGAAGACCCTCTGGCAAGATAAGAAAATGACTCCAGCTCGGTCAATATTGGTTCAAAAATTATTGATATGGTCTCAAATTATAGATCAGAATGTTTCCTACGATTGAGACATATCAATAATTTTCGAACCAATATTAATCGAGCTGGAGTCATTTTCCTATCTTGCCAGAGGGTCTTCTTCGCTTGGACACACTATACCTTCAACGCACACAATCGCAAAATGTTTATTTCGTCTCAAGTGATCGTGAATAGGGCGTAAAGAACAATTTACGCAAGCTTCAATCAGAAAATTTACGCAATGTACAGAACGTATTAGAGCACATCCGTAATCCTTCATTAGATTGGTAATGAAAGTCGCCGTCAAATTAGACTGAACAAAATATTCATTTTCTGAGTAACAAACGATAATAATGTACCTCATAACAAATCTGGACAACTTAATAACTCAAATTTACAAAGTGAGTACGCAATTCATACGCTTCCCCTGGTGTTAATAAATTAGAGCAGGGTTGAAACCATCGTACTTTGTGTTCCACAACAAATGGCTGCAAATGTATTATTCTAGAACGCTGTGAGCAGCAAGCTGTAAGGAACAATTGGTATTGTCAAGAGGTCGCTGTCTCTATTAGTGCGAATGAAAGGGGGAGAATTTATTTTCCTTACTTCATCTCCTTCTCCTTCTTTGCCTCCTTCTAGACCGTTAATAATAGAGATTTAGTTCAATTTAATAGTTGATATTCAACCCTCATCATTTATATTCTCTTGTTGTAGTTTTGGTACTTATTCAAATAAATACATATGATTGCACGTACGTTCGGTTAGTTTAATCACCGTGTCAAAGTGGAAAAACGTTCAAATGAATAGAGTATTGAAATGTGATAGTAGTAGCAAAATATTAAATGTACTTATTCAAAATAAATATTTAGAATCAATAATTATTTCATTGTTGTATAAATTATTTATTTATTAAAACAAACACATGATCTTGCATACTGAAATTGCATGAATTTGCATGCTGACACAACTTAATTGTTGTCAGGTTGGTAGTACCACAAAAATCTAAAACCTTCAGCTGTTATTGTTTTCAGGTATTGAAAATTTAATCATCAGCTGATGGTTATGTTGAAATTTTTAACACCTTTAATTCTGGCCGATTAGTTTAGTACTGTGAAATTAGTATTCAATTCTATTTAAACAGCTGCTGACCGGTTAAATTTGAAAAAACCGCCATTGAAATTTTTCATTACCCCATTGATATCATTGACTCAATGATAATAAATCTAAACTTGATTCATGAATTTGAAGGATAGTAAAATTTCTAGTCAATAAAATTTAATGTAAATGATGTGTCATTGAGTTTTGTGAATGAATCTATTGAAACTCAAGGCTTTTTAATAATTTATATGTTTCTATTCTCTATTTGAATTGAGTTAGTTTGTCGTTGCTACAAGATGTTGTTATCCAGGATAATCACGGCGTTGAAACTTAACGAAGTTACGAACAACCAGCCCTTATTGTGTTAGTTATCCAAATTAAATTGTTTATCAAGAAACAAGATAAGGTGGAACTAAAGATTTATTGAAACTCGAGAGACTGGTTTCGGTTGCTAACAAATTATCAATCTCTGGCAAACTCAAAGTAAAGAACAGCAGTATAATTACTAACCTTGAAGGACCTTTATTGGTTGCTTGAACCAATTTGATTTTGGACTCATATAATTCCATTTTGTACAATACCAAAAATCTAGATTCATCATAAATTTGTTAATCATCCGTTACGGAACTGTCTTATTCCATTGTTTATCCATTCTTTCGAGACATTCTTCTATTTACAAGTATTATTTCTGAAGTTCTTGTAACCATTTATTAGCCTATTCTCCCATTATTCTATTTGCTATTCAAATCGCCGTTTTGTAACATTTTTATGAACCGCTAATCTGGGAGGAGCTTGTCTGAGCCAATGGCAGTCGCCACTGTGATTCGCTTGAACAACTTCAATTTGCAATTGAGCAGCCGGTATTTAAGTTTCTTATGAATCTGTGATTCGACAATAGGCCTATCTTGTCTTTTCATTCAGTTTGTAGTCTATTGTATAATCAGGCACCTGCTGGAAAACCAACCGTGGTTTTGTGGGACAATCGTTGTAATGTCTTTTTGAATGAATGAAATGAATGGATGAAGAGAAGATCCGACTCTCAGAATTTAATTCTTCAAAAACGCAAAGCAAATAAATGAAGAAACGTCAATATCGGGCGTGGTACAAGAATATTATTTTTAAAATCCTATGGTATTTCCAATACCTGGAAACCTGTTCTATTAATAATTGTGCGTCTTTAAATAAGATATTCTAAGAAAATAAAAGAAAAGGTTTTTCTTCAGCTAGATCATCAAGAATAAAAGAGATTTATTACACATAATATGACTGTATATTCAACAAAACTATCATTCTTCTCTCCTCTTCTTTTTCTTCTCACTCCTCCTTACTCTTTCATGTATTCTTCCAACTTTCTACTTTTCTTCTTCTATATCTTGCAGGTAATTTTCTACCTTCAATATTTTTCAATTGATGAATTTATGGTTTGTCAATACCTCATCTTTACAATCAGTGGCGGCTCGTGTCCACAAAACGGGTGAAGTGCTGTATAGTAAAAGATACGAGCTCTTCACCTGTTTCGTGGGCACGAGCCGCCAGTACTTTACATTTAAGATAGTACTCAATATCTTCTTCACAACTTCTTAATAATTTAATTTTTTCAGTTGCTGTATATAATATAAATATCTGGTACCGAGCTTCGCTCTGAAGCTGCGGCCGAACCGTTGAATTACATAAATTATTATTGGATTACATTAATATGTTATTGTAAAAAATCAAGGAACCTCCGGCCTTGTGAAAAATAAATTCAAAATTGATATGATCACCTCTCACAAGTTTTTGACAGACATGAACATGTGTTATAGACTTGAATTCAACTCCATTCACTTCAGCTGGATAGCGTATTGGTCAGCTAACGATAACAGCCATTATACGTAGTACTTGGGATTAGGCCTATGCCTGAATAAGGAATATTTTATTCTTTTATTAATCCTGCCAGAGAGTTTTCCCAGACATGAGACCTGGTGCAATCTTATTTTTCCATCACGGTTATATTACATTTCAAATTTCGAGGAAATCGTTAGAGCCGTTTTCTAGATCCGTGGTTCCACATACATACATACAGAAATTACTCGCTTAATATAATAGGATATAATATATTCAATACGTTCTGATTATTATGATACGATGTACACTAGTATTTGAAGATGGTTGATGATTAGGAGCCACGAGAGGGGTATGATAAGAAAGGGGTGAAAAGCCAATAGAGAAGGAGGATGATGATCAGGGAGTGGGGGGAAAGGGGGTACAATAAGAGAGGAGGTGGTTTGAAGCTATTCAAATTATATTCGCGGATATAAGCCAGGCAGAGCCTCAAATGAGTTTTCAGCCGGCAAATTTATATTAATCACGTCTTCTATACATCAAAATTTGTGACGAGCGTTTAATACTTCATTCCCCACCTTGTTACTAATCTTACCTCCTCTCTTTCTTCTTCTAATTTCGTTTTCCATCTATGTTCTTCATTTGTCTTTACGTCTATAGTTACTTCTTGAACTTACTTCTCCGCTAGCTCTCACTGTTTCCTTTATTTATCACGACTTTTGTGATGCTTATTCTACTTTTCCTTCTTCTTCTTCTTCTTCTTCTTCTTCTTCTTCTTCTTCTTCTTCTCCTTCTTCTTCTTCTTCTTCTTCTTCTCCTTCTTCTTCTTCTGCTTCTTCTTTTGCAACTGCTCCTCCTTCTCTCATCTACTTCTCTTCAAATGCCTACTCTCATACCCTTTTTCCTCATTTTCTAAGTCAATTTCTTCTCGTATTTTCCCATTCTTAACTTTTCTGCCTCCTCCATCTCTTGAATTCTCTTGTTCACTCTCCCTCAATCAAATTCTTCTCAATTTATTTTTGTTCACAATCATGTTACATCTAGATTCTATGATTTTAATCTTGCAACACTCTCATCATTCGTCTCCTTCTTATTCTCTTACTAATGACCCACAATCTAAGCTGCTTCTCACTTTCTTATTGTCTTTCTGTCCTTTTCTCATCTTATTCTTCCTCTCATACTAACTCATACCATCTATTTAATCTCTTTTTTCTTCATCTCTTCTTGTTTCTTACTCCTTCTCTCCACCATTTATTTCTTCTCTATCCTCCCTAATCATCGTTCTTCTTTCGTATTCAAACCAATCTCATTTTTTCTCATTCTGCCCTTCAAATTCTCATTTATTAGATGTGACGAGAGAATGAAGTTTGAATTGATTGTGGAGACTCCTTAAGAGACCAAAGATTGGAATATTATGTCAAAGAGAAACGAAAAGCACTGCCGGCTCGTACCTACGGAACAGGTGGAGTGCTGTACAGTAAAAAATATGGGCACTTCACCTGTTTTGTGAGTACAAGCCGCCAGTGACGGAGAGAGAGAAAAGATAGAGAAATTGTGAGGAAAAGAAGGAGATAATCACAAGAAATAGGAGGACAACAAGAGGGAGAGAAAGAATAGACTGGAGAGGAAAAAGAATAGAATAGAAAGAGAATAGAGAACAAGATAACGTGTGAGGAGCCAAGGAGAAACATTATTTAAAAGCGAGAAGGGAACAGAATATGAAATGATTGAAGGGATAATTGAAGAAAGAAACAAAATATATGAGAGGCAAGAGAAATAAAGGTGGAGGTAGACTAGGAAGACAAAAAAGAATATAAGAGGAAGAAGAATAGAAGGAAAAGAAAGAAGTGGAAAGTAATGAAAATGAGTATTGTTGCATAAAAACTGCAGTAAAAGGATGATAAGGTGAAACTGAAGAGTAGAAGGGGAAGAAGTGGAAGTAAGTGTGTAAGCAGAATTAGAAGCAAATAGGAGAACAAGGAGGAGAAGAAACAGAAAAAGAAGAAGAAGAAGAAGAAGAAGAAGAAGAAGAAGAAGAAGAAGAAGAAGAAGAAGAAGAAGAAGAAGAAGAAGAAGAAGAAGAAGAAGGAGAAGAAGAAAAATTATTTAAAACGAGAAGGGAACAGAATATGAAATGAGTGAATGGTATAGAGGTAAGAAACAAAATAGATAAGATTCAAGAGAAATAAAGTTGGAAGCAGACTAGAAAGACAAATATAAAATAATAAGATGAAGAGAAAGAAGAATAGGAAGAAGAGAAGAAAGTAAGAAGTAACAAAAATAAGTATTGTTGCAAAAAAACTGCAGTAAAAGGATAATAAGGTGATACTGAAGAGTAGAAGAAGAAGAAGTGGAAGCAGTTGTGTAAGCAGAATTAGAACAAGGAGAAAAGGTATAAGATGAAGAAGAAAAAAAGAACAAAAAGAAGAAGGAGAAGAAGGAAAAGAAAAATAAGAAGGATAAAAGATTGAGAAATAAGATGAAGTTACACTTGGAAATCTCATAAAGCGATAGAGGCAGGGCAACGTTAGTCAAATTTATCCAACGCTCACCCCCCCCCCACACTTTTCACTCCCCCCCCCCTGTAAACCTCACCCTCACCAACTCATCATTCATCCGCCATTCATCCGCCATTTCTGGAATAATTTGAATACAGTCATTTCATTCCGTCAAAGTATTATACGACTCTGCCATCAGATTTATTTCCACTGAAGCGAAATTTACTGCGTTGGAATAATTGGCTCTGCCTCGTCTTGGTTATCCAATTCAGTCTATTCTCTAGTATAATCTGTCAAAGCAAATAAGACACTCTGGCAAGTTGGGAAAATGACTCTAGCTTGGTCAATATTGTTTCGGAAAATTATAAATTTGGTCTCAAATTGTAGAAAACATTCTAATCTTTGATTCAAGTCGAAATTTATAATATTTGAACCAGTATTGACTAAGCTGGAGTTATTTTCCCATCTTGCCAGAATGTCTTCTTTGCTTGGACAGACTATACTGTACAGTGTATATTGTTCTCCTTTTGCTTTATTTTTGCTTGCAATTGATACTGATGCTTATTTGTCGTAACCGTATCGATAAAGCGAAGACAATAATTATTTGAGTTCTGAGTGGTTCACAAAAGTAAGAGAATAAAAAAATACTCTAAAAACAAGAAATTGAGAAGGAACTAGGCGTTTTTCACTAGAAATCAGTGATTGATGGGTTATTGATTCAAGAGACAATTTATCGTTTTCATTGATATAGGATGCGCCAAAAATTTAGCACGTTGATGAATAACTGTTACTTATTTTCGTCAAGAATTCATCTAATAAAGTAGAAGCTTAAAAAATTTATCAATATTTGTCGATAAGTCAGCCTAATATTGAATCGAAACTGGCGGCTCGTGCCCACGAAACAGGTGAAGTTTTTTACTTGAAGTGAAAGATACGAGCACTTCACCTGTTTCGTGGGCACAAGCCGCCAGTGATATCGAATGGATCTGAAATTCTACTTGATGAAATCGTCTCATAAAACCTTGTGGATAAAAGTCAGTCCATGCAAAGAAGACAGTCTAGCTAGATGGAGAAATGACTCCAGCTCGGTCAATATCAGTTCAAAAATTGAAAAATAAATTAAAATCATACACCCTTTTAAAAAACTTTAAAATTATTAAAACACAGACATGTTTCGGCACATTAGGCCATTATCAATGTGGATAAAATAATGGAATAAGTAAAGAAGATTAAAAATTAAAAATATAAGTCTAAATAATGTGCCGAAACATGTCTGTGTTTTAATAATTTTAATGTTTTTTAAAAGGGTGTTTGATTCTCATTTATTTTTCAATTATTTTAGTTCAAAAACTATGTTTTTGGTCGCTAATCGTAGATCGGAATATTTCCAACAATTTAAGACAAAAATTATTATATTTTAACCAATATTTTGGTTCACTGAGGAAATCACAATATTATTTTATCAATGGTGAATAGGTATCGACTGTCTATTCCCAGGCAAAAGTAATAGAATTTGTAATAGGGAGCCCATGGGCGTATAATTATAATGATGAATATGTCTTTGAAGAGGGGTCTCAACCACCGGATCTTAATTATACAAGATCTTCAACCTTTAGGTTCTATTACACTCTCTTTCTCACTCCCTCTTTCTCACTGACACACTCTCTCTCCCTCTCACTCTCTTTCTCTCTCTCACACACACACTATCTTCAGAGTTAGTGTACTGGAGAGTACAAAGAGACCAAACTCCGACCCAAAAAAGACAAATTATCTATCTGAAAAATCATCTATCTTCCTATCAAGCGCTCTCTCTCTCTCTCTCTCTCTCTCTTTCTCTCTCTTTTTTTCTCTGTGTATCTCTTCCTCTCTCTATTAAGGCTAAGTGTTAATGGAAAGTATATCCTTTTATCCTTTAGAATATGTCTGAACTTCGCCTTTTCATTTCGATAACTTACACTCCTTATTCATTTTGCAGAGCCTCGAATTAAAATTTGTATAAATTTTGCATTCATTACATCACTGTTTTTCGTATTTTTTTAGGAATCTCTATTTTGTGAAATTCATAGGATAATTTTGTTTTACTTACTCATATTACTATGTATAATCTAAACCGAATTTGGTTATCTATTCGAATAAAGTAATCTATTTGAATAAAGTAATCTAATCTCTCTCTCTCTCTCTCTCTCTCTCTCTCTCTCTTTTTCTCCCTCAGTATCTTCACCAAATCCTCCTTGAAATCCTTTATAGTTCTGGTCCTACCAAGATATTCCCTCCATGACTCACTTGAAGCCACTAGACCCTCCAACATACCCTGGTAAAATGATCCGGGCATGATTAAGGCAGCATCAAACCTCTCATCAACAGAAAGATAATGATGCTCATGTTATCAATACTGATTATCAAGGGCATCATCATGATCGAGAATGGGATCATCACCATAGTCATCGTCATCAAGATGAAACCTACTTCATTATGTAGGCCTACAGCTGAAATCCGTTATAACCTCTGAAACTGAACGGGAGCACTACTACAAATTTTGATGTTTCTGTATAATAAGTGTAATATTCCATTCATTATTTTTCCATTTATTCACAAGATTACAATACAATGAGGTTGAAATAAAATTCAAAATGTCTCTATAATGTAGTTGAAGAGAAGAAAAATCGATAATTTCTTCTGTTTTTAATACATATTATTCCAAAGTTTTAAATCTTTGAAAGTTTCAAATGTGTTTTATCTAGTGTTTTGTTCGAGATTTTGTTGTGAATATATTTCAAAATTCAAAATTTGGATTTTAGTGTAAAAATTAGTGGAAATATGTGTGAAAAATATAATATAGCCTATCTTTAATATGTTTGTATAAACTGTAAGAGGGACAGTTTTGGGCTTCGCGTATTGTACTCTTCTATGTATTATTAGCTACTCAAAAAAATATGATTATAATTATTCGTATGAATGCAGTTTATATAGTTGGATGATAATACATACAAAGCCATACGCTAAATAAATATATAGTTGGATGATAATACATTATCATGATAATATGTATTAATATGATGATAATGTATTATCATCCAACTATATAAACTGCACTCCTACGAATAATCATAATCATTATCATCTTTTTTGAGTAATAATATATGTATTCAATGTATATTATTGGAAAATCTTACAACAGGGATTGCAATCATACCTCATGAAAGTGTTAAAAGAAATTTCTTTTTGACGCCTATATGGGATTTCACTTTAGAATACTTTTGAAGAAAATTATCTTCAAAATACAGCAGATGAATAGAACAGACTCAACCAAGCTTTTCTTTTCAAAATCATATTATTATAATTTTTGTGATACAAAAATTTAAGATAATTAATGGAAATGTATCCTATAGATAAGGAAATTGGAGAAATATATATCATAAGTCAGCCAATAGGAAGGCATAAATCCTCGAGTGTTTACCAATGGTATAAAACTAGCTATTGCATTGGCTGGTGGATTGAACAATATTACACCGTAATATTCTAATTCAAGTGATATTTCTAATTTTATCAAATTTTGATACCCGTTTGAGGCCTTTATCTTGAAAAATAATAATAATAATATTGGTGTTACCTGGCTGGCTCAGGTCTGGTGTCAGAGTTTCCAGGTCGCTCCTGATCGATTTCAGGGCCTCTGACATGACTTAACGACTGGTTTTTTAGGCAGCCGGGACCGACAGCTTATCTTGAAAGAAATTGAAACGTGGGCTCAAAGCTCTAAAAATGAGTAAAAATGCAACTAAATGAGAGGTCGCAAGACAGTTTTCAACCGTATTTCGTTGTTCTTTGAAGTTATTTCTTGGAAGAACTATTTTGAAACATTCCTCGAATAAAGAACTCTCGAACTTCTCGAAAAAAACCAAGTACTCAACATAATTCTCAAGCGCAATTATAATGTAAATAAAGTGTATAACTCATTTCACCCGCCAACCTGTCTCATAATTAGGAGTGCATTATCATGGTTGACGACAGTTTAGCAAGTACAAAGTTGAAGTTTCATGAGTCACAAAAGAGAAGAGGAATGAACTTCTCAGAACAAAATGAGAAGTCACCTCTGCTTCCTTTTTGCAGCTCATTATTCTCATATAAAAGTTGTCTCTGAATAATTTGTGTACGTGTATGTGCTCTTGTTTTTCGTCTTCCACTTATTCTTATTGTTCTTCTTCTTTGTTTCTCTTTCCTTTTTCAGTTCTCTCCTTTGTTACTCTTTCCTTCTCACCTGTTTCCATACCACCTTTATTCTTCCACTCTCTCTCCTATCTTCATTACGTTGACAGCAAAGGTAAGCTCCTCATCTTTATTGACTCATCTACCAACTATTCTCCCAACTTTCTCTCCCTCTTTTTTCCCTTTCTCATCTATCTTTCTCTTAGTCTTCTTCTTCTCCTTCTTTTTTTCTCCTTCTTCTTCTTTTTTTCTTCTTCTCCTTCTCCTTCTTCTTCTTCTTCTTTTTTTTCTCCTTCCTCTTCTTCTTCTTCTTCTCCATCTTCTCCTTCTTTTCCCTTCTTCTTCTTTTTTCCCTACTTCTTCTTTTTTCCCTTAATCTTCTTTTTTCCCTTCTTCTTTCTCTTTCTTGCACGTCTTCTCTTGCATCCTTTGCCTCTGCTCAACTGCTTAGACAAAACTCTTACGACATTCCTCTTGTTACAAGGTTTTCCAATGTTTGGAATCTGCACTTTTGTTTAATTAACGGAAATTATTGAACTAAATATGTTCAAATCATAGATCCAGGTTGTGGTGAGGTAAAAGTACAACAATTACAGAACGATTACCCGAAAGAGCCCTGTTAAGTGATATGATGTAGAGGAAATCCAAACGAATTTGCAGGCGAAGAAGCGAGCCTGTTTGTCTCAGCTGACACTGACTGAGGTTTTGCAGGCGAGCGAAGCGAGCCTGTTTGACTCACTCACACTGCTGATACTACCGAAGGTCCAGAGGGCAGAGCCCCCTGGCTAGGGCGAGCCTGCCGGCTAGTACAAATATACAAATGAGGTGTGAGATTTGAAGGAAAAAAGATAGGAGAGATAAATATTTGAACGTGTGACATATGGGTGAAAAAGGGGGTAGGGGAGAAGGAGATAGAGAAGAGTGAGAGAGGAATTGGTGAAGGATGGTGTGAAGCAGGAGGAGGAGGAGGAGGAGGAGGAGGAGGAGGAGGAGGAGGAGGAGTAGGAGGAGGAGGTGGAGTAGGAGGAGGAGTAGGAGGAGAGGATTGTTCAATAGCCGTCACCTACCTTTAGCAAGTAGAGTGACGGCCTTTGAATAAGATGGATGCCCTTTGCTTTGCTTATACCACACTGGACAATCCAACCTCATCATCAATCTCATCCCTCAATCTATCCGGCTTCCTCCTCTTCTCCTCTTCATCTTCCCCTTCTCCTTCTTCTTCTTCTTCTTCTTCTTCTTCTTCTTCTTCTTCTTCTTCTTCTTCTTCTTCTTCTTCTTCTTCTTCTTCTTCTTCTTCTTCTTCTTCTTCTTCTTCTTCTCTCATATTTACTCTTTCATCATCTTTGGCATTTCAGTATCCATCTCTGGCGTCTCGTGCCCACGAAATAGGTGAAGTGCCCGTATCTTCTACTGTATAGAACTTTGTTGGCATGAGTCGCTTATTGATACTATTCATCAATTCATTGACAAAGGAGGATTCATTGATAAGTTCTTGATGGAATACGTTTTTTATCGAATAGTGAAAAAATTATTCTAATGGCCCAACTGAAAATTTTAAAATTCCCGTTTTGCATCAGCCGCCGCGGCGCCCCCTTGACCGTGGCGCCCTGTGCGGTCGAACACCCCGCACACCACCGCCTAATCAAATAACATTTGATTGCCCCAAGCCCTGTCTCCAAATAATATTTTTAATCAGACATTTCAGAATAAAGTGTATTCATGACTTTCTCATTGTATCTATATATTTGTCACTGGCGGCTCGTGCCCACGAGAAAGGTGAAGTGCTCGTATCTTTTACTGTACAACACTTCATCTGTTACGTGGGTACGAGCCGCCAGTGACTGGATGTTAGACCAGACTGAAATCCATAGAGAATAATACATTTTGAATTGTATGAGAAATAACCTCGTTTTGTTGCTAGTTTTGTTGATCGATAAATTTTTAGAAATGGTATTTGTTTCATTGATGATTTTCACCTTCTGAATCCCAATAATTGGAATATTTGAATTCTTCTGAGCCTGGAAAATTGCAGTTTCATTTATTATTTACAAACCGAATGAACAGGAAAAAGTATTAATCATACTCTGTTGAAGAGGGAGGAGAGGAAGAGTGAAGAAGAGAAGACGAAGAAAAAGAAGATGAAGCAAAAGAAAATTTAAACAAGAAAAGTAAGTAGAAGAAAGTGTACCAGAAGATAACGAACAAGAAAATTCCAATAATAAAGGATCGCCCGGGCCAAAAGTAGAGAGCGAGTGTAGTTACATTTCGTATTTATAACCGTGGCTTTCTACTCTGTGAGCTCAGTCGGCCGTAAAAATTAATCTCTTTAGATTGAACACCAATAAGATATTTCCTACTTCTCGCCTTGCCTGGCCCCTGTGGGGAGCGTTCCTTCCCGCAAAATATTACTATATTACACCCAGTCGGCTCTCCCGCGCTATTTCAGCTGCTGCAAAGAGAAAAACCAACGAGGATCTTCCGCCAAGCGTGAATTCTCCTGGGGGTACAGTCTGCCCTAGCAAAGAAGACATTTTGGCAAGATGGGCAAATGACTCCAGTTCCGTCAATATTGGTTCAGAAATGGTAAATTTGTTCTCAAATTGTACGAAACATTCTGATCTACAATTTGAGACCAAGTTTTTAAGTTTTGAACGAATATTGACCGAACTGAAGTCACTTTCCCATCTTGCCAGAATGTCTTCTTCGCTTGGACATACTACACCTTTGCTTCTCTACAACCCCCCCTCCACCATCAAAACATGAGCTAGTTAGAGGAAAAACGAGGATTTCAATACGGATGGGGGAAGAACGGGGTTCTCAATAAGGGGGTGAAAAGGGGTTCTCTATAAGGATGGGGGTGAAAAGGGGTTCTCTATAAGGGGGGGTTCTCAATAAGGGGGTGAAAAGGAGCTCTCTATGAGGATAGGGGGAACTCAATTAAGATGGGGGGACGGGGTACTCAATTTCTGCCCGATTGCTAAACCATCTAATTGGGGGATGGTGGTTCAGGGGGATATAACCTTCAGTGCCACCTTGATAATAATAATACCTATAACTGACTGCAGGAGTTTTTCAATGGTTGGGATGGTCTGCACTGCCATTACACATTTCTAATACTATCTTACTGTTATTAGTGGAGTCGATTTTAGAGATTAGTTCCCAGATAAACCAGCAGAGCGCTCTGGTTATTGGATTGAAATACAGTGACTATATAAAAGTCACTGATTAAAATACTAATTAAATGCCGGGTTTTTCCAAGCACACTCAAAGTTGAGAGACCCTCAAATTTTGATGAACAGCTGACGTCCTCTATGATAAGTATAGGAAATGTAGTAAACTTGAGCGTCCCTCAAATTTGAGTGTGCTTGGAAAAACCGGGCATAAGTAGCCAATACTATAATTCAATGACTGTGCAGTATTCTGTAGTCACTGTGGGTTGGTGCACAGTAACTATAAAGTACTGTAATTTACTGACAATACAGTATTCTATTGTTACTAACACAATAAATAGGCTAATTATAATCCACAGTACATAGCCTGTGTCACACCAAGTTCCTTACTTTTAACTGATACTAAAATCTGACGGAAAAAAGTGAGTGTGACATATACGCTGAAGCTACTGGTTGTATGGTATTGACAATCAAATAATACATTCTAAATGAAAAAAACAAGATGTTATCAAACCACTGATTTATTAGAAAATTGAGATACCGGTTTCGGTTGTTACACCATTATTATAGATTGATAATGGTGTAACAACCGAAACCGGTATCCCAATTTTCTAATAAATCAGTGATTTGACAACATCTTGTTTTTCCATCTATTATGGATTACTACTTCATTATTAAATCATTTTACAACTACTCAAAGAATAATACATTCCTTCAAGATGGCCGATTGAAGTGAGAGCCTACCCTGATAGCACAAAAAGCTGGGGTCCATCTGGTTTCCAGCTTGAATGTTCCATTCAACAAGCTGGATTCAAGCTTGGAACTTACAGTCAACAGCTGTAATACAGCTTGATTCAAGTTAAGAAGTTACCACGTTTCAAGCTGTTTGCAAAGCTTGAAAGTTCAATCTGGAATCAAGTTTAATCATCCAAGCTTGAAACTGGAAGCTTTCAAACTGGAATCAAGGTTGATTCTAGCTTGAAACAAGCTGGACTGTAGCTGGAACATTCAAGGTTGATTCCAAGATTGAAAATTCCAGCTAGTTACAAGTTAAAAACTTCCAGCTTGATTGCTTACAGCCTGTTACAAGTTTGAATTAGGCTGGTTTGATCAAACTGGAACTTCCAATTCAAAATCCACTTAATTTACAGCTTGAAATAAGCTTACGTGCTATCTGGGTAACTACCCATTCGCAGATCTGAAAATTTCAGTGTAAATCACGGCTGCCAACATAGGCAGAAGCTATGTTCTGAACCGCTGGTCGGATGTGAAGAGAGATATTTGATATTTTATTTGAACATCCACACGTTACCTCTATCCTGTATCATGATTATTTACCTCTGCTGTATAGTAGAGTGAATATGAAACTGGCAACCAGCTAGTAAGCCTGGGCCGTTCATGGACTGTTGAGCCATTGACAAACAACAAATTTCAATAGAAATCAATAATTTTTCTCTTGGATAGTGTAAGAAAAAACAGAAGTGATTATGGGATAATAGACTCCTTCATCTTGTGTGAAAGAGGGTAACTCGAGTTTCAAATTTATTGGTGAAAATCAGAAGCTCAAAGTTATGTGTTTCACATGAACTTGCATTATTTAATCAGTTTCTGAGCTGAGAAATGAAGAAAATCTCTAGTCTAAAAATTTTCCCATCTAAACCAATGATGGATGAGCCTGCAATCAATCACATAGTTTTTCTCACTTCATTACAGAAAAGTTCTACCCACAGAAATAATCTAGAGATACGTATCTGCTAGGAAGGATTTGGTTGGTAGAAGAGTTTACACCAACTCTTCTTCTTCTTCTTCTTCTTCTTCTTCTTCTTCTTCTTCTTCTTCTTCTTCTTCTTTTTCTTTCTCTTCTTCTTTTTTTTTCTTCTTCTTCTTCTTCTTCTTCTTCTTCTTCTTCTTCTTCTTCTTCTTCTTCTTCTTCTTCTTCTTCTTCTTCTTCTTTAGGAGATTTATCTCACTATCCATCTCGGGTAAAAACATCCAACCTTGGCATATTATTGAATTCTATACATGTTCAATTTAACAGGTTCACGCACTCTGAATATTTTTCATTCAATGTATGCCTGGCTCAACAGCCCATGAAGGGCCTAGGCCTACCAGCTGGTTGCCAGTTTCAAATTCACTTTGCTATACAGCTCGCCTAAGTCAAGAAGACACCCCGGCACGAAGGGAAAACGGCCCCAGCCCGGCCAATACCAGCCCAAAAGCAATAAATTCTCAGTCAGAACTCACAGTCCCCGAACCAACACTGGCCGAGCCGAAGCCACCCCCTCCACCCCGCCAGAATTCCCCGGCCGGACAGACCATACAGCAAGCAAATAATCATCAACCAGGATAGAGGTAATGTGTGGTTAGCACGTTGATCCTCTCAACCATAAGCCAGTCTCCGCAACCAATTGGCGGCGCAGATCACCTCTGAATAACATGCAGTTAATCAGTTGGAGTGTGATGCAACAATTACTATACCTCCATAGACGGGAAACGACTGACTGTCTTTACTGATGACAATCTCCCAAAGGAGGGAAAATTGTTTCATTCAATACAATAGTGTAATCAATTCATTTCTAAAATACTGTAACCAAGGAATTGAAATGATAAATGTCGTGATCTATTTGGATGAAATGTGTAATCTAATCCTTTTCGTCACTATCAAACCATCCTCTGACATAATTGAACTATCAGTTCTAATTACTGAACTTTTCAATTCACTCCCAGAAAAGGAATTCACTCCTATTCTTCCTAGTCATGTTTTGATTCAATTCCATTTTATGTTGTGTAAAGTGTCGTAATAAATTAATTCCATTTCTTTTCAATTTATTAACAATTTCAAAACACATTTCCATCCCACACTATAGGTGAACAAAAACAGTAGAAATAATAATGCAAGTAGCAAAAATTGTCACACCATGACCGGAAACTGGGATACCGGTTCATTTTTAGTTGTGACTCGGTCTTGATTCAGTTCCGGCCTCCAAAATTCGATCACATCACAAACACGGGCGACATATAGCACGCTAGACCGGCTTGCATTTATACGAACAAATATCTCTACAACGGAACAGTATGCATCGTTTAACAACGCGTTTTGATTCCCCCTATTTTATTCTACTCTTCCTCGAAATCATTTCTCCTCCTCCTTCTCTTTCTCCTCATTCTTTCTTCTCCTCCTCCTCGTCATCCTCCTTCCTCCACCTGCTTCTCCACCATCTCCTACTTCTCTCCACATTATCATTTTCTTCTCTCCTTTCTTCTCCTTGATTCCCCCTATTTTATTCTACTCTTCCTCAAAATCCTTTCTCCTTCTCTTTCTCCTCCTCATCCTCCTTATCTTCCTTCACCTGCTTTTCCTCCATCTCCTACTTCTCTCCACATTATCATTTTCTTCTCCTCTTCTTTCTTCCCCTTGATTCCCCCTATTTTATTCTACTCTTCCTCAAAATACTTTCTCCTTCTTCTCTTTCTCCTCATTCTTTCTTCACCTTCTCCTCTTCTTCTTCCTCCTTCTCCTCTTCCTCCTCATCCTCCTTATCTTCCTTTACCTCCTTCTCCTCCATCTCCTACTTCTCTTTACATTATCATTCTCCTTTTCTCTCTCTACATTATCAGTTTTATAACATCCTCTCCACCTACTCCTTATTCTACTCTCGAAAGTTCCACTTTTCTTTTGTCTGTTCTATTATTCCCAATTTGTTTGTGATTTGGTTGGCTTCTTATTATTTCTCTCGTATGACTAGAGTATTTGAAAATTAAACTGGAAACTCAAGGCTTTCTAAAATCATTGATGAAAATGATGAATCATTGATGAATCAAATGCAAATGAAATACCCTTTTTAAAAAACTTTGAAATTATTATTCCACATACATGTTTCGGGACTCAGCCCATTATCAATGTGGGATAATAATTTCAATTTTTTTGAAAAGAGTATTTGATTTTCATTTAATTTATCACTAGAGTATTTATTAATTTCCATTCAATTATTTTCCAAGCGTGCGATAAATTATAGTATTTCTAGAAATGCAATAGGGTTTCCAAGACCAGACATTTCAGAAATAAATCTTTTGATAAGTCCTACTTATTTCTTCACTACTGCCCTTTTTTCTTCTGTTCCTCCTTCTCCTCCTCCTCATCCTTCTTCTCATTCTTATTCTAATTCTTCATCTGTTAATTCTGTACCTGCTAAATCATCTCCATCACTTTCTTCTTCAACTCATTTTCTCTCACCTTTTCCTAATTATTGTATTCGCGCTTCTCCTCCTTTTCCTCCTACTCTTACTCCTTTTCTAACTTTTGCTCTTCTTTCTTCTAATTCTTCTAATTCTTCTCCTTCTACTCCTCTGTTTCCTCCTCTTCATCACCTTTCCGCACCTGCTCAACCTCCTTCTCCTTAACACCTTATCTTCCTTCTCCTTCTACTTCCACTTTTTTTCTTCCTCTTCCTCCTTCTTCTCCTCCTTCTCCTCCTCCACCTCCTCCTCCTTCTCCTCCTTCTCCTCCTTCTCCTCCTTCTCCTCCTTCTCCTCCTTCTCCTCCTTCTCCTCCTTCTCCTCCTTCTCCTCCTTCTCCTCCTTCTCCTCCTTCTCCTCCTTCTCCTCCTTCTCCTCCTTCTCCTCCTTCTCCTCCTTCTCCTCCTTCTCCTCCTTCTCCTCCTTCTCCTCCTTCTCCTCCTTCTCCTCCTCCTCCTTCTCCTCCTTCTCCTCCTTCTCCTCCTTCTCCTCCTTCTCCTCCTTCTCCTCCTTCTCCTCCTTCTCCTCCTTCTCCTCCTTCTCCTCCTTCTCCTCCTTCTCCTCCTTCTCCTCCTTCTCCTCCTTCTCCTCCTTCTCCTCCTTCTCCTCCTTCTCCTCCTTCTCCTCCTTCTCCTCCTTCTCCTCCTTCTCCTCCTTCTCCTCCTTCTCCTCCTTCTCCCCCTTCTCCTCCTTCTCCTCCTCCTCCTTCTCCTCCTTCTCCTCCTTCTACTCCTCCTCCTAATCCTCTTCCTCTTTTCACAACACACTTTTCTCCCCCGCTCCTAATTTTCCTCATCCTCTTTCCCCCACTCCAATCCCCCAGAGCACAGAGTGTCTCGAAAAGTGATGTTTCACCTCTCAGCGCGCAAATATTGTAATCGTTCTAGCAGAACAAAACCTATTCCGGTGTAACTGTGACTCCTTTCTCTCACTCTCACAGACACACACTCTCTCTATCTTTCTCTCACTCCATTCACCATCCACCCATGAGTGTATCTCACTTTGGAGATAAAATCAATCGATTCCAGCTCACAAGTCGACTTTTCATGATATCGATGTCATCATACGTATGACACCCGAACCCAATCTATATAACGTTTCTATATAAATAGTTATATTTCTGTGTATGAAAGGTAACACTTTTGTGTATATATAGGCTATAGTGATTGTATAAATAGATATATTTTTGTGAGTGTGTAGTGGTGTGGTTATTATGTAAATTCGAATGCTTCCATTCGTACGGTTTTGAAATTCGTTTTCCGGGCCACAGACAATACAATACCGTTCAGTGTGTTACGCTTCATTTACTAGCATACAATTCACCGCATATTTGCGTTGCATGCACTGTAACTGAGACAACTGAGACTGGGGGAAAATTGTGCATCACACGAAATCGAGAAATGAAGAGCGGATGCTGGGGATGCGAATGCAACATGAAATTGAGAAGTAAATAGGGGACGAATGCGTGAGAGGGAGGGAATGCAGTAAGAAGTGGGGAAGAAGTGGAGTTTGAAGAAAGAACAGTGTGGTGGAATAGGGTTAATGAAAAAGGGAGAAAGATAGTGTGAAGAGGAAGGTTGGAAAGGAATTCGATAAACTGTAAATTAGTGAGTGAACGATAATACGAAAAGCATCAAAAATAAATAAATTTTATAATATTTGTTCAAATGAAGAACAAAAAGAAAGAGATAGTTAATATTACGCATATAAGATATAGGAGGCGAAATGGAGTAGGTTTAATGCAATTTGAATATCCTTATTTTCATTGAAACTTTAAAATAATTCAAATCAAAGTACCCTTTTTGAAAATATTTTATTTTTCACATCATGTTTTGGCAATATTCGAGTGCAATTGATTATTAATTTTCATTTTTATTTGTTCAATATTCAGTGAGTTACTAGATTGAAGAATGAGAAGCAGATATATGAAAGCGGGTACTAGGAAAAGGAAGGAGAGACTTATTGAATAAGAGATGGTTCTGGTTTCTTCTGTGTAGAAAGGAAGATATGGATGTTGAGGATGTGAAAGCATGAGAAAATTTATGAGAAAACTAAGATGTTGTCTCAAATCAACTCTATTCTATTCATAGAGAAATTCCACTACATCAAAGTACCCTTCTCGAAAAAATTTTATTTTTCACATCATGTTTTGGCAAAATTGTTACATCATGAGAAAATTGTTAGTTATCGGAAGAAAAACGGTTTAAATGGAGAAAAAAAGAAAGATGTTAACAGGAATTGATGAAGAGAGAGGATAACAAAAGAAGAACAAAGGAATGGAAGTTAGTAGTACAATTATTTAAAATGAAATACAAAAAAGAAGAAGTGGTACTAACAGTGGAATGAGAAGAGGATGAAGGGAATGAGAGAGATGAAGACGGAAAAAAGGAGGTAAAGCAAGGAATAATAATGATATGGAGGAGGGAGAGAATCACAGATAGAAGAGAAAATATAACAAGAGATGATATTGGGAGAGAAGAAGGAGAAGGAGAAGAACGAAATAAGTAATATTGATCACAAATTAATGAAAGTGCGGAAAAGAGAGAGAGAAATAAATTTCGATCAAAAATGAATAGCGGACAATTAAGTACAAAGTACGTGATAGCAGAACAGAAAATTTCCATCAAAAGTTTCATACGCATGAAAACGAATTTCATTGCGGTTACATTGAGTTCGGCCGGAGCAAATCAAAACAATACAGGAAAACAATTGTTGGAAAACGGTATCCACTTTTAATAATGGGTACAATTTGCGTGCGGAATAATAGCATTCAAAAATCATTCTTATTGTTTCCGATGTATGTTATTACAAATAATATAGGCCTACAAGGAATGACATTCAATAGCTAACTCATATATTATACCAAAAAGGGTTGGATAATATAATTGATATTATCCATTTGAATTGTTATAACCTTTATTTATAATCTTTTCGCCATACTCGTATGTAATACACAACTTTCCAAGCTAGATTAGCGTTTGGAAAATTGCCGTTTACAGGAGAATCAAAGATCAGCTGTTCTGAATGCGGGAATAATCATTTTGATGATTATTACGGCACTAGTCATCATCACGATGATAATTACAGCATTGAAAATCTAGCACAGCTGTTTTTTCCAAACTCCGTATGAATAAATGAGTTGAACGAGCCGCCATGACAGTTCACTGTGTGCATTTGTTTTGTGCTACTGCTAGTGTTGTGTTGAGGTTATGTTGGCTTCAGTTAATGTTTTCAGTTGTTTGAGGTTTCAATAAATCCTTCTCAGTCTAGTATGACGGAATAGTATATTACATAATGAGTTTGGAAAAGGCGGTTTTACAAACTAATAACTATGTTCTCCAAACGAGCGGTACGCGAGTTTGGAAAATAATTATGAGTTTGTAAACTTTTCCACACGAATTATGTACATTTTTTTTCGTCATACTAGACTGAGAAGGATTTATTAAAACCTCAAACAACTGAAAACATTAACTGAAGCCAACATAACCTCAACACAACACTAGCAGTAGCACAAAACAAACACACACAGTGAACTGTCATGGCGGCTCGTTCGACTAGTTTATTCATACGTCGGAGTTTGGAAAAAACAGCTGTGCTAGATTTTCAGTGCTGTAATTATCATCGCGATGATGACTAGTGCCGTAATAATCATCAAAATTATTATTCCCGCATTCAGAACAGCTGATCTTTGATTCTCCTGTAAACGGCAATTTTCCAAACGTAAATCTAGCTTGGAAAGTTGTGTATTACATACGAGTATGGCGAAATAGTATATTACATAATGAGTTTGGAAAAGGCAGTTTTACAAACGAATAATTATGTTCTCCAATCGAGTGGTACGCGAGTTTGGAAAATAATTATGAGTTTATAAACTCTTCCACACGAATTATGTACATTTTTTTTATATATTTTAATATTTTATGAATTCTTTTCCTTAGGAAAAGGTAGGCCTATGACTTCCGACATTCAGTATTTATTCATTTTGGTATGTGTGTACAAATCGTACCAAACGAAATCACTCTATATCTTGATTTTACCACAAAAACCTTCTGTCCTTGCACAAAACAGATAGGAAATGAATCTATTTTCCTATCTCACTCTCTATCTCTACATCTCTCCATCTCTTCATCTCTTTCACTCATACTCTTTCTCTCACACTTCAACTTCTACTCCACTATAGTATTTTCAATCAAAAAAGACATTCTGCCAAGTAGGGAAAACGAATCTAGCTCGGTCAAAATCAGTTCAAAAATTATAAATGTGGTCTTAAATTGTAAATTAGAATGTTTTCTAAACCAAATTTAATATTTTTTAACAATTATTGACCGAACTGGAGTCATTTTCCGTGTCTTCTTCGCTTGGACAGACTGTAATACTTTACTCACTCTCTCACTCTAACTGTAGTCTGCGATTATTCCCTCCTCACTCTATTTCAGTTTCGAAACCCGGTGTTATCGGAAACGAAATTTACTGCGGTTTGCAAACCTCTAAAAAGAGAGGGGGTAGAACAGAATCCACAACTCTATAGGTGTGGGGTACGTTTGGAAGAGGGGTGGCTATTCCAGGTCCCCCGTTACACAATTGCAGGGTTACGCGGGGGGTGGAATAGCCCCCCGGAATAACGCACCCGGAATAGTGGCAAGCTCCCCGTAAGCAATTGATAGATGAGGGGGTACAGTGTGTCCAACCACGAAGACATTCTGGCAAGATGAGAAAATTACCAAAGCTCGTTCAATATTGGTTCAAAAATCATCAATTTGGTCTCAAATTTCAGGAATTATTCTGATCTACAATTTGAGACCAAATTTATAATTTTTTAACCAATATTGACCGAGCTGAAGTCATTTTCCTTTATTCCCAGAATGTCTTCGCTACTTGTACTCACTGTACCGTGTACCCCCTAACCTATAAATTGCTTAGAGACGGGGAGCTACTCAGTTTGAGGGGGGTAGCTATTCCAGGCCCCCTGAATACAGTTGTAGTGTGATATAACTGGATGGGAGGGGGGTGCAGCTGCAGGGGGTATTGAGAGTTGCAGTCGAACGTAAAAAGATCGCCAGCGACTGATAAAAGCCGCGCGATTGTGACACTCGAGAGTCATAAATCGTCGATGAGCGATATGAAGCGTAGCTCGACTGTGTTAGCTGCCAGATTAATAGAATGATACGGATTGATGCAGATTGATACAGAATGTTACAGATTAATGTAGACAAATAGAATAGTTCAGATTGATACAGAGCTCTGATACAGAATCGCTGTATTGTTAAAAATGCTATTGACAATACAATCTATTGCAGCCAATTCTTATTAATAGATTCATTTACTTTAATAGCAAGATATTTCGGCAAGGACACCTTGGTAATCTTCACTGTTGAAAGTAGCCTACTTTTTGGTAAAAGCAACTGATATTAGCCTATAAAGGAGCCCAAATAGTGTTGCAGAGTTATTACTAACTTTACATTATGCTAGAGAATTATGCGTTGTGATAGTGATAAATAGACAGAGTTTAGACATATAGTCTGTTCAAGCAAAGAAGACCCTCTGGCAAGATGAGAAAATGACTCCAGCTAGGTCAATATTCGTTCAAAAACTATTGATCTGATCGTAGGAAACATTCTGATCTACTATTCGAGATCAAATCAAATCAATAATTTTTGAAGCCATATTGACCGAGCTGGAGTAATTTTCTCGTCTTGCCAGAGGGTCTTCTTTGCTTGGTCAGACTATACCTTATAAATTCATTCTTGTTCATTATTGTTCCTTATAAATTCATACCAGGTTCATTTTTGAAGGAGAGAGAAAAAAAATAATGTTGAGGGAGATTGAGAGCATAGGAACAACGGTGAAGCAGGGAGAATATCAAAAGAAAGTGAGGGTGAGTGAGAGAGAGTTAAGTGAAAGTTGAAGTAAGTGGTCACCGCCACTAACTGTGGTTAAATGGTAATTCTGGTCGAGCCGGTGGTTAGGCAGCAAGACCGTTTCAACTTGAACCTCCACTGAATTTCAACAAGTTAACCCGCCCACTCGACAGTTAATCACGGTTAACTTATTCCTTTTCGGTCTTTCACGCAGCACTCAACAGTTAATCCACGGTTAACTTAATCCTTTTACACATCACAGTCCGTGTGGACTGGCAAAACGGTTTTCCTGGACTCTATTGCATGGAAAAATACAGCTAATGATACTTTGAGCCATGTTCATGAGAAATTATTGAAGTATTAACTTGTATTTTCTTGTAATATACGAGTATGTTTGTATTAGCTTATGTTTCTGAGAAATTATTAGAATATAAGCTTGAATTTTCTTATCCAACATAGTTATGACTAAGAATGCTCTAGTCGACAGTTTACTTTATGAAAAATGATAACGATCTCGCGAAATATCTCAATGTAGATATAATATTTGAGAATATTTCAAATTATTCTCCAGTCAATTAAAATCACTAGAAACTATCACAATAACGCCTCACTTAATTAAGTGAATGAATTGAATCCTTCTTTGATCATCGAGGTTGACTCAGTATTTAACTGAATTTATTATTAAAAAATTAACTATATTTAACTAAAAACCTTAGCTGAAAAAATACAAGCTACCCTTACACTGGCTGTTGAATAACTGAACAAGATAACCAAAATATAACTGAACAGATTACTTAACAGGATAACTAACCAATATAACTCAACAATAGCTGTACAGGATTAGAATAACTGAACAAGATAACCAAGAAGAAAGATTAATTCACAAGATAACTAATCAATATAACTTACCAATGAATATAACTGGAACTGAATAAGGTAGCTTAGCATGAACTGGGATCTGAGAATAATTCTCACCGAGTCGGGATGAACGCATCGAAAGCGAAATTCGTTTATTTTCTCATTCGGCAGAAAACGTTATATTGTAGAGCGAATCTGTTCTTTGAAAAAAGAAATCAGTTCCTATCCAACAAGTGTGGGTACGTAGAACAGATTCCAACCTTGGGAAACAATGTAAACTGGAGAGGAGTAGGAGACGAAGGAAGAAGAGGAGGAGGAGGAAGAAGAAGGAGGAGAAGGAGAAGAAGAAGAAGAAGAAGGAGAAGAAGGAGGAGGTGGAGGAGGAGGAGGAGAGGAAGAGTAGAAGGAGGGGAAGGAGGGAGTGAGAGGGGAGAAGGAGGAGAAGGAGGAGAGGAGAAGGAGAAGGAGGAGGAGGAGGAGGAGGGAGGAGGAGGAGGAGGAGGAGGAGGAGGAGGAGGAGGAGGAGGAGGAGGAGGAGGAGGAGGAGGAGGAGGAGGAGGAGGAGGAGGAGGAGGAGGAAAGCTGAAAAAAGAAGAGAAGGAAGAGAAAGAGTAGAAACTTGAAATGAGAAGACAAAGGGAGTAAGACAATAAGAAGTACTTGATTGGATATCTGAAATAATGGAATTTGCTACCAATCTTATAGTGATTGTCTCCTAACCTTGTATGTGATTGACCTTCGACCTCAAACGTATAAGTGTAAGTCGATAAGGCAAGATACTGCATCTTCTGAATTTTATTCCTTCCACTTCTTTGTCTCCGGTTTAGTTCTAAACTCCTTTTTTGCGCATTTTTCGAGGATCTGAAGTATACTTCTTTCTTCCCTCACCCATTTCATCCTCTATTTTATTTTGAATTTTTGTGCAATTTCCAATAAAACGTATTATCACTGATTCAATTTCAGGATGGATCTAAGGACTTATATTTTTGAATTAAATTGTCACTACTTTAAAAACATTAAAATTTTTCCTCATATTCCCACTATTTCACTCTTTTCTAATCGTTTGAACAGGAAAAAATTCATATCATTTTAAAAATTATTAACTAATAAAACCAATTTAGAAAAGGGAGATTGGAATAGATTACTTGATTGAAATAGATAACGAACTTCAGCTAAGATGTTAAAAAACAATATATAAAATTAGAATAAAACCAATTATTTCATAAATTACCAAAAATAGAAATTTCAATGAAAATTCTTGAAAACAGTATGAAATGAATTTGTACGAAGAATAATAATTTGATGTTCTGCAAAATGGAGAAGGAGAGTCAGTTATCTGAATTAAAAGGCAAAGTTTGGATAACAATAGATGTCCATTCTAGATAGACGTGATTGAGATAGAAAGGCATGCAAGAGAACTTAGAGGAAGAGCAAGATAGAATTAGAGGAAAAAATTGAAAGAAAAAGAAGAAGAAGACGAAGAAGAAAAAGGAGAAGAAGGAAATTGAAAATAATGTAGAAGATTGCAAAGAGCAAACAGTCGAAATAATAGGTGTAGTCTGGTCGAGTAGAGAAGACATTCTGGAAAATGAACTCCAGCTAGGTTAATATTGGTTCAAAAATGATACATTCTATCCTAAATTGTAGACAAAATTCTGATCTACAGTTTGAAACAGAACTACTCATTTTTGAACCAATATTGACCGAGCCGGAGTAATTTTTACATCTTCCCAGAATGTTTTCTTTGCTTGGACAGACTATACAACAAAGTACACAGCTTTGAAGTCGAATTGCATATGGAATTGGAAAAAGAACTTCGCAGAAAGAATCAATGTCGATGTGGCAGACCAGGACGTGAACTGAATATTTCCAATCAGTTTGGCATAATTGGAGCTGAGTTTTGAGATCGAAGGTCTAGATCAGCTGTGATATTTTGCTAGGCTACCAGAGAACATTTTTCTGTATTAGTTTCAATAACTGAAAGAGACTAGAAACGAACTAGTAAGAAAGTAGTGCAAGAACTAGGGAGAGAACTAGTGAAAGAACAATAGTGCAAGAACTAGTAAGAACTAGTACTAGTACTAGTAGTACTTTTCTTCTTTTTTTTACTGAAACTACTGCCTCCCCACACCTCATAATGGTTTAGAATCATGTCAAATTGATCAAATCTTGCTACCTTCTATCAATTGTACGAAAAAAGTAAGTTAATCTACATAAAGAGTATCTACACAGAGTATCTAGTTACTCCTTGTATGCTGAAGATGTGGCTCAGTGCCACGAAACCGCGTCCAACAAGCATAAAAATCGTGAGTAGTGTAGTAAAAGTGAAAAAGACACTAGTATCTTCTAAGTTTCTAAGCTTATTATCTACATAATTATTGTAAAAACACAAACATTGTACCATATATATAGTTTTCTCATCTAGAGCACTTCAATGTTTGGTGTGACAAGGAAGTTGAGGAAGAGAATACGGTGGTATCAATAAATTAACCTAACATTTTTCAATAAGTTATTGATTGTTCAATATTCAGTGATTGACTGATTGATTTTCTCATTTCTTTGTTTGAACGAGCCATTGTACATAAAAAGGGAAATTATGAATTATTGACGTAAAAGTACCTGGATAGGGAACAATAAATATTGCATTTTATTCAATAGGTGAAGTGCTATACAGTAAAAGATACGGGCACTCCACTTGTTTAGTAAGCACCAGCCATCAGTGTTTTATTAAAAATGTAGGTTTTATGGTTTTGACAACTAAATCACAAGCAAGTTCAAGATTGCAGCCATTTTCACCGCCCTCCCCAACTCTCTTGACAATAACATTCGAAATAGTTCTGAATTCAGCCAGCAGATGGCAGTAGCAATAGGGTGACTTGCTTCGATTTCCATTAGATTAGCTCTGATTGGCAGACGATATTGGTTTAAAACGTTTCCCAATTCGACCAGTAGATGGTAGCAGTTGTTGGGTGGTGTTTCAAGCTTGGCTTGAACACGCATTCATGCCCCGCCTGCTCTTCTGTGATTGGTTGACATTGTTTTGTGACTTCAGCTTTAGAAAATGGCTGCTAGCGAGAAAAATGATTGATGATATATCATCGTCACATCCTTATCCAAGCAAAGGAGAACCTCAGGAAAAATAAGAAAATGACTCCAGCTAGGTAAATATTGGTTAAAGAATATTGATTTGGTCTCAAATTGTAGAACGAAATGTTTCCTACGATTGAATCCCCAGGGGCCACTAACCTTCTCAGACCGACCATGATTGCAATGAGTGTATCAATGTGGCAGAAAATGTCACACGAACCACAGACTATTGTGCTGTGACGCAGTTAACGAATAGTTAATGCTATGGGTACAATCTACCTCGTAGAATTTTACATTTACATTCAGTTCAACGAACATATAATAATAACAAAGAATTTGTTGAAATCAGCTAAAAAATCCATCACCCAGCTATATCATTGTAGCTCATTCACGTATTATTCTTTTGAAAATGTTCAACTTTTTACAAATCAGATTGTTTTAAACAAATGATCACCCAAATCTTGTAACAAACCGAAATGCATCCATCGAAAAAAATGACTGACTGCATTAATTTAACATGCAACAAAACTCCCTATCACCTACACAGCCCAGCTTCAAAACTCAGAAAGGCATGAAATAATTTTTATCGAAGCCGAAATGATTTATTGCTTGAAACCGCAATGTTTTTACTGGCTGCTGTACCATTATCAATCTCAGTTGTCAATAATAATTCATGAGTACATCCTTCAAACAAAATCAAAACTGGTTGACAATTTTACATTATTTATGGTTGAAAACGTTTATTATGAGAATTTTTATCACTACTTTTGTTTAATGTATTTTCTGTGTAAAAGCCTATGTCTAAGTTTATGATTGGAGACGTTTAGTATGTAGATTTGCAAAACTCATTTAATACAATGTTTTTTTAGTTCAAACACCTTTATAAGGTGCCAATTGGTTATGGAGACTCGCTTATGGTTGATAGGATCAACGGGCTAACCACACGTTACCTCTATCCTGGTTAATTATTATTTGCTTGCTGTATGGTCTGTCCGGTCGGGAGGGAATTCTTGCGGGGTGGAGGGGGCGGCTTCGGCTCGGCCAGTGTTGGTTCGGGGACTGTGAGTTCTAATTGAGAATTTATGACTCTTGGGCCGGTATTGGCCGGGCTGGGGCCGTTTTCCCGTCGCGCCGGTGTGTCTTCTTGGCTTGGACGGGCTGTATAGTAGAGTGAATTTGAAACTGGCAACCAGCTGGTAAGCCTAGGCCCTTCATGGGCTGTTGAGCCAAACATACATACATAGGTACCTTTATAAGCACGGGATTGAAATAATTTAAAAAATAATCAATGCTTTTGAAGTCTCTTTTTTGTTACAACTTGATCTCGATAAAAATGAGATTGAATTCATTGTTCATTCACACATCATAAGCAATGCATGGTCTATTGTTATTGTTATTGGAACCATATTATTTTGAACAACGGATTGTATTTATCAACACATAATAATCAATGCTTGGTCTAGTATATTTTTATAGTCCGTCCAAGCAAAGAAGACAGTCTGGCTAGATAAGAAAATTACTCCAGCTCGGTCAACTAAGGTTCAAAAAATATAAATTAAGAATTATGTTTTCTACAATTTGTGACCAAATTTATAATCTATGAACCGATATTTACCGAGCTGGAGTAATTTTCCCACCTTGCCAGAATAAGTTCTTTGCTTGGACAAACATTTTCTACACATCTTTTTACAAATATTGAAGATTGAATGTTAATACACCATAATAAATGCATTAATCGACGTTGTATTCATTTCGAAAAGATGAATTGAGAAATTCCATGTTTTTTCACATAATGAGTTCTTATTTTGTAGCCTACTATTACATCAAGACTATATCATTATTAATGAGGCGAGACTCGCTCATTCTCCTAATTCAGCCCCTCTCACCAATTTCCTCAACAATTTTGCCTAGCTCAGCATTTTCAGCTCACAAAAGAGGTTGCTCACATCATAAATATGCAAATGAGCACTAAAGACCGGTGACATAGACTCGCTTACTTTTCTACTTACCTAGCCATCTAGTCTTCCCTCTTTCTTCTTCTTCTTCTTCCCCTTCTCCTTCTCCTTCTCCTTCTCCTTCTTCTTGACCTTCTCCTTCTTCTCCTTTTCCTTCTTCTCCTTTTCCTTCTTCTCCTTTTCCTTCTTCTCCTTCTCCTTCTCCTCCTCCTTCTCCTTCTCCTTTTCCTTCTCCTCCTCCTCCTTCTTCTTCTTATTCTTATCCTCCTATTTATCCACCTACATCTCCTTCTCCTTCTTCTTGTCCTTCTCCTTATCCACCTCCTTCTCCTCCTCCTTCTCCTTCTCCCTTTCCTTCTCCTTATCCCCCTCTTCCCACTTCTCCTTCTCTTTCTCTTTCTTCTTCACATTCTCCTTCTTCTCGTCCTTCTCCTTTTCCTCTTCCTTCTCCTTATCCACCTCCACCTCCTTCCCCTTCTCCTTCTCCTTCTTCTCCCACTTCTCCTTCTCCTTCTCCTCACCCTTCTCTTTTTCCTAATCCCCCTCCTCCTACTTCTCCTTCCCCTTCTCCTTCTTCTTCACCTTCACCCGCTCCTTCATCTTATTCTTTTATTCCTCCTTTTTTTCCTTATTTTTAATTCTTCTCCTTCTTATTCTTATAATTCTCCTTCTCGTAAGTGTTTTCTTTTCTTCCTTCTCCTCCTCTTGAATCTCTTCCCTCCTTAAATCTACCTCCTTAAACCTTCCCTCCTCTTGAATCTATTTCCCTCCCAATCTTCCCTTTTCACCACCTCCAATCTTCTTTTCCTCCTTCTACTCTTTTTTCTCTCTCCATTCTTACCTTCTCCTCTACCTTCTCTTACTTCTCCTTCTTCTCACACTTTCTGTTGCTTCAATCCACCACCTCCTCTTCTTTCTTTTCTCCTTCTTCTCCCTAACAACTTTACAAATCCCCCACTCTTTAAATTCATCCTCAGTAGCCACTTGTTAGCTTCCTCCCTACCCCAGAAAAAGCCGTGCCTCAAAAAAACTGAAAGAAAATTTTTCCAAAGTACACCCCTGAGAGATTATATCTGGTCGTTAACTAATTAAAAAGTCGGAAACGGACCTTCTCAGCACATCTCCACCTAATTTGTCCCCAAAATTATTTCGGAGCAATTTTTGGGCACTCGACTGAACTGGGTCCCCAATATTTTATGAAGCAATTATTACCCTATCTTTCCTGAAAATCCCACTTGTAAGCAAATAATCATATTTGTTTAGAGGAAATAATTATTCAATTCATCTTTCATGAATATTAGAAAAGTTTTGAACTATAAACATTCATGGAAGCATTCTCAAGCAACACCTTGAACTGCGCAGCTCTAGCTGCGCAACTCGAGCCGTCTAAGATACAGTATAGACTAATAAATCATATGCATGATCCTTATTTAATGTAATCTACAATGGTATAGTATGGTATATGGTATGGAGGGTAGTTGGTAAATCTATAGAACATACACACCATCCACAGTAATACATAGTATGAATGGTATGACGTCATTCTGTTTTTTGAGGTTATGTTGTCCATATTTAAGAATTTCAAGATGGCGGCTGAAAACATACCATTTATACGATGTATTACTGTGGATGGTGTGTATGTTCTATAGATTTACCAACTACCCTCCACCCTCCAGGCTCTACCCACCGGCAGTGCGGCCTCAGCCTTAAAAAGACATGAGTTGGAAAAGGAAATTCTTCCTAATTGACACATCGAAAAAACTCGAGAGATATATCTGGAGAATGACATATTTCTCGTATTTGTTGGAGAAAAATAATATAAGAATGACATGTTAAAAAAGATGTATTATTCATTTTGTATCATATTAATGCGTTCAAAAGGTCTACTTGAATTTTGCGAACCAATCTGTCTTGATGTCTTGTAATCCATGATTTTCTGTCGACGCTGTTTGATTTTGCTGAGTTGAAAATTTTTATATTTCGATCTTTTTTCTCGATATGTCTGACAATGGATCATCTCCGAAGCAATCTATTTTTGCCTTTTTATAGAATCTGTATCTCCAGAATAGCTTTCTTGGTTTTGCTGACTCAAAATATTTAGGTGGTTTCGCGCGTCTTCCCCATTGTGCACTCCAACTGTCGGAATTGACATTAAGCATGGGTGATGTTGAGACGGAAAAATGAAGAACAATAATCAAAAGGAAGTTTGGTGGAGAAGAATGAATAATTCCAAAAAAAGGAAGAAGAAAAAGAAGAAGAAGGAGAAAAAGAAGAGGACGAGAAAATTACGGTGGAGGAGATGCAAAAATATGAGATGATGTGTTGGAGGTAGATGAAGAATGGTGGGGAGAACATGAATATGTTGAAGTAAAAGAAGTTGAATGAAAATAGTGGAGATTACAAAGGAAGAGATGAGGAAATGGGGAAAAGAGAAAGTCTCAAATAAAGAACGTGATTCGTAGAAGGAGACGACGATTTGGAAAAAAAACAAAAATCAAAAGGAAGTTTAGTAGAGGAAGTTGAAGAGTGGTAAGAAGAACAAGAAATTGGAAAAGTTGAAAAGGATGGAAATCTAGAAGATTACGAAGGAGGAGATGGAAAAATAAGAGAGTATGTAATGGAGGTGCATGGAGGTGAATGAAGAATGGTGGTAAGAAGATGAAAATGAAGACGTTTAAGAAGATGGAATGAAGAACATCACAAAAGAGGGAATGAAAAGGTAGGAGAAGATGAAGTTTAGGAAAATAAATAATGATGGAAGAAGATAAAACGGAGAAGTTGAAGAAGTTGAAGGAAATGGAAATTGAGATAATTACGAAGGAAGAGATGGGAAAATAGGAGAGGATGAAGAAGGAGGAAATTAATATCCCTACTGTTGGCATCTGTCAATGGCGTAGTAGCAAATTCGTCAACCTATGCAGCAGCCATCTCTTCTTGTCAATGAGAATTCTATCCGAGCAAAAAATTTCCCGCCTCGTTCCCTGATAAGCAGAAAACTGGTGAGGGAAAACGAAAAAGGGAGAGAGAAATCTCCGAGAAAGAGAGAGAGAGTGAGGGAGAGAGAGTGAAGGGAGAAGTTAAGAGAGAGAAGGGAGATGTTAAGAGAGAGAAGTCTTAATAGCTGTGCGTAATATAACTGTCAACTCGCTAAAGACGTATCGGCATTTTGCTTCTTCAGCTTCCTCTTCTCAATCCATCACTCGGCTTCTCACCTTCTTCTTCTTCTTCTTCTTCTTCTTCTTCTTCTTCTTCTTCTTCTTCTTCTTCTTCTTCTTCTTCTTCTTCTTCTTCTTCTTCTTCTTCTTCTTCTTCTTCTTCTTCTTCTTCTTCTTCTTCTTCTTCTTCTTCTTCTTCTTCTTCTTCTTCTTCTTCTTCTTCTTTCTTCTTCATCTTCTTTTCCCTCTTCGTATTAACTCTTTTCCAAGCGATTGGTGGCGATTCTCTTATCGCGATTTCTTCTTGTCTAATTATTTTTCATCTTATCTCTAATTTCTCTTCCTGACCTTCCTTTTCAACTCCTTCTTACCTTTTAATTTTTTTTTAATCCTCCTTCCTTTCATTCCATCACAACTTCTCATTTATTTCGTCCTACTTGTTATCTTCCTTTGACCCTTTGCTCTATTTCCGTCTTCTCCTTGCTTTTATTCACACTACTTATGCTATTTCTTATTCATATCATTTGAGTTCTTCTTTAATCTAATTCTCACCCATCATCTTCTTCTTCTTTTTCTTCCGTCATTATTCTTCTTTACAGTATTTCATATCATTAGCCTATATTATCCTCTTTTCCCTTCTTTCCCTTCCTCCGCATCATCCCTCTTTGTCATGTTTTTTATTGCTTTCTTTTCAAAATGCTTTTTGTTCTTCTCAATTTTGTGATTTTGTCTTACCTTCTTCATTTTCCTACTGCCCCTCCTCCTCCACTTACTCCTTCTTCCCCTCCTCCTCGTCCTCCTCCTCCTCCTCCTCGTCCTCCTACTCCTCCTCCTCCTTCTTCTCATCCTTCTTCTCATCCTCCTTCTCCTCCTCTTCTTCCTCCTCCTCCTCCTGCTCCTCCTCCTCCTTCTCCTCTTCCTCTTTCTCCTACTCCTCCCCCTCCTCCTACTCCTCCTCCTTCTACTCCTCCTTCTCCTCCTCTCCCCACTCCTCCTTCTTTATATTCCATAACCTCTCTCCATTCAAGTTCATTCTTCCCAATTTATTCTAAGAGCAGGAAACTTTCTTGTGAAAAGTAGACATTCCTAAATTACCCCCACCCCTTCTCCTCACCAGCCCCCATTTGTCAAAGTTAGTAATTGACACTCTTAATAGGCTGTTTCCCTCCTCCCTTTTACCCCCATTACCCCCATTTATTTGGAAATGAATGGCCTTTCCTGACAAGCCTGCATTGGATCGTATTGATAGGCATTTTGACATGTAATTGCTTTCATAATAATTTCTTTATTGGTAGCCAGTGACTGTGAAATACGATTTTCTAGGCTTGAAACAACCATTTGTGAAGTATTTCACTTATTTATATATTTCACTTTTTTGTACGAACAAGAAGACCCCTTTTGGGGGGTTCTTTCAACAATTTAATTTGAAAACAACTCTGCGGTAACAGCTGAATTTTTGTCAATGTGTTACGTATTTTGAAATTCTAGATGCTCAGTCCAAACCAAGTTCAATAAAATGTAGTTGAATGATTATACCATTTGAAATAAGTTTAAAGTTTTGAATAGTCTATCCAGACTTCAAACCTACTTCCTACGATATGGAACAAACTGGTTGCCGGCCAGGTTGGCGCAGTGGGCTAGGGCGTCACAACTAGGCTAGGCGGAGAAGGCGAGCGATGCGAGCCTGCCGGCTAGTAAATGAATAAATGAATAGATAAATAGATGAATGAATGAAAAAATGAATAAATGTAAGAAGCTGGTCGCTTTACATTCTCGCTCCTTCTTTCTAACCATATGAAAAAATGTTGTTTATCAAAATAACAGCAGAGCTGAGTGAAGAATCCAAGGGAGAATCATTGAATGTTCATCTTTGTAAAGATTTATTGAGATTTATATTATAATTGACATTAAAATCGATTTTCTAAAGTAAATGGAAATCTTTTGACAATTATTTATTTTAAAGAATAGGTGCTGAAAATGATTATATGGATAATCGATACTGCTCAACTTTGATTTATAGATTGAGAAGTCGAATTATCGAGTAATTGAATTGTAGGACAATTAACAATGACAGTAAGTGAATATACAAATAACATAATTGTAGTAATTGAATTGTAGGACAATTAACAATGACAGTAAGTGAATATACGGATAAAATATGAAGAATAAATTTTCTTATCTATGATACGATAGTTAGCCTACTAGATGACTTTCAGCGAGCTAGCTACATGGAAACTTCCAATGGAGTATAATAATAATTAGAAATTAAACTTTAAAAATTAGGGCTATTTAAAATAATTGAAAAATTAAATGAGAATTAAATACCCTTCTAAAACCTTAAAATTAATAATGCACAAACATGTTTCGGAACATTCAGCCCATCATCAATGTGGATAAAATAATAAAAATGTCCGAAACATGTTTGTGCATTAGTAATTTTAAAGTTTTTAAAAAGGTATTTGATTCTCATTTGATTTTTCAATCATAATTAGAATTATTCACTTAATGATTTACAATGGAGATTACAACAGGATTTCTCCCATAACTGTTGCTCTTCCCATTCATACAAAATGAAAAGGATAGAGAATTGGATTAGGAAAAATTAGTAAGAGTGAGAATTAAATGAAGGAGAATTCAACAGCGGAAATCAAAGAAACTAGTAAACGTAGATACCTTTGGCAGAGAAAGAGAGGATTGATTTAATTGAATGACTTTTTTAAGGGCGGAGTTAGGACTCCTGGTCCTCTCTACCACACAAACCTTCTAAATAGAGAAGAGTGAGATTTTCATTCCATCATTTTTCATTCCTTCTTCTGAAGAGTGATCGTTCCATTTTTGGAAAATAGGAGTAGATAGTGGGAAGTGTAGAAGAAGAATGTGTTAGGAGAGGTAAACAGAGGAGAGTAGAACTAGGGAAATCAGAGAGAAAGAGTGAGACAGAGAAAAGAGAAATCATAGAGAAAGAGGACAGAATGAGTGGAAAATGAGAATGTCAAGATATGAGTTTGGAATCAAAGAATAATGCCTTCCAATACCTCAAAACCTTCCATAGAGTTTGGGGGTCATTAGCCCCAAACACCCCCCCCCCCATCACCACAGAATTCTATCACCTATTACCTATCTGTTAACAGCTCATTAAGCCCATAGAACCAAGCGCCTATAGTTCGTCCAAGCAAAGAAGACATTCTGGCAAGATAGGAAAATAGCTCCAGCTCTGTCGATATTGGTTCAACAATTATTAATTTGTTTTCAAAATGTTTGAAACATTCTGATCTACAATTTGAGATCAAATTTATAATTCTTGAGTCAATATTGACCGAGCTGAAGTCATTTTCTCATCTTGCCAGAATGTCTTCATTGCTTGGACAGATTATACCAACACACCTACACGCAAATAATGGAAAAGTGGTATATGACAAACTCACAGTCACCTCTTAAATTCAATGGAAATCGGGTCGCTCATTTCATACCGCCATGCATTCATTTGATTTTCTTCTTCCATCTTCTTCTTTTTCTTCTTCTTCTTCTTCTTCTTCTTCTTTTTCTTCTTCTATTTATTATTCGTTTTTTGATTCCTATTTGTTCATCCCATTTTCTTCATCTTCACACTTTCACATTTACTTACTTGTATTTAGCTCGAAAAGTGGACTTTCCTCTAACATTTTGCTTTCTTTGTTCTTTCATTTTGGCTTTTCATTTGTCTCATCCCTTTTCTCCCCAAACATTTTACTTTTCTTCTTCTCTCATTATTCCTCCCCCAACTCCCTCTCCTTCCTTCTTCTTATTTTTCTGCTATTTTTTTGGCTTCTAATCTCCTTCTCCCTTAACCTTTTCAAATCCCTCTACTATATTTATTCGTCTGCTCCTTCTTCTCCTTCATTTTCTAATCTTGTTTCTTAATTTCTCATTTTTTCAATCTTATTCCTTAAGCTTATTTCTCCTTTCTCACCATTTTATCTCATTTTCATCAATTTTATGTTCTCTTTCATTCCCTAATAAGAGATCTTCATGTACACTCTTCATTATAGATCTTCCAATACTTCAAGTCCTTTCAAGAACCTATTTTAAATAAATAAATAAATTTTATTTCTTCACAGGAAATGATAAAAATACAAATACATTACATTTCAATTTTTGTATATTGCACAAGGAATGAATAAATTTAAATTTGAAATAAAAAAAGTTTGAAATTACAAAATTGGAAGGAAAACAAATAATTCATAGCCTGAAATAATGACAATATTTTAATTACCTCAATTTAGAAATATGAGAAAGTTTCATCTATCACAAAATGATTAAAAGTATATTTTGTACCAAAGTAATATAATAATTAAAAGCAATCAAATTTGGAAATTTTGATTCATTATTTGAACGTTATTTGTGAACTTGATTGTTAATTTGATACAATATAAATTATCCTGTGCATCTCCTTGGAAAGAAATCAAGCCACGAAAACACATATTTAGCAATTCTTGATCTCTTTTTAGTACTAGCAATGAATTTAGCAAAACCAACCCATCTACATCATTCCACACTAATCGCAGATCAATGAGAGTTTATCACCTGGTTCGTTTCCCCAATAGAGAAAGGGGAGTCAGAAAGATTGATGGAGACAGAGAGTGATAGTGGATGCTAGAGAGAGAGAATTGGAGCTTAATCTGGTAGAAAGAGAAATAGAAAGAGAAAGAGAAAAAGGAGGAGAAAGAGAAAGAGTTTCCGTCACTCATTCTCAGCTTCTTCGAAAACCACTGGCGGCTCGTGTCCACGAAACAGGTGAAGTGATGTACAGTAAAAGAAACGGGCACTTCACCTGTTTCGTGGTATGAGCCGCCAGTGGTTTCCGATGAAGCTGAGAATTAAAACTGCAATGGAATGAGAGGAGTAAGAGAGTACTCACTTATTTTCATAGAGTAAGAGAAAGGATGATCGCATGAAATAGTACTAGAAATAGATATTGAGATAGAAAGATTCAGATTCAATCACTTTATTCATGTAGATTACATTATACAATAATTTAAATCCTATCTTTGCTATAAGGATGAAAATAAATTAAAATTACACTAATTACATTATGGTTCGCTTGAGTTGACTAATTAATTACGACTAAAATAATTTTGACTAAAATAATTAAGAACTATGAAAACTTGCAGAATGAACAGATGTAGGATTTAAAAGCTAAAAACTAGTAAAACAAAATATTCAATAAATTTCACAAAATAGAAACTTTTAGTAAAAATTAAAGAAAAAATTTATAATTTAATGGATGCAGAATTCATTCACACAAATTTTAATTTGAGTTCTGCGAAATGGATTAGGGATGTAAGTTATTCAAGTGAAAAGGCGAGGTTTGGACATAAATATGTCCATTCTTGGAAAAGGATATCCTTTTCATTAATAGTGTGTGTATGTGACAGAGAAATAGAAAGCGTACGTGAGAGAGAGGAAGACTGTATATGAGAATTGAGAGAGAAAAAAGGAGAGAGCTTATGTGAGAGACAAGAAGGGAAAGAGTGTCTGTAAGAGAGAAAGTAAGAGTGGGAGAGAGAGAGAAAGGAAGAGTGTGAGAGAGAAAGTGAATTAAAGAGAGAAAAACTATATGTGAGAGAGAAAGAGTGAGAGGATGATTAAAGAGAGTCGTTAGGAAGTTTTCGGAGAGCGTAGTGGTTGAGAATAAAATAGACTGGAAAAGTTCGTCTAACAAATAAATTATGTAGGTTAGGTTAACGCAGTCATTAGACCACTCTTACAAAGGTGAACCCACCTCCACTGGGCATTCTATTCCATTTTCTTTATCCGCTTTTCTTCTTCCTCTTTTTTTCTTCTTCTTCTAACTATTTCTCCTCCTTCTCCTTCTTTTTCTACGTCTTCCTCTTATTCTTCTACATAATCATCTTCTCCTACACCTTCTCCTTCCGCTTTTTCCCATCCTCCTCCTCTTCCTCCTTCTCCTCCTCCTCCTCCTCCTCCTCCTCCTCCTCCTTCTCCGTCTACTTCTTCTTCTTCTTTTTTCTTATTCTTCTTCTTCTTCTTCTTCTTCTTCTTCTTCTTCTTCTTTTTCTTCTTCTCCTTCTCCTTCTCCTTCTCCTGCTCCTTCTTCTGCTCCTTCTTCTGCTCCTTCTAATTCTCTTTCTCCTTCTCCTTCTTCTTCTCCTTCTCCTTCTCCTTCTCCTTCTCCTTCTCCTTCTCCTTCTCCTTCTCCTTCTCCTTCTCCTTCTCCTTCTCCTTCTCCTTTTCCTTCTCTTTCTCCTTCTCCTTCTCCTTCTCCTCCTTCTTCTCCTTCTCCTCCTCCTCCTACTCCGCCTACTTCTTCTTCTTTTTTCTCCTTCTTCTTCTTCTTCTTCTTCTCTACGTCTCCCACGTCTTCTTCCACTCTTTAGAAGTTTTTCTTCTCTCAATTCTTATTTATCATCTTGTCCTTCTCCTCTCTCCTTTCCACCTTTCCTTTCTTCTTCCTTTTTTCCTGTTTCCTTCCTCCTTCTTCTTCCTCTTTTTTCTTACTCCTCCCCATCTTTTCCATTTTCTTCTCCTTCTTCTTTTATTCCCCTACTTCTTCTCCTTCTCCTTCTCCTTCTCCTTCTCCTTCTCCTTCTCCTTCTCCTTCTCCTTCTCCCTCTCTTTCTCCTTCTCCTCCTCCTTCCCCTTCTCCTTCTCCTTTCCCTTCTCCTTCTCCAGCTCCTTCTTCTTCTCTTTCGCTTTCTCCTTCTCCTTCTCCTCCTTATTCTTCTTCTCCTCCTCTCCCTCCTCCTCCTCCTCCTTCACTCCCTCCATCCCTTATTCTCAAAGTGCTTTGTTCTGGTTAGCTGCTTCACCGGTTGGTTGATGATATTTGATATTTTATTTAAACATCTGATAATTTGATAAGTTGATAAGTTTATTTAAACATCTGATAAGTTGATGGGTAATTCGATAATTACAAGTTATTCGAAAAGGTGTGTTTTTCGCTTCTTCCCATGTTTTTTGCAACGAGTGCAAAATCGTGTTACCTGGTAAGTACGCTACGGTACTGCAGCTGTAGTTTTTAATTGGCTATTTTCGGTGGCGCATGGCAAACTAGATCTGAGCAGTATTTTCGAATCTAACCGAGCTATATTCACCTTTTAATTGAATTATCAATCATTAATTCAATATTGCATTCAACTTTCATTCAATACAAGGCATTAGATACGTTGAATTATAGTATATTCTGTCCAAGCAAAGAAGAGCCTCTGGCAAGATAGGAAAATAACTCCAGCTTGGTCAATATTTGTTCAACAATTATAAATAAATCTTAATAGTAGATCAAATCGTTTTATCAAAATTGATAAGTTTTAAACCAATATTGACCAAGCTTCAGTCATTCTCCCATCTCGCCAGAGGGCCTTCTTTGCTTGGACAGACTATTGCCTAATTATCATAAGGTGCAATAAGAAACAAAAAGTTTTAATCTAATAGAAGTAGCTTCCAATTATTCTCTATTCAACTTGTGATATTATTATTGGAATGAGTAAATTAAAATTGCAATAGACTCACAGTTTGAGAACAAGTTATCAAAAATGTTTCTCAATAATGCTAAGGAAGACGGAAGGAAAGTAGACTAGAAATAATGATAAAGTGAGGCAGGATTTGGTAAGTGAAAAATACATTATTTTGTTCAATGATAACGTTTCATTACAAGAAATTGTTTTTTTTTTCTTAAAATATTATTTTTACTTAGTCATTTTCAGTAGATTGAACAAAGCTTGGAAAACCTATTATATGTCTGTGCGCACATTTTATGTTTGCCAAGCTTCATTCAGTCTATTTAAGTACTGTATTAAACATTGCAAGGAAACAAAAAACCGGACGTCCAAAAACTGAGGTATTTGAAACAACCTAAGTTCACTGGCGGCTTGCTCCCACGAAACAGGTGAAGTGCTGAGCAGTAAAAGATACGGGCACTTCACCTGTTTCGTAAGCAGTAGTCGCCAGTGCCTAAGTTCCACACAACTCATCTGTTGAATTTTATGTAATCGTTCTAATTTGAATCTATGGGGAATCTGACTTGGATTGAGGCGTATAGTACACTACACAACGCCTCCAAGTGACATGACATTGTATAATATGTGGCATCTATTATTATGGTTCTTTGAATTTTGTCAGCGAGTCTTCAATAGGAGTGAGATGCGAAGGAAATGGACTGTTAAGAGATAAAGTCTCTCATCTCGCCTCTTCCATCATCTCATCTTCTGTACTCTTCCTGGGGAATCAATTCACTTTTTCACTCCGAAAGTGAAGGGTTGAAGAAAGAAGAACTAATGACCTAATTCTTTTAGGACTTTAATTTTGTGAAAATTAGAGTTTAATCAACTCTATAGTAAAAATTAGTAAGTTTTATTATATTTAGTATTCTAACATGCCGTAACCTTCTCTTTGTTTTTATAAATTTAAGAGGAGCAGCTTTAAAGTTTTAAGCCTGTTCTACTCTTTCAAGTAAAATGACTAATGACTAAATAAAATGAAGAATAGTGATTAACGAATGGTCGACTGTCCAGACAGAGCTGAGAATTGATAACTGCCAGTCTTCTTAATTTTTGACACCTACTTTAGCAAGATTAGAGCAAGGTCTATAAACCTTGGATTAGTGTGTTGTGCTGTGGCGCTGCCAGTGGCAGGAGCTAGAACTATCAAGGGATTCGTAGTGCTCAGATCTGACGCTAGAGCGAGCGGATGGTACCATCTAAAAATACAGTGACTGCAGTGGATGAAATTTTCTATCATGAGCACAGACCAGAATAGATTTTTCTAAATAGAAACTCCTTTTCTATACTATGGATATTCATAGAGAAGAGAACTGAACCTTTTATCAAATATTTTCTGAATAAGTAGGTGATTCTGTCAACGTGTAAAGGAGGAAGGGTGGTCAGGCAGTGGACCAAAATTTTCTGACAGGGGCCCCGAGAAAGTAAATCTGGGCCCTTTCCCTCTTAAGCGACAAACAATAATATTTTTCAAGAAGTCAATTTCCAAGCATTCATTCATATTGTAGATCTTCGTTCTTTCATTGATAAACGAGTGTCTCTACATGACAATATTGATTTTTATTACCGGTATTTGACAAAATTGTGAATGTTTTTTCATAGTATTTAATCTTAAGATATCGAAATTTGTCGGGCAAACAACCCTCCAACCAAATTAATAAGAATACTAATGGCTATTATTGAACTAAGGCTTCATTGAGCAAAACTGTCACATTTCACCGTACTTTATCATTGAAATTTAAATTATTCATTTTATTGGTTTGTTTGAAAGCACATATGGGAGGGAATAATAAATTTTTCATCTTAAATATTTCATTTTAGTGGAGATGAAAATGTTTCAACAAAAAATCGGAAACTCAATAACAAACAAATTGAAGATTTCAGCCATTTTCACTGCTCTACCCAACTTTCTTGAATAGCATTCAAAATAGTTCCGAATCCTGTCAGCAGATGGCAGTAGCAATAGGGTGACTTGCTTCGACTTCCATTGGAGACGCCTCCAAGCTCCACCTACGATGAAAATGGCCAAAAACATCGGTTAGAAAAGTTTCCAAATTCAACTAGTAGATGGCAGCAGTTAGCGGGTGGTGTTTCAGTTTTGACTTGGACACGCCTTCATGCCCCGCCTGCTCTTTTGTTATTGGTTGACAGTGTTTCGTGAGTTCTGTCTTAGAAAATGGCTGCTAGCAAGAAAAGAAAATGATGGATGGTGTATCATACACAAAAAATATTACGCTGATTAACTATTGACGATCTTGTGCTAATAAAATATTTTTATTCATGTATTCAGGCTGGTAAGATTCTATCATGGTGGTATTTAAGGAATTTATTTAAGCTATAGAATTTAGACTCAGTTTTACTTTTATCGTGTAACTTGGGACATCAATAGTTTCATGCTGTATGAAATGAGATGAAAATATGATTTCGCACTCCCATCTTATACTTATCAATTCTATTTTTATATGATGAATATAATGAAATAAAACTCAAACTATTCATGATCTGATACCGATCTATTGCCATGCCAGAAAAAAATTTGAAAAACTACAATTCCGTAAAAATATTAGGAAAATATTCGGTAAAGCTTGTGATTGGTCGACAGAGTGTATGGTGGTTGTCAGTCAACAATAGAATTGGATTTAAGAGGGGTGTTTCTTGGCTTGCTTCATACATTGATCGTGGTTTTTCAATTGATCAATTCATTATGATGAGTGGGGTTAAGCAGAGGAAATAATTTCTTGTGGATTCAAGTTGTTGGTAACATAAGTTTTTCATCAAATAGTGAAAAAATTATTCTAATAGCCCAATCGGAATTTTTTAGATTCCCGTTTCGCATCAGCCGCCGCGACGCCACCTTGGCCGTGGCGCCCTGTGCAGTCGCACACTCCGCACACCCCACGCGAGGGCCCTGTTCCTAATGTTATACTAGTTACGCCAATTCAGAAGTTATATCAACTACGGCTCCTCAGCACATGACAAACAAAGCAAATAAATGCGCAATATTTCGAAAATAAAAATTTTTCATGTCTTCATCAGTATCAAAGCTATCAATACGTTTCATGACGTATCAATTGAGCTTCCTGTTTCTAAGCACGAAATTGTTTGTTGACAAGAGCAGACGGCAGCATGATAACCCACTGAACTGATCACCGTGGGACTACCGGTCTGTCTTCAGTTCTTCAGTAGATAACGGTACTAAGCCGAAATAGTGCAAGTGATTTTGAGCGGCGCGGTTCTATTTTTTCAAACCGGTGAAAAGTGACTGTGAAATCGATTATTTCGAGAAAAAATCCCTTGAAAAACTTTTGAAAATGTTGAACAATTGGTAGCAAATCTTCGGGAACCACCATGTGGGTTAAAGCTCTTGTGGATTTATAAAAATTCAATGATTGTAATTTTCTCTATTTTTGATTGCTGGGAATTATAGAAAAAGGTAGGCTTCTTGTTTGTTACATTTTTATTGTTGTAATAATTTTTAGAAAATTATTCTCTCTATCCTTTCAAAGTGCAGAAAAGTTCAGATAAAGGTACTTGATTGTGGTATTTATAAAATTGTTTTGTTAAATTGATTGATTTATTAGTATTTATTGATAAGATGATTGATTGGTAAGGTGTTTAACATAGAATGCGGCACCGCAGTTCTCCATACAAGTAAGTAACCCACGTGGATGGGTGACCACTTGTTGCTGGGCATCACCACACATCAAAATACCTTCTTCAAATTTTGAAGAATTGTTCATAAATTTGGAAAACTTTTTCCAAAATCTATGTACAGTGACCAAAAGTTTATATATTTGCCTTCATTCATTTCATTAATAACAATAATTATTCTAGCCTCGAAATTAAAATTGAATAGTTATAAATTTTTAGTTTTTATGTAGTTTACATTGATAAATTAATCAATATCTCTATTTTAATGAATCAATCCAGAATCTATGTGTCATAATTTTTGATTTTTAGGATTTGTTGTTTCTAAATTTGAACAGTATACTTGTCTTTGGGAAATTAATTTCATTGAAATTTTCTACTTGATAGTTCATCATTTTTAAACAATTATCTGAACAGTGTGTAGCCTATTACAGTAATATTTTCAAGCCCCAACTGAAGCTTATACTAGACTGAAAGACTAGGGATAATATACGATTTATGTCTCTTGAATAGACATTTTAAAATATTCAAATTCAGAATTTTTTGACAACGTGAAGTGAGAAGTACAGTATCCCAAACTTTGGTGAGTGAAATTTTTTTTAATATTTTATATGCTACAATTAAATATTATTAAATATAATAATAAGTAAAAGAATCTCTCTGTGGAACCAATTCTACTAGGCTGTTTCTCATATCCTACTCAAAGAGGAAGTTTACATGATTAGAAATTATACTATAATTATAATTTTTTCAATCTTTCACTAGACTTCATTAAACTCGGAAAAAAATTATGTAGCCTACATCAACATATGTTTCAGTTTAGTAAAAAATTCTATACAACTAAATTTATAAATTCCCTACAATCTTCAATTTTTTCTATATTGTTTAATTGTAAAAAATATAAAATTATACTAGACAATAGTTTATAGTCGGTGACTTTTGTTATCATCTAGTTATATCAGTAATTCATACATTAATTTCAGGAATAGGTTCATTGAATTCAACAATGACTCAATACTTCAACATTCAACAATGCACTGTATAATCATTGTATAATCACTGTATAATAATACTAACATTCCATAGATAACAGAGAATGCTAGTAGACCTAATACAATAAGTAGAGTAGGCTATATTGTAGAAAAAGATAACAAAATTTCTAACTATATGAATGTACTGTACCTATGCCAATGTATGCGTCATATCAACCAATAAACAAAACAATCGTCATCCAATTTATTATATTTTCGAAACATGAATTAGTCATTCATATTATGTAGACAATATTGGATCTATAAGATATGAGGATTTCTAAAAGATTGAACAATACGAATGAGAACAATACAAATAAGTAGATTTTGAAAGGCTACACTGTGATGGCTTCATTATCAATCTTATCAAAATTTGTTTTGTTATTGAACTACCAAATATTCCATTTATAAAGGCTATACTGTATTATATTATATTATTACATATATTTCTTCTTACACTCTACACTAAATCCACAGTATACAATAGTCCACATTTGGTGGATCTTCTTCTTCTTCTTCTTCTTCTTCTTCTTCTTCTTCTTCTTCTTCTTCTTCTTCTTCTTCTTCTTCTTCTTCTTCTTCTTCTTCTTCTTCTTCTTCTTCTTCTTCTTCTTCTTCTTCTTCTTCTTCTTCTTCTTCTTCTTCTTCTTCTTCTTCTTCTTCTTCTTCTTCTTCTTCTTCTTCTTCTTCTTCTTCTTCTTCTTCTTCTTCTTCTTCTTCTTCTTCTTCTTCTTCTTCTTCTTCTTCTTCTTCTTCTTCTTCTTCTTCTTCTTCTTCTTCTTCTTCTTCTTCTTCTTCTTCTTCTTCTTCTTCTTCTTCTTCTTCTTCTTCTTCTTCTTCTTCTTCTTCTTCTTCTTCTTCTTCTTCTTCTCGGATCACGATTCACGACCTTGAACTCAGTTACACTCTTAGCTATAGATATCTACTGTAGTTATTGATATTACCTATGTATAGTGATAGTTATGTATATAGTGGCTATGTAGGCCTACAACAATGTCTAGACAGTGAACTGTTTTTTTATCTTTTCTCGATTTTTTTCTCTAGCTTTTATAACCTTTATATTGCTCCACACGAGTTCCCCACCATAAATCACTCAACCACAAAATGCTTGAGTTATAAAACTATTTCAGAGAACATTTTTTAGTGATTGTCTACCTTTTTTAAACTACATAATTTATTGAGATGAGGAGTATAGGCTTTCATTTGTTTTTCATCTTGTCTATAGGTAACAAACAATCTTAGTAATATTTTAAAGTTGATAAAAGTTTTTTCTAGATCGGTGTATCCCAGGTTCAATTTCCTTTTAAAAAATATAGCCTATACATGGTGAATATGGTGATACTTGTATCAAATTAACAATCCAATATTAAAAGGTCCCGTATCATTACGATACTAGAAACGAATTAATTGTTTCCGATTGTTCCACTTGATACATTATTATTACCTTGCGTGAGTCTACCCTCTTAAAATTAAATCGAGCTATTAACATACACATATTTGGATTATTTGTAAATGCATCTAATAGTATTGAGTGTTGTCTTAATCCTAATAATTCAAAATAAAATGAATTAATTCAATTCAATCCCATTTCAACAATGGACAAGAAACTTGCTAATATTGCAGGTTTAATTCTTGTTCGTTCAATTCTATATTCATAACCATTTATATAATTTTGCCCCCAGAACTTTTCATAATTTTTCATTGATTCTCTCAGTATAAATAGTTAAAGAAAGCCGGAAGACTAATTTAAAGCAAAAAATGTTCATATTCAAATTCACGTGACTTAATTCATATCCTTGAATAATAAATTATCCATTGTTAGACGACGATCACGTGATTTTTTCGTTCCTTGTTACAATTCAACTCAACTGAAAATAAAAAGCTTCTTCATGGAAATTCAAGGAAATGAAGATACGGCTGAGATATCTCGAGAAACACAAGATATGAAAATATTTATAATTTGAATTATTTGTTTTATTCAATCATTGAATGTACAATTATTCAACAAGAGCCCTGATATAATCTTTTATCCGTTCAGTAGGTAATAGAAAGAGGTAAGGAATCCGTAAGGTAATCTTTTATCTGTTCAGTAGGTAAGGAGAGAGGTGGATACACTTGATATTATAATCCTAAAGTAGGAATTATGATCAACTGATTGTTCCACTACATTTTGAAGTGAACTATGCGAATGTCATTAAATAATCGTAGATTAGAATTCTCAAAAAAAATCCACTTAATAACCAACATCAACATTCGACCCTGAATTAATTTTGACAACCGTTAAGTATTCGGAAAATGGCTAGCTTTAAAAATGCACATCGAATCAATATCAAAAAGAAACAGCGAATCAAATAGCCCGTGAACAATAGTCTATAAAATCAAACGGACAATTAAAATTCAAGTGTAAAAACCAGTTAGATTTGAAATTTTCACGTTAAATTTCAATTTGATTTGAAGCTATAAAGTTCAGTAGCGGAGTGAAACTAAAACAAATTAATTATTGAATCAATTTGTCTCAAACCGGAGTAAAAATCTTCGCAGCTCTTCAGTTTAAGTGTAATTACAAGTAGTTGGGAAAAGATATTCTTTTAAATTGCTTCTTATATAAACATCACTAATCCTGATTTGATATGGAACTAATGGGGAATGAAATATAGCAAATTCAACGAGCTCCAGCCTGTCCAAGCAAAGAAGACATTCTGGCAAGATGAGAAAATGACTTCAGCTCAGTCAATACTGATTCAAGCATCATGAATTTGGTTGCAAATTGTAGTTTACAATTTCAAACCAAATTTATATTTTTTTAACCAATATTGATCGAGCTGGGATGAAGTCATTTCCCCATCTTGCAAGAATGTCTTCTTTGCTTGGGCAGCCTATAGTTTTATAATAGTTGACTGATAACAGTTCATAATGTTTTTCAATAGTGTTTTTGTATTTATAGGATAGTACTGTATATTCAAATTGCTATTCAAAAGTACGTAATATGAAGACTGCATAATGAGTCCGATTATTGCATAGTACAGTACATATAGTATTGTACAGTACATATAGTATTGTACAGTAATGTTTCTATAGTACGTAATACTATTGTGTAGCTCGTTGGAGAATGTGATCCAGAGGATCTAGGCTCGATCCTTATGCGGGGAACAGAATTTGATCACAGCACAATCGCATAGATACGATCACCCTGTCTTTCGGAGGAGACGATAAGTCGTCGGTACCGACTGCCTAAATAGTAGTTAGCATACATCTCTTATTCCTCTCCGTACCCACGCACAGGCCTAAGAGTCAATGTGGGGATCACCCTCAGAAAATTAGAGAAGTGTAATGATTCAACACTTAATACGGTAGCATAATGATTCAAAAATTAATACGGTAGCATAATAATTCTTAAATGATCAATATAATACATGTTGATCACTTAAAAATATAAGTTACTATTTTCCTTTACTTCAATAGTATCATTCTAGTGCCTGTTACAAATATTCAGAAGTCCTGCTTCTTGAAATCCTGATGAAGTCCTACTGAATTCCTGTCTCTAGGGCTCTAGAAGTAAATGAATGATTTACTATGCAGTGATACATGTATACATTTTTCCTGTATTACAGGGCTTTATATCCAATTTAATTCTACGAGTATTTCTTTTACAGTTAATTATAAATTTACCTTGTTTCTATAAAATGGACAGGTTGATAAAAAAACAAGTGAGAAAACAATTTGATAACAGTAGGCTAAATTGTTGATAAAATTTAGCCTAAAATAAAATAAAATTGAAAAATGTTTGACACATCACTTGTTTTGACACAATGTTGTTGAAACAATGTTGAAAGGAACCAGCTCCTAACTATCTTTGGATAAGATGTCTGTCCGAGCAAAGAAGACATTCTAGTAAGATGAGAAAATGTCTTCAGTTCAGTCAATATCGGTTTAAAAATTATAGATTTGATTCCAAATTGTAGATTTGAATGTTTTCTACAATTTGACACTCAGTCTATGATTTTTTAACCAAAATTGATCGAGCTGGAGTCACTTTCCCATCTTCTCTGAATGTCTTCTTTGCTTGGATAGATTATACACAAATTTAGAAGGGAAATTCCGAACTTTGTGACAAGTTGGCGGAAAATTAATGAAGAAAATTTTGATAACTCAGTGAACAAGTTGTCAAACCAATTTTCATCAAGTACTGAAATAAGCTATTGATTTTTGCATTTGATATCTCTATTCACGACCTTGTCTAAAGCTGTTTAATTGAGTCTTCCACTAGAGTGATATTCATGAGAAGCAATATAATTTTTTTGAGCGGTTTACACGTAAATGGGGAACTTCACTCGTTTCCAAGTAGGCCTACAATAATTCGCTTCAACAATAATAATTGACCATTATTAAATTCCGAGTACTTATCATTTTTAGACAATGATAATTATTTACGACGAGCAATCCAGTGTTTTTTTTTAACATTTTCAAGTCTATTCTATATTTTCAAAAATATTGTGTGATAAATTTGGTGCATTGATTTATTTGGTTTCACATATACATTTTTCATAACATTCCAGGACAAAAATTATTGTGTGAAGTACTGTGAAAGTACATAACCCCGTTACGAACTTATTATTTATCAAAATTTGCAAAAAAAGTGTTGGTCTGTATTTTTAACCAATAAGTATTATTTCTGAATAAATAATTATTTGATATTGTAAAATAATGAATAGTAGCCTCCATAGAATGAATTTTCAAAAATAGGCTATATTACCATGAATAATTATCATCAGACCTAATATTTTTTAATTTATTCGAGGAATTACAATAAACTTATCAAAGTGAAAACGAATGCATTAACGTGCAAAACGTCTTTTTCCCAAATCTTGCTGGATTCATATTCAAAATAGAGATTCAATTGATTCTTGATAACTATCTCAATTCACAAATTTTTACACTCAAATATTAAAAACTACGATCAAGAATTTTTAAGGTTGAACTAGAAGTTAGAATAACACCAAAAAATTCATAAAAATATCTACTGGATAATATGAATAGGATATCAGTACAAATGCATAATAATTAATAATTTTATGTTTCATTTTATTTATAATAATACAGTTTCATAGAATGGAATATCAGTAAAAATATTTAATATACATCGAATTGAACTTGATAAAAAAATATAAACTGGTCGACCTTTTATGATTGCCTTGCGCATCAAAATTGTAAACAAACCTCTCCAGGTCTATTAGGTCAACGGTCAAGCAGCAAGGTTCTGTCTTTCTCCCACTTCTTAATTTCTTTCCGTTTTTTATAACATTCCATCTCTGTTCCGTGCAGCTATAACACTGAAAATCCTTCTGAATGGAACCTGTTCAGTCTTCAACGACTTGTTCTTCATTTTATTTTCATTCCTCCATTTTTTCAACTCCGTCTTCTTTTTCCACTTCCTCCTCATTTTTCTTCTTCTTCTTCTTCTTCTTCTTCTTCTTCTTCTTCTTCTTCTTCTTCTTCTTTAATCTTCTTCTTCATCTTCTTTTCCCTCTTCGTATAAACTCTTTTCCAAGCGATAGGCAGATTCTCTTATTACAATTTCTTCTTGTCTAATTATTTTTTATCTTACCTCTAATTTCTCTTCCTGACCTTCCTTTTCAACTCCTTCTACCTTTCAATTTCTCTCATCTTCTCCTTCATTTCATGTCATCACAACTTCTTATTCCTTTCGTCCTCCTTGTTATTTACCTTTCATCCTTTTGCTCTATTTCCTTCTTCTCCTTTCTTCAATTCACACTACTTGAATGCTATTTTCTATTGATGTTATTTTATTTCTTCTTGTTTAATCTAGTTCTTACCCAGTTCCCACTAGTTCCTCCTCATTTTTCTTCTTCTTCCTTCCTTTTTTTGTTGTTCTTCTTCTTCTACAACTTCTCCTCCCTCTTCATATTTTTCCCTTTAACTTCTTCCTCACCTTCATCTTCTACTTTTTTTCTTCATCTTCTTCATCTTTCTTTTCTTCTACTTTTTCTTCCACATCTTCTTCTCTTGTGGAATCAAGGCCATTATCATCATCATCATCGTCATCATAATTGACTTACATCTCCTACAATCATGGTCGACGTAATAGCAGTTCCTGTGTGAAGCCAAAGTCCTTCTTCAGATTCGTCTTTTCTTCCACCTTGTTCTTCTTTCTTTATTCTTCTTTCTATCTCTCTTCTTCCTCTTCCTTTACTCCTCTCTTCCCTTTTCTCTTGTCAAATTCCCGGATGATAAGTTGTGTATTTTGCTAGTAACCTACAATCCCAAACTTATATGTATATAATCTTTATAAAGTGCATAATAATTATCATTCTAATACTCATCCCCCCCCCCCTCTTCTAAGCCAAAGAAGCCTCTTTCCACTTCTTGATTCATTCACATTCCTTTTTCTCTCTCATTCTCAAACAAATTCACCATTTCTTCTTCAAATTCAATCTAAACAATGCCTCTTTGATAGCTTATTTAATTCTGTTGTCCAACCTTTCTTCGCTGATATTCTCGTCTACAGTCGGTTCAAAAATTATAAATTAAATTTTTTTTAACCAGTTTTAATCGAGCTTGAGTCATTTTTCCCATCTTGCCCGAATGTCTTCTTTGCTCGACCAGACCTTAGTATTAATGTTCATTTATTAGTAAAAAGTCTGTAGCTCATATAGGTACTGATATACTGTGTGTATGATATAAGCATGATATCAGCTACATAGGACCTATTATGACATGTATCCTGTCATGTAGTCTCATGTTATTTGAAACATAAGTTCTTCATTCTCATGACGTTATCCAAAATATTATTGATAATTAATTTATTTCCATGTTATCTGGAATTGGTATTAATTTTTTTTGTCCTCCCTACGGTACTTTGCCATGGAGATCTGCCGACAATTACATACTGTATATACTGATATTATGTTCAATAAAGGCCTTTATTTTCTTTTCAAATTAAATCTCATGTTACCTTTAGTTCAACATTTCATTATAAAAAATAAACCCGACTGATTATTTTTCAGAGGACGGCCGATTAGAAATGAATAACAGAAAAAGCAGATAACATTAAGAAGTCATCGGAAATAGGTGAGTCACATGAATTTATTCATTCATTTGATAAATTATAATATTATTAATGACTAAAACACAGACAGTAGATCGTCAAAATGTCTTATTTCCAGAATTCAATTGAATACATAGATTAGTATGATATTTGATAATCAAACCACTGTAAGTATTCAATCAAAATAGTAACAGACAATACAAGTTAGTCATTGTGGAATAATGTAACCATGATAATTACCACAATTCAAATTTTGGTTGCGATAAATTACTAGGTCACCAGACTTGTATGATTCAATTGTTTATCAGTTTAATAACTTCAATCCTTATCACTGTATCAGATAAGACCCTAATACTCTCAATTAAAAATGTCTGTGACTAACTGATTTTAGATGTGCTTGAGGGAAGTTGAAAAAAAATAGTCTGCAAAAGTGTGTTTATGGTTCAATTTCATTTTTGAAATGTTCAAGTTCTATTCAAGATGGTCAGAAAAGAGGTGCAATTGATTTTTTTCGACGTTTTCAAATGCATTCCAGGGCGCTAAATCCGAATATAAAATTCACAGAAACGCCAGTTATCACCCTCAAAAAGTAAACTTCAAAAACCTTAGATTTCAGGACTTGTTTTGATTTTTGATTTTTTCAGTAAGAACAAATACATTTTCATAAAACTATGTTTAGTAATAAATGAAATGAATAGTTTTCAAATTATAAACAATGTTGGTTAAAATAGATACATCTCATAGAACAATCTCTCACAACAATCTCTTGCTAAGTCTTTTACTCAATGGAATATCATGCAGAGAGCTTCTGAAATCAGCTTACTCCTATTTGCATTAATAAATAGTATTGTTACAATGCTGTTCAAGGTCGAATGTCAACTGCCGAAAATTTATGTCATAGCATAGATCAAAACCCAACCACGTTATGCAAGAGATAGCCTAGTGCATGCAAGCTGAGAAGAGACGCAATCACTATCACTTTATATTGTGACGACGGCTATTCTCAGTGTGCGCAAACTGAAGCTGGCCAAATTTTTCTCGAAATGAAAATCAAGTTTATGTTTTTGCTTTTGTTTTACGGCCTTGTTTCGAAGTTGTTTCGTTTTTTGGTCAGATTTATTTGAGATTTTTGTAGAATGTTTTAAAAATTCTGGTGGTGAAAAATTTATAATGCTGGTGGAAAGGAACTATATTGATAAACCCTGTTGAAGGTTGATGTTTTTTGAGTTGATAATCAAGTTTATAGTATGTCTCGCGACTTTTTTGTAGCTTTATTTTAAAATAAAAGATTTGATAAATATGAAATTTCAATAACAGAGATGGTTAAGAATTTTTATGATAATAATTCTATAATGAATATACAATAACTATAACCCATGTCCTACGGTTCTTCATATTTTCATCTAAAGAAATTAAGGTTAACTTATATAGCGAAATAGAAGAACCCTTGTGTCTCTCCACTATTGATAAACTATTACACTAGATAATAATATCATTCAATATATTCATTTATAATTTATTGGATTATAGGTTGAAATAAGTGTAAATACTGTGAATAGACACATAATACTGTGTACTGTGTATGGACATATATACAGTTATACAGGATATGTAGATACAGGCATATATATTTCATATAGTGTGTAAACTATACAGGTGACAAAACTAGTTTTCTCTGAAAATTAAACTTTTAACTTAGGGCTATTTGAAATAATAGTTCATTAATAGTTCATAGTTCAATAGTTGAAAATGAGTTCATTATGTGTATAGAGTGGGCGGTCCTAATTCTCTGAGTTTATTCTTATTGTATTTAGGAGAAGTGCACTCCAATCGGGCTGATGCCCAGGAGTGTCCATTTTTATTTCACTTTTTTTAGGTAGCTATGTTGGTTATTTTTAAACTTATATGATTGAATTTTCAAGGAAATTGTTTTCAGTTTTTATATTATAAGAGATACAATCTGTGTGTATATTCTGTAATGGCCAACATGTTACTATGCAATGTATTTATTGGTTCTGTTGTTTTTTTGTGAAATAAATTACTTTTTGAATTGAAAAAAAAATTGAATTTTGAAAAATAATTGATAATGAAAATGAAAAAATCAAATACCCTCTTTAAAAACTTTACTGAAAACTTTAGTGAAAAATAATACTTTTAAAAAGTATTAAGTAATACTTTTTAAAAGTTTTAAAAAAGAGGATTTGATTTTTACATTTTCTTTATCAACTAGTTTACTCTGTTTAGCTCAATCGTTCTAAACGTTTTAAGCTGAATAAAATTCTAATAGAAAATAGAGTTTCACTCCAAATTTAAATATGTACATATTAAATATTACTCATAGAGAGTGTGTCAACAGAGCATCCTGGGTTTAGCTTTGTTATGAGTCAATTAGCCTACTGCTTCTATCCGAGAGAGGACGAATGTGTCGGTAAGAGTGAATCGGAGAGAGATTGAGAGAGGGAGAGAGAGAGAGAGAGGGAAAGAGCGAGAGAGTGACAGAGAGAGAAGAGATTTTGATTATTGCACCAACACTGTCTGGTCATCTATTTACTTCCGGTAAAACTTCAATTTCCGGTCAAATTTGATGAAAATTAAGCTCGAACAGTTCAAAAGTTCAATTGAGGTTAAAAACTACATTAAAATTCAATAAAAGCTGTCCAATTATTTCTATTTTGATATTATGGAGCTTTGTGCAATGTGCATAGCCTCTATAATCTATATTAACTAGTCCTCATCTAGAAGACATGGACTATCTCTAAAGTAGTTCAACAAAAGAAGAGGAAGGAGAAGAAAATATTATGATGAAATGAAAGAACAAACAGAATATTATACACACGCATCTATACAGAAACATGGATTTCATACAAAAGCAAGGATGAAAATTTATTAACAAATTTATCCAATGTAATTCAAGATATGCTCGAAAAATTTGAATAAAATCACAATGGAAATGGCGAAGTGACATTGAAAGTAACAGAAGAGAACGAGAACACAATGATACATTTGTAATGTATCAACAATCAAAATTAGTATTACCTCAACTGTTAACTAATAATTTGGAGCAATAGAGCGTTCAAATAAATTTGTAACCAAATCATAAAAATCGCTGTATTGAATTATTAGAGTTTAAAAACTAATAAACTCGATAATAAGGTGCAATAGAGCATGAAATTGAATTAGACAATGCTATAATAATATTGTTTTGATTTTGAAAGTACATTTAACAAAATTGGTGAATGCCTACTACCCTATTAGCTAGGGCCTTCTAAAATCAATCACAGTGGTATATTCAGCGATAATAGAATATGAGTTTCTATGAATATTAATATGAATTTATATGGATTTCTATATTCTATTCTCTCTGGGTATAGTCTGGTCGAGCAAAGAAGCCATTCTGGCAAGATGGGAAAACGACTCCAGCTCGGCTAATATTGATTAAAAGATTATAAATTTGATTTAAAATTCTGGAAAAAATCTGCTTTACAGTTTGAGACCAAATTTATAGCTTTTGAACCATTTTTGACCAAGCTGGAGTCATTTTCTCATCTTGCCAGAATGTTTTCTTTGCTTACACAGACTAAACTAATCTTTATAACTATATAAGAGTTTTGTATATTACTAATTTTAAGTCAATGATTTTGTGATGAAACAGTCATAAATATACTGGCAGCAAATCCATCAATAAACCTGACTTTTTCGTCCACTGAACAAAGTTTAATGAAAGAGTAAGTCCAAATTGCACAAATAGATTTTCACAATCTCAATATCAACTTAATATTTATGTTTTAATACGGTAATAGGGTGATACTCAATTTAAAAATATTTCTACAAACTTCCTTGAGCAATGAACTGTTTATTTATGTCAGAGGTAATTGAACCAAGAGTTACACTTGAATAAGGTAATTACCGTCTAGAACTGGTTTACAACTTCATGAATGACAGTGAAAATAGTTGAAATCACGTCACTATTATTGCTCCATGAATGAACACAGTATAACAATTTTGAATGAGAAGTATTAATACTGTAATACTACATTTTTAAATTTGTCCATCAATTTGTTACAAATTGTACCAAATAGTAGTATCATTTATATTAGAATTTCTAACAAATTAGAAATACAATTTATAGCAGTACTTTAATTTGTTGACAAGTTTTCATTTTCATTTCATCATCTTATCTTTTAATTGATTCTCCTACGTACCACATGGACCACTAATTTTAACCAAAAATAGGAAGGTTTGAAAAAAAACACATCCCGTCAATCAAACAGAAGTTGTAGTACAGTCTGATAATAGAAACTCAAATCTGACTATTTACAGACAGGAATGCGCTCCGTATCATGCATGTGCAACGCTAGCATCCATTCGTTGTACTTTCCAAATAAGTTCATTGTCAGTGGGTCAATGAAACCAGTATGAAATGGCATTGAAACTGTTATAGGAAACATTCCTGTTCTCGATATAGATAAACTGCATGTATCATCATCGAGTAACTATTATTTATTTTGTAAAATTCCATTTTAACTCTCCTAGTTGAATGTAACTAAGCTATTAATACTATACTGATCAAAAATAGTACATAATAAATGCATCGCTCATCATCACCCCTTCGCCTAGTATCACATTAGACTAGCTACTCGTAGCTAGTAGATCTACTAATAGATTTAGTAGTAGAGCTACTAATCTACTAGTAGATTGTCTTTGGTATAACGTAAGTTCAGTTCACCATGTAGAATACTTTTTTGTACCCGGTAGGGATCATGAGCAGGATGTGCAGTAGATTGATAGGATTATGACGTTTCATAAACACACAAAAAGTAGCATCATACGAGTTCTTATGGCTACCATAATAATTATGGCAGAGATAACATTTATCATCAGATGACATTTATGAGCTTCAAGATTTTTATAAAGTTTTTTGGGGACTATGAAACATCATAACTGTTTGTTTTTGGCGGAAACATACGTGTGATATGATAACTACAGTGTGTTCAAGACAGTATAGGTGGTATCACAATAGAAATATTTAAAAAGGTTTTAGGTGATGAGATACTTGAAATCCAATCACTAACAATCGTAGAATTCAATTATTGAATAGAATAAATACTATGAGAATATGGTGGAATTGAAATAATAAAGAGATCCTGGATCATTATTTTCATAACTTGATTCCATACTTGAATACATTACGAAATGTATCAGTAATCAAATTAAACTAATTGTAGCTATCATTGAAAATGCTGTAACAGAGAGTGTATAGATCTTTTATTCATTGGAAATCGCAAGCATGACTCAATCTATTAATTTCAATTGTATTAAAAGTAAATTATTATGAATTAATAAAAAGTTGACAACACTCAGTGTGAAGATGGAGAAGATATCAAGATAATATAATCTTGTGAGTCAATCATTATGAGAATCGATCATAAATAATTTATCATCATTGACCAGAATTTGGAATATGTTAGGAAAAAATTTGAACTCAGATCATTTACCTCGGATCTAGACCAATGTAAATATGAAGAGAACAGCTCCCTAGAGAAAGCGAAAAGGAAGGAGAAAATGCAAAGAAGAAGAAAGATGTAAATAAGCAGAGAAATGGGGAAACAGGAGAATGGTGAATTGAAAAATAGAAACTAGAACTCTAAATATTGTCATTTTCAGCTCTGTGAGCATTGTAGAGTATTGACTAATCCAAGGTTCGAAGGTTCCATTATTGGGAGTCAATTTATCAATTAGGTTGATTGCTTTCTGTGTAAGATTAGAAGCTAATACAAACACCACTTGATGTCAAAAGTGTATAATGCCTTCTATTGATAATAATTATCAATGTTGACAAGTGGTCGAAAGTTAGAGAATTTAAACGTCTAAATTATGCTACTAGAGTTTCACATTTAGTATAAGTCATTATTTCTTCTCCGTTTTTTGTTATTAGTGCTTCTAATGTATAATAAATCATGAAATGAAATGAAATGAAAATATCCTTTATTAGGCGGAGTTAGGACTAGGAAGTCCTTTCTACCACTCAACCTTAAGGTTAATCCTAATGATTAATCATAGTAATTTAAATAAGTTTATTCTTTCCTCAAATTTATTTAATTTTCTTACGTTTTAAGGTAATATTATTTAAAAGTGTAATATGACTTATTATAGATGAAAATGTTATCTAATTACCTCATAATTTATGATATTTTGTACATTCAGTTTCTAGAAATTAATCAAAACTAATCCACTACAATGTATCACAAACTTATTTGGCTCAAGTTTGAATGGAAGAGTGCCAGAGAGTAGTTTGAACTAAACAACATTCAGAATACATTTAACTAACACGTGGGATGAGAAGAACATTTTGAAAAAGTAATATTAAAAACTGAATTTACACTTCTCAATACTCAAGATCTGCGTTTATAAACAAACAAATAAATCAATACAATGGAATTATTGAGGGTGGATTTATTTTCATCACTTAATAAGTTCAGGACTTGATACAATACACAATTGAATTACGGTCACTTGGTTGAAATTGAAGATGAATCAAAAGAATCTCTTTGTGATTGCTTATGCTCCAGCTTGAAAGAGATTGTATAAAGCTCGATCATTTTAGTAGTTCATTTTCGTGGAGAGGACCCATATTTATTTATTGTTTATTTAATTCTGAATTGAAAAGTGAGGATCTCATCATTCTTCTTGTGATTGCACAATGAAGTGCGATAACAAAACTTTCATAGAATCACACTTTGAAGGTTTTAGAAACCCATCAGAAATATAAAAAAACTTCCAATTTATATATGAGTCATTTATAAAGAAGAAATAAGTGAATAAATAATACACTTGGAGCTCTGTTGGAAGTGGTTATGATAAATTTTATACCAATAATGAGATAATGTATTCATAATTCAGATGCCTTGGAAATTTGAACCATTTACTGAAAAAGAGCATTATCAATTTTTACTTCTCAATTAATTTTTGTGTTGTCTTTTACTTTCACATTCAGGAACCATACTTTATCAAATAAGTAATTTAAAATTCCTTTAGATAACAATTTATATTAATTGAAAACATTTTTATACTTCTACGAATAAGATTCTATCAAGAGTTTGTTTCTCTCTTCTATCTATTCATTCAATTTTGTTTCGCTCAACTGTATTTTTATCTTTCTCTCGTCCGTTTTAATTTATTCGAGTGTTGTGTATTTTTAGTTTGTGAACATGTGAAACTTGGAATTTGTCCATCTCATCTTTGTTTGCAAGTACAAAGTTCGTGCAACTTTTGCAAGGTTTCTTGAATTAGATTTAGATGTAAGGTCATTGATAACTACTTTCCATAATGAAGACTCCATGAGAAAAAAGTGAATTTGCAACAATAAATAACTTTTTCATGACTTTTAATGATATTATCTGGTTGATTCGTTTCCGAAAATAGAGATAAGTCGGTGGGGTTCAAGGATTATCACACTTTGAAAATATAGGAATAATATTGATAAGTACAAATGAATTATTAAAGCTCTATCAAAAATTATTACAAAGAAAGTAGTGTATTCATTATTAACTGAATGTTTAAACTAACAAAGAATCAATAAATTTTTGATTATTCATCTTTATTCTTCATTCTAGTGAAAGTGGACATTGTGGATAGATAGACATATAACCTACATCTTAAACCTTCATCATCATCATTCATCATCACTCATTCATCCTTTGCTTAAAATACTGGAAACCAAGTCGCAATTGTAGAGAAAGAATAAAGAAAGAATCTTTATTTAATTATTTCACATCAAAGAGTACAACAGGCTTCATAGCCCAAAACTGATCCTCTTAAATTTATACAAACAAACCAAACAAAAAAGGTTATGTCATAAACCATTCCTAAAACACTAAATTTTACACCAAAAGAAAAATTCGACAAATTTTGAATTTTAAAATCTGTTCACAAAAAAGTTCACTAAATAAAAATATCCAAAATGTAAATAATAGTTTATAAATAATTCTACTGATAAACACAATAACAGGTTTTTAATCATATTTGACAACTTGGGAAGATATGAGAAGTTATTGTTCAAATTATTCAAGTGATTTAATGTTTAAAAATAATTGATAGAATAATCAAAAGTTATAATAATGAAGTAAGTAGCCTACTCTACTAGTATTATTAAGTGAATGTTTAAACTAACAAAGAAATATGAAATTGAAGAGGTATAAACTCTACTGATGAACATAATCATTGACTTTTAACCATATTTGACATTTTTTGAAGAAATAAGAAGTTATTGTTCATCTTATTCAAGTAGTTTAATGTTTCAAAATAATTGATTGAATAATCAAAAGTTTTAGTAACAAGGAAAGTAACTTAGGCCTACTTAATGTTTTTTAAAGTAAATTTTCAAACTAACAAAGAATTAAGAAAGTTTCAATTGTACAACTTTCAAATTCTACGGATGAACATAACCATAGCCTAATCTTTTAACAATATATTTGACAATTCTGAAGACATCAGAAGTTATTGTTCGTCTTATTCTAGTAAAAGTCTGGTAAAACTGATTACTAATAATTGGTAAACAAGTAGAACTAACAAATGCTTTGGAATAATTTATTGTTATTATATTTATATAATGCTTCATGATAATTTAACAATGATCAAAAGTTTTAGTAACAGTAAGTTACATAGTTAGGCCTATTGCATGAAAATCCTTTCGATCTTTCAACAAGTCAGAAGAAGAATACAGTATCACAGATGGAGAGTTTTTGAGCTTTATTCCACAAAAATTTCAATTCTGAATTTTTATTAATATGTGATAAGAAATTGTTAATTTGTATCATCCCAAAAAGTGAATCTCTTCACCACAATTTGAGAATAATTTCATTTTGAAGAGAAAGCGGATATTCTAGGATATAGGAAAAAATTACTCGCGGTTTCATTGGAACATTATTCCACGTTTTCGGGCTATCCGTTATAATAATTCGTCTAGCTCTTCCCCTCATCTAGTCCTTATGCTCATTTTTTCCTCTTGTTCTCATTTTCTCTTTTTTTTTAACTACATCCTAATCTTTTCTATAATTTGCTCCTTGTCTTTTTTATTGAGCTGGTTATCTATACCCTATTTCTATAGGCGTACCCTATTTTCAAATTTCTATTTTCTAATTCAATTCACCTACTTCTCATATTTTTATCCCCTTCTCTTCCTTTTGAATTTTTTCTTCGTATCCTCCTTCCATGTCTCTTGTCGGTCCTATATAGAGTCGTTAATTCTTATTTGAACCAAAAAACCAGTACGGTACCTACTTTCCCATCTTTAATCTATGAGAGAATTATTATTTCAAGTATTGTTACATTGATCACTCTATAAAGTACTCAATCTTCTATCTTTATTTGTTTTTTATTGGGGGGTTTTCTCGTGCGATGGGTCTCTTCAGACCTAGCACAACAAATTAATAATTTTATTCTACAAATAAATAATTTATTCTCCTCTCAAATGGAAAGAGGAGAATTATCCTCGTCCTTTCCCAAAATTGGACATTTTTATTTTTGGACTTCGTCATTCCATTTAGATAATCTAATACACTAATACACATTGAGTAGAATTGTAAATAGCATACTATTTTGTGATATTTTCTATTATTCGCTTTTACGAGTACAGTATCAGTTTCTGTTGAATAAAAATAATTAACTTTCAAACACATGAAATTTATAGGAAAATTTTTTCTACTTACAACTACCTACTGCAATCTAGAAATTGAGCAAAAATATTTTGTTGATTTCTATATGGATGAAGAATTCTGAGCTAATCTCTCTTTCTCTCTCATATTTTATCTTTTTATCGTCTTAAACTTTTCCATCTTCTTCTTTTTCCCCATCTCTCTTCCTTTTCATATTCTATTATTTTTCTCCTATAAACCTACATTTCAATATTCTCTCGCTCTCTCTCTCTCTTTCTCTTTCTCTGAATTCTTTGAATCATTTTCGTAAGTTTCCATAGTTTATACTGAGTTTGAGTTATTAAAGCAAGCGATGTAATTAGTATCATTTTTAATTTGCATAATATGGGATTTGAGTCGATGTATTTTGTAATTTACATAAATGGAGTACCGGTAAACGAATCTGGATCTAAATCTCTCTCTTTCTGTTTTTTTTTATTTTGAATCACAGTACCCTTTTTCAATTATTTATTTTTATGCATTACTGTGGTTATTATTTAGAATAAAAAAAACAGTGATAAAAGTAGCCATGAAATAAAGGAAACACTCTCTCTTTCTCTATTGTCATCCAGTTTCCATCTCTCTTCCCTCCTCTAATGACGAACAATAATAAAAAATTCAGAAATATCTCGGTTTTGGAGCAGACTGTGTCTCACCATTTAGAAGACAGGAAATGAAATTTCACTGACAAGTGTGAGAAAAACATCGAATAGCCTCTATTCAAACAAGTAATACGTCCTGGTACATTATTTCGCATAATACAGGAAAAGGATTTGGTATTAAGTAATTTTTGCGAATATATCAAGTGGATGAATGATATTGCACTGACTCTCAATGGAGAAGATGTCCATAAAATAAATGTTATTTTTAAATTCTGGAATAAAATTCATTAATTTCATGACATTAATTGGGCCTAGCATATTTTTTATTGGAGGGAGATCCATTATATTCACATCGGAATTTCAATCTTGAATTCTCCGTATCTTGGGATTTGATTTTTAAATATTTTTCAGGCCGCGGTTTCTTTTGAGGTGAATTGGTATGAATTGCTAGAGCAATACCATACCTGGTTAGCAATACTATACCTATAGCAATATATACCTGGTTTGGAAATTTATCAGCAAGTTACAGCATTTTATAGTATGCAAAGTATGCAAGGAAAATTATCGAAGTACAGTAAACACTGAGTGATCAGACAGAAAAATTGACTTCACATTATTAACATCTTATAGCATCATACAGATCTAATAATTCTTATGTTTTTCGAAATTCATAAAATTCACAAGAAATTTAAGATATCATTTCAGTTTTCAAACCAGCATTAGCAAATTCAACCAGCAATATTTTCCTATAAACTTTTCATTTTCATTTTCCTAAATTCGATATTCCTATTATGTCTACTGATAAGTGTACCTTTCGCTCATAACTTGTAACAAATAACTAATATCGAATCATATTAATATTACAAATCATAACTGATAACTAATGACACGTATCCAATGTAACAGTGATCTTATAGTTAAAAGATAATATTAATCTAAAGGAATGTTTAGAACAAAATATTCAAGAATAATGAGTAACCTGATGTGTGGTTGGTTCTACTTTTTTTCTTTTAGAGGACTTCTAAATCTAATAAGTAAAGGTGCTTATAGTGTGTGTGTTCACGACGTTCTCAACCTATTATAAATTGTCTAAATTTCAATCAAGCCTAATAATTAATATCAGAATCTTCTGAAAATACGCTTGGCTCTGAATATCTACCCAAGGTTATTCTCCACTTCAGTTAAAAGGATATTTCCTTTTCCGCTGGAAGCATAAGTCATGTTATTACATAAGCACATGACATAGACCAATTTAAAGTTGACATAACTTAGCCTACAATCACCAGACGGTATCATGACAGTAATCATTAAGAATACTGTCATTTTTTCTCACAAGAACCTCCTTGATCTTTTATGTTATGTAAAGATGTGTGTCCTCAGTTGATTATTATCTTTCAAGAAGATACAAAAGTGTATCAAATTTGATTCATACAACTCGATAGACGACGTTTCATCGATCCCTTCAATTAGATAGTTTCATTTGATTAATTTATTTTTATTGAATCATCTAGAAACATTATGAATCGTGAACACACATTCTCTGAACATAAACTCTACTCTAACAACACGGACTCCTCAGTAATCGGACATGAGTCGAGCTGTTTTTAAACAAACTGTACAAAAGTACGAACTGAAGTAACTGTGAGTAATTGCCTGCTCTGTGATTAGCTGCTTTCCTATTGGCTATCGCCTCACGGTCTCTACGCCAATCACAGCTCCCTATTGGATATTCACGAAATGGCGGTTTCATGTTGAGGGAATTGGAGCCAATAACAAAGTTTTGAATTAGAATGTTTAGTATCTGCCCCATTCATAGTAGTTCATTCAAATCTATTCACTTTTTAGATAAGCTTACATTAGGGATTCACTAAATAATTAAGTCAGGGAATTTGATAAATCGACCTAGCTGCTATTTTTTTCTAATATACTACTATAGTCTGTCCAAGCAAAGAAGACACTCTGGCAAGATAAAAAAGTTACTCCAGCCTTAGGTCTTAGTAGTAGACTAAATTGTTTCCTACAATTTGAGATTTCCTGCAATTGAAAATTTTTGAACTAATATTGACCGAGCTTAAGTCATTTTCCCATCTTGCCAGAGGGTCTTCTTCGCTTGGACAGACTAGACAGACTATACTATATTATTGCCTCAACAAATTTCACGATGTACCGTCCTAATGGTTAAGTGAATATCCCTCACATTTCCAATAGGCTAATACACAAATGATTGATAATAATTATTATCACTATCCAATATGTATAACCAATGTAAATTCTTTTGAATAATGAAGAATTAACAGTAGTATTAGCAGTAGTACCTGTCTCTATTGGTAGATTCAAGAAGCTGATAATAATAAGAATAACCTTTCCGAAGTTAAACTATCCACACGGAGGCATAACTCAACACAAGAGGAAGAACAATAAACAAAAAGCCTAAATTAAATAACCATCTACCGAAATAATTTCTCCTCTTCTTCGGTTTCAAGTCTTTTGAAGGAATCCCTAATTGCACTTTCACTTAATGAAGTATGCAACTCACATTTGAAAATAACAATACTGAAGACTCCCGCTGCTTTTATTGAAACAACAAAAGCAATTATTATGCGTTACAATGCACGGTACGTAATCAGTCATACTATACTGACAAATCAGAATTTTTAACAAAGCGTCAGTTGGAGGCGATGTTATCTAAACAATGTTGATGATCTTAGAGTACAAACATAGTGAATAGAATCGATTGAGGAACTGAATTGAATAGTTTCAATAGAGTAATAATATTAATGATTCATAATACAGGAAGAATGTATTGAAAATATTCACCAACGGGTCAATGACCGTTAAGAGGAACTTTTACTTTGGAAGAATGACAGATAGGATAATTATTCAATTCGGTAGTCTTGGAAAATGAGATACTGTTCTCAATTTTGGAAATTGAGATAAGTTTTAATTATTGAATGATTTATTTTATTAGTCTGCTTGAAAGCACATAATAAATGAGGGGAACATCTATTAGAAAAGTTTCCAAACTCAACCAGTAGATGGCAGCAGATGATGGGTGGTGTTTCAGTTTTGACTTGGACACGCCTTCATGCCCCGCCTGCTCTTTTGTTATTGGTTGACTGTGTTTTGTGAGTTCTCTCTTAGAAAATGGCTGCTAGCAAGAAAATGATGGATGGTGTATTATACACAAAAATTATGCTGATTTACTATTGACGATTTTGTGCTAATACATAGTATAATACATGTATAATTAATATTATTATTTATGTATTCAGGCTGGTTAGATTCTATCAAGTTGGTATTTAAATAATTCAGGCTATAGAATTTAGACTCAGTTTTTCTTTTATCCTGTAATTTAGGCCAGTACTAGACTTCAATAGTTTTATGCTGTATGAAATTAGATGAAAATATGTTTTCGCACTCCCATCTCTTACTCATCAATTCTATTTGTATACGATGAATATAATGAAATATAACTTAAACTATTCATGATCTGATACCGACCTATTGCCAAAAAGAAGTTTGAAAAACGACAACAATCAGGTGAAAATATTAGGGAGAAGTTCTTATCGGAAACTGGCTCGTGGATTGGTCGATAGAGTGTAAGGTGGTTGTCAGCCAACAATAGAGTTAAATTTAAGAGGGGCGTTTTTTGGCTTGCTTCATACATTGATCGTGGTTTTTTAATTGATCAATTCATTATGATGAATGAGTTTATGCAGAGAAAATAATTTCTTGTGGATTCAAGTTGTTGGTAAAATAATTTTTCCATTAATTTTTTTTTCAATAGCCCAATTAATATCCTGAATTGGAATATTTAAAATTCCCGTTTCGCATCAGCCGCCGCGGTGCCCCCATGGCTGTGGCGCTCTGTGCGGTCGCACACTCCGCACACCCCTCGCTAGGGCCCTGAATTTCAGACAGATTATAGAAAGTATTGTGTAAGGATTTTTCACGGAAGAAGAATAAGAACTGTAACGGCATTGAGAAGGATTGAAGGAAGATGAGATGGTTTTAGGAAGGGTAGTAAAAGAGGAAGAAAGAGGAAGAAGAAGAAGAAGAAGAAGAAGAAGAAGAAGAAGAAGAAGAAGAAGAGAAAGAAAAATTGATAAGAGAGGAGAAGCATCTGAATGGAAGATATACAACTTGGATTGTATATAAATACATGTTTGTAGAAAGGTCATGGTCCTAGCAAACATTCAATGTCTAAACTTGTATGTAGATAACTACAAGTTGGAAATCAAAAAGTGGCTATAAATTTTGAAGCGACAAGGAGCTTATACAGTGGGAACGTTAGGAGGATAAATACCATTGATGGTCATTAAAGTTCAGAATTCCAGGTTCCAGGTTCTGCTTGGTTCTGGCTCAACCATAAAGGTCGTGTATGGTCGTATTTACGGTACAGGCTACTTTTAAAAAAATACATCTTGAGAGACTGGAATCAATAAACTATTGGTCTAGTACCTTCTACTGTAGAGGTGGGTACTCTCATTCTCTTATTATGCTCTTTATACTGTTAAAAACCTCATAAAACCAATAACATTGTTTCATGAAAAGTCTTCTTCTTTTTCTTTATCTTTCTGCTTCCACATTCCTTTCTCCTCTTCATCATTGTCTCCAATTTCTTCTACTTATTTCTAGAATTTATTTTCTAAAAAATTTTTCTCCTTATTCTTTTATAATATACGACCTATACTTGTTTGAATGATCTTTACACTGGTAAACTGATTATGTAATAATTTGATACCGAATGATACAATAATCGTTTCCTACTTGGTAACAAATTCAATCAACCACCTTTGAATAACAGTACTTATAATACATTACAGTACATATAAACAGTACAATAACAGCTTTGATAACCTCCGATCACGGAAAATTTGGAGCAAATTGTATCTTCTAGCACTGGCGGCTTGTACCCACGGAACAGGTGAAGTGCCCGTATCTTTTACTGTACAGCACTTCACCTGTTTTGTGGGCACGAGCCTCCAGTGTCTTCTAGGTACTGCAGTATATAGTATATACCTTATTTTCAGTACCGTACCTGACTGGCTTCAGTTTTTATGAAAATTATTCTGGGGAGACTTATTACTTATTTCCTCAGAGAAATAATATTATCTATTCAGGGTATAAAAGTTGAAAAACTTGATTGTATTTGCTATGAACACTCCGTGAACAGACTCTAGACGAAGTGATACTTTAATTTTTTTTAGATTTTAAGGTCTATCATGAGAATAATTTAACAATATTGAAATCTGATATTGTTTAATCACGGACATTTGGATAGGTAATCAAGTATTTGGATCTAAATAATATTTAGTTCATTAAATACCAACTGAAAGAATATCAAATTATACATGAAATTAGATTATTGGATGACTGAAGTCGCTCAATTAATCCAGTCGATTGTATAATCTCATGTAGTGCAATTGCGTGAAATTAGATTGTTCAGTTCTTGAAGTGACTTGTTCCATTTATTATGGAATCTTCTTATGTTATTGTCTTAATAGTTATTGTACATAATACAAATAATATAATCACTCGTTCAATTGGATTACCCTTTAACAGCACCAGACTACTCCACAGAGTCTACTAAAGTCTCAAGATAACAAGTTATAGCCTACTCAAGTTTAGTATTTTCTCTTCACGAAGAAGAAGAAGAAGAAGAAGAAGAAGAAGAAGAAGAAGAAGAAGAAGAAGAAGAAGAAGAAGAAGGAGGAGGAGGAGGAGAAGAAGAAGAAGAAGAAGAAGAAGAAGAAGAAGAAGAAGAAGAAAAAGAAGAAGAAGAAGAAGAAGGAGAAGAAGAAGAAGAAGAAGAAGAAGACTAATAATTATTACTAAAAAGTTAACTCTTCTTGAGAAACACTCAAGTCTGTTTAGACAAATGATCAGTAAGTAATATTGATTCTATTTTGCTCTGAAATTCTTTCAGTTCATTCAAAAATTCCAAAGTTTTTAAACATTTTTATTCAGTGTTTCTGATCAGATCTTCATTGTTAACAGTGGAATCAAAATCCAGGATTTTTTAAAGTGAAAAGTGTTTTTGAAAGTTAAAATTGTAATGTAAACATCCATTATCCACTTATTATCACTTTTGCTTAAAATACTTGATATCAAGTCGCAATCGTAGCAATAAATAAATAAATAAATAAATAAATAAATAAATAAATAAATAAATAAATAAATAAATAAATAAATAAATAAATAAATAAATAAATAAATAAATAAATAAATAAATAAATAAATAAATAAATAAATAAATAAATAAATGAATAAATAAATAAATAAATAAATAAATAAAAAATAAATAAATAAATAAATATCTTTGTAATTCTATTATTTATATTCTATTCAGTTCAGGAAATGAGCTTACCTTCCTGCCGAATACATGATACTTGTACAAGTTTTCACATTTTTTTCTGAATTTACGATCTTATAACCTAATTTTATAGTGGCCTCATAAGTCATGAGAATAGTGAAATTATCAATTATTATCATTTAAAATTAGTTGAGAAATTTAATGGAACTAATACGAAGTCTTCAATCTCAATGATTATCTCTAAGAGAATCAATATAAGGGAAGAATATTTTTATTTTCAAAGAGAAAAATAGGAAAGCTGATTGTCGATGGAGTCAATAGTTGTCAACTGGTGTTATGAATACAAGTATCATATTAATCAATGAAAATTTCATGAAATTTCGAAGAAATCATGTCTAGTCACTACTTTGTGACAGAAAGACTCATTTCAATCTAATAATTTCTTTACTGATCGAACAATTTTTGTGATCGAATCACAGTTTTTTTTTTTTTTGAGATAAGTAATCGTTACTCTTTTATCTCCTTCAAATCCTCAGTTAATCAAATATTGCCAAATAAACAATCAGAATAAGTGATTGAGAATTTCAGAACGAGAATCGTTAAATCACCTCTTAGCAATCACCTAATTAGCAATGAAAGAGGCGAATAAAACGCATTACGCATTGATTTCAATTGAAGCGGAACGCAAGACCTGATTACTCTCATCAATTGGGGCAAAGCTCGTGAAAACAAAACAGAATAATTGGACCGTGATAAGCTCTTATAGTCTAAGCAAAGAAGACATTCTGGTAAGATGTGGAAATGACTTCAGCTCGGTAAATATTTATCCAAAAATTATCAATTTTATTTCAAATCGTGGAAAACATTTTTCTCTACAATTTGCGACGAAATTTATAATTATTTATCAAATATTAACCAGCTAGAGTCATTTTTATATCTTGCCAAAATGTCTTCTTTGCTTGGACAGACTATAATTGGAAATTGGAGTAAGGTAGTCTCCCGGCGTTTGTAGATTTTTGTTTAAAATAGGCAAAGTGATGATTGATTTGAAAAGGTAGTTATCTCAAAAATGAGAAAGGAGTGGAGGAGTTTGGGGAAGAGAGGAAGAAGACGAACAAGAAAGGGAATGAAATTGCAAAAGAGGAAGAAGAGAAGTGAGAAGAGGAAAACTGTGTCAGAAAATGCAAGAACAAAGAAAAATAATAACAAAACTGAGATGCAAAAGAAGAAAAACAAGACCAACAGCAACAAAACTGAATGAAATAAGAAGAAGAAAAAAGAAGGAGGAGAACAAGAACATGTAGAAGGAGTAGTCGACAAGGAAATAGAGAAGAAGTAGTCGAAGAAGAACTTTTTAGGAGTAGTAGTAGTAAGAGAAGTAGAGGAGGTGTGAAATTAGAATTAGATGGAAAAGAGGAAGAAAAAGGAGTAGGAAATGTAAGGAAAGAAGAGAAAGAAGAAGGGAAAAACAGAAAAAAGTAAAAAGGGAAAGGAGCAGAGGTAAGAGAAGAAGCAGGTCAAAAAGATAAAAATACGTATGAATTAGTTGAAGAAGAACTTCTTAGGAGTGGTAGAAGAAATAAGAGAAGTAGAGAAGAAGTAGAAGTAGAGAAGAAGTAGAAGTAGAGAAGAAGTGGGAGTGGAGGAGAAGTAAAAGTAGAAGGAGGAGAAGAAGGAAAAGGAGAAGAAGAAGAAGGAGGAAAAGTAGAGAAAGAGTAGAAGAAGAAGAAAAGAAGTTTGATTAGGAAGTTCATTGTTTGTAATCATTATCACTTTCATCCCATCAGTATTCCAATAATCTCTCCATCCATTATTGTCTAATAGGTTGGCTAGATAACGTAACTTAAGCTGCCTCCAAATAAAGGTCCTTGACACAGCCAAACACAGAACTATTTCGCACACATTAAAATTCTATAAACGAGCCAATATTACAAGTCCTGTTGTACATAAAAAAATCAGTCAACGATGTGTTTCATAACAATTCAATATAGTAGTTCAAACTACTACTATCACTATATAGCTTCAGAATAGTTTAGGAAGTATGCTCTGCCCAAACAAAGAAGGCCCTCTGGCAAGATGAGAAAATGACTCCAGCTCGGTCAATATTGGTTCAAAAAGTATTGATTTTGTCCCGAATAGCAGATCAGAATGTTTCCTACGATTGAGACCAAATCAATAATTCTTTAACCAATGTTGACCGAGCTGGGGTAATTTTCTCATCTTGCCAGAGGGTCTACTTTGCTTGGACAGACTATACAAGTACCTACTTATAAAATGAAGCTGCAGACCTCTTTTTTCTTATTTCAGAGTTTGAAACCAATACCTCTTATTATTCCCATCATATTTAATAGTTTTATCGAAATAAATTTAACCGTGCTTAGATTGAACTCAATCGTTGAATCAGTATCTCTTTCATTTGAAATTGTTTATTAGTATTCGAATCAAGTTTCAAAAGTTGGCTTCGCTTGGCTAACATAATTACGAAATTCATGTAATCAAAAGGTAACTTGGTTGACATACTTGGAAAGCTTTCAATTGTCGATATTCGGATATTGTTGTAAGACATTGATTACATTCCAAAAATTGAATTTGATTCTTCTCACGAGATAAGAACATTGAAAAGTGAATAATAATTCATAATAGAGACATAGAGAATATCTTTGAAGGTATAGAGTCCGTCCAAGCAAAGATGAGAAAATTCTAGATAAGAGAATAAATTCAAGCAAATAATAGAGAATTCTAGCAAGATAATAAATGACTTAATCTCGGTCAATATTGGTTTAAAATTATTAGAATTAGTCTCAAATTGTATGAAACATTCTTATATACAATTAGCGACCATACTCATAATTTTTTAAACAATATTGACCGAGCTGGAGTCATTTCCCTATCTTGCCAAATTGTCTTCTTTGCTTGGACCTATTAATATATTCAATATATTATACATTATTACACTGTTAAATTGGAAAATAAAAATGAAACTCCTTTGTTTTAAAATAAAAAATAGTTTTATTATTGTCATTCTGTCATAAACATAATAATTTAATCACACGCTTGTCAATTTTTATTAATTATATAACTAGTTTTTTATTGTTGATCTGAGCAATTCACAATCTCTAGTCTCTACCACCTAACTCAAGAAACAGCTCGTTCGAAAATACGACTCCAACACATGCTGAGAAGCTAACAGTAGAATAGCTGTAAATTTAAAAATAGAGGACTGAAGTTTTTATTTTTGGATCTAAATTCCGCGTTTATTCACATCACATAATATTTTGTTCCGTATCACGGATGAGCTTTACAATACACTACCATGAATATGTTGTACTAATGTCCTATAATATTTGCATTAGCTTATTAATGAGTCTTATAAATTATTAGTCTATATATAGTGCTTATGTAGGCATCACACTCCATTCAATATTAGAGTACATTCAAATAGAAAAACGGAAGGTGAATTGTAATTTCTTTTCTTGTATCAATAATGATGAAGATCTTTCAGTACTACAGGCCTAATTTCATTTGTTGCTTGTATCATCTTGTGATCTTGTCAATCTTGCATGTTGTATCTTATTAGAAGGGAATTGATTCGTGAACACACGGACATTGATCGATTGAAGAAATTTTCGATGTTGAATGAACATTCCAGAGTCTAGACTAAGAGAATGTAATAAGCATTCTTGAGTAACATAATTATTCTATTTCAAATCAATACAAGCTTTCTATAAAATTGAGACAGTTTATCTATGAATGCTTGATAATATGTATTAGGAATTTTTTTAATCTCTTCCAATATACAAAAATGACGAAAAGAAACATTTGTCAATAATTATACTTGACAAGTACCATATGCTTAGTAAATTAGGCCAGAAGAATTTATCAAAACTGCTTGACATCAATTCAATCATCACTAATATCAAGAAGTATTATTTTACGAATTTACTATGTAATTGAAGATTTAGTAGGCTGTCTACTTAATCTATGGTTACACATTGAAACTACGATTGTACATAGTAAATTCGTATAATAGGCCTAATCCAGTTCTTCTTGATATTAGTGATGATTGAAATAATGTCAAGCAGTTTGAATCAATTCTCCTGATTTTATCAACTACAGTATCAGATTTTTTCATCGACTGTATTCTTGGCCTATGTTGTATTTTATTATTATCAAACACATTCAAGTATCAAGAAAAAACTAGATCACAAAAAGGTGTAATTAACATGAAATGCCCTCATATGTGATAAGAGATCCGTTACCGGGTAGTGAGAATTTAAATTATATTAATTTGCATAGAAAATCTGGCTCAAGGAGAAATTTTATCGGGTTGTAACAGATTTGAATAGAAGTTGACAACATGATCCTATACTAAATTGGAAAAGACCAGTTTTGTATAGAAAGGCGTCTCGTTCACTTTCTGTGTGCTTTTTGGAATGCTTGAAGACAATATTGGTCAGTCCTGAATATGGAGAGAATTAAAAATGGATATTTGAATGATAGGCCTATTATAATAATGAAAATACATGGAAAACTCGAATCCGAAAAATAATATCTGTCAAATTATTTCTATCTCCATACAAAATATGCTACTTGTTAAAATATCCTTAAACCGAAATATCTGAGATAAATTAATTCGAAAAATTTTATTTTTTCTAATAAGTTCTATCTTTGAAAAAAATCATTATGCTACTTGTTGAAATATTCTTGGACGAACATAATATCTTGAAATAGGCCTAATGGAAAATATAATATGAGAACATTGAATTCGAAAAATATTTTAAAGTGATAAGTTCTATCTCTGAAAAAGAATGCTTGAGTTCCTTGCTGGAATATCCTTGAACGATTGATTATGATAACAAATTAAGAACAAAATATTATTCAGTTTTCGAAAGAAGAGACGTTAAGCCGTTTGTTCCAAGAAGTGGTCTTCATCTCTCATTCTTAACTCATTACCCACGCATAAGCTTGTAGCTCATGTGAGCTTTTTATTAAGAGCAGTTCCTTTTCCTGTAGGGAAAATTATTTGTTTATGATTTATCTCAACCAAAGGCTATTTCAATGTTTTTATTTCTCAGTTGTTCGTTTCCTTCAAATTTGTTCTATTCTATTCTATTTCTACTAGCCTACTCTTCGAAGTTTGAAGGTTTAGAACACAGAAGTAGGTAGTGTACATTATAATTGGGTTCTCATGGAATTTTTCAATGAATTTGAAACTGTCTCATGAATGAACTATATCTTTATATTATTTATATTCATTATCTAGACAGACTGAACCTATACTTCTAGTTGATCTTGCGTTTCTTCAAAATATTTAATAATAATATTTTAGTGGAACACTAATATAGAAAAAATTATCTCATTTTGTTCAGAAAGCAAAATTTTTTAAGAACCTAATGTTCTGATAACTCATCATTACAGTTTATAGTTGGCAGTACATGTTTTTACTAGCGCTTTGTAAAGTTAAATTGGCTGGGATTGGTCGCTTCCTGCTTTCATAAAGGCAACTCCATAATAGCGAACTATCTAGGTTCGAGGATTTGATTTCAAAATTCAATAGATAAGTGAAATCCAATCAAGGCTTAGCTTTACACTTCACACTTTATTTATCACATCTTTATTTAAAAAATAAACGAATCTCAATAATTGTTGAACTTTTTCCAATTGCTTGATCTACTGTTTCAAGATTCAACTTTAAAACTTAAGGCTGTTTAAAAAAATTGAAAAATAAATGAAAATCAAACACCCTTTTAAGGCTGATTATTATTATTTATCCACATTAATAATGGCCTAATGTGCCGAAACATGTCTGTGTTTCAATAATTTTAAAGTTTTTTTAAAGGGTGTTTGATTTTCATTTATTTTTCAACTGTTTCAAGAGTATAACTACTATATTTCAGAAAAGCATTATTTTAAACATTGTCTTGTTTACTTGGTGACTTGAGTCATTAATCTTCATTAGCTTACAGGCCACTTTATTTTCTCTCATTCTCATATGCTTCTACATGTCAAGAAAATTCATACCTCATTAATGAATTTCTCTAGTCAGTTGGTCGAGTAGAGCTGAAGCCAAAAAGTTAGGCGGTTTCGTCTGTCTCTCATATGTGATGTAATAATCTACTAACAGCTGATGTGAAGTAGAGTCTGTCCAAGCAAAGAAGACCCTCTGGCAAGATGAGAAAATGACTCCAGCTCGGTCAATATTTTTTCAAAAAATATTGATCTGGTCTCAAATTATAAATCGAAATGTTTCCTACAATTTGAGATCAAGTTGATAAGTTTGAACCAATATTGACTGAGCTGAAGTCATTTTCTCATCTTGCCAGAGGGTCTTCTTTACTTGGATAGACTCAAACTTGGATACCTGGGTGACTATAGAAATGTAGTTCAACATGTTCCTGAACTGGAACCAACTAAAGATCTATTGTCTCTTTCGATTTTAAAAACGTCATCTTAGCATAGCTGGATAGCTGAATGACAATTTTCATAATTGGCAAAATCAACTGTTGGAGCACACAACGAGCAGACGAAACCAACAAAAAAATGTGCCTCAGTCTCTCAGATTGTTTGCAGATTATCCACAAAGACGTGAGCGAAACATCAGCTGTTCATCAAACAAGGAACTTATGAAACTACCGTAATAATTCTCTTGGGAACTCTATATAAGTTAAATATCTCATTTCTTTACCTGATCAACCTGATAGTCTTCCCAAGCAAAGAAGCCATTCTGGCAAGATCGGAAAATGACTCCAACTCGTTCAATATTGGTTCAAAAATTACAAATTTAGTCTCAAATTGTAGATCAGAATCTTTCCTGTGACAATTTGAGACCAAATTTATAATTTTTGATCCATTATTGACCGAGCTGGATCTTTCCATCTTGCCAGAATGTATTCTTTGCTTCAACAGACTATACCAATAAATAATTGTTTCAAATATAAATCAAATAAATAAACAGGTATCAATTTTCCTTTGTTACAGATCGGTGACTCTCCCAGACTCATCAGGACTCTTCTAGACTCTACAAGACTCTTGAGACTCTCCAGGACTCTCCAAGACTCCCCTGGACTCTCGACAAAATTCCTAGGACTCTCACCACGGACTCCCCGATACTCCAGAGGACTCCTCATCCAATATGGCCGCCATCAAGCAATGGTTTCAGCGCATGCGCCCGTTGAGAGTGTGTATCCTTCTGGCGCTGACTATAGCTTACTTTGTCGCCCAGCTGTTTGTCAGTCACCTGACTCACGCACTGACTCTGCTGGTGGACTCCTATCACGTGCTATGCAACATTATTGCTCTGGTCGGGTGTATTATTACCATAAAGGTGGGTTCTTCAAATATTAATTTTAACCTAACTCTTGACAAAAATTCATTATTGTCAAGTGACTTATATGGTCCACACTGTATATTGAGCCTATATATTTAACCCAAAAGCTTGCTAGTTTGTATAAGATCTGAAAACAAGATGATAGAACCATTGAGTATGAATATAAGTTATAACTTATATTCATAAATAACATATAAAAATAACTACTTATGAATATAACTTATATTCATAGCTACTCAATGATAGAGCTCATCAAGACTACGATGAAGCTCTGTGATTGGAGAAGTCACTCCCAATTTAGACGCCGGGAGAAGCTGGCCAATGGGAGTCGAGCAATAAAAACAGTACAAAATCACCTGTTTAGTTGATAATACAACTCAAGAATGAAAATACGAACTGAATTTATTTTGTCCACATAAAATAGCACTTATATTGTCTTGTATATTTATACTGAACTTCAAGGGAGATTCTCCAGAATATTGGAACGGTTAATTATTTTAATAAGTTCAAGTGATGGAACTTACATCACTGGCGGCTCGTGTCCACGGAACAGGCGAAGTGCTGTACAGTAAAAGATACGGGCACTCCACCTGTTTCGTGGGCACGATCCGCCAGTGATGTGTAATTATTTTTCTATCAAATCATTCACTACCAATTCTATTACTAAACGAAAGATTTATTCTCTCTATTGAATAGCACTTATATAAAACGCCTACTTTCATGATTTTCTTTCCTGCTTTGGATTGTTTCCAACAACATTAAAGGCTTCAATATTATGATGAAATTCATAATCATTTGTTCTCAATAAGAGATTTCCAAACGGAAGCAAGGAATCTGGGGTCCTCCTTCAGGAAATTTTTACTCTCTTTAAAACTTATTCATATCGCAACCTTTTACAAGCTAACTTCCTTTTTATATTGAATTATTTTTTAAACTAAAATTCTATTTGCAGTATGGAAGATCGGGTAATGAAAGCTTAAGTTCTCAGGAGTCATCAGTGAAAACTGGTAGTGAAGAGCTGAAGGTTTTATCTACGCCTCTGGGCTCCGTGAAATTTGCACCACAAGACGTGAGTTGACTCCTCATTCTGCAATCAAATACGGATTATCATTAATCACTATTGATAATTAAATTCAAGTTGAACTACATATTTTTGTGAAAAATAATGATTATTGTAAATCATCGTGGAGAGTTTATTTCATTGAATAGAAAATACAGGTAGGCCTACCCTTCCAATATTTTTAAAATTCATAATAACATGGAACATCAACACCTAGGCACTATTACATCATGGGCTATAATGATATGAGATATCAGATGATAATGATATCTATGTATGATAATAAGAGGGCTATAATGATAATGATATGAGATGAACAGTTCATATCTTGATAATGATATCTATCTGATGTTGAGATTGAGATAAATTATATAATGAGTTTCACGGTAATAGTTTGTATGAGTATGATAACGCATGTTTCGACTCTAGAGATCTTTGCAAATAATGAACTACTGTATAATGTTGTTTTGAATCAATAAAATATTAAAGAGGATAGCATTATTAAATGCAATCATCTTCGCGCTCAATATCCATTGCCCACGCACAAGCTAAAATGCTTATGTGGCTTCATTCGCAATATAGAAATTACTGTATTGAGTTGAAATAGCATTATAATGGTAACGAATTGAATACTTATAAATTGGTCATTTAGATATTCTGAGAGAAAATAGAACTTATTCAATACTTTCTTGATGTTACATCATAATCAACCAGTTAGAAACAGAAGAAATTTATAATAATTTATATATATTTATTTACTAAAATTGGTTTCCAGCAATCCAGCTTAGTTTTTAAAACTTACACAGAATTGAACTAAGGTAAAAGCACCAGTAGTGGCCATGTTTAAGGAATGTTTCATAGTTTATGCCGAATTGTGAGACCATATCAATAAAATCTATAACAATCAATATCAATAAAAGCTAATATTTTATTGAATCAGCTATTTCATCCGAAACTAAAAAAGAATGTAGCCCAGATCCTTCCTGATTGGCCTATTCCTTGAAATGTCGAATATGTCAATTCACAAATTCATTATTAAATTTTTCGTGAAAATCAATTTTGATTCTAAAGTGGCCACTATGATTCAATAGTGGCCATGCACTGATTCTATAGTGGCCACATGATGTTTTATGCTCATTGACAAGTCAATTTCCCAAGCTGCTTGTTGCAATTATTCAAGTAAGCTAATTTTTCATTCCAGACATTGATTATAACGCCAGAAATAATAGTAGGTTATATTAAAATGAGTTGAATTGGTAATGCATTGTTGTTGGCTACAAGCCACTAGAAAAGTGAGGTTGAACTAAAAAATAGATATTGTAACGTTATTTTTCCCCTGTAACCTATTTGAAACAGTTCAAGGAGAACATAAATTCAAATTACACCAAATTTACAACAATATCTACAATTTCTATTGGGTGGCCACTACTAGATTATTCACGGTTTCTTGCTCTAGTAGTGGCCAGTCTTCTTTTACGCTGAAATATTAGCTGTATTTGGCTAGAAACCTTCTAAACATCATCTAGACATTCTAGGGAATGATTATAACACCAGAAATAGCGAAATTAAAAGACTTCCTAGATATAATACAGTAATTTGTATACACGCCTTCTTACTGAAACTGCTAAGAGTAAACTGAACTTCTTAATGAAACCACGTTTTCGAGTGAAATAGCGACAATGAATCTCTCTCAAAAATCTCTAATGATGCTCTGGAAGCTCCTAGTTGAACTATCCAGCTGCTGAATAGTATAAGCTAAGTCTCTAGTAGGTTTAGAACTCATTTGAAGGCATCAAACTTGTGTTTTAAAGAAAAAACCATTCAAGTGGCCACTACTGGTGCTTTTCCCTTATATCAAAAAATTTTCTCATCTTTAATAATTTTTGTAACTAAAAATCCATTACTGTTTCCTTTCTCCTCATTTTACTGTCTTCCTCCTCCTTCTTCTTTTCTCCAATTTCTCTTTAGATCTCCTCTTCCTCCTCCTTCCCCTCACCATTTCCTCCTCCTACTAAGTCTTCTCTTACCTTTCCATTCTACTTCTTTATCTACCGTTCTTACCCGGTAAGATATTCCTTTTGATTGCTAACTGGAAATACTGAATATTCCTCCCGTAAATTATCCAAGATTAATATTTTATATTATTTCACTAAGATAACTGTATTATGGTGTTGTGTATCCATTTATTTTCACTTCATATTTAAACTTGAATAAATATACACTTTATAATTGAAATTAATTGTTACGTACTCACATTGCAGTGACTCAAGTTTCGACCTGTTGTGTTTCATCTTCAGATAAGTTTAAAAAATATCTCTGTAAATACTGAATATCCCTCCCGAAATGAGGTATCCAAGGTTAATATTTTTCATATTTTCTTCCAGCAATACGCACAACCCGAGCGCGAACTTCGCAACACGTTTGGCTGGGCCCGTATCGACATCCTGGTGATGCTCATCAACTGTGTATTCCTCGCCTCTCTATGCTTCTCGCTGCTCGTTGAAGCGTTGCAAACTCTCATCCATATCTCGCACCACGATGAGATGCACCATCCCATACCCGTGTTCTGTGTGGGGTTGGTGGGGATACTCATCAACATACTTTGTTATGTTATGATTGGGGGTGAGTAATTTACTTTTTCCCACTGGCGGCTCGTGCTCACGAAACAGGTGAAGTGCTGTGCAGTATAAGATACGGGCACTTCACCTGTTTTGTGGGCACGAGCCGCCAGTGCTTTTTTCACTGAGGGTGATGCCCGTATGTGATTCAACATTCAAGCTTGTGCATAGTTGATTATGAGAGATGGCAACTGCTTTTTAGACAGTTTACGTCTTCTCTATTGACCGTATTTTAAGCTTTGGAAAACCAAAATTTTGGTTTTCTTGCAGAACAATTAATAAAGCATAAAGGTGATATCAAGCACTTTCCACTGCATGAGAAGGAACTGTTAATTATGATGATTCAGATCATAAATCATAATTTGAAAGTTTGGAAAAAGAATGGCGGCTGGCAGGGCCCTCACGTGGTTTTTTGGCGCTCTGTGCAAGATTTTGACAGGCGCCCCCCCCCCCCCCCAAACGAATGCAATGGCAATCTAACATATTGTAATATATTCAAAGCCAAACATGATTCTAGCCGCCCTGCATGTTCACATTCTTATCATAAGCAATCCCAATGTTGCATGTAGTGTGGCAAAAAGGATTGGCTATAATAGGGACTTGCTAATTTCAATGTATCCCAACGTATTGTTTCGTATTCTTATGTATTGGATACGTGATAAGCAAAAGCCTACAGGAATTTATACAAAATAACTAAAGGCTATCTACATTGAGCAAAACTGTCACATTCACTGTACTTCATCATTAATATATTAATTATTAATTATTTTTTTTTATTGTTCTGCTTGAAAGCACATAAGAGAGGTAATAATAAATTTTTCACAAAAAAATACTGGGTATCATCATAAATATCCTATTTCACTGGAAATAAGGATGTTTTAACAAAAAATCGGAAACTCAATAACAAGCAAATTGAAGAATTCAGCCATTTTCACTACTCTACCCAACTTTTTTTAATAACATTCGAAATAGTTCCGAATTCAACCAGCAGATGGCAGTAGCAATAGGGTGAATTGCTTTGACATGCATTGGACACGCCTCCAAGCTCCATCTACGATTGAAATGGAAGGAAAAATCGGTTAGAAAAGTTTCCAAATTCAACCAGTAGATGGCAGCAGTTGACGGGTAATGTTTCAGTTTTGACTTGGACACGCCTTCATGCCCCGCCTGCTCTTTTCTTATTGGTTGACAGGGTTTCGTGAGTTCTGTCTTAGAAAATGGTTGCTAGCAAGAAAATGATGGATGGTGTATCATTTACAAAAAATTATGCTGATTTACTATTAACGATCGTTTGCTAATATAATATTTATGTATCAGGCTGGTTAGATTCTATCAAGTTAGTATTTGAAGAATTTCTTTATAGAATTTAGACTCAGTTTTACTTTTATCGTGTAGCTTATAGGCCAGTACTAGACTTCAATAGTTTTATGCTGTATAAAATGAGATGAAAATATGATTTCGCCCTCCAGTCTTATACTCATTAGTTTTATTTTTCATACGATGAATATAATGGAATAGAACTCGAGCTATCAATAATCCAATACCGACTTGTTCAATAATACAATACCCAATGGCGGCTTGTACCCACGAAACAGGTGAAGTGCTGTATATAAAGGATACGGGCACATCACCTATTTCGTCGGCATGAACCGCCAGTGCTATTGCCAGAAAAAAAGTTTGAGAAACTACAACAATTCAGCAAAAATATTAGGGAGAAGTTTTTATCGGAAACTGGCTTTTGATTGGTCGACAGAGTGTAAGGTGATTGTTAGCCAACAAAATTACAGGACTAATGAAATATTCAATCTATTAATACGGTACATGTATTAACGAATGATGCGCAATATATAAAATTTTGTCACCTTTTTCATAGAATGTACGTATTACGGAATTTGATTGCATATTAGGAAATAAATTTGATTTGAATATAATTTGATGAACCTTACGCATTCTCTCCAATACACTTACATTTCTATCCATTCCTCCCTTAAGCTACATCTACCACCATTGCTTTATTCCTGTATTTTTTATATTATGTATATTTAAGATTTTGCTTGCAATGTATGTATTCTTAGATTGCATTACTTTGCAATTGGGAAATAAATTTGATTTGATTACTTGATAACTTGATAAACCTGCGCTACTTCAATAAAATAACATCTCTGTTCAATTCCAAATTCCTCAGGCTACACCTACCACCAGGGCAGCTTCCTGCACGTGACTGAGAGCGGGGAGGTTGTGCTGGAGTCGGTGACAGACAAATCGGTGGCGATGGGTCAGAGGCGGCTGTCGGCGCAGACGAGGAAGGCGCATGTGCCTCTTAGACCCGCCAAGCGACAAGGGGTGTGGGAGACCACTAGGGATATTATCGGTGAGTACTATGCCTTATTCAATATGACTTAGGACAGAGTACACAAACCACGCAATCTAAACAAACAGGGCTATAGTCTGTCCAGGCAAAGAAGCCATTCTGGCAAGATGGAAAAATTACCAGCTTGACTATAAAGTATATAAAATTGAAGTAGCCTATACTTGTAGCCTATAAAAACTGAAAATTGAAGTAGCCTATAGTAGCCTATTGTCTGCCTATACAGAGTGTTTCAGGAGGAATGTGCAATACTTCTCAGGCTGATTCCTTACACCAAGTAGACAAAAAAGTTCCATGGGACCAACCCCCAAAAACGCTTTGTTACTGAGATAACAATGGCGGAAAATTGAGATTTTTCAAAATATATTAATTTTTCTAATTTTTTAAAGGCTTAAATCAGGTTCTAAAATAATCAATTCCTATGTAAAATTAGCTAGGGAATTCAATGAAACCAGTTCCAAGTTTGTAACTATAACGGTTATTGAGATAATTGGAAAAATATGCTTAAAACGTCATTTTTCAACAATAAGGGTTATAACTGGGTAAGAAATTATTAATGGAAGTTAAAGAGAGTCGGAATCCAAAGAAAAAGTTAAGTGGCGGCGATTGTGTAAATCTTACCCAAATCTCAGAAATGGCGATCAAAAATCGCAAAATTGACAAAACATAGCACAAGTGATGAATTTGTGTTTAGTAGCGATTTTGCTATTTTTTATCACTATTTCTGAGATTTGAGTAAGATTTACACAATTGCTGCTATCCAACTTTTTCTCCAGAACCCTACTCTCTTCAACTTCCATTAATAAAAAATAATTTGATAAAATACTTCCAATAATAAAAAATTTTATGATTCCTTTCCAGATACAACCCTTATTGATGAAAAATGGCGTTTTCTAGCATATTTCTCAAATTATTTCAATAACCGTTAAAGTTACAGACTTGGAACTGGTTCCGAAATTGTTATCTCAGTAACTAAGCGTTTTTGAGTGTTTGTCCCATGGCACTTTTTTGTCTACTTGTTGTAAGGAATCAGCCTGAAAAGTATTGCACATTCCTCCTGAAACACCCTGTATACTGAAAGTATTTAAAATTTGGACAAAAATTGTAGATCGGAATGTTTCCTACAATTTGAGACAAGTAGATGATCTTTGACCAATATTGACCGAGCGGGAGTCATTTTATTGCCATCTTGCAAAATTTTTTTGCGTGCATAGACCTGTATAGCCTGTCCAGGCAAAGAAGAGCCTCTGGCAAGATGGGAAAATGATTCCAGCTCGCTCAATATTTGTTCAAGAACTATAAATGTGGCCTTGATAGTAGATCAAATTGTTTCCTACAATATGAGATCAAATTGATGATTTTTGAACCAATATTGACCAAGCTTGAGTCATTCTCCCATCTTTTTAGAGGGTCTTTTTTGCTTGGACAGACTTTACTATTATAACTGTACCGTACTAGCAGCTGAATCGCTTACAAGAATGTCTCATTGGGAAAAGGTACTCAAATAGTAAATATTAATTATCTTCAATGAAATAGTACATTACGCCACAAGCCCGGGAAGGAAAAGTTTACAGTATGAGGATAGTTTCCCGGGCGAGGCTGCCGAGCCTGGGAATAATTCCGAATACTGTAAAAAACTTCCTGGGCGAGTGAGTGTATAATTTTTTTCGGTACACTTCAAATAAATTTTATTAATCTAATCTCATAAATGAACAAAACAAATAGGATTAATGAGATCTAAGAACAGCTAGACCGGATAACTTACTATACTAGCTTCAGCTGAGCTGAATCTGGAGTAGGCTGAACTGCCAAGTATTGAAAGTTTGCATCACGCCATCACAAGTTTATTGATTTAATCAATTGGATATTACTTAAAAACTATCAGAATACTCGATTTTCTTAGTCCAGAAACGTTTAAGCTCATGAAAGTTTTTGTACGATCATCCTAAATTGTACAATAGCAATACAAAGTTTCTTGTTTTTGACAAATTCCTGGCAGTTTCACAGAAAGAGATGGTCCATTGTAGTTGTATTTTCTCTCGCTAGATGGCGCCAGCTGTCCACGCTTGGAAAGGGATTGTCCTTGCATGGAAAGGACTTCTTTCCGCTCGAGGACAACAGCTGATTGATTATGTATGTAAATGACGACTTCCTAGTCTACATAGGGACTGGTAAGCAGCTTATTTCCGTGAAGAGTAGCGAAAAATAAATTAGAGATGTATGACACGTTAATAGTAGTACAATATTATTTTCTTATTTCACAGGTTGCGTGATTGTACTGCTGTGCTCAGTAATTGTTTACCTGACAGACCAGAATGTGGCTAAATATGTGGATCCCATATTATCCATTGTTTCAGCTCTACTTTTGCTCTACTTCAGCTACCCCTACAGTAAGTAATACGACTAACTTTCATTGATATTTATTTCCTTTTTGAAGTTTGAAATTTCTCATGAATTGTTGAGAAAGTTCACTCAAATATTATTTTGGGCAAAAGTAGGACGCATTTCATTCTGAATGAGAAACTTCATTACACAGGCCTACTTAATTACGGCACTTACAATATAAATTGAACTCATTTGAATTATTTAAACAATTGAGAAATACTGAGGCTATTATGGAGTCTTCAAAAAGGAGATATTGATAAAAGAAATTTGTCGTATAGCCTATTTCACTGTAAATAATTGAAACTTACTTAGGCCTACCATATCAATAATTCACTGTTTCCTTAATCTCAGAGCTACTTTAATTACAGATTTTTTATTTTAAATAATATCACTAAATTATATAATAATAAATAATGCTTGAAAAAATCAGCAATAATTCACTGTAACTTCTGTTGATTTAATACGAACTCTCTCATATTATTATGGCAAAAGTTCCTTGTCTCAATATGATTAATGCATCAAATAAAAATCTAACAATTGAAAGGTTTCGTTCTATTTATGAAACGCCTTCAATGTCATAAAAAGAATAATAAAGGATGTCATAAAAGGAGAAAAGCCAATTGTTATCAATCAATTGTATTACTTTTGTTTATTATTATTGAAATTACTCAATACATATATGATATATCTATTTTCCTAGTAGCCTAGGATCATTGAAACTCACACTTCTCGCTAATACCGTATCAATATTTTTTTCTTTATTTTTTCTTTTCATTAAAATTTTTCTTTAATTCCAGTGAAAGAATCCTGCCTAATCCTACTCCAAACCATCCCCGATCACATCAACATTGACAGCTTGGAAAGCGAACTTCTGCTGAAATTCAAGGACATAGTTAACGTTCACGACTTCCATGTATGGCAGTTGACCCTTGACAAGACATTCTCAACTGTACACATCATATTCCAGAATCCACATGTGAGTACCCTATTCTCTTGATTTATGATTTAGTAATAAAAAAAATATTCTAATGGCTTTTATTGGTGGGGAGACCCTTACGGGTAGTTCCACCTCGCCAATGTATACGTGGTCAAATACCGGTCACCCATCCAAGAGCAATCCACAGTGTTCGTGACTTAACATAACGTTCACCCTCGTAGATCAGCCTCACAAAGAGACCAATACAGAGACCCAGTACAGATTTAGTGTTATGTAGCAATATCAACCAAGATTTGAAGGATTTTATTAAGTAAACGCCTGTTTGTTTTTCATCTTTTCCAATGTTGTATTAGTAAATTGCAATAAAATGATATGAGTAAGTGAAATAAATGAAAATGAATAAGTGGAATTGTAAAGGCTATGTCATATTCTGTATAGCTAGCTGATTTTGCTAGTACATTGATGGACAATGGATCACTGAATAACACACAGTTTTCAAAAATAAAATTAGAAGTATATTAATAGGCTAATGGTAAATAATGAGTAGGCCCACCAAATTTTGTTGAGCAATTAATTTCAAATTATCATTTTCTCTATTAATAGAAATGGCTAATCGATATAAATAAAAAAATATATGTAGCCTAGATAATTTAATTCTGAAAATTATTTCGCTCTGAACTATTTAATACGACACTGCAGTCATTGATTTTGAATATTAGCTTCAATATAAACTACTACTCACATGTGGAGCGCTTTCGGATTCTACTCCAATTTCCTTTCGAGAAACTAATATTCAAAATTAATGACTGCAGTGTCGTGTGAATTAGTTCAGAGTAAAATATTTACTAGCAGTTCGTAATGGAAAGCAAAATAGATGAGTACTAATAATAATTATATTTACGTATATCAGTTACTTGATTGTCCAAACTTGAAAATATTCAATATCACTTAGTATTGGTGTAGCACGTTAAGAAAGGGAAAACAATAGTCTTTCCAACTGTACCGTAAGGCGTATATTAACTCAATAGCAATATTTTCCTCAGAAATCATGATTCGAAGAATTTAAACTGGCAAATATAAAGTTTGGTAAAATCAGTCCTTCTCAATTAATTAAAGGCCTGATTTTCAGGTTTGTATGCTTTCTATAGAAGACTGAATAATCTCAAAGTTAAATACATAATGTTGACTTCCTGTAAAGTGATAAGAACACAGACTTCGACTACTGGTAATAATAATTGAGAAACATTATTTATCACTTTTGAGCAGGGTAAAATAAGGCATAAAAATCATTAATCAACAGACAACAGGCCTCACCATTGTAAATGCAAACGAAAACTTTTTCATACTTATGTAAACACATCATTATGTATCATCCAGAAAACATAATTGATTATAGTAGATAGCCTATTGTCCTATTCATATTTTTTATAATAATTGTGTTCAATTTCAGGACTACATTCGAATCACTGACGATATCACCAATTTCTTCCATGAACACGGTATCACTCATGTAACAGTGCAGCCTGAGTTTTATAAGGTGAGTTTTCAATTTTCTTCAATAGAACAGTCTTGTCGAGCAGAGATGACATTCCTTCAAAATGGCAGCTGTTCAAAGCTGCCAGCAGTCGAAAACAAAATCATTCCCACTCTTCCATCAGGAGTCACTAAAATCTTCAGATCTGAGCATGCGTAGTTACACTTGCTGCTTCATTTGGCCATTTTTAAGGAATGTCTTTTTTGCTCGACCAGACTATATGAAATGATGAAATCTGTTTTCATATGAAAAGGCTATATTATATGATGCCCAGCAGTTACTTCATTATTTTGTATTATAAGACTAGTAAATAATATTTTCACTATTAGTGATACTAACATTCTGTATATGACTATAGATAGGTATGTCTTTGTTCAAATGAACTTGTTCAAATCCATACAGCTCTGGTGGTAGGTTTTTGTCTGTTAAATTCAAGTGAATTTCTTTGAGAAGGAAGAATTTGTTCAATAGGATTTATGAGTTCAAATACTGTGAATTTTCTGTATATTTTTCACAGAAATAACCCAATATTTGTAATTTCAGGACTTGAATAGTGTGGATCTAGTATCAGGAAAAGGAACAGCCCAGTGCTTGGTGCAGTGCCTTGGAGAGGAATGCATTGCTTCCCATTGTTGTAGCAGCAAAGACGACCTTAGATCCATTTCCATCCAGAATTTATCTTCGAAAAAGGTGAGGAATCGCAAAAACACCTCAAAACACTAAAAATTTACTTATTTATTCACTTCTTATAGAGGTGAAGTTAGGACTCACAGGTCATCTCTTACACTAGATTTAAAAAATCAATGTGAGGAATATAATTGAAACCATGTGAAAATCACCAAACATCAAGGCGAGAAATCACAAAGAAAATTCTAGAAGCCCATGAAATCTATTAATACAGTGTGTTCACTTTCGAATTGGCTAATAAAAAGATACAAAAGACAAAATTATATCAAAACTTTATACATATTACCCGAAATTGTTTAGGGTAATTTTGGGCAAACCTTCATGTTTAAAACTCTGTTCCTCTGAATGAGAGACGACTAAGAAATTGATGCAGTCCATGGAGTGTTCATAACAGTAATGTTCACTGAACTTCTCAGGCTGATTCCCTACTTAAGAATAATGGAAAAATTTCTATGAAAATGGGTTCCAGTAGCGTGGTTAGAGGGGAGGGGGGTCCAACTTCCACCGCCAACTCAGTTTTCTCACTTGGAGCAAACTTTTGTCAACTTTATTACTTCTTTGTCAACTGACCAAGTAGTGTCCAAAAAGTGCAGATTGTTTAGAGTTGAAATGCATAAAGCCCGCATCTGTATTTCAACTTTATCTTGATAAATGGGGCTCTATAATGATGTAAAGCTTTACAATTTTGTAATGAAAATGCCCTGAAAATGCCCCCTGAACTGATCAAGTGGTGTTAAAAAAGCTCATTGCTGGGGGTTGGAATGGTTGAAGTGTATAAAGCAGTAGCGTAGACAGTGGGGGTCCAGGGGGTCCGGACCCTTCCCCCCTGAATGAGAGATGAGGGCATCTCTCATTGATACAGTTTCTCATAGATTCAACTATCATTGAATCTGAAATTGATACAGTCCACATAGTGTTCATAAGTGTTCACTGAACTTCTCAGGCTGATTCCTTATACATCAGAATAGTAAAAAAATTTCTATTTAAGAACATGGGTTCCAGTAGCGTAGCTAGATGGGAGGGGGGGGGGTCCAGGGGGTTCAACTTCCACTCAGTTTTCCCACTTGGAGCAAACTTTTGTCTTACTTCTTTGTCAACTGACCAAGTGGTGTCCAAAAAGTGCAGATTGTTTAGGGTTAAATTGCATAAAGCCTGCATCTGTATTAGTAATTTATCTTAGAAAATGGAGCTCTATAATGATGTAGAGCTTCAAAATCTTGTACTGGAAATACCCCCTGAACTGATCAAGTGATGTTAAGAAAAGCTTATTGCTGGGGGTTGAAATGGTTGAAGTGAATATTGCATAAAGTTAATAATCTAAATAATACTCTGGATAATCAATTATTCACTAGTAATCTTTAAAGACAGAGCTTTAAAACGCTACTTTGGACACAAAAAATCGCACACATAACAGAACTCTTGATGCTCAGGAACAACAGATGCTCAAAATATTCCGATTGTTGAGTTTTGAGCTGTATAAAGGGTGAATCTTAATTATTAATTTCGCTTTGACAATTTTGTTACAATGCTATTTTGGACACAAAAATCTGCCTAAAAGTTCCCTGTACTAACCAGATTAAATAATGTTGAGGATTGAACCATATAAGGTAAATTTATTTATTTATATATTTCATGTACAAAAATCTACAAGATGAGGAAATAAAAAGCAGGCTATCGCCCAATACCTCTTCTATCCCCAATTTCGTATTAATGAAAAAAGAGCTCTAAAACGGTATTTTGTACTACATAATTTTAAAATTTCCCCGGGTGACCCCCCTTTCTTTAGGGGGAGTTCACCCCAAACCCCCCCTCCCTCATTGGCTTTGCCACTGTCTCAATGCATTGTTCCCTTTAGATTAAATAAATTTGTAATGGTTAAATCCAATTAAGTTTTTGTGCAACTGGTTCCTATTTTTGGTTTTTTTAATGAACACTGAGAATACCCAATCCAGCTTTTTAAACCGACCCCCTATCTAGAAATTTACATATTTTTTCATTCACAAACCTTCTCAGTATCTCTAATAATTATTAATGTCTTGAACAACTTTAGGAATAAAAATTTATTCATTTTACAGATGATACACGAGGATGAACCAGTGAAGATCCTGAACATAAAAAGTATTTCAGACGACGAGTTAATAATCTACGATCAGACAAGAACCTACCAGAGCTGCATGCACTTGGAGAACGGGAAGAAAACTGAAAACTCCAACGGAAAACTGAACGGAAACCATGTAAAAACTAATGGGAGCTTGAAAGGATCCATAAGTGTACCAGATTTCGAAAGAAAACTCAACAAAACTAACAAAAACATAAACTCTATCATAATGAATGGTAATGGATATACTAGTAAAAATAGTATTGAAAATGGAAATATTAATAAAAATGGTGTTGAACCTAGGAAAATTTTGAAAGAAATTGAGGAAACCGTTCACAAATCTGCAAGAAACGGAGATGTCTCAAGAAAATCGGAAAATTTGGACGAGAAAAATTCAGTAGAAAATTTTAAAATTACAAATTCTTGTTCACAAACTTCAATAAATGTTATAATTAGGGACGCAAGCGAAGAAACTGAGGAAGAGCTGACTATTGAAAATAGTATAAAAGAACCCAGCCAATCACAGGACGAAACATTGAGCCAATTAGAGAAGAGCACTGACAAATCTGTCCAATCAGAAAGCGAGAAGGATGAAAAGCATGATGACAAGTATATTCACTTGTAAGTAAAATAAACTCATATAATATGGGTACTAATATTAGTAGTTTATTCACTTGGAATCCAAGCTGCCTATAATTGAAAAGCTAGGTGGAGAATATTATCTTAATGAATTTTAATTATGAATAATATTTGAACAAATTTTAATCAGATTGTGTTGGAGTTGAGTTGAATTTGCAAAAATGTCGCCCTTCCACCTCAAGTAGAGGTTAATTGAAATGAATTGGAATTTCGTTAATTCACCAAAAATAAAATAGTTGATCAAATGAAATAGAAACTAAAAAAGAAATTGGAATCTAGAATTCATTCAGAATGAATCAGAAATCATACAAATGTATCAGAATGTTCGGCTAATAATTGAGAATCGAAAACTTAGGAATAAAATTTGTATTTATTTTTTATTAATGGAATATTTGGTTAGATATAATGATATTCAAAATTTCTTCAATGGGTTTTGATAACTTACGACATTGAAAGCAAATAAAGGAAATTGGTAAATAAAACACAGAAATCCAAATATAATTTGAATTCAAATTTTCTACAACCATAATAATCTTGGTTTGATTAATATTGTTGACAATTTATATATTGACAACTACTCAATATAAAATAATATGCTCAGGGACACATTCCAGATGAAAAATCTCAAAATTCAAAATTATTCATGATTTTTTTATAAAGACAAGTATGAATTTTATGTAGTTTATGAAGATTCCACGTGATTTTAATAAATTTTTATGTTTGTGGAGGCGAAGTATTTAATTTAGTGTTCATTGAACCATAGGATTAATAAATTGAAAAAGATAGGTTTGTAATATGACAAGAAGAGGTCAACAAGTTTTATGCAGCAAATTCGTTGGATAGAAGAAAAACTGCTACTAAACCTTATTTAATGAACATGAACGGAGGAAAGTAAGTAGAGAAGAAGACAAAAATGAATTGAAGTGAAATGGTTGTTGAGTAAAGGATAGGAGAAAGTAGAAAAAGTCAAATACTGTAGCTAGAAAATCACCTATCATTGCTCAATTTTAAGGTGGTTACTATCTATTGATTTTCGAATATTTTTTTTCCATTATGACTAATATGTTTCAAGAATGGATTATCATCTATTCAACTTCCATTGCTTATTAATACTTTTTTAAGTGCTTGTGTTGTATGGCTTTGCAGTAAAAATGAATGAATTAAGTGAATAAGCTTCCAAAGACCCGTGTGAAAAGAAATTTTTAATATTGTATTTTGAAGAATTTTACAGTCACCAACGTTTTTATAGTGATGAATCGATTGAAACTTTGATAGGTTACTACTATTAAGTTACATAAACTTCCACGATCAAACAAGCTTACATTGTAAAAGATCTTTCAAATTATGGTGAAGGTTGTACATTTGAAGTTTTCATTCTAATTTTCAAAGATCTTCCACTACAATAATATTTATATTATACAAATTGAAGACTTCATTATTATTAAATTATATTTACAGTTAAATAATAAAATATAGAGCTAATTAAATTGATATATTTTTTTATAAAGAATTTAGAATTCGATAGCACCTTATCTCATTCTAAACCATACCTCAAGACTAAAGTAACAGAGAAATGAAGTAGATAGGAGGGACCTAGAGAAAAATTAAAAACAAAAAATAGAACACTAGTCAGTTCTCAAACCAGAGCTATTGGGAAATAAGCTTAGAAATGGGATTAAAATGATTTAACAATGTTCAAAGTTCAAAGCAACTTATTTAGAAGAAAATTAAGGTAAGAAAATCTAGGCTACACTTAGTAAGTAGTTTGTACAACCTTTTAGATATTATTGTTGAACAATTTATTGTTGATCCGAAATATTACTTTCGAGAATTAATTGATTCAATGAATATCTTCTATTAATGCCATTAACTCAATCTACAAAAAAATATTAATCTGTATTTTATTTTTATACTAATATTAATCTTGCATTTGCTGTTTCTATTTGTTGCTATTCTAGCAATGTAATATTATTATAAGTGTCTGTGATGTGTAGATATCTATCGACTAGAAAATATATTTATAAGAATTTGAAATAATTATATAGATGTATTATTAATTGTAAGAATACGACTATATTTTGTGAAAAATTTGTTGAATAAAATATTGAATACTGTATCTTTCATTTGTATGATCCATACTCATAGGTTTAATTAACCAGAGAAGATTGAAAAACTGGATATAGAACCAAATATTTAAACACAGTAAAATGAAGTCATTTATTGGCATATGCGAAATGATTTCCATGTTCAGCTATCAGAAAGTCATTTTACAGCAGTTGAATTATTATATTTCCTATCAAATCATTGATAGCCTATAGATTCACTGCTTTTTTTGTTTTTTTTAAATAATTATCGAAGTACCCTTTTTGAATTATTTTTTCAATGCATGACATGTTTCAACTAATTATAGTCATTTTCAATAATTATTTGAAACATGTCATGCAGTGAAAAAATAATTCAAAAAGGTTACTTTGATAATTATTTAAAAGAAAAAACAGTGATAAAAGTAGCCCTGACATTAAGGAAACCTACAGATTCAATATGGAATGGATAGCGAGTAGTTTTATTATACTACAAAAATTGATAAATGAACGAATTAAATTTAAAGTTATTATATCAATAACTTTAATTGAAAAATCAATTATTGATTATATCAATAACTTTAATTGCTTTGCTTTTAATTTGATTCAACTTTGTGTCTCTGGTTTCAATCTTAGAGTTGATTATAAGTAAGTTTTAGTTGGCTAAGTAAATAAATAGGAGAAAAATGCATATAGCTCGTAATATTAAATTCAAACACCAGAAACATCCAAGTTAACAGGAAAACGGCAACTTTCAGAAGAGAACTATATCAAATTTGAAATATAAAATTTTAATAGCGAGATAATCAAGGCTACTTCAATTTACTCATTGAACCTACAAAAAAGCAGTATAGAACTACAGATCCAATAAAAATATTTACATAATTACAAATACAGTATGAATATTTATTTATAAATACTTAAATTTTAATAATTTGAAAATTTTTAAATTTATTCAGTTTTACATCTGTATTTCTAGACTAGATGATTTTTTTTTAATGAGGCTTATAAATAGAATTCAGAGGAACCGGTCACCAGTACACCAGTGGTGGCAGAGGCAAGTCTAGAGTTAATCTCACCGATTAGACGCTCTACCACTGGGACAACCGCTTCCCTAATCTTGAGAATAATGTTGGCCTAGATTATTTATTTCACACTATCAGTAGCACCAGATCTAAGATTGGAGCCTCAAAGTACCTAACATTTAAATGCAATTTTATTGGCTTTCAATATTTCGCCTTATTGTGATTGAAATCTATTGGTCCCAACAACAGATAGCCTCATAAATATTTGTCACTCACTGGAAATAAAACTACAATTTTTCCATATTCTTCACTAATTCATATGAAAGTTCTAGGATATTTATAGCTTATTCTCTATCTAGTTTGCTCACTTTTGTCATATTTGTTCCAGAATTTTCGCTAAATCTCTACGTTTTATTTTGGTTAGTATGTTTATCAATTGTTTTCGTGCTGCAGAACTATCGGTTTTCTCCAGATATAGTTTGATTACCTGTGAAAAATATTATAATTAATGCAAACATGACAAAAAATTTGTACTTCAACAGGAAAACTCTTTTTCAGTAATCTAAAGCGATACTAGATTTGAGAGGCTCTGTAGTCTATAATTCATCGTTAATAAAGCCTATTATCATTATAATGTGGAATTTAGGATTATTATGTGCTTAAAAATGAAGCGTAATTGTAGTCCAATTGGAATTTGAGGTGTTATCAAGCTCAACAAATGCTTGAAACTCACTTCCTTCATGCAATTTTTTCACGTTCTTAAATTTTTTTAACTAAATCCAGAGAGTTAGGCGCTTTAACATATGATATTGTCAATTATTGCTGTGATTTACCTATGCATAGATAATAATGATTACATTTTAAACCAAAACAGACAAGAATTGATGTTTTACACCAGCTATTAGTAAGTTACATCATGTACAAGACTCAGACGAAACCGCCTAAATTTTTGGCATCACCTAAACATCAGTAAGCCTATCTTTATCCAATTGAATTGAAGTTTTTTTTCTTTATTATAGTTATAGCCTACATGAGCATATTTTCAATAGAATATCAAAATGGAAAATGTTGTCATAGATTAATAAATTGGTTCAAGTTACCTCTTGTAGTTTCAGCTCTGTGGTAGTATTTCTGGAATCAATTTCGCTGATAAGACTCTCATCGAAAATATACTGAGAGTTCACATCTTTCATATGTCTAGCCAAAGGTTTCCATTTATCTGGGCCTATATTTCTGCAAACTGTATTTATATCTGAAAATAAAGACATTTATTAGTAAGTATTCTATTTTTATTTAAATTGGAATGAATTGTAAATAATTTGGAGGTTGGTCATGATTCATGCTGAAAAATCCAAGAAATTCTAGGTTACTCAACTTGGTCTCACTTTTTTCAATCAAATTCATTGACTATAAAATTATCTACTAAGTTAGGCTATATTATTCGATTATCTAGATGTGTTAATATAGTTGAAATTATTCTACTTACAAGGAAGCACAATGGGAAACTGATAGGGAAAAGAATGGTGAAAAAAATTACGCAGAAAAATATTTTAGGCCTAAGCTTAATAATAAGGAAAATTACAAAACTACAACAAACTACTTATGTTTGATGATCCAAGCTGAAATTATTCATTTATAAGTACTGTATTGAATCTTGGAAGCTGTTGAGTTCAAAATTTAAAAATACGGTACGGTAGCCTAAATTTTCTCTGAGCATTTTGATAATGTAGGCCTGCTCTTATTATCAAATAAGAGATTCTTACATAACCTGGAAATTATTTCCATTGGACTTTATAGCCTACTCACCATTTTCTGATAATCCATCTCTTTTTGTTGTGTAAGTTACTTTCTCATTTGATTGTTTGGGACTGTCAATTCTCATAGCTGGAAGAAAAAGTATAATGAAGTAGATTGATCTCAACAAGTACTTCAAATAAAAATCAAGTAATTCAAATTGCATTGATCTTGAAAAGTAGTAGGCAAATAATTCAAATACTTCTTTAAATAAGACAATAATTTTCACAACAAAGCGATTGATTAGACCTCTCATAATTTTTTGAGGGTGTCCATGTGTTCTTCAAGCATGTGTATGGTTGATGAGAAGTGATAATGAGAGATGACGACTGCTTTATAGGCAGACGGGACCGACGGCTCCACGTCTCCTGCAAAGGATTAGAGTTGCTCTTGGGCGGTCAAAATCCTGTGTCTTCAACAGGGATCCAACCCCACCCCAGGAACCTTATTTTATCATAGGCCTACTAGACTTTAATTATCAGTTTCCACTACAGGCTACAACCACTAATGAATGACTAACTTAGACCATGAGTGATAAAGTGAGAAATAAAGTAAGGATAATTTATGCTAGGCAGAATGAAAATCAAACCAATGAGCGGATCAACGATGCTGGAGTGAAGTTGGAATGTTTTAGAGCAAACAAAATAAGATTACAATTTTCAAAATGTGACTGAAAAACTGAAACAATTCAGCACGATATCTTACCATATTTGTTCATAAGTAGGTAGCTTTCACAATCCGTATCATCCAAAAGTTTTCTATGTTTTTCGACAAGGTCTTCCAACTCACTATTATTAACAAAAACAGCTAGGAATTCAACAGCAAGAAACTTATCAAACGCGTTGCATTCACCAATTTTCTCCAATGTTTTAACAAGCGTTGATGTGCTATCAATCATTTCAGATTTTCTTTTGGACATTTTGTACTTCACTTTGATAAAATCTAGATCCAAATTATTACTTTGCAGTAGAATATTGATGATAGTATCATAACTCAAGTTCAGTTTTATAATAGAAGGATCTACTGTATTCAAACCAGGAAACATTGATAAAAATTCATTTGAACACTGACTTTACAAATTTTTTGTATATATTCCGAAGTTATTCACAATTTCAGCGACATGAAAAATAACAGGTAATTACACTTTTATTGACATGAAAAATTACAGATAATTACTTTTGGTAAAGAACTAAAATAACTTCAATATCAAAGTTCTGAAAGTTGACAATCTGAAACCTAACCTACAAAATTTTGAAAACTTCATCACAGCCAACTAGAGCATTTTGGTCAAGTGTCATATTCTAGTGGCATTGAACAAGTGTACAACAGCTGATTGATATTTTTTCCAGATTTGAGATTGAGTGAGGTTAGATTTAGTCCTTGAAGAAATGGCTGCCCTTGTTCAAAATGGGATTAATTTATCAAGTAAGTGGTTCCCCCATAAAATATTATAAATATACATTATTGGAAATATCATTTTTGAATAATTAAATTAATTGAAAAAAATCCCAATGGGCGTTCACCTTATTTTCTATCTGCTCATAGGTTTGGTTAGGTTTAAGTATTTCTTCAAAGTGACCGACATTTGCGTTTAATTTTGTATTTTTGTTGTAAATTGTTTATTAAAACTGGATTTTATAATTCTGTTCTAATCGCTTCTCCCAAATCAATCACTATTCAGTCGATTTGCTTACTTGTCAAACAGTATTGATATGATTTTCACCTGCATTAAGCTATCCCACTTGATCCAAGACTATAAAATTATTTTAATTTCGAATCGTTTTACTATTATCCAGATCTGATTTCTTTATCCAATTCATTGAATTTCCTTCTTCGTTTTAAAATCCATGTCTTACTTATTTAAAGGGTTTGACAAATTTAAGCTTACGTGACAGAAGACTTTGGCTGAAGCCCGACTTAACATTGGGTCACTGGTATGCCTTTTGTGTCAGGACATAATATATAACACAATATTGACTAGTATCTCATGATATTTTTGTTTGCTAAACTTATAGATCAAATAACTCATATTTTAACTAGGCTATTAAATTTGATTGTACCTTGAATAGCCTTTATCCTTTATGTTCGGTTACCCGATTGACAAAAATTTTTCTATTCCAGAGAAACAAATACTACCAGTGGCCTCGGCAGCCTCAACAACACTTGCTCAAAAAGCAAAGTACGCCACCAAAGCTGAAGACATAGAGCCACTGAAATATGTCTCTGTTCCCACATTGAAAAGAGGTACAGGAGGTAGAAGCAGTTTCAGCGGTCTTGTGGCTACTGTCTTCGGATCTTCAGGATGTTTGGGAGCTTATGTTGTCAATCGTCTGGGAAAGATTGGAACACAGGTGGGATTTTGCAAATTATAGAAAAAGTTCTTGACAAATAGATTATGGCTCTGAGGTGTCTACCCAATTCGCCGAACTCACATTCTGAACTACTACTATTAATTTCAGATTTTGACCAATTTAATTTTCATATTGATATTACAGTGAAACTGAGATTTTGTCAGTTAGCTCGATTCACAGAGAAGCTAAATCCCAGTTGGGATTTACATCAGGATAAATCCTTCCAGTGATTTATCTTCTCTGTGCTATAGAGACTGTATATATGTGTTTATTATCATATGTATTTATTATTGGTGTGAAAATCAAAGCCAGCTGAAATCAAATTCTTCCGCGCCATACGCCATATTTCTGCCAACTTGCTGATTATGGGATAACAGTCAGAACTTGACTTCCAGGTCTGGGTTCGAATCCCAGTGGCATGGCTGTTTTTCACCTTATCAATCACATTCGCACACAATATCCATCACTCACGCAAAAGCTAACATACTTATTAGGGGAAAATACCCATGTAAATTGGTGCAGAAGACAAATTCACGATCAGCTGTTCAAATTCGACTACTTTTTGTCGTCTGCAATCAACATGCGATTTCCTGTTCCACTCGAACCATAGGGGTCATCTTCGATTCCAAGGTAATGGTCTTCTTGTTATTGATGTGACAGATATAGCCAATCAGAATTTAAACATCCAATTTCCACACTATGATTATACAGTGTATATACTCTGTTCTAGTGTATTGACCAGTGTTAGCTAAATATACATTGGTGAGGTGTAACCTCTCTTCTAGGTCTTCTCGCCTATAAAACCCATACAAATACGAGTACTTATGTATTTTAAAATAATCAAATAAATTTCTGTTACAGCTTATCGTTCCCTATCGTGGTGAATACTATGACGTCCACCCAAAACGCATCGCTGGCGACCTTGGCCAAGTGCTTTTCCATCGTTACCACCTGAAGGATGAGGACTCCATTCGCAAGGTATACTCTAGTCGGTCCTAGCAAAGAGGACATTCTGGCAAGATGGGAAAATGACTCCACCTAGCTCAATATTGCTTTAAGTTTTATGATGATCTTTTTGAGTGGTTGTGAAGGTGATATTGTGGTAGTTATGCATATTAAATGAAAATACAAGATGTTGTCAAACCTCTAATTTATAAAAAAAGTAGAGATACCAGTTTTAGTTGTCAAATCAAGAGAGATAGATCTTGATAACTGATTGATAAACTGACTACTCCAGTTTACCAGAGATTGATAATGGTCTAACAACCGAAACCGGCATCTTGAATTTTAATAAATTAGTGGTTTGATAACATCTCAACTTTTCATTGAAGGTTTCGATGTGACGATGGTTTCAAGTTGTAGATCAGAATATTTCCTACAATTTGGGACCAAAATCATGATGTTTGAACCAATATTGACCGAGCTGGAGTTATTTTCCAATGCCTTCTTTGCTTGGACAGACTATATATTGTTCGCAATGGCAGAAGTATTCAGTACCATCCACCAAGTTTTCTTTGGATTTCGAATTAATCATTCAATTCAATCTTTTGATTTTTTCAATTATTATTCAGTGTTCTGTATTACTTCTCTTTTTATTTCTTATTACTAATTAATTTTATTTTGCAGGCGATCAAGTACAGCAACGTGGTCATCAATCTGGTCGGACGCGACTGGGAGACGAAGAATTTCAGTTTTGAGGAGGTGAATGTGAACGGACCTCGAAGACTGGCGAGGATCGCGCGGGAGATGGGAGTCGAAAAGTTCCTGCATGTGTCAGACGCTAATGCTTCACCTAATCCTCCGGTTAGTACTTGATATTATCATCTTTTATCTGTTGCTGCTTCCAGTTATCTATCTACTTTTAATTTATCAGTCATTTGTGCAAGTTATTCCTCGACAGCATTACAAATTTAATGGAATAGAATATGATTTTCAGAAATTGCTATGATTTATATGATTTTTGAAAATTTTATAAAAAAATATACTCAACGGAAATATAACTAAATATTAAGGTACACAAATCATCACAGTTACAGAAAACGAACATAATGAGCTTCCAAGGAGCTACTTAGGAAGAGCAAGCTTGGAAGTAGAGAGATAAGATCATGATAATTAATTTAGTTATTTATAACATCGTCTTAAATAAATTCTTACTTGGAGATGCGAAAGTGATTTATAATTAATGAAATAAATTATTGTGTGCAACTAATGTGCAAACGTCTTGCCAAACTTGACAGATGGCCGAACGGCTTTAACGGACGCTTCGTCCGGCCAATTTCTATCTCGTTTGGCGATGACCGGTTTCTACACAAGTAGCAAAATTTAGCTATTGTAGACTAGAAAGAATGAAAATATTAGCAAATATAAAAAATAGATATAGCATACACGATCTTTAGATATTAGTATTTGATTCTGTTGTAACTACTCATTATTTCATGATATTCCGGATTTGTCACTGTTCATTTTATGATATTACCATTTTTATAATTTTTCCGTTAATCTCTATTAGAGAGCATTCTCGCTCTTATTCTTTTGATGAAATCATCTATAATAATAATAATTATTATCTAAGAACATGAACATTAAGCTTTTCCATTTGTTGTAGCAGCACCCTTGTATTCACCTAATCGTATTTTTACAGCAAAAAGTAATCAAAGGAGGATCGAAATTCTTGAAGACCAAGTATGAGGGTGAATTGGCCGTGAGGGAAGAATTCCCCAATGCCACCATTATACGACCATCTATCATGTTTGGAAATGCTGACCGATTTACCAGGTAAGAAAATATTAATACATACAATACCTATATCATCCAATTCTGAAATCTTTATTACTCTCTTTCTCTTTACTTTCTTTAGAAGGCGGATTCTTGATATGCAGTAGTGAAAAATCCTAAATTGATGCATGATGGAAGCTCTTTGATACGAGACATTTACAACGCTCGTGGATCGCCATCTTATTGCAACTAAGCTATTTCTATTTCTTAATGATTATAAATTTTGAGAGCAACTCAGCTTAGGCTGCATTTTTTACACTCCAGCAAGGTAATTTATCAATTTTCTTCTGTAAAAAATCTTGACTGCATTGTCGATAATATACCCCAGTGAATATAATTTTTAATATAACCCAGTGAATATAATTTTTTGTTTGACAGGTATTTCACACACATCTTCAGGCACCAGGGCCGGTATATGCCGTTGTACAAGAAGGGAGAGCAGACCGTCAAGCAGCCAGTGTTTGCAGGCGATGTGGCACAGGCCATTGTAAACGCCGCCAAAGACAGGGACTCCAGGGGAAAGACTTACCTGGGTTTGGGGTCAGTTTCATTTCATACAATATTCATTCATTTGTATATTCGATTACAATATCACTCAAGAAATGAAAAAACAGGCGTTCGCCCAAAACTTCTATTCCAATTTCAGATGAAAATGTCCAAATCCAGATTATATAGACTGATTTAAAAAGAGCGCCGACATTATACATTAAATTAGGAGGTCTCTTTAATCGAAAAACAGGAAATAAATACATCAACATGCTCATCTGACTCTTCGATTTCATGTATGAGAAAATATGTCATGATTGTGTTTTAAAGTTGATTAAAATTTTGAGGTTAAGTGGTAGAAATGACTTCCTAGTCCGCCTAATGAAGAATATTTTCATTGTGTCCACCTGTACGGCGCTGGCACGCATCAACTCTGTCCGTGTGATTCACTATTATAGTCTGGTCGAGCATAGAAGACATGTTGGCAAGGATGACTGGTGGGAAAATGGCTCCAGCTCGGTTAATGTTGATGTAAAAATTATCAATTTGATCTTAATTTGTAGGAAACAATTTGATCTACTATTGAGACCACATTTATAATTCTTGAACAAATATTGACCAATCTGTAGTCATTACTCCATCTTGCCAGAGGGTCTTCTTTGCTTGGACAGAATATATACTATGCCGTGGGCGGCGTACGAAGAAATACAAGTTGTCTTATGAAACAGTTCACCACACATTGGCGCACTAAAGAGCTGTAGTTCAATTTTTGGGACTTCGCTCCACCTTATTCTTGGAATATAGTAATTTATCGCTGTCATGAACTGGTTCAGTTCTTTTCAATGAGTCGTCTTTCTTTTAACAATCAGTTTGTTCGTTCCAAGTAGATCAGCGATTGTTAGATTTGAGGAAACAAATCTAATGTCTGAATTTGAGGTTGAAAAATGACGAATTTGTCAGTCGCTGATTTGCTTGGGACAAACTAAATCTGGTGTGCTCTTGAAAGAACTGATTAATGAAAGAACGACTCATCGAAAAAAGCTGAACCAGTTATTGACACCGATAGCATTGTTTACTATGTACCTAAAAGAACGTGAAAAATAGGGTCCCAAAAAATCTAACTTTAGTGAGTCAATGTGTGAAATATCTCATAAGAACATTCAGTTTTTGTAGGCTTGTAGACTTGTAGGCGTAAAAGTTTGGGAAAGCACCACTTTGCTATGACCAAATGATGAATCGCCATAAAATATGAATTGCCAACAAGCAATTCTCCTTGAAAATGTGTAAAATTCTTTAAATATACATCAACTTTCACTCTAATTTCAGCCCTAAACGCTACCGTCTCTCGGACCTAGTCGACTGGTTTCATGCGCTAGTGAACCGTGATCAGGAGTCTTGGGGCTACAAACGCTACGACCTCAAGTATGATCCTTTCTTCATGCTGCGCGCCAAAATCAACGAGAAGTTCAACCTGTCCTGGCCTATTGGCTTCGTGCATCCTGAGTATATTGAGAGGGTGAGCTTCACTTTTATACACTTTTTATTTAGTTACTCTGTCTGGCGAGGAATCTCTAACACGCCATATATTTTCGATTATATCTCGGCTCATAGGCCACATAGAGAGTTCTGGTTTTTACTAGATGATTGTACCATCGGACACTACAATTTGAGCAATGTTTTCATTGGATTTGGTGTTAATTAGTTGTTTAATTGAATAAATAAAATTTGAAGTGAGACAATTTGGATGTGTTTATTTACGAATGTGAATTGTTGAATCAGGTGATCAGCAAATTTTGAAGTCATCAATGATAATTTTTAGAAAAATGTGTTTATAAGATGTATTTATGTTATAAGTAGTGGTGTGTATGAATTCTTCATTTTTTCGAATTAGTGAAATATTTTCAAGTTTCCAACTAAGGTACTTTCTTTAATGTACTTTTTCAAGAAAATTTTAAAAGTTTTGTTTTTTAATAATGTTTTTTTTCTATTTGACCATTAATTTAATATGCATATCATACTGTTGACCTCTGGCGGCTCTTGTCCACAAAGCAGGTGAAGTGCTGTACAGTAAAAGAAGTGTACGGGCACTTCACCTATTTTGTTGGTGCGAGCCGCCAGTGCTGTTCACAACCACCCTTAGTGCATTCAGATGGTAGAGACTCTACTAATTAGTTGTATGATAGACTTTCCCGATAACAGGTCATACTTTCAGTAAAGTGTAAGAGACTTCCCCAACATCGGTCATTATTTCAGTAAAGTGAGATGCTTCCCCAACGGCGGATCATTATTTATATTGTGAGCATTATGTACTGTACTAATAATACAACGTTCAGTTATCAATGTGAGAAGTTTTCGCTTGAGTTTATTTTAATCTAATATACAGTCCATTCCTACCAGAAACAATATGATAATGGCAAACGGGTACGATATCCTACAAATCACCCTCTTTAAGGTACGATTTGGTTTGTGCGTAACGTAACGACCGTCGGTCGTGGTCGATCAGCTGTAGCCAATCACAGATATTCTTATTAAATCTGGACAATACAAAACAAGGCAAGAGCTGTGAGTGGCTACAGCTGATCGACCACGACCGACGGTCGTTACGTTACGACAAACCAAATCGTACCTTAACACAAGAATAGAAAACATGGGAATAAGCCCATTGAAGCAAATAGGATACAAAATCTTTCAATTATATTTTTCTCAATTTTTATTCAATTTGTAGCCTCGTTGGAAAATAAGCGTGTTTGTTCAAGCAAATAAGATACAAGACTTTTCCATTTGAAACTAATAATAATAATAATAATAATAATAATAATAATAATAATATTCGTGTAACCTGGCTGGCTCAGGTCTGGTGTCAGAGTTTTCAGGTCGCTCCTGATCAATTTCAGGGCCTCTGACATGACTTAACGACTATTTTAAGGCAGCCGGGACCGACGGCTTAACGTGTCCATCCGAAACACGGGGAAGTGGCTTGAGAAAAATTTCTGGTCTCACCTGGGTTTGAACCCGGGACCTTTGGGTTGCGACGCCAGCACTCAACCCACTCAGCTACGCCACCCCCATCCATTTGATACTTCTTGTGACTTCTTGAAAGAAACACAGTATTATGGAAATTGAAAGTTGTAGGATTTAAAATAATTCTACTAACAAATATTTGTTTTTTTGCAGGAAAGCATCACTGATCCCATTGCAGTGGAGGACTTAACGTTGGAGGATTTGGGTGTGAATCTAACCCCCATTGAAGATATGGCACCTTGGCTATTGAAATTCACGCGAACCAACCGTTATTACGACGAAGATGTGAGGCTGTTCCACGAGACACCATCACCACAACCAGTCAAAGGAATCTAATTCAATAAATTCGAGAGAAATTCAATTGAAATCTGGTCTAATAACTCGAGAAAGAATTTGGTGTACTTTGAAGAAATTGAAATTTTCACAGGTAAGATAGCTATCAGAGTAATCTTTAATTGGGTTAGAAATCAACAAGTATGATACCAGATTAATTTTTAATTGTGTAATCAAGTGAATTTAAATGAACTCATTGAGATAATTGTGAAGAAATTTAATTCTGGAAGGAAGGTGTTCCATAAATTTTAGATATCCTATGAGCATTGTATACATGGTCCAATGTTTTTTTTTCAAATTGTTTTTTTCTTTCAAACTGTACTATCCAAATTACTATATTAATTGAGAAACATGAGTGTATCAGTCAAATTTTATTCATTAAGATATAAGATCTTTCAATTTGATTGCTTAAATTGTATAATTTATTGTTTTGAATCGTCGTTTATTTTTTTTAATTTTCAAAATTATTGAAGGCCATTGACTCGTGAACGCGCAGCTTCACAGGACTTGTAAAATCTATGAAACAAGCCTTACAAATGAAAATTAGAGACGGATTTGACCAAATTCTGATTAAGTGATTTAGAAAGGAATCCAATTGAATTTCTCTCTGAAAAATTAGAATCCAAGTCTTGAAATGCTTAGAGCTGCATTTTTGTAATAATAGAGCAAAAATTTCATTGTTTTAATATATCTTGTTCCTTCATGTTAACAATTCACGATCTATGTAAATAAATTAGATTGGACAAGAGACTACTGATTATGATATTCCTAATGTTGTAATTTTCTCCCTCCTTTGGGTGATTGGCTTGTCATTAGTAAAGACAGACAGTCGTTTCCCGTCTCTGGAGGAATAGTAATTGTTGCATTACTGGATGTTATTCAGAGTTGTTCTACGCAGTCACTTGTTTACGGAAGCTAGCTTATGGTTGAGAGGATCAACGTGCACGTTACCTCTATCCTTGTTGATGATTATTCACCTCTGCTGTATAGTTGAGTGAATATGAAACTGGCAACCAGCTGGTAGGTGTAGGTCCTTCATGGGCTGTTGAGCCATTGACAATCAGTTCTTGGAACCAAAATACTTTCAAGTTACTTGAGAGCATTTGTTCATTGAATAAAAATTTATTCAGATTGAACAATCGACTTCAGCTTGTAGTAATCTGTCTATACTTCATTCTCAGTAATTCGAGACAAAGTAGGATACTACACAGTCCCTCAAAAAATTGCGCACTGTACACATAAGCATTGCCAATGCTTTGCTTAGTCGTTCATTAGATATGGATTGTCGTGGTTATAGCGGCCACCACTTATTTACTAACATACATCCAAAAAAATTGTTTACTTTGTCTCAAGTTATGATGAATAGGGTAAAGACATGCGCTAATATTACATAAGCTGTGATAGCTAATGTCTAGTTTGTGTGCTAGTGAAGTCAAATTGATTTTTTTTTCAATTTCACGGAATTTTACTCTATTACGTGTTGAAAAACTCAAATATAAGTTGCAAATCCTTTGCGTCACTTTTGAAAATATAGATACTCTCAGTAAACAAAATTTATCAAATAATTTATAGTCTAACATGTATAAATGGAAATACTATTCCGTCAACTTTGTTTGTTTTCATGACGTTATAAGAGTACTCACAAAGCACAAAAATAAGTTCAAAACAACTTCAAATAATGATGAATTTTAATTATGCATTAATTTTTCTATCAACAAGATGATATTCACGCTACAAAAACTACGCTAATACTACGAAAATCTCGTATATTTTTTCCTAGTAAGAAAAAAAGTTGAAGATTGAGCAGTTCTTAAAGCTACTCTGCAATTGAAAAGCAATTCGCAAGGTCATCACTTGATAATAGAATGCTGTATTGAACTTATAAATTGTCATTCTATGATTAAATACTGTAATTAGAGAATTGTGGAGTGAATTTTCAATACAGAAAATTGAACTTCCCATTTCTGATAACCTTTTTATTATTTTTGGTTGTATGCATAAGTTTTTCATATTGTTATCTTCAATTATAAATAATTATTGCACTAATAAATCTATTTGAAGCTGATCAAGCTTCTTTTATGAATGTTTCTTGATAGGGAATTCAATTTATTAGGAGATTAGATTGGAAAAAGCATGCTTTTCACAATTTATTTTCTCATGATAAATTATCATTGTCAATAATTTTTCATCTTTTTAAATAGTATAGTAAACTAATGAGCGAAACTACAATATTTTGTTTAAATACTGTTGAAGTGTGCGGTTTACTCTTATAAATATGCAAATGAGATGTTGAGGATTTTATTTCTTCGATGTTCTGCAGCTTTTTTCCAAATCGGATTTAAAACATGAAATATTTTTAATTTGATATTTCAATTGTCATGGTTTCAGATGATGTAAAAAATTACATAAACCACTACTACAGATATGTCGGTATTATAGTTGGTTTTTGTTCACAAAAACAAATTATAAAATTCATCAAAGTTTATCAACTAATATCATCCTCTAATCTTTTGAATTATTTTTCTTTCAAATAATTGATTTCGGAAGGAATGCAGTAACCTGTATTATAGCCTACTCAATCCCCCAAATGAATATGATTATTCACTTGAATAAATATTTTCCGTGATTAGATTATACCCTGACTCGAGTATTCCGGGTGCAGAATACATAATTCAGCTTAATTTCAAATTGTTCAATGCTAATCAGTGTTTAATCAGTATGGTTGTGTCTAATTATTGAGTCGACAGATGAAATACAGTACTGTATTCATATCTTATATCTCCACCGATCCTTGAACATCTAGGATTCCACGTGACTTGGGGTGAGTGTTACATTACTATTATTAATTTTTTTCCATGGTAGTAGATAGAAAGCATGCAGAGAGCATTGGTAGATAGAAAACTTGGTTAGCATGTACAGTAGTTTGATTGGAAAGAAATTCAATTCATTTGAATAAGCGCCGGTCTGATAACCAGGTGGACTCTGGTTCGAGTCTCAACCGGGGCAAACTTCTTCGACCACATGAATAATGAGAGGTATCAGGTTTAACTGATTCCGCAGTTCAGTTTTTTTAAAAGTTTCATTCAACGATTTTCGCCTGTCATTCAGTATTTAGGTAATTGGTTAATATTTGCAGTAGGCTAAAGTAGCAGAAGTCATTTGTTCTATTCATACCGTATAGTTATAATAGGAGATTCAAATAATTTATTTTGAAAAGTATGTATTCTCGATCATCTAAATGATCGTAAAAAGCTTTAATGCTCAATTTTTTCAAAACTTTCAAGCGCTTATTGAAAACAGGGCTTTCAATATATTCTTTCGAACTTGAGTAGAGGTATTCCCAACATTCGACCTGTGCTTTATAAAAGGCTTTTACAGTATATATAACTTACCGGTACCTTTCGGGGAGGATGTTTGAGTGTTGTCTTGTGTAATATTTAAAGCTCTTCTATTACATTATAGTAATTGAATTTTTATGACAGAACTCGGGTAGGTACTACAGTAATTAACAATCCAAAAACATAATAAGCTATTAAAATTTTCAATACCAACTTCTTACCATAGTTGAAAGAAAAAGAAAATGAAAACTTTGTAGTGATAAAATATGGATGGACAAAAACATATTCTCACCATAATATCTTAATTTGAACTGAACTGAAAATAAGGAACTTTTATTTCTGGGATAAATCAAAGTTTGTTACCGTACAGATCATCATATTGAAACAGGAAAGTATCTTACTTAGCAATAAAATAAAATTACCGTATTATCAGAAATTATTTATTTAATAATTTATTCACCCCGACGCTGTAAGGCATTCCGGGGCAGAGATGAAGAAGAAGAAGAAGATTTATTTAATAGATCAAACAAACGTTTTGTCTCTCAATAATAATTGATAATAAAATGTAAAATCGGTTTGAGTAATTGATTATGAAGCTGTGTAGGCCACTATTAATCTATTTTACTAAGGAAAAAAGTCTTGAATTATCCTTATCTTATCAATAGATAACAGTTCAAGCTACTTCGAGCTTGGGAGATTAAAAAAATTGACGTTAAACTTTGGATGGATGTTTGCACAAGAGAATAAAGTTGCCTTCATGATTATATAATAATTTCTGAATTAAACATACTTAGGTACTTATTTGTTCAGTAATTTCTTCTAAAATTATTCTATTCCTATTGATTTAATATGATCTTAATATTTGTTTTGACGAATGTTATGTAAGTGTACGATCTGGTTACAAAAGTAGATCTGATATGCCACTTAGTTTCTTCTTAGATACGGTATGGTTCAAGTGTTGTAAATATTATTTTCAAGTGTTATTAATATTATTGTAGTGTTAAAATATTATTTTTCTTCTGAATCACCGAAATTTGAATTAAATTGTTTTTTAAAAAATCATAAATTGAACGATTTTCTCGCGGGTGAAGTATCTAAATTTTGAAGAAGGTCATGTGACCCTAAACTCGCTCTCTTATTGGTGGAGAATTTTAGAAGTTTCTCTCACCCTTCAATCTTTGAAGATACGATCAGTTGGAGCTTAGGTGCATAAGGTTTCTCATCTTCCTGAAAATTGTGAACTACTGTGGGCTGTGAAGAATTTTATTTATTTTTTTAGCAAATGTGGTCTAACCGCTTTTATCGTCGATTTTAAAAGGTAGGTTCATGCATTTCTACCTACAAATTTTTTTCTAAATATAATTTTTTGGATATTTTTATATTGTGAAATTGCATGGTCATAGATTTCAACAAGTTTTTTCAATCCTGAACAGGTTGATCATTCTGAAACCACGTTTTTAACCGATCAATTATAAACTTAATGAAGAACTTATTGTGAAATTTCCGTTTCTCCAACTTTAAATCCTTACAAATTTGTTGAGAAATAATGTTGTTGGTAGGATTTTTTTAGGGGTTAAATAATTTATCGTGGGTTGGAGAAAAGTATTATGTGAAACCCCTTCTTCCAATGTACGTGTTCTAAGTTATTTCAAGATTATTATTTAATTTCCAAATAGTAAGTTGTATAGTTGTTTAGATGTCAGTTTCAAGTTTTCCCAATAGGCATTTCTTCAAAGAATATTATTCTCTCGAATAAATATCAAATTATTTTAAATCCAGCAATTCTGAAGTAGCTTATTTTTAATTAGTATTTTTAAAGTAGTTATTCATTTTCATTCAATGTTTTTAAAGTAGCCTATTCATTTTTCTTTCCAGTTGTTTTATTTCTTCAATCCCAAATAAATCCTCCAAATTCATAATAATTATTATTTTCAGGAGTTGAAACGTTGACCTTTTTACCTAATATGAAGTGTCAGTTCAGGGCAAACACAGTATGACCTTACTCCAAAATACTTTATCGCAAATAATTTTATGAACTACTGGCATTGATTGATCATTCCAACTTATTAATTAATATGAATTTCTAATTATAAAGTTATCATGAATTCTCGTCTTGTTGCACCTCTACTTTTGATTGAATTTATCTTACTATGAAATCTTGTAAATGAATGAGTTTGGAGCTTACTACTATAGTCTGTCCAAGCAAATAAGACATTCTGGCAAGATGAGAAAATGACTCCAGCTCGGTGAATATCAATTGTAAAGTTATAAATTTGGTTACAAATTATAGTAAACATTCTGATGTACAATTTGAGACCAAATTCATAATTTTCTAATCAATATTGAGCGAGCTGGAGTCATTTTCCCATCTTGCCAGAATGTCTTCTTCGCTTGGACAGACTATACCTCAAACATTCTGCCTTTAAATAATAATTTTTGTCATGTCCAAATTCAATTTCCACCATACAGGCAGATTAATTATTAATAATTTTTATATTACATTCCATTTATGACTTTTTTCTGTAAATAAGAATCATTTTCAAGAATGTAATCACAGATCAAGTCATGAAGAATCATGATAAGGATTAATCATGTTGGAAAGTGATAGTCTGAATGAATCCATACCTCTGATTGACATTCTCAATACAGTTTTTTGTACTAAATTATGTAACACTCTAACAAAAATATACTTATTTTTTCTCAGGGCTACTGTATTTACTAAAATGTTCAATTAATGAAAATCAAAGTACCCTTTTTAAAATAGTTTTATTTTGCATAACATGTTTCGGCGTTCTTGAGCCATTCTTAAATGCAAATGAATTATTATGAGTAAAATATTTCTATCCCGCATAACATGTTTCGGCGTTCTTGAGCCATTTTCAAATGCAAATAAATTATTAAAAAATTGATTATTTGCATTTGAAAATGGCTCAAGAACGCCGAAACATATTATGCAAAACAAAAATATTTCAAAAATGGTACTTTGATTTTCATTAATTGAACATTTTAACAAAAATATTTACGTTTTCCAAATTTTATTTCACAAGATCATTTAGTAATAAATTTTGAGTTACTTTATTGTTATCTTCTTCAACTGCCAATCATTCATAATTGGAGATGATTGATGATAAAATTATATTTTATCAACGATTTTTACAATTTCTTTGATAATATCATTGATGTTGTTGGTAGGCTAATGCTAGTTACCGTTGGTTATCCCAATCTCCGTCAACATAATTATTAAATACTACATTCAAATCATTTTCGTAAGTTTTCATAGTTTATAATTAGTTATTATAGCGAGCAATGTATAATTTTTAATTTGCATAATATAGGATTTGAGGCGATGTATTTTGAAAACTGAATTGTCTCTCTCTCATGTAACCCATGTCTAGAGGTATTTATTAACCATAAAAAACTATTATAAAAATATGATAAGTTATACTACTATACTTATAGGCTACTATAGTCTGACCAAGCAAAGAAGAGCCTCTGGCAAGATGGGAAAATGACTCCAGCTTAATCAATATTTGTTCAAGAATTATAAATGTGGTCTTAATAGTAGATCAAATTGTTTCCTACAATTTGAGACCATATTAATAATTTTTGACACAATATTGACCCAGCTGGAGTCATTTCCCCGTCTTGCCAGAGGCTCTTCTTTGCTTGGTCAGACTATTCTTTTCTACTTATAGCATACTATACTTCTGCTAAATAAAGTGAATGAATCTGAATCTCCAATTCTCTCTGATTCTAATTGTTTTATTACTTTATTCTAATATTTTCCATTATTTAATTGCTAAAATTTCCATTATTCAATTTCAGATAGTTGTAAGCTGGATTTTATTCCAATTGGTTGAAACCAAATTTTACCTCGAGCATCATGAAGGCCATTTGGTTTTTAGCCAATATCGTAATATTGGCAGCAGTGGGCTTTTCTACTGAAAATTTTGAAGGTAATATTATTTTCTATTTCTTTCATAATTTTCAAATTAATACGGTTCTCTATCTCCATAATTATAAATTAAATTATCTGTTGATATATTCTACTGAAAATTTTGAAAGTAACATTACTTTTCAACTCTTCATTCTCCAAGCAATACTCTTGCTTTATAAATTATAAATCAATTTTGTTTTTTAAACTTAATTACCTATTACCCTCATCCCTGTTCAAATTGCTATTGTACAGACAGTCCAAGCGAAGAAGACCCTCTGGCAAGATGGGAGAATGACTCTAGCTCGGTTAATAAATTTGGTCTCACATTATAGGAAACATTCTAATCTAAAATTTTAGACCAAATTTATAATTTTTGAATCAATATTGACCGAGCTGGAGTCATCTTTCCATCTTGCCAGAATGTCTTCGTTGCTTGAACAGACTGCAACAATTATCAATATTCCAATTTCATTTCATAGAATATCTTTATATAATTCAGTTGTTGTGAAAATTACGGTATAATAGACCCTGAAATTGATCAGGAGCGACCTGAAAACTCTGACAGCAGACCTTAACCAGCCAGGTTACAAGAATATTATTATTTATCGAATTATTATTAAAATACAGGAATATATAAAAATTCATCTAATTTTGATTGATGAGAATTTCTCCAGTCTGCAGGCTAAACAAAGTATAGGCTCACTTTATTTATTCGGAGCCACTGATAAATAATTATTAATCATCAACGTTCTTCACATTATAATTCTCATAATTTATTATCCTAATTACTTAATATTGTATTCCAATGTTCATATTTGTCTGTTATTGAACCGAATAAATTCTAAGGTCGTTATTACACAATAATATTTCTATTAATATAATATAGTTAATCATATGAAAAGTGATGTGAGTACGAAATCATATAATATATTCATCTCTGTTCATTTTATCAATTGATGATAGAATTATGTGTAATACCGGGCTAAAGCGCCCTGTAGCCTACACAGGGTTTGAAGTGTCGGCCAGTTGAATATCTGTAGCCAATCACAGCTGTAGTTGTTTGAGTCAGTGACAAAACAAAGGCTGTGATTGGCTACAGATATTCAACTGGCCGACACTACATTCCCCGTGTACAGGGCGCTTAAGCATTAAGGAAGCCGGTATTACACGATAATATTTTTCATTACTTATGAAAAGAGATAGAAATATGTTATAGTATTTTCATCTCTTTTCATATTATTTCATAAGTAATAAAAAATATTATCGTTTAATACCGGCCTTCTGGATGCTTAGGCCGATATTACACGGAACCATACCAGAAGGCCGGTAATGCGGTATTAGACGATAATATTTTTTACGAGTATTAATTATGAAATAATATGAAAAGAGATGGAAATACTTCACCATTCATTTCTATCACTTTTAATGTAATTTCATATTGTAATAGAATATATTAATATCGTGTAATACACCGGACGAGGTCTACTGTTTTAAATGTTTGCAAAAGTTTTGCTTAATCTGAGTTCTCTCTTTTGAGAAATGTGGAGAAAAAAATGTAAAAATTTGAATTTTTCAGGCACTTTACCGGATGGCGGATGCCCATTGGATCATTTCACGTGCGATGATGGAGAATGCATTTTACTGGAGCAGCATTGTGATCATCAAGATGATTGTTCTGACAGGAGTGATGAGAAAAACTGCGGTAAGATAAGTTATTCTAATTAAAAAAATTAAAATAGTTGAATTCAAATTTATTTTTTAAAGAAATCAATCAACTTGATGCACTACGGTTTGTTTGTCAATGGCGCAACAGCCCTTTGAAGGGCCTAGGCCTACCAGCTGGTTGCCAGTTTCATATTGACTCCTGAAAACTACTGAAAAGGTGTGAAAAGTATGAAAATTGAGAGGATGCAGCTTTGCATCTAACGGAAACAGCTGGATGCAACGGAAACAGCTGGATGCAACGGAAACAGCTTAATATTCCTTAGCCTTTGACGGTTGGTGACATAGGGGATCTTACTAAAATTTTAATTTCCACCCAATTCTGACATAAAAATTTGTTTTTTTCAACTTGAACCCAACATATTGAATCCAACTTTCAATCTCTAATTGGGAGGTGGTCATTTTATATAATATGATTTCGAGGGGTCCCGGATTTGGTCCACCTGGATGTGTCCCAACAAAAAGTACGGTAGCTCTTATTTTCCTGACTAACTATCTGAACGCTTTGTACAAAATTAACGGAAGATAGATAGATAAAATGACTTTATTTTACACTTTGTAAAAATTTTACAAGAGTTTGTGGGCGAAGTTGAGGAGATTGAAATGAACAAACTGGAGAAACGATACAACTTGGGAGCTCAGTGGAGATCATTAATATTTACGATTGATTGAGGTATTTCACTAAATGACGATTAATATTTTACAATGTCACTATGTCACAATAACATTTACAATGTCAATGACACTATTCACAATCTTGAAAGTTGAATATAGCAGAGACTGGATGCATGTTTTTATGAGTGCTGAATGTATGAATTTTGACTAAATGAGTAAATTTATTAGTTGATTAGTCTCAGTTCTGAATATTAAAAACACTTATAAATGAAATTAATTTGGATTATTCCAATCTCCAACTATATAGCCTACAATTAAACCTAATAAACTTTGAACTAAAACACTAGCCTAGTCTATAAATTAAATAGAATTTTGGGTGGCTCGTTGGAGGAGTGATAAAGCGCCGGTCTGATAACCAGGTGGACCCTGGTTCAAGTCCCAAGCGGGGAACAATTTTTGGCCACAGCAAAATCACATATAAATTTGGGTTTATATAGATTTATTATCTATTTATAATATTTATGTGGATTATTTATCTTTCGCAGACCTAAACTTCTGTCTGGAGCCGGATTACTTCAAGTGTGGCAATGGAAATTGTATAGATGCTGGCATGGTTTGCAATAGTGTCAGAGATTGTCGCGATGGGTCTGATGAGGATCCGGAGCGCTGTCACTCAGATATCGATTATCCTGATCATTGGTACGAGAATGTGAGTATGCTTTTTCATCAATTAATTCTCAATTTATTTTGATAGCTACTTAATACGGTGTTTGAACTTGATTTTCTTTCGTGCAACTTCAGCATGAAGCAAAATTTTCTTTGAAATCCAATTTTTCTCTAGTTGTTACTTTTGTTTATGTTTATTGTTACAACTTATTTCGTGCATTACAAACTCGCATACTCATGTAATGATTATGAAAACATACCCTTATCTTATACCACAAAGGTTTTACATAATTAAGATCTATTATAATTTCAAGTGTATACTTATTTTCTTGTTGAAACTTTGAATAATTACAATCATTTTTAAAAGGGTACTCTGATTATAATTATTTAAAGTTTCAAGTGTATGTATATGCATTACCGTATGTAGAATCATACTCGTTCACCTAGTCTCTTTTTGATAGAAGAAGAAATCATCATTACTCGCACACTTCTTCCAATAGTTAATTTCATTTGATTTCGTTTTTTAAATAGCCTACAATTTTTGTTCTTATATACTATTTCTCTTCTCTCTATCGTACAGACAGTTCGATCATGCACAGCTGATTGTTCAACGATTGGCCTGCCGGTTTACTCCTATTTTGGACTGCCGGTTTCCCATCCACTTACAATTATTGATCGTCATATTCCGAACTGACAATAATTGAACCCTGATAAAATCTGATTGAAAATAATTTGCAAATAATCTTTTAAAATGTATAAAATTCAATTATCCTTTGGAAGATTGGCTTGTCGTTAGTATAGATAGTGAGTCGTTTCCCGTCTCTGGAGGAATAGTAATTGTTGCAATAAACTCTTAACTCGGCGTGATTATGGTGTTGTGTATCCATTCTTTTTTCCACTTTAAAATTTAAAACTAAAAAAACACTTAAAAATGGAAATAAACTTACTTAACAGTAGTTACTATAGTTTCTACCTGTTGTGTGGCCATCTTCAGACTGAACAGTAAACTCTGTTCAAGGTTGTCCTTGATAACCTTGAACAGAGTTTACTGTTCAGTCTGAAGATGGCCACACAACAGGTCGAAACTATAGTAACTACTGTTAAGTAAGTTTATTTCCATTTTTAAGTGTTTTTTTAGTTTTAAACTCTTAACTGATTAACTGGATGTTATTCAGTGGTGTTCTGTGGCGTCACTTTGGCTACGGAAGCTAGCTTATTGTTGAGAGGATCAACGTGCTAACCACACGTCTCCTCTATCCTGGTTGATGATTATTCACCTCTACTGCATTATTTATTGTTACAATAGCTACTTGATAGCAAGTATTTCAAGCTAAGGTGATAATGAATGAGTGAATGATGATGATGATGATGTTTACATGGTGAATGAAAGATGATTAAAATTTACATTAAAATTTTCACTTTGAAAAATTCTATATTTTGATGAAAGTTCACTGTTCACAATAAATATCAAATATAAATGTTCAAAAACATTGTAAATTTTGAATGAACTGGAAAAATTTCAGAGCCAAATAGAACCAAACTAACCATATTATAGTGGAGTAAATATGAAACTGGTAACCAGTTGGTAGGCCTATGCCCTTCATGCGCTGTTGAGTCATTGACATGAAATTCAATTATAATTTTGTTCGTGAATAATGACGTTCCTATTTTTGTTGTAGAAGAAATGTGATCTTTTACAATTCACATGCGAGGATAAGATGTGCATTCCTCTGGAGTGGGTTTGTGATGGAGAGGCTAACTGTTTGGATGAAAGTGATGAAAAAGCGTCCTTATGTGCGGTAAGTTATAATTTTTTACTACAGTCTGTCCAAGCAAAGAAGACATTCTGGTTTGATGGGAGAATTACTCCAGCTTAGTCAATATTGGATTCAAAAATTATGAATTTGGTCGAGAATTGTAAGAAACATTTTGATCTACTATTTGAGACCAAATTTATAATTTTTGAACCGATATTGACCGAGCTGGAGTCATTTTTCCAACTTGTCAAATGTTTTCTTTGCTTGTACAGACTATAGAATGTTCTCATTTCCCATTTTATACAATATTCTATTGAAATTAACGAATTAACAGGACAATTTGAAGAACTATCAGTATAGATTACTGTTAATCACTTTTGACACAATTGATTTTTGTGTTTTCATCATATTTTGTACTTGTATAGTTGTGTGTCCACACTTCAAATTTTATATAAATTATTATGTTTTAGTAATATCCGAATGAAGTAGAGATTTGATATTTCTTCTTGCATATTTTCAGAAACATCATTGTTTTCCCGGACAGTTCCGTTGCCAAGATGGATTATGCATCGAAGAAGATTTCAAATGCGATGGAACAGCTGATTGCCATGACGGATCAGACGAAGAGAACTGCCGTAACTATCTAATTTTTTCTCTTCCTATTCTCATTCTGTTCTAATATTCCCTATTCATCTTTAATACTGTTCCATCTCTTTTTCCCCATATCATAGATTAATTTTTTTCGTTCATTCCATCTTCTTTTGCTTCCAAAAATTGTAACACTATAACAGAATATTATAACGATCTTGTTTTGAGAAATTTATCAAGGATTTCAATATTTTTATTATTAAGTCAGTAAATTAGATTAAAAGAAATATCATTTCTCTGATACAACTCACTCGATTGTACTTCAAATATACCTCAGCCAATTATGCTGTTCCTTCAAATTTTGAAGATAACAAGTTGAGTACTGTACCCCGAAAAAATGAATCAATCAATAAATGACTATATTGTTGAATTATTCATTATCTAATGAATGAAATTATTGCACCATCTGTTGAATACTTGATTGAACTGGTGATTCTGAATGAAATAGCATGAAAGTAACTAGCCAATCAATCTCTCAATCATATTCTCAATGATATTCAGTTCTTAATTCTTATAAAAGCATATTATCCATTACATGCTCTCTTGTCTTTATCTCATCACTTTTCTTTCTTCCTCCAGCTGTTCCAGTCTATTCAGTGGATGAGGAGTGTAACCTTGATAATGAGAAGTATTTATGCAAGGATAGACAGCTTTGCATTGATATTTCCAAACTATGCAATGGTCACAGGGACTGCTTCGATGGTTCAGACGAGGATGGAAAATGTCATGAAAAATGTAGGAAATTTTATTCACTTTGGAAACTTTTTAAAAAGTCTCAAACCAAATACATTGAAACGTTTATCAGAAAACCTTAATCTATAATGATTAATGAATGGGGGTTGATTGCTACGAATGGAATAACGAATAACTATATGCATTATTATGGATATCACAATTCTTCCAAGGAGCATAATTATATTTTCCAGCAGGGTATTTGGCAAGCACTCTTCCATACATATTCAATAAGTATAGTAGTTTTATCTATTTATAATAACTCAAGAATAATTGTGATGTGAGTATATTTATTTCACTCCTGGCAATTGAAACCCTAATCATCATAGATTAAGGTTCTCTGATAAACGTTCTAATGTATTTTGTTAGAGACCTTTTAAAAAGTTGCCAAAATTTTGTTATACCTCATCAAAAATATTTAAGAGAGAACTCTATACGTAAAGTCTGGTCGAGCGAAGAAGACATTCTGTCCAGATGGAAAAATGTCTCCAGCTCGGTCAATATTCATTAAAAAATTATAAATTTGATCTCAAATTGTAAAGCAGAATGTTTACCACAATTTGAGATCATTTATATTTCTTGAACCGAAATTGAACGAGCTGGAGTCATTTTCCCATCTTGCCAGAATGTCTTCTTTGCTTGGACTGACTATACTTCTACTTGGGTGCTGTGTGACTGTTATGTAACTAAAAACTTCTACTATCATTTGTTCAATTTCTCAATTATCATAGCACATTGTTATTTTGATGTTTTGACTAGCCTTCCATTGTTTTTATTGGCTCAATAGAATTGAAATTGAATTTGAATAATGTTGTCTATAAAGCATGCTGTAATAATTGATCACCACGCGTATTTGTAATATGTTGAGTAATAATTTCTGTGTTTTGTTTTTCAGTTGAATGCAACGATGCTAACTGCACCATAGAGCAGTGCTTTCCATCGCCCTCCGGCCAGTTTTGTCTGTGCAACAAAGGCTACAAACATGAGAAGGGAGTCTGTATTGGTGAGTATAATTCCTCATAAATTATTAGAGTATAACTAAAAAAACCGGTATCGTTTGTAAAGCTGACGCCAATAATTAGATTAGTTTGCTTCTTGTGTACTCCAACAGCTGATGCAGAGTTTTGCTTTTAGCATAGCCATTTAGCTATACCTAAATGATGTTTATGAAATAAAAAGTGACAATAGATACTGTGCATCAGCTATTATTAGTAGATTCATCGAGAAATCGCCTTCTATACCCTATTCACGATCACTTGAGACAAAATGAACAAACTTTATGCGCGTGTGTGCGGGTAAAGGGAGGTATTACTTCATACGACGGTCGGCCGCAGTCGAACAGCTGTAGCCAATCACATTTCTTGGCTTTTCCTCAAGCTCCAACAAAAATAGCTACCTGTGCATGCAAAACCTTTCTTTATTTCGTCTCAAGTGATCGTGAATGAGGTATAGAATATGAATACTTAAATACAAGGTAAGGCGCATACTCCAGCCAAAACAACTCGCATATTCGCGCATATTCCAGCCATAACAACTTAATATGTGACGTTTCATGAACCAAAAAGAAACGTTATAAAAAGTCTGCAAGCTGATAATCAGCTCATTACCCAACTCAGACATTGGTTTGATGCTATTTTTGTGGATTATCTACTGTGCATCATGCTCATATGATCCCTACCGTGTATGTAGTATCCATGGTTGGTACTATCGAAAAAAGTTTTCTGTAGTTCAAGGCACACTTGAAAGCGTAGCTTTACTCTTTCAGAAATAATGGTTATTGTTATAGTAATAATTTTCATGTAGATGCTGTAGTAGTTGTTTAGTACTGTCTCAAATAATGTAATATTTGGCTTACTAGTAAGCTACACGAAGATTTCTTGTCTCAGCTTTGAATTGGAAAATCAATAATAGTCTACTAGGAGAGCGCTGAAGCTATTTTGGTATTTTAGAAAATTTATAATAAATAAGAACAGCGAAAGACGTATTTCTTTTTGAATCCTGGATATAAAGGGTGATGGAGGTGACCTTTACACACCTGAAACAAATAATTAAAGGAATCCTAGGATCCTTGGTTCATAGTCCAAGGAATTTCAGTATTCTGATCCATGATCAAAGGAATCCTAGGATCCATGGTCCATGATCCAAGTTTTACTATGATCCCTGATGTAAGCTATAACGTTTATCCGGTTTGGTATACTAAATTTAAACTATATCCTCATTTTCTATTTATCCGTTTTCCTCTTTTTCAGATATCAACGAGTGTGAGGGATTCGGCATTTGCGACCAGAAATGCAACAACACAGTGGGCGGATATAGATGCAGCTGTGACCAGGGCTATCTACTGCAAAAGGATGGACATTCCTGCAGAGGAGAAGGTATTGAACTCAACAATATTTCATAACTTATCAACAAAATTAATCTACAGTACATGAAAAATTAATATGTTTTCACTAATCATGCAATCTTATAAATACAGCTCTATACCAAATTATTATTTATGAGCAATGAGCCTAAATGGGCACTCGGCTGCTTAGTCTTAAATATTCATGAACTGTGAAAACTGGGTTCTATACTTGGAATGAACAAGCAGAGAAGAAACTCTGGCAAGATGGGAAACAAAATGACTCCACCTCGATCAATATTGATTCAAAAATTATAAATTGTAGATCAGAATGTTTCCTATAATTTGAGGCCAGATACATAATTTTTTAACCAATATTGACCAAGCTGGAGTCATTTTCCCATATTGGGCGAATGTCTTGTTTGCTTGAACAGACTATATAGGTTGTGCCAAGCACAGAATAGCCTCTTGCAAAATGGCGGAGGGAAGTAAGTGTGTAACTACGCATGCGCAGAACTGAATTTTTTAGGGTAAAATCACTTCAACCAACCTACCGTTTTTATACTAATCGTAACCATATTGATTTCACGAATGAAAATATTTTTATCTACGGGTGTATTGAAAAATTCCTATTTCAGTTTTACAATTGAAATCAAAATGACTACCATTTCAAAATGGAATCTTAGAACCGTGTTGTAATGAACGTTTTTTGATACAGGAGGAACTTTACAATACAGTCCAAATTCCACTTTATGATACATTCCTTGTTTCGTTTCGAAATCAGGTGATAAAAAGTAAACAGTGTTCAACTAACCTCAAAATCAAAACTGCGATTGGGATTGAGTAGCCTACCAGTATTTTTTCGTCAATATTTCAATTTACGTGTTTGAATATTTAACTAATTTGAATAGTCCAAAGTTTAAATAGTTTAATATACTTATAACTTTGTTAGTGAATATGTTAATAACTTTTACTTTTAAAACAACACTCACGATTTTGTTGCTTGTCAAATGCGTTGTGTGGTTCTGACTGATATGTTATTTTTAACATATTTAACAAGTAATAAGTTGATTATCATAACAGTTCAAGTAGGATGAAGACAAAAGAAGTTAAATAAACGATGGTATGTTGATTTTTATAATAGTGTACACTTACAGATAGCTTGATACTGGTGGTCTATAGCTTGATACTAGTCTGATACTGATAACTACACTGGTGGTCGTAGATAAAATAGTGTATGCAACGGTTGTATTAGGCCTTTATAGCATTCGTGAGATATTTAGAGCACTCGCTTCGCTCGTGGCTCTAACTTACATCTCACCTCATGCTATAAAGGCTCCCATTATACAACCGCTGCATAAACTACTATTTATTCATTTAATTATTGACATTTGATAGCACAAATACTAACATAAAATTATGAATTAGGACAGAAAAAATAGTCTGAGCCTTCCTAAATTTGGTTGTATTAGAACAATTTTTATTTCGAATACTGGCAGCAGTGAATGGCAGCCATGTTGCCAAAGGCTCTTCTGTTCTTGGCACAACTATAGTTACTATACCAGGAATAAACAGCCTTGTTTTCCCTCACTAGAAAAATAAACAAAATAATAACCGTTAACTAAATAAGAGCTTCATTAATTTTTCTGCAGGTAACTACGAACCGATGATCTACTTCTCTCTGGGCAACGAGATTCGAGTCCGGTTTCTGAAGTCGGGCATGTACCACAGTCTAGCCAGTAACTTGACCCAAGCCATAGGAGTTGAGGTACATAAGCATCATGTGTACTGGACCAACATCTTTGAAGGCCAGGAATCAATTGTCAGAGCACAGCAGCTGGGAGCTGAAAGAACTCCTATTGTAACTGCAGGTGAATTATCTACTTATTTATGAATTTATACAGAAATTTAGGTGACCGCATGGGCGGAGTTAGAAGATATTACTTGGGTGTGCAGCCGGGGGGTCTGGGGGGTATGGATCATCCCTGACGTTCAAAATAAACACTACGGCTGTTCATAACATAAATTTTTCTCTTTTTTTAATTGTAAATAGTATATTACATAATGAGTTTGGAAAAAACGTTTTTACAAACGAATAATTATGTTCTCCAAACGAGCGGTACGCGAGTTTGGAAAATAATTATGAGTTTGTAAACTACTCCACACGAATTATGTACATTTTTTTCGTCATACTAGACTGAGAAGGATTTATTAAAACCTCAAACAACTGAAAACATTAACTGAAGCCAACATAACCTCAACACAACACTAGCAGTAGCACAAAACAAACGCACACAGTGAACTGTCATGGCGGCTCGTTCAATTCGTTTATTCATACGTCGGAGTTCAGAAAAAACAGCTGTGCTAGATTCTCAGTGCTGTAATTATCATCGTGATGATGACTAGTGCCGTAATAATCATCAAAATGATTATTCCCGCATTCAGAACAGCTGATTTTTGATTCTCCTGTAAACGGCAATTTTCCAAACGCAAATCTAGCTTGGAAAGTTGTGTATTACATACAAGTATGGCAAAAAAAATATTTTGTAACATTTTCCCGTACATCATTGGAAAGCCTGATTTCTCCTCATTTTCTTCCTATATAATAGCGGTTCTCATTCTTACATTCCAGTTGAAGCAATATTCTTTTTTTTGTAGTACCTCTTATTCACAATCAATAAAAATTTTATTTACAATTTAAAAAACAATTTTTCGCCACACTGGTATGAAATGGACTGTTTTACATGCTTTATACGGAGGCCGAAAACGCTCGTTTTCAGGCGAGGTCGCCAGCAACTCGCCGGGAAAATGCGTTTTTCGGCCCTAGGGCGGTAAAATAACCTTGAATGTCAGCTGACTGAAGGTCGTTGTCGATTTAAGGGTTAGTCGATCAATAGGTAGCATCCCGGTTTGATTGCATTAAATGTCAGCTGTTTTGGGAGTCAATGTCGACTTATTGGTATTTCGATGTAAAGGTAGTCTCTCATCTGTTATTTTGATTGGTAAGATCCCTTGTCAAGAGAACTGAATGTTGAAAGTTTTCACATTAATCATTAGTTGAATAATAAAGGAAAACTGCTTCAATAACTAATACTACTAATACTTCAACTTTGATAAGATTAAAAATGTTTGTATTGATTAACTTTTGAATAATGATGAACGTGAAATCCATGTTTGAACAATATTATTGTTGTCATACTCTGTGTTACTGCGTCTAGCAGGTTAGCCAGCGCCATCTAGCAGGTGATAATGCAACTAGACTGAGCTTCTCTGTTAGCCAGTATCTGTCGAAAATCAACAACTTTGAATTGATATTGTACAATTTAGGATGATCGTACAAAAATTAACTTGGGCTTAAACGTTTCTGAACTAAGAAAATCGAATACACTGATAGTTATAAAGTAATATTCAGTCACTAAATCAATAAACTTTTGACGCGAAGTTCCAATAGTAAGCAAATGGCACCTACTCCAAATTCAGCATAGGCGAAGATAGCATAATAAGGTTATTGGTCTAGCTGTTCTTGTAACTGATCAACTGAAAATTTATTTTGTTTTCATTGATGTTGTGTGCCGAAAAATAAAGTTCGACACCACGGGTCGAAAATGTAATATTCCGTCTCTCAATCTTTTCTAGTCCTCGGCCTACGGCCTCGGACTTGAAAACCGATTTCGAGCCGGTAAACGCACATTTTCGGCCCTAGGTACGAAATATACTATAGGGTCCTGCCGAACCCGTAGGTTTTTCGGCGAGTGCCCAATCACAAAAACAGTAGTTACAAAATGATGAGTTCACTATAAATTTTCATGATATTTCAAAGAGGAAAAAAATACTATATAACAAAATAAACAAAAAGGTTCAACGTGAAACGTTTCAAAATTACTCAAATCAGAAATGTATTTATATTAAAAAGAAGAATGAGCAAGAATAATATATTATTACACACTATCTTAGCTTGGATGCATTTTATTGAGAGGAAATAGAACCGTGAATAAACTTTTTAATTATTAATTAGTTGATTAATTGATCCACCATTCAATGATGATGATGATGATGATCAATTGAATTATCATTCAATTATTATATTAAGTATCAATTTCTCATTACTATTGCCATGTAGAGAAAATAGTATTCTTTTTCTAAGCTATTGCTCTATGCTATAGTCTGCTTTTGCTGACATTTTCATATCTCTCTGTTCTCCAGGTCTATCAGAGCCCGAAGATCTTGCCGTGGATTGGATCACTGGCAATATTTACTTCACTGATTCTGGAAACAAATTTATCGGAGTCTGCTCAGAAGATGTCAAACACTGCACCGTCCTGCATAATCGCGACATCAACAATCCCAGAGGCATTGCTCTCCTGCCCTACGAAGGGTAATTATGTTATCTATTCAGTGAAATAAAATGTAGGTTACTATTCAAATAATTATGTATTTTAATAATTATTTCCAAATATCACAATGAAATGGATAGAAGTAGTAGTATGATCTTAAATAAATATTGGCACTTATTATTGAATATTCCTTTTTCTTAGGGCTACTTCATCCACGGTTTTTCTTTAAAATAAGAATAACAGTACCACCCTTTTTAATTATTTTCATCTGAGCATAAAATGAGTCGAAACATGTTATGCTTAAAAATAATTTGAAAGGTTACCGTGATTCTTATTTTAAATAAAAACATTAGTACTTATTACTATAACATTTAAAAATTATTAATCATTACAAGTCTTTCCTCGACACTCAATGGGTAAAAGGGGATTCGACTTAGTAAAGTAAGTACAAAAAACCAACTACTGGAATATCATGACTGTAATTAATTAGAAAAATATATGAAATTCATGTGAATATAGCAAGGAAGATTTCTGCTTCTAAAACAGTAGTAAAAGATAGAAAATACAACAACTACTAGATAACTGAAAGTAATTTGTTGAATGAAACTGTATAAGAGATTCAATAGAAGCTTCATTAATATTTATATTTTTTCGGGCCACTCCAGTGTTTCGGATGGACACGTTTAGCCGTCGGTCCCGACTGCCTGAAAAGCGGTCGTTAGGTCATGTCAGAGGCCCTGAAACTTATTAGGTGCGACCTAAAAACTCTGACACCAGACCTTAGCCAGCAATGTCACATGGTATTATTATTTTTTTATTGGATTAAAGATATCTTTCGGTCTGATATATTAACTCTCTTCCCTGCACATGGACAAATCATTCACGCAGGGATTTTTCTCAAAGGTAGATTGCTATCTAGTCTTGTAATTAATGAGAAAATTTTTGTGGCCAAAACTACTACTAATCACTTCATACAAGAGAATCCTCCATAGGCTCTCTTATTTACTTTCTAGCATCCAAGTACTTGGCATCATTGGCATTTGTTAAAATCTGGTTGATAATAGTGTTATTGATATAGGTTGAGCCCTCTTCTTTGTGAACTAAACATTGAAATGGATGATTGTAATGAATGAATTTGATTTGAATTCTATTCAGAACTTGACAATTATTCGAATTGTTTCCTACTTTTTTTAGATACATGTACTGGTCAGACTGGGGCGACAAATCTGTGATCGCTCGCTCAGGTATGGACGGATTGGATGTGGTGGACTTTGTCAGCGCAGACCTGGGCTGGCCCAACGGAATCACAATCGATCACGGCAATCAGCGCTTGTACTGGGTCGATGCCAAGTTGGCATCTATCGAATCGGTGCGACTTGATGGAAAGGATCGAAGAGTGAGTTCTGAATCGATTCTGATTTTATCAATACTTTAAAAGTAGCCTAATAAAAATATCTTCATTTTATTTTAAAAGTATTTTCAAATAGGCCTATAACATAATTTAAAGCTAGTATTCAATCGATTTCACTTTTTTTAACTATTCATGGATATTCAATTGTGTTTGCTGTTTGGCTGAGGCCGCACTGCCAGTGGGTAGAGCGTGGAGGGTGGAGGGTAGATGGTAAATCTATAGAACATACACGCCATCCACAGTAATACATCGTATGAATGGTATGTGTTCAGCCGCCATCTTGAAATTCTTAAATATGGACAACATAACCTCAAAGAACAGTATGACGTCATACCATTCATACGATGTATTACTGTGGATGGTGTGTATGTTCTATAGATTTACCAACTACCCTCCACCCTCCACGCTCTACCCACCGGCAGTGCGGCCTCAGCTTTTGAGTCGGTACTTTGTAACGTTTGAATGAACAGCTTATCGGGGAGTACAGTTTGTTTAAGCCAATGGCAGACGTTCATCACTGTCATTGGTTCAAGCGTCTACCAATAGCGGTGTTTTACAGTTAGTATAAATACTCCTGCTCTTTACTCAATGTTTCAATTTTCCAGAGGTATGGTGTAGCAACCAAATCGAGTATCTCTATTTTCCAATAAATCAGTGGTTTGATAACATCTTGTCTTTTCATTTCAATTGTTTTCAAATTAATCAATACTTCAGAAGTATTTCAAGTATAAACTAGCTCTGAAAGTATCATCAAGTAACCTATTTAAACTTAGTGTATCCAAGAATATAAATCAAGGAAAGAAGATTGATGTACAAGATAGGGTAGTTGAAATACAGTGGATTGTATTTTGAATAAACGACAGAAAAGTGAATGACTTGGTAGATTATTATTGAAGTTTGACTCAATTTTAAATACCAATAGAGTTCGCCAAACTAGAACTTTTCAAATAGAATGAAGATGTTTTTGATTTACATCTTATAGTAAATTATACTAGATTAATGCTTCGGGTACGTCATAAGTTTTTAATTGTGCTACTTAAATTCAATTGGGTTTCTCACTTGCTTTCAAATAATTTTCAAAAATTTGTGTCATTTTCAAAAATGTCTTGAAGCATCTTAATGATATCTTAAAGGTTCTGGTTTGACAAACTCGATTGCTATTTCAAATTTATTTATTTATTCATTCTACAGAAACTATTAAACTTATTGTTTAAAAACATAGACCATTGTACAAAACGTCAAATTGAGTCTAACTTCAATGATAATCTACTAGCTCATTCACTTCTATGTTCGTCAGCTATTCTATTCAGTCAAATATAGTATACACAGGGTGTTTCAGGAGGAATGTGCAATACTTCTCTGGCTGATTCCTTACACCAAGTGGACGAAAAAGTTCCATGGGACCAACCCCCAAAAACGATTTGTTACTGAGATAACAATGGCGGAAAGTTGAGATTTTTCAAAAAATATTAATTTTTCTAATTTTTTAGAGGCTTTAGTGAGGTTCTTAAATAATCAATTCCTATGTAAAATTAGCTGAGGAATACAATGAATTAAGTTCCAAGTTTGTAACTTCAACGGTTATTGAGATAATTGGGAAAATATGATAAAAACGCCATTTTCTAACAATAAGGGTTATAACTGGATAAGGAATCATAAAATTGTATGTTTTATTTATGGAAGTTGAAGAGAGTCGGATTCTAAAGAAAAAGTTAAATGGCGGCGATTTTGTAAATCTTACCTAAATCTCAGAAATATAGCGATCAAAAATCGCAAAATTGACAAACATAGCACACCCTGTATAATATAGTCACAGTCAGCTACAGTATATCACTGGCGGCTTGTGCCCACGAAACAGGTGAAGTGCCCATATCTTTTACTGTTCAGAACTTCACCTGTTTTGTGAGCACGAGCCGCAAGTGCAGTATATTATTGTTTTTCCTTGTTATTTATCAAGGTATCATGCACCATGATTGCATTTATAGATTCATGCATTCCCGTCCATGTATCATATTTGCGTCATTTATTTCTACATCCATTACTGTTTAAAATCTGTGCTATTGTTTTTTATTCTAGTATTAATTCATTTCTCATGTTGTATTTTCCAGAAAGTTCTAGAGCATGCGTTAGCTCATCCCTACTCGATAGCTGTTTTTGAAGACACCATCTACTGGAGCGATTGGCAAACATTGAAGATAGAATCGGCAAACAAATTCACCGGAAAAAATAGAAGAACTGTCGTACAGGATAAGAAGAAAATATTCGGAATAAAAGTCTATCACCCGGCGATGTATGATCTGAATGTGAGTCCTGCATTTTATTTTCTATGCTTTGAAGATCTGAATTAAATGGGATTTCAAAAATTACACCTACAAATATTAGCCAAACCGATAGTAAGTAATGACAATTCAAAATTAACACTCTTTGAAGCCCATTGATCATGTAAAGTTTGAGTATGAGAGAGGATCGTTGAGTCCTAACCTCGCCTTGTAGAAAGTCAATCAATAAATAAATAAAGGCAATGTCAACAATCCATATTCCAACGAACACGCGAAAGCACCTTCTTTTGAAAACAAGATATACCGGTACCTCATGCTGATTATTATTATTCAATAAAAACATTTTTACATAATCAAAATTACAATATTCAAATTCAAATAGATAACAAAATTTGTCTTAGATTCTACATTGTAATACAGTTTAGAATATAATAAATACAGGAAAGAAACCTGCAAAGGTCAGCCTGAGCGCAGGAAAGCTGCCATTAAACTAATGAGACCTCTCAAACAATTCATGGTAATATTAATCCATAATCCTTGATAATAAATTAATAATATATAATAATTATGAAGGCTCTTATCAAATTCTTCAGTAATGCAGTAACATGTAGGACTTGGATATTACTATTGTCAGCAATTTTACTCCATGGCAAATATTACCGTCTGGAGGAATGAATCTACAAAGTTTCCAGACCTCTAAATTAATACCATTAATTATTTTATTCGATTATTTTAATTCAATAAGTGTATGAAATAGGGGTTTCGATCAATAAAATGTAAAATCAAATACCCTTTTAAAAAAACTTTAGAAGTATTATTCTACAGACATGTTTCGGGACTCAGCCCATTTTCAATATAATTAAAATGATATTGAAATAACTAAACAAGATTAAAATATAATTTCAAAGTTTAATTTTCGAAATAGGGCTCTTTTGGTATGTGTTATACTATCACAGTACCTACAGTTCACTTCATAGAATGTATACTTATTATAAACAATCTCTATCCATTAATAAAAATAATTGAAAAGGGTACTGCGATTCCCATTTCAAATAAAAATCAATCTCTATATCTTACTCTTTCAGTGCAATTTTAGTTTTTTCCCTGAATCGTCACCAAATAAATTACTGCACATAGCCTACTTACTGTGTATTGAACTATGCAACTGCGGCTTCCTATCATAATAATAATATTTTCTATCTGTTACTGCCTCATCTAAAGTTTAAAACCTAGTTCAAGCACCCGGTACAATGCTTCAACTATAATGCATAAATAAAAGGGCTTGGTAAAATTTGCTTGAAAGTCTGTTTTTTTCAGAGTATCACTTCAATATTCCATCACTCTTTCTATTCATCAAATGAAATTTTTATTTCATTTAAGTATTTATTCGGTTTACAGCAAATCAACCAATAGATATAGATATAAAAGTGCTTTATTGATAAAAAACAATATTTTATAAGAAATAATTAAAATAAATATTACATACACTATACAGCTTGCTCGAAGACCGTGAGCCGCAAATCAACCAATATTCCCTTAATATTTTAATTTTCTCTTTGATTTTTCTCCCAGGAAATCAACTACTGTTTCGCCGCACCTTGTTCCGATCTGTGTTTGCTGGCCCCCTCTCGAGAGGACCCCCTCGGTCCCCCTGGTCCCCCCGCGCGCCGCTACACCTGCGCCTGTCCCGAGGGCAAGGAGCTCTCGGCCAACAATTACTCCTGCATTGCAACCGATAAAGAGCAGGTTATGGTGATCGGTAACAGGGACAGACTGTTCCATTACGAACACAAACAGTTGGGGAAAGTGCATGTGGATGAGATACCTCTGGATCAGAACACTGCTATGATTGGAGACATAGGTTTGTGCATGATTTTATAAAGTTCAACTTTCATAAATTTTCTGGATTCTCAGTGGATCAATATCAATGTTAATTAAAAATTAGGAAAGAAATAGAAAGGGCTTAAGCCTGTTTTTTCTTCTCTGAATCATTATAAAATGAGACCGTGAACATGACAATAAGTAATAAATTAATATTCCTCAATAAATTGCACTGTCAATACACCGCACCAGGTAGCTACTACAGTCTATTAACCCAGGAAGATTAAAGAGCTGGAAAAGAACTTTTCAAAAGAAATCTTAGTGATATTCTAAAAATAATTCAATATACACTATTTAAATAACCTGAAAATTTTGGACAATATTCTAATTCAGCTAAATTTAGGAAGTTTTGGGCAATGGCCTGTTTCTTATTTCCATTGAAATTATAATTTTTTGTACTGGAATAAATATATATAAATCACTGGCGGCTAGTGCCCGTATCTTTTACTATACAGCACTTTACTTATTTCGTGGGCACGAGCCGCCAGCGATATAAATATAAATGAATGCATATATGCAAATGTCTCATGCATAAATTATTTTGACCCCTCCTTTGGGAAATTGTCGTAAGTAAAGACAGTCAGACGTTTCCCGTATCTAGAGGAATAGTACTTGTTTCATTACACCCAACAGGATTATTAAATGGATGTTATTCAGAGGTGTTTTGCGCCCCCACTTGGTCACGGAAGCTAGCTTATGGTTGAGAGGATCAACGTGCTAACCACATGTTACCTCTAACCTGGTTGATGATTATTGCCGTATACTCCCGTTGACCTCTGCCGTATAGTGGAGTGAATATGAAACTGGCAAACAGCTGGTAGACTTGAGCCCTTCATGGGTTGTTGAGCCATTACATTACATAAATTATTTCGATAATTTAACTATAGAGCTCGGCAATGTTTCTTTGTAAACAAATAGACTTCTATAGAGCTTGCTATGTTAAATAGATAAGTGGTTATTCCAAAAGAAGGGTTTTAGATAAGATTTAATAATACCATATTCATTATTTACTGTAATTATGACAAAAATTTCATGTTTTTAAAATAATGTTGAATAAAATGAACTTGAATTTTGATAAAGTATTGCCCATTGATGAATGGAATAAACAGGATGGAAACTTAAAATTACCGAGTAACAATCATTATTAGTCAACATTATACAAACAATTTATTTAAAGTCAAGATTCCGAAAAAATGTTCATTTTTGAGTTTTTACTGTCTTAATTCGCGTTTCCACATAACATTGATCTCTCGGACTTTCTAAATTGTGAAGGACTTCCCGAAATCTAAATTACAGTGAAAATAATCAATACTTTTATCATGTTTCCTATTGGCGAAGCATGGTTATGTTGGCGAGGTGGAATTACCTTTTGGTCTCCCCACCAAATAAAGCCATACGCTAATAATAATAATAATTGATCTCTCGTTTGTTTGCATTCACACATATGTACTCAATTATTTATCACATTCCCAACGTTTATATGTACCAATTACAAATAAAGTGAAAGTCAATTACAAAAAAATATATAAATATTAAAATAAGATACATGCAATATTATCAACTTGAAATCAAATAATTGATTTATAAGTAGATCAGTATCCGTACAACAGTATCAAGATGTACTTCCTTATTACGTACGTACAAGTAACATCACGTACATTACTTATAACGTACAAGATGTATCAAATGAATCCATTCATGAATCGAGTACTTGTTTTTAATTTTTTTATGAAATATTATTTATAAACGAGACAGCTAGTCAATAAGCCAGTAAGCCTACGAGTCGAATAGTTACAAAGCAGTTGGTCAGTTAGACAGTTGGTTAGTCGGTCAGTCATTCAACAATAAATCAGTCACAAAACAGTTGGTCGGTCGTACAGCGGTGGCTATTCAGTGAATTGTAGCGCATAAAACACAGCAATTTCAAGAATGATGGTGTATGGATGTATGTGTGTGTGCGTTTTTTTTTTTTGCATGCGGTGTGTGTGTCCCCTTCCTGTATGAGTGTGGATGGATGAGTGCGGTGTTAGTTATTATTTTGCCTCATATCTTTTTTATTTTTCAATTTCTTTTCATTTTGGTGAATACAAGTACCAATATTATTTTTGTAATACGAACTCACGACTCAAAAAAACCCTAACGGTTCATGTGAGCGTTGTTTCTTATTTTGTGAACTTATTTATATCTATTTTTTTCATCTTTTATGCTATGTATTGTACATTATATGCCTTTTTTGTTATTGTACAGAAACAAATAAATTAAATTCAAATTCAATTCAAAAATTCAATTACAGGAGCGCTGCAGTACAATTCTTTGGATGGAAGTTTGATTGTAGGGGACTCCTATAATAGAAAAATGACATCGGTTGATTTGAAAACACTACAAACCAGAGATATTGTTACCAGCGGGGTCGGGCGCATTGAGGGTGAGTTTGAACATGACAAGACATTCAAATTATATTTTTTGAAATTATTGTTATCAACTGTCTCGCTTCTTTCTGGTGAGGATTAGAGCAAAGACGATTAGAGTACTTAGCAGTCCAACAGTACTTAGTAGAGTAATATATAACAGTCCGTCCAAGCAAAGAAGACCCTCTGGCAAGATGGGAAAATGACTCGAGCTCGGTCAATTTCGTTTCAAAAATTATCAATTTGATCTCAAATTGTTTCCTACAATTTGTAGGAATCTCAAATTTTAGGAAACAATTTGAACTACTGTTAAGACCACGTTTATAATTCTTGAACAAATATTGATCGAACTGGAGTCATTTTCCCATCTTGCAAGAATGTCTTCTTTGCTTGGACAGACTAATCAATGTTTTGTACTGTGTGCCTGTGTGCGGCGTAGTTTCAGAAAGCACACCTCATTATGTTACTAGCATATACGATATAGTAACATTTCTAGTTTAGTTCAATGGCAGCTCACCTGCGCTTAGGCTTATGCCTTTGCAGGTTTCTTTCCTGTATTTGTTCTATTCTAATGTATGCTATTGCATAAGATTCATTTATTATTTTCATTGTACATTGTAACAATTATGTATTTAATTATGTAGCATTTATTATTTTCATTGTACATTGTAGCAATTATGTATTTTTTGCATATGGAAAGGAAATAAAAACAAACAAGTTGAAGATATAACAGTGATATCAGTAACATAGTATACGGTATGTGATTAGTGATAAGATTTAAAAAAGTTATAAAACAGTGTCTTATATTCTTATAGACAAGTGTCTTATAAACTTTGTTTCAAACAAAATTATAAACAGTGTCTATTGTTTTTCTTCCCCAGGAATCGCCTTCGACAACCTAGGAGCCAACATCTACTGGACAGACTCCGAACTAGGAAAAGTGGAAGTGATCAACACCATCAACCACCATCGTAAAACCATCCTGAACCATCTCCAAGGCGACATACCTCGCGGTATTGCCGTCATACCATCTGAAGGAGTAATGTATGTCTCCTTGAACTCGCCCATCTCAGCCCATATTGACAAACTTTCCATGTCAGGTGATGTCATGTCTCGCACGCATATCTTCGAGGAAAATCTTCGTGGACCGTTTTTGCCACTTTTTTACGATCAGATGACGCATCGCATGTTTTGGGCTGATTCTGGTATGAGACGCATAGAGCACACCAGTTGGAATGGAGAGGAGCGTCATACTTATAAAGAACTGAGTTCTTCTCCTATATCTATATCGTCGGTGGGTGTTGATATATTCTGGAGTACGGCCGGGTATAAAAGCATCAGCTACGCTAGTAAACTGTTGAATAAGGAAACGAGGATTTTAGATCTCACCAATCATGTTTACTCAAACTCGAAAATCTTCCTAACCAGTGTCACAGGTAATACTCAGTGCTTATTACTCTATTAGTTTTTTTTTTTATTTATTCCTTACAATTATTCAAATTCAAATTGCTTTATTCCAATTCATGCACAATATATAAACAGAACAACCTATACCCTATTCACAATGGGTTGAGACGAAATAAATTTTTGCTTGTGTGTGGACGAGTAAGTATGGGGTGACATTGGCTTCAGCCACGACAAAACAGCAAATAAACGACACAGCATTGGCAATGCGTATGTGTCTGCTATTTTTTCGGGACTTTGACGTATCCCTGCTATGGTTTGTCATCGCAAGACAAAATTTCGTTTACTGTGTGGTTTTTTATTTCGTTTTAAGCCATCGTGAATGAAGTACATAAATGTTCTTATGGTAACTTATGTATGTTGTACATTCGTTAAATACATATGTTTAATCTAAGGTGAATAAGTTTAACATGAATGTTGTCAATTTCACGAAAGTTAGTGTATTTAGAACTACATTACTATATAACTACATGACTATATTCGAGATACAATGTACTGTAACATAGTATCATCAGAGTTTCTTCCAAAGTTTGCACTGAAAATAAAACTTTAAACTTAGGGTTAGGGCTATTTAAAAAATGATAAATAAATTGAAAAAATCAAACACCCTTTTCTAAATCTTTAAAAGTTTTATTTTTCACAGACATGTTTCGAGCTTAAGCCCATTTTCAATGTGAGTCTCACATTGAAAATGGGCTTGAAAGCTCGAAACATGTCTGTGAAAAATAATACTTTTAAAGATTTAGAAAAGGGTGTTTGATTTTTTCATTTTGCACTGAAGATTATGCCAATATTATGCATCGGAACTCAAGGTTTTTGTGGAATTAACACCTTTTATTTGTGTTCTCACTTATTCACCTCATCAAGTTTCACTGCGTATGTAGTAGAAATCAGTAGTTAAGTATGAATTTATACTTTCTTATTTGATATTTCCAGTCTTTGTGAACATTGATTTAATATTTAATTAATTTTTGGTAGCTAGCCTACTCTTACCTATTGTGATTTTTATTTATTTTGTCCTTGTATACTTTTCCATTTTGTATATCATTTGTATTAACTTATGTTATAATTTTATCGTAAGTGGTAGAGTAGACATTACTTCCCAAACTTCATGAAAACAAATAAGTCATTCAATTCTATTTTATTCTATACAGGTATAGATTCCCGACGGAACCATCCCTGCGCCTTTAGTAATGGGAATTGCAGCCATATTTGTTTGGTGAAATCTGAAAAACTCGGGGAATGTGCGTGTCCTGATGGAATGTTCCTCAAGGTATGTTCCATTACATTATTCCATAAAATACATTATTCCATTAAATAATTCTGATTCGGGTATCGATACAAGTGTTATTAAGAAAGATTCTTTGAAGGACCTACGATTCTCAAATTTCATTTCAAATAGAGTCATGAATAGCCCCCAAAAACATTGGAGATCATTATAACTAATACTGGCAAAGGACAAATACAGGTAAGAAGTTATTATTTCAACATAATAGAGGTATTCACTTAACCAGTCAAGTCATGGTATTCTGTTATTTGTTGAGTCAATGCTGTAGTAGTACATAAGGAAAAAATCGACAACTGATTCGATCCAACAAATACCACGAGTCATCTGGTTCAGTGAATACCCCTAACATATAATTGGCATAACATTTCAAAGTGAAATAAGAAAATGTAAGTGACTTCAAACTAATGAGAGTTGGTGAAAGAATGGTGGATTTGACTGAGCTAATTAATCAAAATTTTGACACTATTGCCACATTGTGAGTAGACAATGTCTAGACAGTAGACAATATACAGTTTTGTGTCATCTAGCTAGGTAGTTCTCCATTACTACTGTACAAAAGTTGCACTTGAACAGATGTGCTCAAGATGCAATAGAAACACAGATCAGTTTTCCAGAAATTGATATAATGGTGTTACAACCGAAACCGGTATCTCGATTTTTTAAATAAATCAGTGGTTTGACAACATCTTATCTTTTCATTTAGAAACACGGAGTTGTACAGAGTAACGCACACTGGTCAACTGTGATTTCTGATGTGCGTTGCTTCATAAAACCACGTGTTTCTACTGAATCTTGTGTCTAACATGTGCCCACGACAAGTGATGGGATCCTACATTAATCTAAATATAATTTGTTTTTTGAAAATCTGAATAAAGTTTGTTTTGATTTGAAGGAGGGTGGCATGCAGTGTGAGGTGAAGGCAGCCTGTGAGGTAACTGAGTTCGAGTGCGAGGTGAGCTCAGTGGCAGGTGTGGCCAGGCATTGTATTCCGCTGAAGAAGAAGTGCGACGGACATAGGGATTGTCCAATGGGAGAAGACGAGGATAGAGCCATATGTGTGGCTAAGGATTTTATTAAGGTGAGTGTGAAGATTTTTTGAATTGGACTTCTAAATTTATTTTTACTAAGTAATCAGTCGTTCAGGCTGGTGGCATATACGGTATACATTGTATATTGCACTTTTTTTGCTTTGTAATTTTTTATATACATAGTATTAATAATCTGGCTTGTTATGAAAAATTGGCAGAGGGACAGTTTTGGGAGTAATCCTGTTGAACCTTCCATTAAGAATATGTTGTAACTTGATGGTAAATAAATACATAAATAAATGAATAAATAAATAAATTTATGAATAAATAAATCAATAATTAAATAAATGAATATTAAATGAATTTTTGTAATTTTTCGCAGCTACAATGCCTTCCCGGCCAGTTCGCCTGTCTGGATGGTCAGAAGTGCATAGCCGAAGCTCAGGTCTGCAATTGGATCGCCGACTGCGACGATCATTCGGACGAAACGTCCGGCTGCGAACACAGCCGAATGGAGCCGAACTCCACCGAATGCGAGTTTCAGTGCGGGGGAGCTTCGTCCACTGAGTGTGTCTTGGAATCGCAGCGCTGTGATATGCAGGTGGGAATTGGAGGAACTATTGGATTGTACTGACATGTTATTAAATTGTTTAAGTCCTATGTCTTGGCTTATTCTGGAATCATTCTGACTACTGTAGTGCAATTTAATAAATTGATCACCTATTTATATAATGAATGAAAATGCAAAAATCGTTATAGTACCGTATTTGAAAGAGAGTAGGCTAAGCCCGTACTATTTCTCGAATCTAGAAATAGAATTGCCCGAATCTTGATGAATGATATAATATAGTACTGATACAGGATATATACTAAAGTAAACATCTATAATTTAGTAATGTGAATAGAGTTGTAATGGCTAGAGCAGCGCAGTTGGAGCTGGGCAGCTCTAGCAACGAATTTAAAGCCGGACAGCTCGAGCTGTCACTTGGGAATCGTACTTAAGTGTGAATTGAGAAACAAAATGAAAAAACTTCAGAAGTATTATTTTATAGATATATCTCGGGACTCAGCCCATTATCAATGTGAATAAAACGATATTTCAACTTAAATGTGAATTTTAATTTTTGAATAAACATTTATATACTGTATGATAATATAATCGATAAATTAAAAAACTTTTCGAATTTAATTCCTTTCACAGCCAGACTGCAGTGACGGCAGCGACGAGCTCAACTGTGATAAGCACCTGTGTGATACGCAGTCGCAGTTCCGTTGCAAATCGGGCAACTGTATCAGCAAGGAGATGGAATGCAATGGAGAAATGGACTGCAGGGATGGATCAGACGAACACAACAAGTGTAACCATGTGAGAACATGCTCACCGCTGCAGATCACATGTGATAATGGGCAGTGTATTGATAAGGTGGGCTTCAAGATATTTTTCTTTCTATTCATTTAATTTTATACGATATACCAAGTTAACATAAAGTATAGTCTTTTCAAGCAAAGAAGACCTTCTGGCAAGATGGGAGAATGACTCAAGCTCGGTCAATATTGGTTCAAAAATTATCAATTGATCTCAAATTGTAGGAAACAATTTGATCTACTATCAAAACCACATTTATAATAAAGAACTTTAAAACAGGGCTGTTTAAAATAATTGAAAAATAAATAAAAATCAAACACCCTTTTTTTGAAAACTTTAAAAATTATAAAACACACATACATGTTTCGGGATCTAAGCCCATTTTCAATGTCAATGTCAATGTCATTGACATTAATTTTTAAAGTTTTCAAAAAAAAGGGTGTTTGATTTTTATTTATTTTCCACATTTATAATTCTTGATCAAATATTGACCAAGCTGGAGTCATTTTCCCATCTTGCCAGAGGGTCTTCTTTGCTTGGACAGACTGTACCAGGATTTGAAAAACAAAGATATTGGTTGATTACATTGATTGATTGTTGATAACTTTTGGTTGATGAAGGTGTACTTTCCGAAACGCGCCGCGTACAGCGTAAAAAGAATTCAGCTGATAATGGTAAATGTCTTCTTTTAGAGCCGTGCCACTCGATAGCAGCATTACCACCACTGCCAGCTGTAGCCTGTATTATAGTTATTATATTTTAGCATTTATGTGCTTTTGCGCGGCGCGTTCCGGAAAGCACACCTTTACATTCTTATCCTTCTTATGGGAGAAAAATAACTTATTTGGGTGGCTCGTTGAAGAAAGTGATAACCAGAGGTTTCAAGGTTCGATCCTTAGCCAAGGAACAGTTTTTGACCACAGCACAATCTCATAGATATGGCCACCCCGTCTTTCGGAGTAGACGATAAGCAGTAGTAGTTCCATCAATAACTGAATCAAGTTAAGACTCTGTTTATGAATGACTTCTTTCTTCAGAATGACTTCTTTATTGTAATGACGTGGTGAAGTTATTTGGACAGTAACGTCCACTCTACCACGAATGCATGCGTTTCCCAAGCACAGTAAAATACTTTTCCAAGTATATTTGATTTTTCAACTTTATTGAATCATCTGATGAAAACTCAATGTTCTCTAAATGTCTGAAATTCTACTCAGTGCTTAGAAAGATGGAAAAAACTTTCAAAAGCATTTAAAAGGGGTAGGTAATTCATGTTATGAGTGAAGGGTTTTTTTAATTTACAGTGAGGATTTCACAATGGAACTTCTTCATATGTGAATGTATTATCTTAATATAATATTAATATAAAATAATAAAAATATATTGATAATTTGAATTCAATTTTCATAATCGTCTCCCACAGGAACTGAAATGCAACGGTCGCAACGATTGCGATGACGCGAGCGACGAGCACTCCTGTCCTCAACGCTCAGTACCCCACATCCCGATCTTCCAGCACCCGGGAGCTTCCTCTCAGCAAGCAGTCGAGTGCGACACCCGTTTCGAGTTCGAGTGCGAGCGTGGACACTGTATCCCGTCCACAGCACGTTGCAATCACACTTCGGAGTGCAGAAACGGCGAGGATGAACTCAACTGTATGGGTTGCCATCGAGATCAGTTCCAGTGCAAGAATGAGAGGTGTATCTACCATACATGGGTGTGTGATGGAAAGAACGACTGCGGGGATAATTCAGATGAGGAGGTGGCGCTGTGTAAGGCGCGATCTATCGACAAGAGTGGTAAGCTTGAGTTGTGTGTCTGTGAAACATAGAGAATTGGACTTAAGGTCTTTGCAAACATTAGAATGAAGCACAATTTTATGACAAATCATTTTTTATGTGAATAGCAGCGCACTGTTGCCAAATTTTTCAAGGGTGATGCCCACATGAGGTCTTAGACTTGTGCGTGAGTAATGAGGGGGATGATGATGACGATGAGAGATGACAACTTCTGAATTCGATATATTAATTTGCAGTACATTCTTATGTCTATACATTTTATTATGTAAATTTTGTATTGTGTGAATTTTGTATAAAGAAATGTATTAATTTATTGGTAATTTTATAAAAACGACCTCTCCACTGTCCTTATGGAGTACAACGCTGCGTTGTAATGTTTGCAAAGACTAAGTTGTTACTGTGTCTACTGGAATTCAGTTCGAACCACTTCAATTTCTGAATTTTGTTGCAATTTCATCCATTCAAACCTTTCGTCAAACTAATTTTCCTCCTCTACTTTAATTTATATTATTGACACTATCAATTTCTAGAACTTTACGGTTTAAATGATTTGATACAGGTTTTTAACTACATTAGAATCAAAATTTCATACTTATTTAGCCTTTTTCCAAGCTAATTCTACTGCTCTACTTCTACCAGTGACAATATCGATTCCTACAATTGATCCGTTGCAATTTATTTGATACAGATGTCAAGGGCGTTGCAATCGCAATTTTATTCATATTTAGCCTTTTTCAAGCTAATTTCTACCGCACTTGTAGACAATACAGATTTTTATAACTAAGCCGTTTCAAACTGTTTGATACAGACGCCCACAGCGTTGCAGCCAGCAACGATCTGCATTGCTTCGGAAGCTTCCGCTGCACAACCGATTCTAACGAGTGCGTGCACACTGACAAAGTGTGCAACGGTGAGAAGGATTGCTCCGATGGAAGCGACGAGGGTGGCATGTGTTTCAAGGGGTGCGAAAATGCGGGGTGCAGTGACGGATGCCAGAAAACGCCACATGGACCTAAGTGAGTTAATTTTTTAATTTCTTGATTTTTGTATTGTTTTTATAATCTTCATTCAAAACCTGAATTCCTTATTTGGTGAATTTAATGTTCTGAATAATAATAATAAACTCGTCAACAGTAGAGTACGGTACTGCGTTAACCAAAGTGTGCAAACTGTGCACTGTTGTCTCTATTCTCCACCTTCATTTAACAGCTTTAGGTCCGGTTGCACGTACGTTCTGTTGGTTTAATCAGCGTTATTTCACCGTGTCAAAGTGGAAAAACGTTCAAATGAATAAAGTATTGGAATGTGATAGTAGTAGCAGAATATTCAAATGTACTTATTCCAAATAGATATAAGAATCAATAATTATCTCATTATTGTATAAATTATTTATTTATTAAAACAAAACATGATCTGGAAATTGCAAGCTCATACAACTTAATTGTTGTCAGGTTGGTAGTACCACAAAAATCGAGAACTTTCAGCTGCTATTGTTTTCAGATATTGAAAATTTAATCATCGCTGATGGTTAGGTTAAAATTTTTAACGCCTCAAACTCTGGCCGATTAGTTTAGTACTGTAAATAAGTATTCTAATTAACCAGCTGCTGACCTGTTAAATTTGATAAAACCGCCATTGAAATTTTCTATAACCTCATTTATATAATTGCCTCAATGATAATAAATCTGAACTTGATTCATGAATTTAAAGGTTAGTAATATTTTTAGGCAATAAAATTTAATGTAAATTATGTGTCATCAAGTTTTGTAAACGAAACTATTGAAACTCAAGGCTTTTTTATAATTTATATGTTTCTATTCTCTATTTGAGTTGAGTTAGTTTGCCGTTGCTACAAGATGTCGTTATCCAGGCTAATCACGGCGTTAAAAGTTAACGAAGTTACAAACAACCGGCCCTTAATAAAATGTATTGCCGTTGCAAGACTGCTGTATTTGTATTCTAAGGTATGAAAGTGCTTTAGTATAGCTTGGTAGCACGATGTTGTGACTTCATTAAAGCCTGTGAATTATCATCGTCTTCCCTCTCACTCCTTTTTGCTCACCGGTGCAGTTAATAGTGTAGGATATAGGAAGTCTCTTTAGTATTTCTAGATAATATTAGAATAGTAATAAAGAAATCAACTGAATCACTGTAACAGAAATTAAAGATTGTATTCAAAATTGAAACTAAAGATAAATCTTGGTATAGTCTGTCCAAGCAAAGAACACCCTCTGGCAACATCCAGCTTGGTCAATATTTGTTCAAGAATTATAAATGTGGTCTTAAAATAGTAGATCAAACTGTTTCCTACATTTTGAGATCAAATTGATTATTCTTGAATCGATATTGGCCAAGCTGTAGTCATTCTCCCATCATGCCAAAGGGTCTTCTTTGCTTGGACAGACTATAATAATTATAGATTTTACTTACATTTTTGTTGTTCCAGATGCACCTGTCCAAAGGGTTTCGAGTTGACGGGTGATGCCAAGACTTGTGCCGATATTGATGAGTGCGCCACTGAGCAGTATTGTTCACAGTATTGCTCCAACACCCCTGGTGCTTTCAGGTGTTCATGTAAGGCACCCGAGTATGTGCTGCGTGAAAACGGCATGAGCTGCAGAGCTAAAGGTAATACTTCTTAACACACGCATCACGTTAAAGTTTATACTATAGTCGACCACAGATCATTGGAATGACCAAGGTCACAGAATTTCTGAGCCCTGTTGCCACTGTTGTCCACCCTCACCCAAACAAAACATCACTCCTTCTCTCCACACACACTCTCTTACTAGCTACCCCTAAGTACGAAGCGGCATCACCGGAGGGAGAAACAGGGAGTGGTGTCAGAAGAATTGGTTGTCCTTGGTCATTCCAACGATCTGTGGACGCCTATAGGATTATTATTTAGCGTATAGCTTTCAGTAGTGGGGAGACCTGAAGGTTGTTCCTCTTCGCCAGCACATAACCTAATTTCAACCAGAAGATGAAAAACCATGTAGGTTATAGCTCTTTCTGTCATATAGTAGGATAATTTTTCACAGTAGCCTACCAATTAAAATCGTGCTCACATGATTTTTCCTTGTAGGGGATTTGTATTGGTTTTGTGGAACGTTTTAATTGTAATATTTTTTGTTTTCGAAACCTCAATTGATGAAAATTATCAGCGTATTCATAAAGTAAGGGCCGTTTGGCGATAAATATACACATCAACTACAAGATTTTTGAAAAAATGTCACGATTTTTTATTGGCATAATATTATAGTTTGCGTTTATACTTAACTTTTATTCTAAGTCGCTGTTCACATCGTTCAATTTTTCGCACCAGTAAACTAGTTCCCAGAGAAGTATAATTCTGCGAAAATTGTGCTTCATGGGATTTAAGTATGGTTAATTTTTAAAGAGCAAAAATAAAATAAAAGTAATCACTAGGTGCATGGTGCAATAGAGTAATAGTTATTGAATATTTCGCAAGGAAAATTGTGAATTTATGTGCTGCCTCACAAGGGTATAACTCAATGTTTTTGTTATGAAATTTATAATAAATGAAAATTGGAACAAGGATCCCCACAAGAATAAGAACAAGAATAAGAATAGGAATAAGATTGATTTATTGATACTAATTGTTTTCCTCTAATGATTATGTGTTGTGTATTTTGTATTATTGTATGCATACCATTAAAGACTTTGTTGTATGTTGGCTGGGTCACTCACTTCACCCAACTGTATCAATGATATTGAATCCCCACACTACAGCCCCGTTCAGATATAGAAAGATAACAATTTAATACTTTTCTCATGAATTCCATAAATTTCTTTCTCTTCCAGGTGGCGAAATGCAGTTTGTCTACTCGGTTTACAACGAGATCCGCACCATGACTGGATGGCACTCATACCTGGGCATCATTCACACGGACCCCGATTACAGGGCGCGCGTAGAGGGGCTGACAGCTGATGTGAGACGGAAACAAGTCTACTGGACCACAGCCACCAACGATAGTCTTTACGCTATTTCTATGGATAATCGCAGACTGGTAAAATGAAATAAATTTGAACAATCCGATTTCTAACAAATATAACTAATCTATACCCTATTCACGATCACTTGAGACGAAATGAACAAACTTTTTGCGCGTGTGTGCGGGTAAAGGGAGGTATTACTTCTTACGACGGTTGGCCGCAGTCGAACAGCTGTAGCCAATCACAGTTCTTGGCTTTTCCTCAAGCTCAAACAAAAATTGCTACCTGTACATGCAAAAAGTTTCTTTATTTTGTCTCAAGTGATCGTGAATAGGGTATAGGTAAGTGAAAACAAAGGTTGTCAGATCCACAAAGTTTATTTAAAATACCATACTTGAGTTTCAATGCTCAGAGCATCATTATCATCATTGGGAAACTGACATCATCATCTTTGTGGATCTTATGTTTTCCTTTGAATTCACTTTGTTTTCACTTATGGATAAGTTTCACAACATCTCTGATAAAAGTGTAAATATAACTAGCTTTAGAATTTTTGAATTGTCCTGTTGAAAAATATTCTTGAGAATAAGAATAAGAATTATTATCAGGCATTAAACAAAATAATACATCCATGCAATAGCACAATATGTAATAATATTGAAATAAAACCGTTCACAGTCTAGTGATAGTACTAATTTCTTAGTCTAAATATTATTCCAGGTTTTCCAATGGATTTTTACCAGGTTTTTCCCATATTCGAATGGGTTGTTTCCATGCAATTCTTGATTATTGTGTTAAAGCTTTTCTCCCAATCAATATAATAGTCTCCTCCATTTTAGTTTGTTGTTGTTTAGGAATTAAATCTTTATTGTTGATTCTTAATTTCTGATAGACCTTGACGTAATAACTTTAATATTTGTATCTCCTTTTCTCCAAGAGTGATGCCCACATGGTCTCCTAGCCTGTGCTTGGGTAATGAGAGGGATGATGATGATGGTAGATGTCGACTCCTTTTAGACAGGTTATCGTCTCCTCCAGAAGACCGTTTACCTTATAACTTTTCCAAATATTTTATGCCGGGTTTTTCCAAGCACACTTGAACTTGATGGATCCTCAAATTTTGACGAATCGTCTATAGAACAGCTGACATCTAGCTAAGTAAACTTTCCAATTGTAAAACCCTAAAACATATCTCTATTCTCTATTTCTTTCAGATAAGATCAGCCCGTATCCAGCGTCCGAGTCGTTTATCGATTGACTGGATTACTGGTAATGTTTACGTGGTGGAGGCTTCCTCTCAGATAACGGCCGTCAACTTTGACAAGAGATCTTACGCTCGTTTGTACAAGAGCGATCCTGCCAAAGATATCGAGGCTTTAGCTGTAGACCCTGTCATGAGGTTGGTAGCCTACTATAACCTTACTTTAGACATTTGTATAAAAATTGGGATTGAAGAAGGTTTGTACGAACACTTGTTATCACATTCCTTAATATTTTATTTGTAGTAAAATGAATGATAGAAAAATGCAAAAAGTAACATTTACATAACAAGACTGCCATAGAGGAAGCTAAATAAATTACTCGTACGATAAGGAATACTGATTTCATTTCTCTGTTGATTCAAGTCTGAACGTAGGTATGTTAACTGGCAAAAATGTCTCACAGTTTGATCATGTGCATAAGTTTATCTATTGTCATAAGATTCTTGTACTCAGCGCAAGTTTCGTGGTATCGACAAAGATATCGCTATCTTTATACTGAATTCCACTTAATATTTTTTAAGCACTCTCAATACTTTTTTGGTAAGGAACAATAAGGGCCCAAACCAGTTCTCTCTTTCCTATGTAAAGTGTATATGTGTCAGTTGTAGATAAATAAATAATATAGGTATGAGTCATCTACTCACATGTAATGCTTTCTATATGGTACTGTATTGAATTGAAATCCTGAACTTTAAGTCAATTCTATAATGTGGTATTCAAATGGAAATTGAAAAAATGAGCAATTATTCACATATTGAACAATATGAACAATATTCCAATCTGGATATACTATTTAATGGAATTTTTCCTTGATGTTTTCAGAATTTTTTTCCCAAAAGCTTCTTGATCATTGCCGATGCCATATTCATAACTGATAGAAGTCTTTATTCTTTGTAATTTGCAATTTTTCATCAATATTTGGGAATGTGCAGTTGAATGCTATTACGATGTTATGATTCAATGCTGTAAAAATACTGTTACTGAAAAGATGTCGAAGTGCTATTTCCATCAATTCCCTAACAATTAACAAAAATTTTGAACAAAATTATTTTTTTAAATAATTGAATCAACTATTCAGAGTCTCTTCTTGAAGTTATAGAAATTTTTCTTTGATCATCTAACAATTTAACACACTTTTTCAATACAGAACAATGTTTTGGAGCGAAAAGCTGGCGCACAAAATCCAGAAATCCACCATCTTCAGAGCGGACACGAGTGGATCGAATGTGTTGGAAATTGTCACCGCCGACCTCAAACAAGTATCAGACATTTTCATCGATTCCTTCCACAATCAGATCTACTGGGCCGACTCGATCACAAAGAAAGTTGAGCGAGCCGCGTTTGATGGAAGCAATCGTAGGGAGGTGTTTACGTCCCCTGTGAGTATACTTGTATAGTAGTTTATGCAACGGTTGTATAATGGGAGCCTTTATAGCATGAGGTGAGATATAAGTTAGAGCCACGAGCGAAGCGAGTGCTCTAAATATCTCACGAATGCTATAAAGGCCTAATACAACTGTTGCATACACTATTTTATCTACGACCACCAGTGTAGTTATCAGTATCAGACCAGTATCAAGCTATAAACCACCAGTATCAAGCTATCTGTAAGTGTACACTATTATTAAAATCAACATACCGTCGTTTATTTAACTTATTTTGTCTTCATCCTACTTGAACTGTTATGATAATCAACTTATTACTTGTTAAATATGTTAAAAATAACATATCAGTCAGAACCACAAAACGCATTCAACAAGCAACAAAATCGTGAGTGTTGTTGTAAAAGTGAAAGTTATTGACGTATTCACTAACAAAGTTATAAGTATATTCAACTATTTAAACTTTGGACTATTTAAATTAGTTAAATATTCAAATACATAAATTTAAATATTGACGAAAAAATACTGGTAGGCTACTTAATCCCAGTCGCAGTTTTGATTTTGAGGTTAGTTGAACACTGTTTACTTTTTATCACCTGATTTCAAAACAAAACAAGGAATTTATCATAAAGTGGAATTTGGACTGTATCGTAAAGTTCCTCCTGTATCGAAAAACGTTCATTACGACACGGTTCTAAGATTCCGTTTTGAAATGGTAGTCATTTCGATTTCAATTGTAAAACTGAAATAGGAATTTTTCAATATGCCCGTAGATAAAAATTATTTCGTCAGTTTTACAAGTTTATAAGAATTGTGCATAGTTCACTTCGAGAAGGCTCAAAGGCTTTTAATATGAAAACTATGTTAAACATCGCCGTGCATCTCATCAAAACAAGAATCATGCCTTTACTGAAATCCAAATTCACCTTCACATCCTCCATATCACCCCAAAAAGCCGAAATTTGGACATCCTTGAGCGGTTTAAAATATACACGTATTCCATCAATTATTTGTTTGTTTGCCAATGAATGGCTAGGCCTTCTAGTCTGTTTATATTCACTCCTTCATACAGAAGTGAATAATCATCAACCAGGATAGAGGTAACGTGTGGTTAGCACGTTGATACTCTCAACCATAAGCTAGCTTCCTTAACCAAGTGACGGCGCAGAACACCTCTGAATAACATCCAGTTAGATTGTAATGCAACAATTACTATTCCTCCAGAGACGGGAAATGGCTGTCCATCTTTAACGACTTAACGACAGCCAATCTCATAAAAGAGAGTGCACCATATCTATCTCTGCTTCGAATTACTGATACCGTACTTTATAATATTTATTTATTTATTAACAAGATTGAAATACAGTAGGATTGAAACACAGACAAAGTCCAAACCGTCTCTTCTTTCCAATTTTGTTTAAAATATTCAAAATAGAGGTTATGTCCACACTTAAAACTTATATTATACACAAATTTCAACTTCCGAAGGTAAAAAAAAAACTATGAAACCGCAATTTAGAATTTGGAAGGTTGTTTAATAAATTAAAAGAAGCAAAACACGGATAATATTATATAAAATGTTAATTTAAACTTCAAATATGTATCAAAGCAGTTTCTAGAAGAATGGATAACTCCAAAAATTAAATCGAATCAATTTTATTTCTATCCCTTTTCAGGACGTACCCACCGACATCACCATTTTCGAGGACTACATCTACGTGATGGTGCAAGCCGACTCGCCAACGGAAGTGAAGGAAATGGAGGATACCGGAAATGTGTGGCGGTGCGGCCTCTATGGTGCCGCTTTTGAAAAATGTGAACTGTTCCGCATTCATCCCAAACACTTCACTGTTCCCTATCATTTCGACATCATGCATCCTGGACTGCAGTTGAGGGGTGAGTCGAATGCTGCTTTATTTGAAATTTATGTTTTATCTTTAATATAACTAGCTATAAAATACTCTACCTGACTTAATTAATGATATGAATGAGTGCGAGTTCAGATCTAAACTAAATATTAAAAAATAGACCTCTTATTAGATCTAAACTGAAAGTTGATTTCTTCGATAATGCTCTCTATTTGAAGGAAGTGCATGAATATTATTAATGCTCACTATAGTCTGTCCAAGCAAAGAAGACATTCTGGCAAGACAGGGTGTCTAGCAATTTTCATGAATGAAATTTAAGACTTTTTCCCGACTTTTTTCAAGACAAAGTTGGAGTTTCTCTATGCGTTTTCAAACGTTGCAACTCGTTTTATATGAATTTATGTCTAAAAAACTACCACCCTATGTTTCAAAATAGGGTATATTTTAATATATACATAAAAACCTACTATTAACATATTTCATGTCTACATATAGTACGGTGCAATTAGACTCGAACCTCAACATCCAAAGAGAAAGGATGATTCCTAAGCCAACTTGTTCTATAGGCTACAAAAATTATTATCTTAAGTATTAAATTGAAGACAAATTAATTTCGCCAAGAGGGATTTTGAAATACGGATGCAAGTGTTTCCAATTCGAAGTTACAAACTTTAAAGTAACGGAATAATTTCTGTGAAAAAATTATGGAAAAAATGTAATAAAAAAATGAATAAATATAATAAAATAAATAATGAATTATAAAAAATAATAAAAAAATGTAACTTGGAAACGGTTGACGATACAATACAGAGTTGTAATTGGTCTCAATCTCTATTAGTTGGTTAAGAGTAAGACAGGTCTTAGTCCTAACTTCGCCGTTTCATGACTAGTAACGGAGTAGTCTTATTTTAGTATTCATATTGAGAAGTTGTATTTGCTATACATGAATAAAGTTATTCTATCTATCTCTTCCAAATTTTATTCTCTAGAAAACATATGCATGAAACGTCCAAAGCTTGGTTCGACACACTGAAATTTTGCACCTTTCAACCTCCTCCCCGCCCAAACCTGACACTCGACAAAATGGTGTAACTTTTTACCAAACAATAGAGGGGTTCTAACTTATAGAACAAGTTTGCGAAGGAATCATCCTTTCTCTTTGGATGTTGAGGTTGGGCCTCTTTTTTAACCGTACTAATAAGCTTTAGCATTAGCTAGGGAAATATTGAAGAAACAAAGTGGAGACACTGGACCGTCTTCCCACTATGCTCGCTCTAGTGTCTGGCCATCAATGACAAAAATATCGGATATCGGTTCATTTGCAAAATATCGATGTTTGATACCAATTGTTCAGGCCCGCCCAATATGAAAATAATTCAACTAATATGGTAAAAAATTAAAACTTTATAATCTATGAATTTTCCCGACTTGACTTCAAATTCCAGGATAATTCCCAACTTTTCCCGACCTTATTTCATTTTCAGACTAATTCCCGACTTTTCAGATTTTCCCGACTGCTAGACACCCTGACAATTCCAGATAATAACCAGTAGAATAGAGGATAAAATTGTTCAGTATAATGCCGGGCTTATTATTTTTTTGGTTAATGGCGCAACAGCCCTATGAAGAAGGGCCTAGGCCTACCAGCTGGTTGCCAGTTTCATAATCACTAGTCCGTTCAAGCAAAGAAGACACCCCGGCAAGACGGGAAAACGACCCCAGCCCGGCCAATATCGGCCCAAAAGACATAAATTCTCGAAAGAACCCACAGCCCCCGAACCAACACCGACCGAGCCGAAGCCATCCTCACCCCGCCAGAAAGCCCACCCAGCCCGGACAGAAAATACAGCAGGCGAATAATCATCAACCAGAATAGAAGTAACGTGTGGTTAGCACGTCGATCCTCTCAACCATAAGCCAGTCTTCCCAACCAAGTGAAGATGCAGAACACCTCTGAATAACATGCAGTTAATCAGTTAGAGTGTATTGCAACAATTACTATTCCTCCAGAAACGACTGACTGTCTTCACTAACGACAGCCAATCTTCCAAAGGAGGAAGATGCCGGGTTTATACGATGCCAATGGCGAGACAATTTGTCCTCTGAAATGTACAGCTGATGTAAAATTGTTGTTGATTTATAGCTGTTGGCCCATTAAACTGTGTCAAAGAATACATTCACCTAAATGAGCTGCTTTCGTTTGAGAATCTTCTTCAAGTCCGAAATTCACGTTGATGAAAATATAAATTATTATAATTATAGGAGTCTCGTCTTACCTGGATTTTCTTCCGAACCGCGTAGATCTTGAATGAAGTGTCGTAATGCAACAAACTTCCCAAGAGTAGAAAGCTCTCGGAACCGCCACATTCCTTTGTCTGTAAAATTGAAAAGTTCAAGTAAATTTAATATGTATTTTGCATAATTGGTATGAAATTATCGTGAGAAACTTGATTATAAAATTTCTCAAGTTAAAATCATAAAATAGAAGGATACAGAATAGGATAATTTTTGCTTATTAATAGAGATTATTCCAAAACAATGATTGAAACTTATCAATCTATTTATTGATAAAAAATTCTATTGTCAAGGTAGATTGGAAAATGGAAATGTAAGTCAATACAATGGTTGAATTTTATAGAAGACAGATTTGACTGAACAATGCCTTCCCTCCTCTGGGAGATTGTCTTGTCGTTAGTAAAGATAGCCAGTCGTTTCCCGTCTCTGGAGGAATAGTAATTGTTGCATTACACTCTGATTAAGTGGATGTTATACAGAGATGTTCTGTACTGTCACTTGTTTACGGAAGCTAGCTTATGGTTGAGAGGATCAACGTGCTACCCACACGTTACCACCATCCTGGTTGATGATTATTCACCTCTGTTGTACAGCCCTTCATGGGCTGTTGAGCCATTGACATACAATATCCACAATAGGCTAAGCTGACGCCAAAAAGTTAAGCGGTTACATCAGCTCCTTGTACTTTCCAACAGCTGATGTTGTCAATAGGAGTTATCATTTAGCTATGCCTAGATGATGTTTTAGAAAGATATTGGAATACACCAACTAGTAATGTAATAAGTATAATGTTTTTGAAATCATAAGAGACAATAGATGCTTTACATCGGTTGTTAGTAGGTTAAATGACGTACAAGAGACAGACGAAACCGCCTAACTTTTTGGCGTTAGCTATAATTCATCCAAGTGAAAGAGACTCAAACGAAACATGGAAACTAAGAAATGATGTTGTGTTATAAGGTAATTTCATTTGAAAACCGAAAATTATTTTTCATTTAATAATGAGACTGATTTTTAGTAAAAAAAATTCAGTATTGTAATTTATAATAAATTAATATACCTGACAGCATGTCGGGAAATCATCAAAGTCAACTAGATTTACTCAAATTCCAATAAGAACGACACAGACCATGTTTGATTTCAAAATGAAAGATGTACAGAGAGTTCAACTTTAAAGTGTTCAACTTTTAATATTGAATTATTAATATGTTGAGAAATGGGTAGAATAATATTTTTATTAATGGTTTATGTATGGATACAGGCCTATCGGGTTTGGGCTTTCGGTCATGTTCTAAATCTGAATACACTTCTGATAAAATTTTCGATGAAAATAGTAGGCTAATAAGTAATTTAGACAGTAGGTAGTTTAAATTTACCTGTTTACGAAGACTATCCTGAATTTTCAGCCTCTCCTTTTCAAGCTTGCCGACATCAACATGAATTTTCGTCGACAAGTACCAGTCCTCTTGCAGCATCCACTATTGACGGACTCAATTTCAACAGGTTTTTGAAAACGTTCTGCACTAAATCTCCCTGCGATGTTTGGGTGATTTTCCGACAGGCATTCAATTCCGACCAAACAATCTATGTAGATTCAAATATTTCGTTAACAACTGACGATGGCACATCCCATTTTCCCACCAGCTCATTCTTCCTTTTCTCAATCAACTCGAAAAACGTCAAATATCTTTCCGTCTGACAATTTCTCAACGCAGTCAAATTTCCAAACATCTCATCAACCGACAACTTTTTCGACCACAGCTTGCAAATCGCCGCCAAAATCGCTTCCAAAAAAACTGTCCACTTTTCCAATTTTTTGCGCACTCAGTGATGCCACCTTGTAAACGAAATTCGCATTCGTTTGACTATCATGACACGAGCTGTCACAGGACAAGCCAACTAGCTTCTCAATGAAACTGAATGTCAGTTTGTAGGCTTTGTCGTGCATGTTAGCTATATAGTAGGGATGAACTAGGAACAAAATTCTCTCCATCAACGACTTACAATAGACTTTCAACTCACAACTATTCTCATGGTTATACACCAGTAACGCCAGGCAATAATCTGTGGATTTATCTTCAAACTCAAACAACAAATTGAGAAAATCTTCGCTGTTACTTAAATCTTTCGGTAGATTGATTATTTTGCACAGAATGTGTATAACAAACGCACACAACTTTATTAAGATATCGCTAATTTTCGCACTTTTCGAACCGATAATTGCTTTCTGTATTCTACAAGCAGATTTCATCAAAGTTGAGAAGTTGTGGAACGCTGAGTCATGTGTTTTATATTCGAAGGGAAAATGTTTGATAGTTTTGAACAAAAACACCAAAGTCCACGGCATGAGATCGACATTTTTCGTTGACAAATCTTCGAGCAAATCACAAGACTTGGTACATACGTTTCTGAAGTCTCCCTTCACTAAACCCTGATCAATTAGGATTAATTCAACGAGTTTTCCACTATAATCCAAACACAAGTTGCAATCTTTTTGCACAAACACTTTTTTAGGAGCCTGGATTAGTTGAAGTATCTTGAAAAGTTCTTGATGGTTTTTCTTGTTGGCTGTATACAGAATCCAAGCGCCCAAACCCTCCAGAAAAGCCATAAATGTAACATTATCATCACCAACATAATTTTTTCCCACTTTTTCCAATAATACAGTTTTCAAACAGTCAATGTGAATTGAATCGGTCAACTCAATGTTCGCTGCACTGCTTTTCTGAATCAGCGAGCTGATAGCAATCATCGACTTTTTAAAAACAATTTCATTTTCGGGCTGTAGAGCTGTCGAGATTTTACAGGACTCGAATAGAAAATGCAAGCTGTTAGTTGAGCTAGTTTCCAGGAATTTTTTCACGTCGGTCTGATGCAGATAGTAGGTTAGCGTGTAGCATATACTTTTCGACAGAATATCGCGTTCGGAATCGCTGAGCTGTACGGAATTGAGTGACATCCACTTCTGCAACGTGCTACAGACATCTTTGCAGTAAGAGAGTTTTTCCTGGAAAAAATATGACAAATTTAAAGTGAAAATACGAATCAAATTAAAAAAATTTGCTTCTAACTCATAAATAGATTGCAATCTTGTGGATAAATTTTCATCTAATCAGCTTCAGTAACTCACAGTGATCGTGTAATTTTCAGCTCGAAATTTTCAATTCATTTCAATATTAGTTTTATATGTTTGGCCAGCTTTGTCATCATTCTTAGCAACATCCTTGGCAGCACTCTATTTTGGTTGGAAATGACCAGATATTTTTAAACCAGAAATTTATTAAAAATCGAGATACCGGTTTTGGTATTTACACAATTACCAATCTGCTAAACGTTTTTAGATTCTAAATGGTGAAATAACCGAAGTCTATCTCAATTTTGAAGCGGTTGGAAGCGGTTTGTCCCAGTGGCAGAGAGCGTCTAATCGGTGAGATTAGATAAGCGACGTGCCTCTGCCAGCACCGTTGTACTGGTGACCGGTTCCTCTGAATTCAATTTATGAGCCTCTAAAATCGCTTCCCGGTGGTTCGGAACCCACCTAAAGCAGTAGGTCCATTCATCTCTCATCATCATCCTTCCCATTACCCACGCACAGGCCCAAAAGCCCATGTGGGCATCACCCTCAAAAAAAAATTAATAAACTTGCGATTTGACAATATCTATTATTTCTGTTCAATATGAATAACTCAATAACACAACATCACTTCCACAACTACAGAAATATATTCAATATAATACATAAAAATAATAATTCATCTACTGTATATTAGTTGATGAAAGCGTGCTCACCTGGGTCAAGAAGAACTTGATGAGGTAGTAGGCACAAACGAGCAACTCCTGATTTCCGATGTCCCATTCGTGCAGCTCCAGTGTGTCCAGACACTTTTTAGCCAGCCCATGAATGTCATCGGTTGAACTGACCACCTCCTTGTTATCACTCAGATTTTTTGACAGCAGAAGCTGCACTTGGCTCAGACACTTTCTGGCACAACGCGCATTGAAGTCGGCTTTCTGGCAATTCTGTAAAAAACAGTGATTGGATTAATATCGAGATGAATCATCTTCTACAAAATTATAGAATGCAAAATCCACAGACGCGTAAGACAGGTGAATACATTTTCATTGACTCAAAAAAGTGCAGTAATTATAGAATGATATAGTGCTTATAAAATTCCTCTTTGGTGGAACACTCTTTGTAATTCATTTCTAATACAAAATCATATCAATATAGGCATTACGGTATAAGAAACAGTACTATCGGACAACAACATAAATAGAATATGTTTTTTATCTGTGGCGTTACAACCTTCAGTCCGCTAGCAGACCTGGTTGAGAGTTCGAGCACCAGTAGGCATGGGTGTTTTTTACTCCATCATAATCATCATCCTTGCTCTCGTTATCCATCACCCACGGACAAGTGCTTACGCGGGCATCATCCGACAAATAAAGAAATTAATTAAATCATACTTCACTTTACCATTAACAAAATACATTCCGATGACTAGACTTGATGCTTAAAATGGCTAAGCTATAGAAATTATAAACCGATACAATTATTACGTTGATCGGATACTTCAATTTATCCAGAACCTGATAGCGAATCACTAATCTTGCCTGCACTTTTTCCAATGTCACTCGAACATTATCTCGCTTGATCTCACCAACCAGGCTTGAGACTAAGGTAGCCGATTCTTCCATCTTTCTGAAAAACAAAATAATAAAGGTGAGTATTTACTCATAATTGGACAATTTATTGGACCTTTTACAAAAAACATACAATTCAATTTGTGAGTTTGATTTTTTTTAAAGTTCCAGAACCAACCATGCAAGATCACATTATACTTTCCACATCCATTATCCATAGTAGTGGGGCATGAACATGAATACTATGAGATGAAAAAATGACTCCAGCTCGGTCAATATTGGTTGAAAAATTATAAATTCGGTCTCGAATTGTTAAGAAAATTCTAATCTACAATTTGAGATTGAATTTCTAATTTTTTAACCAATATTGACCGACGAGCTGGAGTCATTTTCCCATCTTGCCAGAATGTCTCCTTTGCTTTGACAGATTGTACTTTTTTATTAGTTATGGAGGTGATATTGGAGTACTTATCCATATTAAGTATGAAATAACCACTGATTCAATAAAAATCGAGATATTGGTTTCGGTTGCTACACCATTATCAACATCTGGTAAACAGAGGTTTCTTTCATTCACCTTTTTATGAAGACTTCATAGAACGAATTCGTATCGCACACTACACTGCAACAACACACTGATTTTGGGTAAACGCATTGACGGCAAAGCCGCGTTGCTCAGTCGATCAAGCCATATCTACAACTTTCAGGGCTTTCGAATTAAACCTTTTAAATACTTTTTGCGAGTTGTGAAGGTGATATTGTGGTAGTTATCCATATTAAATGAAAAGTATTCACTTTTCAAATACAGTGTCATTTGAGCCTATTTCCAATCTTCCAGCATGCCCCCACTACTCACGGTGCCATTTCAAAACTAGGGATACTTCCCTGCCTCACCCTGCATAATTCATCGAATAGCTAGCACATGGGGGAACCCATAATTGAGTGGGTTTCCAAAACTTCAATTTTCTCCATAAACGTGTAATAACATTCAAACTATTTAAAATTTTAATCATAGTAATCTTTTTCAATTGTTTTATCCAGTAATAAAGTAGCCCTAAAGTAAAGGAAACACTCAAACTATTTATTATATTTGATATCTTATGCATAAATGATTCAACTACCTGTTGTATGCTATTGAAAGAAATGAGAATTTTATTCATTTTTTAATAATAATTGTTCAACTTTAACAGGACACAACGACTGTCTGAACGCAACCGATTGTGAAAACGCGGGCGGTATGTGCCTGCTACGCAACCACAAGCTACGCCCGTCAGCTGTCTGCGTCTGCACCGACGGTACGCGCATGCGCAAGAACAGCGTTTGCGCAACCACTACTGAGCAGGATGACATATTCTCCGGCGCTGACTTCCTGACCTCAAACCAACACAACCTTCAAACCGGTTTTGGAAGTGTTTGGTGGATGTTGTTAGGATTTGTGTTTGTGGTTCTACCGGTTGTCGGTATTTTGTTGTTTGTCTACCGAGGGGGCCCCAGCGCCCCCATAAATCCCCCTCAATGGATGCCGGGTTTTTGTACACGTCGTTTCCCATTCCACACGATTCGTTTTAATTCGAAATTTGGGAATATTGATGCCGACGATACGATTCCAGCTTACTCTGATTTCCAGTTCCATCCCTGTCAGCTGAACCCTGGGGAACACCAGTATGAAAATCCCATTGCAGCTATGCAAGCTGAACAAAATGGAGCGATAAGTATCAAAACAATGAACGAGATTGATATACAGATGGGGGAGGAGAAGAATGGGTGGTTGGGAGGGGAAGGGGGTGCTCCTCATGGGAGTGGGGAGGATTCAGATTCGTCGTCAATTATTGAAATGTCGAAGGTGAATGGTGAGGAAAGTAGGACTTTGCTACTTTAGGGATGGAAAATTACTTCAAATATGTGTTTTTCATGAGAATTAGGGATGAAATGAAAGACTGTTTTCATAATTATGTGAGATCTGTGATAGTGATTAATTATAGTGCACCTAGCTTCAATGTTGAGAAAGTGGAGTTGAATTTGAATTTTAAATAGTATATAGCCTATTTGAATTAATATTTTGTTGAATATAAATTTTTAATAATATCAGAGAACAGTAATGGTCCATCAGCTTTAATGAGGGAAGGAATTGGGAAAGTGTTGTATTTCAATTTCAAAATTTGTGAATCTAGAAAGAATGAAACTAGGTAATAATTTATATTCTTCAAGATATTTGATATCCTTTAAGTGCATTTTACTAGGTACTCCAGTTGTAGCTAAAATAAGTGATTGATGCAATAATCTGTAAGCACTATGATTCAATTTGAAGAGAAATCGATAACCGGAATTAGGAGAAAATTATTATTCAAGTTTCAAATTGGATACCACCAGTTGATATTGATTATTCAGTAGAGGAAGTTGCTTTATTTCATGCAATAATTGAAAATTTTCAATGAGGTTTAAGAAATGGAAAAGTTCAAGTAGTAATGAAAGATCATTAACAATATTGAAAATCTTGAAAAAATTCTTGAATCTTGTTTCACATAAAATGTTACGCCATTCAAGAGCTTCTTGAAACTTGGTTTCAACACTCTTCAATCTATCTACTTCCTTGAAACTTGCTTCAAGACCTAGAAATTTAACCTATCTAGGGTTAACAATTTTGAATTCTACTCCTGAATAGAATGTGTAAATAGTTTCTGAGAAATACATTATTACCAAAAATAGGCATAATAGATTACCATTTTATTACAATGTAGTAACTATGGATTTTGTATTAGAGTACATGAAGCTAGATAATTTTATATTTTTCTATGTGAATCAGTATTAACTATAATTTCATAATCTCATCTTGCTTAATTAAAAGGATACCGGTATCATCGAAGAGAGCAAGAGAAATATAGTCAAAAATAAACATAGATCAATGAAATAATGTTGTTATAAATAAGAGTCTCTAAAGTTCAAATTGATATTATTTTTAAGAAGTACATGTTCATCATTTTAGAAAAATGCATTTTTAAGGTACCCACCCATGTTCATTTTGAAGGTAGGTAGTATTTTTAAGAAGACATTTTTATTGTGTCAGAACTCTAGTTATCTGTAAGTTTTAATATATTATATAGAATGAGACCTGTTATTTATGTAAATTTGAACCGAATTTTTAATAGTCCTATGCTATAAACTAATAATAGGTAATCTTAAGAGAAAGAAGTATCATCCCATTCTCATGCTACTACAATATTAACTGCCAATATTTTTATTAATACTGCCATTGAAAAGTATCTCAAAGTAGTTAATTTTCATACACGATCACATTTTTAATCAAATTCATGTTATAATTAACTTATTATACTTTCTCAAGTAAGGGAAGTTTTTAGTAAATTTAGTTTGAAACTTGGTTTCAAGCTAATTATCATGGAAACTTTTTATTATTGAATTTAGTAGTTTGCGAAGGCAATCTGTTCGAATAGACCATAATAATGGTGAAATTTGAAAAATGAATGCTAGTATTTATTATTTTTGTTGGAGCAGGTTGACTTAATGATAGGAATATAGGGCTATTTTGATTATCCAGTATTAAGAAATGATTTCTGACAATAACTGAAACTATGAATATGTAATGACAGAATAGTAAAATAAATAAGGATTGATTATCATTTAAAATGATTGATCAAATGGTTTTGTGTAATGATTAAAAATGATACGTTTCCAAAGTGATTATGCATTATGCAATGCATTAATTTACTTGAGCGAAAGAAAAGCAAGACAATCTTCTTAATGTGTCCAAAACTTAGGATTGAATACCAGCATGAAAATAATTTTAAAACTAACCAATGTAACTAATGAGTCAACCAATAAAATAACTTAATTGAATTCACGTTCTAAAATTCGATACCGTATTGGAAATTAAAACAGTTGAAATTCTTTTTTCTATGTAATTAGAAGATTATTTATGGTAGAGTTAGCTAACTATTGTTTGAATAATTTTTCAATTACTTGGTTAATGTGTATTTAAAGTTTTAGAAAGTTTTTTTGTATTGTTGTTTCAGAATTTATGTATGAATCTTTGTTAGTCTGTTTGTTGTTGAACAATATTAAATAAAGAAATATTTTATTTTTCTTGTTTTTTCATCTTTGAATTCACCTTTATGACCATGTTTCATAGAATTTAAGAGTTCAGCTTGAAAGCTGATTACAAGAGATGCACTCAGCAAAATATTGCTTTAAATATAGTAGGCCTTCTTCAAATCTTGTATATATGTAAAATAAAATATAGTACTAATGAAACTAGCAACTATAGCTGGTTGGCCTAGGCCCTTCATGGGCTGTTGAGCCATTGACGAACAAAAAAAATGAAAAATAGAGATAATTTTTTTAAACGTTTATTAAAACAATAAGCATTTAATAACATTTCAATTCACATTGATAATATTACAAATCAAATTTCATTATCAAAGAACATTACGAAGCATCGATTTTGATAAACAAAGGCAGCAAAAATTGTATAGGGATATCACAAGTTTATATACAAGATAAATATAACAGTAACAAGTTGAGAGTACCACTTTGTATTATATACACAAAATATAAGTACCATTAGTTGAACGATTATTTATAATGGTTTATTATAATAATATAAAATATGCTTCTCAACGGACATGTTTATAATGATATTAGTATAATCTTATAGGAAGTCTGTTCAAGCAAATAAGACATTCTAGCAGGATGGAAAAATGACTCCAGTTCGGTCAATATTGGTTCAAAAAGTTATCAATTTAATCTACAATTAAGATCAGAATGATTCCTACAACTTGAGACAAATTTATGAGTTCTTAACCAATATTGACCGAGCTGGAGTCATTTTTCCATAAAATATTGACAGAATGTCTTCTTTGCTTGGACAGACTATTATTTATAGCAATTCTTGATATTTTTATAATAAGGCTTTGAAAATTATAATGTACTCATACATCAATTATAATATATAACAATGATCAACATTTTCATGGAATAATCAACATTGATTTGGTGAGAACGTTACTGACTAGAATAATATTAATGAAAATAAGATTATTTTTTAAAAATACAGTATGTAGGATACAAGGTTCATAGACAGTCTTTATCATTCGAAGTGATGTATAATGGGTATATATAATATATATATTTCATATTTTATATATATATATATATAATATACCATACTGATTATACAGTAGGTTATTCTGTTTAAAATAATAATTATGATATACTGTAATTGGATTTCATAACTTGGCTTGGCAGCATAATATAGAGAGATTAGGCAGATATTCTATAAAACAATTAATACCATTGATAAACTAAAGCTGACAAATGATTAGAATAAACAGTATCTGAACATGATACACAGTTTGAAGAAGGAAAAATGGAATCACTTGGATAAATGTGTATCAGACTTTTCCTTGTAATACAGAACTTAGAAAATCTTATGAAACTGTCTTATGAAACAGTTATAAATTGAGAAAAAATATTAATAAAATATGCATCATATAGGAAATAAAGTGGACACACTGTTTTAGATACAGTGAAAAGAATACAAGCAGCAATATATAGTTTTTTCGTTCTAGAACTTGGAAAAACTTTTTCAAGTTTCAAATCATCCTTTCTAATGGACAAACCGGTGGTTGAACATCACCAAAATAATTATTATTACTACAATGGCGACTTGATAACAATTATTTTGAGCCAAGGAGATGATGAGTAGGTGAGCGATGTTTACATGTTGAATTTGTGAATAGAACATGAAAGTTTACATTACAATTTTTCACTTCAAATAACACTTTTCACTTTGGTTAGGTTAGGTTAGGTTAGGTTCACTTTAACATATGATTTACAATAACTACCGTCGATGAACCACACTTTCACAATAATAAGGAAAAACAATCATTGTTAGAGTTTTATCAATTTGTTTTTTTTTTTATTTTAATTAATAATCACAGTACTTTTTTAAATATTTTTTATTAATGCTTTACATGTTTCGACTATTTTACTGTGATTGTTAATAAAAAAAACATTTATAAAAGTAGCCCTAAGATAAAGGAAACAAAACATTTTATTAATATCCATAATTCACCTTTGAACCCCTGAAAACGGTTTTTATAACTGTAGTAAAGCTCAAAGTAGTCTTCTATCAAGTTGTGTGAAACACAAACTTCAAAAAGATACAATATATTATACTATATATAATACAGTAAGATACATACATACATGTATAATTCGTGAAAATAAAATAAAAAACCTTGTATAAAACATAAAGATATTTTATGAATGTCATAATCTTAGAGGCTATTAATTTTATGAAAAATTAACTAAAAATCTTGTACAATAAGTTACTACAAATATTTTTATTGTTATAGAACCTAATTATAGTAGTAAATATCAAATTTGATGAGCTTCCATAGTATCTTCTTGAAGGTAAATTGAAGCATATAGTCTGTCCAAGCAAAGAAGACATTCTGGAAACATTGCAAATGACTCCAGCTCGTTCAATATTAGTTCAAAAATGATAAATTTGTATATTTTTATACAATTAGAGACCAAATTTATAATTTCTGGGCTAATATTGACCGAGCTGGAGTCATTTTCCCATCTTGCCAGAATGTCTTCTTTTCATTGACTATGCACACAGATCTACCTTCTAAACTTTTCAAAAATTTTATCTTCTTTCTCCTGTAGAATGTAAGTAATAACAGTATTGAAAATCAACTTATGAGCCAATATTACCTTATGAAGCACTTGAAAAAATTTCAATAACTCCTTTCCGTAGAATGGAACTAATATTAGTACTGAAAATCAACATTACATTAGTTTTGTAGTACTAAAACACAATTTTCTCTTTCAGTTTCAAACCTTTGCACCACAACCACAACCACCTCAATAACTATCATCATCGGAATCATAGTAATAATCATAGTCGTCATCATGTCTTGCACTAGTGGTGGGGTGAGGAGGCGGAGGTGGTGGAATACGGGAGGGGGGTAGGGGTCATTGTTTCCCCACAATGTCCATCAATGATGAGGCGATTTCTTCACTGATCTCTAGCGAGTTGGGCGCTTCGGAGATTACCCAAGAGTCATCATTGCTCTTCACCTCTTCACGGCAGATCGGACAGGTTTTGTTGTTCACGTTCCTGGAAAGTTGATAAAATTGAAAATTATTGTTGAATTGGCCAATTTTTCAATGAACTTTCAGTTATTTAACACTTAGCAATCATTAAATGGAATTATTTTCTAAATTAATTCTGATTGGAGAATACTGTACAAACTGATACTACTTGAATATAAAATAATAAGTTCATTTCTTTCACTAGTAATTTCGAACTATTAGAAAGAAAAGGCCAATTAATATTCATTTATAATAGTACAAAATCCGGTTTTATATTTTAAATAATAATCACAGTAAGTTACTCTTTTTTCAATAATTTTTAGTGCATTACATGTTTAGACTGTTTTATAAAATTAAATAATTTGATAATTTATAAAATTGAATTGATTATAATTTATAAAAACGAATCGAGAACAACAATTCCTTGAAATTATACAAAGGAATGAAAAAGCAGGCGCTAGCCCAAAACTTCTATTCCAATTTTGATTAAAATATCCAAATTCACGTTATGTACCTTTTCAATACTCACTTGACACAATTTTCCCTCAGATAAAAACACCACAATTTTGAGTTTGAAAGGTTGGCTTTGGAATCATTTTAAATTCATAAATGAATAAGTGCAATAGTAGGCTAAAAGAATAATAAATGAGATATTTTATATACCAACCATTGTTCAATACACTGTTTACAATAACTATGTGTACAGGGCAGCATAGTATTCGGTTTCCGCTCAAAACAGATACAGCACTCCAACTGTAACTGGTCGTTTTTGACCCGATCAACCTCTCGCATTAGACGGGAGGCGGTTAGAGGGTCATTAGTGACCGTACTGGGGTCACTTCCGACCCGACCACTCGATGTGGAAGGAGCTGCTCCCCTCTCTCTCATCCCTTCCTCTTCGTCCTCCACGGCTTCCTCACAACTTGATATGCACTGAGCGGCCATGCATTGGTTGTTGAGCGATTTGAACACCTGGAAAAGACAACGAAAACTATATAACGTATGAAAAATAACAGAAGGAAAGTGGTATGTGAACCTATAAACACTCAGTAAATAAAATAAATTACGTTATCAACTTTCACATCAACAGTTTTCACAATTTCGATACTTGTCGGACGCGTTTCAGGGCATTGAGCCACATCTTCAGCGTAAAAGGTGCATCTAGATATAGTCTGTCCAAGCAAAGGAGACATTCTGGATAGATGAGAAAATGACTCCAGCTCAGTCGATATTGGTTCGAAAATTACAAATTTGAAGGAATCATTCTAATCTACATACAATTTGAGAACTTCATAATTTTTTAACCAATTTTGACCGAGCTGAAGTAATTTCGCCATCCTTCCAGGATGCCTTCTTTGCTTGGACAGATTATATCCAGGTACTCCTTCTACTCTAGAAACTTGTTCGCTGAATATGTGGTCAAGTGCAGTTGATGATTAATCTTGCAGGGACCTCACTTATTTTTTAAATCTTTAATCAGTATATTTCATTTTTACCTCTCAACAATATACTTTACTATAATTTGTGTAACCTACTCTTATGCTGAAAATTTTCAATTTTGTAATTATAATTAAAATAAACAAATTATAATTTCAATTACAGAGGAAATTGCTTCTCTGTGATTATTTCAGCGTCAAAGACAAAAATGCCAACGTTGATTGAGTTACGCTTAGTTAACTTTAGTGAACTAAAGTTACTAAGTTCAAGTTACTAAACTTTAAGTAACTTTAAGTTTAAGTAAGTAACTTTACGTTTAAGTTTAAGTAACTTTACTAACTAAAGTTACTCACTTTAGTGAACTGAGTTATGCTTTAATTACCTTTAAAAATTCGTTCAAACTCATGACACGATGACTATCGACTTTTCTCTTCTCCAAGTCGACTTTAAAGCATAGAATGCGCACTCTCGACTTCCAAAATAGAGCTGAGGAGTCTGTGCCATCTTGGATGACAAAAACCAGCTGCATACCGTCAGAGTCCATGCACTGTTGCGATCTGGTTTTAAAAATAAAAACTTTAATTAATTGGAGACCATGGATCACTAAAGGGAGTATTGTAGTAGCGTACAAGATCTCGAATAGTGTATAGTGAACTATAACTAGTTTAAAATCAATTATTCATATAGTACCGTATATATTTATTACAATATTTATCTATTTACTATTGAGGGTCAAGTATAAGGGAGGGCCGGCTGCGCCCTAACTTCGCCCTCCCAGGATATTAAATAAAGGCATCCATTCTATTCTACTATAGTCTTACATCCATGTTTTTATTGATTATCATGCTTAAGCATTAGTGGACAAAGTGATAGAGTAGATTTCTGAATAATGGACTAGGCTACTAAGAGCGATGGAGCGTCGATCTTATAAGCAGTGCTATCGTCTGTTTCTGGGTTCGATTCCAGTTGACACAGACTTTGACTACAAACCACTGCGTCTCTTCCGTCTTTGAGAGGAGACGTTAAGCCGTCTCTCCCGATTGCCCAGGAAGTGATCTAAAGAGGGCAAAGCCAGTTTCTTATCTCCCAAATCATTTTAATTTGATTGTGTTCTTGTTTCAATGGATGAATTTAATGAGATCTCACATTATCACCTCTCTAGCCTAGTGCTCATCTCAGTATAAGCATAAAAATAAAATAATTGACAATAAATCAATGTAACAATGCATTGTTGGTAACTTATACAGAACATTATTGATATATTTCATCATCATTCTAAAATCAATCAAGTAAATATAACTTAATCCATGTAAACTATATGTATTTCCATATTGGGAGTGCTGAAATCTGATTCAATACATTATTTATGAGAATTGATATGATTGGACGTAGAACTATAGTATGAGAAACTTAAATATGATGGAAGAACTCACAAATTGTTCAGTTGATCAATGTGAGCTTTCAAATCATCGTAGCTGAGAGTTGCAATCTCAGTAAAAGAGCGAGCATGACGTACAATTTCCTCTTGTACATCGACGACTTCTGACACAAGTCCTTTCTCGGAGTTACTACTGTTCTGCCCCATTCTGCAAAAGATAACTTGCAAGATTATTTCCAATTCAATATCAATACCATAGGTGGCCTACCTATTTAAAAAATCTGAAAATACCCAGTTCCATATTATCAAAGACAATGTACTATTAATAGTACATTGTCTTTGATATTATAGAACAATAATTTACGTTATTGATGAAGTTTTTAGACTAGTGTAGGACAGCACACAGTAGGCTAGCTATAATAAAGCAGTGGAACAGTTAATAGACCTTAATTACCACCAGGAATCATGAAGTACAATATTCACATTTCAATGAAGCTAGAATATTCTGATACATATCATGTTCATATAAACAATTGAGGCAGGACTAATATGTATTTCATAAAGGTATTTTATTGCTTTCATACCTACGTCAACACACAAGATGCGCAGTCTAATCTTATACCTACTTATTTGTGTATTATTTAACCGAAGTAATTCATTCGAATCCTGGAATTGTATTCAAATGATTTCTCAATCATAACTTGATATACTCCAAGTTGAACGCATGATAAAATCCTTAAATAACTGAGAAAAATTTCATTTGGCCGAGAGGTGATAAGATAACATAACCTATACAGAAAGATGCTTTGACAGCTCGATACTCAAAGCTCGACTGAATCGTTTATCGATCTTTGTTTTGTGCATTCGATATCTTCCAAAAAATATATTTACAATTTTTTCCATAATATATCAGAAAGTTTATGATAAATAAATTTTGTTGATAGTCAATTAATATTTTATACTCTAATCTGGTCGATATTTGAATAAAATTGGGGAAAAATTAACCGGAAACTATTCAGGGATCTACTGTGGATATGCCGCCTTCTCCTTCTCTGTCAGTCCGTCAGTCAGTCTCAGTCGCACAGTCGGCTCAGTCCAAATGAAAATGGCGGACGGCGTCGACTTGGATTTGTACGCCGACGATTTGGAAAACGATTTTGCACAAGTTAGTTATTATTCTCGATTTTAACAAACACTAACTCATAGAATAATTCTTTCCGCTTGTAAATTTCATGGGTGAGATTTCAATTCACGGTACTTCACTTGTATTGTCTTTCTGTAGTCAAACCATCACATAGGCTTTGGCGTCCATGTTATCAGATTACAAATTTCACTTTATTTACTTCTATGTAAACATTCCTTATTGTTTATTAGCAAATGACAACAAATTCTTATTCTTGTTTCTCATCTTTCATTATAACCCATCTTAAGTCCCACTATCAATTGCAACTTGCAGATTTGATATTCTACCTGAAGTATTAGAGTAGCCCTATATACCTGGATTTCCTATTGCATCGACGGTAGGCTATTTGTTCTTATTTTTAATATTTAAGTTTCTGTTGAATAATGAATAAATTTATCCTGATAACAATATTTTAATAAGTTAATGAAATGTTTAGAATGCATTTTTTTTATTGTTAGCTTAGTTCGTTCACCCGTCAAGTTGAGTTTCCAATGTTGAATTTGTACTAAAGCCTATACCCAACCTTACCAGTGATGTACACACAAACTTTCATGTAACGGTTCAAATTTGATGCTAGCTTAGGTAGGGTTTTTCTTTGAAACTTATCACTGTAAATTTAACTCGTTGAAGTTTTTATTAAATTCATTCGTTCTTCCGCAGGAGGACTTCGGCGGAGATGGAGTCGATTTATACGATGACGTTATCGCTTCGGGCCCGGGAAGCGGTCTCAACAATTCGTCGGGGGGCGGTCCGCCTGGAGGCGGCAGTGGTCCCACCCCTAATAACAGCACGGACAATGGAAACGGTCCGGGTCCGGAGAATATGAACAACATTCCCAAGAACGACGGACGAAGGCATCAGCTGTATGTTGGGAATTTGACTTGGGTGAGTAATAATACACTTTAAAGTAAGTTTAATACAAACTATGAATCATTTATATATCATATCAATACACAATTAAGGTAGGTTTCCATAAAAAACTACAAAACACGGGTACAAGGTGCAATAGAATTAATACGTAGAGTTGTATGGGGCAACGCAAATCATTGCATCTTTTGCCCGTGTTTTGTTCTAATAGAAAACTTCCTCTAACATTACTAAATTAGTCTTGGATAAAAATTGTTTGAGAGGAATTTATTGTTGAAACGCAGATCAAGACTCAGTATTTCAAGTAGACTTAATTTATCTCTTAATGATAAAATAAGATAATATTATCTTGAAAATTATTAGAAAACTGGATGAGAGCTGATTCTAAATATGTTTTGAGGCAATACAAATAAGAACTTCGTCTCAGAAACAAGTAAAGTCTGTCGAAGCAGAGAATACATTCTTGCTAGCTGAGAAAATAGCTCCAGCTTGGTCAATATTAGTTTGAAAATTATAAATCTGGTCTTAATATTGTAGATCAGAATGTTTCCTAATATTTGAATCCAATTTTAGAATTCTTGAACAAATATTGACAGAGTAATTTTCCCATCTTGCCAGGATGTCTTCTTTGCTTGGAAAGGTACTATACCAGGCATCATTGTGTAGGCTGATACAATTGATTTTAAAAGCAAAGGAAGAGAATATTTTTTCCTAAATACGATGCCTGTATAGTTAAAACTTATTAAAGAGTTTAACTTATTTAAAGTTTTCTTTTCGTGTGTCTTCATTGTAATCTATGTTTGTACGGCAAAATTTGTAACCTGTAACGTGATTCATAAAAATAAATTTTTATTCTGATCTCAGTTTTACTGTTGGGTTACCGTGAACGACTGACCAAGACTAAGCTTACGTAGTGGTCTTTGTTTATTTTGTAACTTGAAAACTGTTTTTGTAGCCTACTTGATTCAGGAAATTAATGTTTCTTCCAGTTTTCTAATGCTACTTGATTGTAATCCTTGACGTAAGTACCAAATAAAAGTGTAGAAACAAAAACTATGTGTTTTTATTTCATCATGGGACTTTACTACAACTCAGTTGAATTGTAAACCTTGTAAATTTTGTAACCTGAAACATGTTTAGTACCGTACAGCATTCATGGAAATCAATAAATTGAAAAAATGTTTTTCAAACTGATTTCAGTTCTTCTGTTTGGTTACAGTGGAATAAATGGATTAAAACATTGAAATTTTTGTACTGTTCTTATTTTTTGTGTCGTTTTACAGTGGACGACCGATCAAGACATAGCCGATGCAGTTGTCGGGGCGGGCGTCAACGATTTCTGCGAGGTGAAGTTTTTTGAAAATCGCGCCAACGGCCAGTCGAAGGGGTTCTGCGTGGTGACACTCGGCTCGCAAGAATCAGTGCGCATCTGCATGGAGCGACTGCCCAAGAAGGAATTGCATGGTCAGAATTTGGTGGCCACCTTTCCCACGAAACACGCGCTAACTCATGTGAGTACACTGGTTATTTCAGTTGTTGAATAAGAATAAGAATGATTTTATTCCTTCAGTACATGCAAACAATGCTATTGTAAACGTCATTATAACTGTTATAATATTACAGTATACAAAACCCAATAGTAGTTGTGAAGGTGATATTGTGATCTGTCCAAGCAAAGAAGACATTCTGGCAAGATGGGAAAATGATTCTAGATCGTTCTATATTTGTTCAAATATAATGAATTTAGTCCCAAATTGTAGGAAACATTTACAATTTGAGTCCAAATTTATTATTTTAACTAATATTTACCGAGCTGTAGTCCTTTTCTCATCTTGCCAGAATGTCTTCTTTGCTCGAGAAGACAATGATAGGACAAGATATTGTCAAATTTAAAAGTGGTTTGATCATATCTTGTCTTTTCATTTTATATGGATAACTGCAACAATATAACCTTCATAACTACTCAATAAACGTACCATTGAAAAAATCTTCATCAATCAATTTATCCCCTTGTATAATTTAATTTACATTAGTAATCTCCAACAATATTTGGGTTTTATTTATAAAATTCATATTTTTCACAGTTCGAGGCCCAGTCAAAAACTCGTCGCACCCCACCTACCCCCAACCAGCAAGACCAGCGGGGCGGCATGGGAGGCGGACCACCGCACCACCCAGGTGGTCCAGGTGGACCGCCCCAAGGGCCGCCTCCGGGCATGATGATGCAGGGAGGCCAGGGGCCGATGGGTCCCAGAGGCGGAGACCCTATGATGATGCGTCGTATGCCCCATCCTGGTGGTCCGCCACAGTTCAGAGGTGGACCTCCCCCTCCGGGGGGACAGGGTGTTCGGCCTCCGGGTCCTGGACAGGGTGGACCGCCTCCGCGCATGCCCATGGGTCCTGGACAGATGCCTGGACCGCCCCCTGGACACTTTCAGCAGCATAATCAGTGGAATGGACCGAGGCAGCCGGGTGAGTCTGGAATACGTCTAAAGTGTAGAATTGAATTTTTTGGAAGCTTTTTTATTTTATTTAACCTACAGAGATTGTGTAATCACAGAGCGGTCATTGAATGTCACAATTACTGTATTATGATTTCAACCCAAAAGAATTATGAAATCAACCCAAAGTTATTAGTAGTTCTGACAAGAGAGTAGATTCTATTTGATGCGAATCCAAGATACAGATCTTGATATAGTCTGTCTAAGCAAAGAAGACATTCTGGCAATATGGGGAAAATTACTCAAGCTCGGTCAATAATGGTTCAAAAATTATAAATCAGGTTTCAAATTGTAGATCAGAATGTTTTCTACAACTTGAGACCAAATTTGAAGTTTTTGAACCAACATTGACCGAGCTGGAGTAATTTTTCCATCTTGTCAGAATGTCTTCTTTGCTTGTAGACGCAATACATTTAAGAGTTACATGGAGAGTTGAATTTGTTGAGCTTTTTTATTCCAATCAGAATAAAAACTGTTATCAGAGTGTGGTCAAAGATCTGCTTCAACAAAAAAAGCTAGGATATTTTTTGTTGAACCAGATCTTTAGAGACTGTTTAAACACAGATTGATCATTGAATATCATACTCATGAATGGTGAGGACTGTTCAATCAATCTGAAGTTGTGTATGCGAAAACAAGATACAAGAAGGATACTCTTCGAAACAAATGAAATCAGTTTATAAAAAAAGTTTGTAACTTGATATTATCACAACAAACCGGGAACAGAGATTTATTAGCTGGGAATCACGAGCTCTTTCAAAAGTACTGTAATAGTTCACATTATTCTTTTTTATTCAACTTCAATTTACTGTTTCCAATGCTTTCATAACATTCAGTTATTGAGAAAATTGATATGATCTGCATTATCTTATGGCTACAATTATTGTAGTATGGAGGAGCTTCCTTGAAAATTTGTGCTGGCTATCAAATCTTTTCAACTCTTTTGACAGTGTATCCACACCTTTTTTTCTCAATTCCTACCGTAGTAGCTTTGCATTTTCAATTTTACTGTGTAACTTTGCTGGTCTAGTGTCAGTTTTCAGGTCGCACCTGATCAGTTTTAGGGTCTCTGATATGACCTAACCACTGCTCATTTTCAACCATATTTCGTTTGTTGAAGTAATTCACTGTAAATATTATTAGTAAAATAATCTACTGAAATAATATTTGGTTGATTGAAGTCATGTTTTGTTGAGTAATTCACTTCCATACTACAATTCGTCTGCTATGCCGAATGTTTCTGTTCACGTCACATCATAATTCGAAAATTTGTCAATGGGACAATCACTAAGTTACATTGTAATGAAGAGGTTCACACCAATGACCATACTCTTACTACGTTCACGTCTCTGACTCTATGTACTGTATTTATACAGCATTTTATATAGCAAGCATGTTGATTGTAGTAAAAATAATTATTATTATGATGAATGCTTTGTGTTTCTAATCATATTATTTTACAATAATAATTATTGATTAAATTAACTGTATTTTTTCAAGTTCTACTTGGTATAGACTGCAATATTACCCCCCCCCCCCACCCTGGAATAAATTTATTAAAAAATAATGAATTATGCACTCGAGAACAAGCTGCCTGTTGCATGATTATTGTACTGTAAAATTTGTTAAAATTAAGAATAATAATAGTTTGAATATTTGCTTTTGAAATTAATTAAATATTTGCTACTAACAAACTGAGATATCTTATTTATTCAGTGATGAACTGATTTTTCCAATTTATGCTAATGACTAACAAAAATAATAACACCCCTAGGCTCAGGTATAGTCTCTCCAAGCAAAGTAGACATTCTGCCAAGATGGGAAAATGACTCCAGCTCGGCCAATATTGGTTGAAATGTTATTAATGTGATCTCAATTGTTGATCACAATGTTTTCTAAAATTTGAAACTAAATTTATTATTTTTGAACCAGTATTGGTCGTGCTAGAGTCATTTTCCCATTTTGCGAGAATGTCTTCTTTGCTTGAACAGACTATAACTTGTTGACTTCGCATTTAGCCATTCTAATTGTGTTCGTTTATATTATTCTGTTCTACTACTTTAGTTCTACTATTCAATTTAATATCTACTAATTTAATTCTACTGAAAAGTTCTACTAACTCAATCATTGTCTTATCCTATTTTTTAAATATGACTCACATATTTTATATTTAAAGTTCTACTAACTCAATCATTGACTTATCCTATTTTTTAAATATTACTCACATATTTACTCAAATATCTTAACATTGTATCAATGCTATTTTAAAATGTTTTCAGTGTTGCATTTCAATGTTTGTTCGGGTATTTCATAATACTGTAGTTTTTATTTTCGTTTTATGCAAGTTTTAAATGTTCTGTCCTTGATTGTTGTGTATGTGTGTGTTTCATATTCGTCGTGATCTGATGGAAATTAAATGACGATTCGAAAATCCTTCAATAAAAACAAGTAAGTTAGGTGATGGCTCTGCCTTAAAATTCAATTGATAGTGATCTTACATTTCATTGAATGCTTTTCAGATACCTGATTTTATTGAATTCGGTAGTCTCATTTTTAAAATCCTGAACTATTTCTCGCCTTAGTCACTACATTACTTAGAAACATTACTACAATTATTTGCTAAACATGAAAGTAATCGTCTTGTAATATCATTCTGTTCTAACTTTGAAGTTTAGCTGTTCAAATTTTGTATAAAAATTTGAATGATGATTATTTTTATTATCTTGTCTATTATTCCCTGCATAATGTTTCCTATTTAAATGATGATACTAGTCTTATTATACAGTAGTTTACTACCACATAATAATATCATTGCTTCTATAATACAGCCATCCTATAATTTGTGTATACCCCTTTGCCTTTTCTATTTCAATTGTGACACTTTTATTATATTAACTGGTTGTTCCTTGTTAATCTTTCCTATTATTTTAGATACTTCAAATCTTACTCCACATTTTGATTATTATCCTTAATTTTTTTGTAAAATTAAAATATTTGTAAATTTTATGTTACAATTAACGGCAACCTTGTAACAATTTTAAATTGAATTTCTATCTATTTGAATGATAACTCGTCTTTACTTAGTATTCTCATCATAATAATAAATACTTTGAATGACAATACTAACTATTTTATTTTATAATACATATCCTACACTTTGCAATACTGTGTTTCGTAATAAATATCTGTAATGCTAATTTCATAATAATTTTCAGAAATGGTAGGCCCGCCCCGCCCGCAAGGACCGCCGCAAGGCATGATGGGAGGCCCGCAACGTCCACCGGGCATGCCCTTCCAGGTGCCGCCTCCAGGCCAAGGAGGGCCCCCGCCCCGCGGTCCACCGCCTCCAGGCCCCCAGGGCCCCCCGCCTGGACCCGATCAGCGCGGACCCCCACCGCCCGGGCCCCCCAGACCTGATGGATGGAACAGGCCACCTGGTGAGATTTTTTAAAATTTAGAGATGACTTTAAAGGCACGTATCGACACTGCGAGGCATGTGCTGCGAATGCCTCAAGGTATAGTGTGTTAATGCAAAAAAAGACCCTCTGACAAGATGGAAAATGACTAGCTCGGACAATATTGGTTCAAGAATTATAAATGTGGTCTCAAATTGTATAAAATATTTCACCTATTTTTTAACTTAATTTTGAACCAATACTTCCGAGCTAGAGTCATTTTCCCATCTCGCCAGAGGGTCTTTATTGTTTCAACAGACTGTATTCGCGGCACATGCCTCGCACTGTCGATACGCGGCTTTATGCTCCTCGACTATTTGAAAAAGTATTCTACTTGAATCATGTTACAGTATAAAATAATTAGCGCACTCTGAGAGTAGAATATAAGTATATCTAATTTAGCTTAGAATAACCGAAGAGAACATGGACTTCGAGAAGAACATCTTAGAGAACATAATTATCTTGTTCCCTGGTTCCTTGTTCTCTGGTGCATACAAGAGAAAGCTAGCAGAGAATTCTCTTTATTAATAAAAGCTTCTTTTTCAGCACGCCCGGACTAACTTATACTGTAAAGACCTATGATGTGTAACTTATAATATAGCTTATTATACTGTACCCTATTCACGATCTTTCATTTACTACTGGAAGTTCAGTAATTTATGTTTTGCTCTCTGTCTGTGTGAAGGCCCTCCGCAGGGTTTCCCTCCTCATCAACAGGGGCCCCCCATGCAAGGACCTCCCCCTCCAGGACAGGGTGGTCCCCCACCTCCTCGTGGACCCCCTCCTCCAGGACAAATGCCAGGTATGCTGTGCCACTATGCATGCATGCCACTAATACTTGAGCTTTGGTTTGGTTTTTCTCTTTTCTTTTTCCATTTTATCGGTTCCTTTTGCATCCTGTTACCAATTCTAAATTTTGTTGTCCTCCTCCTCCTCTTCCTCTTCCTCCTTCTTTCCTTTCGCCGTTCCTATTTTCCATCTTCCTTCCCTCCCTCTTCTCCTTTTTCCCTTTTTGTTTTTAATTGTCCACTCCTATTTTTCTATCTGTATCCTTTCTATAATTATATTCTATTCCTAGTTTCCTCTCCTTCCTTCATCTTCGTCTTTCACACTTCTTCCTCATTGTCTTCATATACTCACTCCTATTTCACTCCTCTTCCTATTGCTCCTTCTCCTTCTTTTCCTGCTTCTTCTGCTCCTTCTTCTCTACTACTCCCACTCTTTTTTACACCTCTTTTTCTAAATGTATCATTCATCTATATTGTTCTATGTGTCAATGAGTGGAACTTGGAACTATCTTATTTCTATTTTAAGCTTTTCTTATTTCAATTTCTATTTTCAGGCTAATTTTATTTATCTTATTTGTAATGGATTATGCTTTTTCATTCTATCTCTTGAAAAAAACTATGTATACAAGACTAAGCTTCTTAACCCTCAGTTCTTGAAATGTGGGCATTGGTCTGAAACAATCTATAAAGCATTCTGTTTACAGAGGCTGTAAATTCAGTGTGATCTGATCATTGGTGTGGAATACTTCATAACATTGAGTTCAAATAATACAGTATATTTCTCCCCAGTAGCCTATTAATTTTCACAACTTTTTTTATGGAATTATTTGAAATAACTTACCCAACAATTTTAAAGTTGTCTTTCTTATCTTGTTTTTTTTATTAAAAATTGTCACAACTTATGTGATATTACATATAATGGATTGTGTACTATTTTATTGTTATCCAATGAGTGTTGACAAAAGTATGGTGTATTTACGGAAATAACCACTCAAAAGTGTTACTCTATTACACGGAATGGCCACTCTGTGAATATACAGTATCTGTAGATTTACCGTAATTCTATTTCCTAGTAAATAGGAAATGTCATTTGATAAATTACAATACGATTCAAAAATATGATTTTATTACAATACCATAAGATATTTCATTATAATTAAAAACTTGAGTAAGAGATAACAAAGGTTGTCAGATCCACAAAGTTTATTTAAAAAAAAACATAATTAACTGTTTTCACTTACCTAAATTATTATTATATAAGTTCCATAACTAAAAATAGTGAATAATCAAAAATGTTCAAATTAACAAATTCTCAATTTTTTATCAATAATTTTATTAATGCTCAGGTTTGCCACCCCCAGGACACCCAGGCCAGCCGCCCCCACAGCCACATGTGAATCCGGCCTTCTTCCAGCAGGGAGGCGGTGGACCGCCTCCAGGCCAAGCAGCAGTGGCTCCAGGACAGGGGCCGCCTCCCGGCTCGCATCCGCCCCCGGGGCCACATGGGCCGCCTCCCGGACCTCATCCGCATGGATATCATCCGCCTCCCCCCGCCCAAAGGGTAGGTGGAAATTTAATTTTTTTTAAAAATTGTTGATTAGGACTTAATCATGTTCTTGGAGGTGGTAGACATGAATGAAGCTAATTTTTATAACATTGATCAGTTATCATCAATAATTTATGATTCTTCTTACAACATTGCTAATTGAAGAATTGTAAAAAAATAGTTATTTATTTATTATTGATCACATTTAAAATGTCAAGGATGAAAAAACAGGCTTTCGTCCAAAACTTCCTCAACTCCAGTTTAGATTAAAAATGTCCAAAGTTTGTTATGCTCCAAATTTTAAATTCACACACACACAATCTTCTCTCAAAAAATCACCACAATAGAAAGATATTAATTTTAAACTACAAAGGTAGATTGTTCTGAATTTTCAATGACATCATTAGTGACAAAAAAATGCAGTATAATTCTAAAAGTCTGCTTTCCGAAACGCGCCGCGCACAGGCTTACAGCGTTCAAAGAATTGAGTTATTATACTTTTAAGTAGTATTTAATCTGGAAGTATTTAAACATTGGAATATTCCTGAATATTTCATAAAAATTTGAAATTCTGAATCAAAATATATATTTTTTTTACGTAGTAAACTTCATGAGCATTATCATGATAATTATTTTGATTGGGATGCGGTTTGTCCCAGTGGTAGAGAGCGTCAAATCGGTGAGATTAGATAAGAGACTTGCCTATGCCACCACTGTCGTACTGTACTGGTGACCGGTTCCTCTGAATTCAATTTATGAGCCTCAAAAATCGCTTCCCGGTGGTTCGGAACCCACCAAAAGCAGTAGGTTCATTCATCTCTCATCATCATCATCCTTCCCATTACCCTCACACAAGCCCAAAAGCCTGTATATCATAAGCCATGTGGGCATCAACCTAATAAAAAAAAATTATATGTTATTACACAAAACACAGGTGATCATACATTTTTCGTGGTAAAAAGAATGCTAAGAAATGAAATTGTAACATCTTGAGGGAAGAAAAGCCCTCAAAGGATCGACCAACTAAAGGACATCCTATGTTTTATCCTATTAGTAGATTGTATTCTTTCTTTCAAATGAATAAATAACACAGCAAGTATCTTGTTGTCTGAAAGTTTATTTCTTTTTGCAGCCTGTATCTCACGTGCCCTACGGTGGAGGACCGCCTCCGGAGCATAGAGGCGTGGTGGTGGGGGAAGTTGCCCCACCAATCAGCGAGCCCGAATTTGAGGAGATTATGGGTCGCAACCGTACCGTGTCCAGTTCAGCTATAGCTAGGGCTGTATCAGATGCTGCTGCCGGTAAGATACTCTGTCATTAGTTACTAATGACATAAGTTGTTCATGACATCATAAGTTGCTCATGACATCATTAGTAGCAGATAAAAACAGGATGATTCTAATCAAACAATTTCATTTAAAATGAATTATTACAGTTTTTGGTCCTATTGAACTCGTGGGTTTTTCAGCAGGTGCCATTTCCATACAAAAATGATTCACAACGTAAAACTAAAATAAAGTATAAATAAAATACAATTAGCTGACTTGTCATGAATTATAAACAATCTGAACAAGAATGAAATAAGAAAAAAATACAATATCGAGAAATCAAAAAATTATAAGGAACATAATGAATAATAATCAAGAAAAATGAAGTAAAGAGGTATTAACCTTAATCATAATAACGAGTTAATAAGAAAGAAAGCGATTAAGAAAGGAATGAAGAAATGTTCAATACTAAATGAATTATGTTATCAGTCGTTGACTGGCGGAAGTATTTTGCAATGAATTTAGTTTTTAACCAGCAGAATAGGCTAATAGCGTTCAAATAATTTAGTCATAATAGTTTAAGTAGGAACTGGCTTCTTTTTTCAGCCGTGCTACTAGATAGCAGCACTACAACGCTGTCAGCTGTAGCCTATATTATAGCTTTGTATTTGTACGCCTATGCGCGGTGCGTTTTGGATAGCACGCCTTGAAATGGATCAACAAACTTTTTGAATGGGTTTCTGAAACTGAAATGAATGAAAGTTTCCTATAAACATTGGTTCTGTAGGCTACTGTATTGTTTTAAGTATCACATATCAATATCATGGTACTGTAATATCATATTATCCAAAAATAAGAAATTCGCCCGCTGGTATCACGTGCCGTGATAATGTGAAATAAAATAAAAAAGAGATAGAGCTGTACGGTAATTGATATTTTATTTCTGGCCATATTTTCAATTATCTGTTTTGCAGGTGAATACGCAAGCGCAATTGAAACATTAGTGACAGCGATCTCACTGATCAAACAGTCGAAGGTAGCCAATGACGACAGGTGTAAGATACTGATCAGCTCCCTCCAGGACACACTGCACGGTGTTGAAGCTAAGAGCTACGGATCTTCTAGGCGAGGTAATTTACAATCGTTTATTCTTATCAGATTGGTTTTGTTGGTCTGAATTTATTCATTTTTTACTCATCAATATTCCATTACCAATCTTCAATTAATTCATTCTCTTCATTACACTCAAAGCCCTCTTCACACAGTGGATCTCTGATTCGCAGTAGTGATACAAAGTCCAAAATTAATACAGGAAGGAAGCTCGTTGATACGAGACATTTGCAATACTCGTGGACCGCCTCTATGTTGGAAATAAGCTGATTCTATTTCTACCAATAATAATCATACGGATATTCTTTTCTCATATCACATATATTGTAACTGAAGACACAGTGTCAGGTGAGATTTGTGATATTTGTACATTTAATAAAATAGCACAAAATTGTCTATATCACAGAAAATTTTATTGGGTACAAACAATTGATAGTTCCAAAAAAAAGTGTTCTGTGATATAGACAATATTGTGCTATTTTATTATATTGTAACTCTTGTTATCGGTCGAATCAAGAGAATAATTTCGCGATCTGTTTGTTCCAGAGCGATCAAGATCACGTGACCGCGAGCGCAGCCATCGCAGACGCGATCGCCGCGACAGATCGCGTTCCAGAGAGTACCGCGACAGGAGTCGCGAGCGTGACCGCGACCGTGATCGCGATAGGGAACGCGAACGTGAGAAGGACAGGTCAGTTAGAATTCAATATTGACTTAATTTATTGGTTTCTACGTGGGATGATAATATTTTTGTTGTAGTATAACTTGTGTGATCTTTGTTAATCTGATTTTTTTTAACATATTTTGTTACCTAATTAATTATTATAAATGAATTATTAGGCTCCTTCCACTTGAGTGTATTGTATTATGTATCGAGCCTCTTGTTATCCTAAATGTTGAATATGATCTTGGATATTGAACATAATTATGATATTATAAAGATGAATTTCAAAACACGATGCTTGATACATGATATAATACACCAATGTGATGGTAGCTTTAATATAGTCTGTCCGAGCAAAGAAGACCCTCTTTGAAAGAGGCCAGATGCTCTGTCCTTTACTAATCTCCCACTACCTGTGCGCAGAGCGCTCTTACGCACTTAACTTCACTCCTCATTCCATTGATGCTATGCACTGTGGAAGGGGAAATCGTTTCCTTTACTATCATGTAAAATCTCGCAGACTATAGATGGATTATAATTCTGTTTCTTCTTAGTCATTTGCCTGGTCAATAATATTCATGTCATGGGTATAAAAGGGATTAGATAGTATGGAATTAGTATTAATTGTAGGAAGAAGCTATAATTCGTTCATGAATGTTACCTTCTTTGTTTACTTGATAATTTTTGTTATGAATGTCTTGTACTTGGGAGTTTGGGACTTGAAATAATTTTCTATGCATTATTGTTGATATGGCTGCCACCAAAATGTTGGGCGGTTTCGTCTGATTCTTGTGCGCTCCAACAGCCGATGTTTTCAATTAGAGTTGTCATTAAACTACACCTAGATTATGCTTTTGAGATCAAAAGAGGCAATAGATGTTTTACATTAGCTGTTAGTAGGTTACATCACGTACAAGAAGCAGACAAAATCACCTAACATTTTGGCGACACCTATATTAATTTATTAAGATAATTTCCCAGTTGCACAAAGGTTCCGTTTGTTAAGTCTGATCTTAATCTCCAATTAAATCTACTAGCTAGTATAGTCCGTCCAAGCAAAGAAGAAATTCTGGCAAGATGGGAAAATGACTCCAGCTCGATTAGTATTGGTTCAAAAATTATTAACTTGGTCTCAAATTGTAGATCATAATGATTTCTACAATTTGAGACCAAGTTAATAATTTTTTAACCATTATTGACCGAGCTGGCGTTTTTCCCATCTCGCCAGAATTTCTTCTTTGCTTGCACAGACTATACAATTGAATTACTCTTGTAAGATTAATATCTTTTTCAATTGATTGAAGAAATTTATGTATAGTTCATATGATTAATTGAAGATTAGCTCTAATAGACTTTAGTGCAACAGTGGCCCTTGGTTTATGTAGTGGTGATGTGTTGTAGGTACTATGCTGAAGCTTATGTGCGAGATCGCTCCAGAAGCAGGGATAGGGAACGCGAAAGAGAATACAGAGAGAGAAGTCGAGAGGACAGGTGAGTTGAGAGAGAGAGAGAGAACTGTTAATGAAAATTGGGGAAAATTATGAAAAAGCGTTAGACTAAAATCCTAAGAACTCACATGCCGTAGTGAACTAACCAATTCAATGAAAGAATTTGATACGGTGTAATCGCAAACACGTTTTTTGAAGCAACTTGAAGCATGGCACGCTAAAAAAATTGGCGGTTGGCGAATGCCATTTTGTAAAATTCGAAGCTGAATTGGTGTATTCACTGATGATAATAATAATAATTATCATTGTTATTAGAAAAATTCATGAATGCGCTTCAAGTTGAAGACTAATTACAAAAAGCTATAATAATATTGAAACGAGTTTGCACTACAGTTTGCTTTATTTGTCAATGCTTTTAGAATTGGGAAGTAACTTTTGTTGAAGATTATTGTGAATTATTTGACAATCAGTCTATCATTTCACTATGACTTGGTACATCACACGCACATTCCTGTAAATGTTGGTTCTATTTTCCCACTTTTGTGTTCATTTGCACAAGTTCACTTATTTCTCTATTCCTTTTGATTCATTCTTTTGTGGGTGTAGTTAGCGATAATGTATGAAGTATTGAATAATATTTGAAAATATAAACAACTGATCGCTAAGAGAAATTTGAAAGGGGCTAAGTAAAACACTCGCTTCTGCTTAACGTGTATGTATGTTTGCTTTGGTATGCATGATTTATAGAATATATTTACATATTCTTCTAAATTTATGGTCTCAAATTAAATGAATCTGTGTGTTCACGATGAATGTTTCATCCAATTCTATTCAATAAAATAAAATGAGGTTTTTGCAACTGGTATTTTATATGATGAAAAATTCAGTGTGTGAGTGAGAGAAGTAAATATTATGTGAATATTCAGAAAAGTATATGAAACCGACCGATTGTAAGTCTAGGCCCTGGAAAGATCTTGCTAAACAATTCATTTCGATTTTAATTCTTATAGTCCACATTTGGACTTTGATTAAGATATTATTGAGTAGAAGCGTGGATGCATTTGTTCACAGCCGAATTTAGTAGAAAGTCAACTAGAGTCGGCTTTGAATTGATTCAATGCTAAAGTCTGTCAACATATTGATGAATCGACTTTCAATCGTGTGTGGACCTACTTCATCATTGAATCTAATGCATTTACGCTTCTACTTCATGAAGACGACTTGAGGCCTCTTCATACATCGGATTTTTTATAGGCAGTATTGATACAAAAGTCCAAAGTTGATACACAATCGTACAGAAAGGAAGCTCATTGACACAAAATATTTGTCAAGTGAGGTTGGCTCATTTAAATTTGCCGAAAATCGGAGGAAAATGACTGATGGCTCTTTGAAACTTGGGGCTTTATCATTATTTTCATTAATAATTGAACTTGAAAAATACCTAAATTATGTTTGAATGTTCTCAAAAAGTTCCAATCATTGAAAGATAGAATTGGCATATTTCCAGTCATGCAGCGATCCATGAGCATTGCAAATGTCTCGTATCAACGAGCTTCCTTCGTATATCATTTTTGGACTCTGTATCACTACTGCGTATCAGAAATCTGCCGTGTAAAGAGACCTTTATTGAGCCCTTGATTTAGCGCTAGCTAAGAAGACATGCCGGCAGCGTGTCTTCTCAATTTGTGCCTGACTTATCAGCATTTAATCAATTGGTAATGAAAATGAATTGGCATTCAAAAAATTCCAGCATACAAGCAATTGGGAATTTTTGTGGGATCTTACGGTGTTGGGTTTTGTCGAAGATACATATTCTGAGTGTGTTTTGTTTTCTTCGCAGGGTCTGGGTACCCGACAATGGTGTTGTCAGTAGTAGTCGATCCGAGTATTCGGAAAGGTATGTGCACTGCTCCATAACAGTATGTTGAAAAAAATACCGCAAACTGCCATTTAAAGTTGCTCTGTTCCCTTCTTCCCATGTAATTATTCTAATAAGTTCTTGGTGTAAGGGTGCGTCCAGAATGCGCGCCGATTCTGAATCTGAATCGGAATTAGATTAGTCTATCAGGTGAGAAAGTGGTAGTGGTATAGTTTGTCTAAGCAAAGAAGACATTATGGTAAGATGGGAAAATGACTCCAGTCGGTCAATATTATTTTAAAATCTATAAATTTGGTCTCAAATTGTTGATTAGAATGTTTCCTACAATTTGAGACCAAATTTATAATTTTTGGTCCAATATGAACCAAGCTGGAGTCATTTTCTCATCTTGCCAGAGGGTCTTCTTTGCTTGGACAGACTATACCGGCACTCTCGCACCACTATCACCCTCCTACGTCAGAGAAAAATCTGATTCAGAATCGGAATCTGAATCTGCATGCACTTTGGACGAATCTCTATGTTCACGGTTTGATTTCCGTCCAAGAAGATACAAAATGCACGGTTTTGTTTCCTTTCAAGGAGATACAACATTTAATATGATACACAAGATGAGAAATAGATACTTCGGTATTTTTACATTACTAGCACAATAATGTACCCAATGAAGATGAACTTCTCTTTTCTTGTTTACATTACAAGTAATAATAAATTTCTCAACTTGGTGTTTTTCAACTAAATTAAGTTGGATTTTTCTTAACTTGGTGTTTCTCAACTAAATTTAGTTGGATCAAATTACTTAGTGAAGGTGTGCTTTTTGAAACTTCGGAAAGCATCCCTTAAGGTATAGTCTGTTCAAGCAAAGAAGACATTCTGGCAAGATAGGAGAATGAATGTAGCTCGGTCAATATTGGTTCAAAAATTATAAGTTTGGTTTCAAATTGTAGAGCAAAATGTTTTCTACAACTTGAGACCAATTTATAATTTTTTAACCAATATTGACCGAGCTACACTCATTCTCCTATCTTGCCAGAATGTCTTCTTTGCTTGTAGAAACTATTGAATCGAATGGATTAAATAATTATTATGTATTGAATCTATTCCGGTGATTGAGTAACTAAGCATTAATGTATCTGGAAAGAAATTGAACCGTGATTCTAATTGGTGTGAAAGTTTAGATATAAATTTTCTTTGGTGAAAACAGTATTTAAGGGTAACAACGTAGTAATATTTCTGCTTGTTTTAGTTGATTTCACACGTGTGAATAATGTTGCAATAATATTCACTCTTGTTGTTGTATTATAGTTTTGTTTTAGAGTAGGCTAATCAAGCATTGATCTGTGAGGATAGATTTTAGAGTATTACATTATCATAGTTGCCAATTTTCATACAACTTTCAATTTCTTATAATAATTGAATTGGTTCTATTCTCAGTTGGCTACATGTAATTTTAAACTCGAAGTATCATTAAAAAATAAATGAAAATCAAAAACCCTTTTAAAAAACTTAATGTGCCGAAACATGTCTGTGTTTTAATAATTTTAAAGTTTTTTAAAAGGGTGTTTGATTTTCATTTATTTTTCAATTATTTTAAACAGCCCTAAGTTTTAAAGCTCAGTTTTCGAAGTATCATTATTACAATTCTTCCAGGTTTTAATAATTAATCTCCGCACATAGTCCTAATGTCTAATATCTTATTATCTAAAATATTATCCAACTTATAATCATAGAAGATTTACTTTAATTTCTGCTTGTAAATATTTTACTCTGAACTATTTTACACGATACTGCAGTCAAAATTTTTGAATATTATTTAAGATATAAACCATTACTCACCTGTGAAGCGCTTTCGGATTTTACTCCGTAAAATCTAATTTACGGGTTAAATCCGGAAGCGCTCCACACGTGAAAAGTAGTTTATATTTAAAATTTTTGACTGCAGTGTCGTGTAAAATAGTTCTGAGTAATCTTTTGAAATGTTAGAAAATTAGGTTGATGTGGTGACTCTTTTCTGAATCGCCTTGTAGTATTTGTATATGCTTTCATTATGTGTGGAGTGGTTTGTAATCAATGTATTTTTGGTGATTGGGGGATTAAATAATTTACTTATTCTGTTGCTTGAAATGTATGAAGAAGAATATTTTCAGTGTAATTTTTTCAACAACTTTGCTTATTGATAAGTAATTTTTCAATTTTGTGTATTTGTATATTTTTACAAGTGTTCTCTGTTATGTGATCTATGTTGCTTGAATTGTATGCACAATTATATTTTCAGTGTCAACTTTTCAATCATTTCACTTATTTATTAGTGAATTGGCGATTTTGTGTGTCTTCTGGTGGTTTAATGAGTTTTTTGTCTTGTTTAGCTCCTCGCGCCAAGCCGTACGCGTCAGAGTGAAAACTTCTCCTGAGCCAGTGGACCCTGCTGCTGTGGTCACCTCTAAGACAAGGTCAGTTGATAAATTATCTGAATAAAGTTTTTTTTATCGTTAAATTTACTTGTTGAGTAGTTGTGTAGGTGATATTGTAGTAGTTATCCTTTTACATTAGATTAAGTTTACTTTCGAGATAATAGATTCAATTAGGAACTTTAATGAACAAATATTCACTTGAAATCACAAACCAGAGCAAAGCTCTAGTGATGTGTGGAATGTATAACTATTCTAAATATAAGAAACAAAGAAAAACAATGAAAGTGTTTCATGTTACCACATCGTCATAGATACCCTATCTATCATATATGTTGTATTTTTATTTTATTTCATCATGTTCTCCATGTGTTCCTCCAGGTATTACGATGAAAGGTACAGAGAGCGTGACCGCGAGCGCGAGAGAGAGCGCGAACGCGAGCGTGAGCCGAGTCGCCGCGATCCCGAACGCGAGAGGGAGCGTGAGAGAGAACGCGAGCGGCGCGAGGAGAGGGGCGAGTCTTCGCATCGTAGCACTCGCCATTGAGTCAGAGTGGGAAGAATAATAGAGGTGAGAGAAATTTGATTTTTCAAGAGATTTAGTCTTGTTAGAGAGGGTATTGGTGTCTATTCCTTAATGTTAATTTCATTTAGATGGTTTCATAATCATTTTGTAGGATACAGTTGGTTCACTTTGTATCTTTTATAATTCTTATTTATATTGATTTGCAAGATACAGTTGTCTTACTCTGTATCTTGTATAATTGTCATTCATGAATTCATTTATATTGATTTGCAAAATACAGTGGGCGTAATCTGTATCTTGTATAATTCTCAATTCTCTTTTATAAATTTATTTATTTGTGCAAGGTACAGTTGGCTTACTCTGTATCTTGTATAATTCTCATTTATATTTGCAAGATACAGTTGGCGTACTATCTATCTTGTATAATTCTCATTCATAAATCTAATTCATTTATATTGATTTGCAAGATACAGTTGGCTTACTCTGTATTTTGTATAAATTTCATCTTGATAGCGTATTCAATCTTGATCGATTGAAATGTGCTTTATCAATATAATAACGTTGGGTTCAATGTTTTAATTTTTTTTAATTCTCTTGAAATATTTGAATTCATCGTTGAAATTTTCTGCATTTGATTATTTATTAATTTTTTTAAATATCTTTTATTCAAGTTATTTTTTTAAAGAATTTGATCTCAAAGAGACGTCTTATCCTCTGTAATTGTCCATTATTAAATTTTAATTTGATAAAATATTATAGGCTACTATTAAATTGCTGATGAAAATAAAATTTCATTATTTTATTCCAATACCGTACACTAAAATGTTACTACTCTGTAAACAATCTCAAACTGTTTAAAATGGTGATTTTAAACTGTATAGGTTTCAAAACTAATTATTCTGGAAAGAAACATTTTGTTTTATCAAGAAATATTTTCAGTGTTTCTTTTTTAATATTGTGTTTTTTTGCAAAAACATAAAACAAAACTTGTATTAGTATCTTTATCAGTTATTGTCACATCTTGAAGTGAAAATAGTGTCATACTATTCAAATCATTTTATAATGAAATCTTGTTCCCTAATATTTTTTGTGATCAACATTTGAGTTTGAGACCCTTCTGTTTTCCTTTATTATAATAATTGCTGAAATGTAGTTTTTCATAACTAAATCGCAGAAGGAACTGTGTTATATTGGAAATTTGATCTTAAATCCCGTAAATAAAATACGTAAAACAGTATTTAATTCCATGCAATCATGCTAGAAAATTGTTAATCAAAATCGCTACTTACTTAAATATTCCTTTGTGATATTTAATTTTATATAGCTTCATAATATTTATAGCATATAAATATTCAGTCTAGATTTTGTTGTATAAATTGTAATGTAAAATATATTGGGGTAAACCCTTATTTCCTCCGACCAATAAACAGATGATACATTATAATATAACTACAAAAACCTTTTTTATACTTTTATGAAACCGTTTATACTTTTATGCTAATCTTCAGTTATAATTATCCGAATTGAAAACTTATTGAATCAATGGAAGAAATCATGCTACAATCATGATTAAATTCATGTATTGAATACATCCTAGCTGGATACAATGTTATACTTGATAGAATCATATGCTGATAGAATAGAGTAGTAAATACGTATTATGCTCTTAGATTGTGTTATAACCGAATTTCAATTGCTTTTCTAACAGTTGAGCTTAAGCCAACCTAATTCATTACAATTTATTCTTGTCAGACTTGATTTGTTTGTGTTCCTATAAAACCAACTTCTAACTACATATCTCTATGATTTACCTTGATTTGACCATTTTCGTAACTGAAGCCTTTTTGCACAAATTGATTGCACAAAAGTTATGTAGCTAGTTTCACACCTGAAAACAAAGGTACATTTTTTCTGATTCAAATAAACATGTTAAACGAAATTATTGGTAATGAATATTGACTAAATCGGTTTAAAACATACTTGAATATTGTAATATGAATCTATTCTATTCTTGAAATGCTAATATGGTGACTACACAGTTCAATTTACTTCCAAGAAAATACCCAAGATTATACAAGCTACTTTATTTTATATCAGTTAAGACCTATCATTAAATATACAAAATCCTACTAACTTTGATTGTTTCATACAAAGCGTATCGTATAATATTGTGTATCGTATTTTCTTGAATGTATCACCTTGAAAGTAAATTGAATACTGTACACAACTCTCAATTTTTAATTTGATTAACTCTTCAGTTTTGTATTTTTCATTCATAATGTTATTGAAAAAGCAATATTCTGTCACTGATATGATTTATTCATTTATTACATGTCAAATCTTGAAAAACCTATTGCATTTGTAAAATAGGTATGCTATTCAGTGATAAAGGTAAGGTCTGTCCAAGCAAAGAACACATTCTGGCAAGATGAGAAATTTACACTTTTGTCAGAGATGTTTTCTCTTACCTAAAAGATGAGAAATTACTCCACCTCTCTCAATATTGGTCCAAAAAGTATATATTTGGTCTCAAATTCTAGATCAGAATATTTTATGCAATGTGAGACTAATGCCCGGTTTTTCCACTCAAAGTTGAGAAACCCTCAAATTTTGATGAACAGCTGACATTTTCTATGATAAGTATAGGAAATGTAGTAGTGTAGTAAACTTGAGGGTCCCTCAAATTTGAGTGTGCTTGGAAAAACCGGGCATGAATTTATAATTTTTGAATCAGTATTGATCGAGCTGGAGTCATTTTCCCATCTTACCAGAATGACTTTGCTTGGGCAGACCATATCACTATCATATGACCTCTATTAAGGTTCTGGTAAATTGTAAAAATCTATCAATTGTGGCAGAATCATTAATCATTCAATGTGTTGTGTTCATTGTATTTCTATTGAATTTTTTTGATAGCATGTTAAATGTTATTCTGAACTATGAAGTCCTCAGGAAGATCATGAGAAGCCAATGAAAATCATTTCGCTGAAAGAGCTCATTCATCCTTCTCTTTTTCTTCTTCATCTTCTGCTTCTTGTCATTCTCCTCCACTTCTTACAGATTTTGGACGAATCTTCTTGGCTGCTTCCGAAAATTCGTAAATATTTTATGTTTTTTGTAGTTTAATGATTGAAAACAACTTTTACCATCATTGTACCTAGAATAGGATCCTTGTTGATGTATTTTTCTATTATTAATTGGTATTTTCTCTATTTTTATGTGTTTTTCTTGTTGTATTGTTCGAATGTTAGATAATTACGAATGAATGATGAATGTGGTATTGTTTGAATGTGAGATAATTGAGAACGTGGTATATTCTGTCAAAGCAAATAAGACATTTCGGCATGATGGGAAATCGACTCCAGCTCGGTCAATATTGTTTAAAAATTATAAATTTGGTCTAAAATTTTAGATCAGAATGTTTCCTACAATTTGAGATCAAATTTATAATTTCTCAATCATTATTGACCGAGCTAGAGTCGACACCCTGATCTACAATTTGAGGCTGAATTTATAATTTTTGGTGAAATAAAAACACATAGATTTTGTCAATTTTCTACACTGTTTACAATGTAAAATCTATGTGTTTTTATTTTATCATGGAACGTTTCTACAATATCGATCACAACTCAGTTGAATCTATTATATTTGAACCTATACTATCCGAGCTGGAGTCGTTCTCCCATCTTGCTAGAATGTCTTCTTTGCTTGGACAGACTGTTATACGAGTGAGTGAGTGATAGTGGTTCAGTGTTTAGTCTAAGGGCACGGCCACATGGGCAGCTTTTTGCTGCAAATTTTGTCAACACCTGTGAAGATGTTCCCGACTTGTTCAAATTTTAATAAAAATCATGCAATAGTATAGTTCTAAATTTGAGTAATTTTGTACAATCAAAAGAAATTTTCATCCCTTCTCAATTTTAAAATAATAATGATAGAAATTCTTTTTGTGCAGATTCCAATTGAAATTACGCCATAATTTAGTACTGAATTTTGTATCAATTGAACAACCAAACAAAAAATTTCTACCCCTTCCCGTTTTAGGGTAGAAGTGATTGAAAAGGGGTGACTGGTGAATGAAAAAACTCTTTTGATTGTACAAAATCACTCGAATTTAGAACTATATTATTGCATGATTTTTATCAAAATTTGAACGAGTTGGGAACATCTTCACAGGTGTTGGCAAAATTTGCAGCGAAAAGCTGCCCATGTGGCCGTGCCCTAAGAGCTAGTTTCATAAAATAAAGTGTATGGATTCTGTTCAGAAGATATTGAATTTTATCTATCCAAAAGAATCTTCACGGATTGAAGAATTATAATTGGAATAATTATTAGGTTATTGCAATTTACCGTCTTTAAACTATGGGCAATATTTGCTGTAGCAGAAGTCCTTTGTTCTATTTTTATAATTATCTGTGATTGGGGAAATTCTAATTAATTAGTGAAATTATCTTCAGTAAAGTTGGCGTCTAGTGGAGTATATTTCTTGGAAATTTAGGACTCCTGTAAAACATGACGAAGACTTTCACACTAGACGTGAATAGCGCTATTATATAATAAGAGTCTTGTTAGTATCACCCTTTTTACTGTGATACCTAAATCATTAATTCCCATAAAATTTTTCCTGTTAATGTAACAGATTTCGGTAAATAATTGATAATTATTAGTTTTATTTTAGTAGAGATGAATAATTGAATTTTCGTAGTTTTAGCAAAGCAACTTTACTCACCCATAAATATCTCAAATAACAATGACACTAAAATGATGTCTGGAAGAAATATAAATAAAATTATTATATTTTCTAGTTAACTATTTTACTCTTCTCTATTCTACTCTCTACAAATAAAATAAGTCATGAAAGGAATTAATGAAAAAGTGTCATTTCCATACTGTGGCTCTCATGTGGCATCCTAAATTCATCCATGAGCCATAAAGTTGAAAAAAAACTTTCAATAAAATCCTTTGAACAATAAAAAATTGTTGAACATAATACATTTCATTTGTCAAGAAATAAGCTCTGTATTTAATAGTAATGCTAACTAAATTTTCAGTTTGGTTATTGAATAATAGAATCATCATCCACTTATACCCTTTGCTTAAAATAGTTGATATAAGTCGCAATTGTAACAATAAATAATTGACATTTTCTTCTCAATTCTCATAACTTTCACATCAATAATGCCACACTGATAAAACACTAATTTTATTCTTTCAAAAGCGGCGTGGCTCAATTTCATTTCAAGGAGATGCAGAATATGATAATTGTATCAAAATGAACAATTGTGTTGAAGGGTCATGTGTTCATATTGAAACGTAATGTTTATTGACAATCATTCTATTTGATGCATGTTTATGTTATGAATCTCCTTGTATTGTATAGTCTTGAAAGGAGATGACACACAGCTTTAAACAATAATGTTGCATAGAACATGAGTAAATTGTTCTACCAGTAATTAAAACACTATAAATTGTTTACCAAACAATTTTCATGTATTAATTAATTGTGCACAATATTATGATTATTGATATTTACTAAAGCTTTGACAAATTAGGTTTTACAGGTTTCTTGACATAAAATGAATCAGGAAACTGTTGTAATATTATAACAAATCAGAAAACTGAAAAATGAATTATTCTCATCATCATATTTTACTTGATCATAAATATTTATAATATAATTGTCTTGAGCTTGAAGCAATTGATTGACCAACTGTAAAATCAAGCTCATAAATTTGTAAAATAGCATTCAATAACTTAGCAATAAAACCTATAATAAATTATTTTCTCATTGTTGGCCTGTTCCATTTAAAGTCCAAAATTTGATGTTGGCAAATGGTGGGAATCAAGTTATTACAAGAAGGTTGTTCCATAACTGACTGATATTGGGCAAAATTAAAAACGGGTGGGGAGACTAGAATTTGACGTAGTTCAGATCAGAAATACAGTACTAAATTACAGTACCATGCGCATGCACCAATATTTTCAGCAAAAAGTATCATGTGTTGTTGATCTGAACTAAATCACTTTCTGGCTCCACCACCACTTTTCTAGTTCCTTCAAATCGGAATAACCTTTCTGTTCAAATAACCTCGGTGGGAAGGTATAGAGCAAGGTCCAAGCAAAGAAGACCCTCTGGCAAGATGAGAATATGACTCCTGCTCGGTGAATATTGGTTCAAAAAATATCGATTTGGTCTCAAATTGTAGATCAGAATGTTTCCTACAATTGAGACCAAATCAATAATTTTCGAACCAATATTGACCGAGCTGGATTCATTTTCTCATCTTGCCAGAGGGTCTTCTTTGCTTGGACAGACTTAAACTTGCTGTAGTAGTTTCATAGCAACAATACAATCCCAATATTCTTTCAACTTTCTAAGACAACATTTATGTGTGTATTCTGTAACATTTCATTGTTTTTAAATTTTCCTATATCAATAATTTTTGAATTACTTGAACCTTTAACATAAATTTCCATCCAATAAAATATGCTTGGATGACTTGATAATAATGACTTTATGGCTATACAATAATGGCTTTGAAGGCTAATGTGTAGGTACAGTTATTAATTTGCCGAAAGTTATTTGAATTGTAAAATGTATATTCAGCTTAATGGATTTGAAAGCCTGGTTCTTGATTTATTTAATTTGTCTGGTAAACTGTACAAAACTGTTGGAACTATAGTCTGGTCGAGCAAAGAAGACATTCTGGCAAGATGGAAAAATGACTAGCTCGGTCAATATTGGTTCATAAAATATTAATTTGGTTTCAAATTCTAGAAAACAATCTTCTCTACAATTTGAGACTAAATTCATAATATTTGAACCAATATTGACCGAGCTGGAGTCATTTTTCCATCTTGTCAGAATGTCTTCTTTGCTCGACAAGACTATTCTAAAACTGTTTATTCATAGTTCAATCATCCCTTTCAAGAATTTACGCAAGATGATACATGTGGAAATAAAACTTGAAACGTCTTGTATCATCATTGGAATTTATATTTGTTTTTGATTGTTTTATTTGATACATGTATCATATTGTGTATATTCTTGAAAAGAAATTGTGCCGTGGAAACACTTTATTATAAACCGGGCATGAATATCTTCTTCAATAATTGCATGCTTTAGTCATAAAAATATTTCAATTAAGTTTGAGTTTTCAACTGTACAATTTCTAAGGATCTCGTTTAAGGTTAATGATGGTTATTAGTTGTTGAAATCATTTTTTATATGTCTATAATTATATCAATTATGTGTAAAATGTTAAATTTTGACTTTTCTCTATGTTCCCAGGATTGACAGTTGTCTTCTCTACAAAATCATTTTCTATTGTTAAACAGGAAAAAGAAGATTGTTCTTTATTTGTAATGACTAGTTTCAAGTTGAATATTGTAAATGAATGTAGTTTTCATTGGTTTAAGACTCTGCAAAAAAGGTAAAACTGAGCTTTTATCGTGTTTGTTTATTATCTACCCTTGTCTGTCATCAAGTTTAATTTTGTAATCTTTGTCAAGATTTGTATCTTTGTATTTGTCGATATTGGAGTCATTTGATATTCTACTCGTTATTCACAATTAAGTCCTTATTTCTGAATCAGTTTATCAGTAATATCGTTATTTCCATTAACTTATTCCAATTTTGAAAAAGTTTTGATAGTCTGATTGCATAGTTGTAAGTAAATTTCAACCATTCTAGATGTTAATCTTGAACGTATGTATTCGAATTTTTGAAAAATGAACTTTTTAAATGTTACTAGTTCAATACTTGAGTACTACTAGTACCTCAAGTAGTCTAGCAAGTTGAATTGCTAGTTAAGTTTCTGTCTAAACGTGAATAGAAATCTCACAAAATTATAGATGTTCATGAGAATCCTAGTACAGTATTTTGAGATCCAAATATTTATATTTTAATAGTAACTTAATAAAATAGAGAATGAACTATCTTGTAGCTAAGGCACCTGAATTACAAATTAATTTTTATTATTGCACTTCTTAGCTTTTTACAATGTTTGAATATTTAATTCTACCATGTTAATAATTGATATATCTCAATGCATAAGTTTTAATACATTTGAACATTGTAAAAAGCCACAATGATAATACTAATTTGAGTTCAGATTCTCAAGCAATTTGAAGCAGATGTAATATCTTAGGTAGTTGAGACTTCGTGTTTTATGATTGTTTGAATAATAGTTAGCACTAAAATAATTCATAATACATTGAAAACTAGAACTCAATGTTTTTTAGTTCTATTTAATTTGTTGTGCTTCGACAAACCGAGGGAGTATCTTGTGCTTTCCTGCATATTACATATAATATAATCTTAGTTGAAAGTATAAAGTTGATGATACACTTCAGAAATTTCGTGATGAATTTTGCAAAAAAGAGATTGCAAATGAATTTAAAAAATATATATATATTCGTGAAAGTACATGACTCAATGTTTTGATTTGTAGAGATTTATTGTTGTAAGTGAGAGTAGTTCAAATGATTCAATGGTTTGTAACAAGTTACTAGAAATTCAACATTAAAATACAAACTATTATTACTAGTATTTTTTCTAGTATCCATATCTTTTGCACTAATATTTACTCTACATTCCCCAATATTTCATTTTTTTATTATTATCATCAATTGTTACTTTATTCCTATATTAATATCACTTGATGACAGACTTTAGAATTAAGACTTTGATTTACCATATAATCAGTTGAATAAGTATCGTGTAATTTGTGTGTCTATTAATAATAACAGATACTTGTAAAAATTATGTGTGTTTTCAATATTATCCTCCTTGTTTTCTATGTCTATTTCTTACTTATTGTTAATTGCTTTTATTTTTAAGATTAGAATAGTTGAAGTATTAATTTCATGGTCTTTAGTAAATAATATAATATTTTTTAAATAAACTAAACATTATACAATAATAAATTGCTACTAAGATATTTCACTACTAACAAAAGTAATATTATGTCCTGTAATGTTAGTACACATACATAAACACATAAACATGAAACTTAACGTACATAAGTATAATAACGTTTGTAAACCTTGTATAGGCCTTAACTTTTACTATACTTGAATTTTAAACTAAGCGATTTGCGGGATACTCTAATGAGGTTGCAATTTCAAATTGAAGCTTGCTCTTATTGCAAGATGTTGAGCATTTTGAATTTTATTTAGTGGGTTCAGCTCTACAAAACTATACATACTGTTTTGTAAAGTCAAACTAATTTACATTTGAACATCTCACATTAATTTGATGATATTAATATTATGTATTTGTAATAGTAAATGTCCTATAATGTATTAAAAAAGATACGATAACAGACTAGATAAAAAACAAACTATAAAAATATTGGAGACTAACTCGATTTCTCTTGAAAATCTAGTTCTTCAAAAGAAATTTTAAGATAATTATTTTCCAGTTAATTCAATATTTAAAGATAATTTAGAGTGGAAGCGAATTCAAGATATAACATCCAACACTACAGTTTACTTTCTCGCTTTAAAATTGTTAATCCTTGAAATTTTTAGTCATTCTCCATCTTTGATAATTAACAAAACGATGCGATTGACATCGAATATTCTTATATATAAGTATTAGACTTAAATGTGTTCCATAATAATTTTTCGAAATTAATTTTCACGTCGAATTCAACTTTAAAATTGCAAAGCATCAACTTTTTAAAATAATATTAAGTTCTTTAAAAACGAATGTCCATTAAAAATGAAACTTCTAGATTGCAAAGCTTCAATTTTTAAAGATAGGTACAATCTTTTATACATGTATTACTTTCTAGTAGGCCTAGTATCTAATAAGAATATTACTATTCGAATTGAATCAATTTTATGGACTTGAATCTTAGTCCTTGTTATTAAACCTCTGTCTATTAAGTTACCAGAACTTAAACTTCTATTATGGAATTTTTTGCTGCAAACAAAAAATTCATTTTAGTGTGTTGATCAATGTTGAGTAATTGAGTTTCATTCAAGGTACAACATTATAAAAAATGATTCTGTTTGATTTAAACTTATAGAATTATATGATTCTAAAAAAACTCAACGATATTCAGTGAATAGCACTGGCGGCTCGTGCTCACGAAACCGGTGAAGTGCCCGTATCTTTTACTGAACAGCACTTCACCTGTTTCGTGGGCACGAGCCGCCAGTGGTGAACAGTAACTAGCTGAAAGAAAAAAAAGCTTTTTATATTTAATACCGATTTCAATATCACATCCTATTACGAGTACATTAGTAAACATTTTAGTACGAGTACAATATTAACAACTTGGATTAAGGCTGTGATATATTTTGCTTTTAAATTCAATTAGAGTTTTGTTATGTATCAATAAAATGAATACGGAAAATTAAATTCAAGTCTTCAGATATCTTTAGCTGGAAGAATTTGAACCGGATTAACGAAATCTATTCTGTGTTTAAATTAGTATTATTTCTATACTTTTGGGTGAAGCGTTTCCTTGAAATAATTTTAATGCTCTTCCTTGTAAGTTTTCTCACGAAAATAGACTTGGGTTCAATGAAACAGAAATCCACTTTGATATGAGTATTTTTTATTGTTATGTAACAAATGGCTTACAATATAGGAAACCTAGAAGCCTGTTTCATAGAATTATTGGAGTCTTGTAAAACAGGAAAAGGACGAACACACACTGTAAATTAACAGCAAGGCCTACTTAATTTGGTATTTGAACTACTTTGTAGTCTAATTCAACTAATTAGTAGAATTGGGTCACTGAGTTTTGAGCTTTTATCTGGTTTACAAGAATATTATTTTTGAAACAGGCCTCAGTTCTGTTCTATTGACAAACAATGAGCTTATAATCTACTTTTGAATTAATTGTGAATTCAATTCTTTCATCAATGTAGGATTTGAACAGTATTTTTATATATTTTATTAATGGAAATACAATAAACAGAACCGTTTTCCCACTACTTGTTTGTTTTCTAGGAATAGAGGTAATCCCCGATTATTGATCAGTGTTCTGAATTTAATTTTTAATCTATAAGTTCTAGTATAAGTTTAAGTTTCTTCCATAGCAAGCTTAAATTTATTATTTATAAATATAATCCAAATCGAGGTCTATGGTGTTATTCTAGAATTAAAATAATCTCAAATTTATGTTGATCATTACTGGTAACTGCAGTGCTTTTTGTGTTTATTTCCATAAATTATTCTTCAATTTTTAACCAGGCTCTCTTTTGTGGGGTCATCTCTGTCAAAGGTCTTGATTATTTTATAGCTCTATAAAACTCATCAGGGATTTATCGTCATATCTATGTCAAATTGTGCTTTATAGAGGTAGGTACATTTCTTGTAATAATATTATTTTAGTCACAGTGTTTTAAGTTAGCTTTAGCACTAGTAATAAACATGTAATATCAATCAATGTGTGTAATATACTTTCGAGAAAACAATCATTAAATCATATAATTATTATTTTAATCACTAATATTATTCAATAAATTTAGGCCCGTAATCCGTAATATCAATAGCATTAAAATCCAAAAATAAATTAATCGAGGGTTGAATCCAGCCCATGGTTGAACTACTATCAATGTTTTCAAATAATGTAGATCTCAGTATAAAATTATTTTAAAAAGGTACTGAGATCTACATTGTTTAAAAACTTTGATGAGTACAGTAGCCTCAAGAAAAAAGAAATATTATAATAGTAAAGTTATTCCTGATTTATGTAAAATATTAAAGTTTGAGAAATTCAATGTGTTATAGATCTTTGTAGGCATTTATAGGCGATTTGTCTCCAAGATCATCTTGGGTTATACATAGCCCAATAATAATATCATTAATCATTATAATAGGTCCTTATTGCTCCTATACAGAAGCTTCTATTTAAAACATTTTTTACAAATTATTGTGATAATTCTCTTCCCATTATTTAAAAATATTATATTTAAATAATTGTTGATGCTCTTTAGCACTTGATAATATTAAACATTGGAGGTCAGTTGTAAGTAATGATGTATTTATTTTATTAAAATAGAAAGTCGGTTATGTTGTTTGCAGTCTCACAATTTACCGCCTATTTTCCAATTATTTTAATATTAAATTTTTATGCACTTTAGCACTGTAGGCCTATGATTGAAAATCAACTCCTTTCAAGCTTTCATTAATATAACTCTGCGTTTTGATATGTACTTTCTTGTTCTATAATGAATTTAAAATCATTTTAGGTATTTGAAGTAGATTTATTCAAACTTTTAACATTGTCAAAAGTTTTTATTTTCAATATTACAGACGTTGTTGAATGAACTCAGAAACGCTATGTTTTTGTAACTGAAATGTCGAATTACTTATGAATTATTACTTTTCTTATCCAACATCATCAAAGTATTGGTATAATCAAATCAATCCTCTCTCGCTCGGAGAGAGCAATTCCTATTGTTCAAATTTAAGTTCAAGTCACGAACACTCAAGACTACTCTTGGATGGGTGACCAGTATCAGGGTGACCAGGTGAAACTCACCCGTAAGGGACTCTCCATCATTAAAAGCGATACAATTTATTTTTAATGCTGGTTTAATAAAATAAATCACTTGGTCTAATAAATAACGCAATTAACAATTATTGTAAAATTCAACTGTTGTATTATATCTCATATACTGACAACAATAAACGTAGGCTACATGTGAATTAAAAGTAATGATATTCTCTCAGCCTATGCGTTCACCACTTGATGTACAATAATGGTTGTATTCAATAGTAAGTTAACAGAGAACATCAGATTCTTATTTGGTTTAGAATGTAAATTAATTTTATAACTTTGCAATCTATTTTTTCCTATGGTTACCAGTAGAGAAGCCATAATTATAAATATGTATAACACGCAGAATAATTGAAGTATTATTATTTGCAACACTTGTAAATGTTCATTCCTGCCCCAGAGCGGGAAATGTATTGCATACATACTGTACTTATTAAAATGAATACAAACTTCGACCGAGTCGAATGTTGAACGTTATTATAATGACCAGAATTTCATAATATGTATTCTGAGAAATGAAAAATGCATTCTTACTATTTAATAAATTATTAGTAGAGATATCAGTAGAATAATCCTGATTATTCGAAAATATGTTGAGCAATTAATTAATTACTAATAGAAATAATTTATTGATAATAATTATTATTATTATTCAATAATCCGTAATAATGTATCATTTAGCTGACATTTTACTATACTTTTTTCACATATCAAGCTACAAGACTTCTATTCTAACGCCATGGAAAATAAATTGTCAATGGATAGGTCTATACTAGCCTATCCGACAATTTTTCTATGTGAAAAAGTTTTCCTATTGTATGTAAGATTATTCATGAAAAAGTCTATGATTGATATATGAAGCATGGATTATTGATTCAATTTTTTAATAAATTTTAGTTTATCAAGGTCACACTTGTAGTCAATTGGTAATTGGTACAGTTATATACAATAATATAAATAAGGTGTGACATTTTAATGTAGAAATATATTAGAGATAATTAATTAGATTTATTGTAGTCATATCAGAATACCTATATATTTCATTGCTTGAATGCCTACTGATGTAAAGTCTTGTAATCCATTTCTTATTTTTGTAATTGTATAAAATCTAAATCTGAAAATTGTTTTTTCAGAGTATTCCAGTGAGGAATGGTTCAGAAAATAACCATGAAAAAGCATTCAGCAAATCCAAATTCGCTCCGGTATCCAGAGTCGTTCAGCAGAAGTTTGAAGATTCTTTGCTCAATGCAAACTATTACACTTACACAAGATGTGTAAAAGATTGTAAGTTTAGAAAGTGTACGAGTGATAATGGTAAGTACAAAGCGCATGTGATGGGTAAGTAAACCATCGGCAATCATCCATGAATTCAAATTCAAATAAAATTTTTATCATAATTTTTAATTTTCAAATTATGCTTTTGCAGCGCTGCAGTTGCCATCCAGCATCCAGCGCATGCGCGTTGAGTAGCTATAGTCTGTCCAAGCAAAGAAGACCCTAATGGCCCAGAAGCCATAAATTCTCAATCAGAACTCACAGTCCCCGAACCAACACTGGCCAAGCCGAAGCCGCCCCCTCCACCCCGCCAGAATTCCCCCCCGGCCGGACAGACCAGCAAGCAAATAATAATCAACCAGTATAGAGGTGACGTGTGGTTAGCACGTTGATCCTCTCAACCATAAGCCAGTCTCAGCAACCAATTTGCGGCGCAGAACACCTCTGATTAACATGCAGTTAATCAGTTAGAGTGTAATGCCACAATTACTATTCCTCCAGAGACGGGAAACGGCTGTCTTTACTAACGACAGCCAATCTCCCAAAGGAGGTAAATATTGGATAAAAAATGTTGATTTGATCTCAAATTGTAGATCAGAATGTTTCCTACGATTAAGACCAAACCAATAATTTTTGAACCAATATTGACCGAGCTGGAGTCATTTTATCATCTTGCCAGAGGGTCTTCTTTGCTTGAACAGACATAGCTACACAATGCGCATGCGCTGAATGGTAACTGCAGCGGCGTGATAAGCAAACTGTACTCAATAAAAAAACACACCTCGTACATACAAAAAGTCGCAATTAACTTGAATAAGATTGAATAGTGTATAGTTGGTACCATACTAAAATTTTCGGTGGTTTCACCTGTTCCTTGTTCGCTTCAATTAATGGTTAGTTATAACCAGGTGGCAGGAGTACATTCTCCACTATTCTCTAGTCAGCGTGTTCGGTACGATTACGCATACTATTTTCAGCTATAAAACTGATGATTACATTTCATTTATTTACGTACGTGTATCTTTTAAATTTCCCAATTCTTTTTGTCACTTACTTGTTAGTAGCCTGCCAGCAATTTCTTAACTCTATTTTCTAGTCAGCTAGTCTTGTACAGTTGAGCAGATTATTATTTTTGCGGACAACATCAGCTGTTGGAAATCACAAAAGCAACATTCGGAAATACCCTTATTTTTAGCACCAGCTTTGCATTTACCTTTAGGAATAAGTTTATCCAATTTGAAGAGAATAGATAGATAGATAAAATGGCTTTATTTTACACTTTGTAAAAATTTTACAAGAGTTTCCACTTAACCCACGAATGACGTTTAATACATATACTTTTTCAATATTAAGTTACCATTCTTAATTAATTTATAATCTTGTAAACAAGATAGAATATTCTTCAATTGTGTTCATTACTCTTTCTCAATTGTATGTTTTATGATTTAAAATTTCATACTATTGTTTTGTTTAGTCATGAGTTCTTTTATGTTCAACTATTAGCCTATATACCAAATTGAAAGTATATCCAATTTAAAATCTTCTTTGTTTAATTGTGCTTTATTTGCAATGCTATTAGTATAAAGTATTGTCACTATAATAATAATTTTATAATTTCGATATACTTAAATTCTATTAGTTCGACTTTTATTGGAATTTTATGAAAATTGTCTGAAAATCAAGAATCAACTAAGTTTGAAAAGTAGACCCACATTGTTGTGGACTCGATAGGCCTTTTTTCAGGTCTGAAAGTTTTCAAACATGACGATTTCTGATGTTTCAATTATTAAAAAAAAATCTATTTGGTTCAGCCAAATCTCTAGAAATGGATTAATTATTATTATTATTATCGTATGGCTTATTTTTTAGGGAGTTCCGAAGAAGTTGCACAGCCGACATAACCACAATTCCTCATGTTGGGAAATTATTATGGTAGTGGATTAATAAATTGTTTTTGTAAAACCTTTTTCAGTATAAACCTCGTAATTTATTTCTAATCTTTGTTTTATTGTATTTTTCAGCTGGGAGTAACTTGGAACCAGGTATGGCATTCATTCATTTTTAAAAACACCAAATGAAATTTCAAAATGTTTCATAATTCTATTTATAATGTAAGCTCCGTTCCATACCACGATTTTTGAATATCCTGTTTTTGTTGTAAATTTTACAAGATTGGATAGAACTTGGCAATCAAATGATGTGTCTCTGCGCACATATGCTCACCAAACTTCATTTAATCCAGTAAAATTTATGAATTTAATAAAAAACCGAACCTCCAAAAATCTTGGTGTCTGAAATGGGTTTTATATGTACCCCCAAATGGCTTCTTAAGGTGAACGATAAAATTCTATGCACTAGAATATCTTGAATAGAACAGTCGACTTGGTATAGTCTGTCCAAACAAAGAAGACATTCTGGCAAAATGGGAAAATGACTCCAACTCGATCAATATTGGTTCAAAAATTACATATTCCATCTCAAATAGTATGAAACATTCTAATCTACAATTTGGGACGAAATTGATCATTTTTTGAACCAATATTGACAGCTGGTGTAATTTTCCCATCTTGCCAGAATGTCTTCTTTGCTTGAATAGACTTTAACACTCTTATGCCGGTTTGTGGGACATAATATAAGCTAAAATTGAAATATTAAATTTAATTATTAGCTTATCAAATTTTTATTGGAAGATACTATTATATATGTTCATGATTTCATACCATAGTTTGAATACCATATTATTAATATGTATCACGAACCAGGCTTGAACTATAGAATAATCATTAACATCAAGATAATTAAGGAAAACATACTAAGATTCTAATTTCATGAAGCTAAATTGTTAATTAGAAATATGAATTGTTATACTGCATGATATTTTACTATGATATTTTGTTATACTGCATGTATTTTCTAGGGTGAATTCACACACAACAAAATGTTACTCACAAACGAGTCAAACGGCTTTTGAGTAGCATTTGAGTAGGTGAAACCTATTCACAACAGATTTTTTCTACAACTGCACGTAAAACAAGATTTTACGAGCTGAATTCTCCTTGTAAATAAGCCCATTTCTGAGGAGAATCTTCATTACGCTTGCTAACCATCTGCGCATGCGCAGTAGAATTACTTTACGCTCGCTAAGCAACTGCGCATGAGCAGTAGAGTTACTTTACGCTCGTTAATCAGCTGATCATGGCTTGCCAAAAGTAGGTCAGGCGGAGTCATAACATAACCTAACAAAAGTCGACAATGTCTGATTGTACCTGTACCGGTAATTACACAAGAGTAATTTAATAGTTCGCAGTATTTGAGGATTGAAAAAAACTGTAGATTAACAGGTTCGTGCAGTTGTAGAAAAAATATTGTATGTAATTCGCGCTTAATGCTTCTTTATTGCTCTTGCAAAATTATCACGCTACGCGTCGCGTGATAACTGTTTTGCGCGAGCGATAAAGTCGCGCATTACGCTCTTAATACATAAATAGCTATTTTATCATTGACAACACAACACATTTTTCACAATAATTATTATGATTCGTGCTTTGAGGGTGTTTTGTTAGGTCATGTGTGAATACATTCTTCTGAATCTAGCACCAAGACGTTTCAAGTCAAGTATATTTTTATTTTATTATTGAAAATGTATACTGTGATTCACATTTCATTGTATTTTTCTGTTAATTATTTATATTATTTATTTCACTATTGATATTTTTTATTATATATTCTATTGCTAGTTGTTGTTTTTAAGCCAGGTTATCGTTCAATTGACTGTGATACAATGTGAATGTAGTATTGTCAAGTTTTGCATTTTTTATTTATTTTTCAATAAATTTTAATATTTGAGAATAATGTGTTGTGTGATTCACTCCTTGTCTTACTCCTTCAAATGCATTAAGTAGAAGATGAAGTACAGTAATTGCATTGGATAGAGAAATGAATAAAAATTGTTCACGAGTCACAAATTCAAATATATTTTTATTTCAAAAAAATTAAAAAGAAGTTATGACAAAGGGTTGATAGATTGGCATAAGTATCTTCGTGACTTATAAATAAGTCTTAGAATAAGACTTAAATAAGTATCTTAAAATAAAATGTAGGAAATTAAAATAAAATGTTTTATCTTAAGATAAAATAAGTATCTTCGTGACTTATAGATTAGCAAGAAACATCCTTGTAAAATAGTGATTTAAAGACTTCATTACATTATCAAATAAATTTCACCCCTTTATAATAACTTTTGAGTCAAAGATAAGTTTTCATGCATCTGATATTGGTAATAAGACACAGAAACTAGGAAATATATGAAATTTATTCACAAATTATTACAACAATTGAATAAATCATTAAAAATACAGGGTAACCAAATAATATAGAGACAAGTTGTGAGTTGTAAAAATCATTTTACAATAATTTTGTATAAATGTTTATAGAGCTGTGAGTTACTTAGTGCTGTATATTTTGAATAATACTTTAGTAGAAGTTTTAAAATACATCCACGGTGAGTTTACTGAGAGAATCCATGAATCATTTATTCAAGAAATTACAGTAAAGGGTAAAATCACAGACAATGAAAGCCAAAAAGTATTTTTACCAAATTTTGATGGAAATATTTAAATAGAATTAAGAGTGGTACAGGGGGCTCATTACTACGGTTTACATGGAAGGAAACTTGAAACTTAAATTATTTTAATACAGCATAATATTACGGCTTAAAGAAAAGCTGGTTTCTTTTGCTAAAACATTGTTAGGCCTATAGTCTGTCCAAACAAAGAAGACATTTTGGCAATATGGGAAAATGACTCCAGCTCAGTAAAATTCTAAATCTGTTCTCAAATATTGTAGGAAAAATTCTAATCTACAATTTGAAACCAAATTTATAATTTTTGAACTAAAATTGACCGAGTAGAAGGAGTCATGTTTACCATCATGCCAGAATGTCTATTTTGCTTGGAAAGACTATTATACTACTATATAGCTTCAATTATTATATTATATATAATATTATATTATTTAATGATATTTATAGAATGACCCTCTAATTATTATAGAAAGAATAAATTTATTCATTAAGAAAACAAATAATTGAGATTCCTAACTATAATTTATAAAAATTCATTATACTTTTTTTATATAACTTACAGATGAATGAGTTGAGACTCATTAAGAGCTTTACCAAGTATGAAGCCTGATTGAATTCCGTTCAATATTATTCTAAAAAATCCTTCATTCAGAAATCCAATTGAGATTACTGACTATTATAACTCATATATAAATAAATCGAACGTATTTTTGATATAAATAAATAAATCGAGACTATAAGTTCATCTACGAGGTTATAGATCACCAAGTTTATTTAGCCTGATTGAAATCGTTTCATTTATGTAGGTTCCGGTTTGGAAAAGATTCTCAATTCAAAAATCTAATTTTTACTACTGACTATAATTTTACATGTAACTTACTAGCTCAATAATTATACCAATTTTTAGACATAGATAAATAAATTAAGACTATAATCTATGAGGTTATAGAATAACTTCACAAAGTATGAAGCCTGAATTCACTTCAATATTATTAAATTTATAATAATTGAACAATTATCAAGTCACTTCATGTCCTAATGTAACGTGAACTTGAACACGTGGTTAGAATACAATTGAAATAATTGTTGATCAGGTTTTCTAATCCAAACGCCTTTGACAATAAACTTGAAGCTGAGCAGGAACAAAAAAACTGCTTCTGACGTGTATCTTGTCTCATTCGTGCCATTTTTGTGCGTCTTGTGCGCTTTTCCTTTCAACTTGCCTTATTCTGTCTTGGAAATTTTTTTATCTTCAGTAGACGGCTTCGTTCCTTCCACTGGGACACCTGCATGAAGACCTGGAAAATATAAAATTGATTATAATTAAATAAAATTAATGAATTGATTATTAAGGATTATAGGCTAATGCTTGAATCAAAACTACTTTTTCTACATGTGAGAACTCAAAGTAAGTTAATAAAGAAATATTCCGATTTGTGCTTTTGCTTACTGATACAGTGTAAGCGTTTACTGAACAGTGGACTTTTAAACCCTCTTTCATACCCTTTTTCAACATACTTACAAAAATTTCCAAGTATAAAAGTCTTCCTATGACATGGATAGCCATAGTTGGAAGAACTTTTGATCCTCTACCATAACCTACCCCTTTTTACCACATCTTGTTCGTATAGCCTTCTTATTTAGTGGTCCCAGATATATAATTTGTTCATTTTATATTTTAATGTTATTTTTATTGATGAAATATATCGTTACTATAATTTTAATATATTATATGTTGTGTAAGTGAATAAATTGAAATTGAAAAATGGTCATTTTTATCTAAGCTTCAATATCAACATCAAATGAATTTCTGTGCTTTTCACTTTCCACAATGTCCGAAAAAAATAATTTAATGAGATGAAAATTAGTGAGTGAGAATAAGTATGTGGAAATAAAACATAGAAAAGATAGAAAGATGGAAATAAACATAAAAGATAGAAAAGATCATAATTTGGTGATATATTAATCTTTTTTCGTCTACCGGTAAATCAAATGAATTTTTGTGTGTTGAAAATAATTTAATAGAATGAGAATTTGCGAGTGAGAAAAAATGGAGATTAATTTAGTTAATTTATTGTAGTATGAGGAAATATAAAGACCTGTTTAATAGTGTTCTATTATATAATGTGTTAACTCATTAAATTTCCTTACTGAACAATATCAATATTTATTTTTTATTATCACGAAGAATTCTTTTATCTGGACAAAGTAACAGTCACGTCCTCTAGGCTATCTCATGAAACTTCCGGATGATATCCAGGAATTCAGGAAGATTAAGGACCTCATATGAGGAAACTTTCAAGTTTGTTCATGTTCAACAGAAAATACAATACTCCTCTCTTAAGAAAGCTTGTACTACTCTCAAAAACTTGGAGGGGAGACTTGGCTGCTCAAATTTTGTTTATTTTAGCTTAGTTCATTTTGGCATTGCTGAATGACAACTCTAATCAATAACATCAGCTGTTAGAGCGCACAAGAAGCAGAGACGAAACCGCCCAACTTTTTGGCGTCAGCAATATACCCTGCCTCATCAATTGCATGCCTTCATCCATGCAACTTCGAATAAGGCATTCCTCTCCTCACTCATATAATATCATTCAATTACATCAATAACAATCAATCCAGGAAGGCAGTATTGTCTGCACAAGCAAAGAAGACATTATGGCGAGATGGGAAAATGACTCCAGCTCGGTCAATATTGATCCAAAAATTATAAATTTGGTCTCAAATTGTAAAAAACATTTTTATCTAGGATTTAAGATAAAATTTATTATTTTTGAACCAATAATGACTAATCTGGAGTAATTTTCCCATCTTGTCAGAATGTCTTCTTTGCTTGTACAGACTATACCCTATACCTAGACATCACGTGCATTTATAGATGTTACATTTCTGCCTCTATTGTCTTTCAATCAGGCTTGTTAACCTCGACAGGAAACAATTTATGGCAATACTTTGTAAAACTGGTAAAAGTGCACTTGCACTTTAATACCAGCGACTGCATTTTAGTTGCATTTTGCAACTATCAGTGAGTGACAAGTGTTCTAGTGCACTAGTTCATTTTTTTTATTAGCGTCTACCAATTTTTAGTAGCGTTTACTAAGTTTTCTCAGCATATTTTAGCACTTCTTAGCACTGTGGAAGATGACATCGCTGCCAAGAATTCAACTTTCGATAATTGTGTGTCTATTCCTAAGCAAAATAGCCAACTGTGATATGAATAATACGAATATTCCCGAAAATTTTGAACCGTTGACGAATTTTTTCTTTTTCCCCCCGTTTTCCGATAATATAACAGATGCAAAGTGCAAGTTGCATAGTCGAATATATCAGCAGGAATTGAGGAAATTCACGTTATGGGCAGTCAAGAGTGAGTACATAATTTAGAATATTTGGATGAATTTTAAAAGGCTTGAGTTAATTGTCTAAATGCTCAATTTTCTGGTTGCCAGTTGTCAACTCCTGAGATGACTCATGATTGTCATCATGAATATTCTCATTACTCACGCACAAGCCTAAGAGCTCATGTGGGCTACAAACTCAGAAAGGAGTTTAGGAAACTTTATGAGAATAAATTTTATTCATGATACCATGTATAATACTTCAATGTTACTTATAATACCATCTAAAAAATCAATAAAAGTTCCTATCAAGATCTAATAGCTAAGCTAGGTACTCTAAAAAGTGATTGATAGTTATTGTTATTGATACTCTAGTAAGAGAGGGAAAAATAAACAATCACATTTATAATATAAATAAAAATATTGAAGTTATCAAATCACAATTAAGATTATTATCAAACTCATCACAATTTAAAAGTTTGAATAAGTGTGAAGAAAAATCTCAAATCGCAGCATACTTTTATGAAACGTTACACACACCAATCTAAAAAATAATAATCACATTTTTCTACAATCATCACACTATGAAGAAAAAAAAATCACACTGTGATTATTCAGTCCCTGTACATCATGCAATATATCCGTACCATGCTTTTCTATAATAATCAGACATTTTATATATTATAATAATCAAACTTTTCTAATATAATCGAACATTAAATTTTCTGTTATAAAAATCGACCATATAGTCGAACTTGTGCTTGATACCTCGACTAAATTTCCGACAAGAACTCTCTCCCGATATATATCGCACTACGACTTGGTATTTTATCGATTATTATTAATAAGAAAATAAAATTATCCAATCAATCTATTCATATTCTTATATTCATTCACCCCAATTTCTTAAGTTATTCAACCATTCTTCTTATTAATTAATTACAATTATAGATCAATCATTTTTTCCAAGTGTTCGACGCTTCGACCAAATTTCCGACCGGAATTTTGTCCGGATCGCATTACGACTTCGGAAATTTCGACGAGTGCTTGCAAGTTAGAGCGCAACTTGGCGAAGAACTTATCGCCGGCAAGTACTGCTTAGCTAAGTTGGCATTTTCTCCAGCTGATCAAGTTCAACTTGAGTTGTTCGAGAAAACACCGTCGCTGCAAACCTACTCTTTCAACGAGTCGGCATGGCAGACTATCAAGGTAGGTCTATATCAATATTTTATCCCAGAACAAAGCATTTTTTATAAAAAAAATTCAAATTCGACTTTATATATTGGTTTTAAATAGTGACTTCACTATAGTAGATATTCACTTCATAGTAGGCTATTAACAAAGATTTATTATAAAGATTATTTACAACCAATCTACAAAATTAATGTCTATTATAGATTTTGTTCCTATTTTGAATAGTACAGTATATACTACCAATTCAGAAGGCTAACACACACGTTAGTGTTAGATAATAATATATTCACAGTGTTTTTTATATATCTGTGTATCCACGGCTCAATTTCCTTTCATGAATATGCATCTCAGCCTGTTACTTACGTACGGTATCTTTTCAAATATTTTTTTTAATGAAACTGAGCCGTAGACACTCAGATTTTGCCAACTGCCAGAGAGCATCCAGTCAAATTTATTTATTTTATTACAAATATAATACTAAGGAATGAATATTGGTCATTAGCCCGAATAAAATTGCATATTAAATGAAGTTACAAACGTCAAAAATCTTAAATTGGACTAATCGAAAAATTAAATATGTAACTGAATAATTTTTAAACCGTAGCCTATTCTTTTATATTTTTTCTCTTTAACTTAACTGGGCCCATATATATTTATTATTTATAATATTATTTCTACTTTTGATAGAAAATACTCCAGATCTGCTCTCGATTGCACTACTTTGTTAAATTATTTATAAAACTAATGGATAATTAATATTTCTTTACTTATATTGCTTTGCAACCTCTACTTTAGGCTACTTATTTGATTTACACTATTATGTAAGATTACTATATGCTGAACCCTTTATTGATTCTATTCAAATTTGTAATTAGAGTGAAAATTATGTATCTGTAAACTTATGTTATTTATGTCAAATAAAGTTCGATTTGATTTGTTTTGAAATTTTTAAATTTGGGTTTTATCAACAAATTTTCTTCAATTTCCCAACAGCGTTTTGCAGTTGATCCGTCAAAGCGTATTCGCCACGAAGTAAACTGGGCCCTGTGCATACCTGACTCCTGTCACAGCCATGATTTGGGAATTCAGCTCAACGAAGCTCTTCAGCAAGCGGTCACAAAGTTCAATTTCAAAGGAAGAATAAGCGTTGACGAAAGTAGCTGTCAAACTGCAGATACTGCAATTCCTGTCAGGCTCACCAGGAGTGATATTACTTTCTTGTAAGTTTATGTTTTGCATTCATTTTAACATGTAAATCCAAGTTATTATGTCCTATCTTCTCCAACTTTCTACCTTTAAAGCTCTATTCAATAACTTATTAGAAAGGAGAGTATAGACCACAAGTTATTTTAATTTGATTTTTTTAGATTATTTTCTTTTTGTCTTATAATCTGCTACTATATATCTTTTTTCTTATTGTTTATTGAGTTTATTGGTTTAGTAGGTATATAATATTATACATAGAATAAAAAATATCATTCGAATTACTGGTATGTTTAATATTCATCTTTCATCTATTCTTCACCATAATATTACAATTAGAAATAAGTTGAGTTTATTCAAACTCATGAAGCAATGCGGTAACTTATTACCTTTTCAAGATTTGCTGTTTTTTATGTTACACAGACATTTGGGTTTATCGATTAATTTTAATTTTCCCCATTTCATTACTTCATGCAAAGTAAAATTCTATCTATTGGGAATGAGTTGAATTTTGATATTTTGGAATGTAAGTTACTTGTCACTTTGTAATTGGCCACTTTGTCACTGGGCTTTGTCACTTTATTGTGAGTTCTATATTAAACTAAGATAATTTTATAAGATCTTATTCAGTCAATCAAAAATATATGAATGGTTTCTGTAATACACATTTCACACCTAAATGAAATAGACCTGTAGTCACTGGCGGATAATACATACATATATGCCCCTCATCAGCAGAACAAGTTATGCTCAAAACATTCTGATTGCTGCGGTTTGAACTGTATAAAGTGAATCTGTATTAATTATTTCTCTTTGAGAAAGAATGCTTTACAATGATATTTTGGACACAAACTAAACAGATAGTAATAATACTGTTGAGGGATATGATTCAACCCTCAAAGTGAAGTCCGTAGTATTCAATACAAATAATAGATGGCTCTAAAACGGTATTTTGTACTGTAAAATTTCAAAATTTTTCCGGTGGACCCCGGAGGGTGATCTACAATGCCAGGATAAAACCCCCTCAGACTTTACTGCCTGGTACCTCCATTACTCAAGGTCTGCGGACGCCTATGCCTGTAACACTCAATGTATTCTCTCAATATCAATTATTATAATTTTTGTATTTTTCAGGAGTATCATTGGCTTCTGCGTAACGATTGTAATCCTTTGTACCATGGCAGATTTATTCACGTCTATTTCTTCACTGCAGAAATATCGACCAAGTGGTGAGTGAATATATATATACCGTATTGAAATATTCTACACCTAAGTTACAGAATATCACAATTCGGAATCATAATCAGAAAGAATAAAAAAAATTAAAGCTGTCGAATAACCATTCATTCAATGAATAACACAGACAATGTGTCTTTTTCAATTTAATTATATTATATCATCATTTTTGTTCTTGTATCAACAACATAAAAATTATTTTAGTTCAAACACAATAAATTTTATAATCAATTAAAAAAAAATCCAATACTAAAATATGCAGCTAGGGATGGTTGCATTAGGGTAGTAGATTGTGATTTGTTGATCTCCATTTATTGTAGGCTTCTTATAATAAGAGTTAACATGAATTTTAATTGGAGATTAAACTAATAATAGAGATTCATTATGAAGCTTAGGATAAAATTTGATGATCAATATCACATCAATATTATTCCTCACCATAAAATGTTAAACTGATTACAATTATTAAATAAAGGTTTTTAAGTATTCCAATAATTGCAGTCAACCAATTTTGCTTGAATAATGTTCAAAATCGGAAAGAAAACTACCCTATATGAATAATAGTACCTACTGGAGATATTTTGGATTCTATAACTACAAATATTGATTAATAATATAACTAAATAGGAGGAGGAGACTCGTCTGGAAAATATTTCTAAAGCTCTATTAAACCATAAAGAGATTGTATCACTTATATTGTATTTTATGTTAAAATGAAAGACCCCTTCCTTACTGCTATTAATTACTTTTCTAATAATATTTGCAGTAGCAGAAGTCTTCAGAACTATTACCTAATGTAGGGAGCTTTCTTTTGGTTTTCAAATCCATCAGGTTACAAATGTCAATAATTTCAGTATAATTCATATAATCATTGAATTTCTTTATTTATGCGTCCAATGTTTTTTCAGGCTACACAGAGAAACTGATAGAAGCATTCTCAGCCTCTGCCAACGTGCACAAACTGTTATCCTACAGTGAGAACCCCGACGGCTTGGATTGTCTGCATGGCCTGAAATTTATCTCAATATGTCTGATTATAATGGGACACAGAGTTATGTTTGCTCTCAGCACTCCCATTGTTAATACTGACTTCATTGAGGGTGTAAGTATAAAACTCAATAACTACACAAAAGTTTACAATGGTTACAAAAATGCAACCTTCAAAACTACTAACAAGAAAGAATTTATAACGATAGAATGTATTTTTATAGCAAATTCAGGATAGTTTCCATCAATAGGAGTTTGGGGCTCAAATAATGCTAGTTTGATTAGTAGATTAAGATAAATGATTTGAATTTTTAATAATGACTTTAAAGATGATTTGAGTAAGTTATATTACAATAAATAATCAAGTCTTCAGTACCTCATAGAAAGGAGCCTAATTAGGCTAATAAGGCTCCTTTTTATTATATATTATCATAGTCTAGTTTTAATTAAATGAGTAGTTTTCACTTTGAATTTCTATTACTGTATTTACTTTTCAAATTTCAATTAGTTCTATGACTAATGACAATGACTAGAAATTCAATAACAATTCTAATAGAAGACTCACTTGAGAAAAACTTCTGAAGAGTCCAAGTGTGAGGTACTTTTCTACAATAGAGTCCAAGGTACTACTTGTACAACTCTTTTGAAAATAGGCAGGCATACTCAATTACTCATTACTCATATTCAGGATTAGAATTTCTCTCCACTTATTGTAAAAATAATTATTCATTTTAATTATTTGGGTCCTCAACTCTTATTGATGGAAATTTTCCTGAATTTGCTATAAAAATATATTCTACATCGTTCATATCCAATTGACAGATACTGTATCATTATTGAAAAATTTTCTATGTTTTCATCAATTCATGTTCATGTATTGTATCGTCTTGCGTAGAATAATGAAACAGCTCGTCAGTTGTCTAATAAATTTACAATGATTATCATACTCACTATATCATAGGAAAAAATCAAATAATCAAGTAACTTTTCATTAATTGAATTACCATATCTATTCAACGTAGACTAATCATATTATCATAAATATATTTATTCATTGCTCCGGCTATTGAACTAGTAAACATTTTTCATTCTCAATTTTCAATTTTAAATTATTAAGCATTAAATAATTATCAAATATAATTCACAATATTATCGTGAACCTATTCAGTGAGTAAGCTATATTATAGTATTATAACTATTCGTGAGTATATTATTGTGAAACTCTTTCTCAATTCACAATACAGTATTATGTTACTTATGAATTTCTTCAAATCTAATCCAACTTTTTATGAATTTTCCAGTTCTACTCCAAAATTCTTGCCATGAACCTACTGAACGGACCAATTGTTGTGGACACATTCTTCCTTATCAGTGGTTTTCTGGTCTGTCATCTTCTGCTCGAACAGTATCAGAACAACAAGAGCATCAACATTTTTGTGCTTTACTTGCACCGATACATCAGGTAAGAATTCGAGTTTAAAATAAATGTGTGATAATTGGAGAAATAAAATACTGTAACACTAATAACGTTATCACTGAATCAAATGAGAAATCCCTCACTTGTTAGAACTCTTATTTATTTTTTAGTGATATAATTTTGTTACAATATCTCTGATTTGTTGTTGATCACTTATTCACTACCGGTACCAGCCAAAAAAGTTTAATCTTTGTGAATATAAAGAACCTTTGGGATGATTTACGCAGAGTATTGGATTGATTTTGAATTTTTAGTTCAACTGTTTCGTCCATGAATAACTGATTTCTAAAATTTGTTATTATGACATTAATTCATAAGGATGTATTTTTCCTGCTCATCAATGTATAATATTATTACATCCTCGGTCCTTGCTAACATACAGCCATAGATCGAGTAAGAATTAAAGGATCGACTCTTCAATCGGTACTCATCTATGATACAACTTATTGAATAACAATAATGCCAATATTATTCACCTAGCCTATTCTATTTTATTGGAGAACTGAATTCAACAGCAGATCAATAACTGCATTTTTTGTAGATATATTACAGGACAATAAGCCAATAACAAATCATTGTTGTATTTTGTTTTTTTCACAACTTATACCTAATTAGAATAAATTCACGAATCTTCAATTTGGTTGCAGAAACTTACACTTTACCCCAGTCTTGATAACACTGTTGGCCTTTAACTGAACAATTTTTATTACAATAAGAATTTAAATATGTGTTTGAAAATACATCAGTAGCCGATAGCCATTAGTCTCTTTCGGAGGAGACGATAAGCCGACTGTCGAAAAATTGGTCGTCTTCTCTCATCATCATCATCATTATCATCATCATCATCATCATATCATCATCATCCCTCTCATTACCCACACACAGGCCTAGGAGCCCATGTGGGCATCACCCTCAGAAAATTTTATTTTTTATTAGAATATTCAAAAACCTATGTAATAATTCTATAATATAAGCAGAAACTTATTTGAACGTTCTATTCTTATGATGAAAATCAATAAAATATTGAATAATATGATTTTGAAATGACGAATAATCATGAAATTTGATTGCAGACTAACCCCGGTCTACATAGTGCTATTGGCTTTCTACTGTACAATGTTCATTAAGATGGGCGATGGCCCATTGTGGGCTGAAAAAGTGGGCAGAGAAATGTCCAGATGTCAAACCACTTGGTGGATCAACCTCCTCTACATCAACAACTATGTCAATGTCGATAATCTGGTCAGTTGAATTATTGTAATGCTTTTACTACTTTTTTTTGAATTTGTGTCCTGTAAGTTATATTCATAATTCCCTCAATCTTCTCGATTATTTTGTACATTCCTGTAAATTTAATAGTGTCAAGCTTCCAATATAAGTTGATTTTCTTTCAAATTCAATATTAGGAAAAAATAGAGAAGCCTGTTTTTTCTTCCTTCTGGATCATTATAAAATTATTAGATGACAATTGTAATAAATAAATAATATATTTCACCATCTCTAACATTTTATACATTCCTGTAAATTGAATAGTGCCAAACTTCCAAACAAATAAAGTTAATTGTTTTGAAAATAAACGTTCTATGTTCTTGATCAATAAGTGAAAATGTTTGAACACATTCTTTCATAAATTATCCAGTACATAGAATATGTATCATGCTATTAATATAGGAGTAACAGTTAAAAATCATAATTATCAATACATTTTTATTTTATTATTTATTAAGAATTGAGACAACGGGTTTCCCCAAAAATGTCTCATACACATTACAGTACAAAGGAATAATTAGCATACAGTAATAATATTAAGAAATCCTCAAACACTCAAACTATTCTTTCTTTAGAGATAAAGTTTTTGAACACGAAGATGAAGCCTATTTGAACATCGAAAATGTTTTTAGTTTTACATAAAGTTTTTGCGCATTAGAGATAAAGCCTATTTTTAAATGAAAAATGTTTTCTTTTCTCTTGCTCCAAATAATAAATGTACTGCTACATTATTATGGAATGATGGAATCTCATATCTAAATCATTATATTCATGACTATTATTAATATTTAAATATAAACTTCATAATGGAAATACTGCTCACCTATTATTACGTATAACAGCTGCTTCAAAGTGACTATTTGCATTGTTAGGCTTCATGTAAGTTATCATGTCAAAGGTAATCTCTTGTTCCCAACAGTAGAATGTGAAAGGCTCTTAGATAGCCTACTGTTGCATTCCTGAAAAAAAAATGTTTTCTTGTTTCATGGACACAAGTTATACAGATGAAAATATATTCAAGTACTATAGAGGGTGTTTCAGGAGGAATGTGCAATACTTCTCAGGCTGATTCCTCACACCAAGTAGACATAAATATTCCACGGGAACATCCCAAAAACGCTTTGTTACCGAGATAACAATGGCGGAAAATTGAGATTTTTCAAAATATATTAATTTTCTAATTATTTAGAGGCTTTAGTGAGGTTCTAAAATAATCAATTCCTATGTAAACTTAACTGAGGAATTCAATGAAACCAGTTCCAAGTTTTTAACATTAACGGTTATTGAGATAATTGGGAAAAATATGCTAGAAAACGCCATTTTTAACAATAAGGGTTATAACTCGATAAGGAATCATAAAATTGTATTTTTTATTAATGGAAGTTGAAGAGAGTCAAATTCTAAAGCAAAAGTTGAATGACGGCGATTGTGTAAATCTTACCCAAATCTCAGAAATGGCGATCAAAAATTGCAAAATCGCTACTAAACACAAATTTATCACTTGTGCTACGTTTTGTCAATTTTGCGATTTTTGATCGCCATTTGTGTAATTTGGGTAAGATTTACAAAATCACCGTCATTCAACTTTTTCTTTAGAATCCGACTTTCTTCAAGTTCCGTTAATAAAAAATACAATTTTATGATTCCTTATCGAGTTATAACCCTTATTGTTGAAAAATGGCGTTTTCTAGCATAACTTACAAACTTGGAACTGGTTTCATTGAATTTTTTAGTTAATTTTACATAGGAATTGATTATTTTTGAACCTCTTTAAAGCCTCTAAAAAATTAGAAAAATTAATATATTTTGAAAAATCTCAATTTTCCGCCATTGTTATCTCGGTAACAAAGCGTTTTTGGGGGATGGTCCCATGGAACTTTTTTGTCTACTTGGTGTAAGGAATCAGCCTGAGAAGTATTGCTCATTCCTCCTGAAACACCCTGTATATAGTCAAGAAAATAGAAAAAAGATCAAACTACAGTGCCGTACGTGTAGGCCTACCGACTACCGTACCCTATAATGTTATACACAAGTGTCGTTACTTACATAACTTATACTTGCAAGTGTTATTGGCAAGTCTTGATTAAAATAAAGATTTATTCATATAGGGTAGGTATTTATTATATTCTTATAGTACTGGGTGTTGGTCTCGCGTTGAGGGTGTTCTATCGATGAACGTGCGATGTTGAGTCTCGAACACTGTGGACTTCTTTTGGATGGGTGACCAGTATTTGGTCAAGTACACATTGGCGAGGTGGAACTAACCGGAAGGGTGTCCCCAACATTAAAAGCCATATGAATATTTTTTTATTATATTATTGTCATTGCTTCACTGTAAGCATAAATTTAAAGCATTGATCCAAGCAGACCACAGTATAATGCTAATTGATTACGAGTGGTAATAAGTATAAATTAAAAATTACATGATCTGATTGAAATTGGACAATAATTTGAAAAATACCGTACAGTTTCTAATATAGAGCCTGTTATAGTACCTAATGTTTCAATGCAAGTAGGCCCATTGCTTTTATAAATACTTCACTAGATGGACAAACGAGTCATTTCAATACTATAAATAACTTATTCAAAAAACTTTTATCATTTCTAAAATTGTATATTTTGTTTCAGTGCATGTTCCAGTCATGGTACATCTCAGCAGATTTCCACCTATTCATGATTGCACCTTTCATTGTAAAATTAATTAGTAGTCGACCCAAAATTGGGGTAACAGTCCTAGTTATCCTAATTATTGCCTCAACTGCATCAACATTCTGGAGCATCTACCATAAGAATCTTGACGCACTGTTGCTGCTTTATATCAGGTAAATTTACCAATTCAACTTCCGAAATAGGAGTTGACAATCGCCAATAAATTTATAAATAACACCATCTGATAATTCTTGAAAGCTAATCCCGACAAAATGGAGTTGAGGAGTGCTACTCATACTCATAACACTAGATCAAGTCTATCTATTAATTTAACTAGAAACAGAATCCACAAGACAGATCAAAGCCCCTCTATTGCTGCGGTTAAAATGATGAATAGACTACCGATTCAGATAAGACAACTTGAATACAGAAGATTCAGAACTGTTTTGGAAATATTTATAAATCCCTTTTACTCAGTCAAAGAATATATGGAGAAAAGATTATATCTTAAGGATTTTGAAATGTATAATGTGTAAGCTAGTCCATGAATGTGAAATCAAGTTAAATGGTGTGTTGTTATGTTGTATAAAAATCTTGTTTTTTATTATACTATTATATTGTGTTGACTGGCCTATACGTCAAATTGTGATGTAAATGTAAGGCTAATAAAGATATTCTATTCTATTCTATTCTAATGGAAAAACAGAATTAGAACCATAAGATACTCTTCCGGAAATTCCAAAATTACTAGTTCCCGGTTCCAAAAATTTCAAAATACTCCTAAAATTGGAATTGAGAATTTCCAATAAATTTGAAAAGAATATTATTATCTGATAACTGAGAAACAGGATTAACAATAAGATACTATTGAAAATCAAGACTATGAATAACTTTCAATAGGTTTCCACATAAAATTCATTATTATAAAAAAACAGAGTGTGATTCACAGTTACAACAATTTTGAATTACTATGGCAATGGATTTGAAGCTGGAGAACGAAAAATTTAAAAAAACCCTGTAATTTAAATTACCGTATCGACAATAATAGATTTTTGAGAACAATTATCATAATAAACTATTTTCAATGTTTTGTTCTCTAGCTACACAAATGTATATCTAGTAGAAGTGATTGAAAATTCTTGTGACTGATCTAAATGGTAATCTTCATAGTTTAATAGGACTTAAATGTTTTAGGTTCGTTTCCAAATATGCTCATATAAAGCTTATGGTAGCCATCATGGATCAAATTTATGAATAACTATTTCTTGAAAATGAGACATAGAATTAGGCCTAAAAAATAAATAAATAGAATACAGCCTACTGTATTACTCATTCTCATGCATCATAAGAATCAATAATTATGTTCCAATTTCAAAATGAGGGAGCTTATCAGATTCAATCTTATTTTCAGAACTCTGGAAAATCCTCTTGCAAACCAAACTTTCAGAGATGTCTACATGCCTACTCATACTAGGGCTACGCCTTACTTTATTGGAATTGCAACTGCCTACTTACTCAACAGGATAAGGGCAAAAAATATTGTCATTCCTAAGGTAATGTGATTTATACTGTGTTTTCTATAGTGATGATTAATTTTAATAGCCTTGCTGATTCCATCAAATAAGCCATTTAATAATAATCATCTATTTTGTTTTCCATCACGAACTGCTAGTAAATATTTCACTCTGAACTAATTTACACGACTCTGCAGTCGTTTAACTAATATTCAAAAATGTTTGACTGCAGAGTCGTGTAAATTAGTTCTGAGTGAAAAACCATTTAATAAGTTCTACTAGATGCCCATTAATTAATATGTAGCCTATTTAGTGAGTTCAAGAATATTGATACATTTTAATGTAATATTAAAAAAGTTTTATTCAATATAATATACTAAATCTACTTCTTGGCTTCTATCCTGTATTGTTTCAACGTTGCTCAAAAAATTGGATTCACAAGATCTTACTGGAAATAAAAGATTTCATCCATCATTTTAATTTTGATGAGCATAACTCTTCTTGATTTTTGTCTCCTCCACTTATTTCCAATAATTTATCTACAGAATATCACTGTTTTCATTGAAATTGATGAATAAAATTCTAAACATTCTCCCAAATGTGAATAAAATTATGTAGAATGAAACAATTTTCCAATCAACACTGATAAATTTTTTTGTATCAATAAATCTCAATTGATTTCCTTGATTTTTTGTGATCTGTATTTTATTTCATATTTGTAACACTACTCAATACACATATTTCTTTCATCTTATTCATCATTTTTTTGCTCTAAAACACATCCAAATAACTCTTTCCACTTCAAATCCATGTTCTATCTATGACTACTTTCACATTGATGTATTGTATGCTTGTATTATGTATCGAGCCTCATGTTTTGAAATTCATCTCTATAATAACATATTATGTTAGATATCCAATATCATAATCAATCAATGTTATTATAGGGACCAATTTGAAAACATGAGGCTCGATACATCTACATGATACATAATACAATACAGCAACGTGAAAGCAGACTGAATTTCATCTATACTGTCTGTAGGCTAATAATAGACTGTCCCATCTATCTGTTTCAATTTATTTTCTTTTACTCGTATTTCTGACAATTGTATGGATCGGCAGATTTGTCACAATATTTTTCGTGGAAGCAACCATCTACTCATTTTTCAACAATCTCTTATTTTATTTCATTTCTGTTCCTAGACTATTGTATGGATCAGCTGGTTGGTGTCAATATTTTCCGTTGAGGTCACCATCAACTCATTTTTTATAATTAAACCACCTACTTAACTGTTATTTTTATTTTATTACTTATCTTCTTTTACTGATTCTTTTATCTTTACTCATTTACTGATTTACTTATCTACTCTACTCATTTCTCATTATTTTTCACTAATCTCTTATTTCATTCAATTTATGTTCCTAGACAATTGTATGGATCGGCTGGTTGGTGTCGATATTTTTCGTGGAGGCTACCATCTACTCAGCCTGGTATTTCTACGTGCCTGACTCCAGCTACAGCGCCCTGAATTCGGCTATCTACGGTGCAGGCCACCACATCATGTGGACTGTGGGAGTTTGTTTCATGATTATCGCTATGTCTACTGGCAATGGAGGTAAAATGATTGATTTCGCCTGTATTAAATTAATATTTCATGCATTCCATTGAAAATTTCATAAAAATGTGTGAATTTCTTATGCTTTCAAAGAGGCATTTACCTCCAAAAACAACTACTAGTCCTGGAATAGAGAAACATGAACATTGAAAGAGATCGACATACAGATTGAGGAGAACGAAGATAAGAAATGCAGAACAGAGATATCTCATTTGCAAACTAAATTAGTGATACTAAGTAAAAAACTGTGTCATAGAAGAGGATACAAGCAACAACTGAACAATTTGTTGTGGTTTTGTATGCATGCTTGTATTAGAAGAAATTTTCAACGGTTTAATTCAGCCAGATTATAACAATTTTTCTCATTATTTTGAACACCTCAAAATTTCCTTCTTTGGTGGAACAGTTTGCTTTCTTTTAAGTATTATCTTTCTATTCTATTATGCTTTTGGATAAAGTTATTGGACACTACCGTATACCATAATTATTATATTTTATTATTAGCATATAATGGCTTATTGATTGCACGCTATTACATACGCTACGGTATTGCATAATTACAATACAATACATAATACAATGTATATTATGTAGGCTATGTATTATTCAATTGTATATTCTTGTAAATGAGATATAAAATGTGATTTGGTGGGGGGGGGGGGGTCCTGAAGGAAGTAGGCTACCATTGTCAACTTAACCACAGCAATTCTCATGATGGGAAACTGTGATAGTTCTTGATTCAACACAGTGATCTTCTAAAGTAATGTTTTGTAGTGAACTCCTACAATACAACTATTAAGATTTAAGATACAATATAATATACTAAGAACTTATTTTCAAGTATCTAATATAATTATTTATTTCTTGCAACTTCTGCAAAATACAATAATCAAGATTTGAGTTGAAATTTTGTAAAATATTTCCTAAATTTTAATTGTTTCAGCCTTTATTGAACCAGTATTTGCATGGAGACCCGTTATTACCCTGAGTAGATTATGCTACTGTGCTTTTCTATGTCATGGAGGACTTCAACTTTACAGCGTGGCAGCTTTGAGAAATCCCATATCTGCTAGTCTATACAATTTGGTAAGATAAAAATAATTCATTAAAATATGAATAAGTTACTAGAATTATCTACAATATAATAGCTTTTAAAACTTCCAAAACCTTCTATTGTAACATGGTTGTGTGGTATTTTAATGTAAACTTTCATCATAGATCATTCACCATGTAAACATCATCATTCACTCACTCATCATCACCTATGCTTAAAATACTTGTCATAAAAGTCGCAATTGTAACAGTAAATAATAAATAAATAGGCTTCAGCCTAGCAACGTTTGTCAAAAAATTATTTTTAAATAAAATCTACAAGCAATGTTCCTTATATTGGTAATACTAATGTGATCTCGGAAAATGTGTATCATAAGATTTATTCTTATTAATACATTTTTATGAAATCTTCAATTTTCAACGCAATCTCCTCAGAATCATGAGTCCTGTCTTGTGAAATAACTCTGCAATTTCTTAGCAAGTTATCAAATTAATTTTGTCTTACGCACAAACATAACGGAGTTTTTACTAATATTTGGGCATGAATTTAAGGTTCCATAATCATTTATTATTGAAATAATATCGAATAGTATAGTTAAATGTAACTTACTAATAATGATTGATGAGTAGATAAAAAGTTGTAATTCTCACCTTCCAAACCGAGAATATCAAGAAATTATTCATCCTGTAGAATATAAATAATTGATTTTCATCAATTAGATAACACAATTTCAACAATACTACTGCAATCTTTTATTGTTCTCAATCAGTTCGTTATTTTGTCTCTATTGTTGAGTTCAAATGATATTTTGTTTCAATCTCTCAAGCAATGTCAAAGATTATCAAAGCTTAGGCCTCATACAAAATAAAATCATAAATATTGAGAATAAGCTCAACATCTCTCAAGCAATGTCAAAGTATTCTCAAAGCTTAACACAAGATAAAATTTTGAAAATAGAGAAAGGCTCAATAATATTGTAATCTCGTAAATGAATAAGGAACACTTTCCAATTATACATAGACGGTAGGGTATTCATTTGAACTGATAATGTACTTTTTTTGCATTTTATTTTCAATATTATAAATTTTTTTCAGACATGGTTTTCAATGGGTGACATAACACTATCTTTCTTTGCGGCTTTTTTCCTGTCGCTAGTTTTCGAATCACCCATTCTGAGGTTGGAGAGTATTCTACGGAAAAAAGGTACGGTAAATAATAATTCGTTGATTTTTCCAATCAACACAAAATATAACTTATTTATAGTTCATTGCACAGTAGGTTTGAAACTATCCGTACAAACGTGAAGAGGGAAAATAATTATAAAAAAATTAACAATAATAAACTTGATTCTTTGTTTTTATAATCTATTCTAGACATAAAATTTATTATAGTAGGCTACATAGCTACTTCTTTGTGCTCAAATTTTGTTAAAACATAGTAGCTGTGATATAGTCTGTCCAAGCAAAGAAGACATTCTGACAAGATGGAGAAATGGCTCCATCTCGGTCAATATTGGTTTGAAATTATAATATTTTCAAGTTGAATCTCAAATTGTAGGGAACATTCTGATCTACAATTCGAAAGCAAATTAATAATTTTCAAACCAATATTGACCAAGCTGTAGCCATTTTCCCATCCTGCCAGAATGTCTTCTTTGCTTAGACATACCGTACTATAAGTTACCTACACAGTTCAATTTACCAAGACAATACAATCAAAGGTTACACAAAATTATAAATTGGAAGAAACAAGTTGGATTTAGAAATTTTTTATCATTATTTTAAAAAGTTTTATTATAACTTACAATAACTATTCAATTCGATTGTTTCAGTACGAAAGTAGGCTACCGGTACCGGTAGTTGATACTGTCTTGTACTATAATTTGTATCTGTTTATCATCTTCTGATAGTGAGTTGAAGCGTGAACACACAGTTTCAACAAAAGACAATAACGCAAATAATAATGTTGGAAATTAAGATTATTGGAATATTTCCATTACTATCTTAATATTATCTATGTTTATATTTTCCTTCCACTTATTTTTCAGGATTATCTAGTGAAAGCAACGAAGACCTAACAACGAAGACTGATAGTATAGAACCAGTCAGTAAAGGAATTTGAACATAGAATTAAAAATTACCTAAGTTACGGTACTGTAAATATATCGTTTTTGAAAATTCGTATTTTTATTGTTTTTCAAAGTTTTTGTTATTGTAAAATGATATTATTTTGATTGTTATCTGCTTGTTTAACGTTGAAATAAATATTTTATTATTTCTGTTGTCCTTTTCCATTCATGTCCATTTCATTTATTATAATCTTTACCTATAGAATGAATATGCCAAACTTCTAAGGCATTTATTTTATTGGGGATCATTTTTATTGAACATAGGCACTGATATCTTCATTTGAAGAATCCAATTCTCAGCATAGTAACTAGCAGCCTCACATACACAGACATTATCAGTATCATTTTAAATAATACAGGGGGATCATTTATTAAACAAATACACCAATAACTTGTTCTAAAGTTATATACATTGACCCACCATAATATTATAAGAGATACTAAATACTATATACTATAGAGAAGGTTTTTGTAGCTGACATACCATTTTGAATAGTAATTGAGCTCACTAATGTATTTGAGGCCGAATTTTAGTCGATTTGTTTCCGTTTCAATGAAATCAACAAAGGTGTTACAAGTTACAAGGTTTCAAAATGCTATTCTGTATAAACTATATCAATGGTTCCGAATTCTTTGATCAAGAAATCAAATTTCCATGATAATAACTAAGAGTCTTACTAAGTCTTACAAAGACAGTGTCATTTCAAATAAAATTATAAGCTTTAGAGCTGAAATAATCTTCCAGTTGAAAATAAATTAATAAATAATCAATCATGTTAGTGAAGTTTGAAAAGGGTCATCATCTCATATTCAACTCATCCCAGACTCCACCCCCTGGAGATGTTCTCAAAGTTCTCAAAGGTAATAAAAAACATGACAACGGAACAAAGGAAGAAATTATAAGAAACAACAACATAAAACAAAAAGATTCTGTCAAGATACATCAGTTTGTAGCATTGTCTATGATTCCCAAACAGACATTCAATCAGATAAACATTAATGAAATAACCATTAATCAACCAATACAACTGTAGTCTGTGTCCAAGCAAAGAAGACATTCTGGCAAGATGGGAAAATAGCTCCAGCTTAGTCAATATTGATTCAAAAACCATAAACTTGTTTTTGAATTGTAGATCAGAATGTTTTCCACAATTTAAGACCAATGTTATAATTTTTTAATGAATATTGACCGAATTGGAGTCATTTTCCCAACATGCCAGAATGTCTTCTTTACTGGGACAGACTATCTTTCGACTAACTTTTCTTCTTACCCTTTTTTTATTACATCTCTTTCCAAATCATAATCTACTTCAAGTTTTCTATCTCGTTTCAACACATAGTTATATTTTACTTTCATATACGCCATAAATATCATTAAACTTCTCTAATAAGAGAATAATAGAGATCTCTCTATTATTTAGATAATCTAGGTAATCTCTATTCTCTAAATAAGAGAATAAAGTTCATGCGAGGACTGAAATTAGATTGAATAACGAATATCTTTTAAATTAATATTTTGATATCATTATTAATTCTACATAACAATAATAATTATCATTTGACTACATCATTAATAGTTCCGTTGTTACTACAGTGGAATTTGAAATAATTCAATAAATAAACAAATATAATGAAGCAAAATATATAAATTGATATAAATGTTAATAAGCAACTAAATTAATATATTTGAGAGATAAACATTGAAATCGTACTTCACAATAATCCTCAATTACAATACTAGTGCAATTGATAATATTTGAGAGAAAAGCCTAGTTTCAAAAAAATATGTTTGGCCAAATAAATTTCTATTAATTCGTGTTTGAAAACTAAGGTACCTACCTAATAAAATGTAAAAGTAATTTATTCATCAATTTCTTACATTCCTATTAGGATCAATCCCCATCAGAAGGTAACAACTGTAATCCTACAACATCTCATTGAGCTATTCAGTTATAATCTCAACTACATTGCCATCACCATAATCATCTTGAATCTCAATTCCTTCTCTCTCTCTCTCTTCATCTCTTTTCTTCTCTCCTCTCTCTCTCTCTCTCTTTTCCTCTCCTCTCCTCTCACCTCCTCCTCTTCCATAGTCTATAATCTCACTCTCACGTTCATCTGCAAAGATTGTAAGGTGCAATTTGAAATCTAAATACAGAATACAATGTTGCTCAGTTCAATGTGGTCTGTAATAATGCTATGATTGTTCAAGAAAAAAATTCTTGTCCTACAAAATTGTGCATTCATAAACGAATCAAATCAATTTTCTTCTTCTCCTCTCTCCTCCTCCTCCTCCTCCTCCTCCCTCCTCCTCCTACTTTTATCTCTTCTTAGTCCTCATTATTCTTCCTCTTCCTCTTATTATTATTTTTTTCTTCTTTTCTCCTTATTCTTCTTTTTCCCCTTATTCTTCATCTTCTTCTTTTCTTCCGTCATCTTCTTCTTCCTCCTTCTTCTTCTTCTTTTCTTCTTCTCTTTTCCTTCATCTTCCTCCTCCTTCCTCCTCCTCCTTCCTTTCTCCTCCTTCTTCTCCTTTTTTCTCCTCCTTCTTCTTTTTCTGTTTTTTCCTCCTCCTCCTTTCTTTTTTTTCCTTCTTCTTTATCTTCATCATCCTCATTCTCCTTTCCTTCTCCTTTTTTCTCCCTCTTTTCTCCTTTTTCTCTTTCTTCTCCTTTTTCATCCTCATTCCTCTTCTTTTTTCTTCTTCTTCATCAAATTCCAGTTCTGAATTGCCGAGTATTTGTTTTCAAATTGTCTGTACCGTCTGTATGTAGATTCACAAACAAAATTGCCAGGTTTTTTTTTTAATTTCCCTACTCCAATTCTTCTTCTCCGCCTTATTCTCTTCCACCATCTTCTTTTTCTCCATGTCATTCTTCTCTCTTCAATTTTTTTCCTTTACTATCTTATCCTATCTCCTGCATTCCTTAGCTTATTGCAGACGAAAGCCTCCTCCCCGAATTTCACCCGTATGTATAGTCTGTCTAAGCAAATAAGACATTCTGGCAAAATGGGAAAATGACTTTAGCTCGATCAGTATTGCTATAAAAATGATAAATTCAGTCTTAAATTTTAGAAAAACTTCTGATCTACAATTTGATACCAAATGTATGATTTTTAAAGCAATATTAACCGAGCTAGAGTCATTTTCCCATCCAGCCAGAATGTCTTCGCTTGGACTGACTATAATTATTAGTTTCATAGTCTGCGGTCGAAATTTTGTAGAAAAAGATGAATTTAGAATTTTCGACTGCACATTCAGCTGGCCATGGTCAATATTCGTTCATCGGACAATTTTCAGCCTGCAATTTTTTTCGTATTGCAGCAGTAAATTGCTAGCTTTTGCATTCAAACGAAATTTGTTCCCATAATTTTGAGAATTTTTAGGCCTGCATTTTGAATTTGTAACGGTCAGAGTTAATGTGTCGATTATATTGAAAATTGCAGAATTTCGGCAATTACATATATTTTTTCAAATGGTGGGAAAAATGAATGGAATTTTGTAATGTTGCGAATTTGTCAATAATTAGGGATGAACATTACACCAAAATTTTTGTAGAACTCAAGTTGATAATGTAAATATTATCAGTGAAATTCTAAACTATTGACTTTCAATACATGAAAGAAAAGAAAATCAAATCAAATAGAATATCATTCACAATAATTATCCAGTGATTAATACATAACAGAAAAAATCAATACACATCTTGTGAATTTTCCCTACATAGACAAATCTGTGTGTGGGAAAATGAATCATCTGAATTTAAAATTAGGGATATTTTATGGAATAAAATAGAACAGTAATTTATCATGAACCAAGACAGATTTTAAGAAAACAGAAAACTCTTGATTGTAAAAACATGAAAGAAAACTGAAATCATGAATAGATTTGGGTCGAGTATTGGGTAGAATAGAGCAGTAAGATTTGATGAACCGAGATAGATTTACTATATATTTGCCGAAAGAAAGTACTATATTGTCAAAAATATAACAAACCAAAAAGTATTCCCAATAAAACAGTAAAGTAAAGCAGTAAAACAATATTGAAGTACAGTAATAGTAGGATAGACTGGAGCTATGACTAAATTACAAACCAAATAAAATATTTTCAGCACTTTAAACATAACTGAATCAAGTATCATTTTACAAAGAACACATAGCATCCTCTGTAATAATAGCATGATCATTGATTTTCCATTCACAACAATATCTTTATCTAATCCGGCATGACAAGAATATTGAAAAACTGTAGAATAGATAGCAAGAATAGAGAATAGCAATCAAAATACACTAGGACAAGATACCTTACTGTAACTAATTAAATTTAAAATTAAACTTTAAAACTTAAGGCTATTTAAAATAATTGAAAAATAAAATGAGAATCAAATACCAAATCAAAAGGGTATTTGATTCTCATTTTATTTTTCAACTAATTGAATTCACTCTACTACTAATAGAGGTTGGAAAAATTAACGCAAATACTAATAAATTTATACAATCTGGTTCAATAATTTTCAAGAAGAAATAGGATATGGAAATAAGGAATGTGAAACCAGAACACTAAAATACTGTACCTAATACTGGATTTACTCCACTACTAATAGAAAAATGTAAAAACTGAGTCAAGTACTAATATGCAATCTGGTATGACAAGAATAATGGAAAATGGAGAATAGATTATGAAAATAGAGAAAACTGAAACAAGAACACTAATACTCTGTATCTAACGAAGCACGTGCGGTCCTTTTGATATTGAAATAAGCCACCCAGACTGGAGCCGAGCCAAATGAGATTGGATTAGGTTTTACAAAATTTGAAAATGGATTGAAAGTGATATCCCCAATTTCGTTGAAGCGTGCCGGAATACTTTTTGTGAGTCCTGTTCTTCTTCTTTTCCTATTTCATTACTCCCTCTTCATCTTCTCTTGATTCTTCTTATTCTTCTTTTGATGGGGTTTGCCTTCATCTTCTTCTACTTCTTTTTTCTCTTCTCGTGTTCTACATCTTCTTCTCCTTTTTCTTTTTCTTCTCGTGTTCTTCTACCTATTCTTTCTCTTCCTTTGTCTTCTTCTTTCTACCTCAACGTATCGTCTTTTATCCGGTTTTTTATGTGGTCTCATTTTCAGTGACGGTGATCTAAAATTTTTACACGAATGAGCATTCTTTTTCAATCCTTTTTCTGTCTTATATACTTCTATTCATTATATTCCTTTTTTTACTAAACTTTTTCTCCTCTACTTTTGCTCTTGTCTTACTTTCCTATACACAGATTTTTTGCTGTTGAATAGCTTTGTTTTTCTTTTACGGTTTTTGCATCACTTTAATTTATTTTACAAAACTCAACCATTCTTCTATTTTTGTTAAAATATTGATGTACAGTATATTATATCATTTTTTCTTCCTGTTTAATCTACATATTGAAAACCTACTACTGTAAAAAAGTTCAGTGATCAGTGAATACACTCAATAGATTTCAATGATAATGTGTTTCGTTGCCTTTTAATTTGATACACTTACACTACACTTGATACACTTAGAGCACTACACTTTGATACACTACACTTAGAACCTACAAAAGTTCAACAAATACCTGATACGATCATATTCTAATGGAATAATTCTTTAACAGAGAATAGTTCTATTCGAATCTCACTGGATACGATTAATACTACAGTATTTCATATTTTACAAAAACCTTTCCAATATTAATTGGAACGACTTGAGTAAATGCACCAAATTAAAATAAAATATTACAATAAATAACACGCAGATTTATGAGCTATTGGAAACGAAATGTCGATTTCATAAGTCTGAAGCATTCCGATTCGCATTGAATAAATTTTAGGAGCGATATTGTGATTAATCAGATATACAGTAATTGAAATTAAATGGATATTTGAATTCAATTATTTGATTTACCCGCTACTAAATCCGATACAGAATATAAACTATTCTGAGAATAAGATGTTTTTATAGTACTTTGAGTGTTTTAAACCTCATTCGATACAATATAATTTAGAAGGAATTTCCAATTCCACATTCTAAAATAAAATCATTTAGATTTGACCATTGATATAGTATTTTATACCTTTCAAAATATTAAATTTGATTAATAGCTACCCAACAATATTTCCCATGAATTAGAATAATTACCATTAAGTATTCAAACAAATTATTCCCCATCTCGAATCAAATTATAACCGTGAAGTGTATCTCCGTAGTCGCCTTCTATTTTGAATAAAACTATTAGGTACCACAATAAAGCCTGAACTATTTTTCCTACACCGAAAATAATTTCTTCACAATGAAGGGCTGAAGGAGCTGACTTTCTACTTCAAATTAAATTATTACCATGAAATATTGAAGCCTGGCTGTTTTTACAAAAGTGAATCAGAACAGACATTATTATGTCTTAACAGAATGCTAGCAATCAATTACTAATAAATAATGCTCGAGATAATCTTTTCTCCACTTAGGGCCTACAAAAGCCTCAAATGAAATCATTCATCTTCGTTAGGGTGGTTCAAGCATGTAATATGAATATAATAGTTTCAGAAAAAGTAGATCTCTTTTTCTTCTTCTTCTTCTTCTTCTTCTTCTTCTTCTTCTTCTTCTTCTTCTTCTTCTTCTTCTTCTTCTTCTTCTTCTTCTACTGCTTCTGCTTCTTCTTCTTCTTATTATTATTATTATTTCGTCTTCTTCTTATTCTTCTTCTGCTTCTCATTTTACTTTGTATCCTCCTCCTCCATCTCCTTCTTCTTCTTTTACTTTTTATCCTCCTCCTTCTTCTTCTTTTAGTTTTCATACTCCTCCTCCTCCTCCTCCTCAAGGCCAAGTGTTAATGGAAAGGATATCCTTATTATCCTTTCCCAAGAATGGACATATATATGTCTAAACTTCGCCTTTTCACTTAGATAACTTACACTCCTTATTCATTTTGCAGAACCTCGAATTAAAAGTTTGTATAAATTTTGCATTCATTACTTCACCGTTTTATTGTATTTTTACTAGAAGTTTCTATTTTGTGAAATTTATAGGATAATTTTGTCTTACTCATATTTTATATTACAATGTAGAATCTAAGCCGAATTTTGTTATCTATTTGAATAAAGTAATCTAATCTAATCTAATCCTCCTCCTCCTCCTTCTGCTTTTACTTTATATCCACCTCCTTCTTCCTCTTCCTTTTCTGCTTCTTCCTTCTTGGACTTATTCTTTTGAAACTTGAGAAAAAAACAACCTGTACATTGAGATAGGCATAATTTAACGCTTGAAAAGAGCCAGGAAATAGTTTTTGTCCAGCTAATGCTAGATTGAAAAGGGTCTCAAAATTCTTAAGCGTCCACTTGCATTATAATATATGTGGCCTAGGATACTTGCTAAGATTAATATGGAAATTTATCGATTCATTTGTGGAGTAGTTAACTGAAGACTTGATCAATTGTGGGAATCTCTCGAGAATATTTAGAGCTCTTTTTAATAAGTTATGAATTGACATGCTTGGCTTACATTATAAGAAAATAATAATAAGTTGTTGATAAAAAGATAGAATCTATTATCAATATTGAAGTTGTCAGTAAAATCTATGAATAATTTACCACCATAAGATATCATATCAGATCCACTGTCTGAATTGGGAAATAATAGATGAGTAGAAATGCAATTGTTTACTATTTGGGAGTCTCGTTGTAGGAGTGATAAAGCGCCGCTCTGATGACCAGCTGGACTCTGTTTCAACTCTCGAATTGGATGAAAAGACAAGATGTTGTCAAACTACTGATTCATTAAAAAATTTGAGATACTGGTTTCGGGTGTTACACCATTATCAATCTCTGGCAACATCTTGTCTTTTAATTTAATATGGATAACTACCACAATATCACCTACTCAAAATCTCTCAAATTCTTTGACCACAGCACAATACATACACATACGGCCATATATGAATAAATAAATGAATATGGCCACCCCGTCTTTCGGAGGAGACGAAAAGCCGTCGGTCCCGACTACCTGAAAAGTAGTCGTCATCTATCATCCATCTCATTACCCACACACAAGCCTTTGAGCTCATGTGGGCTTCACCCTAATGAAACCAAAACAAACAATGCCTTACAAAAAATCGATACATCCGTGTAATCATGAAAATTCTGGAGTTCCTCAGTAATAAAACTTAAAATCATCGTGATGAATATTGAAGGAGATTTGTGATGAATATTGTTAAACAGAGATTTGTTTAAATATTGTTTGAACAAATATTTGTTGAAATATTGTTAAACAAGTTGGATGATACTGACTATACAATACAAAAAATTAATACATCCGTACAAATACTGTATGAAAATTCAACAATAACTTATAATTTGCGGGTCTCTTTATCTTTACATTAATAATAATATTCGTGTAACCTGGCTGGCTCAGGTCTGGTGTCAGAGTATTAAGGTCGCTCCTGATCAATTTCAGGGCTTCTGACATGACTAAACGACTGTTTAGGCAGCCGGGACCGACGTTTATATAATATTATTTATATATTAATATAATTATAATCATATAAATAATAAAACTAGCAAAATGAGAAAGTGGAAAACATTTCACCGTGATATAAATTGTTAAACAAGTTGGATATGACTATGATTACTCAAAATGTATGATGGAAATGAACAATATTATATCAATGAGAATAACAACATTAAAACATTGTATACAGGAGGAAGAAATTGATGAAATGTGGAAGAAACAAGAAGAATGAGTGAAAGAGGGGTAGAATATTAGAAGAAGAGAGGACAAATATTTTTTACAAGAAGTTGTGTAGGAAGCGAGTATCACAACAAGGTATAATAAGCAGAAGTCAACATCAACAAGAAGCTCAGTTCGACGACCTAGCTCAAGGTTACAAACACTGTAGCAAAACGAACAAGAAGGGGGTTCAAAGGAGAGAGAGAAAGATTCAGAATGAGAAGGAGAAGAAGAGAGTGAAAGGAGGACTCGGAATGAGAGAAAGAGAGTGTGAGAAGGACTCAGAATGAGAGAGAGTGAATGAGAGGAAGATGAGATTCAGATTCAATCGCTTTATTCATGTAGATTACATATTATATATTACAGTATATTTGTTTAATCCTATGTTTAAATAATGAGACCAATTTTACACAGTTCGCATGAGTAAGGCGGGTATTACACAATAATAGTTCTATGACATATTTCTATTATCAAACATCTGTGATGATGAAATATTACCGAGTAATGAACCAAATATTATAAATGATCATATTCTATGTCATATGTTCTCCTATAGAGAACATATTATAATATCTTTGATAATAGATGTATGACAGAACTATTATCGTGTAATAGCTGCCTAATATAAACTAATTATAGACTTTCTACTTTTATCAGAGATGTTGTGGAACTTATCCATAATTTAGGTAATTGAAAACAAAGGTTGTCAGATCCACAAAGTTCATTTAAAATACCAGTTTTCACTGGTAAACATCAATTTCCGACTGATGATGTTGACCTGAGCATTGAAACTTTAGTATGTTATCTTAAATAAACTTTGTGGATCTGACAACCTTTGTTTTCACTTAGCTACCTAAATTAAGTATAGACTATAAATTGTAAAATAACTCGAATATGGGATTTAATAAGGTAACGATAATATAAATTTGTACTGTATCTACATGAAATGGCGGAGTTTAGACATATAAATGTCCATTTTTGGAAAGGGATGTTCAAAAACATCTCTCCCATTAACACTCAACCATGAGAAAGAGAGTGGTAGTGAGTGTTTAGAGATGGAAGAGAGAGACCAAGCATTCAGTGCCTCAGATAAGAGAGAAAAGTCCAAAGTCCACCAGTTGATATTTTTTCAGTTCATGTCAGTACCATCAACAGCAAACATAATCATTATCATCAGCATTATCCTCTTCATACACGAGTTAGTAGTTACAGTTACGTTACGAGTTACAGTTCTGATGACGATACAAGTTATTTAAACACTGATTTAAAGTGTCTCAATATTCAGATAGACATTTCAATATTCAGTTACAGCTGTAGTAAGCTAAAACTAGCGAGTTTGTTTTCTACTTCGAACCTTTTGAATGTAAAAATCTGGATTTACAAATTCAGAAGTCGAGAGTAGTTCCGAGTAGAATTTATCGTGATATGCATCAAAGTAAAATAAGTTTTATACATTGTAATATGTATAAAACATTGTAATACAATACATTGTGATATGTATAAAACTAACAATAGCATCAAAGTGATTGTATATTACAAGAACTTGAAACGTACAATATCACATTGAGACATAATGTATCACACCATTTTGATGAACTTCTTATTCATGTTCCTGAAACTGTGGACAGACGTAAAGCGTGATGAAAAATAAAAATAAGGATAAGAAAAAGGAGGAGGAGAAGAAGAAGAAGAAGAAGAAGAAGAAGAAGAAGAAGAAGAAGAAGAAGAAGAAGAAGAAGAAGAAGAAGAAGAAGAAGAAGGAGGAGGAGGAGGAGGAGGAGGAGGAGGAGGAGGAGGAGGAAGAGGAGGAGGAGGAGAGGAAGAAGAAGAAGAAGAAGAAGAAGAAGGAGGAGGAGGAGAAGAAGAAGAAGAAGAAGAAGAGAGAAGAAGAAGAAGAAGAAGAAGAAGAAGAGAGAAGAGAGTTTGAAAGGGAGAATTGAGGTTGATGCGGGCTGGCGTTGGGTTCATTATCTAATTGTGAATTAGAGTGAATGAATGACATGATTGCGGACAGGGCCAGTCAAACTTTTCATCAGTTGTAAACCAACCAAGCAAAGATTTATGTCGACTTCTGCCACCCCGACAAGAATCAGTTATAGAACATAAAATCATCACTGAAAGATGGAATTATGATTTAGATTTATTGCCTCCACTATAGTGCTTGTGCACGTTTGGACTTCGGTTGATTCATGTAGAGAAGGGAGAAGATTCCTACACTGTGGTGGTTTGTAGTTGAGGAGCTTGAGTTGAGTTTTGAGTAATAGACTAATTAAAAAAATCTTTTTCTCTTTGTAGAACATCAAATCTTTGCAGAATCGTAAATATGAGAGGAAAGATCATTAGTTAAAATGAAACATGGTTTCAAAAGATTATGTACTTTGGTATTGTTGTCTATTTTTCTTATTTTCTATTCATATGATGAAATATCAATATGACAATGTAACTAAGACAATAATGGTTTTTACCATAGTATTATTTTACTTGAGGCAATAATGGTTTGTAACTTAGACAAACATTGTAATAACTTTTCACCGTATAAATCTGTAAGAAGGCATTTCAATTGAATCTCAACCAAAATACTTTCTTTTGGACTAGGACTTTTCTTATTCTTCTTATAAGGATTGAATTCCTTCTTTAATTTAATTAGAATGTTCATTCCAATATCACACATAGCGTTGGAATTCATCATTTTGAATGTCATCCTAGGAAATGCCCAAATAATTTCAAACTTTGAATCGACATATCTTTTACTTATAAACATTACTTAAATGAATAAATTATAAAAATTTTGTCCAAAGCCATCATAACAGATGCAGGCAAGATCATAACTACATGACCATATGGCGTATGGGAGGAAATAGGTTATTTTCAGGCAAGTATGTTTGTTTATTTTAGTAATTTAACTTATTCATACCAGATCAAATTTTGTCCAAAACCATAATAACAGATGCAGGCAGGATCATAACTACATGACCATATGGCATATGGGAGGTCATTGGTCATTTCCAGGCAAGTGTTTATCTCATTCGAATTCAATCAAATAATTCCATCATTCTATCTTCCAGAGCATCTAGATACAGATGAATTCGTTTAAACAGATAGTTATCTCTCTGTAAAATAAGATTACTCTGTTACTCGACTCTCTCTCACTCTTCTTTATTCAATCCATCTTCTTCTCTTTCTCCTGTTTGGTCTCCTATCTCTCTTTCACAACTCTGATTCTCCATTCTCTTCGAAGTCTTCCAATTCCATTTGGGTTCTCTCTCTGGATCTGGACCACACTTCTTTAATAGTTTTCTGTGAGTTATCTCTCTATTAAATATAACTTCTTTGTCTTCTCACTTCCTCTCTTTTCCTCTTCCTCTCTCTTCTCTCTTACTCTCTCTTTTCTCTCACTCTCTTTTTTCTCTCTTTCTCTATCTTCAATCTTTCTTCTCTCTTCCTCTCTCTTCTCTATTTACTCTTTCTCTCTCTAATCTGATCTTTCCGGTCAATTTCGTGTCATTGTCGGCTCTCTTTATGACATCTCTTTTTGGACATCTGGCAAGCTGACTGACACTAGATTGACTTTTGAGATGATCATAGCATGGAATAAAACAGATGCTCCATATGGATGATGAAATCATAAAATTAGTAATATAGTTTCGAAATTGTAGTCATAAACTATCTCCTATGATATATTTACGAGAGCTCATTGTCAGTTTATGCTCCATATTGAAACGAAATTTATTTCATTTATGTACAAATATAAAATATGAGGAAAGAAAAAATAGGCTATTGCCCAAAACGTCTTCTATTCCTAATTTAGTCACATGAAAAATTGTCCAAATTTTCAGGTTATGAATAAAAATTTTTTTACCCAAAGTTTTCCACTTAAAGAAAATATAATACGAAGTAACTGATCAATTCAGAATTTAGAAATAGAAAGGTTCATATTAAGCCAAAATAAAATGAGAGAATACAAGAAAGATTGAACTCCTGAATCCAAGTTGAAAATACCAAACATATAAATTTAAGAGACATAGGCCTGTACATTTAAGGTTGCTTTGATTTGCAATTCTCCATTTCAAATATTGATCAAAGTTGAATGCTGAAATCATGAGGAAATACCAAAACTTGACTACCAAATAGGCCTACATGAATGGAATAAATAGGCCTACATAATGGAATGAATAGGCCTAAATACATCGTGAATGGAAATTTTAATTCATCAATAAATACCACATCATCATGGAAGTAAAATCGTAATAATATGATTTAAATGGTACTCATTATCTACCTTGATGAAAACTAAATTATTATCAATTGAATCACAATACCTTTCTGGGAATACGATATTTATATTATAGCCTAAAGAAAGCAATTATTTTCCTGTTGAATATGACGCTAGCCTTCAACTGGTGAAGCAGGAGGAGTTGCCTATGAAAGCAGGGAACGGATTCGACCAAAAAGAAGGCGAGATGATTTTGGAGGCGGAGCCTCTGCTAAAGCTACTCGACGATTGGTCAAGCTGAAAAACTGTTACCTACTGTACAATAGGCAGTTATCAATTATGCTCTTATTGCATTTAAATTATTATACCGCCAAAAAAAGAGCGAATTAAAAATCTTTGCTGATAATAATTATTATTGTTATAGTATAATATCACATAAGATAGCAGGGTCAGCAGCATATTATTAATTTACATCCTAGTTTCCTTTATCTCAGGGCTGCTTTTATGACTGTTTTTTTTAATCTTTAGAACTCTAGAATTAATTTGTTTATTTGTTCATTCGCATTTGAAAATGACTATAAATAGTCGAAACATGTAATGCATTGAAAAAATAATTGAAAAAGTCCACTTTGATAATTATTTTAAATGAAAAAATAGTAATAATTTACACCATTTTAATTCAGAATACCAGTATTTGTGATTTACAGGACCAGAGGAAGCTCTTACCACACTATTTGTGACATAAATGCAACAAACCTTTTTCTCTTAATAAAACTAGATTTGTTTGGCATTATTTCCCAGAGACCAATTTCACAAAGATAGATGTTGAAGAAGTAGGATAAGAATATCTGTAGAATGCACTAAAAATTATTGAAAAAGGGTACTGTGATTATTATTTAAAATAGGAAACAGTGATACAAGTAGCCCTGAGATGGAGGGAACAACAGTATAGATATTTGAATAAACAGTAGTAGAAGAATTTAGAATCATTATGTATGAGTGAGTAGTGAAAACCAAGAAAGAAAAGAAAAAAAGGGAAGGAATATAACACAAAGCTACAAACCTGATAAGCAAACGTGGAGGAGAAATAGAACCATAATAATAGCCTATATTATTGATCACCCAAGATGTCTATTCCACTGGTATTATTGATGTTTTGGCTACTGGGGTTTCATTTCTCTCTCGAAAACAACAGCTATTCATCTCAGCCTATGGGGCCATTTCAGAGTCAGCTACTGTGGAATAATAATCTTTCAAAGATGCGTGTTAAAGATAGACTGTGCCCAGGTCATATGATTATTATTATAATGGCTGTGATAATGAAGGGGTTGGTCTAGGATAGGTATCAGAAACTAGTCGAGAAGAATTGAGAAAAAGAGGTAGAGAGAAGAATTCACATTCAGATTCTGAGGAGGATAGGTGGAGGAGGGGGAGAAGAAGGAGGACGAGAAAGGGAAGGAAAAGGAGAAGGAAAAAGGAAAGGGAATAGAAAAGAAAAGAAGAAGAAGAAGAAGAAGAGGAAGGAATAGTAGAAGAAGAAGAAGAAGAAAAGAAGAAGAAAAGAAGAAGAAGAAGAAGGAGAAGGAGAAGGAGGAGGAGGAGGAGGAGGAGGGGGAGGATGTGTAGGAGAAGAAGGAGGAGAAGGAGAAGGTGGAAAAGATGGAAAAGGAGAAGGAGAGAGAGGAAAGTGGAAGGAGAAGAAAAAGAGAAACAGAAGAAGATGATGAAGAATAAGAAGGAGGACATAGAGAAAGAGAAGGAGTCGGAGAAAGGAGAGTGAAAAGACAAGGATGAAGGGAAGGAAAAGAAGAAAAAGAATAAGATGAAGAAGAAGAAGAAAAAGAAGAAGAAGAAGAAGAAGAAGAAGAAGAAGAAGAAGAAGAAGAAGAAGAAGAAGAAGAAGAAGAAGAAGAAGAAGAAGAAGAAGAAGAAGAAGAAGAAGAAGAGGAGAAGGAGAAAGAGAAGGAGAAGGAGAAAGAGAAGGAGAAGGAGGAGAAGAAGAGGAGGAAGAAGAAGAAGAAGAAAAAGAAAAAAGAGGGAGTGAGAGAGGAGGAATTCTAGTCCCATGTTTTCTTACCTTCAGGGGCTCTATGGAGTCAATTTCAAAGGTACCACCTTTTTCAAAAACTCCTCAAAAACCCAACCTCTTATTATGAAGACGACAATACAATAATATTCAGAACATATTTTGAAAAAACCTGACTGACTGATCTAATTTTCGAAAAATGCCTCATTTGTCGAGAAAAAACCACTCAAAGTAGTAAATTATACTTGAAAATTTAAAGAATGACACAAAAAACACGACGTTTAAAAAATGTTGGCTACTCAAGTCTGGGTATTTATAAAATACCTGGGGACTCTTTCTTGGCATTTATAAAATTCCTGGGCACTACAATTTGTCTCCAAAGGAATGCTTCACTAGGCCTATTAACGAATAAATGAGCTGATAATTATCTGAATATTTTTGAGGTCTGACGTAGAAATTGAATAAAATGACATAATCACCTCTTTAGAAATATCACATTATTTATTCATTTATTTATTACAGCTCAAATATACAAGATAAGGAAAGAAAAAGAACAGGCAACCACCCAAAACTTTTTCTATTCTTAATTCAGTCACATAATGATTAACAATAAGTTAAGTTAATAAGTTATTAAGTTTTCAACAGTAAGTTAATACCTGGACTTATATCCTATCCTATTATATAAAGTGAGTTATTTCTGTATGTATGTATGTATGTACACGGATCTAGAAAACGGCTCTAAAGATTTCCTCGAAATTTGAAATGTAATATAACCCTGATGGAAAAATGAGATTGCATCAGGTCTCATGTCCGGGAAAACTCTCTGGCAGGATTAATGAAAGAATAAAATATTCCTTATTCAGGCATAATCCCAAGTACTGCGTATAATGGCTGTTATCATTAGCTGACCAACGCTATCTAGCTGGATTAAACGGAGTTACATTCAAGTCTTCAACTAAACACATGTTCATGTCAAAAAATTGTGAGAGGTGATCAATTTCGAATCAATTTTTACAATAATACATTTATGTAATTCAACAGTTCTGCCGCAGGCAGCTTCAGAGCGCAGCTCGGTACCAGATATTAGAATATTAACAAGATATGATCCAGATCATCACTGGATACTTCTTATGTTCATAGAAGTTTGCATTTTTATTCAGAATTTGTTTTGAGTTCCCTTTTTTCCAGTGAAAACTTCAATTTTTAATTAATCTCAAAAGTAACATTTTCAACTACTATAGATTAGCTTTCTTGGATTACAAAAGAAGAAAAAGAAGAAGTACAAAGAATAAAGTAGAGATACACAAAAGAAGAAGAATACAATTATGAAGAAGAAGAAAAAAATAAGAAGAAACAGCCAAAAGAGGATAATAAGAAGAAGCAGGAGTAAACGAAGGAGTGAGATAAGAAGTAAAGTAGTAGCAAGTAGAAAGAATAAGAAGAAGAAGAAGAAGAAGAAGAAGAAGAAGAAGAAGAAAAGTAAAGTGAAAAGTGCTTTCTGTAATAGTAAGAAGTAAAATTTAGGACCCAGTCTATCTCAGTAGCTGTTTCTACTTAGAGCATTTAGTTGAAAAAAGAATACCTGAACTACCGACGTATCCTACACTGTATGCATTTCTTATTATTTTTTTCTCTCATATGTGTATCTTGTCATCCACTTCTTTTTTTCTCTTTCTCTTCGTTGTCTTGTTCTTCTCTTTTTTGGGTGTGAGATACGTAACGAAAACGAATTCCAGTAGCACGTATTTAAAATGTGTTTTTTATGCTGATTGCTGGGCTGGCGAGTCAGGCAAGCTAGATATTTATGACTTTGGCCTTTGGGGGCTAGACACAGACTTACGAAAGATAAGGAAAGGGTGGGTCTTGAAAAAATAAGAAGAAGAAAAGTAAAAAAGAGAGAAAAAGAAGGGAAACAGATTTGGAGACGTAAATAATCAGCCTTCAGAAAAACTTGTGCATTTTTTCAACATACACCTTAGGGAATAATGCAAAGAGAATAATGAACAATCAAAAATAATATGAAAAGTTTACTTAATATGTTATAAAATAGCATTATCATTTTTTTTTCATCATTTCAAATATATTCCATGAGAACGTAAGATGGTAAGATACGTCTTCTTGGAGAAAGAATCAATTCACTCAAGTGAATGTGTTAAACATTTTTTTGAAAATGAGTTGATAGTTTTTTAAACGTATAAGGGATTATTAAATTGATTGTTTATTGTAGTATTCAACTAATCAATTTGAAATAATTCTCTTGGGAACTCTATTTAAGTTAAATATATCTAATTTCTTCACCTGATCAACCTGATAATCTTCCCAAGCAAAGAAGCCATTCTGGCAAGATGGGAAAATGACTCTAACTCGTTCAGTATTGGTTCAAAAATTACAAATTTAGTCTCAAATTGTAGATCAGAATCTTTCCTGTGACAATTTGAGACCAAATTTATCATTTTTGATCCAATAATTTTGGGAAGCGGTTTGTCCCAGTTAAGTTGTAGAGAGCGTCTAATCGGTGAGATTAGATAAGCGACGTGCCTCTGCCAGCACCATTGTACTGGTGACCGGTTCCTCTGAATTCAATTTATGAGACTCAAAATCGCTTCCCGGTGGTTCGGAACCCACCTAAAGCAGTAGGTCCATTCATCTCTCATCATCATCCTTCCCATTACCCACGCACAGGCCCATGAGCCCATGTGGGCATCACCCTCGAAAAAAAATTGTTGATTGTTCCATATTAAAGACACAAGTATCTCATACAAGTCCAAACAATAGTAATTTGAAATATAAATGCTTATAATTTTTTCAAGGTATTCGAATTATAAATGTTCAATTCATTGTCGATAAAGCCCAATAAATTTAACAATGTTTAAAGTTTATAACTACTGGGATTAGGCCTATTAAAAATATAAAAATGTATTATATCATGAACTTCTACTCCAACTTTAGTGCTAGGTTTGATACTTCACCTAATAATAATACTCCGTTTTATAAATTCTTCTCTATATTAGAGAGAATAATTTGTGAGAATTATCTACAATTCGGTACCTTATTTTCGTTCAATTGGATCGATTTTATACTCATAATTGTGCAGCTTTTTGATTATAGATAAATTATCCAATTTCCAAATTGGGCGTGAATGTTTGCAAATATTCCATGTGTACCAAATTTTAACTTCATTTGGGGTGAATTTGCCAGCCTTGCATTCTAGAAACAAGACGAAATATATGGGAAAATGCAAAACATTTGAAATAAAGGGCAGACTTTTTTTGAAAAAATCTGAACGTAGCGTGGCATTTCCAGCTCATTCCAGCAAAAGATTAACTAGAATATAATAGGCGGCCTAATGATAGGGTGGACCATTTCAGCAATCGTAATAGCTCAGAGGAAATGAGTCTAGCCAAAAGCACAGATCATTATTTTAGAATAACTCTGCCAAAAAGCATTAAGAAGAAATCAACTGTCCTTTTCTACGTCTTCCACATCGTATTGTCATCATTCTACCATTCTACCAATTTTACTCTATCTACCTCTTTCGTCCTTATTTTTCCACTTCTTTTCCTACCTGCATGTTTATCTCATTCTATTTTCATTGCAAATCTTGATCTTTTTCCCGTTTTGAAAAAAAATCTGTAAATGAGATTGGTTATTCTCTTCCAACTATTTTATAACTTTTTCGATGTTTCTTTTTCTGTATCTCTTTACTATCCTCTTTTACCTTCTTTTCGTTTTTGTTCTTGTTTTCCTACTTCTTTGAAATTCATATTCTTTTTAGGAAGAAGACATGTCGTAATAGGAATAATAGTGAATGGTTGAGAAAAATTTAAAATATTGGAGGTGAGTACGGAATCGAATGTATAAGATTGAAAATTTGACAAATCTTGCAAAAACAATCAGAGGAAATGGAAATTTGAGGAAATCAGAGGAAATCTACTAATCTTCTTATCCACACCATTCGTTATCATTCTTTGTACCCTTGTTCTCTCAATAATTATCCTCCTCTATCAACTCTTCTTTTCCCTTTTGTCCATGATCTTGTCTTTCCCACCATTCTCCTTCCATTTCTCCTTTTCCACTTATTCTTTTTGCAAGATTTTTCAACTTTTTAATTTCATTCATTCGATATTCACTTTCAATATTTTGAATATCTCTCAACCATTTACTATTATTCCTACTACGCCTGACATGTCTTCTTCCTATTTTTGTACTTTTGTCTCTTATTTTCTCCTTCTTCTACTATTATTCATCCTTTCCTCTTTGGAACTATCCTACATTCCTTACTTCTGCTCAACATTTTCTATTTTTTTTCCTCGTCTATAAGGAAGCTGCTAACGAATCTATAATAGCACGCACGATTGGCTACTACATTATAGCCGCTAAAATATCAAAGAAAAACGCCGACTAGTCTCATTCTCACGAGATGATACAATTTTTGAGAAAAAAAAATTCTAGAAAAAAGGGGCACAGGTCTAAAATGAGCGACCAATTATTGTCATTTCATAGGTATGGGACGATGACTCGTATAGTCTGTCCAAGCAAAAAGACACTCTGGCAAGATGGGAAAATGACTACAGCTTGGTCAATATAGATTCAAATATTATTAATTTTGTCTCAAATTGTAGAGATCTTTCTGATCTACAATTTGAGATCAAATTTGTAATTTTTGAACCAATTTTGACCGAGCTGGAATCAATTTCTGATCTTGCCAGAATGTATTCTTTGCTTGGACAGACTATATGGGACCGATCCTATAGACTAGACTCTTGCCTAATGACCAATAGGGTAAAATAGGTGAAATTGTCATATGTCTACACGAAACAGAACTGCTAATGTTCGACTGTCTCCCAGTCAGGTTGGAAATCATTATGATTTATAAATATTTAGATTCCTGAAGTAGGACATCGTTAGAGAATAGCCAATATAGTCAGATGCGCTGCTTTACTATTAGTAGTAAAGTAGCCTACCTAGTAGTCAGGACAATCTGTATGTCCACGGTAAAATTTACTTTCAATAAAATACATGTATCATTTACTTTCATATACACATGTATTACAGTATTTTATTCACATTGAAAGTGGGCTAAAGCTTGATACATGTCTGTGGAGAAATAATACTTATAAAGTTAAAAAAAGGGTACTTGATTTATTCCAATTTATATATCAATTACATGTATCAACTATGGAACAATATAATTAGAAAGTCAAGTATTATTATTGATTTATTCAAAGGTGCAATTACATAATCAAATTTTTAAAAATTTATTAGGGAGATAATAAAAAAATTATCATTTATTAGGGAGATGAAATACAGGCTACTGTTCTTCAATTTTATTTATCTCCCTCATTTTTGTAAAATGTTCATGTGGTCCGAATTATTGAAACCTATACTACTTGTTTTTCAATAATTTATGTGCAAGCCAACCTCGATAACTTTTATTATCATATCAATCAAATGCTTCCCCAAACATTTAGCAGTATAGTCAAAATTCCTTTGTTTATTCACTAAAATGTGATTCACTGATGCTTTATAACCTTCTATCGCATAGGCTATAACAAACATGCACTTTTACCATAATGTCAATGTTCATATCACACCTCTCATCCTTCTTTGTCACCTTCTTTTCCTTTTTGTCTCCCTGTGTTCCTCAACATCTTTTTATTTGTTTCTCCAATTCTCAACGCGCTACTTCCTTTGACGATCACTGTCGTTACTCACCAAATACAAGGAGACCACCCTGTATTCAATTTTCATTTTTTATCCTTTTCTAATTCTCCCTTCATTCACTGCCTCCTACTCCTCCTCCTCCTCCTCCTTTTATTGCCACCACTCTTTCATGACCTACCTTGATCACTCACTGTAATACACGTGATGATTCAACTTTTTTGTCCATTTCGCATATCCTAGTCCTCCTTCTCCTTCTATTCCTTCTCCTCATCTTCCTCCTCCTCCTCCTCCTCCTCCTTCTCCTCATCTTCCTCCTCCTCCTCCTCCTCCTCTTTCTTATCCTGCTTTCCCTCCTCCTTCTTCATCATCATCATTATCATCACCTCGCCTTCTTTCTCCTTCATTGTTCATCTTTCATGTCCATCTAACATCGTCTAGTCATCCTCCTCACCTTCTCTTTTACTCTCTCTCTCTCTCTCACTCTCTTTCGTTGCAACCATAATCAACAGCCTAATTCCATCCAGCTACCTGAATTGACTTTTAAAGCTACCGTGATACGCAGAGCCCATATATAAGCCGCCTTTTCAAAAGCTTGGGAACATTATCATCACCATCATTCAAAGTAGCTTGCCATAAACATAGATATGAAAATAGTATGTATTCATACTCTGAAGAGTATAAATATAGATATACTCCCTAAGAAGATATTGCTACAAGATATTATGGCTATAAGACTATAGCCATATATTAGCTACTAGATTTATAGCGACATTTAGATATGTATAGTAATACTGACACTTGAAAAAGCTTGGGAACACTATCATCATCATTCAAACTATCTACATAGATATAAATCACTGCTCATTGGATAAATATAGACGACTATTAGATACTAGATATAGCAACTTAAAGATGTCTACAGTTATATTGACAGGCCTTGACAGGGTGACCAACCACGAATAAGAAACGATGTTTTAGAATTTAAAATTCAAGGAGCATCGACTTTTAAAGTAATCAATCTTCTTCATCTTTTATTATGCTGTCTTATAAGTTCATATCATTCTGTGAATCACCACTGTACATTCAAATAATTATGATGTGATTATTTGAAAATTATGAGTCGGAATATGATGAGAAATGTAATATGAGTAATGAAATTCATAATACAGGGATTTGTAGTTATGAATATTATTTTATAACTATACAGGGAATCAATTTTTATACAATTAATTTACAGGGCTACTAATTTTTTATACAGGAATTCTGATTACGAATAAATTATTATTTTTTTGTATGATCAATTATTCCTGGCAATTTAATAATCACAGTACAATTGAAACTGTGAATCACAACATTAAAAAATGACAAGATTATTCGAAAATAGAATATTAATACAGGAATTAGTAGAGATGAGATGATACATGATTTAATCTGTACTGACTCTACTGTTTTATCTATGGAATTCCATCTGAACTATGTTTCATTTTTTTAATTGTTCTGAAAATGGTGGGCCTTCATAAATAAATAAGATTGACTAGGGAAAATCATTATCAATTATTATTGTGAATAACATCTTTGTAATTAATCAAGATTGAATTAAACCAACGTTGAAATTCCGGAAAAAAATTAAAAATGTACGAGTGTAAACTAAAAGAATTAAGATTCAATCGATAACAAATTTGGCAAAAAAGTGATTAGTTGATGCGTGATTCAATCAATTTACTAGTCGGAAGATGTGTAATTAATGTGTGAAGCCAGTTATTTCTGCTACGAAAAATAATAGAAGCTTAATAGCTTTTTGATTAATCCTCCCGTGACTGTAGCAGTAACTATAATGAAACGAGAGCCTTTATGCTTATTTTTGACTAGGAAATTTAAATTGGGATTTGATATTTTCAAATAACCTCTATTCAGTTTTAGAGCTACAGTATTCCGACTCTTGAGGAGCTATTCTATATTGACGTTTGGCTATTGGAAATTAACTAATTCAAATTTGGATTAGCTTAGCTTTGTGGGTGTAAATTTGTAATAATTGTGAACATAATAAACTTAATTCTCAAAATTTATCGCAATTAGGATAGGATGAAAAACAATTTGAACTCAGTGTTTTCATTCTATTAATGTGTTCTCCAATAATTTTGTAAGACCATCGACAAAAACAACTCTATCAAACATATCGGATTAAATACTTTTTTTCTATTATTTGATTTCCCAAAAATGTATATGTCATTCTGTGTCACATTTTCAATGCTTCAACATGACTTTTGTGATCGCATCGTGAAGATAATGCCTATAGAAGATAAAGAAGTAGAAAAAGAAGAAGAAAAATGAGAAAGAAGTAGAAAACCAAGAGAAAAAGAAATAAGAGAAAAGGAGAATGAAGGTGAAACACCAAACCGTGAGACCCTAAACTGTTTCAGTATTATTTTTTTGATAGGACCATGCCAGACTGCTCGGCTCCAAAACCTCCCCTCTTCCTCCCCTTCTCCTCAAAAAGAGAAGAAGAGGAAAAAATAAGAAGAAAAAGAAGAAACAGTCCCTTTGTCCCTGGCTTGTCTTGGTCAGCAGAGTCTCTCACAAGAAACACAAAAATGACCGAAACCGAAATCTTTTAACCGAGATAAAATAACAATGGAAATCAGCATCATCAGCAACAGCGTAATCATCGCATCAGTCACAGGTGTGTGGAGAAAAAGAAGAACAAAAAGAAATCGGAGAGGATATGAAAGAGCAGAGAAGAATATATGTATTTACAATCATAAAATTGTTAAAGAATATGAACAACTCTTGCGAAATTAATAAAATTGTCAAATAAATAACTTAAAATATTTTATTGAATGAGTGCAATTTATTATTTATGATTAAGTTGTTGTTTTAAAGTGGTAATAAGGAGGAAGGGAAGGACGCGATAAGAGAAGACAATGCGAACCAAGAGTTAAATAATTAGAAAAATGAGATGTAGAAGTAAAAGAGGAGGAAGGAGATGGATTGGTAGAAGAAGATAGAGGAGAAGAAGATGAGAGAAAAAAGAGGAGAAAAAAGGGGCAGCAAAGGAAGATGTAGAGAAAGACATTATCTGAAAATATATCGAAATAATACATGAAGGTGGAGGAAAAGATAGGGAACAAACAGTGAAGAAGGATATGATTTGAATATATATTCAACTCGTTTCCTCCACCTAAGTTTTTCCTACACGACTAGTTTCTCCACAAAACTAGAGAAGAAGAATAAAAAGGAGGAGAAGGAGACATGAGAACGGATGAAGAAACAGAGAGGAGCCAAGAAAAGGAAGAAAGATAACCACCATACGGTGGAGAAGGAAATAAGATAGATATTTCTGAAAACTGTAACAAAAATAGAAGTGGAACCTGGAACAAGAATGATGAAGTACAATGAAGAGAATAGAAGAACAATATGAAGAAGAAGGAAGAGGGCAGTGAAAGAAAGCAGAAAGAGGAGGAGAAAATAAAGGTAAAACGAATAAATAAAAGTGTGAAAGGAGAATAAATCAGTGTCCACATCAACACCAGGAGCTCCTAACAGCTTCTATAGTCTGTCCAAACGAAGACATTTCGGCAAGATGGGAAAATTACTACAGGTCGGTCAATATTGATTTGAACATCATAAATTTAGTCTCAAATTGTATAAAACATTCTAATCTACAATTTTAAACCCAAATTTATAATTTTTGAACAAATATTGACCGAGTTGGAGTTATTTTACCATCTTGCCAGAATGTCTTCTTTGCTTGGACTATAACTCTGTTCAGATCTACCCACACAATTTGTTAACTTGGACTTTATGCCTTTGTTATAAATTCAACGCTTTCAGCTCCGTTGCAATGAATGTGTTTCCTGTCCAAATTGTACTTTGAATAGTAGCATATTCTATATTGTTGGTCTATAGCATTTTGTTAGGACTGTAATGTAATGACTAACGTATTTGTAACTATAAGGTCACTGATGTGTTGTGGGCTATCCTGCCTATCCATTCTGAACTATAAATTGTAGCCTACTCTTTTACAAGATTTTATAGTGTATTTCGTTTGTTGGTATTTTTCAGTTGTTGATTTTCGAATCTTCATTCAGGACCTCATGTATTGTATGCCTATCTATGGTAAACTATAAATTGTTGGGGTCACTTCCCCAAGCTCGAACTTGCTCTTTTGGGGAAGTAGTTCCTTATGTATATTTGTATTTGTTATTGATTCATTTTGCTGTTATATTTCTACATTGTGAATTATTGTAATGCTTTTTCAAGGAATAAATAAATAAATATACATTGTGGTCCACTCTTATCCAAGATTGTTGGTTTATATTGTAGTATTACATTCGTTGGTATTGTTTAGTGACGTGATTTTCTGAATCTCTATATATAAAAGCGAAATGGCACTGACTGATTCATTCATTCATTCATCACCAGAACTAAAAATCCACTGAACCGAATGCGTTCAAATTTGGCAGGCATGTTCAGTTGGACGTTTAGACGCGCGCTAAGAACGGATTTTAAAAACTTTTCAAGGATACGCCAAATATTTTGGTTTTTCTATAGTTTTTCAACGTTTTCTTCATTTTTTCGAGAACCAATCGGTAGAAAATGTTGATATTTGGTGGGCAGGTTCAGATAAGGTCTAGAAATGTTGTGTTGAAATATTTTTGCAATCCGTTCAAGATTACGCCAGTAATCAGGTTTTCAAAATTGTAGATGTGTTGAGGGTTGCATATCTTCCGCTTTGATACGACCAATCTTTACTGTAAATTCAATGGTTCAGCAAGATTGAAGATAAACTAATTTGAAAGATATTGAATCAAGTTTCAAAATATGTCCGATATAGTTCCTAAGGTTACGCTCAATATTAAGCGTTTTTTTATTTTTTGGAATTTTCGGAGTTTTTTTAGATTTTTCTAGAACAAATTGGCATAAAATGTTGAAATTAGGTAAACAGATCCATATTAGGGGTAGAAATGCTGTGCTCAATAAATTTCTAATCCCTTCTGAACGGAGTTTGCCTTAGCTGACACTGACCGAGGTTTTGCAGGCGAGCGAAGCGAGCCTGTTTGACTCACTCACACTGCCTATACAGTCGGGGGTCCAGGGGCGGAGCCCCTGGCTAGGCGAGAAGGCGAGCTTGCCGGCTAGTAATCAAATATGCAGAAAAATAATTTATTAGTTCTATTTATATATAGTTAATAATAGTAATAGTGATTATTAATAAGTAATTATTAATAATATGTAGTAATATGATTACTAATAAGTAATTATCAGTTAATTTCTTGCTGTCATTCTGATGTCTAGCCACGGTTACTCCAGAGCGAATGAGCAGAGACGAATGCGAATTTTCTATTCAATTTAAATGCAAAATTCGCATTCGTTACTGTTCACTCGCTCTGGTGTAACCGTGGCTTTAGAAAATAATCAAAATGACAACAACACAGCAGATCAATATTTTATGTTATTTATTTGTTAATAAACTAATAATACAATAATTCTCATCCTAGGACCTTATCTGGGGATTTTATTTTTTAAATCAACACAATATTCTCATCCTAGGACCTTATCTAGGGTTCTTACTTTTCAATTTTTCACTGTATAAAAATATTCAACAAGAAGTCAATGCACCATGGAACTGCAATTGAAGCCCCAACGATGAAAACATTGTCCTTGATCTTCTTGTGTTACACCTCATCGAATAAAACCAGGTATATTACACTATCAACTTTTTATCATTCACCACTTTTCAAACAGCAAGAGTTTTTTGTGGTAATTTCTGTAACGAATATCCACTCTTTCCAGACGTATTGAAGCCAAAAAAACTCAGGATATAGGATTACAATGGTCTGTGATACCTTCACATGTATGTCTGGGTTATTTTTCTCTGTCATCTGAATAAAATGAGTTATTTTTGTCATCATTTAGGACTTATTATTCAACAAAATTTAGTAAAAGACGTTTTCGACATATTAGTTTGTGCTTTTTACCAATGTGTATCAATTTCTGCCTAACAAATACATAAATAAAACATTAGAAATATCAAGATGAAAATCACTCAATTACAATTCAATTTCAGCTTTCCACAAAGTACCATAGAAAATGTTTTGTGAAGATCATTTCTTATAATATCATTCCTCAATGAGAGTACAGTACTATAAGATGGTAAAGCATTATTGTATCCTATTCATCTTATAATGTTATCATTGCTCATCTTAGTGAATTTTACACTACTAAAACCAATATGATAATATCCATAGTGATAATTCATTTTACACTGTAAAATATAATTATTATGATTGTGTGTTTGTATCTCTGAATGAATAAATAAATGAAACGTATCTTTCTAGCTTGTTCAAGCATTACGTATATATGAGTTTGGGTCTGATAGTTTTGAAAATAAATTATTTCAATACATACAGAGGAATTATATCACAAACTTGAGACAATTCATCCGTAAGAAATTGTCCTGTCGTTGAAAGCTGCGGTCTTTTCTAAGCTATTAAAAGGTCACCAATTAAAGTTGATAGGTTTTTAAAAGTGTAAAGAGCAGAGATCTTGTACGAAAAAAGAAGAAAAACTGGGAAGAGGTAGAAGTAGAAGAAGCAGAAGAATAAGTAGTAGAAGAAAAAAAAGAATAAGCAGAAGAATTAGTAGTAGAAGAAAAAGAAGAATAAGCAGAAGAATTAGTAGTAGAAGAAGGAAGAGAAAAAGGAAAAGAAGATGAAGAACGTAAGGGAGTAAAGCATCAAATCTGTGTACAAAACGAAGTATTCGTTTAAGTCAAGGTTGAAGGACTTGATGGAGAGAGAGAAAGAGAAAGATAGTAAGTGAGAGATGAGTGAGTAAGTGATACAACGTCTCAGAGAAAGAGAAAGAGTGAACGAAGCTGAGTTGACCTTCAACCGTCCTTCCACTCTACTCCTCATCATCCTCCTCCTCCTGCTCCTCCTCCTCCTACTCCTCCTCCTCCTACTCCTCCTCCTCCTCCTCCTCCTCCTCCACCTCCTCCTCCTCCTCCTCCTCCTCCTACTGCTCCTTCTCCTCCTCCTCCTCCTCCTCACCCTCCTGCTCCTCCTCCTCCTCTTCCTCATCATCCTCCTCATCCTCCTCATCCTCCTCCACAACCGCCTCCTACTACTACTCCTCCTCCTTCTCATGCTTTTGATGGTCCCTGGATCTCGTAGGTCCTTGGTCCTTTACATCCTTCTCACATCAGTCTCCTGTCGTAAAATCTTGTGGCAGGATTTTTTCTAAAATAAATTTTCGACGGTGACCACAGCACAAAGGACGCATGTCACGACACGACTGGGTTTTAATTTTTGGGAAGGAAAAGGACAGAAACACTTCCTCCCTTCTTTCGTCTCCCTTTATCCTTTTTATCCTCTCCTTCATTTTTTCTTCTACTTCCTCACGATGTACTTACGTGATCGATCTTGGTCACGTTACGTTAAATTTTAGTTCGGGAGTACATAGTTAGTAAGAAAACTTACAGAGAAACATATTTTAAGCTTTAAAGAACTGGATTATCCTAATCTCAGAATGTAGAAATCATTTTCTTTCCTTGATCCTGAGAGGTTTCATGGGCTGTAACCTGTGATAAGTGATGAGAACTGTAAGACAAAGACGTAAAATGAGGAGAAGAAGAAGAGAAAGAAACATAATAGGGAAAAGAAGTGAAGTGAATAATTATAATAGGAAGTATAATAATGATGAATATAGAAGAAGAAATAGAAGAGAAAAGCCAAATGGAGGTTGGGAGAAAGAAAGAACTTGAGAGAAATTGAGGAGAAACTTGATGTGAAATTAATACAATATAAGAACTTAAGGAGATGGAGGAGGAAAGGAGAAGTATATGAAAAAGAGAACAAAAGGAGCAGGAGAGATACAAAATAAGAGAACCAGATGGATATTAACTATTAACAACTTAACTGCAATGAGACTCCAATCGGGGTCTCAGTCGATTGTCACTGTAGGCCATGCTGAAAAATTATGAAGTATCACAACTGGCCAAAAGCATATGAGATTAAATTGTTGATGAGCCTATGTGAGCCATCTTGTATTCAACAAAGTGCAGTCATACAATTCTAATAGTTCTGAAGCCTGAGACCACATATGGGAACTCATGGCCTCCCAGTGACATATTTTCCAAGTAACTCTGGTAATCATAAACCTTTTTGAGAGTATGTATTTCTGGCTCAACACCCCATGAAGGGCCTAGGCCTACCAGAAGGTTGCCAGTTTCAAATTCACTCTACTATACAGCCCGTCCAAGCCAAAAAGTCACCCTGGCACGACGGGAAAACGGCCCCAGTCCGGCCAATACCGGCTCAAAAGCCATAAATTCTCAATCAGAGCTCACAGTCCCCGAACCAACACTGGCCGAGCCGAAACCTCCCCTCCACCCCGCCAGAATTCCCCCGGCCGGACAGACCATACAGCAAGCAAACAATAATCAACCAGGATAGAGGTAACGTGTGGTTAGCACGTTGATCCTCTCAACCATAAGCCAGTCTCCGCAACCGATTGGCGGCGCAGAACACCTCTGAATAACATGCAGTTAATCAGTTAGAGTGTAATGCAACAATTACTATTTCTCCAGAACCTTTTTGAGAGTATAAACAAAATAATAATAATAATGGAGTTTTGGTGAAAATTCATCAAATATGACGGAATGAATATAATCAAATATCATTGAAAAATAATAAGGCTAATAAAGATTGTATTAAAAACTATACAGTCAAAGGAGTTACAAAATCAATACAGTATAAGGCTAATAGGAGTTCCAACATTCAATGTGTCAATCAGATCTGGATTGATTCCTACATTAGTAACAGAGGGATCATAAATAAAATCTTCTCGAACTCCATCATCATTATAGTCTGTCCAAGCAAAGAAGACCCTCTGGTAAGATGGGAGAATGACACCAGCTTGGTCAATATTTGTTCAATAATTATAAATGTGCTCTTAATAGTAGATCAAATTGTATCCTACAATTTGAGATCCAATTGATAATTTTTTAACCAAGCTTGAGCTTGGGTATTGGTTAAAAAATTATCAATTTAATCTACTATTAAGAGCACATTTATAATTATTGAACAAATATTGACCAAGCTGGAGTAATTTCCCATCTTGCCAGGAGCTCTTTGCTTGGACGGAGTATACCTCAAGTCAATAAGTCTATATAAGCATTACTATAATTCAAATGATCAATCTCATCATTTGACTAAAAAATGAGAAGGAACAAAAGAAGAGAACCAGATGGATATTGAAAGAGAAAAGAGAAAAGTAACGTTGAAAGGAAAAAGGAAAGACAGAAAAATTGTAATTCCAATCACACAATATCTCTTTCCTTTCTAGGCTGACAACCACTTGTTGATCTCAGTGATCGGTGGATAACAGCCGACTATTCCATTCTCTCAATGGAATCACAATACTAGCATCTGATTTCTCCTAACCGCATTTGGCATTAACACGTACGTCAGTAACAATGGAAAGTGCAACAAAATAAAAATAAAACAAAGTTAGGAAAAACCAATCACTTAGAATGTAACCAAACCAAACAAAAACCGTACTTAACTCAAATTAAAAAACTAGAATGAAGTTATAAATGAAAGTTGTCTGAACTGGTAGAATCTTGAAACAGAATTCAACTTGCCGAAAACAGTCAGAATGTAGCTTGAAAACAAAATCAAACAAATGTAGCAGAACAAAGCTATAAAAATCAACCAACATGTAAAACGTCTGACAATGTCCAACGTAATCAGTCAAAGAAGCTTGAATAAATTAAAAAAAAAATCTTCTGCATCTATTTTTTCAAGGAATCGTCAACCCAGAATGAAGAGATGAATGAATGTTGAACTGATGAACTTTATCAAAAAAAGTCTATAAATGATATTGGATTAACCACACTTAATTAGAAACTTACTTCAACTTATCAAAAACGTTCAATGTAATTTGTAACAAATAAACAATACCTTAATAATTGAGAAGGGAAAGAAGAAGAAAATAAATAAAAAAGGAAAAGATGCCAAGAACCACGAGAAAAGAGAAGAAAAAAAATTGAAAAATGACTCTTGTTGTTTGAGGTACACGTAGTCTGCATGTAACCCGTTAAGGACAAATGCAAGGAATAAATAAATTTAAACTCTTTTGCTGACAAGCTGCCTTCATATGATGCGAAGGAGACGGAGAAGAAGAAGAAGGTGAAGGAGGAGTAGAAGAAGGTAAAGGAGAAGGGGTAGGAGAAGAAGGGGTAGGAGAAGAAGGAGGAGAAGAAGAAGAAGGAGAAGGAGGAGGAGAGGGAGGAGAAGAAGAAGAAGAAGAAGAAGAAGAAGAAAAAGAAAATCAGTCAGGACAGGCTGGAGAAGCCTACTTACTAGCTCGAGTGTACATGAACAGTACACAAGAGTAATAAACTTCATGCTCTGACTTTTATTGCATTTTGACAAGGGCAAACAAAGCCCCCCCTCCACTCCTCCTTGTACCCCCTCCACTCATTCTTCACCAACAAGTAACAAAGGAAATCATAAGCATAATAAATAACTACTAGCCTACACATAGGTGTAACTCAGGTAGCCACTACTGTATGAGACTATAAACAGTACTACTAAATCAGGCTGAGTCTTTAGCCTCAACCTTGTATTCTATATCTGTACTATTGGTTTAGCTATATATTGTTCATGCACTTTTGCTGATCACTATAAACTGAGCTCTGATTTGATAACATACTGTACTCAATTTCGATAATCTCATTGATAAACTTCGATTTGAATACGAGTAACGAATTATTTACAGCTTAGGCTATTGACATCAAGACATTCTCATGGAATGTTCAAAAGCCATTTTTCACGAATAAGATTCGTATACCTCATTCTTCAGAATGTCTTATTCTATACCGTGTTTATTCGTAATAAATACCATAATATTAGAAGAACCTCACCAATATTTAATATATAATAGATTATTATTATTATTAAAGCGAAATGGCACTCATTCATTCACTCATGAGCAGAACTAAAAATCAACCGAACCGAATGCGGTCAAATTTGTCAGACATATTCAGTTGGACCTCTAGACGCGTACTAAGAACGGATTTTTGAAACTTCATAACGATACGCCAAATATTTGAGTTTTTCAATAGATTTTTGGAATTTTCTTTTCGAGAGCCAATCGGTAAAAATGTTGAAATTTTGTTGAGAGGTTCGATTTGCGAACCTAGGTCTAGAAATGCGATCTAGAAAGTCGGAGAAGGGGAGCGAAGCGAGCCTGCCGGCTAGTAACTGTGTATAAAAATAATCAAGAACTATAAAAATTTCCGATAATGGGAAATAATGGTTATGTCGTCTATGGAACTTCTTCGGAACTTTCCACTAATAAGCCATTCACTAATAATACCATATCGGCTTATCCAATCTACTGCTTTGGCTTAAACAATCGGAATTTAAATATCTAAAAAAATAGATGAGAGTATTGTTGGGTAAAATTTTTTTCACAAATAATAGCCCCCATTCAAGTCTGTATAAAGTACTGGCGGCTCGTGCCCACGAAACAGGTGAAGTGCTGTATAGTAAAATATACGGGCACCTCACCTGTTTCGTGGGCACGAGCCGCCAGTGGTACAATGTCGCTGGGCTGTCTGTGCTGTTACATCATTCCCTATCCATGGTTCAATTTATTCCAAGAATATACGAGAGTGTATCAAATTTTATATGAGAAATAAGATACAAGGGGTTTCAATGATGAAACAAGACCCTTCAATCATTTCAAACCGTATCAAATCGTTCTGTATACCTTCTTGAAAGGATATTGAACTATGTACCCTTGGCATTAGAATTCATCCCAAGAACCAATATCCTGAATGAGTTGGGAACAATCAATGGCTATTGGCTTGGGTTGTATTATTTCTAAAACAAAACTGGAAACAAGAAACATATCAGAAAAGTCGATTCTGCAATAGAGTAGCAGCACGTCCATTCTTTTTCCTTTTCATTATCCTTCCAACGTCAACAAGAAGCCGTATGAGGAGAAAGATAAAAAGAAGAAAAATAAGAAGAAGGAGAATAAAAATGGAAAGAAAAGGAAGTCGAAGAATAAGAACAAAAAGAAGAAGAAAGGATTAGCTACTGTGATTTGAAGTGCATGTCACGTACTCAACGTAAAAGGTTCATTGCAACGACAATAAACAAAGAAAATTAAGTGTACATGTCGGTGGAGAAAATAAATGAGAAGGGAAATAGAAAAAAAGAGGTAAAGGAGATGAAAGGGAAGGAGGTTGATGGATGAGAAGAGAGAGAGAAAGAGTTTGTTAAGTAGAGAGGAAGTTGGAAAGTGGATGAAAGATTGTAACTTGTAAGGATAAAGTATGTAAGATACAGTATTTAAGGATACAGTATATGTAAGGATACAGTATGTAGGTAGGGATACAGTAAGTAGGTAGGGATACAGTATGTAGAGATACAGTATGTAGGGATACAGTATGTAAGGATGAATGATTTGTGAGTATACAGTATGTATTTGGCATTGAGATGAATCATAACATAGAAATCTGCTATTATAAATATCTGTAGATATTTCCTACAACTCATTATGACTTAAAGAAAAATCCATCTCCAATAATTATCTTGCAAAAACATTATTCATATATTGAAAAGTCTATGAGAAATTATCATAAAACTTATTTGAAATAACTACTTTGAACATTCTCTATCCATGATTGAACCCAAGTGAACAGAAGTTTTCTTGTCAGCACGCTCTATACGCGGAACTAGGAACTAACACCAGACAAAGTAGGAGGGACGCTGTGAAAGACTGACGTCACAGCTGAAGCTCTGTGATTGGTTGGAGGCGGAGCTTAGACACTCCCACCTATAGGGGGGAGTCACCACAATCCGAATAGCAATGGCGGTAGGTAAGGATGTATTGTATAAGCTGTGTGATCTCGATTATTCATGCAGTATTACAGAATTTGAGGAGGATTGAGAACTTTCTCCAGTATTTAAAGGGCACCCGGTCTTCTTTCGAAGTGGGTTAAATTTCAAAAGAGGTCACTGATATTATTTCGACAATATTTTTACACTCCTCAAGAATGGTCCTGTACGAAAGATAAGTGTGGAATTAACAAAATATTCGTGTTTCTATTTTATCAGGAATAACTGAGTTTACTCTTCCAATGTGGGGTTACTATTTCTTCTTCTTTTTCTTTGCTATTTGCTTGGTTTCTACTCTTGTATGATTGCAGTTTTGACATCTAGTGGGATCGGACTCCCAGTAGTGAGGCTACTATAAAAAGTGTTGTAGTAGGCAGTTTTGTACCCAACGAAGTGCTTCAGTGTATCAAATATACTACAAGGATACTTGATTACAAATGTTTAATTTATATAGCTTTATAAACTCATGGGTTCTAATGTTCTAGGATGTTTGGTGAAGGTTTGATGCGCAGAGGCGGCTCAAAGAATTGTTCTAATGTTGCACGAAAAACCGATTCTAATAATTGTATATCATCATTAAAATTTCACATTATCGTATCCAGGATACATAATTTGAAGAGAAATAACGTAGCATCACTGGCGGCTCGTACCCACGAAACAGGTGAAGTGTCCGTATCTTTAACTGTGCACCACCTGTTTCGTGGGCTCGAGCCGCCAGTGCATAGCATTATAAGACAACTTGACTTGAGATAATTAATTAAATAGTAGAGTACATTGAAAATAAAGTTCTTATTGTACACAATAATAATTATCATGCTGCAGAATATGAAATCTGAATTTTGAAATTGTATAATGTTTGCTTATTCTTACTTTATATTGAATTGATAAATATGGTCTTTGAATCATTATTTCTGAGGTTCATAACTAATAAGGTTAGAATCGATTAAAGAAAGAATGGAAAGAAGAGAGTGAATGGAAAGGTTGAAAGAGGAAAGGAGGAAATAGAGGTTGCAAAAGGAAAATGATGAAAGGTGGGGAGAAGAGAACAAAGAAGACAAAAGGGATGAATAGAATTTGAAGTGAAAATAAAAAATAAAAAAATGGACTACTGACTTGACTGCTATACTGAAAAATAGCAGCACTAATGTTGTAGCAATAGCATTCCCAGCTACTGCCTTTACTATGCTACTAGTACAAGATTGCATGAGACAAGAACAGTAGATTGTCACTCTCATAATGATCTGAGAGAATCCACAGTGGCTTTGAAGTCTGCCGACACTAACTATATACTAGATCAAGTAGCAACCATATCACATACTACATACACTCCACAGCCTGTAGGCTACCAAATGCATATATTGAACTTCAGTACAACTTTATTCCATCACTTCACTGGTCACTACCCTAAGCCTAGACTAAGTTTATTCATTTCAAATAATACAAAATATATTTATTGTACAAAACACAGACAATTAATTCAAAAACGTCTCTTCTCGAAATTTTGAGAGATATTTATAATGTCCTGAAAGTTATGATTCCAATTAAAAGTCGATTACTGATTGGAGACGTTTATGAACAGAAGTTTCTTTCTGTCATTTTCCACTCTTTATTCTTTGACTATACAAACCGAACTGTGTCAACTGAATCTGAATATGCCAGAGATAAATAAAATAATTTTTTTGAAATAAATGACCAAGTATCCTTCCGACTTTGGAATAACAATAAAAAATAATAATATTCCTGTAACCTGGCTGGCTCAGGTCTGGTGTCAGATTTTTCAGGTCGCTCCTGATCAATTCCAGGGCCTCTGACATGACTTAACGACTGTTTTTACGCAGCCGGGACCGACGGCTTAACGTGTCCATCCAACAATAACAATAATTATTTTTCTCTAGGGTGTTTCTAGTTTAATTCTAGAAGGAAGTCTAGTTCTTTGAAAATTTATTGTGGAAGCCGATATAGCGATGTAGCTTGAGGTAATCTGAATTCTAGACCCATGCATTGAAGGTCAGCATGATTTCAGATTCGAATATCATGATCGAGTCTTAAATTTATGAAAAATTCAATACGTAGGTAAGAAAACATCGGTTTGAAATGAGAGGAGCACTTTCAAGAATTATTCCAAAGTGATGCAGGCCTAACGCTCACAGACTCAAATGGAGAAGTATTTAGAGATGAACGAGATATTTCTCATTATCATTCAACATGGATTATAATCATATTTCAAGCAGTTGTAATGCATAGGGAAACGAATCAGGAATTTACTTAAAACGTTTGAGATGATCGCATTCGCAAGAAAACAAAATGGAATATTGAAATAGAAAAAATGAATAAAAATTAAAGAGTGTCTGTGCTACAGTGAATATTCAGTTATGGGAGTAAGTTACATTCCATATGCTAAAACGCAATGTAGAACCATGTCCATGTACAACATATTCAACCTTCCTAGCAGACAAAAAAATGTACATTTTCACAGTTGACATTCAAATAAAAATGTCTCAAGGTAACTCACAATCATAAATAGAATCATACCAATGACAGTACAGTAATGGAAAAGGTAATCAATTCGATACAGTGCACGACACGCACAGAAATCCATGAAAAAAATGAAATATTCATGAAATGATACTGGAATGCATTCATAAACAACATAAAATTCAAATGTCACGAGACAAGATATGAAAATCAAGTAAGAAATATTTATGGAGTGCATCCATGGACATTCAATATGCCAACGATAATAAGGGATGATTTTCAAACCATAAAAATCGTGTAAAAGTTGGAAAAAATTAATAAAAGCATCGGTGCACTTACTCTAGAAGTAAAACCAATTTTTCATAAACTTTATTCTACAAGAGCTCATGTAAAAAACTCCAATAAAAAGGTAGTGCATCATTTACTATCTAGTAATATATTGTGAATAAATTGGAAATTCCAACTCAACCTATATGCCACAAAGAGTCGTAACTACATTTTTTATCTAAATTTTTTATTTTTTGTAATTTTCCAATCTGGCTCATCCCATTTATCCTTTAATTCTCTTTTTTATCTGGTGCGCAAATTATATCCAGGCCATTAAACCGGGAGTGCATTAAAGTGCACTCAGAAATTTGCTGGAAAAAATTTTTATGTTCTTGAAGAATTTTCTTCTAGACATCAACTTACAGTCTGGTCAAGCAGAGAAGACATTCTGGAAAGGTGGGAAAATGACTCCAACTCGTAAAATATTGATTCAAAAATTAACAATTTGGTATCAAATTGTAAGAAAAATCTGCTCTACAATTTAAGACAAAATTTATTATTTTTGACCCAATATTGACCGAGCTGGAGTAATTCTCCCATCTTGCAAGAATGTCTTTTTCGCTCGACTACCAGCAAATTTATCACTTCTGGTTCAAGTAGCTCCAATCGAAATGTCAAACTGTTTTTCTAAAATATTTACTTTTCAACTTTTTTGTCAGCCAATATCTTATTAGTGTAACAGTTGCAGCCAGATAACGAACTTGTGAGTTGACGAACAAAGACACATTTGAACGAAGTTTATTGAAACCAAGGTTAGTCTAATCTTGTATTGAAAAAGGATTCGATGAAATTCATTTTCCAATTATTTCCCTTTGAATACTGTATTCTGTGTTATCGTAAGACTGTCAATTAAACGGTAACTTATTAGATCAAAATGTTTTTATATAGTTACGGAATAACAGAATCTGAACATTGTAATTCTATAATATTCAATGTATTTTATTTATTTAGCGGAGAGTGCTTCAGAAATGGACTGATACAAATTATGTGAGTTTAATCTTACATTCAAATAAAGAAGAATGTTCAGAAAACATGGATTGTAGAATTTTTTGTTACGGGGATAATAATGGCGGAAGATTCACAATTTTCTTCAAATTTTCAGTTCTATGAATTTGTGTTATTTAGTATCTATTAGGGTATTATATAGTATGGTATTATACTAGTATTAGTAGTATAGTCTGGTCGAGACAAGAAGACATTCTGGCAAGATAGAAAAATGACTCCATCTCAATAAGGTTTAATAATGCCAAATCTCTATGGTTCGAATAATATATTAGTATTTTTTTATCTCAAATTATAGGAAACTTTTCAATCTTGACAAAATGTTTTCTTTGCTAGACCGGATTGTACTTGATTGATCAATATTATATTATTTTGTAAAACTATCTGCGCAATCCACTAGAATCATTATAAGCTTGAAGTTAACATTTTATCAGAATATTGAATTTGATTAATGCTCTCGAAATAACGCTATGAAATAATAAATCTATGTGATTGATTACTCATTTCATGATAATGGAAATTCCTCCAAAAAATCAACAAATCTAATAATGTGACAGGAATACTCGTAAGATGTGATAAATCACTAAATTTTCAAACAAAATTCACTCCAAAAATCCTTAAAAAATCACGAAATCTGTTCAAAAACTCCATAATATTTTATTCTCACTTGGCTACTTCTCACATCAATCATTAATCCCATAATTCATCCAAAATTCTCAACAGTGGTGGTCTTACAGCAAAAGTATAAATTATAATCCAAAGTCAAGGCTAACCGATTAAATATGGTTTGAGAGGTGTCTTCTTATTCTTCTTCTTCTTCTTCTTCTTCTTCTCCTTCTTATTCCACTTCTTCTTCTTCTTCTTTTCTTCTTCTTTTTCTTCTTCTTCTTCTCTACTTCTTCTTCTCCTTCTTATTCCACTTCTTCCACTTTTTCTTCTTCTTCTTCTTCTTCTTCTTCTTCTTCTTCTTCTTCTTCTTCTTCTTCGTCCTTTTCTTCCTTTTCTTCCACTTTTTCGACTACTTCTTCTTCGACTACAAATTCATAATCCCAAAGTCACGCTCCTCAAACTCGGAACTCGAAAAGATGCTCACTTTCCCATCAGCCTATCTTCGAGATAATATTCGAAATTTCGTGACTGTGTAAACGGAACTATGGGAAACTATGGTTAGCTGGAACTGGGAAGGAAAAAGAGGAAAAAGCAGAAAAGGAAGAAGAAGAAGAAGAAGAAGGAGGAGGAGGAGGAGGAGGAGGAGGAGGAGGAGGAGGAGGGGAAGAGAAGAGAAACTGATTGTAGTATAGTAACCTCCTAATCTGGTCAACGATTACTTTGTACTGTACATCCTTTCCCCATTCCACGGACCAGTAATCATCATCTTTGAACCAAATCCTGGTTGGTTGGTTCCTAACTAACGCCGAAACAGACGCTTTCCTTTGTATCTTGTACGGAATGAAGCTACTAGCTTATGTAAAGCATCTATTGTCTCTTCTGATCTCAAAATCATCATCTAGGCACAGCTTAATGACATCAGCTGTTGGAGTGCACAAGGAGCGGACGAAACCGCCCTACTTTTTTTCAAATTTTTAGGTTTAGTCTACTTAAGGGACTAGTAATTTAGAATGTATTGAAAATCATACAAATAGAATCTATACAGGGTGCTTCAGGAGGAATGTGCAATACTTCTCAGGCTGATTCCTTACACCAAGTAGGCAAAAACGTTCCATGGAACCAACCCCCAAAACGCTTTTTTACTGAGATAGTAATTGACATTTATCAAAATATATTTTTCAATTTTATGATTCCTTATCCAGTTATAACCCTTATTGTTGAAAAATTGCGTTTTTTAGCATATTTTTTCAATTATCTCGATAACCGATGAAGTTACAAACTTGGAACTGGTTCCATTGAATTCCTCAGCTAATTTTACATAGGAATTGATCATTTTAGAACCTGAGTGAAGCTTCTAAAAAATTAGAAAAATTAATATGTTTTGAAACATCTCAATTTTCTGCCATTGTCATCACGGCAACAAAGCGTTTTTGGGGGTTGATCCCATGGAACTTTTTTGTCTACTTGGTGTAAGGAGCCTGAGGTATTGCACATTACTCCTGAAACACCCTATGTAATCACTTTGAACATGATACATTCAAGAATAGGTATCAGTTTAACAATATAGAACTATGTTGTATGGATATATTTTCGTTTGTTGAACTTGGAATGTCTTCCTCCATAATTGATGGAAATTTTTCAATCTAAATGTCCTTACAGTTTGATTTCCTTTGTATAAAAATTAGATTAAATTGTACAAAATTAAATCAAATTAACTAAGTAATACAAATATTGAAAACATCACATAAGATACTTCCAGCTCTCCAGAGGCTGGCTAGAGCAAGAGCTATTAAATTTTTCTGAGCTTGACTCAAAGGATCAACTTGAAAATTTCAATTTAAAGCGTTTTCGAAATAAAATCTTTGAAAAGGAACCTCGAAAATCGTACTCTTTCAAAATTGTTTATCTTATTTTTCAAATAATTCATTTTTATTTATTATTTATCAGTCCTACAATTAAATCTTTTAAATACATGAATCTATAAGGGCACTCATGTCTACTATTTAATTAACAAAATCACTCACTATTTTCCAAAAACTATCAGATTAATATGCGAATCGTGACTAGAAAATTATAGTTCCAACTTAAATTACTACATCTTTAATTCTTTCTGAGAGTAAACAACCACTTCCATAACTCTTTTCGAAACTAGTTTCCACTACTTTGGTAGTAGTAAATTAGTGGTTCATGTTGTGGATCTGGAAGAGTGATCTATTATAATGGACCAACACGGATTTAATATGGGAACGTCTTATAAAATTATACCACGAGCTCAAAAAATGATAGATTACATAGGTTTCGGTGAGTTATTACCCCCATATACTGGTGAAAACAATTTATGTATCTCGAAGAAGAGGATGTGAGATTGAAAGAGGAAGAAGTAGGAGAAGAAGAAGAATGAGGTGAAGGATAGGAATAAGAATAAGGAGATGGTGATGACAATAAAAAGAGAGAGGAGAACTAGAGGTACAAGAAGACAAAAAGAAGAAGAGGTATTATAAATGGAAAGAAGAAGAAGAAGAAGAAGAAGAAGAAGAAGAAGAAGAAGAAGAAGAAGAAGAAGAAGAAGAAGAAGAAGAAGAAGAAGAAGAAGAAGAAGAAGAAGAAGAAGAAGAAGAAGAAGAAGAAGAAGAAGAAGAAGAAGAAGAAACAGAAGAAGAAATAGAAAATGAGGTAAGAAGAAGAAGAAATGGAAGGAGGCTAGTAGAATTATTGGGAGATTGAGTTTATAATCTTGTATCAGAGATACAAGAAGACTAGAAGAACAGGAATGAATGGATGAGAAGGAGATAGATAAATGGAGGGAAAGAACAAAAACAGAAATAAGGAAACAATTGAAAAAAAACAAAGACAACCGAAGGAGAAGAGGGAGAAAAAAAAACTAAAGAGGAATGAGAGATAAAATGTAATATGGTTCACCGGGGAATCACTGGAAAGATTGAGAAAGGAAATTAAACTCAAATAGAAGAGAAAGTGAAGGAAAGAGAAGAGCTGAGAAGAAATGAAAGAGAGACTGAGAAAAATTTTTATACTGAAGGAGAATAGGGATAGAAAAATTGAAGGAGAACTAGAGATAAAGGTAATATTGTTCACCGATGAATCACTAAATAGATGGAGAAAGAGAAGGAAACTTAGGTAGAAGAGAAGAAAATGGAAAGTAATGGGAAAAAATATTGATGATGGAAGGAAAGAAGAGGAGAGGAAAGTTCTCAGAAAATCGGAGGAGATTTCAGTAAGGAGAAAGTAAACAGATTAAGAGGAATGAAAAAAAGAAACTAAAAAAAGAAACAAAGTAGAAACGTTTAAGAAGAATATGTGAATTGGTGAGAGCTGGGGAGAGTAAGATGAAAGAAAGCAGAAAAGTACAAGGAGGAGGAGGGGCGGGAAAGGTGGTAGAGAATAAGATAAATAAAAATCAAATAATAAGTCAAATTCAACAGGAGTAGAAGCAGAAGAGGAATACAGGGCATAGAGTGGTGAAGTGTAAGAGAGGAATAAGTGTAATAAAATATAAATGAATTTAGTGATTAAGTGTATAAGTCCTCACTTCACATTTAATAAATAATAATGAAGATGAGAAGAAATAGGAGTAGGTATAGGAGGATAAGCAGGATAGAAAGGAATAGGAAGAAGAAGAAGAAGAAAGTAGAAAAGACTACAATTGGAGGAGGAGGAGAAGAGGAGTCGAAAGAGGAAAAGGTTATGAAGAAGGAAAAGGAGTAGGAGCAGAGGGTGAAGAAGGAGAAGGAAAAGGAGAAGTAGAAGGTGATGATAAAGAAGAGGAGGAAGGAGAAGGAGAAAGAGAAGAAGAAAATGATGAAGAAGTGAAACCCTACCAGCGAGAAATAGTTCAAAAAGTTGAATATTCTCCAAATATGAGATTATGAAACACAAAAAACCAGTATCAAAATCTATTTAGTCCGAATACGGCAATTTGGTGATTACCGTGTATTGGCCTCTAGAAACAAAACAACGTGTTATTATGTGAGAAAATCCGAGTGGAAATAAAACTAGTTTCAGATATCGTGATAGTTGAAAAAACGAAAACTGAATAGGAAAACGTGTAACAGATAAGCACGTGAAACATTCGGAAAAATAAAACCGAGAATAGTAGGATTATCCTAGATCCCACAGCCCTAGAGGCGAATTATAATCGGAAAAACTACTTCCACAATAGTCTGTCCAAGCAAAGAAGACATTCTGGCAAGATGGGAGAATGACTTCAGCTCGGTGAAGATATGTTCAAAAAAATTAAATTCTATCTAAAATTGTAGATCAGTAATTTTTACGATTTGAGAACAAATTTATAATTTTTAAACCAATATTGAACGAGCTGGTGTCATTTTCCCATCTTGCCAGAATGTCTTCTTTGATTGTACTTGAAAGAAGCAAAATAAGACGAAGAAGAACAAGAAAGAAAAATAGATTGTACTATAATCCCATGTTATTATTTTCACCACCAAATCATGGTAAATAGTAAAGATTCTGAATTTGTTTCCTCTACAATAACGCAAGAAAATAGATAACTATAGTCTGTCCAAGCAGAGAAGACATTCCCTCAAGATGGAAAAATGATTCCAGCACGATCAATTTGTATAAAAAATTATAAATTTGGTTTTTAATTGTAAAAAACATACTGCTATACAATTTGAGACCAAATTTATAATTTCTGAATCAATATTGATCGAGCTGAAGTCATTTCCCATCTTATCAGAATGTCTTCTTTGCTTGGACTGACTATACATCCACAATAATATTCTAGAGCATGATGTTGTTGGAGTAGATGCGAAAAAAGATGATTCAATTCTCACGAAATATCCTAATCCTATGATAGACGTGATTGAGGGTTCCTATCTTTTCGGAAATTTATTCTACTATTTCTCGTTATTTTCCTCCTACTTCTTCTCCTTATTCTTACTATATTTTTCTTTTCTTCACCTCCTCCTTTCCCCCTCTTCCTTCCCTTCCCATTTATTTTCAACTAGTCTGTCCAAGCAAAGAAGACATTCAGGCAAGATGGGAGAATCACTCCAGCTCGTCCAATATTGATTAAGAATTATAAATTTGATCTCAAATTGTATGAAACATTGTAATCTACAATTTTAGACCAAATTAATAATTTTTGAACCAATATTGACCGAACTGGAGGTCATTTTTTCGTCTTGCCAGGGTGTCTTCCTTGCTCGGACAACCTATAGTTTCCTATTATTTCCCCTACGACCTTGGATAGGATTTTCAACTAGGATTATTATGCGCAATTCTGACAACTATAGAGATGCGGTTATTCGCCCTACCATAATCCTCACACATATATCTATATCTATGCAATTATCTAGTTATCTATTATCTAGAATCGTGACATAAGTGGAACATTGTTGTGGTTTTATCTAGTTTCAGTTCGCTCAATTTTGATTTGATTGTAGCTCTTGGATTTTTCCTGTATGTTTTGATTCGATGTAATTTTGTGATTATTTTCGGCTAGATTTTAGTTCGTTGAACCTCTGCTTCGTGAGGGACAAGTATGCTTCACACAAACTACAATACTTTCATATTCGACACAATATTTTTTCGATTCTAATAATCTTATGCTCTTTGTTTCTTATTTCAATTCGATGTGAATTTCAATTTTATGTATTTCAGTTGAGTATGAGTTTGTTGATCTTCTAATTTGTGAAAGATAAACATGTGTTACATCAAGACAATATTATAGAAAAGATACATTTATTTTCATTTTAAATAATTATCAAGTACCCTTTTTGAATTATTTTTTCAATGCAAATGCAAATTTGCATTTGAGAATGACCTATTCGTTGAAACATGTCATGCATTGAAAAAATAATTCAAAAAGGGTACTTGATAATTATTTAAAAACAACAGTGATAAAAGTAGCCCTGAGATTGAGGAAACAAAAAATACAAATTTAAAAATACAAAAAAATACATATTTTTAAAAAAATACAAAAATACATATTACCATGCAAATCACTGTTCATAGGTTTTCATTTCATCGTAGCTGGAAAAATAAATTTACTTTGGCACTAAATTTAACAACAGCAGAAAAATAAGAGCTTTATCAAATAACTGAACGATTTAAGAATCTTCATCTCTCATTGCATTATTTGTAAATCCTTGTGCATTGTACTAATCAAATCACTGCTATTAAAAAAAGATAATTACCTTAAATTTTGCAATCATCACGAATAATAATCAATATGTAATAATGTGCAACTGTGTTGTTGTTGAAAATTCCCTTTCAACTTCTCAAATATCCCTGTAAAGAACAAAACAATTCATGTTGTACAGAAATTTGTTCAATCCATTCAGTGGAGATCATAATCAACCAATCCATAAGCAATCTTAATCTAGAAATGTTTTTTTATTATATGTTGATTACATAATAACATTTTTGCTTGGATACACCATATAGAGTAAATGAAGGACTCTAATCAGCTTGTTATGAATCTGATTATCATAATCATGATAATGGTAATATTATGATAATGTCATGATACCCAATGATCGTGCTATTTTTAATTTATTTCAATATTTTAATGAAAATTTGTAATTGTTTTTGTTATGTTGCTCCAAATTAACCCTTCTAATTTCAAAATTAATTATTCTGGATTTCTTGGAGTGGAAACCTTCGGCTGAAAAATGAAATTTCTATACATAACCTGAAAATTTTTGACTATATTTTAATCAACTAAATTTAGGAATTTAAGAATTTTTGTTTCCTATTTCTACTTAAATTGTATTATTTTGTGATATGAATTAATATAATTATAATGTGTGTATTCTCTTTGATGATATAATCATTCATTTGATTGCAATGATAAAATAAAAGGAATGAATTATAATAAAAATCATTATTCTTGGTGATCATCTTTGGATAAACGGTAATGTGCTGTTGCCATCGTTGAGATTGTAGGAACATACAGACCTACCAACCACATCCTCAATCAAATTTGAAATTATATTGACTCAAGAAATCGAGTTTCATCCAATAAAACGAATGATTACGTACGATTGATTGATTATCTATGCACCGTTTCAACCAAACCTAGAAATGCATCCAATTATTTTGATCGATCTTATTGACTGAATCCAATCGTATCCTTCTCTTCCAAGCTCAGTTCCTGATGTATTTCGGATTAAAGTACCTTGCACAGTAATTTAAGATCAATGCACCATACTGCTTTTTACCAAGATTGTATAGTCTGTCCAAGAAAAGAAGACCCTCTGACAAGATGGGAAAATGACTCCAGCTTAGTAAATACTTGTTCAAGAATTATTAATGTGGTCTTAATAGTAGGCTATATCAAATTGTTCCCTACAATTTGAGATTGAATTGGTCATTTTTTAACCAAAATTGAACCGAACTTGAGTCATTTTCCCATCATGCCAGAGTGTCTTCTTTGCTTGGAGAGACTATACAGTAAGTACATCCTTTCACTGCATTCACCTCAATTTCAAATACCAATTACTGCATCCTTCAAACTTCTTATTTTTCTTTAGTTTTCTCCTTCTTCTTCTCCTTCTTCTTCTTCTTCTTCTTCTTCTTCTTCTTCTTCTTCTTCTTCTTCTTCTTCCTCCTTCTTGCTTTTTCGTTCTCTCATGCTTTCCAGTATACTGAAATAACATCCACATCGTGTGTAATCAATCTCTCACCAAGCAAGCAAGAATACATTCTGGTAAGATGGGAAAATGACTACAGCTCGGTGAATATTGATTAAAAAATTATAAATTTGGCCTCAAACTGTAGGAAACATTCTGATCTACAATTTGATATCAAATTATAATTTTAAAACCAATATTGATCGAGCTGAAGTCATTTTCCCATCTTGCCAGAATGTCTTCTTTGCTTGGACAGACTATGCCAAGAAAGCAAACGCTATTAAATCCCAAGCAATCTTACTGGAATTCGAAAAATACTTCTCAACTTTTTTCTGAATTCTTCTAGATTAAATGGCCGTCTGTACATTTAATAGGCCGTGTCATTGCGGCTGGTTGTACGAATTAACCATACTTCCTCCGATTATTCGAATTCTCCACGGTAGAATTTATTCAATTACTTGTAATTGGAGTCGGTCGGTAAGTGGAAAATGTCAGTGACATGAAACTGTTGTAAATCTCATTGTAACAAAATAAAATAAACTTTTCTCTCTACAAACTTGAGGATAACTTCGATCTTCGAGTTCAAAAAATTGAAACAAGAGCATAATAGTGTTGGAATGATTTCAACTGATTGAAATAATTTTCGATATTAGAACAAATGTTTCATAGAACCAAGAGGTACAGCAATTGAGGAAGAAAACTTCTTTAAATAACTGTTTCAAACACTTTTTACAAGTGTATGATTCGTTTACAATTATTATAATCACAGAAGAGTTATATTAAAGAGGACTGGGATCTTAAATTTAAGGGATCACAAAGTACATATCCTTGAGAAGATTAAAGCGGGGACAAAAAAATCCAAATTGAAAAACCAAAAACTCTAACTACACCAAATCCAAAATAGACTGTTGAATAGTAATATTCTAGAGATGATTCGCGCAAACTAAGAAGACACGCCGTTACAATGTAAAGTGTATTTAGAGGCGTGTTTTCTCAACTTTCGCGAACTACACTACTTGCTCCACTTCTGCCTTTATTAAATTAGGTTCACGCCTCTCCGCATTTGAACTCTCTATGGATCTACAGATATAGTCTGCCCAAGAAAAGAAGACATTCTGGCAAGATGGCAAACGGACTCCGGTCTATATTGGTCCAAAAATTAAAAATTTAGTCTCAAATTGTATAAAACATTCTGCTCTACAATTTGGGACAAAACTTATAATTTTTAAAACATTATTGAACAAGCTGCTAGAGCCATCTTCTCCCCATCTTGCCAGAATGTCTTCTTTGCTTAGACGGACTATACCTTTATCAAATCAAGTTCACGCTTGACGCATTGGAACTCTCTATGGATCTAAAGATAATTAGGATTATCATTTCACGAGTTACGTCTCTATCAAGTTGGCAGTAGGAGAGAGAACATTATTATTTGTTCATTATTGAGCATGACTTTGTGAAAAGAATAGTGAACTTTTGAGACTCCCGACAAAGGGTGTATCAAAAGGGTTATTGACCAGTCTAATGATGAACAAAGGTAGCAAATGATAGTTGTAATTTAGTTGGAACATGAACGAACTAGAATCTTCATCATGTATACTGTATAGCTCATAAGGTAGCCTACGATTCGATTGTTAGGTTATTTGACTGATATATTTCTACTTCCATAGGGTTCTATTCTTATTTTCTAAAGATTTGGTAAATTTATTATTTTCAGTCACGTTTGCTGCCCTTTTATTCATTTTTTCACTTTAATCATTCCATTAATCCTATTATATTAAGCGAGCAATTTCTGTATGTATGTATAATATACATTGTCTCTGCTCATACACAAGCCTAAGAGCTCTACTCATGTGGGCATCACCCTCAAAAAACAAAGAAAAGTTTAATTCCTTATTCGATTACCTCTGTGCGCTTCCCCTTGTTTTTCTACCGCCTTTACTAATTTTTTCCTCATGGGTCACTTACAATATTTTCCTTTCTACCATAATATATTGAACCAGTAGCCGCAAAACTCACGTGGCAAAAGTAATAGGGATTCGTAGCCTATCTGTGTACTGTTGGCGGCACAAGTGGCTTAGATCATCCAAGTGGCTGTAATGGGATCTTGGCTGTATGTTTTTGGTTTTCGGGAGAAAAGAAAAGACTGAAAACATCAGCTAGAGAATTGTGATGAAAAGGAATATGCCGACAGTGTGTATAATATGGTAGTGGATAGATGATAGCGTGCGGGATTATGCGGTAATTGTTGGGTGGTGGGAGGGAGGGGATAGAGAGACATAAAAAAAAGAAGGGTACGGAGAAGAAGAAGGAGAAGATAAAAAAAGAAGACAGAGAAAAGGAGGATGAAAAAGAAGAAGAAGAAGGAGGAGAAGAAGGAGAAGAAAAAGGAGAAGAAGGAGGAGAAGGAGAGGAGTAGGAGGAGAAGAAGGAAGAGAAGGAAAGGAGAATGAGGAGGAGTAGGAGGCGAGAAAAAAAGGAATAAAAAAATTCGATGAAGAAGAGCATGCAGAGAAAGAGGGTAAAATTGAAGGAGATAAAGAGAGAAGTGTGGAGGAGGGAAAATAGGAGAAAGTATTTTCAAATTGAAAAATTGTAGGGGAAAGAGAAACAAGGATAATGGAGAAAACGAAGAGATGACATTATCTGCAGAATTCAAAGATGAGTAGCAGAATGAGCACAGTAGGCAGCAGAACAATAATAAGAATAAGGAAGGAGAAGGAGGAGAAAGAAAAGAAAAAGAGAGAAAGAGAAAGAGGAAAATGGTATGAAAAGTGTGAGAATGAGAAAAAATTGATGAACTGAGAGCTTCAGGAAGAGTTCAAGGATTACGGATGAGAGAATTAAGAAGAAATAGGATGAAAATAGATAGAGGAAAATGAGGATACTGAGGAGAAGGAGAAGGAAGGAGGACAAGTGAGGTGTTGTGAGGGATGAGGAGGAGGGAGGTGAACAATGAGATTGTGGAGGAGGAAGATGAGAGAAAAGAGGAAAAGGAGAAAGATGAAGGAAAAAGAAGGAAAGGAGAAATAGAGTACACAATGGATACATGACATGGATAGAGGAAAAATTACGAATTGAAATCACAGAGATACAGATGAAGAGGTGGAGGAAGAGATTGGCAAGAAAAATCAAAACAAAAATTAGGAAGATGATCAAAATAAGGATGAAGAGAAGAATGAGGAGGGTGAAAAGATGTTATAGAATATAAGGATAAGAATGTCGGCGACAAAAGTAATGGGATTAGAGAAAGAAGAATGACAAGTGAGAGAACAAGAATAAATAGGATCAGTGAAGAGGAGTAGAAGAATGGAGATGAAGAGAAGAAGGAGTAGAAATATTTGTAGACTTAGTAGTCCTGGAGAGGAGGAGGAGGAGGAGGAGGATGTGGAGGAGGAGGAGGAGGAGGAGGAGAAGGAGGAGTGGGAGGAGGAGGGGGAGGAGGAGTAGGAGTATGTTTAGGGAAAGAATGATATCCCTTTGATGAAATGCCGAACTAGAATCGGCCGCTTAGATGTTTAGTGTGTGCTGAAGTATCTGATAAGACAACCAGAAGATGCTTCAACAAATTGTAACTGATAGTCCTTTTCTCTGTCTCTCTCTCTCTCTTTTTACTGCTATTCTCTCACTCTCACTCCCTATTCCATTCTCTTTATCCCAGACCGTTTCCCTCTCTCAACTGTCTTTCTCTTTCCTCAGCTATTTCTTTTAATCCAAATTTCTCTTACATTTTCTGTATCTCACACACTATTATTTTGTATTTGTTCTAACTTGCACTACTTCAGGTTATGTTTACTATGAAAGCGATTTAAGCGACTTAGCGTTTAATCTATTTCTTAGGCAATCTTCAAATTGCAGAATAGTATTCATAGTATCATTTTCCAAACAAAATGTTTTTTATCAATTGAATATGGGCCTTAGATGTAGCTAGATTGTACTTTTCATAACTGGTTGGTTTTTTCAGTTGTAAAAAAATACTTATAGAAATTTTCAGGGAAGGAATAAGGATAATTACACGAGGAATTAGCACAAAATTAGCAGAAGAAATAAGTACATGATACAGTACTGTAATTACTATTCAACGATAAAAGTTGAAATTTTATTACAAGAGATAGATGTGGAAAATTCATTCGAATAATCAGCCCAAAACTTTTGAATACTGTCTTATTAATGAACTTTGATATTTTAAAGCCACAATAAATATATCAATATTTCCTACTTGCGAGCAAATTTTATAATTTAGCAAGTAGTATTTTTTATTTTGGCATATTTTTAGCTTTCGTTCTGTATATGACCTTTCCATGATAAATTATTTTTATGATTATACTTGTTTCATTATTTGATAAATTGTATTTTGTGTCAAAATGAAGAAATATTTGATTTGAACTAATATGAACATTTTTCACACAGAAAATCGTTCTAAGATTCCTGTCGGTATCATATGACTCGACATCAAAATTGTGTTTCATTTATGCGTTTTATTTTATTTGTCTTGTACTTTTCTAAAAAACATGCTTGTAAGTATTTTTATGAAACAGGACGCAAATATCTCAGAAAAATGAACCTGTTATAACCAAACCAAACTTACCTATCTGAAATGTACCTTTCCTTACAAAACTAAATACAGTAGAGCCTACAAACAAGATCCTAGGGAGGAACTTCATTTAGTAAAATATCCTTAGGTTTACGTTTCAAGTCCCAACAAAACATACAATAGGAAGACACCAGAAACTCCAACAAAACACTGATCAAAACACATTGAAAATAGATAAGGGAATTTTACGCCATATGTCTCAACCCATTACACATTTTGTCCTCAATACGTCTTTTAGCTTTCACCCACATTTTCACAGTCTACCGCATCCATTCTATTCAATCTGTCATCTTTTCCACATTTCTTGTTCTCGTTTCATGCCTACGATATTTGCATTTCTTCTTCTCCTACTTCTTCTTCAACTTGTTTTTCTACTTCACTTTCTACTTCTTGTTCTAAATATTGTATTTCAAGGTTCTTGCTCTCTTCTTCTTCTCTTTTCTCTTCTCTTTTTTCTTCTACTTCTTCTTCTTCTTCTTCTTCTTCTTCTTCTTCTTCTTCTTCTTCTTCTTCTTCTTCTCTTTTTCTTTCTTCTTCTTCTTCTTCTCCTTCTTCTTCTTCTTCTTCTTCCTCTTCTTCTTTTTCTTATTTCTCTTTTCTCTCTCCTTTTTCTTATTCTTCCTATTATTCTATTTCTCCTCTATGTATATCTTCTTCAATCATCTTATTCGTCATTCTTCTTCGAATTATTCTTATTATTCTCTTTTCCCCAATGTCAATCAACTTATTCTTTCCTCTTTTACATCTTTCAATCTCTTTTTCTTCAAAAAACCATCTCCTTCTCTCTCTTTCTTTCAATTATCTACTTTCTCTTCTCATTATCGTGTTCCACCTTTCTTTTCCTTATTCTGTCCCTTCTCTTTTACTCAACTTTTATTCTTCCCCTTTTTATCAAGCTCAACTTTCTTTCATCAAATTCTCTTCTCTTCTTATTTCTCCATCTTTTCTCCTCATTTTTCCTCTTGTTTCCCTCTTTTTTCATTTTCCCCCTTTCAACTGCCTCTTCTATTTCCTCATACTTTTCATTCTTTCTACTTCTCTTCCACTTTTTCCTGTTCCTATCCCAACTATTCTTCTCACTCTTGTTCATGCAATTTCTTCTCTCAATGCTTTTTTACTCTACTTTTCTTATTTCCATCACCTTCACGCTTTGCCCAAATTCTTCCTCCTTTCAATTTCTTATCATTTTCTTCTAATCTCTCCCCCAGTTTCTTTGTTATCCATCTCCATATCCATCCTTTTTTCTTTCTCTATTTCTGTTTTCTTTTTTCTTCTCCTTTTCCAATTTTCTCCTGCAATTTTTGAGCGTCTCAAATTCACCTGTACCCATGCCTCAGCTTTGTCGGTCGGTGATTGCACAGAAACCACGTAAACGAACAATAAGAATAGACAATACAAATAAGCAGACAATAGGCGAGAAGAAAGAGGAGACGGATTAGCCGAAAATGCAGAAGAAAAGAAGAACAGAGAAACAGAAAGAAGAAAGATTAGTCAGTGCAAGAGCGACGCAAGCGCAGCCTAGCGTGAGAGGTTGGCGGCGGCTCATCTTTTGTATCTTTTGATGTAATACTGAAAAGAGACGAGAATGTAGCACCAGAGAAAAAATGTAGAACAGAAGATAATAGAGAAGAGTGGGATAGCGAAAGAATTGGATAAACGAACAGACGTTGTGTGAAATTATTGTAAGGAATACTGTCAGTGGACCAGGGTAGCTTTTTGACCATGGCCATGGATTTACTTGTCTTATTGAATATACTGTGATGTAATTTGTGTAATTTAATATAGAGTAATGTTATGTTATAATTTTTGATCGAACGTAAGTGAGGTCCAGATTCAAGACGACGATTTTGCATTTTTTATGCTTTTATGTTTCTTCCGCAATACATTCTGATGAAATTTGACAGGAATGTTCCTCTTGAAATTGCGCGGCGATATATATATACATAAGGTTTCTTGATATATTGCATTTTAAGAATAATATGAAAGGAAAAGGAATTACCTCCATACTAAAATATTACTATATACATTTATACTTCTGAACATAGGAGAATTCATACTACAGAATTTCATATTCTATATTCATATGAAAATCATATTCATATCCAGCTGTCAAGTTTATTATTAATTAATTAAACATACCTTTATTTGATCCAACTAAATTCAGTTGTGGCAACATTATTTTAGCAGAGAACACAAATTTATCGAGAAATGAAAAAATATCAATTGGAATACCATAAATTATTTATACTATATATACACGTAACTGCAGTTAGTAAATTAGAACACAGTACCATTCAAATTAGCCTAATTGTTGCATTGATCGTTAGTAGAGACTGCACCACAATTTTTTCGTTTAAGGTGATTAAGATAAATAAATAAGGTGCATAAATTATTATCCTCATAGGAAAAATCCTATTAACCTAGGTCACGAACAAAAAACTTAGTCATCATCCACTGTATGATCAAGCACGACATAAATCTTTGTAACAATGATAACAATATCCATTCATAATTTGATTACTATAACAAAAATCATGTTAATGTGAGGAAGTCCCTACGTAAATCTAATTTTGAAAAATTATTACCCAAGTATCTATTATTTATTCATTTATGCACAAATATACAAGTTGATGAAAGAAAAAACAGGCTATTGCCCAAAACTTATTCTATTCCTAATTTAGTTTCATAATAAATTGTCCAAATTATAGTTCACGATAAAACGACGTGTCTTTTCAGCCTGCGCAAACTTTAGCGTTCAGTATAATCTGACAAGACATTCCGGCAAGATGAGAAAATGACTCTACCTCGGTCAATATCGGTTCAAAAATTATTAATGTCAATTTGTAGGAAACGTTCTGATCAACAATTTAGGACCAAATTGATAATTTTTGAACTAATATTGACCGAGCTAAAATCATTTTCCCATACTGCCAGAATATCTTTTTTGCTTGGACAGACTATAGGTGGGTGGTGATGGTGAGAATCCTATTCTTCTTTCCAGTTCCATTTATATTTTTTGGAAATATCTAAACAAGTATATTGTCTGTAACACTTATATTCCGGCTTATCTAAATTTATTCATTTTTGTGAGTTTTCTACCGGAACTGTTCTAAGTTTCCTTTGAGTTGGCAGCGTGTAGATTATAGGGAAACGTGTTGAAACTGAATATGTCTACTATAGTCTGTCCAACAAAGAATACATTCTGGCAAGATGGGAGAATGACTCCAGCTCTGTCAATACTGATTCAAAAATTATCAATTTGCTCTCAAATTGTAGTTCAGAATGTTTCCTACAAATTGAGTCCAAATTTATCATTTTTGAACGAATATTGACTGAGCTGGAGTCATTTTCCCATCTAACCAGAATGTCTTCTTTGACAGACTTTACCACGTTATTTTAAAACGTGAGTTTGCATTTTGGAAACGAATTTTCAACCGAAATGAATATTGATTAAAGTGATGATAGCTTTGACAGGCTTTTGAGGAAAATACTGAAATGAAATCAGTTTCCTGAACTCCCAACAAAACTTAGGGCATTCAACCCTCGTGTTTTAAACTTTTTGTTTTATTCACTAGACATGTCCCGTTTCTTCTAATCAACATATTTCTATTGATTGTTGGTTCTATTCCACTTCACTGGCGGCTCGCACCCACGAAACAGGTGAAGTGCTCGTATCTTTTAGTGTACAGCACTTCACCTGTTTCGTGGGCACGAGCCGCCAGTGTTCCACTTCCTATTTTTATCATTACAGTATTCCAATGAATATTGAGTTATGACCAGTTTTAGTGCAATATTATATTATTTTTAATTAACTTCAATAAGCTTTAATAAGTCCTGTTTCATTATTCTTGAATCTTTCACTTCCTCGTTGAGTATAGAATCTAGATCAATACACTATGTCTGAAAACATGTATTTGATTAATACATCGATTATTTCCAAAATCATGAGACTTTTAAGATAAGTTGGAAGTTTGAATTCAAGATTAAACCTTAATAGTACAGTGGCTTTTACAATTCCTGAATAATTGCTTCAAAATTTATTAGGTGGAAAGTAGTTCCCCAGATAATTGAATTATTAATACTGAATGTTGAATGTTTAATACTTTATAATAACGTGTTATAAAATCTTAAAGAAGCGTCACCTTATAGGCATAACACCTTAGCTTATAGTATAGCTTCAGCTGATAGGAACATCTTTCTAATCACTCTACAGATAATTTAAAATAGAATCTCAATCTTCAGACATTATCAAATAAAAAACACTGTTTTCAATAACTATATAGGTATTCGTATTCAATAATAAATCTAAAGGTATTGGGCTTCTATGAATACAGATCCAAATACAGTAGCTCTATTAATAATGAATTGATTTTTTATGTAAAGACATCACCTCATCTTATGAGAAAAATTTTTTTAAATATCCATACAACTCAACTTTAAACTTCAACTACCTCGAAAAACACAGCTTTTAGTAGATGCTATCAAATTTTCAACTGCAATATGTAGGCCTCATGGAAACTTTTTAAATCGCGTCATCTATTTTGTTCTACATGCTACTAAAAAAACCAAGAGGTAGAAATATTGATCACCTAAGCCGAGAAGATACGCCGATATAATGTAGAGTATATTGTGTTGACGTGTCTTCTCAGCGTATACTATACGAAGCGTAGGCCCCATGAATTCTTAAAAGGTTTTTTAACAGCGCCAGAGATTTAGAACGGCTACCGGATTTTGTCAATTATGTTGTAGATCAAACCTCTAAACAGAGACTACTTAGTTATTATAGCATTTGTTTGAAAGGGACCACTCCTGTATTCTCTGATTTATTAAGTAGCTGGTCCAGAATTACATCCAGAGTAACAATTATCGAAAAAGGATTCATTGGCTCACTGGGATACGCATTAAGATGGCGTTATTAAACAAGTCTCATGTGTATTGTTTTGTACTAATTTACTGTGTTATAATTTACACAGTACCAAAGTACTAATTTATTCAGTTGTAATAATTCCATTTTTGTCTTAAGATTAATTAGTAGTTTGGTAATAATTATTTTGTACGTATTTTTCACGATCATAATTGATTAACTGGTAGCCTATACACATTAGTCTGTTGTTGTTTTTACTACAAATACACATTGGCGAGGTGGAACTACCCTTAAAGGTCTCCCCACCAATAAAAGCCATAAGAATATATATTTTTTACTATACCTGTTGTATGATAAAAATAATAAGTATGAGAATTTATTATATTTGTTATGATTATTGGTTGTAAGTTATAGTTATGAATTTGATATTTTTCAGGATTTTAAATTATTAAGAGAGGATTTTCGTAATTTATTTATTGTATAAACCTTCGAATTATCTTGCTACCCGACATTATAAAATGTGTTAAGAAGATTTCAAGGAACCATTTCTGGATAGAATTGGGAGTGAGGGGCTGATGCCTGTTTTCTCTTTTCCTATCATTGTTTGTTTGTCTCTCTCCATAAATCAATTGGTGATTGTTTTCAATCTCTGGATTGTTTTAATTCTCCATAAAAGGTTAAGAACAGTTAGGTGATGGTTTTCGGTATTTTTGAGGTTTTAGTACTCCATCTATGTATTTGCATTGTGTTTTTTAATAATCTTGAATCTTATTTTCATTTTTAAAATCTATTCATCCCATAATCCCGAAGTATGTCTAAACTTCGCATTTTCACTTAGATAACTTACACTCCTTATTCATTTTGCAGAACCTCAAATTTGAAATCTGTATAAATTTTGCATTCATCTCATCACCGTATTTTTACTAGAAGTATTTATTTTGTGAAATTTATAGGATAATTTTGTTTTACTCATTTATATTACAATGTATAATCTTGAATTTTGTTATCTATTTGAATAAAGTAATCTAATCTAATCTAAACACCTTCAATTTTAGAATAATAAATTGTCTATCAAAAGTTAGAGCTCTGGTAATATGATAAAAATATCAAGGTTTGATAGTACATCATGCATTAAGATTACCCATGTAGAGAAATAGAAAACTAAAAAAATTAAGCCTGAGAACCCATGTACGATATGACAGCTCTCAAATAATGTGAACAGTCCAACAATATTGATTATTTTATTTAAAGACAACCAAAAAGAGTTACTGATTACCGTATTTCTAAAAGCGTAGACCAAGAGACATATGCATTGGAAAACCGACCAATGTGGGTCATTACAAATTCAAAATAACTGGAAAAAAAGAACTGAACTGATATTAACTGACTAAGAAGGTGACAGACGTGTCTTCGGTCTTAACTGATCAGTTGGAAAGTCTCCTTGCCTCAAAAGAAACAAATCCTTGAAAAATAGAAAAAGAAATAATCCTATCATTGATGTTAATCGGTTCCATATGAAGCTAGAAAACGGCCTTTTAGGAGGTGACAAAAACAAGGTAATAATATCAGGAATGCGATAGATCTATAGGATAAAAAATAAGAGAAGGAGAATAATATGATAGTAAAAAAGGATTTCAACAAAAGACGATAAAATAGACAGAATGGACTGGTTGACGTTTATCAATTTTTTTACTATGTATATGGAGAAGATAATATGACCAGATTCTAGGAGACAAATTGTTGAAGAAGGAGGAGGGAGGGGAGAAGAGAAAGAAGAAGAAGACGAAGAAGAAAATGACGATGATGGTCGAGGAGGAAGAGTAGGAGAAGAAGAGAGAGGAAGATGAGAAGGATATGAAGGGAAAGGAGTAGGAGGAGAAGAAGTAGGAGAAGGAGGATTAGGAGGATGAGGAGAAGGAGGAGGAGGAGGAGGAGGAGGAGGAGGAGGAGGAGGAGGAGGAGGAGGAGAAGGAGAAGGAGGAGGAGGAGGAGGAGGAGGAGAGGAGGAAGAGGAGGAGGAGGAGACAGGAAAGAAGAGGAAGAGGAGACAAAAGAAGGAAGAGGGAAAAGAAGGAAGAAGGAAGAGGGAAAAGAAGGAATGAGAATGAGATGGAGAAGGAGGAGAAGGAAGATGAGGAGAAGGAGGAGGAGGTGGAGGAAAAGGAGGAGGAGGAGGAGGAGGAGGAGGAGAAGGAGGAGGAGGAGAAGGAGGAGGAGGAGAGAAGGAGGAGGAGGAGGAGAAGGATGAGGAGAAGGGGGAGAAGAAGGAAGAAGAAGAAGGAAAAAGAAGGAGGAATGGAAAGAGAATAAAAGAGCAATATCAAATAATATGAAAGACATGTAGATACAGATGTAAATAAGATGAAGTAAGGTGGAACAGAAGAAAACTTGAAGAAAACAAGATAAAACTAAAAGGAAGGAAGATTTAGAAGAAAAATGAGGGGAAAAATAATAAGAATAAGGGAAAAAAAGAAAAGAAAGTGATAAAGCAGGAGAAAGTCAAAGTTAATTAGAAAGCAATACAAGGATTAGAAATGATAGAGAATGAAAACGAATCTAGTATTTAGAGAGTACTGAAGTTAGAAGACAAGAACAACAGAAAGCTGATAAATCAGAACAGAGAAGTATAGGTAAAAGATGCCAGAAAGAAAACCAAAGAAGGGAACATAACAATCCAGGGCAAGGAGTAGAAATTTAGAGAGAAGTTACTAAAAAATAAACGGAGAAGAATATCTAGAGATACGATAAAAACATAACAGAGAAGAAGGGATGATTTCACATCACTTATACACGGAATTAAAAACCTCCTACGAGGATCACATTTACATATTATACGACTCCTAGAAGAAGCACCCATAAATCATGGGATGTAGTGTCTTAGTGTCTTCTAGAGTCTTTAAAAAAAACTCTGAAAGAATGAAAACACAAACAAGAGACGACACAAAATTGTTCTCCAACCATTCTTCTATTTGACTTGAATAGGCTTGACAATAAATCTTTTGTACACCACTGTTATTCAAATTTGGAATGCGTAATTTATAACCTTAGATTAAACTGTTTTCTGATTTATACTTCTTTTTTCTGTGTGATTTGACTGGAAGAACCGACTTATAGCATAGTTTTTAATCTCCCTATAAGTAAATGATAATAATTTATTCGAAGAAGAGTTACTGGGGGAAATCTATGCTGTGACAGTGAATATAAAGCGTACATATTCTCTACATATTCTATGGCTGTGATCACTGGGTGATTAGAACAAACCCATTCTTTAAATTATCTTATTCCTTCAAATGATATCATTCCTTTACTATGTATTCTGCCAGGATTGAGTTTCTTTAAATTTTGTTGAGAAAATACTGTTCAGGTCAATAGTATTTTCTAAAAAAATAAAAAATAATTAATCCAACCTGAATAATGATATTTTCTTGATTATAAAAATAGCAATATTACATCAATGAATTTTCAAATCTATATGAGGTATGAGAAGTATGACCATAACCTCAATATTCTTACAAGATTGAACAAAAATAAATAGATCATGTATCAAATGAAACAAATTTTGAATTAGAAGATATTATTATCATTATCGAAACGTAACTTATGTTTTGATCTATCTTGATAACTATATAGCAATGGATCGTAGAATCGTAGCTGTTTTCAAGTGTTATTCACTGTTATGTATTTACATTTGAAAATGGCTCTAGAACGCCGAAACATGTTGTGGAAAATATATATTAAAAAAATTACTTTGATTTGAATTATTTTTATGTTTCAATGAATACAGTATCACTAAGATAAAATAAGTATCGCAGCTGAAACATCACATTTACAGTTTAACAGTTTCAACTTGAATAATTAATTATTAGACTATCTTGTTCACAAATCGGATTCAGTGAAGTACTAAAACATAAAATTAAAGACGTTCGACAACAAATTTAATTAATCGATTTAAGACGATATAAAATTAATCGACAACATCAGTATTTCGATTTATCGTGGAGTTCCACAACATTAAAATTAAGCAAGTACAATAGAACGTTGTAAAAATAGTGGATAAAGTTGATACAAACAGTATAATGAGCCTCACGGAAATTGAAATCCTTATTGTCATATCAATATTGAATAATATCACAATAAATCAGCTTTGTAATGTAAACCGAAAATGAATGAAACCGGCTAAAACTAGAGTTGAGCGCATGAAAAAAGTGTAGTGACATTTGATGAAACGTAGCCAATTCATCTGATTAGAAATTAGAATAAATTTATATTTTCATAATAAACCGGACGAAATGGCAACGTCTATGGGTGCGGTTGGGTGAGGGAAGACTGCTGTTTCCAGTTCCAGTTTCTATTGGGCCACTTCCATGCGTTCAACTCTAGTAAAGCCCCTTGGAAACAAAAACAAAACTACCAAAACACTCCATCTACTACAACAAGTTTTGAGAGTCGTGGAACAAAACAACAATAGCAAAGTGAACAACCGAAAGATGGGATCAGAGAGAGAATATGAGAATAAAGGAGAAGAAGATAGAGGATGAGTAGAAGGAGAGAAAGAAAGAAGATGGGAGGGAGAGAGAACGAAAACACTGCACACGAGCTGTCGACAGATTATCCATGAGTTTGGCCTTGAAACCAACTTAGGGAGAATAAGTAGAAGAATAAGGGGAAGAAGAAGAAGAGAAATCTTGAAGTGGACGAGGAGGCGTATCTCTAGTAGTAGGAGCAGCTCGACAACAAAAAGACGAATATGACAGAGTAAAATAAGAAAAAGAGAAAGAGGAACTAATGATAATATGAAGAAGCGTGCTGGCTGCATAATGTAGCAGCAGTAGAAGTAGAAAAGGAAGAAAGGGATGCCAAAGCAGAATTGGAAGAACACGTGACTGAGAACCCTGATAGAAGATACTATCGTCATCTTTACTATGGAGAGTTCAAGATTTGATATCATGAAGACACCCAGGCCAAAACTAAAATCATACTTTTACTTTTTAATAAAGTATTTCAATACTTAACTATGAAGTAGTCTTTAGAATTGTTTATATTGGATATTTTTGTTTTGTATCATTGCAGTAATTATTGTGTAAGGAGATACTGTGGCTTTTTGTTTGTCAATGGCTCGACAACCCAGGCTTAGGCCTGACCCTTTGAAATTTACACGTATTGTCGAGGTTGAGTCAATTTGGCCAAATGGAGTAGATCCAATTCAGGACTTTTGAATGAGGATAACATGAAAAATCCATGCAATACAAAACTTTTTAGGCGTGTTGGTGAAAATTACAACTGGTATATGAAGACTTTATTTCTTTATAAGAGTAGACACGAAGGCATTCGGCCTGCTGTCAAAACTTCGCCATGTTAGAAAAATGAAGTACAGTACATTAATTACTATATCTCATTCTATTCTCTTGAATAAAAAATATTCGGAATTATTTCAACCCCACACATTTCTAGCCTAAACCAATATTTCTTAGATTATTTGCTCATTACAATTCTTTGAACATGGTTTCTTCCAATGATAATCATCCAATATTTTTCATCAATACGGGTCTATCAAATAAGAAAAATTGATGCCCACGAAATAAAACTTATTTTGTATACATCAATGAGTAAAAACTGGGTTGAAAATACAAGTAGATTGAATTGAATTCAAAATTTATTTAGATAGTATCTCAATTGTTATTATGTTTTGAAAAAATCGTTTTAAAAGGAATATCAGTTGACTTGAGATTGGCCATTGGAATAACGCCATTGCTTTCAGCTAGCTTTGACTCCTCCCACAAATAGTGGGAGTGTATAAGCTCCACCCCCAACCAATCAAAGAGCTTCAACTCTGACGTCAGTCAATCACGTTGCTCCTCCCACTTTGTCAGTTATAGTTGACTACACCTAACTTTGAATTTAGAGATTCGTTTTAGTTCATATTAAATACATAAAAATATTGGGCCTTTAGTATAATATGAATATGAAATTGATATTATTATTATTTTATAACCTTCACATTGGCAATCTTCATATTTTTTATTTTTTTATGGGATAATAATATTGTTTCATACTTTGTTATCATATATGGTAGTTGAGAATAAATGTCACTGAATTTATAGTCTTTACATTTTCAAACTTTAAATCTTTCTTAAACTTGAAACTTAAAACTACAATCTCTCCCAAATCTTTCCTATTTTTCATATCATTCTTCATTACTTTCTTCATCACCTTCTCCTGTTTTCTCTTCTACTTTTCATCTCCTCTTTTCCTCTGTATATTTTTCTTGGATTTTTAAATCTTTTTACCCTCTCCTTCTCTTCTTCTTCTTCTTCTTCTTCTTCTTCTTCTTTTTCTTTCTTCTTCTTCTTCTTCTTCTTCTTCTTCTTCTTCTTCTCCTTTCATACTCCTCCTTCTTCGTAACACCTCCTTCATCATTCACCTTCTCCTGTTTTTTCTTCTACTTTTCATCTCCTCTTTTCCTCTGTATACTTTTCTTGGATTTTTTAATCTTTTTACCCTCTTCTTCTCTTCTTCTTCTTCTTCTTCTTCTTCTTCTTCTTCTTCTCCTTTCATACTCCTCCTTCTTCGTAACAACAGTGATCTTCGCCAACTAGTCAATCCGGTTTACCATAAGGGTCGTTAACCCACTCTATACTATCGTACTCAGTTCATCTCTGGAGTCACTTCCCCTTCTTCTTCTATTTCCTCTTCTTATTCTTCTTCTTTCTACTCTTCATCTTTTTCTTTTTCTCCCTCTTCATTTCCTTTTCTTCTTCATAAGCAACTACATTATATTTCACTCACTCGACTACCAGCCTTGCTTCCACCAAAGAGCAATATCTTCTGCTAGATCTACTCAGTTCACTACCACCAAGTCAGTACATCAACATCATCTACGAGTAGAGTGAAAAGAGAGCAAAAAGAAGGAGAAGATAGGGACGAAACGAAGAGAAAAAGAGAAGATGAAGAACGTCTTTTGAAGCCCCTGGAGTTACGCTACACGAGTCGGCAATGATCCTCTATAATGGTAGCTTAGCATAATCGTCTTCTACAATACTTTTTTCTATTTTACTTCACCTTCCTCTTCTTCTTTTCTTCTTCTTCTTCTTCTTTTTCTTCTTCTTCTTCTTCTTCTTCTTCTTCGTCGTCTCCTCCTCCTCCTTCTTCTTTTTCTACATTATATTTCTCATATTCTTTGTCTTCTTCATCTTTGTCTCCTCCTCCTTTATCTCATCTTACTCTTACTCTACCTACTCACTCTTATCCTTCCTTTTCATCTTCTTCTTTCTTTTCCTCTTCCTCTTCCTCCATCCTTTCTTCCTATTTTCCTTCTCTTCTTTTCACTCCTTCTTTATCTTCCTCCTTCTCCTCCTCCTTCCTCCTCCCCTCCTTCTCCTCCCTCCTCCTCTTCCTTCCTCCTCTATCTCATCGTCTTCTTCTTCTTTCTTCTCTCCTTTTCCTTATCCTCCTCCTCTTTTCCTTTTTCCTCTTCTCATCCTCCTTCTTCTTCATCCTCTCCTCAATCTCCTCCTTCTATCTCTTTCTTGTTTTTTCATATTTCTTTCTCGAGTTTTAGGAGTGTTGTACTAATTTTCTTCTTTTACTCTCTCTTCTGAAAAGAGTAGAGTATAATCTTCAACTTTGATATCATCATGTGTATCATCAATATGGAAGCCAAACCTTAGTGAGATCATCGATCATTTTACATGCGATGATCTTTCATTTCATTCTACATGAGTGATTTTTACCTAAGGTGATTTTTACATTTTCTACATGAGGTGTAGGCACACCTTACTGAGCAAGGTAAGTAAATCTACCAGGTAGCCAGCGTTCATAAGAGCCCAGCAGTCCATTTTTTTCTGCCGGATGACGTCACTCAATTTATTTTTACATATACTTTATACCTATGTTTATGATTCGACATGTATCTAGGATTCCAATTTTCCAGCTGTTCCATAGAGAATTGAAAAATAAAAAAATACCACGTAAAGAGCTCAATATCAATGGAAATAATTGTGAAAATATTTAAAAATAATAAATTAAATTATTGAGTGTCATTACAGTCGAATAATGATGAAAAATGTTGTGATAGATATTATAAGAATATAATACTATTGTTGTCATAAATCAGAGCCAAAAATTCGAGAAGCTAGCGCTCTCGATGAGAAATGAGTAAGCTTTGGTGGGTTTAAACAATGCGATTACGATTATAAAAATGAAAATAATAATATTTTACTACAAAACAACAAGGACAACTTAAAATATTGTTTCCTTGTTAATTGTGATATTCACAACTCATCAGAATTCATTACAACAATAATATTCTTCGAAACTAACGAAAATAGGTTATGTTTACATTTTCATCAGATGTGCTTTTCATTTTGGGCGCTAGAGTGCGACACTGTAGCAATTTAGTGACGTCAGATTCGTGAACCATAATTCCCAGGCAAATGTCCCACCTGGTAGATTTACTAGCCTTGCTTACTGAGGTCACTGAGGCCCTCTCCTTACATGAGGTCATAGGCATCAGCTATACATGAATTGTGTCTTACTAGTAAAATATCCTAATGGATTTTAATGGTGGGGAGACCCTGAAAAATATTGATTAAATTTTTGAATATTCTGTTTAATTTTCCAAGTTTTTGGAATTCCTATTGAATAATTTATATAAATATTAATACTTGCTATAATCTATTAAAAATATGCTGTTAGTATCTTCTCATATTTGTCTGGTTTGAATGTTTTGGTGCTCAATAATTAAAACATGAGATCAAGATACAGTAGCCTGTATGAAATCAGAGATTTAGTAAGTTATTTCATAGTTTTTTTCTACCTTCAGAAGTTGAAATTTGTGTATAATTTAAGTTTCAAGTGTGGACATAACCTCTATTTTGAATATTTCAACCAAAATTGGGAAGAAGAGACGTTTTGGATTTTGTCTGTGTTTCAATCCTACTGTATTTCAATCTTGTTAATAAATGAATAAATAAACATTCTGTTGGTGAACACAGTGATTCGACGTTATTCCAATACAAAAGTACTCCAAAGTGTTCCAATGATAAAAGTAACTTCATTCACAGAAAAATGAGTTTTTGATGATAATCGGAAATTATGCTATCCTTGATCCACCAAATAAAAAGAAATGAAACTTATTTATCTCCGTGGGGAAAAGTCTAGTTACGAATAAAAGCCAAATACAGCCACTTTCTCATGAAAATTCACTTCAATTAAAGTTTGATACGAAATTGATCTAAAACTGTTCATAAATTAGTGCCCCAATACTTAAACTTTGATTCCATATTCAATAGCGTACTTGAATTCAATTCTGAAATTGCTGCTTACAAAGCTATTGAAACTTGAATAGATTTAGCTGTAGTATTGGAAGAACTTAGTATGAGGAGCACAATGTATTCCAATACTCAAGTAACATCTATTCATGTAGAAACCACAATCATTTGTATAGTCTGACCAAGCAAAGAAGAGCCTCTGGCATGATGGGAAAATGACTCCAGCTTGGTCAATATTGTTTCAAAAATTATTAATTTGATTTCAATCTGTAGTAGACATTCTGATATACAATTTGAGACCAAATCAATATTTTTTTTTAACAAATATTGACCGAGCTGGAGTCATTTTCGCATCTTGCCAGAGGCTCTTCTGTTCTTGGCAGAGCTATAGATTTACAAAGTACACAATCAGCTCTCCAATACAAACCAAACAAAATCTACTCTATAAATGTAAGATCCTATTAAGCGTAAAACTTTTAAGATAGGGATTACTATGTAATAAAAGTCGTAAGTTACATTAAAATAGAGTGTAAGCATCTAATACATAGCGATTGTTTTGAAAGTGACTTTACTAGCCAATTCGAATTCAGAATCAAGTTGAATCAGGTAGACCTTGAACCTTACTAAGTTGAAGATCCACTCCAATACACAACAACCAACTACTATCAAAGGGTTTAGTGACCGCTGAAAAGTCAAAGAACTTGCACGTTTAGAAGGAGAAGTTAGAAGATAGAAGAAGGTTGAGAAAGAGAAAAAGGTGAAAAGGAAGAAGAATGAAAATGAGAAGGGGGTTGAGGAGGAGAAGAAGAAGGAGGTGAAGAAGAAGGAGAAGAGAGTGTAGGAGGAGAAGCAGGAGAAGGAGAAGAAGAAGAGAAAGGAAGAAGATGAGAGATAGAAGAAAAAGAGAAGAAGAAGGAGAAGAAAGGAGGAGAAAGAGAAGGAGGAGGACGAGAAGAAGAAAAAGAAGGAGAAAATGGAGTGAAAAAAATTCTGTGAATGAAGAGGAAGAAGGGGGAAAAAGGAAGAGGAAAAGAAAGAAGAAGAGGAAGAAGAAGAAGAAGGAGAAGAAGAGGAATAAGAAGAGGGACGAGGAGGAGAAGAACAAGTAGAGAATGAAGTAAAAGGATGAAGAGGAGTAGGAGGAGGAGGAGGAGGAGAAAGAGGAGAAGGAGAAGAAGATTCTGGGAAAGGAGAGGAAGAAGGGGGAAAAGAGTAAGAAGAGGAAGGAGAAAAGGAAGAGTAAGAAAAAGAAGAGGAATAAGAAGGTGGACTAGGAGGACAAGAATATGAAGAAAATTAAGTAGAAAAAGAAAAAAAGAGGAAGAGAATGAGGAGGAGGGAGAGGAGGAAGAGTGACATGACGAGGTGGAGAAGGATATGAATGAGGAGGAAGAGAATGACAAAGAGATTCAGAAGGAGAAGGAGGATGAGGAGTAGGAAAAAAAGGAGAAGAAGATGGAGAAGGAGGAGAAAGAAGGAGAAGAAGAAGAAAGAAGGATGAGAAGAAGAAGAAGAAGAAGAAGAGAGAGAACAAGAACAAGTAGAGGAGAATGTAGAAGAGGAAGGAGAAAGAAGTTATGAAAAGGAGAAGGAGGAAGAGGGAGGAATGAAGAACAACCGACCAAAACACAGCACGTAGTAGGAATAATAACAAGTGTAGAAGAAGTAAAGAGATGCGATCTCTCTTAGTAGTCAGGAATGGTTGCGCAAGGATTAGCATAATGAAATGATCGATGAAGGAAGAAGATAGTTTAGTGAGAAGGAAGGAGAAGAAAAAGTTGGAAGGAAGAAGAAGAAAAAGAAGAAGGAAGCGGTGTTAGGAAGAGGATATGATTTTGAAGCTCAAGCAGAATATGATCGTGTATTTGTCGGTGATGGGAATGAATAAAGGGAAATTGAATGCTGAAGAGAGTGGGAGAAAGAGGAGTTGAGGGGAGAGGTTGAGAAGGAAGAGGAGGAGGATGAGGAGCAGTAGAGAAAGGTACTCAAGTGAAAATTGGGAAGAGCTGATGATGTGGAAGATGACGGATAAAGTAGAAAAGAAAATAATATTGAAGAAGATAGATGCTGAGAAACTAGAAAGACTTGAGAAATAAGGATATATGATAGGATAAAAGTGGAAGAGGATGATGAGGAAAAGAAGATTACGAAAATAGAGATGGAAATATGATCAGACACCAAAGATTTTTGAAGAGGAAAAGAAGGAGAAGAGTAGGAATAATAGAACATAAGGAAAAGTGAAAATCGAAGAATAGAAAAATAGAATGTAGAAAGTAGTTAGAAAGTAGTAGGAAGTAAAAATAGAAGAAGAGGAGAGTAGAAATAATAGGACATAAGAAAAAGTGAAAATCGAAGAATAGAAAAATAGAATGTAGAAAGTAGCTAGAAAGTAGTAGGAAGTAAAAATAGAAGAAGAGGAGAGTAGAAATAATAGGACATAAGAAAAAGTGTAAATCGAAGAAAATAAGAGGGACTTTTAAAAAAAAGAAGTTGAAATTGGTGTAGAATATAGTAGAAAGTAAGGTTAGTATGATGGAATAGAGAAAATAGTAAGAAAGGGACATAATATAATGACAAAAGTGAACATAGTAAAGTACGCTGTTGAAAATGGTAGTTGAGAAGAAAGACAAGATGGAAAAAAATCGAAAAAATTAGCATGATGACAAGTGGAAAAGGAGAAGAGGAGAAATACAATAGAAATGAAGGAAATGAAAGAAGGCGGAGGAGGTTGAAGAGGGGAAGAAAGGATTAATAAAGGAATAAGATTGATGTAGAGAGTAGGATGGATCCCAAACAATATAAACTTCGCAAAGCTGCTACATCTGCCCATGTGACAGGATTTGAAAACAAGACGCTTCTTCCTTTTTCACCTTTTGTCTCATCCTGTCAGGAAGAGGATGTTGAGAGGAAGAAGGAAGAGCTGGCAGAAAAGGATAGATCCAACAAAAAAAAAGAAGAAACTTCAAAAGGAAGTCAATCAACTTCGTGACCTGGGTTTGTTGACATCTGTGATTTCTTAAGTTGTTTGTATCTTTTGCAAGTTGATTTGATTAATTTTTCTTCTTCTTCTTCTTCTTTTTCTTTTTCTTCTTCTTCTTCTTCTTCTTCTTCTTCTTTTTCTTCTTCTTCTCCTCTTCTTCTTCTTTTTCTTCTTCTTCTTCTTTTTCTCTTCATTCTGTTGTTCCTTCCAACTTTCATCTTTTTTTCGTATATTTGTTTTCGTCGATTGTATCATTGGCGTTTCCTTTGATTTATTTTCATCCTCCATATTTAGCATTTCAATTCAATTCCTTCTATTTTTCTTTAATTGTGTCTCTTCCCATTCTACTTTATGTCTGTGTTTTTATTTCGTTGTTTGTATAATTCGCATGTTGATGTCATACATTTTCCTTCTTTTTTGTTCTTCCTTGCATCCTTAACTTCATATCATTCAAGTTGTTTGTATAATTTAAATTGTTATTTCTCCTATTAGTTCTTGGTTGTTTGTTTCATTCTCAATATAGAGCTTTTTCATTGTTTGTTACTTAGGCATGTTCATTCGATTCCTTATTATTTCTGATTTGAATTCCTTCCACCCTCTTCTTTATGTCTCTGTTTACGTAGTTTAGTCCTTTCCATGTTGTTTTGATCATTTTTTTTTCAATTCTTGTCATCCTCTTTATGTTTTTCAAGTCTCAGTTGTTTGTAACTTTCGCATGTTCATTTGAACCATTCTCAGTCATGTTTTTCCAATCTTTTTTTTTGTGACTTTGTTTTCGTTGCTTGTATAGTCCGTCCAAGCAAAGAAGAGCCTCTAGCAAGATGAGAAAATGACTCCAGCTTGGTCAAAATTTGTTAAAAATTTTAAATATGTATTATATAGTAGATCAAATTGTTTCCTACAATTTGAGATCTAATTGATAATTTTTGAACCAAAATTGACCGAGCTTAAGTCATTCTCCCATCTTGCCAGAGGGTCTTCTTTGCTCGGACAGACTATACCATAAGCATGTTGGTTCTCTTCTTTTCGGTAATTTGTACTCTCTACTTTATATCTCTGTTTTCATTGTTTGAATCATACAATACATTTTTTCGTATCATACAATACATTTTTTCGTATCATACAATACATTTTTCCGTATCATACAATACATTGTTATACACGCATGTTGATTTATTCTCATTGTATCCCAATAACACATGTTGTTTATCCTAATTATTTTTATTAAATTGTTCTGATTTGATAAGTTTTGATTTTCTTCTTCTTTATGAAATTGTTTTCGTTGCATATATCTTTCACATAATTATTAGATTTTTCTTCTCTTTATTATATCATAAAGAGCTCTCTTTTAAGCATATAAAGCTTTCTTTTATAGCATCCACTTACTACTTTAAAAAAAGATACAGTATTATGTATTATGTGGTCGTCGACTGTATCTTTATTTCTGTTCATTACATAATTTTCATCTTAGTTTTTATTTTCTATTATCGATTGTTTTATCATTCGTTTCTTCATCATTAATCTCGTTCTTCCATCAAATTCCCAATCATTCTATAGGGCTCCAGAAGTTGGCTTGTGATTCAACTTACCCGGTCTCTGGTGGTCGAAATATGACCTTCACATCCATCATACCGATGTCAATTGACTTAACATGTTTTGTGATATTATTCAATTTTATCATTGAATTATCAATAATATCGTAAAAGCTATTAGTTCTGAATTGTTTAAAAAAATGCATCAATTAATTTGAGAGCATTTCAATCAGATAATTTGATATCACTTGTTTCTAAGTTGGATTTATCATCCATTTTGATTTTCTCTTCTCTCCCGATCGTGGGATCTTCGAAATGTTGAATATTATTTAAACTTATCAAAACACTAGAAGAAATCTTCGATTAGATTCAAATGACTAAACAAAAAGAGATGAAGTCCTCTGAAGTCTGTAACGGGTTTTTTAATGGACTCCAAAGAGCAGGATCACCCTAAATTTCACAACAGAAAAATAAATATGCCTACTATCTGTTTGAGGAAACACCAACAAAAAAAAATAGATAAAAATGTTCCGAGAAGCACACAATAGATATAAAAAAGTTGAAAATAAACTCTGGTTTTCAACGGTTAACGACATTTTATAAGGGGAAGATACTCTCTGCTGATGAACTCTTAACAAATAGCCTTGATTTCTTCTAGTATCATCATCTCCCGAAAAAAGGTGTGGAAGGAATTCTTCGGCGCAGAAGCAGTAGGAAAAGAAAGAGGAGAAGATAAGAAAGATATGAAAATGGAGGGAAAGGAGAAGAAAAAAATAATGGAAAGAAGAAAAGGGATGAAGAAGAGGAAGTGGAGAAGGAGATAAGAAGGAGGGGTGGAGGAGAAGAAAAGGAGAAAAATATAGGCTGAAGATGGAGGAAGAGGAGAAGAAGGAAGAAGAAAAAAGAAAAAGAGGGGAAAAAAGGAAGAGGAAAATGAGGAGAAGGATGAGGGGGAGTTGGAGGAGAAGGAGGAGAAGAAGAAGAAGAACAAGAAGAAGAAAAAGGAAAAGGAGGAGGTGAAGAAGGAGGAAAAAGCAGACCAAGGAAATGGAAATCAAGAAGAATAGGGAGAGAAGTAGGAAGAGAAGGAAGAAGATGAAGATGATGATGGTGATGATAATGATGATGATGATGATCATGATGATGAAGAAGAAAGAGTCGGAATGAAGCAGATTTCACAAGAAGAGGAAACAAATTCGAAGATACAAATGTGGTAGTGGAGAACAAGATGAGGAACATAAGAAGAGGAACAGTAGTGAGGAGAAAGAAGAAGAATAAGAGGAGGAGGATGAGGAAGAGGAAGGAGTAGAAGAAAAACTAGAAAACTAGAAGAAGAAATTAAGATCCAGAAGATCACACGATTACCATATTCAAAACACACACTCATATACGAAAAGGTATAGTCTGTCCAAACATAGAAGACATTCATGCAAGATATGAAAATGACTCCAGCTCGGTCAATATTGATTCAACAATATTGATAATTTGTTCTCAAATTGTAGGAAACATTCTAATTTTTGATTTATACAAAATTTATGATTTTCGAGCCAATATTGACCGAGCTGGAATCATTTTCCCATCTTGCCAGAATGACTTCTTTGCTTGGACAGACTATAGGTGAGGCATTTCGAAATCGCTATAGGATTATTTTCTTCAAGCCGTGGTTTAAAAGGAAGATCCAAGTCAACCTATGGATATTTAGAGGATGAGATAAGGACTAGAGTAAGTGAAAAAAAGGAGTAGAAAGGGGGTGTAAGGGGAAGGAAGAGGGAAGAAAAGGAAGCATAAGAATGGAAAGAGGATGGGGAAGAAGTGGAAGCAGAAAAAGAAGAACATAATGATAGATAGAGTCGAATTCTTGTTTTGATTCCTTTTAAGGAGGAGGAGATGACCTTTTCGAGTTGCTCTTCCCTTCGCATGGTTCAAGGACCCTTTTCCCATCTTCATTTTCTTCTTCTTCTTCTTCTTCTTCTTCTTCTTCTTCTTCTTCTTCTTTTTCTTCTTTTTCTTCTTCCTCCTCTTCTCCTTCTTCCTACTCTACTCCCTCCTAATCCACCACCGCTTCTTCTATAATCTAGTACCACCACGTTCTCACTTCCACTACTATTGGACATTAACCTTTTCTCATCCCAACACTAATATTAACATCCTTGTTCCACTGAATAATTCAGCCAATTCACTTTCTCTGTCTTACTCACTAATACTACTAGAGCACAAAAGTTAATGCCCGGTTTTTCCAAGCACACTAAAACTTGGAGAACCCTCAAGTTTACATTTTCTACACTTAGCATGAAAAATGTTAGATGTTCTATCAAAATTTGAGGGTCCCTGGAAGTTTGATGCCCGGTTTTTCCCAGCACACTCAAATTTGAGGGATTTACTACAGTTTGCTACATTTCCTATACTTATCATAGAAAATGTCAGATGTTCATCAAAATTTGAGGGTCCCTCAACTTTGAGTGTGCTTGGAAAAACCCGGCATGAGTGTGCTTGGGAAGATCCGGTATTGAAGTTTTATAAGAGTACTAGAGTACTATAGTACTAGAGTACTAGAGTTTTATGATGTTTGGAAGAATTAGATTTAATTTTTGAAATGAATTCTAAAATAATTTATTGTGGATTGAGATCCCTAAGGGTCCACTGTTCTCTATGGAAGCAAAAGCAAGAAAAGTGGGAATATCATTTCCAGTGATTTTTATCCTTTTTATTTAAATTATGAACTTTCTTTATTCGCTCACACACAATTATAACATACATAGGAAACATATTTTTAATAATACAAATAATAACTTATACAACTTATACACAAATGAAGTATAACAATAATGTATAAACAAATAAAGCCCTAGGTATGGGAGATTCATTATTTTACACTACAATATACAAGCAGAAAAAATCAAAACCATTTTAACTCATGTGAATACATAATCACTCATACTTCAAGTCAACGAACTTCCATGATTTTTAATGCAAAAATTAAAGCTTCCAGTGATTAATGTGCTCAGTTTATTTATGGCGGGTCACTTGGTATAATCCAAAAACCGGTATTCACCAGATTTATGAAGGAAGGATTACGAAGAGGAAGGAAATGGTAGAAGTAGAGGAGGAGGTGGAAAAAGTAGAAGAAGAAGGCAGAAAAAGGAATTAATTCTATGTCACTTCCAACTTAGAAGAGAGGTTGAAGAGAGATGAAAAGAGTGCAAGAAGAAAGAAGAGAGGGAGAGAAAGAAATTAATATGATGTCACTTAAAACTTTCAGAGAGGTTACATGGGTACACTGACTCCAGTATATGGAAAACAACATTCCCTCACACTCACAGGTCAAAGAGTTTTTCTTTTTCGGAAATGGATAATACCTTGGGGTGTAACGAACTTGCATAGTATATCAGGAATCTTGGCAATATGCCTGATATATGATAGGAAAAAGGAGAAGAGGAGGAGAGGAGGAGGGAGAAGAAGGAAAAGAAGAAGAGGAGGAGGAGGAGGAGGAGGAGGAGAAGGAGGAGAAGGTGGTGGAGGGAGAGGATGAAAAGGAGGAGGAGGAGGAGGAGGAAATAAGAGTAGGAAGAGGATGAGGGGAGAAGGAGAAGGAGGTGGTGGTGGAGGAGGAGAGGAAGAGGAGGAGGAGAGGAGAAGGAGGAGAGGAGGAGAGGAGAAGGAGGAGGAGGAGAAGGAGGGAGAAGGAGGGAGGAGGAGAAGAGGAGAGGAGGAGAAGGAGGAAAGGAGGAGAAAGGAGGAGAAGGAGGAGAAGGAGGAGAAGGAGGAAAGAAAGAAGGAGGAGAGGAGGAGAGGAGGAGAAGGTGGAGAGCGAGCAGGAGGTGGGGAAGGGGGAGGAGGAGGAGGAGGAAGGGAAAAGGAGGAGTGGAGAAGGGAGGGAGGAGGAGGAGAGGAGAAGGAGGAAAGGTGGAGAACGAGGAAGGAGGAGAAGGAGGAAGGAGGGAGGAGGAAAGGAGGAAAAGGAGGAGAAGGTGAAGAAGGAGGAGAAGGAGGAGAAGGAGGAGAGGAGGAGAAGGAGGAGAAGGGAGAAGGAGGAGAAGGAGGAGAAGGAGGAGAAGGAGAGGAAAAAGGAGGAGAAGGAGGAGAAGGAGGAAAGGAGAAGGAGGAGGAGAGAAGAAGGAGGAAAAGAGGAAAAGGAAAAGAAGAGTGAGCAGGGAGAAAGAGGAGAAGGTGGGGAAGGAGGATAAGGAGGAGGAGGAGGAGTAGAAGGTGGAAAAGGGGAAGGAGGAGGAGTAGGAGGAGGTGGAGGAGGAACAGGAGAAGGAGGAGAAGGAGAAAGAAGGAACAGAACTTGGTCAGGTGATGGAGAGGGAACCAGAAGAATGAAATGAAGAAGAGTGAGGAAGAGTAGGAGAATGAGAAGAGAAGGAGGAGAATGAGGAGAAGAGAAAGGTAATCCCCCTCCAATATTTCGTGACAAATGAAGAAAACATTCATGAGTTGCAAGCTTACGAAAAGGTCAGATGAAAGACAAAATTTAGATAAATCGCGAGAGATGTTTTGAAAACTAGAATGCTGGAATGTCTTATTGTAAAAATAACTTGAAAAGTATCCTGGATTGGGAGCAATAACCATTGAATTTTTGTAGAGAAATGGATTAAATAAGAAGTTGGTTTTGAGTGTATTTTATTTTGAACCAACTTGTATTAATATGAGACTTCGTGTAGACGAAGTTTATCCATTATTCCCACGCTCAATGCAATAAGTTAATTGACGATATAGCAAAGAGATTAATATTAATTAGAAACTATCAAGCATAAAAATAGAATTGTTGTTTAATCACACGAAACAGACAGGTAAACTGGATTTAGATTACAATCCATTCATTCTTTTATTCCAAAAAATACAATGAACTAATTGGATGAAAAAACAGTACAAAACGTATTTTTGCAAATTCAGTTGAATATTTAAAAAAGAGGCGATGATCCAGATTATATAATAATTATCACCACATAAGTCTATATTGATAGGCTTAATCATGAATATTACTTAGATGAAAAATTTCAAAGTTGAACGTAAATACGTTGAGGGTTATTAAATGACATGAAAAAGTAACGTCCAATAAAATTGTCTGATAAAAATTTATGATTGGGAAGAATTAATAAGACACTTAAGCCAGGTGTTGGAGAATGAAAGGAACAAAACTCAAAAAATAAAAATAACATCTCCAAAATGTTTTACTGCCCCAGGGCTCACTCAACCAATATCATGCAAAACCATTTTCGAAGATCCACGAAACACAGGCAGATGGCAGATATGCTTTTAATATTGCTTTTTAACTACTTTTCCTTTTATGATTGGTTGGAATATATTGGCGGACCATATTTGGGACTGTTATGCCGTAATGTATCACTTAATTACAGTCTAAAGTGTAGGTGAATTATCTACAATGTTAGAGAACAGCTTGAGGGTATAATAAGAGAAAAAGAGAAACGTGTTGATAGGAATGGAAAAGAAGGAGAAGAAGAAGAAGAAGAAGAAGAAGAAGAAGAAGAAGAAGAAGAAGAAGAAGAAGAAGAAGAAGAATAAGAAGTAGAAGTGGACGAATGAAAAAATAATAAAAGTTTACGAGTGACGTATTAAAAGTAGAAGAGTAATGAGAGAAAGACAATCATAGGAAGGAACATAGGGAATATACATAGTATAATATCGTAGTATTATACTACGATGAAAACCATTGTGAAATTATTAAAATAGCTCTGATAGAACTTTTGTTGATTTACTGAAAAACTATAGTGAACAGTAATATCTATCATAGGTAACAATAAATACTACTGATATAGTCAGGTCGAGCAAAGAAGACATTCCTTCTAAATGGCAGCTGTTCAATGCTGCCATCAGCCGAAATGAAAAAGTCCCACTCTTACCATCCGTCTATCATCACATCTAACCAGCGGTAAGTTGACAAAAGTGATACTGTATTACACTAAAATTTTTAGTTCTCCGCATGCGCAGTAACATATAAGTGTAAGTTTTGAAGGAATGTCATCTTTGCTCGACCAGACTATATTATTATTAGTAATTCTTCAATAGAAAATAAAACAATGAATGACTTCACAAATGACATGAATAGACCTACGATTCTAATATGCATCAACTATTTTCAGGGACGTAAAAAATGTCATTTGTAATATATAGTCATAAGAATATCTTATGATAAATTTCTGATGGAGATTTTTGTTGATTTAAATTTTTGTAAAGAAATATTATAGGCTATTATTAAATCATAATGAATCACAATCAAGATATTCATGTGACATGTATACAATTTTTTCTGAGTTAATATCTTCCTGAATTGAGAAGAATATTTCAAAAACTCTCCCCTCTTAACGAAAAAAATTCTCTCCAGATCTATTCCAGACGATACCCATGTTTAGACACCCTATTTCTATAGAAATCATCCCATGTGACACAAGAATTAAGCACGCATTTCATTCAATTCTACAAGCAATCCAATTCCGCCAAGTTTATAAAGTATTTCTTTATCCAAGGAATCCAACCTTTACAATATAAAATAGGCCACCTACCCCATGCAGTCTGGTGTGTCCCAATTCTTGATGCAATAATTCAGATCCACCCCAATTCCTAGACATTTTCTTATTTCATTCATTCATTCATTCATTTCTTTATCCTCTTTCTCCTCCTTATTTCTCCATTCATCTCTTCAACCCCTCCCTCAATCTCAATCTTCTCAATATTTTTTCCATTGTCTGCTCAAGCAAAGAAGACATTCTAGCAAGATGGGAGAATGACTTCACCTCGGTCAATATTGGCTCAAAAATTATGCATTTGGTCTCAAATTGTAGAGCAGAATGTATCCTACGATATGAGACAAAATTTATAATTTTTGAACCAATTTTGACCGAGCTGGAGTCATTTTCCCATCTTGCTAGGATGTCTTCTTTTCTTGGACAGACTATACCATCGACTTCCATTCATTCACACATTCTTCTTTAAAGATTTATTTATACTCAACCTGTCACTTTACTATAGTGGAATAGTTTTCAAAAGTCTTTATCAGGTTGTTACTAACTTCACAGGTGTAAAAACTAGTGGAAAAAACTACTGAATAGTTTTTGCACTAGTTTGGAATTTTGCCAGTGAATGAAATCGTTTCCTATGAATGGAGCCAAGCTACTGTGAAACATTTATAGGCCAGGTGTTCGATTGAGCGGCAGTTTTGCAGGAAAAAATTGAAAAGTCATTCTTGAAGTCTTTCTCACCAAATCGAAAATACAGGTTTCAGACTCTGACCTAATCTACCAAACATGAAATAATAATTAACTTATAACTTAATAAATACTTTCAAACTTTCACTTCAACCAGTGGCGTAACGTACACCCTCGAAATGAAGTACTCGGGTTCCTAGGGGGCCTGAAATGATATCTTACATAATTTCTAGAGGTAAAATTGAAGTAACAATTCATCAAGAAGAGCATGATTTCTATTTTGGCAAATACAGCCAAAAGCACTAATGTAGTGTGATTAATAATCTGAAAAGAAATTATGCATCAATCAACGATCAACAAAACAATGTTGGTGACTTGGTGTTGTTTAAATCTACTTTTTATCGTTCAAATGTCTGTAAATGTCTGCTATATTAGCGAGTTTATATTATTATTATTATTGCAAAATTAAGAATGTTGTTTGCAATGAATTAAAATTGAGACATCCGGTGTCCAGACTCAGACTAGACTGCTCAAACAAAAATCAGTGTTTGATTCAGTAATAATTGTTAGAATTTTTTACAATGGTTGCCTATGTCTTTCAAGCATGAAAAATGTAGGTTTTAATTTTCAGAGAGTTAAAATATTGAAATTAAGGGTGAAGAACGGGTGGGGAGGCAGATAAAGGGGTATGATAAAGGGCCCGGTTTTTTTGTTTTTGCGGGCCCAAACGTTGAGCCACTGACTTCATCTTTAACAACAGTACTGACGATTTTAACAGCGACAAGACGACAAGCAACGGAATCGCGAGTAGGCCTACTGTTGTTATTAATGTGAGAGTCAATAACGTATTTTTCAAGTTTAGTTTCATCAACAGTTCAAGTAGGATGAAGACATAAGAAAAATTCAAAAACCAAATAATAGTTCCAGCATTGCACATGGTATTTCAAGTCACACTGAAAAAGAATGAAATCAAATGGTCGAATCAATATTCAGTTGAAATTTTTGTCTTGTGATATGTCTTGAATAACAATTAAACATTTGACAGCATTAATGAACAAGAACTCTTTGAGTAGTTGTGAAATTGATATTGTGGTAGTTATCCATAATAAATGAAAAAGACAAGATGTTGTCAAACCACTAATTTATTAGAATTATAAATTGCGATAAAGAATTAGAATTTAATTGCGATTTAGAATTATAATCGAGTATAAATACTGCTGCTCTGTCCGTTAAGATTTAGTTTACCAGAGATTGATAATGGTGTAACAACCGAAACCGGTATCTCGATTTTCTAATAAATTAATGGTTTGACAACATCTTGTCTTTTCATTTATAATGAACAAGAAGATTAATGGATAAGAAGCTTCGACAGCGGAAATTGAAACCTCGCAACTCATTTGAAACAAGATGAACAACTTAAAAAACCATAAACAAACAACATCATTTATAGAAAAAACAATACCAAGCAAGCTAGAAGAAAACACAAGTTGAGAAACGACAAGGACTCGAAAAACTATCATAAAAACCTATTGATCGCAAAAAGTACATGAGATTAGAGATACTCCAAGCAGATTAGAAACAGTCAATTAGAATTAGGAAGCCCTTGAAGACTTCGTTTTTGCAATGACTAGATTAATAAAAAGGACATAGAGAGAATGTGACATCCAAAAGAGCTTGGAAACAGTGGATGGATAAAATTGATCGAAAAGAGATTAGAAATGTATTAGAAGAATATAAAGAACTGGAACAATGAATAATTCAGATGGAAGAATGGATCCCAGAAAATGCCAAAAAGGGAGAGATTTTTACAAATTGAAAAACATAAAAGTACTCGTATAATAGATAATACTGGTTGGATGAAGGGTTGATTGATTGGTAAGAATGAATAAAAGATTTAATACTATTTAGAAGATAAATTCTCAATTTATAAATAAAATATTGATATTGAACGGGTAAGTGAGGACCAACTGATGAAATATCTAGGGGTGAAAAAATAAAAGGGCTCTTTGAATAATGGAGAAAGTTATTAAAATTAAAAGAAAGTTGGAAAAAATATCACTTGATAGAAAGGTTCTATCCATGAAGAATAGAGAGAAAAGCAATAATTGGACAAAACTGGAGCAGGAATAGAAGGAATGAATAACTGAATAACACAATTCACAAAAGAGAGAAAGAGACAGAATTAAAAGATGTAGCAAAGTTCATGAACCTTTGGATGTCATATGGCTTCAAGGCTATCCAAGCGAAGAAGACTTTCTGGCAAGATAAGGATATGACTCCAGCTCGTTCAATATTGATTCAAAAATTATTAATTGAGTCTCAAATTGTAGATCAGGATGTCTCTTACAATTTGAAGCCAAATTTATAATTTTTGAACTAATATTGACCGAGCTGGAGTCATTCTCCCATCTTGCCAGAATGTCTTCTTTGCTCGGACTGACTACCACTTCACTAACGCCTACTACTTTATATTAGCCTAGGTCAAGATGCTTTGTTTGTTAGTTTTTTTTCTTATTTTTTCAGCTTTTTCACACAATCTGCGGTCATTGGCGTAATTTGAGCTGCTCTCATTTCTGTTTGCTTTTATTGCTCTCAATTCTGCCAATCCACTTCTCAACACCATTCTACACCCTACTGCTCAACAATAATTATTATCATCATTCTCACTTCTTTTTTCTTTTTTGTTCATTCTTCTACCCTCCACTCTTACATATTTTATCTCCTCCATTCTATTATTCTTTTACTCACAGGGTTCAATAAATAATCATTATTTTCTCACTTCTCTCTCTTTTGTCGTTTTTTTCTTTTGTTTCTCCCTCACATATTTTTTATCTCCTTCTTCCTACTATTCCACCTCCACTCTCAGATTTCAATAAAAGCGAATCCCATTTCCACACATCTCTATATTTTCGAATGGTAAAATTTACCATTAATAATCTACAATAATGATCTTCTGTAATCTTCCAATTATATCCCCACTTTTTCCAGTATTGATCGTTTACTCGAAGTAAATCCCTTATTTCATTAAAAGAGCATTAAAAACTTTGTAAAAAATTACTCATGTTTTTGGCGCGACAATTGTTCCATGCTGGTATTGCACATTTTCAAGTTAGGCAATACTAGCATGAAACAATTGGCGCGCCAAAAACGTGTATAATTTCACAAAAAAAATTTCATATTTTTTCAATTAATTTATAAGTGAAATAGATGGATGAACAACCATCTTATTCAATTGTTGAGTTAATCACAATTAATCTAGTCTATCTCGTTATTCTCTTTCCCGATTGGTGGATAATAATTATATCTAGTCTATCTATAATCTATGGCACTGACTGAGTCTATCTATCTAGTCTATATCTATAATTAATCTAGTCTATCCCGTTATTCTCTTTCCCGAGCGGTGGATAAATACTCCCAATCATCTCATATTCTGACTTATAGTCTTCAGAACTCCTTCAAAAGTGTTTTGAAGACATAACCAAATCTCATAACTAGGAGCCTTATCTACAACTCAGACTATAAAATAAGTTACAATTCAAGTTACACAGTGATTGAAGCGAAATCAATCTTCAGGTGAAGTTATTATCAAATTTCGGGAAAGGTAATTCTCTTCCAAATCATATTACAGGAATTTTGTTACTGAATTAATAAGTTTAAATCTACTTTTCCTGTTCATGACTCATCAATCTTTCCTTCCACGTAATTTTTTTCTCGCGATCTTTACCTCTTTTTGTATTTGTTTTCTTATTCTGTTTTCTTCTTAAATTCCTTAATCTTATCCGTATTTTCCAACTCTTATAATTTTGTTCCTACTCCTTTTCTGTGTCCTTTTCCTAAGTTCCCCTGTCTTCTTCATACGTTCCACATCTTGTATGCTTCTTCTCCCTCTTCTGTGTTTTCCTTCCCAAGCTCTTCCATCTACTATACCCCCTAGTTTCCACATCTTCTTAGTTTCTTCTCTTCTCTTGTATTCTTCTTCTTCTTTCCCTATATTATTCTCTCTCCTCCTCATTTAGCCTCATATTCCCATCATCACCACATCAAACGTTTTTGAAGAGTATATGGCATGGCGTGGACTTAATATGCTAGCATATTATTATTTGGTGCGTAGTTCAATGACCCATGGGAAGTAGCATGTAACCCATCATTATACAATGAGCGCAGGAAAATTTCAACACTTGAATAATTCAAAGAAGCGTGTGGGATACATCATCATGCAACATATTTTCTCTCCCTCACTTCCTTCCTCTTCCTTCTCTTTATCTTCCTCTTCTTCTTCCCCTTATTCCTCCTATTATCTTTATTCTTCCTTCCTCTCATTCTCTCCTCGCCTTTCCATGATATTTCTCTTCTCATAATCCTCCTTTTCTTCACCTTAAGTTTTTCTTTTTTCCAAATCTTCCGTTTCCCCTTCTTTTTCTCGATTTACAAGAAAATATTGAGAAAGGAATTTAGAAACTTCAAGAAGATTGGACCAAATTTGCTGTATGATAGGAATTAAATACTCTAGCAATGAATATGACAGTATGATGATGAGAGAGATACAAGTATGATGACAAATGTATGATGACAAAAAGAGATAAGAGGAGAACTGCCTGTAAATATTCGGTAACTCTAATTACAGAGTAGCTAAACATGAGCAATTAAGCGTTAAAATGAACGTTAATCAAGACTAGTTTAATCAAGAATCCGAGTTTTTCCCCGATTAATCCAAAAAGTAAGTAAGTATTGATGTGAAAGCAGTGAAGCAATAAAGAGTGTCAAAAGTTAGAGCGGTTTTGTTTGTCCCTTTTACGTTATGACGTTATTAGTGCAAGTTCCTTGTACATTAATGTATTCTCTACATGTTAGAATACTAATATTTAGAGATAAATTATACTCCGTGGGGGAGTCTAGATATTGAATCGATCCGAAAAATTTCTATTTATTCATATATAATACAAATCATTGATCATTGCATAATAATGTAAATAAGATAACTTGTTGAATATTTGTGAAGATGCTAAGATCTTTCAATTTACGGTAATTATAAATAAGATAACTACTTGAAAGAGCCATAAGTGGAAAAAAGGATAGATTTTAACAAATCGATTTGCACAAATTTGTATTGTATTTCTTATTGATTCAATTTGTGTAAATCGATTTTCAAAATAATTTATTTAAACCCTTTTGATTTGTTAAATCTTGAACTTTCGTTTATTTCCTAACCGATAAGGATTTTACACTAGCCAAACCCTGAAAACCCCTTTATGCTAGGGCTTTGAAGACAGGGTAGACTCAGCATTCCGATTGTTTAGCTGTTAAACCTAGCTCCATGAAGTTATAGTGCATAATATGTCCAATTTGATCTACACTTCACATGTGCACTACAACTTGGAGCCGTTAATACTTCAACAATCAACAGATTTGTTCGTGGAGGATCTTTCTCAACATCAGATGTTTGATTGTTTATTCGGTTTATTTCTTCATTTCATTCCATTTATTCACCAATAATAAAATCAAAATATGTATAAAAGATTTGGAAGATAAAACCAGGCTAGTTTGTATATTTTTAGTTTTATTTAATTTAATTTTTTTTTTTTAAATCAATCGATTAATTTCGCGGATTATCGATTCAATTTTGGCGCAATTATTACAATAATTGGAATGTCGGATACTGCGTAAAACCCTTCTATAGAGCCTTACTTTATGCAGCGTTACTTATGACGCAACCTTTTGGAATGCCGCTAGGTCTTCCAGTTTTCACGGACATGTTTCATCATGCTTCCACTTCTACAAATTCTACCTGCGTGACTCAACTTGTCCTTTCATCTCGGCCCTTCTCAACCCTTCTCAACCAGGGCAAGCGCATGAGATACAAGGATAGATACAGTTAGGCTACTACAGAATATTATATATATGGTATATAATACTTATTTTTTCTAAGGGCTACTGTATTTATCAAAATGTTCAATGAATGAAAATCAAAGTATTATTTGCATTTGAAAATGGCTCAAGATTTCCAAAACATGTTATGCAAAATAAAGATATTTTAAAAAGGGTACTTTGATTTTCATTAATTGAACATTTTGTTATTGTGTACATTATATTATACAGATACCCATGACAACCATAGTTATATTGAATTTAGCGTTTGGCTTTTAATAGTAGAAAGACCCAAGAGTTGTTTCACTACGCCATATATAACCTATTTTTTTCCTAGATGAGAATGTAGAGAACCATGTGGGTTATAGTTATCTCACTCCTTAAAACAGTCATTTTATTTTTAAAACAAATTTTTTCATCTCAAAACATCAACTATTGAAAATCGAAATACTTCCCATAATCACATAGGTCGAAAACATTGAATTTCGACTTGATATCAGGAACACAAAAATTTGTTACACTACAGTTGCAATACAACACTATATATTCTTACTGCAGTAAGATACTATAGAATATACTACAATAATGTAATAAAAAATTATAAACATTGATCTATTTATTAATAATAATGATAATTTTTCAGGATGTAAGACATCCCAAAGAGTTTATTGATACCAATAATCCACATTGAATAGAAAAATAATCATATCTTAATAATAAAAATAATCAAAATTTAAGACAAACCATAAGTTCAAAATACTATGAGTGAACAAAATTCAATTTTCTGGCACCTCTACCAACATAGAATATGTTTTGGGAAACCATTAATCTAGCCTTCTATTTTATTTTTGAAACATAGAATTCATTTTAATTATTACGAGTGCTATTACTAAGTAAGTAATAGCAAATTAATAAAAACATAATGCAGTGATAACTTAGTTGAAACATATTAACATGCTTTATAAGTAAGGGAAAATTTGTTATATAAATAGGAGAAAATTTAATTTGAAATTCAGAATAGAAATTCTCTAAAAATGGAAAATTACATTAAAAAATGTTTTAAAACCGAATTAATATTCATCTACAAAGTAAAAATATATAGTAATACGGTGGCAACACAATCTGCACCACATGCTAGAGGGGATACTTTGGATATATATAAATATCCAGCTACCTTTCATAACTATAGTTATAATACAGTTGCAACACAACTATCTCTTGCCGAAGCGAGGACATTGAACCTGGGTCAGAATTTGGCGGGAAAGCTGAGCGAGTTCAAACACCTTGTTTGGCCCGCTACTGGTCAGAGCAGGCGCACGCATGCGCAGTCACCAGCACTCGCCAAACTGTACATCTCCGCAGGTAAGAATGTGAAGTGACAGTCAACTGTATTTATTGGGTTATTTTTTATGTTCCTCCATCCTCCTTTACATTCCTTCCTTGTTCTTCTTCCCTTCTAGCTCCTCATCGTCCCCAATTTCTCTTTCCTTTCTTATTTTATTTTCCTACTTTATTTTCTTATTTAATCTTTTTTCATCCTCCTTTCACATCCCTTCCATGTTCTTCATCGTTTTTAGATCCTCATTTTCACCATTCTCTTTTCACATTCTTTCTTTGGTCTTCTTCGTTCCTAGCTCCTCGTCATCTTCCCTTTCTTATTTTACTTTCTCACTCTATTCTCTTATGATAGTTCTCTTTATTTTCCTATACATTGTAAAATGTATAATAGAATATAAATCACAGCACCCTTTAAAATGTTTTTAATTCATAAACACAACTATTTTCGAAGTCATTAGAGTCAAGTGATAAACTTTTCATTCAATAATGTATATCTTCAAATTTGAATTCTTAGTTCAAATTCAATTTTATCAAACAACAAAAAAATTGTTAATTTAATGTGCAGATGATACAGTATATGATGTGCATTACAGAATGTTGTGTAATGTACAGAAGATAATTCAATATTATATATGATATTAATGTAAAAACAATAGATTTGGAAGGTATTGTAACTTTTTGTATCGCATTCAATCATTAGATTCATCATTGACAAATACATTCAGAAAATTTTATGGATTTATTTATCTTATGGATTCATCAAACTGAAGGCAATTGAAACTATGGACACAAAATTAATGTTAGTACAAATTTTGTACTTAATGTACAAAATAGTTTTCAATAGACAATCCTCCAATAAAAGTAAAGGAAAATTAACGAATTTTTATCTAATAGGTTTGTTTATCAAAAAAACGCATGATATGAAGACATTTTTGAAATTTTATATTCAGCTATTTTCAAAATACAAGGCAAACCCCTTATTTTCATTGTATGATGGATGATGGAGTGATGTGGCATGATTTAATAGAACTGATCGATCAAGTCAATTTCTCTCGCCTCTTCATCCCGTTCTTCTTTTTCTCTATTTCTTCATTTAATTCTCTATCTCCATCTTCTCTTCTCCGTTCCTCTTGTAGCCTATCCATCACCAATTCACCATTCTGGAACATGTCTTTGTCATTTCACAGACATTCTTATTCTAGACTTCAAATTCAAACTCTGCCATCTCATTCACATAACAATAGTCGACCTACACTGTACAGAATTCCCAGCCAATCCGTCACTCTGTCAAAATGTGCTCTCTTTATACATGTTCCCCCTCTTTCTTCTTCTTCTTCTTCTTCTTCTTCTTCTTCTTCTTCTTCTTCTTCTTCTTCTTCTTCTTCTTCTTCTTCTTCTTCTTCTTCTTCTTGTTCTTCTCCAACTCTCCTCCCAACACCTTCTCCTCTTCCATCTTCGAAATGGGATCTCTTTATTCATGTTCCTTCTTTTTCCTTTCCTTTCTCTTATTCTCATTCTTCCCATTCTTATTCTTCTTCTTTCATCTTCATTCTCTTCCTCCTTCACTTCTTATTTCTCTTTCTTATGTTTCCTCCTCAACTCTTTTTCATGCTCCTCCTCTTCCTCCACCTCCGTTCTTCTTCCTCTTCTCCCATTCTTTGCTTCCAATTTTCTCTCTTCTTATTCTTTCTGCCTTTCCCTCTTTCTCTTTCCCTTCTTCAACTCTCCTCTCAACTACTCCTCTTTTTACGTCTTCAGGATCATCTCTCTTTATTCATGTTCCACCTCTTCCTCCATCTCCTTTTTCTTTCTCCTTCTCTCTTTTATCTTCTCCTTCTTCTTCTTCTTTCTTCTTTATCTTCTTCCTCTTCTTCTTTTCCTCCTCCTCCTTTTCCTTTTTCTTCTCCTTCTTCCCTCTTCTTTCTTATTTTTCTCTTCCCTCTTCTTCTGCTTGTTCTTCCTCTCTCTCTTCTCCTCTCCTTCTTCTCCTTCTTCTCCTTCTTCATTCTTCTTCCTTCCCACCCTTCGTATTTTTCTCTTCTTCTTCTCCTCCTTCTTCCTCTTCTTCTCCACCTTTTTCCCCTCCATCTTTCCCTTCTCCCTTCTTCTTCGAACAATTCTTTTCTTTCGAAAAACAAATTTTCTAATTTCCCCCTCCTTCTTCTTCTCTCCTCTTTTCTCTCTCCCTCATCTCATTCTTCCTCATGTCAAGAATAGCGTGGGAGTGTACCAAAACAACTCCGCATAATAATAAGGTGTCTCTGTGTAGGTGTAGTGTATGCAACAATGCAACTTCTTTTCTGACTTCTTACATTCTATTTCCAATGAAGTTCTATTACACAAATGATAATGATGTGGCAGAAGTGGAAAGAAGAAGAAAAATAGTACAAAAAAGGAAAGAATTGTTTGGATTTTCGTCCAGTACCAACATAAAGCACAACAGTAGCTAGCTGTTGAGTAATAGCTGAATGTCGAGAGAATTATTTATGGACTGCCTTTTCAAAATTTGAATGAGGTGCTACAATTTTGAAGGTCAGTCTTGTGAATATTATAGTTCAGTCGCTGGCCAGTTGGAAGGCTCGTTTAAATTCAACCACCATATAAGATGACGTCATTTGATCACTTGATGTGAAATCGAAATCAATCAAACTAAAAAACTATGATAATTTAATTCCAAATGATTGAAGTAAAGCTGAAAAGATTCAAGAGATATGGAATAATAATTACCAATTTTAGATGATGAACAGGTCGAATACGGGTAGGATGTTCTCACGTGAAATATAAGAATAAAAATATCACTAACTAATCAACAGAAGGCTAACAACGAGATTTAAAATTGAGAATATTATTAAGGAGACAATAAAATTTTCAATAATTAATTCCTAATAGTTTCATATAAGTACAATCACAAATTAAAAACATTGTTTGATATTTTATAATTGATCCTCTATAAATATTTCACTGACGAATTGTAGTATTCAATTGTATAGCCTATTCGTAAACACTCTATAATAAACTGAAGAATTGAAATGCAAATATATTAAAAAGGCTATCAAGCAAATCAGACAATAAAGATTTGATATGAAAATATAAAACCTACCTACAAAATGCATAATATTCTACCCTATATGTATCATGTATGCCCACCAAATAAATATAAAAATATACTTGTTTATATATATTTTGTTAAATATACTTACTAATATTTTGTTTAGTTTCGACTAAATTAGGAAAAAGTAGACTGCTCAGACTACAGGCTCATGAGTAGTCACATTCCATTTCCATTCAACTAATTTCAAATTCAAAGTAGGGCAACATTTTGTTTCAGAGCGGTTTCAAGTGTTGAACAAAACAAAGCACAACTTAGTAGTCAACAGTCACGCTGTCCTAAGAAGTCCAGGAGAAGGAATGCGGAACAACAATGCTAAGTTGTTGAGTTCGTTGAACTTTTATTACAGAAAATGTTTGTGAGAAGGAATAGCTAGGGATGGGACTGAACGTTATGGGAAGGAGCGGAGAAAGAGAAGCTTTAGACCAGGAAGAAGAGAGGGATATAAAAGAAAAGGGGAAGAATGATAAGAACGAGGAAGAGGAGGAAAAGGAGGAGAAGGATGAGAAGGATGAGAAGGAGGAGAAGGAGGAGAAGGAGGAGAAGGAGGAGAAGGAGGAGAAGGAGGAGAAGGAGGAGAAGGAGGAGAAGGAGGAGAAGGAGGAGAAGGAGGAGAAGGAGGAGAAGGAGGAGAAGGAGGAGAAGGAGGAGAAGGAGGAGAAGGAGGAGAAGGAGGAGGAGAAGGAGAAGAAGGAGGAGAAGGAGGAGAAGGAGGAGACGGAGAAAGAGGAGAAGAAGAAGAAGAGAAGAAGAAGGAGGAGAAGGAGGAGGAGGAGGAGGAGGAGAAGGAGGAGAAGGAGGAGAAGAGGAGAAGGAGGAGAAGGAGGAGAAGGAGGAATAAAAAGAAGAAGGAGGAGAAAAGAAGGAGGAGACGGAGAAAAGAGAAGAAGAAGAAGAAGAAAGGAGGAGGAGGAGGAGGAGGAGGAGGAGGAGAAAGGAGTCATTAATAAGAAAAATTAAAATGAATAAGAATAAAAAATAAAAAATGAAAATTAAGAATAAAAATAAACATGTAAATAAAATTGAAATAATAATAAAAAGAACAAAAACAAGAAAAAGAACAAGAACAAAAAAAGAGCAAGAACAAGGATGAGAACGAGAACGAGAACGAGAACAAGAACGAGAACAAGAACAAGAACAAGAACAAGAACAAGAACAAGAACAAGAAAAAGAAAAAGAACAAGAACAAGAACAAGAACAAGAACAAGAACAAGAACAAGAACAAGAACAAGAACAAGAACAAGAACAAGAACAAGAACAAGAACAAGAACAAGAACAAGAACAAGAACAAGAACAAGAACAAGAACAAGAACAAGAACAAGAACAAGAACAAGAACAAGAACAAGAACAAGAACAAGAACAAGAACAAGAACAAGAACAAGAACAAGAACAAGAACAAGAACAAGAACAAGAACAAGAACAAGAACAAGAACAAGAACAAGAACAAGAACAAGAACAAGAACAAGAACAAGAACAAGAACAAGAACAAGAACAAGAACAAGAACAAGAACAAGAACAAGAACAAGAACAAGAACAAGAACAAGAACAAGAACAAGAAAGAACAAGAACAAGAACAAGAACAAGAACAAGAACAAGAACAAGAACAAGAACAAGAACAAGAACAAGAACAAGAACAAGAACAAGAACAAGAACAAGAACAAGAACAAGAACAAGAACAAGAACAAGAACAAGAACAAGAACAAGAACAAGAACAAGAACAAGAACAAGAACAAGAACAAGAACAAGAACAAGAACAAGAACAAGAACAAGAACAAGAACAAGAACAAGAACAAGAACAAGAACAAGAACAAGAACAAGAACAAGAACAAGAACAAGAACAAGAACAAGAACAAGAACAAGAACAAGAACAAGAACAAGAACAAGAACAAGAACAAGAACATGAACAAGAACAAGAACATGAACAAGATCAAGAACAAGGACGAGAACGAGAACAAGAAGCAGGAAGAAGTAAATATAAAATAATAAGATGAGGAATAAAATTAGAAGAATAAGGAAGAGGTAAAAGAAGAAGAAAAAGAGTCCTAGGACCGCCTGAGATCAGAAATATTTTATTGATTGGCGGGAAACCACTGAAAGCAGACTGAGATATTTTTTATTGTTTTTTCAAGTATCTCAATTTTACCGTTACCTGACCCGCCCGCATAAAGAAGTGAGAGAAAGAAACAAAGATAGGAAAGAAAGAGAATGAGAGAGAGAAATGGTGAATAAGCAGGTCGGAATTGTATTTTGCAAGTTCCCCATCAAAAGAGCCGGTAAGAGTTTAGGAATTTCCGTATAGTAGGGCGTTACCCCAAAATGAAAGTTCAGCACAGGTGAAAGCAGTCCACGTGTTCATGAAGTACTTCATTAGTACCCGATTATTTTAGAATAAATACTCGATTTATTTAACCAGGTACGCTACGCTACAAATCAATTCAAATTTTTATTCTAAATAAATAAAATAACTGTAGACATAACAGTTACACATACTTGGTACAAAACATCTTCAGCTCTGATGTAGTAAAACAGATTTGATATTTTTAATAACAAATATGGTTTTAGTTTACCTGCGCTAAGGCTTATGCATTTTCTTTCCTGTATTTGTTTTACTGCATTTAATTGTTCATTCAGAGAACAATTAGACTTTATAATAAATTCAATCCGAGCCTGGATCCATTCTCAGATAATTTGCTCAAATTTAGTAAAAAATGTTGAAGCTCTTAATTTATAGATGTTCAAACTGTTTGTAGACCATAATTTCAATTTTTGGTTCAACTTATCTTGACTTTTCTTTCTAAAATATCTATATAAATGTAGTTCTATCTATAATGTACCTAGTCTCTACTTCATATGATAGTTATTTCACTTTACCTATTATAAATTAATATTATCTTTCCTGATATTGTATGTTTAGTTTTATCTAAGACATTTTTCCATTGCTGTTTTTTTACTTGAATTTCATATGCTTTCATCATATTGTTTATTAATATCTAATTTTGTGTAATTCATTTGTTTTTAATGAGGTTTGTTTTGGCTTTGAGCTGTAAACCTCTCATTGTTGTATCACGTTTGTAATAAATAAATAAATAAATGAATAATGTAGGCTATACATTACGCTGTTGCATAATATTTATGTATTATTTTCATTGTACATTGTAGCAATTGTATATTCTGGCAAAAGGAAATAAAATTAGAATTCAAGTTTGAATTTGAGTTATAGATTTCAAACTTAATGCGTAATAATGGTCACTAATGTCAAATGTCAATGATGAATCATAATTTTCCCAGTACATACTTTTATTCACAAACTTTATTTACATTGTTTGTTTGTTTTATGATGGCAAAGCCCACATGAGCTCATGGGCTTGTGCGTGGGTAAAAGTCCAACATAATTCATACTTCAGCTGATTGCAGAGCACCGGCGGCTCGTGCCCACGAAACAAGTGAAGTGCTGTACAGTAAAAGATACGGGAACTTCACCTGTTTCGTAGGTACGAGCCGCCAGTGTTGCATAGAAGCCAAATAAAATTTATTACCGAACTTAATAGGGACAACATTGCTTCGGTCTCTTCAAATAACATAATTGTATTGTAATTTTACTGCACTTGAGTTTACTGTAAGTTGTAGAAACTAGGAACGAAATAGTGATATTAACCTCCCTCAAAAAATTAATCACCTCTCGAAAAAAACATTTCTAGTTCTAAATGCTATATTACGTACCTTGAACCATCCGTACCTTGAGTCATCAAATCAATTGATACAATAGCAGTATCAATAATGACTATTGAAAATTATCACCTCTCAACCTGTCATAATTATAATTACAATGCGTTTTTAAAGCATATTAGTCTATATCCTACCATTCACATTAGAGATGCCGACAATCAATTCAAAATAAACGATTACTATTATATGAAACTGACAGATACCTTTATAGCCAAAACACTATCCAATCTACTTTCTAAGCAAGCCTTCACCCTTCATAAAATGATGCTTTTAGACAACTGTTGAGAGACATCTAATGTCTAATAACTTGATGAATACGATGTAACTCTTGATAAAAGTGTTGAATCATGACTAGAACACTGAACATGAGATTTCAAAACGAAAATGTCATAAATAATGGATCAACTCCCCATAATCATTAACTATACCAATTTCTAACAATAATGTACAACGAATTTTTTCTGAGATGGAAGATTTATTAGATATTATTCCAGAACACTAGCTGCTGGATAATTATAATACTAATCAATTAGAATCTCCATATCTCCATATCTCTATATAAATATTAAATTATTATTAAACAAAATATATATCTCATCCCAATCTGATTCACAATAAATGAATCAAATTGAATACGTATTAAGTTATCAATACCATCACCTAACGAATAACCTTTTTACAATGGACTAAATTTTTATTAGAAATGATATTGATAATAACTGATACGATAAAACTATGTTCATATTTCTTTCCATTTTTTATCTGATGCACAAAATTTGAGTGTAACTGATTACGTTTTACATTGTACTACTATGATTCATCTAACAATGAGACAAAAAAAAGATAATGATATTGATACATTAGTTATGATGGTATGATTAGCTTATTAGTGTTGTATTTGATAATATGATATCATATTGAGAGGGAACAATGTTTATTAATCAAATAATTCTGTTTTCTATTATCAAAAATTAGAGCGACATTTCGAAATGAGCGCTATGCAGTTTTGGCGGGGTTTATTGCTTGCATGGTAGAGAAACAGGGAACTAAACAGTTCACAAAATTCACCGCTAGATGGAGCGCCGGTCGCTGATAGTTATTAACTCTTGAGTTATCTCTTATCAGTTATCAGGGAATAGCACGTGTTTTGCTTGTTTATTTTGCTCGAAAACTGGTAATGAATTTACCTCGATTTAGTTCATTACAATCGAGGAGATTAAAATTCATTACAATGAATTGAGGTAACCCTTCTGGATTATAATTACAGTAGTTTGTTTCATGATCTGAAATAGTTTTGTTATAGTTTGTTTCTGATCATAACTTAGTTTTGGCCTAGTATAAATTTCAAATTAGTAGAGGAGCTTTTTTGAGCATAAGAATGTTGCAATCGCCGTTGTGGATTGAATCAATCAATGATGGTAAAGTGATTGATTGAAAGATGACTATGATTGTGTAATGTGTATGATTGTAATATATGTATATGATTGAATGAATAAATGATTGAAAGATGACTATGATTGTGTATGATTGTAATATATGTATATGATTGAAAGAATGATTGATGGCGAAAGGTAAAAGATTAATTTATTCCGCAGTCATCCAATTCTACCTCATGATAAACGCAAAGACTATTCTTATCCTACTCTTAATGTATTTGATATTAATATTGATAAAGGATGATTTTTCTATCACTATCACTTTTTGATCACTATTTGTCATGTTTTTGTAATATTTGTCATATTAGTGGATGACCTTCAGTTCACCAGACTGAAGTTGTAATGGATGAGTGGAAAAACATTAATTATATCATTATCTACATTTTAGGTGCCTCAGAAAATTGATGATCCACTTCTAAGAGGTAGCTGCCTGGAACTTCAGCAGTAGGATCAATTGGGAATTTGTGTTTAGCAAGTGATAGTACAGTACATGAACAACGACTAGAAATAATAGTTAATAATAAGTGAATATGAGTGAAAATTTATTAAAAAAATTAATTAAAACTAGTAAAAACAGTGATTTAGCCTACTGATGGTAGGACCCCAGCCCCCAGCCCGGCCAATACTGGCCCAAAAGCCATAAATTCTCAATCAGAACTCACAGTCCCCGAACCAACACTGGCCGAGCCGAAGCCGCCCCCTCCACACCACCAGAATTCCCCCTGGCCGGACAGACCATACAGAAAGCAAACCAGGATAGAGGTAACGTGTGGTTAGCACGATGATCCTCTCAACCATAAGCCAGTCTCCGCAACCAATTGGCAGCACAGAACACCTCTGAATAACATGCAGTGAATCAGTTAGAGTGTAATGCAACAATTACTATTCCTCCAGAGACGGGAAACGACTGACTGTCTTTACTAACGACAGTCAATCTCCCAAAGGAGGGAAAATATTGGGACAATAAAAATATTGGGAGGGATAATATTATATGACTTAGCTTAAATAAAAATAATTATTTGCCAACTCTCAAAGTTATCCGAAATAATAATCAGACAAATAATCAGAATGATTTCCGCGCACTACGAAAAAGCAAAACTCAATGTACAGTACAGTAGGTTATAAGTGTTTCAATGATGAAATATTTCAAATTTAAAATAGATTAGTAATTCATGAAATGATCCCAAAAATTAAGAAATTGGGAATGTCATGAATGACATTTTGTGACAGGGAGATACCACACTAAACCACAAACAACTGTTTTTTATTTTGTAATTTATTTTCAAAAGTGCATTCTGCAATACACAACCACGCTTCATCCAATTATATGACAACAATGTTATAAATAACTCACAAATGACAGGCTGATAACTGTTATTCAGTTCTCACTCAATTTGCATGTGCTCATGTACAAGAATTGCTTACAAAAAAAGGAAAGAATCAGACGATAATAAGAAAAAGAGAAAAGAAATGCAACCAATTTGTAGAGCAGGCATTCGATTCAAGGTTATAACTTTACAGTGAACTTGATGGAAATTATATTGTGTTCAACCTCATTTGAAAACAATTCTTATATTGGAATGATATATAAATTATAAACAAGGATATTTCAGATAGATTTCCAAAATTTATACTTCTTGACAATATTACGGTATTATAGTAATTAATGGTATTGTGTTTAATATTTCTCCACAGGGACCTTCAGTTAGAAACAGTAGAAGTTATGATAGCAAAGGCCGCCAGAAATCATGAAGAGACACTACACAACCACCAGAATATTCAAGCTCTAGACCTCGTTGACAATTCTACAATATTGAGGAGACTGAAAAGGAAGAAGCCTACAGATCTTGTGTAATGTGAATAGTGTGATTGCAGAAGTCAGAATGTGTAAAACTAAAAGTGTGTGATTAGTGTTTAAAATATTTAAGAGCATTGCTCAGTTAGAGTTGCAAAGGAGGATTGACTTTGAAGATCTTTAGTGTGAAATTCCCGTATTAATTTAGGATAGAACTGAACTGTTCATTATCCAAGTGCTAGATTGGAGTTAAAATCCATTAAAAAAAGATTAATATTATTAATATGGTAATCAAGAAGATTTACTATCATGTGTTTTCGATTGTAAATTAAATCAATAGGATGAGACATAAAAGAAAAAATAGTGAAATAAATTTTAGATTCAAGTGATTCCAATAAGTTGAGAACTTTTATCACTCATACAAAAAGATGATTTATATAAATCATTCTCAAATCATACTCATTCATTTGATTTACCATTACGAACTGCTAGTAAATATCAATACAAGCAGTTCACTTCCATTATTTTGTACTGTATAAATTCTGTAATAATATTCTTATTTTGAGATAAGTAAATTTGAATTTGGATGATTAAATCATAGGAAGTATGAAATCTACACCCTATCACATAGATGACGATTTAAAACACCATCGCTATAACAGAATATAATTTTTTATTATTAATAAGCAGTATAGCCTAATCTCGTTTTTAAAAATATTTTAAATACTTTCAAAAAATTTACGAGTAATTTGTAATCGTATCACAGTACACTGTACCATGAATTTGACAATTATTCATGGACGTTTTATTCAAAAGTAATGCGACAAAAATGAAATTATGCAACGCAGATAACTAGATAGGTGAGCAAAAGAAAATGAAATTGAGAAGTTGATGGGAGAAAGAGAAGACAATGAAAAAAGAGGGAGTGGGAGAAAGACAGAGAGAATGTTTGTCGTCTCATATTACTTCCTAACCTTGGTTCAGTGCATCAGCATTATCCTAGGTCATGGATGTTCAAGTGCTCTTCTCACTCTTTCTCTCTCTCTCACACTCTCACCTCTTCTCTCTATCTCTCTCCGACTATCTCTCATTCCCTTTCTCTATTTCATTCTCCTTTTATCTTTCTCTATTATTAAACAAACAGCATTCAGCTTCTGTTCTGTGATTAGATGGAGAGTTTATTACAGCGTTCTATCAGGTACTACACCTTCCATTTCACGACACGGTTTTTCTTTTATTCACCTTTAATTACGTAAGGTTTAATTTATTTGTTGTTTTTTATCATTGCTTACATTGATATCAACCAGAAATCTGTAATCAAGCCCTAATTCTATTGAGAAAAATTCTATTACATATTCTACTTTTGGACTGTATAAATTGTGAAAGGAACAGTTTTGGGAGGAATCCTGTTGTTCTCTCCATTGTGAATTATCAAATTAATAATTATGATTATCAACACTATTCAATTGTATTTATGTGTGCTTGGTAGCTCGGTGAGAACGGTTGCTAGGTGCTTGTGTTATTAAGTCATATGCTATGGTCAGCTTTCGAATGGGTGACCAGGTAAGTGATTAACGTGAATGGAATGGGTAGGTTCACACCGAGAAAAGTCATATATTCATTTTTATTAGTTTTTTCAGCTATCAAAATTGAAAGTATAAATTGAATAATAATATTTATTTGTTATTTCATCTATTGATTTAATTATCCATTTGCACATAAATTTACCTAATAACTAAGAAATCCATTAGTTTAACTATTATTTTGTTCATTTACAAATTTCACATAGTGTATCACAATTTTGAGTATCACTCGAATAATGACATGTGATATGTAGTAAAAATTATAGTAGGATACTGCATTTCATAAAACTATCCTCATACCTAAATTAAAGCTGAACATCAGATATATTAATCCATGAAGTTATGAAACTATCTAACATGAACCACTTCATCAGTAGCCACTTCACATCAGTAAACTTCATCAGTGAACCACTTCAACATCAGTATTTCCAGTAGCCTATTCATGAAGTCCAGTAACATGCGTTCAATCCAATATTTATAATGAATTCCACAATCACCAAGCAGAGAAGAGCAAAATGTTGAATAATTATAAGTTTCAGGAAATAACAATTTTCCCGCTCAAAACTAACCCTTCACCTCTTCAAAAAATTATGTAATCGCGAATTTCAAAATTCACAAAATAGCAAACAATAGCTCACAACAAACTAATCTTTAAAAAAATTGAACTTGAAATCTACACGGCATGACCTTTTATCACAATTAATTATTGGCAAAACTTGTAATAAATCACAATTTTTGAAAAGTCCTACGCCTATTAAAATGACTGACGTTATCTTGAAAAATGCGAAAATAAGCATTTATCAGAAGTTCAAGTTCATTAGAATCAAAAATATTGTACAAATTTGGAAAGAATGTTTGGTTGGTTCACTGAATTTGAAACGTTCAATGACATCCAAATTTTCAACAATTTTTTTATTTAATGAAAAGACAAGATATTGTCAAACCATAGATTTCTGTGTTTTAACAATAACTTGTCTTTTTATTTAATATGGATGAATTTTATTTGAGTTTCTTAGTTTTGAAACATGACAAGATACACTTGATGACAAATTTATATTGATGACAAGAGTTATTATGTTCCATAATTTTAAAAATTATTCAGTATTTATATCTGACTGTTCAAGATACCTTTATTCAAACGTCACTCTTCATTCCTTTAAATATTGACTATCTACTCTATTAAGTGCTCTAATTATTGTCTTTGCTTTAAGTAAGTCTGTTTAAAATTGCTGACTGTGTGTTTATTATGAGAACTAGATTATTTCATTCAATGTTAAATCATTTATTGAGGAAAATTCTTGTGTCATAGTTTGATTCATTATCGAAAAAGACCAAAAACCTGAATAACCAGTCAACTCATTTATTTTGGATTGCGCAATATAGTTTCTCAAGCTTAACATGATAAATAGCTCAAAATATCATTGAACTTTATTATTTATCATTGCATCAAAAAATTATTGCAGATAAATGAGGGTATTGAATCACTCATATCTTATTGAATTGCACTGTAATAATATTTCATATTATTCTGGAAACTGGTTGTCAATTTATTGAGATAAGAAAATTTTTTTATAGTTAAATTTAGAACAAATGTTAATTGTAAATTTTGGTCGTCATTTACCAACAAAAACGTTGTTGAATCTAGCTTAGCCTGGGACTAAGATGAATTCCTATTCCCTTTTTCTAAAATCCATACCAAGCTTATCTCAATCTGCAACCTATAGTGAACCATGACCCACCCTAGCCAGTACTATATTATTATGCTGCACTGTTCACTATCTACAACTTTGAAAAAAACTGCAAGAATGAGAAAAAATAGAAATTCTTCTTTTGTCATCCTGCACGTGCAATTTAATACCCAGCTAGTGCCAACAATGCAATCAAAGATCTATTCAGTTTTCTCTCTTCGTTTGAGGTTCTCTTCATCGTCTTTTTCTCGATGAAGGCCTCCTGACCTTCCTTACATCCATTTAAAAATTTTATTCAACTCAAGTCTCTCTTCAACTCAAATCTCCCTTCAACTCAAATCTCTCTTCAACTCAATTCTCCCTTCAACTTACGTCTCTCTATTTATTACGTCTCTTACTAAATAAAAATCAATAAATCAATCTCTCTTCAACTCAAGTCTCACTTCAACTCAAATTTCCCTTCAACTCAAGTCTCTCTTTAACTCAAATCTCCCTTCAACTCAAGTCTCTCTTCAACTCAAATCTCTCTTCAACTCAAATCTCCCTTCAACTTACGTCTCTCTCTTCAACTCAAGTCTCACTTCAACTCAAATCTCCCTTCAACTCAAGTCTCTCTGCAACTCAAATCTCGCTTCATCTCAAGATCTCCTCTAACTTGAGTTTTCCTCAGTGAATATAAAGTATATGTCTCCATATTCTTTGGTTTTCCTTCAACTCAAAGCTTTCTTCTACTTAAGTTTCCCTCAAACTCAATGCTATCTCAACACGAGTTCACCTTCTACTGAAGGCTTCCTTCAACTAAATTCTCCCTGAATTTATCAATCAAATTAGAGCTTCCTTCATCTCAAGGCTTCCTTAATCAAGTTGCCCTTCAACTGGAGACTTTCATTTACCTCTATTACTCTGAGTTTTCCATCAACTTGAGTGTCAACTGAAGGTTTACTTCAGTTCAACTCAATATTCCCTAGAATTGACGGGTTACTTGAACTCAACATTTCCTTCAACTCAGGAAATACTTCAACTCAAGACTCTCAAAAACTCAAGGATTTCTCAATTAAGTTTCTCTTAAGTTACTGGAGGGTTCCTTCAACTTATTTTTTCCTTCAACTTCCCTTTGAAGCTTCTTTGTCTCAAGTTTTCCTCCTATTATAGACGCTTCCTTACCCCATGTTTCCCTTAAAAATAAATAAATAAATCCTTCAATTTAAGGATTCCTGTACAATTCCTCACTTGAAACCAGGTCTCCCTTTACTATCTCCTACTAATATCCTTCTTTTAAACGTTTCACCCCCTCCAACTCACACAACTTAAGGTCATCTTGAATCTCCTACTTCTCCATCAATATAAAACTGCACACAACAGGTCTATTCTGAAAAGGTGTGAATTGTATAGCCATTATCATAGTATAGTAGTAGTAGTATAGTCTGTCTAAGCAAAGAAGACATTCTGGCAAGATGGAAAAAGACTCTAGCTCGGTCAATATTGGTTCAAAAGTTATGAAATTGGTCTCAAGTAGAAGGAAACATTCTGATCTACAATTTCATAGTCAATTTAAAACTTTTGAACCAATATTGACCGAGCTGGAGTCATTTTACCATCTTGCCATAATGTCTTCTTCACTAGGACAAACTCTAGTAGTAGTTCTATTGTTGTCTCAAGCATTCCAGTAGCCACTGTGTTGGATACTGTATGCGAAATAGAAGAGAAAGAGAAAGGAGGAGGAGAAGAAACCAAGAAGCAAAAGGAAAGAAGAAAAAGAATGATGATGAGGGAAACATGAAGAGGAGGAGGAGAAAGAGAGAGAGAGAAGAAGAAGAAGAAGAAGAAGAAGAAGAAGAAGAAGAAGAAGAAGAAGAAGAAGAAGAAGAAGAAGATGAAGTATTAATCGGGAAGAGAAAAGCTATTGACCTCAATTTTATGTTAGAATTGAATGAAATTTAATCATCAATTCATTTTCATTCACACCGAGAAACAAATTCCTATGAATTTGGTGAAAAACTCATAAAACTGTAAAACTAGATAGGAGCGGGGTATACCGTGATAAATGATTGCCGAATTGCTGAATTTCAAGTAGGGAACCAAATCCATGATTACCATGTGAGTCGTTGAATGATGGTTGATACATAACATGTTCAATTATAAAACCCGTTTTATGACAGGAATAGTTGGAAAACTCAAATTTTTAGGCAGCCCACTACACTTACACGCCACATTTCCGAAAGAATGTCAACCATTTTCACACCAACTTTAACTTATAATTCAATCGGCATCTTTTGAACCGTGATTATTGGTTTCCATTCACTTTTTCAAACTGTCAATCACTACCACCCTTCAATACACACTTCACACCTCGAGGTTTAAAGAAAATAAGAAGATGTGAATAAAGAAGAAGTAGTAGAGTGAGAAAGAAGAAGAAGGAGAAGAATAACTAGTCAAAAAGTTCTAGAATATGAAAGGAGAAATGAACCAAGCCCCGAATGTATTGAATACACTGATTATAGCCAGTTAAATCCAGGAGGCTTTTGCTGTCATTCTATATGCATTTTCAGCTGGATTATCCATTGGCACTTGGATGCCAAAGAATGAAAGGATGACGAGAAGAGGAAGAGAAAGAAGAATATGTGAAGGAGAAAGAGGAGTTGGAAGATGAGGAGAAGGTGGTGGAGGAGGAGGAGAAGAAGTAGAAAAAGAAGAAATAGCCGAAAAGCCGAACGGTGACATTCAATCTATTGTGCTATTTGTGAATTTTAACACCTTCGCATTCCTTTTGCATTGTGTCCTTTCCCTTCTTCTTTCTCCTCTTCTTCTTCTCTACTCTTTTATCACTGGCAGTTGCATTGTAGTGTTCATTCACACCTCTTTTCGGCTTTTGTAGTAAAAGCATTCATTTTGCATCTATCCACTTCACTCTAGTTTTTCGCTTGGACACCTTCTATGCTGAACCTGATCTCCTCTTTTCAATTCTTATTTTGCAAATTCTTCTTCATTTTCTACTCCTTCTTCTTCTCTCTTCTTCTTCTTCTTCTTCTTCTTCATCATCCTCTCCTTGTTCTTTCTCTTCATGATTTTTTTCTGAATCCTTGCTCCGATAGAAGATCTCTTTCACTTGCTCACAACTTATCTCTTGTCAAGTATTTCTGCTCATACATTCGTTTCTGGATCATTTAACTTCATTTTGTATCCTTATATTTGATATTATTTCAAATACTGCTGTTCCTACTTTATTTTCATAGGCCAGTTCTCCAGAAATCCAATTGAATGGATTATAGTCTAACTACATTTTAGGCTGAATCATATTATAAATTTGAAAGATAGAATAGCACAAGAATTACCTTCATACCTTCTTATCATTTTATCTCTTAATGTCAGTGTCATTTGTAACATAAATAAATAATAAATAAATGTATAAAATCAAAAATATATTAAAAATTCGTTTATTGGTTCTCCATACAACAGTTCTAACAGTTCTAATGGATTTTTGGGAAAAAAGTTAATTCCCTGAAAGCAGAGACAATTAAATTCAATAGAACGAATTTATTGTCTTTTGACGAGCTTGTTTTCATACCTGGTTACAAAATTTTATTGTCTCACAGTAGAGACAAAGTCACTAAATTCTATATAAAGAGATCGTGATAAGAAATTACCCTAAATTTGGTATTTCCATGGCGATCTAACGGTAAAAACATGTAAAATCATTCCTGGAACGGATGCCAGGTGCTGATACCAGAAATCAATCATATTTTCCAGTCAAGAACCTCCAAAAACATTCAAAATACCCAAATACCTTTCATGTAACTGGATTATGGACAATAGACACCATTCGAGTGGCGCTAACCCTATTTCAATCTTTTCAAAAATAAGATAGGATTAACACAATAACAAGGAGAAGAAGTTGCAGAAGAAAAAGATCGAGAACAAGAGAAAGAAATAGAAAGAGAAGGAGAAGGAAGAAAAGAACGAAAGAGAATTGTGAATTGGAAGTCAAAAACCCGTAAGGTTGAAAGAATATCATTGACGTGGCGCTAACTTGATTCAAAAATATAGGCTGTAAAGCAAAGAAGACATTCTGGAAAGATGTGAAAATATCTCCAGCTCGGTCAATATTGCTTGAAAAACTATGAATTTGGTCTCAAATTGTAGGAAACATTCTGATGTACAATTGAAGACCAAATATATTATTTTTTAACTAATATTGTCCAAGTTAGTGTCATTTTCCCATCATTCCAGAATGTCTTCTTCGCTTGAACTAACTATAACAGTTATGCCACTACTGACAAGACGTTCTCCGAGACAGTTTGGCAGAAGTTGAAGCAAAATATGAAGAAAGAGGGAAAAGAGAGAATGCGGGGAGAGAGAGAAAGAGTGAAAGAGAAATCAAAGAAAACTATGAATGAGTTCTCCAGAAGTCAAGAACCCGTGAGAAAAGAATATCATTGACAATGGGTTAGGTGGCGCTAGCCTAATCCAATAACAAAATTTTTCGTAAAATGATCTTCTCAGACAGCTTGGCAGTAGTTTAGGCACAAAACGAAGAGAATTAAGTAAAAGAAACTGTAAGAGGTCAAAAACCCGTAAGATTAGAATATAATTATTGACAATGTGTTAGGTGGCGCTTAGCTAATCCAATAATAGAATTTCATTTAAAAATATCTAATAGACAGCTTGGCAGTAATACAGACAAAAAAGGACGGAAAATAATAGGGAAGAAGTCAAAGAGAGTTGTTAATTTGTTCATAAGAAGTCAAATACCCGTAAGATTAAAAGAATATAATCCACAATGGGTTAGGTGGCGCTTACCTGATGTAATAATAAAGTTTGTAAAAAAATTCTACCCATAGACAGTTTGGCTTCTGGTTCATTAATGAGCTAACTGCAGTACAATGGCTCAAAATGAATGAATGAATTCACGTTCATTGATGATTGTTCCTCATCAATGAACTCAGAAGCGCGAGAGTTGTGTGTGGTCTCCCTATTGTCCATTCATTAACTATTTTGTAGAAAATACTACTACCTACAAGTAGCTCTGGAAGCTATATTGTTATACTAGATTGAAGTTGTTTGAGGAGTAGTAGGCAGTATTCCTTCTTCATTCATTCATAGTTGTTTTCTAATCTTATAAGTGAAAATTTTAGTTTGACTTTGTTATCCACTTTGGTGGCGTATTTTGGACAGTATAGTTCACTTGATATCAGAATGAAAGAGGTAAATTAGATTTGGAATAAAGTTGATGAAAATTGTTTACACCGGACATCTAGGCTCCACTAAAAATTAGAAAATAATAAAATGATCATGATTGAGGCAACAGCAGCAGGAAAAATGTGACGAAATTCAAAGTGGGAAAATGAAAAAAGAAGGATATAAAAGTCAAGAGAAGATAATCAAATAACACAAAGAATCAAAGAAGCACTGATAGAAGAAGGTGAAATGAAGTAAACGATAGATGACAAAAGCAGGAAAAATGAATTAAATTAGTAGTAGAAGAATGAAAATAAAGATATAAAAGCCAAGAAAACGGAATCAAATATCACGAAGAATAAATGAAAACATAGATAATAACAGAAGAATTCCATCTTCTAGAGAAAAGGAAAGAGGGAATAAAATGAAATACAATGAAAGGAAAGAGGAAGTGAAGGAAGATACAGAGAAAGGTAATGGAAACGAGGAGGAAAAGAAACGTGCAGAGAATATTTTGGAAGAGTGGATAAGATGAGAAGAAGAAGCAAGAACCACTGATGAAAGAGATAGAGTGTTGTAAGGAGTTAATACTGTATTTATAACAATGTAAACTGTACAAAAAATCAAAATTTTAACGAAACTTTTTTTTTATTTCAAATAGAATAAGTAGATTGAAAAAATGAGATAAACTAGAGAATAAAGAAGAATTAAAACAGGAATAAAAGACACTCAAACTGTGTGACCGATGGTGCAAAAACTTTAGTTTTGTGTTTTGTCGTTTCTTCAATACAGTGGTCAGCTTTCCAATGCGAAATTTGTTGACACAAAAGGTGTTCGTGAAATTTCCACCTATTCTTCTCAAAATCGACTTCACAAAACATTCATTATCAGCTCAACAATACATGGCCAACAGTCTTCTATTTTATGCATTGTTGGAGATGGTGTGAACAAGGTTTTGTGACTTTTTTAAGCTTCGTTAGCTGCTAATCCAGCGTTAAATTTAACAACTTCATTGTTCAAGACCACTATAGCCGTATTTTTCTTCGTTATCATGCTTTTCAACAGATTTCTACTAAGCGTATAGTACGTATAGTAAGTAGCCTACTATAATCTTGACATGATGAAGTTTGAACTAATCTCAACTACGGAATAGATTTTGTTCAAATTTACAGTTTTATGATATGAGCTGTGAATTTACCGTGGAATTAATAGTTTTTTGCATAATTTTACAAATAACGGTAAAAACAGCTATAATAGAGACTTGTCTGTTCAAGATTGTCTAATTTCATTCTCAAGAATTTCTCGTCAAATTCAATCTCACAGTACAAATTCAGGTTACTCAATCACTATTTTCCTCTCCAAATTCAAAGTAGAATAGTTTCGAAAATAGTTTTTACTTTTACTATCTAATTTCATAATAGCAGAAATATCATATTATGAATAAGTTGATAAACTTTCGAATAACATGATAGTGATAGTTTCCAAAACCAAATTTCAATCACTTTAATTTATTATAATAATCAAAATTTTGAAGAAGTCCATTATTAATCGCTTACGATACACTGTAACTATAGTCTGTTCAAGCAAAGAAGACCCTCTAGCAAGATAGGTAAATGACTCAAGATAGCAGGGCCCTCATGTGGTTTTTTGGCGCCCTGTACTAGATTTTGGCAGGCGCCCCTCCCCCCACCATTATTACCAGATGAATGCAATCCAACATATTATAATACAGTATATTCAAAGCCAAACATGCATGCCTTGCATGTTCACATTTTTGTCATAAGCAATCCCAATGTTCCATGTGGTGTGGCAAAAAGGATTATAGGAACTTGCTTATTGTATCCCAACGTTTTGTTTCGTATTTTCATGTGGATAGGCAATTGTGATAAGCAAAATCCTACAGGAATTAATACAAAATAACTAAAAGATATCTTCATTGAGCAAAACTGTCACATTGTACCGTACTCTATCATTACAATATTAAAAACTTAATTATTGATTTATTTATTTTATTAGTTTGCTTTTAAGCACATAAGGAAGGAGATAATAAATTTCTCAAATAAAAATATTGGGAATCATCATAGATATTTCATTTCACTGGAAATAAAGATGTTTTAACAAAAAATTGGAAATTCAATAAGAAGCAAATTGAAGACCTTAGCCATTTTCACTGCTCTACCCAACTTTCTTGAATAACATTCGAAATAGTTCCGAATTCAGGCAGTAGATAGCAGTAGCAATAGGGTGACTTGTTTGACTTCCATTGGACACGCCTCCAAGCTCCGCCTACGATCAAAATGGCCGAAAACATTGGTTAGGAAAGTTTCCAAATTCAACCAATAGATGGAAGCAGTTGAAGAGTGATGTTTCAGATTTGACTTGGACACGCCTTCATGCCCCACCTGCTCTTTTCTGATTGGTTGACAGTGTTTCGTGAGTTCTGTCTTAGAAAATGGCTGCTAGCAAGAAAATAATGGATGGTGTAGGATGTATCATACACAAAAAATTACACTGATCTACTATTGACGTCTGACAATCTATGATATAATATTGATTCATGTATTCAGGTTGATAAGATTCTATCAAGTTAGTATTTAAAGAATTTATTTATAGAATTTAGACTCAGTTTTACTTTTATCATGTAACTTAGGCCAGTACTAGATTTCAATAGTTTTATGCTGTATGAAATGAGATGAAAATATGATTTTGCACTCCCATCTTGTAGGCTACTCATTAATTATATTTCTTATACGATGAATATAATGAAATAGAACTCAAACTATTCATGATCTAATACCGTCCTCTTGCCGGTAAGTTTGAAAACTACAACAATTCGGTAGAAATACTAGTATTATAGGATTATTATATGGAGGAGGTTTTATCGGAAACTGACTTTTGATTGGTTGACAGAATGTAAGGTGGTTGTCAGCCAACCAACCAAGTTGTTGGTAAAAATAATTTTTTATCCAATAGTGGAAAAATTATTCTAATCTCCCAATTGGAATTTTTAAAATTCCCGTTTTTCCCCGGCCGCCGCGGCGCCCCCTTGGCCGTGGCGCCCTGTGCGGTCGCACACTCCGCAAACCCCACGCGAGGGCCCTGCAAGCTAGGTCAATATTGGTTCAAAAATTATAAATTTGATCTCCAAAAATTGATCTACTGGTAACTGGTAAGACCACATTTATGATTCTTGAACAAATATTGACCAACCTGGACTCATTTTCTCATCTTGCCAGATGATCTTCTTTGCTTGGACAGACTATAAAGCTTCATTTGTAAATGCACTCTATCTTGGTAAAACTTAGTTATAAATCACTTTGGCTCAACCAACCACAAAAATACAAAGTTGTGACCAAGAACCCACCCCTAAAAATCATCCCCTCAAATTTCTCAAAAAACTCCCGAAATTTAGAGCAAACACGTGATCCCCATTTATCATTGATAGTCTGCTAACTGACATCAATTCGACCCAGCCCCAATGTCTCAACACACCCTTAGAAAACCAAAAAACTCCGAAAAAAATATTAGAAAAACTACCCCAAATTCTCACCCTCAAACAAGGGGTTACTTTCTGTATACTCGCTTCTTGGCCAAGATGATTTTCTGTTTCCCCTATTTTTTTCATTTTCTTTCTCTCTGTTTTCTTTGGACGCGTGTTCTCAACTAGCTCTCTTCCTCCTTTTTCACTTTTTTCATATTTCTCCTCCTTTTTCTTCTTCTTCTTCTTTGCCTCTTTTCCCTTCTCCTCCTACAACTAACAGTTTTCACTATACTACCATCATAAAATCTTATCATTTCACAAATAATATGTTAGTCATTTTCTATTTTTCAATAATTGTAAAATAAAGAGAATTATTCCCTTTTTCTATTATTTGTCTATTTTTTCTTCGACTTTTCCAAGCCCCTTTTCCCATCATACCCTTTTTCTTCCATCCCTACCAGTTTCTTACCACAAGGAAAAATCTTAATAATTCCAGTTAGTCATATTTTCATAAATATCTCTGTCAAATCAAATTTATTTCCAAAATAATACATACATTTTATGCAATGTCATACAAGATACAGGGGAAACCTGCAGATGCATAGGCCTGTGCGCAGGAAAGCAAATTATTTACTGTATTTTGCTATTCTACTACTTCTTATTTATCAATTCTTTCACTTCTTTGCCACTATCTTACAACCTTATCTGTTGTTTTTCCCCCTCTCAACAACATCTCAAACATCAGAGCCTAACAACAGACATTCTCTATTTACCACCATCCCCTTATTCAATTTTTCAACATCAATCTCCATCATTTAACAATTTTCCGACTTTTGGCCTGCACCCATTTTTCTTCTAGGCTACAGTTCGTCTCAGCCTAGTCCAAACACTATCACATGATTTAGTAGTCTCGCCAAACATTTATTACTGTTCTCCCGATTCTTTTTTCCCCTCGTTCTTCTTCTTCTTCTTCTCCTTTTTCTTCTTTTTCCCCCTTATTCTCCTTCTTCTCCTTCATCGTCTCAAGGGTCAAAAACGAGAAGCGTGATCCTCCACCCTCCGAAGATGACAAATAGACAAAAAGCATCTGGCCACTTCAAGTTGACGTTTTTTAAGTGCAGTCAAACTATCGATGGTAATGTTTACACCCCCCCCCCCTCAATTAGTTAGCTTGTGACCGCTCACAGACTGTCCTGACAGAGCTGAGCATTAGCCTGACAATAGACATTTTCAATCTGCTTACTTAGCTAGAGTCTACTTGAGCTCATTCATGGTGAACTCGAAATATGAAAAAATATATGGATATTCTTTTATTGCTGGGGAGACCTTGATAAGGTCTGGTCAAATTCAGCTAAATTCATTATCTGCTAATGAGATAATTGTTACTATAAAGACTGCATAATCAGAGATTGTATCAGAGACATGTATAGAGAATGATTGTTCGGTCCATAGACAACTATAGAGTCCATAGACAACTATAGAGTCTATAGACAACTATAGAGTTGTTACTTCAGCTGATTCTTTGATAAAAATATCAATATTGAGTTTTTCACTGTTGAAAAATCAGCTGTTAGTGACTACTATCTCGTTAGCAAATACAGTAAAATTCACTCAATATGACTAGCTGGTAGTTTTCCCTCGAAAATATGAATTTGGTTGAATACTGGACACCCATCCAAGAACAATCCACAATTTTCGTGACTTAACTTCACTCTATTGATGACAACGAGAACATAGAGTGTATAAAATTTATACTATTTAATAGTTTAATATTCTCAATATCGAATGATTTCAATTGAATGAATATTTTTTAATTTTTCATTGTTTTCATAGTTCTAGGCTGGTCTCTCTGATCGCGAAAGACGGATGAAAAAGGGAGAAAAGTACGGAAAGGAGAAAAAGGATTGAGACCACCGTGAGAATCACAACACAAATCTGCAAAGGAGTCAGAAGCAGAACTAAGCTACAAAAGGAAAGGTGTTCGCTCTACAACAAAAACCGAGAATCGAAACACAACATAATGGAAAGTGTATTTTCGCCCCAAAAACCAAGGTTTACCCTGAGAAATACGGTAGCAAATAAGTCCCACACTCAAGACTGTAGAGTAACAGTTATACCATATTCGTCAACTGAAAAATATGGGATAACTGTATTACAGTTATCCCATATTTTTCAGTTTCCAGTTACAGATGTCCGTCTATTTTGTATATTTCAGGTTCAGGTCAACAAATTATACAAAATATATACAAATTCCAACGCAGGAGGAAACACTTTTATACAATGCGTGAATGAAATCTTAGAAAATATACAGTGGGACCTACATTGAGTTATTAAATAATTATTACAGAACCTTCTTAAAAATTGGTCTCTGGAAAATATTCGTATCATTTTTATTGGTGGAGAGACCTTTTTTGGTAGGTTCACCTCTCCTTATTCGGCCGGTTACCCAAACAAGTACAATATCTCAAGTGCTCATCTCTTAATCTAATAATACGAGAATATGGTCCACTCAATCTCTTACTAACAAAACAAAGGAATTATATAAGTATAATAATCACACAATTTTACGATAATTTTTCTATTATTTCAATAATTTCTCTAATATGCGGTGATTTTTTTTATTGTACCGTATCAGCCAAAATGAACAGTACTGAAACTGTTTATGTACTATTAATAATTATTCATTATAGTCATTTGTATTCCAGTACTATAATGCTGATACTGTATTCCATCTGAGAACTTCACAGTTTGACATAGCAGTTGGTAATGGATCAGGAAATACATAAATAGAGAATTGTTCATCTATTTACAAACTAGTTTTAGCCAATGACTTCAGGACAATTTTGGAGCTACCGAAAATAAGTCACCGTTTGGTTACAAGTTTATAAGTTCCAACGTTCACTTTACTAAAAGCTGTCAATGTTATCACGGTTATTTGTTGTTTTATTCCTTTAAATTCAATGTTTTCCTGAATCAATAAAACTCACTTCACACCTTACTAACAAAATAACAGGAAAACAGTGAGCTTTAAGATGAATTTATATACAAGAATAAAACTTGTCCATTTATAAACTGAACCTGTTGAAGATTCCAAGATATTCTTGACCTTTTTCCCCCCATCAGATTATTATACCACCGTTACTTTTAAGTATTGTTTTTTGTGTTTTCTAATTTTGTTCCACTTCTACTTTTCAACACAACTCTTCATTTTTAAACTTTTGTAGTTATCATATAAAATATCACTTAAAGTTGATCAATCTTCTAAACGGTACAAAATATTCAAGAAATATGAATCAACCTTGACAAAATCCACAAATTCCTATATCTATATTAGTAACGACATTTACATAGACAACCACTGCAATCTTACCATAGTCTGTCCAAGCAAAGAAGACATTCTTGGAAGATGGGATAATGATTCCAGCTTAGACAACATTTGTTCATAAAATTTTCAATTGGTCACAAATTGTAGAAAACATTCTGATCTACAATTTAAGACAAAATGTTTAGTTTTTAAACCAATATTGACAAGACTGGAGACACTTTTCCATCTTGCCAGAATGTCTTCTTTGCTCAACCAGACTATAGCTATTCCATTCTGTATATATGTAAATATTCTGCATGTATCTCTATCATCAATAATATACCTATTATTTTCTGGTGAGTGTGACTACAAATTTATTCAAATTTTATCAACTTCTGGAAAACTGACAACTATTTTTTCCTGTTGATTTGAATAACAAATTTCAGAGTGACAGTTATGAGTTGAATGTTAGTTTAAATTTGACTTAACAGTCAATGTCATGTGGGTCGCATCTATTTATAAGTCTGCCACGTGTAACGTTATGAAATACTATTATTTTTTGTTGAAAAAAGTTGCAATTTAAAAACTAATTGGGAACTTTGCAACAGCTTGCATATATGCTAGTTCCTTTGATATAATATCGAATAACATCATAGCCCCCTTTAACATATCTTTCACTTTCACTATGATAACATTTATGATAATCTAGTATGGTAATGTATCGCATGATTTAATGCTTTTTAATTCAGCAATAAATCAATGAAATTCGTGAATTTCATGAAATTGTGATGCATTTCATCAACTCCAGGTGATCACGATTCAATTTTCTTAGCTAATAAACACAAATATTTCACTTGTTCTATGTTTGGTCAATTTTGCGATTTTTGATCGTTATTTCTGAGATTTGGGTAAGATTTACACAATCGCCGCCACTTAACTTTTTCTTTAGAATCCCACTCTCTTCAACTTCCATTAATAAAAAATACAAATTTATGATTCCTTATCCAGTTATAACCCTTATTGTTGAAAAATAGCGGCATATTTTTTCAATTATCTGAATAACCGTTGAAGTTACAAACTTCATTGAAGTTTCATCAAGTTTCATTGAACTCCTCAGCTGATTTTACATAGGAATTGATCATTTTAGAACCTGAGTGAAGCCTCTTAAAAATTAGAAAAATTGAAATATTTTGAAAAATCTAAATTTTCCGCCATTGTTATCTCGGTAACAAAGCGTTTTTGTGGGCTTGTCTTATGGAACTTTTTTGTTTACTTGGTCTAAGGAATCAGCCTGAGTAGTATTGCACATTGAAACACTCTGTATAAAATTTTAGAAAAGTTCAGTGAAATGGTACAAATAGAACTGAAAGGCATTGTATCATTATTGATGGATGAAACGTTTGTTTTTTTACGATTGTTTCGTCTGATACATGTATCATAATTTGTATCTTGGGTATCTTCTTGGAATAAAATAGGAAATAGATAGAAATTTATTTAGAAAGAAAGAAGTGGAGCTGAAAAAAGGACAACAAAGAGAAGGAGGAGAATAAAAGGAGAATGTAAAGCAAGAAGAATAAGAAAAATGATGAACGCAAAAGTAAAAAAAAATAACAACAAGGAAAATGGAAAAAGAAAGAAGAAGAAGAAGAAGAATAAGAAAGGATAAGGAGAAATAGGGAGGATGAGGTGGAAGGAAGAGGTAGAAAAACAAGAACAAGAAGAAGACTAACAAGAAAATAAAGAGGAGGGAGAAGAAAAAGAAGATAAAAAAGTAGGAAAGGGGAGGAATAGTGGAAGAAGAAAAATGAGAATAAGATTTGAGTGAGAGTAAAGATGATTTAGAAGAAGGAAGAAGAAATATAAGAAGAAGAAACATAAGAAGAAGAAACTGAAGCAAATAGATTAGGATGTGGTGGATTGATATGCTATCAGTCAGAGAAGCGGTTAGATGAAAAGTATCAGAGTGACTTGGTTTGTTATGTTGTGTTGAGCTAAGTGGTGATATAAATCTTGGTTTTGTAAGTGAGGCCTATCTAAAGTTGAGGATTCACTGGCAGACAGTAGCTGTTATAGTCTATCCAAGCAGAGATGGCATTCTGGTAAGATGGGGAAATGACTCCAGCACGATCAACATTGATTAAAAAATTATAAATTTGGTCTCAAACTGTAGATCTGAATGTTTCCTACAATTTGATACTAAATTTATAAAATTTTAATCCATATTGACCGAGCTGAAGTCATTTTTCTTTCTTGCCAGAATGTCTTCTTTGCTCGGACAGACAAAAGCATGCTGGAAACCAGTAGTCGCATCTTCTCAGCTTCCCTATGTCCATTAGTAACATTTCACTAAATTTGTACGTGAGCGTGCCCCTGTCTACTAGATTTCATAAAAAAATCTTGTCTCTCTTATTTTTCTTCTCCTTCTCCTCCTCCTCCTCCTCCTCCTCCTCCTCCTCCTCCACATTCTTTCCCGACCTCTCATTTTCTTGAATTTATCATCTTACTATTCCATCTTCTTTCTGTTATTGTTTATCAAAAGCTTCTGCTTCTTTATCTGTACATCATCTTCTTCTTTTCCACCTTCTTTCCCTCTTTTTTCTATTCTTTTCCATCTTTTCCCCTCCTTTACCATTTCTTTTCCCTTCTTCTTCTTTTTTCTTCTTATTTTTTTCTCTTCTTCTTTTTCTCCTTCAACTTTTCATTCCCTTGTTCTCTTTCTTTTTTCTACTTTCCTTTTTTTCTCCATTTCTTTATTCTCAATTTTCTTCTTTATTTTTTCTTCTTCTTCTAACTTTTCTTTTTGCTCTTAATCTTATTTTTTCCTTCAACTTCCTTACTTTTCATCTCCTTATCTCATCATTATCAACTTCCTTTATTCCTCTTTACCTGACACCTTCTTGTTCTTATTCTCGATTACGTTTCTTCTTTCCAGTTTTGTTCATCAGCACCTTCTTCTTCTGCTTCTTTATTTCTTCTATTTCTCCTCAGTCTTCCTCATCAACAATTTCTTCTTCTATTTCTATATTCCCTCTTCATCATCTTCTTGTTCGTTATCTTTTTTCCTCTTCATCTCATACTTGATTTTCCTTATTTTTCCTTCTTGTAATTTCAGTAATTATTCCCTCTTTGTCCTAAATTGTCCTTTACAGTAATTCTCCTCCTTCTTCTCCTCCTACTCCTTCTACCTCATCATCTTCTGCTCCGTTTTTGTCTCTTTTTACTTATAACATTCAGTCGTGTGTCATCTGCGGTCTCTAATTTTGTTTTATTTTTTAAAATTTATCATCTTTAGTAATCGAATCCGACTTTCAGCTACTTGATACCTCTCTCCTTCTATCATTTTTGGAATTTTAGTGCTCACATTCTTGATTTTTATTATTTGTTCAGACCATGATATTCACAGGGGCTTCTTTGTATTGTGGTGGGTCGGTATGAGTCATATTTAGTGAGGTGGGTATCAAAGTTTTCCAATGTCTCGATCTATTTTTATATAGAAAGTACTGACACGAATGAAGATCAAATTTCAATTTCAATACAACAAGAGAGATTGATCCAAAATTTTTATCCAGAATTTTTTGCCTACACTGTAATAATCTTATTTTCAGAATGTTTTGCAAGATTTTTTTTTAATTTTCTATGGGTACTGAAAATATTTTTCCAATGAGTGCAATGAATTATATAATAAAATCTACGAATTCTATACTTTTTCACCTAAATAATTTGATCGTTTGAAGATAGATATTCATTTAACATGCAACTCAATTGATGTAGCCTATGTTGGAAACAAATCATCAAATTGGATTAGATATACTGAAATAATCATTCAATGTGGAGTATTAAGAGAATTAATTCTCTGATATTCTTGGAAGCGAACAAAACAATACTTTTTAATTAAACATTAAAATTCAACATAATGTTGTTTCTCAACATAGGTCTCAATTGTTGTGAGTGTAAATGTGTGATTTACTGAATGTTAACAACTTGTCAATATAGCCTAACTATTTAACTAGTTTTAACTATTCAACTAACTTAATTTAAACTATTTACCAAAATTGGAAAGAGAGGATGTTTTATACTTAGTTGTCAATGTTTTCATGCTATCAAAATATTGTATTTTCTTAAATAAACAAAAAAACAATCCATCGTTACTCTATGGTTATTAACTTCATGATCTAGAAACAAAATGATCAGATTCCTGAATAATTTACTCATCTGAAACTGAATTTTATTCGTGCAAAACTCAATTTTTTCATGTTTTCTTTTATAAAAGCAGGTGCTAATACCTCTCTAACCAACAAGGGTGTGATAAGAGAAAACCTAGACGACACATTAGACCACCCCGTAGACCACATTACACTACCAATAAAAAATACCACCCTTTAAAAACCTTATAAAAACTTTTAAAATTTCTACTGCACCCAAGTTGCATCAGGATCATATATGCACCCTTCCAGTATTGCGTTACTTCTTCACCAAATTCTATGTAACTATCGTATCATGATACATTGATTTCACCATCTAATACATGTTGAAAGGATACGGAAGTTATTATAACCAAGAATAGAAGTAATACAACACTAGGCGTACTTTTAGCGTACCATAGTGTGTAATGTGTATTGAATATCAACGATGGCACATGTCTATTATCTTAGGAACAGGAGCCTGTAATACAGGTTATCTAGCCGAGTGGAAGTCCTAGGAGACATGGTGACGTGTGACACATGACACACACGTGGGTGACAGCTGTGACGTCATATTAGTTCCGACACATTTGACAATAAATCATCAACAAAATGGAAGGGGAGATTTACATTATTGATTGATTAGGTATGTTTATTTGATCCGTCTTAACCTCCATAACTCCTCAAAATTTTGAACAATAAAGACTTCAAGGTGGCAAAATGTCTCCAACTTGTTCAATATTGGTTCAAAAATTATAAATTTGGTGTTAAATTGTAGAAAACATTCTGATCTACAATTTGAGATCAAATTGACAATTTTTGAATCAATATTGACCGAGCTGGAGTCACTTTTTCATCTGGCCAGAATGTATTCTTTTCTGCAAAACGTGTTTCGCGCTCTTTAGAGGCATTTTGAAGTGTGAATATGAGTTGATTCACACTTGAAAATGGCTTTAAATAGCACCTATTGTGTTGGAATAAAAAAATTTATAAAAAAGTGTACTGTAATTGCAATTTTTATTAACTAATATACACAACTAATAGTAATCCTAGTCAAAAAGGAAGTATGAGAGGTATAGGAAGTATTAGGGAGTATAAGAAGGAAAAGGGAGCGCAGAAAATCGAAAGGAAGTTTAGGGAAGAGAATTTAAAAAAAAGTGAACAAAGAAAAAGAAGTAGACAAAGAACTTGGAAATCTACGAAGGAAAAGAAATGGAAGAAAACTTTGAGAATGAGGCATTGAATAATAAAATCACCTAGACCGGCATAAAACAAAATTATAATTATTTTAAACCTTGAACAGTTCACAGATAAAAGCAGTGGCCACCTGTGGCAGTGGCAGAAAAAGCAGTGGCGGTTAAAACTTACTGACTAAAATACTAATAGCTGACTAAAAAATACTATCCTTAAAAATATGTGTCTGTGAGTAGTATTTCAATAGTGAGGAAAAGAATGGCTTTCTAGAATAATAAAAATGACATAAGAAGATAATGGTTGACAAGTGTTTGGACAGGGGGAGAAGGAATAAGAATAAGAAAAAGAAGAAGAAGAAAAAAGGAGAGGAAAATTGAAAGAAGCAAGAGAATGGTATTCATAAAATGTCGTAAAATGCAGTATTGGAATTCCATCTCACCTAATTCAATAGAGGGATGATCTTCACCTTTTATTCAGGTGCGGTAATAAAATTTTGAAAATTATTTCAACTGATTTTAGTTGAATAAAACTTATTGTACGATTTATCCCACAAACTTTTAATAAGACTTATTGTCTCACAACAAGTTCCTTGCAAGTCTCACAACAGTCTCTCGTTGAAAAATTTGAAAAGTTACTAAGAAGTAAAGTACTATACCTGGAAAACATATTTCAATATTATAACGTTTCTAACCCCGGATCACAGTATTGAGTATACCATAAACTTCAACCCATGAAAAACTACTGTAGAAATCGTTCATCAAATTTTATAAGTCAGACTTCATCCTTTTTCTTTGAAAACCGATTACTTCAAGAAACATCCACGCCTCATTTTTCACCCTTAAACCTTATTTTATTACCCTTTTCCTCCCCTAAGAAATATCATAAAAATATGTGGATTAGCCTATAGTTCATTTTTACTGCTTGCCTGTAAGAATAAAAGCGAGAATATAATAAAAACTGCATTCGAAGTGAGAATGCATCTTCGTATAGTCTGTCCAAGCAAAGAAGACATTCTGGCAAGATGGTAAAATGACTCCAGCTCAGTCAATATTGGTTCAAAAATTATAAATTATCTCTCAATTTGTATATCAGAATGTTTCCAACAATTTGAGTACAAATTTATAATTTTTTAACCAACATTGATTGAGCTGGAGTCATTTTCTCATCTTGCCAGAATGTCTTCTTTGCTTGGAGAGACTATACTTTTACGATGTGTCATTTTAGAACGATAAAAATTGAATTACCGCATATTAGGTTTCATTTTTAAAGGTTGAGTGGACTTAGTGCAAGCAATAGAACTGTGTTAATAGTGAGTTATAACGTTTAAGAATTTATTTTTATGATGAACGCCTGAGAAGCTATGTTATAGTCCAAGCAAAGAAGACATTTTGGAAGGATGAGAAAATAACTCCAGCTTGGTCAATATTGGTTAATAAATTATAAATTTGTTGTTAAATTATAGAGAACATTCTGATTGGAAATTTGATACCAAATTTATAATTTTCGAACCAATATTGATCAAGCTGGAGTCATTTCCCCATCTTGCCATAATGTCTTCTTTGCTTGGATAGACTATAACCTAGAATTTTATCGTCCATCTTATTACAGGTTGCAATATTATTCACTTAATGAGCCTGAAATGGAACACCTTTCCTTGATTGCTTTCAGAGTCTTGGAATCAAGAGCTAAACAAAAGACATGAAATAAACATAAAGATAAGCAATATCATACCATTTATTCCATTAGATCAAAGTATCACTAATTCTTTGGAAGGCGCAGGAGGAATGTCGTAAAAGTTATGGTTTCATTGTAGATGCAGCACAAAGTGATAACTAATTTTACCAAAAGATCATGTATCTTTCTGTAGCGTAAACGACCTCTAAAAAGATCCTGTTTTTTTGTAGCAATGAACTTCAACTCATTTAAAAAGTCTTGATTATTTGAAATCAACATCTATCTATTCATGTAACTTATAATAATATAATGAAATGATTTTGAATAGGAAATTTGTTTAGATTGAAATTTGAATTTGTCTATAATCCTCACTAATATTATATATTATAAATCCAAATTACACAGAAAGTCTCTAGTTCTAGAGACATAAAAGGATTACTAAATCAGGAGCCTTTTTCACAAAGAATGTAATTCTTGTTTTTTACAGGAAATATACAGGAACATGTTTGCCATACAATTATTTTATCACAAAAAATCGTTTCTAATATATACCCACACATGTTTGTTATGTCAAATGTTTCAAGGCATAACCAACAATATTCCTTGATTTATTTTAGTCTCCACATCTCTTCAACTTCAAAATCAATATTTCTTCATGTAACATGAAAGATGATGAACTAAATTCGAATAGGCAAATTCCAAATTAAGATTTCAATTTGTTCATAATATTTACTGTAATAATTCAAATTAGACAGAATATCTTCTAGAAACTTTACAATTATTTACTTTGCTCGAATTTTGCTTTCATATTCTCCAGACTTTCAGTAAGTAGAAGGCAGTTTGAACACAATGTTAATATCGTTATTAATAAGATTCCTAGAAACTTACTCACCTATAAGATAAACAAAAAAACTTATAAACGGTATTGATGATTGGGTAAAAATTAAAATATTCTTTGAAATCGATTTTTAGATTAAAAACTATATTTTATGACTTTACATACTACACAAGTTTATTTGTATTGGAGAACTCAATTTCTTGATTGAATCAAGTCGATATTTTATAACCTGAAGACAAAATTTAACATTATAATACAATTTGATTAGCTATAACTTAATCGTTGGATGTTATTATCGGTACACCCTATACTTCTTAAAAATGTTCTCATTTTCAGCTGAATCATATATTAATTCGTAATTCCCAATTTTTCATATACTTATATTTTTCTCTCTTTTGCTCATATGTGGTTGTAATTGATAATGATAACTAGAAATACCTAGAATGAATAAGAAAATCTTGTTTTTTGTGAATTATTTCTTTAGTTTTCTGTCAAAAAATACAATAATTTAGTTTGTTACTCAACTCATTGCTAGCGATCAGACATGTGTCTTTGCTAGCAATGCCATTTAAAAATATCACAATCTAGAAATTTTATTTTAATTTTATGTTTTTTCACTTTTTTCTATTATTTATTGAATTATTACATTAATCATGAATTACAGATTAAAATACCTAATATGAGATTGTAATTTCTGTACAGATTGTATATATGGCAAATAAAGAAATTGAATTGAATTGAATTGAATTGAATTGAATATTCATCACCAACAAAACTTGAAAATGTCGAGTAATAGCGAATTTTACCGAGCAGGCAAGGACAAAATCCTTCTCTCTTTCGACTAGAACTGTGTGTGCTTCTGCATCTCAATTTATATAACAAGGACGCTCTTGCCAGCCAGCTGGTCTGTGGGGCATTTTTCTTCTTCGTCTTCTTTTTTCCAAAAAATCTACCCGGGACAGGTGGGATTTTGTATATTTCTTCGAAGAAATCATTTTGAGCAGCAGAGGAAGAAACACGGCAGCTGCCCGGTGCCGGAGGAGAAGAAAAAGAAGAGAAGGAGGAAGAAGAAGAAGGGGATAAGATGGAATAAGATGAGGGAAGAGCCAGGTGCAAGGTACAGGCAGGCAGCTGCAGCAACTTCTCTATAATATTAAATGGAGGTGCATCTTGGGGATATAGCTCTGGGTTGTTTAGTTTCTTCCTCCTTTTCTTCTTCTTCGTCTTCTTTTTCTATCAATATCATTGATACACAACTTCTTTCGTTTCTCCCAATCTCGGTAGTATAGTCTGTCCAAGCAAAGAAGACATTCTGGCAAGATGGGAGAATGACTCCAGGTCAGTCAATATTGGTTCAACAATTATTCATTTAGTTTCAAATTGTAAAAAATATTTTTATCTACGATTTGAGGCCAAATTTATAATTTTCTAACCAATTTTGACCGAGCTTCGTCACTTTCCATCTTGCCGGAATGTCTTCTTCGCTTGGACAGACTGTACCTTCTCTCTTGCACTAGACTGTGTGTGCTTCTGCATCCCAAAATGCAGACGCTCTTCTTCTTCTTCTTTTTCTTCTTCGTCTTTTTTCCCTCACTTTTATTTTTGTATATTTCTTGGGTCCATTTTGAGCGTGTCTGCTGGGGATACTTCTGCAGTTCTCGGACGTCTGGGAGTCATTTTTAGAGTTAAGGAAGTCTCTGGTGATTTCAGATTCCAATTTCAATACCAGCTTTAGATAAAATTGAATTCTATCAATATTATTGAACTTCAAATCATCATACTTGAATTTTGAAATTTTATTTAACCAGTCTAACAATAATAACAGTTTAACAGTAATAATAATCTCGAATAGCCACAAAGGCTTTATAAACAAGCAATTTTTAATTCGCTCCTCATCGATTAATTATTTATCAATGATTTTATAGAGACTGGGGTATAAACTCAGAGTGGCAATTGTGGGGATTGTTTTTTCTTATATGTACAGTATTATTGTCATTATTACTAAGTATACTTGTACTATTGTCATATGTACTTGTATTATTGTCATATAACTAAGTTGTAAGATTGTTGATTATTGGAGAAAGTTTCAATTTCAATTGGTGTGAAGCGTTACATATAAGACATTGCCAGCATTTTATCTTTAATAAATGAAAAGACAAAATGTTGTCAAACAACTGATTTATTAGAATCAAGATACCGGTTTCGGTTGTTACACTATTATCAATCTCTGGTAAACACATAGTTTACCGGTAGAAACCGATATCTCGATTTTCTAATAAATCAGTGGTTTAACAATATCTTGTCTTTTCATTTATTATGGATAACTACCACAATATCACCTTCACAACTACTCAAAGAGTATTTTATATATTTTTTCCAATATTGCTCATTTAATTCAAAATATTTATTTTTATAAAAAGTTCAATATATTCACTATGCCACTTATCTATTTATTTATCTATTGGCAAAGATACATTGGCAAGTATCCTTGGTATTTCCAACACAATTTTCTTTTAAATATAGTCCAAAATTTCAGTTCTCAATAAGGTTCTCCTATTCCTCCGCTTTGAAACCACTTCTTCTTTTGTCTCCTTCTTTCTCAACCTTTTCTCTATTTTCTGCCTTCTTTCTTCACTGTTTCCTATACATACAGAGTGTGTGGCCCCCGAATCAAAGGTGACACTCTATTATTTGGAGAGTTCATAGAAAAGCAGTAAATTATGTGGCTCTTGTAACCATGTGACACATTTGAAAAGAATTGTTTTTGTCCAGATCGGTCAAGTGTTTTTGTTTGGAAGATTTTATTACAGGTGTTTGTGTACTCGTACTGAGTTGTGGCCTGGTATTGTACAGTCTGTATAAGCAGAGAAAACATTCTGGCGAGATGGGAAAATGGCTCAAACTCGGTCGATATTGATTCAAAAATTATAAATTTGATCTCATATAATAGATCATAATGTTTCCTGCAATTTGAGACGAAATTTATAAACTTCGAACCAATTTTGTCCGAGCTGCAGTCATTTTTCCATCTTGCTACAATGTCTTCTTTGCTTGTACAGACTGTAGCTGAGACAATACGGTAAAGTTTATAAATTCTTTGATTGTTAATGTTGTTTGTATTGATGATTTGGTACGGTGGTAGGAGAAGTGAGAATTTTATGTTTTTTGTTTGTAAGGTGTGAGGAAATACTGTAAGTTGAAATAAAATGGTATCACCTACTAAAGTGAGTGGTGACTATAGTGGTATATACAGAGTGTTTCAGGAGGAATGTGCAATACTCCTGAGGCTGATTCCTTACACCAAGTGGACAAAAACGTTCCATGGGACCAACCCCCAAAAACGGGGTTTTATGACGGCGATTGTGTGAATCTTACCCAAATCTCGGAAATGGCGATCGAAAATCGCCAAATTGACAAAACATAGCAAGTGATAAATTTGTGTATAGTAGCGATTTTGCGATTTTTGATCGCCATTACTGAGATTTGGGTAAGATTTACACAATCGCCGCCATTCAACTTTTTCTTCAGAATCCGACTCTCTTCAACTTCCATTAATAAAAAATACAATTTTATGAATCCCTATACAGTTATAACCATTATTGTTGAAAAATGGCGTTTTTAGCATATTTTTCCAATTATCTCAATAACCGTTGAAGTTACAAACTTGGAACTGGTTTCATTGCATTCCTCAGATAATTTTACATAGTAATTGATCATTTTAGAACCTCACTAAAGCCTCTAAAAAATTAGAAAAATTAATATATTTTGAAAAATCTCAATTTTCCGCCATTGTTATCTCGGTAACAAAGCGTTTTTGGGGGTTGGTCCCATGGAACGTTTTTGTCTACTTGCTGTAAGGGATCAGCCTGAGAGGTATTGCACATTCCTCCTGAAACACCCTGTATATATATATATATATATATATATACTCCTTGACTATAAATTCTTGATTGAAGTGCTGCGAAAAAATATAACCTATATAGTTTTGTATAAAGACGTTTTGGACAATAGTCTGTGTTTTTAACCAATAAGTTTTCTTGTTTCTGTAAAATGAATAAATAAATAAATATAGTCACAGCGAGTCCATCGAGTGTCGCATTTGTGATTGAATACCTTCATACCTTGATTCAATCCACTATAATTTCGCCAACTCTCATAATATTTGTATTGGAATGATATGTGGATCATAATATCATATTATCATCAAATATATATAAATATATATTTTAGAAATTTGAATGAGTCGTTGTTGATGTAGTAGAATCGTTTCACACGCAAATAAAAAACTTATGTCAATTCTACCTGTTATTTTAGATCAGTGTGTTTTATTTCATTATCGATATTAAAGTTAACTTATAAGTCAAAATATTATATATATATATGCACTCTCTATGCTTGCCTTTGACAGTTATTCCTCATCATTCAAGCAAGATCTTTCAGAACAAAACAAGAGACTCTTTTGAATTTTTATTTATGAATATTGTATTCTTTTGAATAATGTTGAAATTTATAACCTAAAATTTTGGCCTATATGTAAATGAAAATTGTGTTGGAAATATCAAGGGTTATGCCTGTTATTTCTTGTCAATGTTTTTTTTTGTCAATAAATCAATAATTCTTCATTAAAAATTGTTTTATATCAAATTGTTTTAAAAATTATTTATCAAACAAAATTATTTGGAGTAAATTTACTAGCAGTTATATTGTCATAATAGATTATTTCTAAACATGATACCTCTCTGTTATACTCAAAATTATATCAATCTAACGAATCTAGTTTCATTAACAATGTTCAATTAATCAATTTATTTGTCATAAATACCATACAGGTACATGTTTTGCATTCTATTTACAAATTTGAATTAAATCAATAGATCAGTAGTTTCATACAGCATAATGGCATACTAATTTTACAAAGTATCAAATCAATCAAATAATTCAGAAGAGGTTGCAAATTCGAATCCTTGATCAACTCTTATCCCATCTATGTTGTCTTATATATGTTGTTTATAAATAATGTTGTGTTATTAAGTATCTGATGAAATTAGTGGAAAATAATTTACTATATTTCAGAGTACTGGAAAAGTACAAATATTTAGAGACCTATTTTACGAGTATGTTGAAATACGTACTACATTGATCAGAAAAATCTTGTCTCATTAATAACCAAATCCCAAACTCGATTTCTATCAATGCTGTCTTATATTTACTTGTCAGAAATCCACTTCTAAACCATTATCAATACTTTTTTGTATTTATTCAAGTTGTATCATTACATAAGCTACCCGCACACGCTTACAAATTACAGGCATTAGGTTGACAAGGTTAGTATTATACATGGAATGTTTTACAATCGTATCAACCTTCAAAGGAGCTGTCAGAGTGAATTGAAACGTAAAAAAAACTCAGAAAATTTTAAAGAAAAACAAACAAAAATGGGAACAAGTTGAGAATGAATTGCAAATCCAGCTGAAGCAGTATTTTTCATTGTAGTCTATTTTCTAAATTTTTATTTTAGTCTACTGACTTACTAGTGAACCAGTTTACAGAACCAGCAGAATCCGTTTCATGCGGGTTAAGTCTGTCCAATCAAAGAAGACATTCTGGCAAGATGGAAAAATGACTCCAGCTCGTTCAATATTATTTCAAAAATAATTAATTTAATATGAAAATGTAGATAAGAATATTTCCTACAATTTGAGATCAAATTCATAATTTTTGAACCATTATTGATCGAGCTGCAGTAATTTCCTCATCTTGCGAGAATGTCTTCTTCGGATGGACAGGCTATAACATTGAATGCATTGGAAAGGTCGTAGTATGAATTTCACATGCACCTTCAGTAGATGATGGGTTGAATTTAATCATGGAATTTGAATACAGTAATTTTGCAGGGTTTGCGTGATTGTACCTGGAATACAATCATTGGAGAACCTGAATATGATTGGTTTCTTAGGAGCATTGTATTCTACAATACTTGCCTTTCAATTCAAATTCAAATTTCAAATAGAGACTTAAGATGTTTTATATTATCTCAATGGTAACAATAGTTGAATTGTCTGTTCTTGGTTGATTTGTCATTATTAAAACTTATTTTTTCGATAAATCAATCACATAATGAAATAAAAATGGATAAAAATGATTTGGGAGATAGAAAACATGCTTTGCCCTTTACCATATATTCCCGAATATTTAAAGAAGTTTATATCATACTGTAATCTAAGAAATGTTATGATATTACATCAATTCAAACAAATAATTCACAGTCCAGGAATCATTTCGAAAAAAAGAGTGTTGATAATTATTTATTATTTATTTAGCATATGGCTTTTAATAGTGGGGAGACCCAAGGTTGTTCCACTTCGCCAGATAACCTCATTTATCACAAATGGAGACATGAGTTAAAGTTCTTTCAAAAAGTTCATTTGAAGACACAATTTTGGATTTCAAAACATTGAAAAGTGTTGATAATGAAACGAATTAATACACCAAAGAGTACAATCAAAAACTTGGAGAACATCTCACTGATTTGAATAATTTAAGATATTATTCTAACGTAATTATGTTTGTTATCGATTATTCCATTTGATGCATATTACATTATTATATGTTACATGTATTACCTTTTATATCTTCTTGAAAATATTTTCTCCAAAGGAAATTGAATTGTGTACACAAGGTCCATGATAAATTGAGCATATCTGACGCCAAGTAATTTTGGTCTGCCTCTTGTACGTGATGTAATCTACTAACAGCTGATATAAAGCATTTATTATCTCTTTTGATTTCAAACCCCAAGGAGGTTCATAACCTCCTTGCAAAAACCTAATCTAGGCAAAGTGAGATGGCAACTCTAACTATTGACAAAATCAGCTGTTGGAGCGCACAAGGAAACAGACGAAACCGACCAACATTTTGGCCTCAACTATACCTGCTTCCTGAAAATGACCTATCCAATACTAGAATCATAAGGATTGTTTTCTAAATGTCTAGATGATGATGATGATGATGATGATGATGATGATGATGATGATGATGATGATGATGATGATGATGATGATGATGATAGACCTTTTGGTCCTTAAAATGGTTGTTTGCTCTTAGCCTCCGCTCAACACCTGCCGTCTCTCCCGTCAGGTGGTGCTAAAAGAAGGGTTTGGAGGGAAAATCATCATCTATCACACCATACAGCATCATCATCGCTTTCTTCTCATTCTCCTCTCCTTTTTCTTCTTCCTCCTCATCCACTCCTTCTTCTTCTTCCTCCTCATCCACTCCTCCTTCTCCTTCTTCTTCTTCTTTTTTTCTTCTTCTTCCTACTCCTCCACCCCTTCCACCACCTCTTCTTCTACTGGTCTTCTTCTTCTTTTCCGTCTTCTTCTCCTTGTTTTTCTTCAGTCTCTCTTTCTCTCTATCGAGGCGCCACGAGCCACATCCAGTGATTTCCACCACAGAACATCTGGTGTCTCTCCACTTTTTAAGAAATCCTCGGCGGGGTGCTTTTTGTATGTACCCTCCTTGAATTTTGGTATATTTTCTTTCTCCTGTTTTGATTCTTCCTTCTCTTCTTCTCAAATTCTCTCCTACTGCTTTTCTGCTTTCCCTCTGCCTTCTTCTGTTTTCGATTTAATCAAAATTTCTTCCAACTTCTCAACTTTAAATTTTCATTAAATCCACTATCCCTCTAAAATATTCTCCACTTTAATATTTCCCAGAAGCTTTGAACTGTATTTCCAACTATTTTCCGGCTATTAACCTTTCCTTACTTCCTTCTCCCCTCTTTCTCTCTTTAGGAAAATTTATAGAGCACACAACATTCATAGTAATTAAGATTATGTTCAAAACATATGTGCATAATCATCAAACATCTTAGCACTATGCAACAATGGCGGCTCGTACCCACGAAACAGGTGAAGTGTCCGAATCTCTTACTGTACAGCACTTCACCTATTAGCCGCCAGTGCTATGCAATCAACCAGTAGTGCTGCAGTAGCTTAGGGTCCACATCCACTGTCATTTTGGACTGACAGTCCAATCGTTTACAGCTGATCGTTCAATGATCGTCCTGCCTGTTCACAGGTATTTTGGTCTGCCGGTTTCTATCCACTCACAGTTTTCCTTGTCACCGTTCAGGGTTATGAGGCAGAAACAACCAGGAGTTCACGAGTCCCAAATTCGCCTTTATGCCCTAAAAAGCAATAATTCAATCAATTTTGTTTTATAAGTTTCTCTCTTGTTCCCTGAATCTTATTTTGAATACAATCATGATATTTATCATTATATACATTATAATACATACAATACATTATATTTCAAGTGCCTTAATACCTGTACCTGATATAGATATTGTAATATTGGGGAGTCCGACCCCACTAGACGTCAAACCTGAAGTCTTACGATAGTAGAAATCTGAAAAATCTAATGCTCTCATCCAGAATGAAATGGATCTTAACCATGTGTTTTGCTCCGTCTCAGATAGAAACAGTAAAAGAATAACACCTCAAACACAAGAATGTACAATTGGTTTGAAGGGTTTGGATTAATTTTTTTTGGGGGGGGGGGGGAATTTGAATTTTTTTCGTGTACAAATACAACTTTACAAATTTTAAAGACATAAATACATCAATTGTGGTATAGGCCTACAATAACCAATTCTAAATGTGAAAATCAACAGGAATTTGAGAAATCTTTTACAAAGATCAAACAAAAATCTTACTGCAAACACCTACAGAGCACCTTGACATAAACAGGTGACGTAAAAAACAGCGAATTTTCATGCTCGAGAGACTTCAAGGTATTTCTTCCGAATTCCTACTGAACTATTCACTGCGCGCGCTCGAGCCTATCGAACTATGCAAAGAAGGAAAGAAAAAGAAAAAACGGAGAATAGAGATTGCGCTTCAAAAGGAATGCGATAGGCAGGTGTGAATGAAGAAGGAGAATAGAAGATACTCCGTGAGGAGATAAAACATTCAATATAAAAGATACACCATGAGGAGATGAAACATTGATAGGTAGTATTGCAAAGAAGAAGCAGAGGAAGAGGATGATGGTCGAAATTGCAAGGGAGTATAGAATGTAGAAAAGAAAAGATGCAGAAAAATGTAATGTATCTTACATTGGTAGAACAAGTGAATGAAGAAGACATAGAAAGAGAAGAAACAGTGGTAGAGCGAGAAGAATAAGTAGAAAAAGAAGTAATAGAGGGAGAAGAGTTCAAAAAATAAGAAGAGACAGATGAGTAAAAGGTGACAAGAGGATGGATGAACAGAAGTAAAAAGGCAATCGAGAAAGAAGAAAACCAAGTGAGAGAAAGAATAATAATATACTGATGGATAAAGAAGAGGATGTGAGTGATGTGACATAAAATAGGAAGAAGGAGAAGAAGAAGGGGGAAAGGACGAATAGGATTGAATGAAAGAAGAGGAAGAAGAAGATGGATCTACAGAGGTGGAAGCTGGAGAATAGGGGAGAGATAGAAATAATAATTTTATGGAAGAAGGTGATGAATTTGAGAGTGAGATGAAGAGAAGGAATGAGAGAAAAAGAGAAAGAGGATTAGGAGAACAAAGCCGATAATAAGAAGAGATGCAGGTGATTGAAGAAAATTCTTACCAGAGAACAAGAATGAGGAGAAGATGAAAAAGGAGCCGGAGAAGAAGAGGAACTTAGTGGAGAAGAGGAATAAGAGAAGAAAACGACGAACCATAAGAACAGAAATAAGAAGAAAAATATGTTGCGATGTCGATTGTGAAGAAAATTCATATACCGCCACCAGAAATAAATTCCAAAAAAATACCTGTTGTCGTAAATAGAATTGAAGAAAGCGGGAAGGTGTAAATAGAGTCAAAGAAAACGAGAAGGTGGTCCAAAGCGAAGATGACAAGGAAGAAGAAAAGAGAAAAGAATAACAAGAACAAGAAGAAAATAAAGAAGAAGAGTTAGATAAAAAGAGTTACCATTCGGTGTATGGACAATGAAAAAAAGAAGAAGAATAAGAAGAAGGAGGAGGAAGAGGACGATGAGGAGGAGCAGGAGGAGGAGAAAAAGAAGAATAAGAAGAGAAAGACCACTCAATAATTGATGGCACGCGTTGTGGCTTGTGCCAGTGCCAAACTGTGGGATTCCAATTCTCGGAACTCACACGCCACATCTTGGTTCTTGGTTCTTCTTTCAAATTTCTACAATGAAAACAACATGACACCATACAAACAATACGCACAAATTTATGAGAACAGCTGGCTGCGAACCTATTGGCTATTCCATGAACCTGAGATACGAGAGAGTAGAAGTAAAGAGAAATAAGAGAAGTAGTTGGTAATAAAGATAATGAGGTTCTAAGAGAATAAAGAGGAGTGGAATTGGTGTGAGTGAAGGGTAGTGAGGAATATAATAATTATACTCGTATATCACTGGCGGCTCGTGCCCGCGAAACAAATTAATTGCTGTATAGTAAAAGATATGGGCACTTCACCTGTTTCGTGGGTACGAGCCGCCAGTGTCGTACATGCAATACCTCTCAGTATGATTCTTTACTCCAAGTAGTTCCACAAACATTAGTTAAAACAAATGAAACATTAGGAAACATAGTTCCCCAAAAATGATGTGTCACCGAGATTACAATGGCAAAAAATTGGCTTTAAAAAATCTATAATTTAAAAAAATTTATAGCCTACATTGAGGTAAAAAAGTATCCATTTTCTATGTAAAATTGATTAAAATCTTGGAATTTTATAGAAATTCCAATTTTTATCATTATAAATATGATCCAGAGAAAGACACAGGATTGCATTACCTCTCTCCCGAATTCTCATGAATTATAACATAGATTTATTGTGAATTGAACTTTAACCTAAAATTAGGGCTATTAAAAATAATTGATAGATAAAATGAAATAAATAATAAATAATACTTGTGTAAAAATAATACATTTAAAGTTTAAAAAAGGGTATTTGATTAATTTCATTTTATCTATTAATTAGATACATTGTATTTGAAATAATATGCGATGAGAAAAAGTGATGAATAATAATTGTATTTAAAAGACCAATCATTTATCATATAAAAAATCGATATCAAGTATCGCATGGAAATACCAAATAGAATTGGTCAACCTTGAAATGAAATATATTGGTTGGGAAAGGGGAAAAATTCATAAACTTCATAATAAAGCTCATAAATAATGAGAATTATGATAATTTCCATGTCAGGTTGAGTATAATCTGTGGTAATACTCTTGATCTAGATAATTTTGTAACCATAGTTCACTCATAGTTTTTTCACGTTATTTCTCAGATTTGTAGAATATAGGTTTAAAATTAACAACGCTCTTAGAAATGTCATCTCTTCAATTCATGCTTTTGAGATCCATAAATCATACCGTAACTAATTTGATTGATCAGGCTTAGAATTTCTGAACTCTGTGTCTCTAAATGGATGCTGCAATCTGATAAAATCTTCAATAAAATATTGACAAACATTTTAAAACTTCATTGTGTGAAACAAGTGTGCTTCACCGCCATATCCTACATGTATTTATCCCTCAAAATCTGTTATCCACTATCACTTATATTTCACCTAGCTGCAGCTGCAGCTGATCTCAAAATAGTTTCAAGAATCCCGCCAAAAATCCTGTTGTTGAAATAGCCACCTGTTGAAATAAAAGGAAGGTGACCTAAGGCAGGTGCTAGAACACCGGCTGCCTTTTCCTCCTCCTACTCCTCCTCCTCCTCCTCGTCTCCTTTTCTTCTTCTTCTTCTTCTTCATCTTCTTCTCTCTTTCGATTGCCGACCATCCGTCCCGGAATGAATGAAAATGAATGAAATGGGAGGCTGCGGGTACTTAGTCCTTCCATATTTTCTCCTTCATCTACTTCTTGTTCTTCTTCTTCTTCTTCTTCTTCTTCTTCTTCTTCTTCTTCTTCTTCTTCTTCTTCTTCTTCTTCTTCTTCTTCTTCTTCTTCTTCTTCTTCTTCTTCTTCTTCTCCTCTCCTCCACCCACTTCTTTCCTTACCCGACCCACCTCTTTCCTTACCCCACCCCTTCTTCACCTTTTTCATCTTCAAACTTTACTTTACCCTCCGCTTACTGCTCAATCCAATTGTGATAGCTGATATTCTTCAATTTAAATATTGTATCCTCTTAGGATCCAGCTAATACCCTAAGAGGATAGTTTTTTCCAATTGCATTCAGATTTCCACAAATTAATAGATTCATTTACTTATATGCTATAAACCCTTCGGATCTAATGGAGCCTGTTATAGACTCCTATATACTTGATTACTTTTTTCAATTATTTATAATTATTAACATTTTATCGGAAAGGTAATTAGTTTCGTAATGCCCCAGAGAAAGAAGGATTTTCAATAAAGATGAAAAATTTTAGACATTCTATTTATATTGAATCATGGAATAGGTAATATAATCGATTGAGAGAATTCAAAGTACCTATCAGATAGCTGTCTTTGAATTTTCTAATAATTAATTATATCAACATTCCCATTACATATTATCTATTTCTATTTAACATAGGAATATTTTCTAATAATTAATAATAATAACATTTCCATTACGCATCCTATCATTCAACCATTTTCAATGTATCATGTAAGACATAAATATTTATTTTTTAATTCCCATTTACACAGAATGAATGTCCAATAAATTCACAGCAATTCAGATTTTTATCAATCTTTCAACAGAAACTAATCATCAATCCTTTCAATGGAACAATCATGCTATCAATCGATAATCCTGATAAACTAAAAATTAGAGTATTTTTCCGATCAATCTGATAAACTAATCATAATAATGAATTGTTTTTTCTCGCTAATTCACACAATAAATAATTTGATGAAAGAATCATTATTAGAGATACCACACTCATAGTAATAAAAATATCTCATACACTCAGTGTATTACACTGAACCAATTTTATTGATAAAATACCGTACGGCAGCCTACTCAATAAAAATATTCCATTAGTTCACTATACTCATTGGAAACTAGGCTTCTCTGATTGGTCAATAAAAGCGTTGGAAAGATAGAGCGACACATCGCCTTATATGGAGCACAGAATAAATGCAGGTCAAAAGGTTATCTTATTTGGTTCGATTATTAAGAATACACTAAACTGGGTCACTCTCATGACAATCAACTTAAATATCATCTCTTTCACAAAGAGTAAGTAAGTGGAGAAGGAAAACATAAAAGGGAACGTAAGTGGAGAAGAATTTATTAAGAAAAGGATAGTTTAAAGGGAATCACAACCAGAAAGAATAGTCAAAGAACTTAATTTCTAAAATTTACACTTTGATCAGAGATGTTGTGGAACTTATCCATAATTAAGGTAAGAGAAAACAAATGGTGTCAGATCCGATATGTAAATAATCATGATCAGATATGTAAATGAACTTTGTGGATCTGACAACATTTGTTTTCTCTTACCTAAACTAAATTTCTTATTTTATACTCTTCGATGACAATTTTTATTTCACTTGTTTTTCATTCATGTTAATGTTTGCAAACAATAGGACTAAAATTATTCTAATCTCTTACACTCATATACTCATATATTAAACCTAAAAATGTTTACTAATTCACCAACAATTTAGGCGGTTTCGTCTGTTTCTTGTACGTTATGTAACCAACAAACAGCTGTTGTAGAACATATATTTTTTCTTCTGAATTCAAAAACATCATCTAGGCATAGCTGAATGACAATTCTATCTGACAACATCAGCTGTTGAAGCGCACACGGAGCAGATGAAACCGCTAACTTGATAGTGTCAGGCTGTCAGCTGTACCAAATGGGAAAGGAAACTTTAGTAGAAATTAGGTTTGGTGAGTAGAAATTTTTAGGTTTGATGAGTGAGGGATTAAAATAATTATCTATACCCTATTCACAATCACTTATTGAGACGAAATGAACAAATTTTTTGCGCATGTGTGCGGATAAAGGAAGGTATTACTTCATACGACGGTTGGCCGCAGTCGAACAGCTGTAGTCAATCACAGTCTTGGCTTTTCTTCAAGCTCAAACAAAAATAGCTACCTGTACATTCAAAAGTTTTTTTATTTCGTCTCAAGTGATGGTGAATAGGGTATAGTTATAATTATCACATTGATGACATAACATTAATAAATTTGAATGTAAGTTTAAATTTAACATTGTAGGATCCAAGTTGTCCTAAAAATTATTTGTAACCAATAATGATGTTAAATAATATAATTAATAGTAATAATCATTTGTAAATTTTCAGTAAATTAAACACTGGTTTTATGTGTTATACCTATCAGATTCGATAAACGTTTCTTCAAACTTAAAACAGTTACAGAGTAATGAAATTTATTTTTAAAGGAAACAATGATCCAAAATCAAGCAGCTTCATAAATAAATAATTAAATAAAAAGAAACTTCGAAGATGAACACTAATAGATCAAGAAACTTGAAAAATTTGAAGATGAATTAACTTTAACTCCAACTTTCATCTCTGCTTATACTATTAGCCTATCATCCGGAAAGAGTAGAATTGGGAAAAGAAGTAAACAATATTTTTGAAGAGGAGAACAGTTGAACAAACCAAGAGCCAGCCAGATTCTCTTATTTACATTCTCAGAATAGACATAGACGAGTGTCAATAAGATATAGTCTATCCAAGCAAAGAAGACATTCGGGCAAGATAGGAAAATGACTCCAGCTCGGTCAATATTGATTCAAATATTTTGAATTTGGTTTCAAATTGTAGATCAGAATTTATTATTTTTGAATCAATATTGACAGAGATGAAGTTATTTTTTGAAGTTATAAAGCCAGAATGTCTTCTTTGCTTGGACAGACTATACGAGGCAATTCTACTGCGCATGGAGATTAAGAAAGAGATAGATAATAATGTGTGTTTGTGTAAGAGAGAGAGAGAGAGAGAGAGTGAGAGAGCGGGAGAGAGAGAAAGAGTAAGTGGAGAAGAGTGAGTGGAGCATCCAAGAGATAAATTGAAGAAGCATAAGAAGATGCAAAGAGTGGAAGAAAAAGAAAGAGAATTTGTGTTTCTGTTAGAGAGAGAATTTGAAGGAAAGAGAAAGAGAAACTTGGAAGAGATGAGTTGGAGATGCATTTAATAAGATGCAAGTCATTAACTGATAACAATGATGAGTCTACAATCTACATCTCATGCACTAATGTAAATTTCGAGTTGTGTAGCATGAAAATGCATTCATCAAAATTAGACTATAGTTGTCAGTTAGAGTTGTGATTCAGCTTCGCCTAGATGACATTTTTGAAATAAAAAGAGACAATAGTCAAAAATGTGTAGCTGGATAATTTTGCCAGCACAAATAGCTGGAGTATTCTGTCCAAGCAAAGAAGACATTCTGGCAAGATGGGAAAATGATTCCAGTTCGGCCAATATTTATTCGAAAGTAATGAATTTGATTCCAAATTGTAGAAATTGTATTGACCGAGCTGAAGACATTTTCCCATCTTGCAAGAATGTCTTCTTTGCTTGGACAGATTATAGTTGTGCTTTAAATGAATTATTTCCATCATAATTCATTACTTCGATTACAGCCAGCTGGTTATAGATGACACTAAAAAGCTAGGCGGTTTTGTCTCCTTCTTGTGTGCTACAACAGCTGATATTATCAATTATTACAATGTTTATTTAGCTATGCCTATATGATGTTTTTGGAATCAAAAGACACAATAGATACTTTACATCAGCTTCTAGTATATGTTACATGAAGGTAATTAGAAAAGAAAGGTATCAGTCATCAAAATCGTAGCCGGGAAAAAACCGTGTGCTCTGACGTCATCACAACCCCAGTTGTTAAGCAAACCTAGCCGGCGCTAAAAGTTAGGAAATTCACAGCTGGGGTAACGATAACGTCAGAGCTCACGGTATCCTCCCAGCTACGATTTTGATGACTGATACCTTTCTATTCTAATTACCTTGGGTTACATTACGTACAAGAGACAGACGAAACCCCCTTACGTCTTTGATAAAAATATTGATCTTAAAATTGATAAAACATTTTTTCTTTCAAAATCAAAATCAAATATTGATTTTGCCTTTCCAATAATGTCGAGGTTTAGTATCAAAGATCTTCCACTCATCAGGTAACTTGCTACCTTGCTAGGTATGTTTCAAGTTGAATCAATCATAAATAAAACTCAGTAATAAAACATATTAATAGAAATAGAATCTATTATAAAACACCAAGTTTCAAAGAGTAATAGAAATTTCCACCAATTTTCAGCATTATCAATATAATGAGCTATAATAATAGCCTCACTTTGTAACACCACGTTGCAAATATTTTGTGTCAATGAGCTTCCTTCCTGTACGATTGCGTATCAATTTTTGTCATTTGTATCACTACTGTGTATCAAAACTCCACCGTGTAAACAGTGTGAAGAGGCCTTAACATTTCAAAGCCAGAAGAAAACTTCGTAAACTCTTTAAAATAAAATTTTTCAATTATTTACACTTATAATCTCTGTCTCTCTATTAATTATCAATTATAATTCACTCGAACTAATGATGAATTGTTTGAAACATATAATAGACGTTTTAAATATAAAACGAAATAACCACCAATCAACAGCATCAATAATAAAACAGCACTATCTGCATCACTACAACAGTTGTAAAATCGTACATAAGCCAAGTTACAACTGATAAACAAACATAACTCCGTTTTCCGGTGTCCCAATTCCTCAACAGCCAATCAGAGAGCTTGTTGCATTCGCCTCCGACGAGCCTATTATTAAAGCCAGACAAAAACTAAAATAATCGAACAATTATTCGATCAAGCGAAAAAGACATTCTGGCAAGATGGGAAAATGACTCCTGTTCATTCAATATTGGTTCAAAAACTATCAATTTGATCTCAAATTGTAGATCAGAATGTTTTCTTCAATTTGAGACAAATTTTATAATTTTTGAACCAATATTGACCAAGCTGGAGTCATTTTCCTATCTTACCAGAATGTTTCCTTTGCTTGTACAGACTATATCACATGTTTGTTCAGTTAAGTCTAATCTCATAACAATTTGTTACGCCTAACCGTGTTATTGCAATGAGATTAACTGCCAATTTTTACTAGGCAATAAAATTAGGAAAGCTAGTGATATAGAGGGCGAGATTGATAAAGTGAAAGTGATTCAGTAAAGTTTAGAGATAATTGGTAACTTGCCTTTCAAATTTTCGAACAATATGAATTTAAATTGTTTGATTGTTTGATGATGCACATAATATTTTCCATTATTAATTAAATACAGGGTGTTTCAGGAGGAATGTGCAATACTTCTCAGGCTGATTCCTTACATCAAGTAGACAAAAAAGTTCCATGGGACCAATCCCCAAAAACGCTTTGTTACCGAGATAACAATGGCGGAAAATTGAGATTTTTCAAAATTTATTAATTTTTCTAATTTCTTAGAGGCTTTAGTGAGGTTCTAAAATGATCAATTCCTTTGTAAAATTAGCTGAGGAATTCAATGAAACAAGTTCCAACCTATGCGATAAATTCCAATACGATGAATTATTATCACATCATACAACTAAAAGAGGAGTGGAGACATAAATAAATACACCGCTATTCAAGAAGATTGAACATTGTTAATTGGGGTCTTGAAGATAAAGCTTGATATATTTATATTTAAATAATTTATTTATTAATCTAATGACAAACACACTTCGGCAAGAAAGAACAGGCATAGTTCTTGGTATTTCCAACACTATTTTCGTTTGAATATACTGTATCATCATTTTATCAATAATTATATACATAGGTGAGTGCAAAATAAAGTTAATGGCCAAAACTCCTCCTTTTTCAATTTATTCCTAGATAAACTTACTGAGAACCTCTTCCTATAAATATAAGGTTATAGCAGTCCAATCAGTTTAGAAACAAAATTATAATAGATCATGAAACTTAATATTAAAATTTTACACCGCAAAAACTATTTTCACCATAAACTATTTTGAATTTTGACAAAGGTTCACCTGCATGTTTCAAAAAAAAGATATATATGAATTTTCCATTTTTGAAATAACACATAATAAGTTGAATCTATACATGAAATAGAAATAAAAAATTAAAATAGAAATAGATGATAGTGTTGATAAAATATTGATATACATATGCATATATGGTTTTTGTGGTGAGGAGCTACCCATACGGGTAGGTTCCAGTCGCCTTAGTCACAATCTGGTCACCCATCCGAAAGCAGTCCATAGTCTTTGTGATTTAATGACACATTAATTGATAATATTCATCCATTTGTGAAACTGATATAATCTTCCAAAAGAATATACAAAATAGTAGAAACATGTAATACATTGAAAAATAATTTAAAAAGGGTACTTTGACAATTATTCAAAATATAAAAAAAACAATATACAAGGACTATAGGATTTGAATATAGTTCTATAAAAATAGATAACACCACATAAATTTAATAAGAGTGAAAAGACGTCCTTGTAAAAATACAACTATTCAAGATTAGCATTGTTAAATGAAGATTAAGTTTGACAGGACTTTATGCAACTGGGTGGGACATAACATTTAACGTCATATATCATGCAAATGCAAACACAACAAGAGACGTCCTTGAAAACGTCATACACTGATGCTGGCAATATTGTTCACAATTTTTTTACGATTTTCATATTTCATTCCATGCAGCTGCATTGTAATGAGCAATTTTCATGCATTTTTAGGCGACATGCATTGAACTAGTGACTGAGTGTATGTGGGCAGTTGTGACCTTCTAGAAGAAAAAAAAGGAACTGAGAGAAAAATGAACCGAACCAGAAAGAAAAAAGAGAACAGAAACAGAAAAAATGAACAGAAAGAGCAAGGAACAGAGAGGATAAGACACAGAGAAAAAGAAACCGGGAGAAGAAGAAGCAAAGAGAAGAAGTAACATATCCAGAAAGAAAAGAGACCGAGAGAAAAAATAACAGAAACAGTGAGAAAAAGGAACAGAAACAGAGAGAAGAAGAAGCAGAGACAAGAGGAAACATAATCAGAAAGAAAAAGGGACCCAGAGAAAAAGGAACAGAAACAGAAAGAGAAAAGGAAACACAAACCGAGAGAATGGAATGAAATGAAATGGAATGGAAATATTCTTTATTAGGCGGAGTTAAGACTAAAAAGTCCTTCCTACCACTAAACCTTAGAAACAGGGACAGAAAGACGAAGAAAAAGCAAAAAAAGGAACAGGATTAGATTAAATTAGATTTCTTTATTCATATATTCAGGAAGAAGAATGATGGGAAGAAGTAATGGGAGAGAAATAGAGGGGGAAAGAAAGAGGGAGATGTAATAATTGTTCTTAAATAAGAATGGATGGAGAGAAAATTGAGAAATGAAGACAAAAGGAAAAGTAGGAGAATACGAGGAATAGAGCGAGAAAGAAAGAGTGAGAGAGAATAGAGGGAAAGAGAGATTTAAGTTTCTCAAAAGAGGCATGTATAAAAGAGAAAAATTGAGAAATTAAGGCAGAAGAGAAAGAAGGAAAATGAGAGAATATGATTGTGGAATGTAATCATGACTGATGAAGATTTTGAAGTAAAAAAGAGAAGTAGAAGAAGCATGACTTGAAATTTCAAGTTTATTTCATATTTTCAAGGATTGTGAATTATATTTTTGGTACATACATACCAAATCAATAATCGTAACAAATCAAAAATCAATATACGTTGATTTATTGCTCATCTTGCTACTCTGAATCCAATTTTTTTTTTTACATTTTCCCTGAGTTGAAAATTCTTGTGTGAAATACTGTGAAAGTACACTAACCTTGTTTCATACTTATTATTCTTGAAAATTTAGGAAAATAATTGTAGTACAGGCTTTGCCTAGTCTTTTAACCTAGTTAAAAGAACATTATTATGATTTGTGTAATGATATGAATGAATAAAAATGAAATTAAAAAATCAAATGGAAAATCGATAAGATGAACGTACAGACAGCGTGATAAGAAAAGGGATGAAAAAGAAAGAGAAGGGAGAGATAAGAAAATGAAAAAGATTTAGAAAAGCAAGAACAAGGGAACGAGAAAAAAGAACAGAAACCAAACCACTGTAGTGACTCATAACGTTCGAGATGAAGCTGCGGCCTTGCATGAATGTCACGTCAAACAATTTTTTATGCTGTGTAGACATTAAGTAGCCTAGTAGCCGATTTTTTAAGTAGCCAATGGAGGACTTCTAGCTTTAGTACGGAGACTCACGAACAATAAGTTTAGTAGGAATATGTAGGTAATAAAAATTAATACTGTACATAAAAACCTGCAATATAACATTTTTCACAGACTAGGAGGCTATGAATATCCATGTACCATAGTAGACCGTATGTATGATTGTACTGATATAAAACGTCAAGTCCATGAAACCAAGTATCTAGGCATAAATTAATCATAACCTTTTCTCAAAATACTTGCTATCAAGTCGCAATAAAATTGAAAATTTTAACAATAAATAAATGCAACTTTCATAGGTTTAAAAGTTGAGAAGGTAACGATAATGAGGATCAGTACACAGTATGAATTAATAAATAAAATAAAATTTCGATCACGATTTACCACTTGAAGATTACTCTTATGAGGAAGATACATGTCTTGTTGAAATGAAGAATATAAGGGTAGGCTACTGTGATCTGTAATTTTAATGTTATACAGTATAAGGAATAGTAATAAATGTTTTATGAACTCAGGTGAAAACTCAGTTTACTTGTATTAAGATTGCTAGTTAACAGTTCTCTTGCATTCAGGTGAGAACTGCATAAAGATAAGGCAAAAACTAAAAATAATGGATCATACATTTAAATCTCTGTGGATAATTTCAAGAAATACCACAATTTCCCATCTAGGATAATTATTGAGGTTATTTCTCCGGTGGTACTTCCCTTTGGGACTCCCCACCAAACATGGCATACGATAGTAATAATAATAATGCATTTAGTAGTGTCCAGTCGTAATGTGTTTATGACTTTATGAATATTTTATGATTTATTTCATCTGTGGCGTAAGTAAGGTTGTAAACGTCAACAAGTGGTTGAGTTAAGTTTATGTGCTTTGAGAAAGAGTAAATTGACTTTACTTGAGTGTAAAATTGACTTCAAATGAGTCACAGCTGGACAGGACAGTTATCCAGATAATATATGATCCTGCAAGAAGTTATTTTGTATTACAAGATAACTTCCTGCAGAAGTTATCTCCACATAATATGTGGAGAGAGAAACGATTCAGTTCTATTAAAACCTTACAAAGACTCGAAAGACAAGGAATCAGTTGAAATATTATTATCATTCTTTGTCTATTTGTGAAGTTTAAAAATATATATATGTGGAAATGATATATTGATAACTTGAGTAGCCTATCACTTATTGATATTAAACATTAGGTGAACTCACTCTAGTAAAAATAAAACATTTTTTATTTCTCTTCAAGCCTCAAGCCGTATAATTCCAAACCCACAGAAAGCTAATCATCGTCAGTCTACTTAACTAATTAGCCTAAATCATAAATGTCTCATACTAGGTAGTATTTTGAGAAACTCTGTTCAAATAATAGATGAAAACTTTAGAGAATTTGTAGAATCGGAATTGGAATTAAAAACAACGTGGTAGATTGATTTTTATTGTAGATTATTTTGAGAATTCTGGGACACCTTGGATGAAAAAAGAATATGGAAAACATATCAACAATTGGGAAAACACCAAAAACCAACCATAGGAAATGTAAATTATTCAAGCAATGTATTTTTTCATTAAAATAAAGAAGTCATTCTTTTCTATTCTATATTATAGTCTGTTCAGCAAGCGAAGAATAAATTTTAGCAAGATGGGAAATGACTTCAGCTCAGTCAATATTGGTTCAAAAACTATAAATAGTGGGAGAATTTCTTATACGTTTTTTAAAGATCGTTACGTTTACGAAGAAGGTTTACTGACAAGAAAATTATGTTGACTACCATAAATAAATAAATACATTATTTTATTAATAAAATGAATAATAATTCAGAGTATTCTCGGACACCATGCATGAATAGTCAACAAGAATATGTGAAAATAAATCATCATCTGTAAGTAAAAACAAAAATACATAAACCAAAGAGCATATAAATTGTAGCCGCAAGGTGTATACATTACGTTACATGGGAGTGGTGTCCAAAACACGAGTAACACCTGTTGCTTGCATTTCCAATGTTTTCGTGACAATTAATTGTTAAATTCGGGGTGATAGTTTGTACTAACAATCTCAAAACCAGATTCAATTGTTCTTTTTTTTGTTGTGATTCTTCGGTAGGTGACAAAATTCCGATAAAGGGGATCCGAAGCAAGAATTCGAATGAAACACAAACATTTGGCCAAATATTGGGAGAAGAAGGAGGATACAGCGAAGGAGGAAGAAGGAGAGGAGGAGGTGGAGGAGAAGGAAGAGGAGGATGAAGGTGTGAATAAATTACAGAGTCCGGTCTGGACAGTGTATTTACTTCCTACGTATGTTTTGTGCGTAGGATGTGGAAGGACTTCAAGAACAAGAATAGAAGGCGAAGAAGAGGAAAGAAAATTGGGATGGAAGACGAAGGAAAAGAAAAAGAAGAAAAGAGAGATGAGGGGAAGAGAATAAAATTAACAAACATAATTTGAGAATAATAAGATTTTATCAAATTAAAATTAGATCTTATTGGAAAAGCGTATCAATGAAAAGTACTTGTTTCAATTCATAGCAAGAAAGTAAGTATGGAGAGAAAAGGAAAAACGCAACACTAGAAGAATATCGTAGAGATAGAATACTAAAAGAATATAAGAATAGGATGGAGGTCGAGAAAGAATAAAAGTGAAGACAGATATGAAAAATTCGAGTCCTATCACTCGACATAAAAAAATTCTGAAATTTTGTTTTTTCTGAAAAATTCTGATTTTTTTCTGAAATTTTTGTACACCCATTATACGCGTAATCTCTCAAAAAGAAGAAAACTATTGAAAACACAGATAAAAATCTGCAGTTATTTGAACTACTCTGAGAACCTGAGTAGAAACAGATTTCTATAAAAAAACTAATAATTTTAGGATATTCAATTTTGGCTCACCCTCTATACCTTCTGATAACGTTAAACCCTTTTTACTAAACTATTGAAACCTCAATTTCCTTCAATAAGTATTTTAGTGATAATATCATTCAGAAGCTCACTACCACATCGAGTAAATTTACCACAATAACCTAATAACCAACTTATCACTGAAATAATATTATGCATGTATTCGCCTGCCCTAGTCTGGCCGTATTTAAATAAGCCGGTAAGGTTTGAGGTTATGTTACTTTTTGAAAAATGAGTTTACAACCAAATATAACTCTACCCAGCTCAACTGATCAATTTAATATAACTAAAATACATTCCTAAACATATTTCATACATGAATTAGCATGGATATCTTAGAATAATTGGTAAAAAATCATAAATAATGAATACGGTACTACCTTGATCACTACCCTCTAAAATTGCTTCTAAAAATCGGTTTCAAATACAAATTAAAACAATGATTCGTAGACTCCTATGTGTCAAATCACTTAGAATGAGTATTAAGGTAATATATCTTTTAGATATCAATGTCTCTAATTGTGGATTAATAGTTAAAACTTGTAATTTTTTTTTACTTACCGGTCTCAACAACGTGTCGTAAGTTCGTTATCATCTTGTCATTAAAAATTATGTTTTTATCACAAATCACTGTAATCTTCATGGTTCTTGAGCAAAATTGAATTATAATTGAACGAGTTTTACTAATATTTTACCACAATAATTAACAATTAAAGAGATTATGGTCGATTTTGCGGAACTCGTTACATAACCTCAAAATTCGCCGAACCGTCGAACTTGATTACTGACCTACGCAACGTTGTGACATTGATAATGGAACGGTATCGTGCTGTCTGTCCAAGCAAAAAGACATTCTGGCAAGATGAGAAAATGACTGTAGATCGGTCAATATTGATTCAAAAATTATAAATTTGGTCTCAAATTGTAGAAAACATTCTGATCTACGAATTGAGGCCAAGTAACTTACATAATTTTTGGACCAATATTGACCAAGCTGGAGTCATTCTCCCATCTCGCCAGAATGTCTTCTTTGCTTCGACAGACTATACAAAATAGTGGAAGAATCTTTGAAGCGTTTTTTAAAGAACGTGGCGTTTACGGAGTAGGTTTATTGAATGAATATATAAATAAATAAATTTATAAATACAAAAGTCAACAAGTTAACGAGATGAATAATAAATATAAATGGCCTATTATGGATAAATTTAATGTTGAATATAAATAATTGATTGAATTAATGAATAATTATGAGTGTTCGGAAAGAGTTATCCATGTTGTTGTGAGTATTGAGATCTATATAAATTAATTTTAGAAAACTGGCAAGGATACGAGGTTCCAATTGTCATGAAAATATACATTATTAAATAAATAGATGGATGATTAAATGAAACGGATGATTAATATGGGTAAGTTTAAAGTCAAATGATTAATCGGATTGATTTCTTAGTGAATAAATGTAAAAGTTTGAAATGAATAATAATTTCCTATTAATAATTCAGTAATAGTATCTTAAAGACGAGTTGTTAATTATTAATACAGAGATTAAATAAAGATAAACTGAAAAACTTCAATACAACAACTTAGCTTGTATAATTATGATTTAAACGATCGATGAATGAAACTTGGCTGCCAATCGGAGAGTGCTGGGTTCGATTCCCGCTCGGGTACAATATTTTCGTTAATCTGCATGGAGTTTTTGGGATTTCCTTTAGGTGCTCAAATGATGATATAGCAATAGGTCTCCAGATTTCTTCGTAGCTTCTTTTGGCTTTCATCAAAAAAATAATTATTAATTTATTTAATATTTAATGAGCAAATAGTGTATGATACAATAATAATTTGCACATAGACACAGTAATAGTTTATACAAATATATTTAGACATAGTTGGGACTACTGAAATATTACAAAGAGAGCAAATGTATGAGTGAGTGAGTAAAGAGGTTGCTGAACAGAACATAAGAAACAAGAACGAAGAGAAAACGATAAACAAAAAAGAAAAATATTATAAAAGACTGGATAATCCAGCAGTAATGATGGTACAGTAGTAGCCGTTCGGCTGCCTATATTGAACTATACATATAGGTATAGATATACTAAATGGTTAAACTATAACACGTCCGGTAGTCGTAATAAATATCAGGTACTGTATAGTCTGTCCAAACAAAGAAGACATTCTAACAAGATGTGGAAATTACTCCAGCTCTGTCAATATTGGTTAAAAATTATAAATTTGGTATCAAATTGTAGAAAACATTCTGATCTAAAATTTGAGACCAAATTTATCATTTTTGAACCAACATTGACAGAGCTGGAGTAATTTTCCCATCTTGCCGAGATGTCTTCTTCGCTTGTACAGACTATACAATTTTTGTTGTTTTTTGTACCTTGGTTGAGTGCATTATCGATATTTCTATCTATCGCCCATCTTCTCTTCCATATTTCATCTCACATCTTATTCGTTTTACTCTATTTTTTATCCTCTTTTACTCTATTTTCACTCCTTTTTTACTCACTTTTTCAGGTTGGAAGTGCCTCAAGGTAGTAACTTACTGGCCGTTCAGACGCTACGTTATAAATTATTATTATACTGCTTTGATTTGTTTCAGAAATAATTGGAGTGGATCAGACACGGTTCTTATAGACATATATGTTATATGTATATACACAGTTGTATAGCACAGTTCACAGGAGAAATTACTGTCTATCTCTAGAAATGACGTTACTTTAAATTGGATTAAAAGTGTAGTTAAATTGACTAATTTGCTATCACCCCTGTGTGATGAACTAGTAAATAGTAGAAAATAGTAATGAATAGTAATCGAGTAGTTGTGCTGTAGCAAAGTTTACTTTTTTAGGTAAAGTGCAGAGTGTATTAGAGCACTTGATACTCAACCTGATAAGTATGTCAAAATCAGTACGAGTAGAATTTATTTGCAATTTTATTATTACAAGTATTAATACTATTACAGTTCTCACTCATTATCTTAATCACTCCTTTGTGATTGTAAATAATAAATTCTGTAGCAAAGTTTCCTTCTTCAAAAAATCAAAAATATTACAGCTAACAATACTAAACCTGTTGAAGAAGTGAAAATAAGTATAATTCATTTACGATTTTTTTTCAATCACAGGTATTTTATATTTTATTACAGTACCTACTAGATACGTACGAAATCAGATAAAAAATAGTTCTAGTAATATTTCAAATGAAAAACAAGCAAGCAAGCTTGAAATAAAGGCAGTCATTGAATTGAATTGAATTAAGTAGGCTACAGTGAATCTTAGTCTAAGAATCTTGGGCTACAGTACTATACATACTCTTTACTTGTGAGAACTGATAAATTTACAGATAGAAATTCTGCATTAGAGCATTACTATAAAAAATGTAGTACATTACGTTAGGTACTAAAAATGTACAGTATTACAGTACTTGAGATCAAGCCTTCAGGCCATTAAAAAGGTTTTTTCATAATTATGAAAATAGTTGTTTTGGACTGAAATATCTGTGTTTTCATCCAATAAATATTTAGCAGTACCTTGTACCTATTTCAAATAAATAAACCAGGCGAATCCACTCAGAAAATAAACACAAATTGCCAATACTCATATAGTATAATAGTATATAGTATTATTTTAGGAAAAATAATTATATCTCCTTCCATACTTTTTTAACCGAATGGTCCGTTTTTTGGGACACTGTGTATAGAATTTCATTCACAATGAATGCATACACCAGTGTGCATTCAAAGGAGTTCACAATGCAAAAAAGGACCTCCTCCTCCCACCATCCTTTTGTTATATTCTGCCAAGGTGCATCGGTATAGGTTTGCCAGGTGTGTATTGTCCTATATTCTCTTCTTCTTTTTCTTCTTCTTCCCCTCTTCTTCATCACCTTCTTCTTATTCTTCTATTATTTCTTTTCCTCCTGCACCATCACTAACCACGAGCACCTTGCAACCAACCTTTTCTTCTTCTTTACAATCCTCTTCTTTTTCTTCATCTTCTTCTCCACCATTCGCAAAACACCCAAAACACACAACGACTGCCAACTGCTGATAAAATACAATAGAATCGGTTTTGGCGCCAAACTCCTTGTGAACCACGTGTTAGTTTTAGTTTCACGTTTGTTGACAGTATACAAAGTATTATACCAAAACTTTTTCCCTAAAACTTATTTTAAATAAGAAACCAAACTAGCATTAATTTTCTAATAAAGCCTGCTTTATAACTGGAGACTCTGTTCAATGTTTTTTCTAATTTCGAAATAAAATTTCTTTCTATGCCCATGGTGTAATAGGGGTATTCACGATGTGTCAACAATTTGAACTGTTCAACTTTGAATAGTTGTAGTATTTTAGCACCTCACCTGGAAAATATCTGCTAACTATACACTATAAAAGAATACACTATAAAAGCTATAAAATATCTGCTATCTGTTAACTTTAATAATACACTATAAAAGCTGATATTCAATAATATTCATAATTATTTATTTATTTGGACGATAATTAGAAAAAGTGGGTCCAAAAGCAAAGAGGCAACTGCTTTATCAGAAATAACTGAAAAAATAGGTATTATAAGTTTCAATAATGAAATAATCACTATAATGGAATTCGCAATATTATATCAATAATTTTATATATATTTTTGTTTCTTCTTGGAAGGAAATTGACCGTTGACAAGATATTTGTTTTTAAAATTATAATTTAAAAACATTCGCGAAATCTCTGTTCAATCTTCAATCAATCCATTTTCATTACTAATTTTGAAATAAACTTGGATACATTATTGTATACAAATTTGCTAGCAACGCCTTTCAATGACCTTGCTATTAAATGAAGGCTATAAATAGACAGTCAATTTAACCATGCAATCAGCAAATAAATAAAACTACTGTGCCCCAACACTCGTATAGTAAACTATTACGTGCTCCAATTTTTGTAAACAATACAGTCAAAGTTGTAGCATATAGTATTCTGTTTTTAAACTACAATCCATTGTCTATTGACTCATACTATTATGATTGTATTACATATGTATCATAATATTATTGTTTGTTTTTCTTGTATAATATTCGTTTTAATTATGTGATCAATATGTTGAATGAATTTATGTTACAGAATTACTACTGTACTTGATAATCTTTCAACAGGAATTGACAATCATTTGTTCAAAATTCGCCATTCAAAGAAAGTGTATTGCAATCAAATCATCATTGTTACAATTATTATTACTTTACATTCAAAAATTGATAACTTATTAAATATATATTTTTTAAAGTGTTTTTAATCAATGAATGTATTAATTCCTGTTGAATGAATAAATAAATAATTCATAGAACACAATGTCTCCAGAATTGAACTGACTTATTTTTGTTGTTTCAACTTATCAGCTTTTTACTGAAAAGTAAAATTTTCACTTTCTTCTATTCCACACTTGAGAAGCCCCTAGAGTATTATGTGGAGTATTAAGTTATCATATTATGTAAGTATACAGTAGTATCTAGAGTAGCATACCTCCTTTGGGAGATTGGCTGTCGTTAGTAAAGACAGTTAGTCGTTTCCCTTATCTGGAGGAATATTAATTGTTGCATTACACTCTAACTGATTAACTGCATGTTATTCAGAGGTGTTCTGCATCTTCACTTGGTTGTGAAGACTGGCTTATGGTTGAGAGGATCGACGTGCTACCACACGTTACCTCTATCCTGGTTGATGATTATTCGCCTGCTGTATTGCCTGTCCGGGCTGGGAGGGCATTCTGGCGGGGTGGGGGTGGCTTCGGCTCGGTCGATGTTGGTTCGGGGGCTGTGGGTTCTGTTCAAGAATTTATGGCTTTTGGGCCGGTATTGGCCGGGCTGGAGTCATTTTCCCGTCTTGCCGGGATGTCTTCTTTGCTTGGACGGATTGTATAGTGGAATGAATATGAAACTGGCAACCAGCTGGTAGGCCTAGGCCCTTCATAGGGCTGTTGCGCCATTGACAAACAATAGTATCTAGAGTACTATTTGTATTACATAATTTTCGAAGATTTATATTCTCTCTCTTTCCCTTTCACTTTCTATCCGGTGTAAACTATGATTAAAACAATTAAATAATCAATCTTCTTTCGAAATAATTTAATGAGCAATAATATTTATGATAACAATTATTAACTTTCACTGATTTCACAAGCTACTACAAGTAATAATAAGAAATCCAACATCAAACACTAATTCAATCTATTACCGAGGTATAGTCTGTCCAAGCAAAGAAGACATTCTGGCAAGCTGGGAATTTGACTCCAGGTCGGTTAATTTGGTTATAAAGTTATGAATCCGGTGTCAAATTGTAGGAAACATTTTGATCTCCAATTGGAGACCAAATTTATCATTTTTTAACTAATACTGACCGAGTTAGAGTCAATTTCCCATCTTGCCAGAATGTCTTCTTTGCTTGGACAGACTACAATAACAATAATATTGGAAAGGTAACGGAGTCTTGAGTGAAAGTTTGTTTACATTTGCAAGACACGGACGTATTTTGACCTTGAAAAATAATCAAATCAAAACTTGCTCGTTATTGTGATAATTAATATTTAATTGTGCGTTTGATTCAATCAATATTGTTCAAAAATAGGTACTCATTGAAAATGTAGTAGTTTGATTGTTGAATCACGTAGAATGCATTGCATAGGCCTACACCTATTGTTGTGTTTTTAAAAGAATTTCTAATTTTTTAGAACGTGTTGTATAATGTTTAATGCTTCAAAGACTGACGTTTCGTTTCTGTGAGTTTATAATATGGCCTCTATAATATTATGAATGATGGTTGATTCAAACTTGTTTTTTTCGCGTTTATTATCAGATTACCGTGTGAATATCACGTTAAACGCATTTTTTAAAAATTTGAACTACATTTTTCTATTAGAATGTGCTTTCAAAATCCTCTTTTTAATGAAACACCTTTCAAGATGTTCAAAAATTATTTACAAAAAAATTCTCTATGATGCAGCGACGTTGGTAATGGTACTGATGTTGATGATAATAATAATGATAGTATTGTGATGGTAATGATATTCTATGTTGATTTAGTACAGAAGATGAATTCCTATATTTTCAAAAGTTGTAATGTTAATATTAGTAATATTCTCTATTTTCAGTCCAAGCACCTAAAAAATGAACCTTTTAATATTATTACATACACGATAACTTGGGCCTGAACTTTTCAAACTCTTTCTATGTTACATAATTCATAATTTATTATACTATAACCTTTTTGTTTTTCTTCACTCTCATTTGTTTACTTCTTTTTCTTCTTTTTTCTCCCCCTTCACAATTTTCTTTAAATTGTCATGTACCCAACCCTGAGTCCAGTAAAGATTATCTGTGAGTTGGAAAACGATGAGTATAGTTTGTCCAAGCAAAGAAGACATTCTGGCAAGATGGGAAATTGACTCTAACTCGGTCAATATTCGCTTAAAAATATTAATTTGATTTCAAATTTTTGAAAACATTCTGATCTACAATTTGAGACTGATCTTCAATTTTTGAACCAATATTGACCGAGCTGAAATTATTTCCCCATCTTGCCAAAATGTCTTCTTTGCTTGGGCAGACTACAAAACATCACAGCTAAGTGAATAATAATGGGTTGAGCCTTAATTATGCATTTTGGACCATAATTCATGCCAACAAACTGTTAGAAAATTTAGCGTGCATACTGGTTGCAATAATATACAGGTATATAACACATTAAAACGTGTTTTCTGCATAATTTAAGATGCATGCAATCAAATACAACTGCCTACACAGAGTTGCATGTTGTGCATATGAGTGTATTTTGCATAATCACTATGTAGGTGTATGAGTGTGGGTTTCAAAGTGATATGGCTAGAAAACTGAAAAAATATGATGGGCCAGTAACTCTGAATGGGTTGCTGGAAGCCATGTTAATAATACTGGTAATTCAATATTTATACCAACATAGATGATATATATATTTATATTTACACTTAAAAATGGCAATAGAACGCCGAAACATGTTGTGAAAAATAAAAATATTTAAAAAAGGGTACTTTGATTTCAATTATTTTAGTTTTGTTTTATATCAGAAGATGTAACTTGACTAATATGAAAGGAAGAACTCTTATTCGCTGCTTTTATAAAATAATATTAAAATTTACACTTTTATCAGAGATGTTGTGGAAGTTATCCATAATTTAAGTTAGTGAAATTAGTAAAAACAAAAACTTCGTGAATCTGACAACCTTTGTTTTCACCTACCTAAAATAATAATATTTGAATTATTGTCAAAAATTGGACATTATCAGTGTGTTTTTTTTATTGAATAATTTCTGCAAAGGAAGTGTACAAAAATCTATATACTTATTGATAAATATTACTTTTAAATAGGCCTACATTGTATTTTAATTAGTAAATCATAAATTTTAAAATAAATGACTGCTTGCACAGCTCCAATTAAAGGTACCTATCTAAGCTGTATATTGTAAACTTTTGCTAGATGAAATGAAATAAATCAAATACCCTTTTTTAAAACTTTAAAAGTATTTTATTTTCACACAAGTTTTGAAAAAGAATATTTGATTTATTTAATTTTATCTATCAATAATTTTAAATAGCCCTAAATTTAAAGTTTAATTGTAAACTCTGTTGTGAATTGATGAAGACATTTATCATCAAGAATTCTAAGTTTGGAAAGGTTTTTTATTCTCTGTTCATCACGATAGTTGTGTATTATTCAACAGGCCCCAGAGCGTCTGAATAAGATAGTTTCAATTTCAGACATCAGTACTTTGAAATTCAAAAGATTAGCAGCATTGTTTGAATAAATCAAGCAATTGTATGATATTAATAATATGGAGCACATGTGTTGTAGCTTCAAAGCAGCAGAAGTAGGTTAGATGAATATTTTATTCTAATGAAGATATTCGACCTTTGTAGAATCAAATACAATTCAATTTGTTTCTAATAATATTTCTCATTTTATTTGGAATGAGATGAGTGCCCACGTCAACGTTAAAACTCAGTTTCTAAAAAATGTTTTATTATTGAAAGTTTGAAACTTATGTTTTTAATTCTCATTAATTTTGATACATAATACTTTTATGAAATGAACGTAATATTTATGAAATTACTCTACTCATGATACATTTGTAGCATCAAATGATATGACTTGTCTTATACTCCGTCTTGGAGTCTTCAAGACGTAATTTAAAAAAAAAAAATCATAAATTATGATGCATGTATGAAATGAGACTATAAAGAAGTTTCAATATTATAGAAGATCTAATAATGAATTGTTTCATTATTCGAAAAGTGTAGTACTGTAGTTTAATTTGTCTTCTTGAAAGGAAATTGAAGCTTATAGCTAACGACAAAAAGTTAGGCGGTTTTGTCTGTAGCTTGTACATTATGTAACCAACTAACAGCTGTTGTGAGACATGTATTGTCTTTTATATAAAAAAAATCATCTAGGCATTGCTAAATGACAAGATTAGCTGTTAGAGCGCATAAGAAGCAGACGAAAAAGCACAACTAAACCTTATGGCGTCTGCTATATAGAGACATAGGCGGATAAGCCTATAGTCTGTCCAAGCAAAGAAGACCCTCTGGCGAGATGAGAAAATGACTACAGCTCGGGCAATATTGGTTCAAAAATTATTGATTTGATCTCAAATTGTAGATCAGAATTTTTTCCTACGATTGATACCAAATCAATAATTAATGAACCAATATTGATCGAACTGGAGTCATTTTCTCATCTTGCCAGAGGGTCTTCTTTGCTTGGACAGACTATAGCTAAGATATCATACCTACAAAACACCTACTAATATAGGCTAGTATACACACCAATAAATAGTATTCTCTGTGATTCTCTTTGATGAAGGCTCAATTGCACAAAAGCCAATTAAAATTTAACCGCTGTAAAATGATTCCATTGAACGAACGTTGTCGGACTTCGTTACATCAATTCTGTTAATTACAGCGGTTAACTACTTAAATTCAATTGATTTTTGTGGAACTTGTCTATAATGATGCAAACTTTCTTCACCTTTCAAAATGAAAACCTGAATAAAAATATGACAGATATGTTCAATCAATCAATACTTATTGTAGATTGCTATACAATATACAGAGTGGCCCATAAGTCAGTTGACGCTAACAATTTTCAACTTATGGCAAATATGCATACAGGGGCCACCTTGTAGAAAAATTCAAGATGATGATTTCTTTATCTATGTATTGTTAACTCTCTTACTTTTGCTTAGTTACCGAAAAGAAAAATAATGTATTTCTAAGCAAAAAACGACTGTATTTACTGAGTAGAGTAAGCTACTTTCAAGCTCATAGTCAAGACTCATGTCAGTAACTAATCAAAAGTTGAAGCATAAAAATATTATGTAAAAAACTAAAGATGGAGTGAGGTTCATATGCACAATTCATAACACAAAAATTAATGTGATAACATATTTTATTTCATAAGATTTTTCTGCAAATTCTCAATACCAGCAATTTTTTAACAACAAGCCTTACAAAGTATTATTTCTAGCGATTGTATTTTACTAGAATTTATCATCTTTTAGTACAATATATTCAAACAACTACTGTACAAAAGATAGAATTTCATCTATCTTTACAAAAAAGTAATTATTCACTATGCAATCCAACCTTTGCATATTTATTATTATTATACTTTCTGCATTTTCATCAAAATCTATACAAATTATTAATATTTGAGATCATAAGTAATACATCACAGGTGACAATCGAATTACAAAAAATTATCAACTAAACAATTCTTCATTAGATTTATACACAGAAAAAGAAAACAAAATTTATCATTCAACAATGAATGAATAAATGTTTTTTTTTATTTTTTGAAATTTAATTGAAAAATAGAGGCTTGAAACATTAGTGTAAGAGATCGAGCATAATCAGCCATTCTATTATTTGAAAAAATTATGAGACAATTTTATTTAGGAATTTTAAATTGAAAAATTATAGGATTGTAACAGTTTTCAAAAATATGCTTTACGCTTTACAAATAAATTCTTGGACAAATTCAAGTTGTGTATAAAATAAGCTCATTCAATAGCTAATTGATGAGACAAATTTCTAGTTTTTGAAAAAATAATGAAAAAATAATTCAACTACTTTTGATTGAAACTAAATTCAATTTTTAAACATGAATAACTCATTTGAATGAGCAGTAAGTTACAAACAATAATATTACTAAAGAACAATGATCAACAAACTCTAAACTTAGAATGATTATACAGATATATTACTGATATACCTACAATAATTGTTAAAATAACCTTGTTGAGAATTTAGATAATGAATGAAACATTTATGAATGATAATCAACTGAAATTATTGAACAAAAGCTCTAACTTTTCTTCAAACACACTACCAAAGAAACATTTTCAACATTGAACTATAATATTCTAAAATTCGCCAGTTTTAACTACATTATAACCAGACCAACTTCATATACTGAGATACATGTACAGTACTTTTTATTGAATTAACTATCCCAAAGTAACAAACGTTTTAAAATGCTGTTAAAGCTATATGACTCCACGAAAAGCCATTAGTAGTGTATTAATGTCAATTTAGCAATCCTCTACTTTGGGTAGTATTGATTAGTTAAAATTAGATCATTACAGCATTAATAATCAGTAACATACATGAATAGTGTATTATTTTTTCGGTGGTTGGGAGCTCACTTAAAATCTAACATACCAGATAATCCCCTGATAAAATTCATACTGGATAATAAAAACATATTACAATTTATTTTGGTTCAAGTTTCATAAGTAATATTTTACAGTATGTTGAGAAAAGTGTTCCTCAATTATCAAAATAGTATATATTGGTGAAATATTTGATCAGAATCACGAGTTCTTGGACAAATTCTAAAGGAATTGTAATACAGGTTCCAAGGTTTATCAAGAACCTTCTACAATTAAGAAGTATTTGAGAACCTGTATTTCAGTCAGTTTTAGATTTATACAACATGTTGTTCCTACCATTGTTGCTACAGGTTCTATTTTATTTTCAATTTCTTACTGTTAATTCCATTAATTTTGTTACTGTAACGAATTTCCACAAATATTACAATAAGCAGTCATTACAGGCTATAGACAAAATTAATAGAATCAACTCAACAATACTCAAGATCAAATATTCCAGCAATATTATATTGTTGGAACTCTTTTTCAGAAATGTTTGTTTTACATCCAAAAGTGGAAATCGTTGAAGAATCTACTGCATTTTATTTTGTATTTTATCTGGAACTTAGTTTAATTAATTCAAAGTGAAGTAATATTTGTAATTGAAAAATATAGATTTTTATGGGGAGATCTTAAAATGAAGATAAAAGTTTTCTGAGACCAAACCACCGAGAGATATTAGAAAATACTTGAGTAACCAACTATTCAGGTATATTAATTTTAAAACATTACTGAAGTTAAATCGGACACTAAAACTATAATTATGAGTAAATTAACAAGTTTGAAAAAGCTTAGCGAGGAAGAAATTGGAGAATACACTCAAGAATTGGCCAAAATAGAAACAAAAATAACTTTCCTGGCCTAACGAATCAGAACATAATCTCTCAATAATCTATTTGTGTAGAAAATGACTTGATTATGACTTATGAGAGCTCTGTATTTAATTCCGAATCAATTCAAGAATTAAAACGCCTTTGGTTGTAATGAGATTAAGTGTTGTTAATAAATTATCAATATTCTTTGGGTTATTCCCAGGCCTAAGAGATCAGAAAGTGTCATAAAAACAATATTAACAAGGCAGTTACTGGAGATCTTTGAAAATATAATAACTATTAACGCCATCATTGAAATCATCAACATAATCTTCCAGTAGGCCCATTCTACAGAAAAATAACACAATTCAAAAGCAATTAGTAAGTTTCTGAACTTCTTCAAGTTTGAATTACTGTACTTGAGAAGAAGAAATGGAAAATATTTCTGTACCAAGAAACACTGGCAGCTCGTACCCACGCAACAGGTGAAGTGCTGTACAGTAAAAGATACGGGCACTTCACCTGTTTCGCTGCCAGTGCCAAGAAAAGGCCTCACATTACACTATACCCAATCATTGTTACTCATTAACTTATTTGGATAATATTGTTATCAAGTGATTAAATAGTAATTTTGCATAAATTGTTAGAGAAAGCAAAAAATTGTTCATTCAAAAACAAATTTTTTCTAGAACTGCATCAAACGCCGTTCTTTTCACCCAAGCTAACAGAAATATTAATAAAAATTTTTGAAAAACATTTATAAACAAGTTTAATGTTTAGTATTCATTGAGAAAATTGTAGATCTATGTTTAAGCAACATAAAATTGTAGTTATGTTTACAAAATAATAATTTAAGAGCAATTAATTGAGAATTCAGATTGTTTTGTCAGTTCCAACTGTATTGGAAAGAAGATTACAAAGAAATTGTAACTTGAAAATTTCGATAAAATTCCAAACACATTTTACAGAAAACATCTCAAATTCCATCAGCTCAAAAAAAACCAGAACAAATTATCATCGAAGCCACATAGAGATCAAAGTGAAAAATGTCAATAAATATATTAATATAAATTTTCATCTTTGTAGTATAGTAGTAGATTTATACAAGATAATATATAAACTCAATTTCTCTTAAAAACTACAAACACCTAAGAAATTTCTCTTCTCTCTTATTTACAATATTGATTTTTGACTAAATACAAATGTATCTACACATAAGTTCTCATCCAAACAAGAAAAACACCATATTTGTACAAATTCATTTTAAATTTATGCTTTGAAAACTGAGATCGCAACTAAAGACATTATTAGTATGAATGCTAGTCTAAAATTAGTGATATTTTGGTTTAAAAGGAGAGAGTAATGGATAGGAATTCAGGCATTATAGAATTCTACATTATAATTATTACAAAAAGCGAAAATTGATTGAAAGCAAATGTGTCCCAACTTCTACACTGTTTTTTTAGGAAAATTTCCCTAACTCTAGAAAATTTCACGACGTGAAATAAAAATCGTACATTAAAAACAAGAAAAAATCAGCTACAATAATTTGGAAAAAACGGGACATTGAAAGAAATTAGCAACAATTTGGCTAAAAATAATAATTTTGAGAAAACGAGAATTTAAACTAATGGAGACTGAGTAGCCTTCTCACTTTCAACTGGTAAAGTAGTTACAATAAATCACTTTATTTTTCAAATAAAATAATTTTTTCAACTACTTTTACCCCAATTGCATTGAAAAAAAACTTCACAAATTTTGAAAATCAGAAACCTATCCTAGTTATCCTCTCCTCACCATCTGATAAAATATATTCATGATAAATTTTTAGATACATTAGTATACCTATCAGAATGATTTCCTAACCATTTTCTGATGGATTTTTAGATAGGTAATTAGTACCTATTAGAATGTTAATTTGGATTTTCTTGGAGATCTTCTAGCTGCGTCGAATGGACAGCCTGGATGACGATATTCTACTTGATGATTTCTTCGTTGACTTCAACAGCTTTTTGGAGCTACTGGACAGACTCAGGGTGGAGGGTCGTCGCCGGGAAGCCAGGAAGTAATCTGTAACAAACAAAATGAAAAAACACGTTATTAATGTTGTTTTAAACAAATAATCAACATAATAACAATAATCAAACAAATGGATGGAAAATATTCATGAAATTTACAGATATTTGTCCAAGTAAAAAGGCATTCTGGCAAGATAGGAAAATGACTCCAGCTTGTTCAATATTGCTTAAAAAATTATCAATGTGGTATTAAATTGTAGAAAAAATTTTGCTCTCCAATTTGAGACTAAATTTATTACTTTTGAAGCTATATTGACCGAACTGGAGTCATTTTCCCATCTTGCCAGCCTGTTGAATTGTGAAAAGACTGTGTAATATTTTTCAGTTTGTGTCTTTTCCATTGTAACTTCAGTTTATAACTTGTAAAAACAAAGTCGTATTACAAATGAGTTGTGACCAGAGACTGAAGAAGAATAAGTAGTTAATTCTATTATCTCTGGGTGAAGCACAGAAAAATTAAGATAATTCAAATTATTGATCTGTGATCAGAGTTATAAATCATCAATTTATAATACAGTATTTTGATAAATTTATTATAAATTGTGTTTCTGATAAGAATAGATTCCAAATGATTCCTGATAAAAATGGAAGTTCCTAACGAAAATTGAATAATTTCTTGTTTTTTATTCCCAACAATTCCATTGCCAAGCAATTTTATTCCAGCTCACTGAAACACGATTACAAAATCTCCAACGTTTTATCCAGTTCTTTCAATACATTTGAATAACAATGAAAAAATCTCTTCCAACATCTTTCTAAAGTATCAAGTTTACGATCTTGAGCATCCTCTCGGTAAGATCAGGATTGTAATTTACCATACAATATTGCACTGGTCCATAATAAAAGTAGTCAACCTCTGTATCTTGTTGCATGCAACAACATGATTTTAATATGCATATTGTAAATATAGCAACAGGTTTGAGATACTCAATGAGAAAGCTTGGATAATAGCCTGAGAAAGTATGACCACCGATAGTAAAAAAGGACACAACAATGTTTTTTTATTATAATATAAAGGGTGACCCAACAAAACAAGATACCGGATTTTCGAAGCAAGGGGCAAGGACCTTGTTTTGAGGCGCTAGCAAGGACAACAGTATTATGAAATGGAAATAGAGTAGGTCAACTTTCAAGGTAGAGGGTCATTTCTCTTGAGAATGCGAGAAAGGAAGAATGTGGAACAGGATGACGAAAGTGGAAAAAGAACTGGAAGAAGAAGAAAGGTAGGAAGGGAAAGATTTTGCAAGAGTTTGTAATACAGAGGGGAGGTTTAAATGGACAGTAAACATACGATACTTAGCCAAAAACCTAGTTGTAAGAGTCTCCTTATACTAGGCACTCATCTATAAAAACACGTTTTAAACATGCTGTATGTTTTTTTTTAAATATCTGGAGATGGAATTGAGTGACAAGTTTATTTTAATTCATTGCATATTTAAAATGTAACCAAATTCTTAATATTTAGATTATACCAAAAATTGAAAATTAGCTTGTTACTCAAAGTAGGTACAATAGTTTGTGTTTGAAAACAAATGACATATTAATTTCAATAAAATATTTCCAACATCTTTGAAACATCATTAATCTTCAACCAATTGTATCAAACAAATATTATGATCCAATAGCATTTATAACAGTTATTTTCTCTAAAAACCTTCAATGTACATTATTATCGAACGGAGACATAATGTTGCCAATATTCGAGATTATATACACTAAATTAACCATGACATTCACTATCACAAGACCTTGAATTCTGCTCCACGTGAACTTCTAATCTCATTTTAGCACTTCCTCACAACTTGTTTATCATCTCCCTTCTCACAAATCTTCATCTATTTTCTCTTTCTATCACAATAATAACTCATGGAGCTACTCATTTTCTAGCTGTTTCTTAGCTATCCATAGCACAAACGTTTTACTACTTAAAATTCACTATTTTTTCCAATTTGAAATGTCAAAAAAGATTTAAAACCATCTCAGATTTCAACTCCAAAAATAGTAATAGAAAAAGTAGAGGTACAAAAAAGTATTGTATGAAGTTGCAGAATACCACTCACTCCACTACAAGTCCCAACTATTTTAAATTTCCTCATCTTTCTACTACAATTTTGTATTGTTTTTCAAGAGAGATCAAAGCTACCTCCAGAAGATAATACGTTAATTTTTACTAAAATCTGGCTCAGATAATGTATAATTCTTTACCTTTCACTTTCTCTGTAATTATGGCAAAATATTGAGAGGAAGGAAGGCTGAATGGCTGAATTATTGTGGTGCAGCAAATACGAAGGAGATGTTAATGACGAAGAATAAGAAGAAGAAGGAGAAGAATCAAGACGGACGCTTGAAGGACGTTGGAAAGGCATTGAGAAGAAAAAAGAAACAACAGAAGAAATCTGGGTAATAAAAATGGTAAGAAAGCAAGAAAAAGTAGAATGTTTTAAACCGTTGCTTCTCTACCCTAAGTCAGTTAAAAGTCATGATACTCCTGATGGACACAGGTCAAAGAAAGGAGCGTTAAACATATAGAACCAGGATTAAGGTCAAAGTTTATGAAGTTTATATGATGGGTAAGGATGAATTCCAAGGATTTAAGTAATAAAAATAGTTTATAGTTCAAGTATCCTGGTGTCCAGTAGGTAGATGGTGTTACGACCTCGTTCCCTTTCAAATAAAGGCAACGTTAAACTTTTAAAACCAGGATCAATGTAGGTTCATAGGATAAGTATACTCAAAGGATAACAGTAATAAAATATTTTATAGTTTCAGTTTCTAGGGCTAGGTGTCCAGTTAGTGGATGCTGCATCAACCCCTTATTCTACTTCATACTTTCTAGTTCTATATTTTTATCACTTTCTTGTTTTCACCCCTTAGCTTTCTTCAAACTGCCCCAAGTTTGTTGCTTCAAAAGGGTGTTATGCTATTAAAATTTTATAGCTCGAGTTATATCTTCTGAATCTTTACTTCAGCTTCTTTTATACACAAGTACTCCTTCTTTTTATTGACATTTTCATCAACTGTTTCTAATCTTAACCATATCATCTTCTTATTCTTCAGCTCCTCTGCTACATCATAAACCTAATTCCAATATTCCTTCTTCATTTGATTGTATGTTCCCTTCACTTCCCTAAATAATATATTTCTAATTACTTTTTTGTCTTATACCTCCCCTATCAAATTGTGTACCTTTTCTATCAACAATGCAACTAATAAAATCGAAAGGACAAGACTCATGTTGAATTAAATTAAGACTAATAATTAAAAGTATGAATAGCAAATTATCTTTAATGGTCCATTAATCTTCATTAATTTAAGTAGCTGACACCAGGGTCCCTTAGATATTCTCACAGTAATTATCAGATTATAATAACTAGACCTATTGTCAACATCATTGAGAAGAGGTACTGAAGTTTAATTATTTGTTGACAGTTGGAGTTGAAAAAATTTCAATTTATATTCCAAAAAATTCAGAAATGATACACATTAATTTCCTAATAAGAAGGTATAGCTGACGCCAAAAAGTTAGACGGCTTCGTCTGCTTCTTGTGAGCTCCAACAGCTGATGTTGTCAATTAGAGTTGTCATTAAGGCATGCCTACTTGCCTAGATGATGTTTTAGAAATCAAAAGAGATCATAGAAGATGCTTCAAATCGGCTGTTACTAGGTTACATCAGCTAGGAAACCGTCCAACTTTTTGGCTACAGATATAATAATCAGGCCTACCACTTTGAGGAATCCTTTTATAAAATTTAATAATCCGGGAAACAAAACAAAGACAAGATAAATGCACATACAGTATATGAGTTTGTGATTCGTGAGGTGTAACTCGGTCTCAGATAACTAATAAATTTACAGTAGCATGTGATTCATGAATAGCAGTAACAGCTCTACTCTACAACAATTATTATAGTCTGTCCAAGCAAAGAAGACATTCTGGCAAGATGGGAAAAGACTCCTCAGTCAATATTCGTTCAAAATTTACAAATTTGGTCTCAAATCGTAGGAAACATTTTGAAACTCAACTTATAATTTCTGAACCAATATTGGCCAGCTGGAGTAATTTTCCCATCTTGCCAGAATGTCTTCTTAGCTTGGACAAACTATACTAAGTATACTGTAGACAGAGTGACGATATTAATGTCCTTGAAATGAATATTATTTGTGAGTACTGTTCAATGAATGTTGTCGAGATGCTAACTTGGTTACACAATCCCAAAGCTGAACAAATAAACCACTACTGAAAAAAAGCAATTTAAATGGTCTACATAGGATGGATGGAACAGATAAGTAATAAAACTAGATTCGCTAGTTGGCTTATGATAATGGACAAAAATCAAATCACAATTGAAAAATATTACCTTTGAACCAATATTGATCGAGCTGAAGTAATTTTAATATCTTGCTAGAATGTCTTCTTTGGATTTATAGACTGTAGATTAGTAGATAGAAGTTCAAAAGTGAACAACAATTTTATTTAACAATTATCGTAATTTATTTAGAAGAGTTAGATTATTAGAGAATTGATAAGTTAATTATCATAACTGAGAATGATGAAAATTATCAACACTTATTTCACAGAGTCAAACATTATTCATTTGTCTGAAATTGATATCAAGCTATTATATGAAGAGTGACGGTCTGCTAGTGAATAAGCTACTTATTTTCGACAAGTGTGAACTAACATCTGCAGATATAGTGATACATCAATTGCCATTGTTATCTCCATGTGCAGTTACCGCGCTTGCGCAAATAGTAATTTACATAAGTGTTAATTGCAGTAGTTGACTATGCATTTGAAGAAAAGTGGAAAAATTGAGATGAAGAGTTAGAAAATGTTTAGACTAGTTCAAGATTTTCAAATTTCTATTCATCCTATTCTTCATCTCCTTCTTTTCTTCTTCTCGTTCTTCTAGTCTTTCAGTCATATCCAAACTTTCCATCACCAGATGAAAGAATGAAAAATATACTCTATAGCCAACAATATCAACTTCCTAGTTGAACTTAACACGAATAATTTTTGATTCATTTCAAAATTTAGTAGTTTATTGTCAGTAGTAGTAGAAGTAGTAATAGCAGTAGTAGTAAAAGTAGTAACAGTTGTTGTAGTAATTTGAAAGAATTTATAATTAAATATGGCTGTGAATTAAGTATTTTTAAAAATGACATACTCTCATGGGGTGTAGTGCAGGCTCCATCTTGTTTACTCCTAATCTCTGAGTGGGAGCATTCGTTTCTAACGTACTTTTCTGAATAGGAACAGCTGTTTCGAACTTCGGGGGTGAATCAGCTGACATTTAACGGTTCCCAGGGATTACCAGCTGGTTGCTGGCGATCGATTATGAAGGTTTTGAAAATGAATACAGTAGCCTACTTATGTATGAAGTGAAAAAATTTCAACAATAACTGAGATAAAATAAATAAGTGACACGATTTATAATTTTTGGACGTATACAGACAGAATTGTAGTCATTTTCATATCTTGCCAGAACGTCTTCTTTGCTTGCACAGACTATAGTACAGTCAATTTAAAAAGTTTAGGCCGTGATTGACAGTTGGTAGGCTGGCGACCAATTGTAAGCAATCTAGATTAATATCCCGTCCGCTACAATGTGATAGTAAAGGCTTGACTGTCGTTTAAATTGTCGCATATGAGCTTGAATGAATAATGGCTGGCTGGTGGTATCAAATTTAGTTCAAATTTTTGGTCAAGTAGAAGAAAAAGGGTTGATAGTGTGGTGTTTTTTATTATTCATCTTCTTATTTCCTATACAACTATACAGGATTTCAATTTTTTAATTAATGTTTTACATTCTTATCAGATTCAGTACAACGATTTTATCAAATAGAATGGTTGGTATTGTTGTTTTACAATTTTAAAGTCCTATTTTTTATTGGTCATTTTGATATCAGATTTAGTTCAACGGTTTTATATGATAAAAAGGTTAACATTGGTGTTTTACATTTTCAAAATCCTATTTTTTACTGGTCATGAGTGTAACGCTACAATTGAGAAGACACCTCATTACATAGGTTAAACTATCGCTCAAAAACTGCAGCCTAAATAAAAAATGTATAAACTTACTTGAAAAATAATAGTTTTTGAGAAAGTATGTTTCAAAAATGACACCTCTCTCCCCATCAACCCACCCTATTTCGAGAGCTCCACGGGGTGCTACTAAATCTAATCGTGGAACTGCCATCATTATCTTGTTTAAAAGGACTCCTCTCAACTACCATGATTGCATTAGGGGGTGTAGGGTGGCCTATAATATAGTGAGGGCATATTGTACTATACATCAAATATACACATACATGCAATGTACTAGATACGTTATATAGAGGCCAACATTGTTTGTATATAGGTATAAAGTGAGTATATAGTATGACAAACATTGTAAGTAAATAGATATAGCCAGAAAACCGTTACACTAATCAATAGTAGGGTTTTGTAACGGACAAAAATCAATAGGCAGATGTTTCCATTTAGGTCCGTAAACTAGGGGTGTAGATTAATAATTAGTCAGTATGAGGTAAATTACATGAAGTTTAGATTGTTTTATATCAATAGCAGACATTTATCCCAGCTGCTAATAACAATTCTTATAAATTTAAAATAGTTTTTTAGTGGAAAAACATAACAAATATCATTGTTAAAAATTTCTGAATTAATAACTATGAGACCTATCTATCCCAGCAAAACAATACAGTTTATTTTATTTTGTCAAGATCATCAACTCAACTCCTCGCTCATACTTTTATAGTCCATTCAAGCAGAGAAGACATTCTGGAAAGATGGGAAAATGACTCCAGCTCGGTCAATATTGGTTCAAAAAACATAAATTTGGTCTCCGATTGTAGATCAGAATGTTTCCTACAAATTAAGAACAAATTAATACTTTTTGAACAAATAATGACTATCTGGAGTAATTTTCCCATCTTGCCAGAATGTCTTCTTTGCTTGGACATACTATACCATAGTATACTACTACAGCGTACCCAAACGTAGGCCGCAAGAGTGTGCTGGTTATCTTGCTCAATGTTTTTTACTCTTTCTCCCACCCTCCAACCAAGTCAGCAACTGCGCGTGCGCGCAGCGGCGTTTTAAAACCGAAAGTGAATGACCTCGACTGACTCCAATGCGTTCCCCCGCCCCTGGGTCCCCCTTAAAATAAAAAAATGTAGAAAAGAACTTGCCCATCACGTACTAGGCTACTACGATAGAGGGCAAAAAAGGGGAGGAAAGGGGACGGGGAAACACTATCAACTACTCTTGGTGGTTCCCCCTTTCTTCTTCCTCTTCTTTCATTTCTTCTTCTTCTTCACCTCCTCCTCTTCTTCCCTACGGGGGAAACCTATTACAGAAGATGGCCACTATCTTGTTTATAATTTTTTTCTCTCTTTTCTACTTCCACAGTCCATTTACTCCTAGTTCCCCTCCTCCCCACTCCCTCTACCAAATCACTATCAACTCTGCTGCTTCATTTGAATTACACTTTACAATTTTCAACTGGACCTCTCTCCGTCTTTGGTCATTTAAATGTTTTTTTTCCAAGTCGTTGACTTTTGGTTCTTTTCTGACTATTTTCGAATGGTGGATCACATTCTAGTTTTCAAACAACTCTGGATCATATACTTTTTCCAAGTGGGGCTCATCTTCTTCCTCCAGGTCCTTGTCATTTGAATGTTTTTTTCAGATCGTTGACTCTGGTGATTCGTTTTTAGTATTTTCTAACATGGATTAAATTCTGGTTTTAAGGTGGAACCCTTTAATCCACTTGATTTCAAGCTAGCTGAAAGGATTAAAGCCATATTGGGGATTGTTTCAACACCTACAAAAAAAACTAAATGAAAAAAGTAAGAGATATTGAATAAGGAACACAAAAGAAGGAAACACAGGAGGAATAAGAAAAGGAGAGAATAATCGAAGAACCTAAGGGAAAATCTGATGTTGCCTATTCAAAGGTAAAAGAATAAGCAAGAAAATACACGAAGATAAGAAAAAGAGTAGAAATAAAAAGAAAAGAATGAACAAAGAAGATGAAATGGGAAAAGCAGATGAACTGAAAGTGGAGGAGAAGGTTGAAGAATAAGCAAGAAAATACCGGAAAACAAAGAGGAAGAGCAGAGAAAAGAATAGAACGAAGAAGACGACATGGAAAACCAGAAGTATTCGAAGTGAAGAAGTTAAAAGAATGAAAAAAGAGAATAAATGGGAAAACAGATGAATTAGAGGTGAAGTAGTAGAAGGTAAAATAAAAAGTACAAAGAAAAATGAATTGGAAAAGACAGGCAAAACACAGGAAGATAATGAAAAATAAGGAAGAACACGGGAGCAGAATAAAGCAACGAAATAAAATATCTCAAAATCCAACACTACGAAAATCTCTCATTTCCTAGCTTTGGTCCCAACTAAGCTGAGAACACCACGATGCAATCTAATTTCAATGCGTGACGTATACGAATGATGCAAGCCTTTTTTCAAATCCCAAACTGGGACACCAAAACAGAGCGTAAAAACATCTGAGTTGTAAACTACAGAAAAAATCTACTACCATTTTTTCCGCCCGACAGCTTCTCAAAATACACCACGCGACTGGTAGTAAGTTAGCTACGATAGTAGAGAAGAAGTAGAAGAGGAACGAGAAGAAGAAAAAGGAGAGGGAAGAATAAGGAGGAGGAAGAGAAGAAGAGAATATCACGTGTGGAGGTCTTGCTTCTGGGGTTCACACACACGTTGTTGCAAGTTTTGAAAAAATACTTCAAAACTTTAAAAAAGTGTTTGTTGTGATGGAAGATATCACGATTTTGGATCTATTTCTGTAGCGAAGATCTGTATCTAGTAAATGCATCTCCTAGAATGTTTTCAAGTCCTGAACTACTAGAGGGTAATGATCCCCAAACACGACTATACAACAAAAACAATCACATTGTATGTGGGTTATCTACAATAACTTGAATAAGTAAATAATCAGTGAGTTATCAGTAATAATATATTTAGTAAATAAATGAAGATTATGGATAGCTTACGAATATTGAATAAATAACGTGCATAACAACGTCCAAAAAAATATAAGTTAGAAAATGAGCAGTTTAAGATCTTTAATTAGAGGTTCAGCTTCATGTTTAGTTGTAAAAGTGATATTGTGTTAGTTAACCAAATTGAATGATAGAATGGATATATTGTTTAATGACTGATTTATTAATAATGTAAAAATCAGATTTATTAAATTTTTTGTTCATATAAGTTATGGAATTCAGTAACTTATTATAAAAATATATACAACCTATTAAAATTAGGTAGAATTAAGTAGATGAATAATTGTTGAGAAAATGGAATCAAGAAGCATTCTAAATTTTCATATTCTATTCATATTGAATGACTACCTTTATTCATACATTTAGTTATTCTAAATCTGCATTAATTCTTTAAAAAAAAAATGTTTAGAGTAAATAAAACCAAATAAGTTAGGTACGTAGTAGGTATCAAAAACTCGTATGCGACACATCCAAGCATACGAGGAAAACATAAAACGAACGTCTGATGCTCAATCAAATCACATCGTAAATTCTGAAGGTCGTTTTGAAAAATAATAAAGTGATACTATAATTGTGCCAAACAGTTAGTATTTTCGACTATTGATACCAGACGGTTAGTACAGTCAACAGTAGGCATCGCCTGACCTAAAATCGGTTATCAGCTCGGTGATAATAGAATAGATCAAGTTAAATAACTTCATCATAACAACACTATGCTACAGAGAGGAGATTCGTTCTAATTCATAGCCCGAATAAAATTCAAATGCGCAATAGCCTTTTATATCTCTGATAATAAATTCTCAATAGAAATAAAATAACTGTACAATAGGCTGATAGAAAATAAGAAAGATTTGAAACACATCCTAACTTACTTGTAATATTCTACACGCATTTAATATATTAGTAGTTGTAAAAAAATGATTCAGTAAGTTAAAAAAATTTATATTTGAAAAGAAGCATTAATGATTAATAGATTTAATGAGTCAATGAGTCAGGATAAAAATTTAAAGGTTTCAGGATATTTTAAAGTATTGATTGATTACTAAGTTATATCATTTCATAAATGAAAACGTATTTTCAATTCCACTATACCAGTAACGTTTCAATTTGAGTATATTCCATATTCTTACTTTATTTTATGAATCACACGACTAAGTTACAAAATAGGAAGCACGGCAATATTAAATATTGTCGAATAACTAAGTTACCTGATCGTGTTCTGATTTTAAACTACATCAATGGAAAAGAAAGCGATACTTTCACTGAAGCTATTAAATTTTTAGTGGATAAGAACTGAGTAAAAGTGAAGGAATAGCCTAGCCGTTCATAATTAATTATATTTTCGTACTTGTAAATTTAAAAAGGGAAAAGCTCCTTACCGTACCAAACTATTTGCGTTTGTGGATAGAATCTTGTTGAAGATTGTAGACTGTTTTGATTCCTTCTCTGATTTTGATATAATTAAGAGAATTTAAGAATCTATTCAACTTAACTTAATACGTAGCCTATCAATTACTTAAAAGGAAGTCGGAATAATCGAATTAACTAGCGAAAACTAACCTAAAACGTAGCAACACGAGTTTCAGATTCAAATTCATAGCAGACCGATTCCGCTTAATAATAGCTTCAACGGCCAACTTTCAACAGATTTACCGCGCTGTCTTATAACCTAACCTAACCGAAACAAACTTCAAGATTTCAAGTTTTCTACAGGATTTTAATAAGAATAAAATAATTATTAGAGAAAATATAGTTATTTAGAAGATATGTATCAATTTATCATGTGATTTTGACAATAATTTTTGCAGGAAACGCGAAAGAAATACTGTAGTTTATTGGGAACGCTTCACAAAGCAGAACCGCATGCATCCTAACCCTAAACACACTTTTCGGTGTCTGTTGGTGTAATAAATACCGATTTTTGTAAAGAATAATGATGAAAATATGTGATAAAATATAATAACTCACCGGTAATTTGTTTTTGTTGTTGCGATTTTGTTCTTTCAGACGTTGAAACGGCATCTGACGCCGGCACACTTGGAACGGTTGTGTTGTTTGTTGTAGCAGCCATGCCAAGATACTCGAATCTTCTCAACGCATACGACTCATGGACATCTCCGGGCGTTAATCTTTCCCAAACAAACTTCGAATCAGGGCCGTTAACAGGTTCTTCTTTAGCGAAATCAAAACTCCAATTTTCCATGTCGATCCGACGAATTTTGGCCAGCTCACGTTCGGCTAGCGCTCGACTCTCATCGCGATCGACGGGACCAAACAGATTTCGTCGTATCCGATCTATACTGCAGTTGTTATTGTTGCTGGAGTTATTATTGTTGACTAGTCGGCGAAATTCGGAGATTGCCATCGGGTTAAAAACTTGTGCACTCATGATGATCAGAAACTTTCAGTTTTCACAAAAATAATCCAAGTCGTGACAGCGGTAAACTCGTGCGATGAACTCAAAAACAAATTTGAATCCGTGTTCAAATAAACAATTCAGCACACAACACTTTCATCACAGATCCTTGGCACTGATTGCGAACAAATTGATTATCAATAAGTTATCAACAAACACCACAAATTTTCAACTCAAACTGTCGTACATGAGGTTAAAAACTGAAAATGGCTCCTAACCTTCACTGAATGTCGACAGAATGAAGACTGAAGATTTTCGAACTGGCGAGTGACGCTTGGGTAGTTTGTGCCAGCCCCCACCATAGGCCACTCTAACAGCCGTCTCCACCAATCACAGCGCGCTTACGTCACAATCCAGCAAAGTGGGGCAGACGTTTGAATTTTGAATGCTATCTCTTCCAACGGTCGTTTCAACAACTCAACTACTAAACAAATTCAAACAATCAACCCACGCTGCCACGACAAAACAAAGACCTCAAAAATACCAGATAGCACTATCTCTCTTCCATTAAACTACTTACGATTACACATCATCACTAAAACACAATTCCAAAAACAATTTTCAATGCGATATCGTCATCAAACACTTGAATTTCAAGTACTCTAAGCTTATTTATCGAGTAAATAGATGATAAATTAAGAGTTGTTTGTAGGATACACTATGCCGAGTTCAAATTGAAAAAATTATCCCGATTTACTGTTGTTATTTTGACAGAAATCGAACCGATTGCAAGCAAGAAATAAAGCAAGATGTGATTAGAAGATCGCGTGGTTGCTCTGTTCTGTTGCTGTCCGGCCAGAATCTGCATTGTAGTGCTATCTAGCGGAATGTTTGTGAACTAGCCGGTCAAGAAGCGGGGCGTTTAAATGATTTCTCTTGACTTCACCGCTTTACGCTCAAAACCAGAAGTTTATTGAAATAAGTTGCATTATTTAATTCAATCTCGATCATTAAATTACTTTTAATTACTGCTTATTGCTTAATAAAGATCTTACTGATGTTGTAAGCTTCTAAACAAGACAGAAACAACAAACAAGCGTTACTTTTAGTTTTGGGTCCATGAAGATACAAACTTTGATTATTGGATTATTACATGATAATCTAATGTTTTTTTTTAAATACTGGAAATGAACTGTAATCTGTACTCTATTTCTAGAGAAGAGAATCTGTGATATTGGTATCTGATATTAATATAAATACAGAGGGACACAAAAAAACGGAACTTTTGAAGTAACACGTACGTGAATAAAAGAAATGTAATCATCAGCTTTATTGCTGTAAATATGAAGTAGAATAGTTGCCATTTATAGTTGTAACAAGAAAAATGCCAATATTCATGGACAATGTCTTTGTGATGACGACTATTCAAACGTATACATTCCTAGAGGCAAACAGTGAGATTTCCATGTAAGCATGGAATGTCGAAGCACTGTGCTTTACTTTTTCTTGTGGGGCCATTTGAAAAGTAAAGCATAGCCTACGCTTTACGCTCAAAAATAATTATTGAGTTGAAAACGAGGATTCATGAAGAAATCGCTGAAATTCGCATTGCAGTGATTCAACTTGCCGTGCAAAATCTCACTATTCGCTTCCAGGAATCTATACATACGTTTGAATGGTCTTCATCTCAAGGACATTATCTACAAAAATTAGTATTTTTTTTTGTTATAACTATAAATGGCAACTATTCTACTTCACATTTTCAGCAATAAGAGAAATGATTACATTTCCTTTATTCACGTACGTGTTACATGAAAAATTCCCGTTTTTTGTGTCACTCTGTATTATAGCTTTTGATTTTGAAACAATAAGATTGTGTATTGAAATTAAAGCATGATTTTTTTATTGATTTAGGCTCAATTTCTCTCAGATTCCATACATGTACGACTAGCGGGTTCAAGAAGATCCAAATGGAGATTCTAATTGATTATTTACGAATTAATTATTAAAGAATTTTGTTCATGATACAATACAATAAAGCCTACAAGACGTTTCTATTAAAATACCATAAGTATCTTCATTTACTATTGTAGATTCTTTCAATCGTATCATCTTGTGCATCTTCTTTGGCCTATGATGTATCATATTGAAAGAAATGAAAGGTAATTGGACCGTGGACCTATAAAGAATGGAAATCAATAAGTAATACAAGGTAATTAGAATAGAAAGTAATTCTTTTCTAATTGCCTTTGTATGTACTGTATAAAGCATTATCAATTCACAAGTCACATAGAATTCTATTTAACAAGACATTACAAAAAAAACTTTCTGATACCTGAATCTGGATTAGGAGTAATTTAACTCTATTTACATCAAATACATTATCTTTTGTGACAAAATTACAAACAAGAAGTGATAACCAAATCTTGATTAGGAACAATTAACTCTCTTGACACCCGAGATCCAACACATTATATTTTGAGACAAAATTACAAGAGCTAATAACCAAATATGAATCTAGATTGTGAGTGATTTAACTCTCTTAACATCCTATACATTTTTTTGAGACAAGATTAAAAACAAGATGTGATATAATAACGAAAACTTGATTTGGAAATATTAACTCTCCTGTCTTACATATCTTCTGAAACAATCAAGGATAGGCCTACAACACATAATCTTTCGAGACAAAATCACAAACCCCTACATTTTGATTAGGGGAGATTCGCTCTCATCTCTTCAAACATAATTATCTTCTGACCTTATGAGAGAGAACCTTATGACTAACAAAAACTGAGAACCGTACCTAGATAGAGGGAGATTAATATCTGTCATCCACTACATTATAAAGTGAGACAAATATTAGGAACGAAACTGATAACCGAAAACTAAGTGACAGATCAGAAAATCACAAACCAAACCAAGTTTCGACTACTTCTAATGTCACACGTCACAAATCACAGTCACATTTCCCATAAGCAGGCGTCTGTAGTCAGTACAGTCATCCACAAAAATGGTCACAAACCATCAACTGCTGAACCTGAGAGTTGAAAAGTGGACGCTCGATCGTCTCACAAACGTTCGCCGACTTTAATCGGTTCCTTTGATCTTCTTCGTCACTTTTGGTGTTCTTCTTCTTCTTCTTCTTCTTCTTCTTCTTCTTCTTTATTTTCTCCTTGCTTCAAGATAGCCTACTACTTCCCTATGAAGTACAGTAACGGAACTCGGAACTTCTACTTTATCTTTTACCAATTATCTATTTTTACCAATTTATCTATTTACCAATTCATTGAAAACGAGTAAATGTTCCTTTTTTGGAAGAAACAGATTCATCAAGAGTAGGTAGTCTCATCAGTACCACGCCATTGATGTTTTTCTTTTTCTTTAGTGAACTTTTTCTTTTTCTTTTTCTTAGCGAACAGCCTAATTCTTTGTAATAATTCTTTATAATATTAAAACTCTAATTCTTTAAACTCTTAAAACTTTAAACTCTAATTCTTTATAATATCAAGTTTTCGATGACGTTGTTCTTCTCCTTGTTGTTGGTTTGGTTTCGTCTATCTCTTGTACGTAATTAAACAAGTATTAAACAAGTAAACAAGTAAGTAAATCTTGGACTCTTCAACAGTCACAATAATAATTAATCGCCGAAATGTTGAACAGTTTTCATGTAACCTACCAACAGCTGATGTAAAGCATCTATTGTCTCCTCTGATTTCAAAACATCATCTAGCAAAATGACAAAATCAGCTGTTGGAACGCACAAGGAGCAGACGAGACTGCCAAACTTTTGGTCTTTTGGTGTCATTCATAGCTCTATGTTTTCTCCTGAAGTTTCATAGAAACCTACTAATAATTCTCTTGTGATTTATTAGGATCTAATGATTTTCTAATGATTTGATAATTTGTTGTTTCTTTCAACGCCCAAAATGTAATTGATGTGACTGAATGGTTGAAAAATTACTCAGCAGGTAAAAGTCTAGTCCGAATACAGGCGAATAGTTGATCGTTGAAAACAATTCTCGGTGGATTCATAAATATGGCTAGAGTTTTATTTGTGATTTATATTTAACTGTGTATAATTGTACTGAATAAACTTTACAAGAATAATTCTGCATGCTTGTCAGTGGCGGCTCGTGCCCATGAAACATGTGAAGTGCTGTACGATAAAAGATACGGACACTTCACCTCTTTCGTGGGCACGAGCCGCCAGTGATGCTTGTAGCCTAATCATGGATTCTTATGGTAATCAATATCCAAATTCACCCAATAATAATATTTGATTTGAGAAATTCTTATTATTTAATTAATTTGAGTATTATTAAGTGGAGGACAGAATTATTTCTAGTTCAAATTCAATTTTTAAAAATATATTCAAATTCTGCATTAGTCTGCTATAACATTATAATAATTCACAGTAATTACTGAACAGTGTACCTAGTACTGTAGATATAGTAGTTGAAATTAATCTATGCTAGTAGACTAATATAGGTATACTAGTAGGTATACTTAGTCTATGCTAGTACCTGGTTCACTCACATTAAACTTAAATATATATTTTATATCACTTTTTCAATAGATTTCTTCGAATTGAAAGTAAGTTTAATTGAACACAGCCACAATTACAGGATTAGAAAATAAATCCATAAAGAAAGTACCTATATTTTATTTATTTATTTGCTGCACATATATTTGAAGTTTCAATTATACAACTTCACTTATCCTTTATGTATGATAGAACGCAGTGCATAGGAAATGCTACTTGAATTTTTTCTAATAATCTGGCATCCTTTTCTTCTATTTTTTCAACCTTCAATACATTTTTTCACTTTCTTAAACATCTGTTAGCTCAAACACCCGCGCTAAATTGCAAAAAAATCACTCAAGTTTTCTTCCCTTGCAGCTACACCCTTTTTCCCACACTTCACGGTGAATTTCACCTTCCCTGCTTTCAAGATGAAAAGGAAACTATAGTCTGCACAAGCAAGGAAGACATTCTATGAAAATAGGAAAATCACTCCAGCTCTGTCAATATTAGTTCAAAAATTATCAATTAATCTTAAGTTGTAGGAAATATTCTGATCTACAATTTAAGACCAAATTTATAATTTTTGAAACAAAAGTGACGGAGCTACATCTATATTTCCGTCTTGCCAGAATGTCTTCTTTGCTTGAACAGACTATACTGAACCTTGGGTGACGTCACTAATCTTTTTGCAATCGAAAAAAGATTGATCTCTTTTTTGCCAAACGCCCACAATAGAGCCAAACTTCCCTAATATCCTGTGTTCCACTGTGAATTCTGATAGAAAAAATATCCTTTTACAAAAAATCCCACCTAAAATTCAACCCAAATCCACCCTCACACATATGGGGGCTTCCGGACCCATTTTTTCTCTTTTTTGGGGAAGAATCTCTCAACAAAATCCTCTCATTCAATTCAATTGGATCGTTTTCCCTATTGTGTTAATTCATTTTCGTTCACTTTTTTCGTTGATTTATTTTTGTTAACAGATTGCTAGCTACCTGTTTGGGTAGAGGTGCTTCTGTCTGGGATAAATTGAATAATGTGCAAAAACTCTTGATAGTGAGTGGATTTTTTTAGGATTTTTCAGCGGATTTACAGCGTCTCCCAGATTAATATCCTCCTCGCTTTATTTTGTGAGTTTTTCTTTGGTGGTTTTTAAGCGTTAAGGTTTCTAATCTTTCTTACAAGAATCCTTCTCACGCTGTTTCAAGAGGTGTCTCTTTTTGTGAAGTATGCGTTTAGTTTTAGTGCATTTCATTTGAAAAAATGCACTATTGGTCTTGACCGGATAATCGCAAATATATGATGCGATATATTTTTTACACGTTTCCAGAACACGAATCTGATGTCCGTTCAAATTCATATATCTCTATATGTATATTTATATATATATATATATATTTATATATGTGCAGATTCTTGTTAACACGATAACTCCCGAAAGGCTTGTCGGAGAGCGACCAAATTTTGCACAAAAAATCATTAGTGTTAATATCTCGGTCAAGTTCGTTAACCAGCCAAATTGTCCAAGGGTAGGGGGTGAAATTAGGGGATGAACATTTTGAAAAATCACTACAAATCGACCAATCGACTTGATCGTTTTGAGAATTAGTGTGTATAATACCCTTATTATGCCCTACAATTTGAGCCATCAACGAAAAATATCCAATCAAAAATGGCGGAGAAAATGGCGAAAAATATGCCGAAAATTGTTTTTTTCATGGGTTTTTCGAAAACGGCACCTTTGAATTCATACCCTGAATAGCTCATTATAAGTCATATGATTTGAGCCATAATAGAAATGCACTCTTTCCGACCGCCAGCTGCCGGAGCGATTTTTTTTTATTCTTATGAGCTCAATAAGAGGTTACACAACAACACAACAAAGGCACGGTAATCAATTTGTAATGAAGCAGTTCTGTTTATTAAAACTGTTATTTTTCTCTAATCAATCGATAAATAATGTGCTTCTAATAAATTTTTCAGAACTTCCTATTTGTTACCTTTCATTGGGTTTTTATAATAGTCAGATGATCACATGTTTAAAAAATGATAATGCGTGGTAATGGTGAGGGAAGCATTGTTTTATGTTTAATTGTAAAACTGAATGTAATATTGATAATCTATTCATTAATTTATTCGCAATTAAAATACAAACGTGAATACAACAGGCATAATGCCCAGAGCTGTTCCTCAACCAATCTATAATTAAAGTCCAAATAATAATTGAAGATTTCTTCTATCTATAATGATATTTAAAAACAGTATTTGTTCGAATCATACATTGCATACATTGAATCAGGGAAGTGACAATTCAATGGTACAATTATAAAATTACAAATTGAAGATTAGAATGGAATAATCAATAAGAAAATAAAATAATACGATAATACTAAAATATCATTATAGCATTTAATACTCAATTATAAAATAATAAGTTACTTATTCCATAATAAGAATTTAGAAAATTAAACTTCACACTTAGGGCTATTTCAAAAACTGATAGACAAAATAAAAATAAAAATCAAATACCCTTTTAAACTTTAATAACGTCATTTTTTACAAAAAATTGTGAAAATAATATTTTTAAAGTTTAAAAGGGTTTTCGATGTTTATTTTTATTTTATCTATTAAGAATTTAGAGTTTAGAAATTCATATATATTCTAAACATAGATAGAAATGTAAAGAAAAGAAAACTAGAGTAATACATGACAAAACCTTGAAAGAAGAACAACCACAATATCATCTGCACAACTCCACGAGTGTCCAAAAAATGTCACATACCCTTGGCAGAGCACAGAGGTAATAATGTGCATTCGAGCTCCGTCAAATGACTCTACACCACAATGTTAAAATTTGATTGATTTCCGTACAACCCAATAACAACATTTTCAATACCTGAAAAAATACCTGTCTAAGTTCAAAAACAATATTATTCTCCTTACTCCATTAATCAGGACCATCTAGATTCATCTTGGCAGAGTGAATTTAACTCTTGGTATAATGCAGTTGTCACCAATTAAGTTTCATGAAGGTCCGTTTCAAAGTCTAGGCGAGCTTCCACGGTTCATCCAGAGGAAACCAGTAGTGGGGGTGTAACATCCCGGAAATTTTTGAAAAATTGATAGTTTCACTATATTGTTTATTATATTTATATTTAGAATGTAGAATATACTTATAGAATTTTCAAAACTATTTTCGAATAGCTAGTCCTTAGTAATAGTCCTGTCTATACCTCTTTGGCTATTGAAATACCACAATAAATTGAATTAAACCCATGACTAGGCGTAGAATAATTGGATAAAACAATGAACTAATATTAAATTAATAGCTAACTTTTCATTGAGAGTTAAGCTAGATTTCACTCACATTGGAAGAACTACAGTACCTCCTTTCTAATTGCGTTACACTGCTGGTGTTTATTCAGTGTTCTGTTCAGTGCTTGATTTCTAAAAAAAAGAGGTATGGGAGCGGTGGGCTCACCAGGGAGGGGGTCCGGGGCCCTCCCAAATTTTAAAAATCACACTTGAATTGGAGCATTTTTAGCAATTCTGAGCAATTTTTATAGCTGTTTTTCATAAAACTTATAATACAATTTTAAAGAATGAAAGAATGACGCCGCTCAGGAAAAAGGTATTCTTGGGAAAAAAGGTAAGGGAGCGCCGCTCCCATGCGCTCCCCCTGAAATCAAGCCCTGGTTCTGTTTGTTTCTTAATAATTCAATTTCATTAAGACTTTAGAAGGTTTCTTATGGACTTTTTGTTTTAGGATTTATTTTAATTTTTTTTGTTTAGATCGTTATGACATCACGGTCCGCACAAAATAGCTGGCGGTCCGGATCCGGACCGCGGTCCGCCATTTGGTGTCCACTGATAATGTATAGGCTACTCAAGCTGTTATAATTTATCAGTTATACCCTGACGTAACTCATACTGTGACTCATATAACAATAACGTGAAGAGCTCATTGTCAATCTCATAATAATTTTATTAATGCTCTCAAGAATCCAGCCTCACATAGTCGAGAAGCTCTCCTTGGTCCATTATTCAACACATATAAGCACTTTTATACAAGGGACACTTATATTTTACGATCATACATTAATTTATGCTCATGAACATTAAACATATCTCTTAACTTTGATGGAAAGACTCTTCCCTTGAGTATTTATAGAGTATTTTATATAAGTTCCAACTTGAAATACATTGAACCCTCTATCTCATACGTGTTATGCCAAACCGGAAGTTACATCTATTAGAGTATATAACTTCCTGTACAGACTGGTAAAAAATGCCCTTTGCATTCCTCTTATGTGAGTATAGTCTGTCCAAGCAAAGAAGACATTTGGTAACATGGGAAAATTACTCTAGCTCGGTCAATATTGGTTCGAAAATCATAAATTTGGTCTCAAATTGTAGATCAGAATGTTTTCTACAATGTGATACCAAATTAATAATTTTTGAACCAATATTGACCAAACTGGAGGCATTTTCCCATCTTGCCGGAATGTCTTCTTTGCTTGGCAGACTATAAAAATGACCCTTGCATTCCTTTTACGTGAGTAACAGGCCTTTAATAAGGAAGCCCTTTAAACCTGCAACCAGTTAGAAAGGAAATCACTTGCATACCTTTTACGGCGCATGTCTTCTGCCCTTTTAAAAAGGAAATCAAGGCATTTCCGTTGGTTTTAAAAGGATTTTTATGAAAAGCCTTTGTAGAATGCACATTGCTTACAGGATATTTCTTTCAGTTTTTAAAGGAAGTGCAGGTGTAATAAACTGGCGTATGGCGGTTAATTGTCTAGGATTTTAGGAACGTGTGCACTCTATGACAGGTTGAGGTTATGTACCTGATTTTGGAATCTAGTGGCTCATTCATGCTGTCTAATTAAATTAATTTTAGTCAATCACGTTCATGGTATTCATTGATTGACACGTTTATAACTACTCAGAATTGCGATTTGTTTTGAATAGTTGAGTGTTTCGTATACTCTTTGGAATTCAATTTTTTTCTTCAAATTTAGAATTTTTTTTGGAAATGTAGCATAAACGTGCACTCTATGACAGGCTATGTACCTGATTTTCGAATCTACTTGATTCATCCTCTCTAATAGAATCAATTTTTGTCAATCACGGTCCTGGTATTCATTGATTGACACGATTGTAAATAATTAAGTAATTCTTAAGTTGAAATTAAGTAAATCTTGTGAAAATTAAGTAAATAGTTAAGTTAATTAAATAATTAAATTATTCTCTCTGAAATTCAAATTATTTCTTAAAATTAAAAAAAAATAGAATTTTGTTTGATGAGTACAATATATACTTATAGGTACTTTAAAGTTTTCAATTGGATTTTTAATCACTCAAGCACTTATAAGTCTTGAGATCCTTGAAGAAATCCTCCCGATTTCAGTATTTTGTCTCAATGTAAATAAATTAAAAACATTTGAAATATATCAATGTTTACAAAAGAACAATTATGTTTTCTCATCGAAGCAATTATTGAGTGTAAAATTGATATACAGTTACATTGTCCATTATATTAATAATAGTGTCTTGTTCTCTTCACAAATTTCAAAATAATACTTTCATAAAAGTTCTTAAAATAATACTTGAACTTCATTTTGTTCATTCATAATACCAGAAAATACTCAAACTCATTTATTTCCATTATTAACAAGGAAAATATATTTATTTTATTCATAACGTTGGGGCCAAGGGAGGAACATATGGTTGACGACAAAGAAGACATTCCTTTAGAAATTTCAATTTTTTGTATGATCACTGTTTACAGAAAAATTCAAATACAATACGACACCAAAAACGAAATGCTCAAATGTTCTCTGAACTCTACAAGATGTGATTCTTCTCGTTAACTAGTTCGCTACATCACCAGGAGTTAACGTAGGGAAGAAAATTAACAATATTAAGAAGAAGAAAAAGAAGAGGCAGCTAAGTGCAATGCACCCCATTTCATCTCCACACCACTTCCGGTCTCTACATCCTTCCTTCTTCTTCTTCCTCTTTTTTACTTTCATCTTCTTTCTTTCTTCTCACATCCACCTAGCGACCATACGCCGAAAATCAGCACCTGTCCTATAACAGCTGACAATTTTCTTCTTCTTTTCCTCTTCTTATTTCTCCTCTTCTTCTCTTTCTTTCTTTTCTTCACCCCAGTTTCATTCATAAGATCGACTTCCTTCTTCCTTTCTCTTCATTTTACGTGAGCTGCTTTGCACCAGAGAGAAATGTACCATCCTCTTATTTTCCCTACATTTGGTTAGCAATTCCTCTTCTTCTTCTTCTTCTTCTTCTTCTTCTTCTTCTTCTTCTTCTTCTTCTTCTTCAATAGATTTTTCTTCCGGTAGGGATGAACAGTGTTTGTCAGGAGTCATCTTTTGATGTTACCTACCTATTTTATTTGCATACGTGTCGATACTTGGGAGATTTGCTACTGCCATTATAATGGAAATAAATAATTTGATAATAAACAATGAAACCCAACAAATTGTGATACGCTGAAGTTCTATGATATCACATGAAGCTCTAGGTTTCATGTTCATGAAAATCAAGTTATTACTTGAAGAATCACGAATCAAGGATACTAATACGAGAGAGAAGGATACCACTTGTAGTTGTAGAATCACTTACTTGTCGAATCATTCTGGTAGAATTATTGATAAAGATAAATATTGATTTGTGAATAGTGCATAATTTATATTCAGTACTTCTATTTTGGGTACGGTAGCTAACGTTTGATGGCTTGCTCAAGGCAACATTTTCAGTTTCAGCTGGTAGTACAAACAAAAATATGTAACATTTATTGCATTGAATCACAACTCACAACTTAGGCTTACAATTTCCGGTCTTAGTCCAGTCATTTTAGGTTTCGACTATCTGGTTGGCGCAGTGGGCTAGGGCGTCACAACCTTTAGTCCGCTAGCACTGCCGCAGGTCTGGGTTCGAATCCCAATGGCATGGCTGTTTTTCACCTCATTAATCACCTTCTCATTCAACATTTTTAACCTACGCACAAGCTAAAATGCTTATGTGGACATCACCACAAAAAAAATAATCACAATGAATAATGTTCACTTCCGTTGTCATCCTTGACATTATTGTCATCTCGTTTTATTTGACATAGCCTAACTTCTGAATATTATTTTTCTTATTCTAAGCTACCTATTAGATAACAAATTTTCACTATCAAGTAGCATTGATATCCACAAGTACTATACTCCCAAAAGAATGTCTACATTGAGATGGTTGAGGTTGAAAATGGAAATGTGCAAACATTTCAGATAAAATTTTCGGTTCGTTTTTAAACCAACGATCATTCTAGTTCTTGAAAATCTTTGAATGATTGAGCGTACAATCGGAGAGTATTAGATTACTCTACTTAGATTACTACTCCAATAGGCTAACTGTAAGGCACAATCTAGAGTCTAGACCTATCTGTAGAAAGTAGACTTCTAGACAAATTGACAACTAGACTATACTCTATTCACGATCACTTGAGACGGAATAAACAAACGTTTTGAGTGTGTATGCGTGTAATGGAAGGTCTTCTTCTATGCGAAACTTTTGGCCACAGACCAACAGCTGTAGCCAATCACAGCTCAAGACAACAGTCTTGAGACAAGACAAGTCGGATTGTAGCCAATCACAGCTCAAGACAAGAGTCAGCTGTTCGACTGCAGCCAATTTTTCGCATAGAGAAGACCTTCCATTACACGTACACACACGCAAAAGGTTTGTTTATTTCGTCTCAAGTGATCGTGAATGGGCTATAGTTCTTGAAAATCTTTGAATGATTAATCGAAGAGTATTAGATTACTCTAGTTTCTACTCTAATAGGCTAACTGTATGGTATAACCTAGAGTCTAGACCTATCTGTAGAGACTAGACTTCTAGACAAATTGACAACTAGACTAGACTAGACTTCAGTCTAGACTAGCTCATATTTAAACTCTTGTCAGAAAAAAAGGCTCTCAACCCTCCTACCATATGCAGCAAGACGTTTATCCGGTTTTGTCTAATATGAAGAAGAAGGAGATAAAGAAAAATAAATAATAGTGGAGGAGAGACTGCTGATGGTGATGAATAAAGAGAAGAGTAATAAATTGAAGAAGGAAGATGAGTACGAGAAGACGGATGAAGAGGAGAAGGAGGAGGAAAAGGAGGAGGAGGAGGAGTGGGAGAAGAAGGAGGGAAAGGAAGTAGAGAAGAAGAGAGAAGAGAAGAAGGCGAAAGAGAAGTGGGAGAGGAAGAAGGAGAAAGGGAAGAGGAAAGAGAAGTAGGAGGAGAAGAAAGAGAAGAAGGGGAAAGAGAAATAGGAGGAGAAGAAATAGAAAATGAGGGAGGGAAAGGAAGAAGGTTGGTAAGAAGGAGAAGAAGAAGAAGAAGGAGAAGGAACATGACCAGGAACAGGAGAAACAGGAGGAGGAGAAAAAAGAGAAGGAGAAGAAGAAGAAGAAGGAGAAGGAGAAGGAGAAGTAGAAGAAGAAGAAGAAGGAGGAGATGAAAGAGCTGGAGAAGGGTGAAAAGGAGGAGGAGAAGGGGAGAGGAGGAGAAGAAGTTGAAAAATGCGGAGAAAGAGAAGACGAAGGAGGAGAAGTAGAGTGATGAAAAGATAAAAAGAAGTAGAAAAAGACGATGAAGAAGAGGAAAAAGAAAAAGAAGAAGAAGTGGAACAAGATAAATTGAAGAGCGTTCTGACAAAGTCAAATCAGACTTCCGGGTTCCTAGAGAGATTCAAGAAGGAAGAGGATGTCATCCTAGAAAGGGGGGAGGGGTGAGCTCCTCATTTGAGGGTGACTTTGGGGTATAGTCTGTCCAAGTAAAGAAGACATTCTGGCGAGATTGAAGAATGACTCCAGATAGGTCAATATTGGTTCAACAATCATAAATTTGTTCTCAAATTGTAGATCAGAATGTTTTCTACAATTTGAGACCGAATTCATAATTTGTTAACCAATATTGGCTAAACTGGAGTAATTTTCCCATCTTGCCAGAATGTCTTCTTTGCTTGTACAGACTATAAGAAACCCTCCTAGTGATGAGGTTAGTGAGGTACAACACGTGTCTAAACCATATGTGTCACACAAGCTTTCTTCCGTTTAGAAACAGAAAAAAAGTTCTTGAAAAAGTTCACTTATGATCTCCCCATGCATTGGCTAATTGAAGCATAGCATGGTAGCATATGGTTGTATTCCTGTGGTGGTTATGGTTAATGCAGTGGCACTGATTTCATGGTTAGGTGGCCGGATGTAGGAAATGAACAAATAAATGTACTCTACTGAACTAGGGAGTACTAGAGAGTAGGGAGTACTAGGGAGTACCTCTACAAAGTACTGTACAAGCGGAGAATACATTCTGGTAAGATGGGAGAATTACTCCCGCTCGTTCAATATTGGTTTACAAATTATGAATTTGATCTCAACTTGTAGATCAGAATGTTTCCCATGATTTGTGACCAAATTTACTATTTTTGAACCAATATTATAGTCGGCGCAATCTAAGTTGACGAAAACCCCCTCCACCCGAGAAATAGCTACGTTGTCATTTTGCGTGAAATTGAAACTTCTTCTAACGCAAACACATTCAACTGAATGTTGAAAGTGACAGTCGGAAAAATCACGCGGTGTTGTAAAACTCACTATTTTTATGATAAACCAGCTGTTCGCAGCTCAAATATCCAAGTCGATTAGCTTCAATAACTCCAATCTTCAACATACATGCATTCATGCATATACCGCTCTCCTTACTTTGAAACTCTCGAGAGGCCAAATTACGATTTTCCAACTATTTTCGACATTTGAAAAAATAATTTCAATTGTTTTTGAACAACTTTCTCGCTTTCACCACCCACTTATCTTCTCAAACAAAAAAGTTTCTAGATCATCGAAAATTTCATGTTTTCTGATGGACTTGACTCGACATTGACAAACATATTCATTAATTGAAACATAATTATTGGTCGGATATAGAAAATTCAGAACCCATTAGAAAGCTCGAGTTCTCCTTATCATTTTGATATAAAAAACTTTATTTTTACTACAACCCATGATTGTTAGAGAAGTGATATACAAAAAAAAGTAATATTTTCGCGATTTTTCATTTTTTTTTTTAAATCAAATTTCCTTTGAATCCTTCTACCCAGGAACTTTTTTAATACTACTGGCATGTCAAGGATAAAATTCTGCGTCTTGATATGGGGTTCAATCGCGAATTTCAAGATGTTCCAATTTTACACAATCTGGCAACGTAGCTATTTCTCGGGTGGAGGGGGTTTTCGTCAACTTAGATTGCGCCGACTATAATCGAGCTGGAGTTCTCTTCCTGCCAGAATGACTTCTTTACTTGTACAGACTATACCAGGGGAAGATGTGATTTCTTGAAATCATAACATTCATAAAACCTATATTTAGCTTCAAACATTTATTTTGATACATAGTAGGTGAAAAATTAATTATCACAGCAATGTTCAACCAATACTAAAGCAAGAAACAAGGGTTTTTCGCTTAAAAGTTTTCTTTTTCAGTTTTTGAAAATAGTCCAAATCTAGGTAATTTTGTGTTCTAATGTTCTATTATGGCCAAAAATTGTTCATATTTTTCAAGTTTATAGCTATTAATTACAGAGGATTTATTTAATTTATTTCTTGTGTCAACATTTGAAAAACAAAATTGATTGGAAATTATTTTGGGACCAAAGTTTCTGTGTTAAAGTGCAAGACTTGAACTATTATTTTGGAGCATATTCTATTTTAAATATAAGGGAAGAAATAGGAAGTACTTGAGCCTGGTTTTTCTCCCCTGGATCATTATGAAATGATAATGTGAACATGATAATTGATAATTTTGAATTCAACACAGTATAATGAAGTCCGCACCGTCGGATTTGTTTATTCTTATTGTTTCTAATTGCATTATAATTCCCAATCACAATACTCTTGTAATCTTGTATTATCTTCAATATTTACAATAATATTGATCCATTGTAAACGCAACTCTGTAATGATAACAAAACTACTACTATGTACTAAGCCTATCTACTTCCCACCTGTTGACTTGCGCCAAGATTTATTAATGGAAAGAATTCCAACAAGGACACAACGAACCTTCATTGATAAACCGTATCCAACATTCAACCTTGGAACCTCCTATCAGTTCGCATTGTTCTTTGTAGTAAAACCGAAAGAAAGAAATTTAGCACAGTTTCGCATTCAACTGATCGCTTTCAAGTGTACCGCCGGCTTGAAATCTTGAATGGATAGGTTTTCATTCAGTTTGCAAACTAAAATAGTACTTCACATCAATGAAAAACCCTAGAGACCGCTATTCTTACACAGGCGGCTTGTGCCCACGAAACAGATGAAGTGCTGTACAGTAGAAGATACGGACACTTCACCTATACTAAAAAAACTGCGTTTTCAAAACTAAATTAATACGCTATTAACTAACTGCATCTTTGATAAATAGAATTTCTGATTTTTCCATTTCATTATTCGTTTTGCTCTCCAAGTTCTTCATTCATATTCATAAAAATAATAATATCTCAGGATTTGAAGATTTAGAGGTTTCAAAGGATTAACAGGATTAAGGTTCTTATGTACTGAACAATCCCTCTGATAGATCCCTCGTTTGAAACTGAACGTCCAATAAAAGTTGAAATTTTCTTTTTTCTAGATAGATTATTTCTACACGTGTCGTTTTCTAAAGTGTGTCTATCCTGTAACTGAAAAAACATTGAAAAAGGTCAAGGGCGTTTGAACCAATCATAGGCTTCGATACAAGAGTGGTCTTTAAAGAAAATAGCCTCTCTCATTATAATCCCATTTCTTACCCATAATACTCTCACGTATCCTCAATCCATACTATTCTACGTAGGCCTAATATGTATTCCTTGATATTTCCTCATCGTTCTTCTTCTTCTTCTTCTTCTTCTTCTTCTTCTTCTTCTTCTTCTTCTTCTTCTTCTTCTTCTTCTTCTTCTTATTCTTCTTCTTCTTCTTCTTCTTCTTCTTCTTCTTTTTCTTCTTCTTCTCTTCTTCTTCTCTTCTTCTTACTTCCATCATCATCATCTTTTCTTCTCCTCCTACTCCTCCTCCTACTCCTCCTCCTTCTCCTCCTCCTTCTCCTCCTCCTTCTCCTCCCCCTCTTCCTCCTTCTCCTCATCCTCCTCCTCCACGTCCTCCTCCTCCATCATAGTCTGAATAATTTTTTTATCATGATCAACTTAATTCCCAACATGATAAAATATCTCTGAAAGAATATTGTCCTGGCACAAAAAATAAAAAAATAAATAAAAATAGAAAGAAGATTACATTCCAAGATGAATAATCCTTTGTTTGTTATATTATTTTATCATCAAATTCAAATTTAGAACAAGTTCTCAAATTTTCCAAAAACTTCGGTCAACGGATTTCTCTTTCTCTTTTTTCAATAATGCCATACATGGGGTCAAAGTCTTGCCCCCGAGACCCCCCTAACCCCTCAATCAGAAAACGTGAACTATGTAATTATAGTGACTGGTCACTCCTTACCAAGGAAACACTAAGCACGCATCTTCCCAAAAGCTCAATACCTGTACGTGGGTACGCACTCTCTCTTACGTGCGTACGTAGTTATTACGTGTACGCACAAAGAGAAAAAAAGGAAAATTAAAAAAACAAAACAGCTAAGCAGAGGGAAAGATATAAAGATTGAGAAAGAGAGAAGTGAGATGAAGTCGGAGAGAAGACAATATTTCAATGTTAGTTAGATAGTTTGAGATTAATGAAGAGAGGAGTCAAAAGACGGTGAGTGATTCAGATTCAGATTCAGATTTAGATTCAGGTTCGGGTTCAGATTAGGATTAAGATTCAATCACTTCATTCATTTAGATCACATTTACATAATACAGTATATTGTTTTAAATCCTGTGCAATGAGAATAAAAAATGACACTAATTACACAGTTCGCTTGAGGTAACTTTGTATAGACTATGGAAACTTGTAGAATGACTTAGATATGAGATTCAATAAGCTAACGGTATTATAAATTTGTGCAGTATCTACATGAAATTGCGAAGTTTATTCATATTTTTATTTATTTATAATCGTATTTATTTCAGCCATTGCCCAAAACTTCTTAAATTCCTAAATTTAGTTGAATTGAAATATAGTTCATATTTTCAGGTTATGTTTAATTTTCATTTTCAGCCGAAGGTTTCCACTACAAGAAAGATAAACCAGAATTAATTTATAATAAATTTTTAGTTCAGAAGGGTTTATTTAAAGCTAAATACACAAAACAGTTTTGAAGTTTAGGTATATAAATGTCCATATAAATGTAATGTTCTTGGAGAGATGTTCACATCCCTCCCATTAACACTCGACCATAGGCGAATATTTTTCAGTTCTTTTCGACTACTAAGAGCTATTGAATTGAAAATTTAATACTATGAAATTATGTTTTGTTTGTTTGTTTGTCAATGGCTCAACAGCCCAAGAAGGGCCTAGGCCTACCAGCTGGTTGCCAGTTTCATATTACTATACTGCTATACAGTCCACTATAAAGTCCGTCCAAGCAAAGAATACATATGAAATTATGTAAATGTAATAATTATTCGTACAATGTGTGGGAATGGTAGGAAAAGTTGTCAATCAAATTATATAAAAAAATATTGGAAATTTAAATATGAATATAAGAGAGAGACAAAGAAAGAAGAAGAGAGAAAGAGAGAGATTGTTTAAAAGAGTGAGCGAGTTTTCTTCTCCACTAACCTCTGTAATTTTGTGTAGAAAACTAACCATGACGCTGGAGTTCAAAGTCACGATCACGAAGATTTCGTTCGTGTTTAGGAGGTCACACACGTGATACATGGCTCCCATTATGTACACGAAATTCCCGAATAATCATAGGGTGCTGCCCTGGACCTTGAAAGGGTGCACTTAGTGTGTCATATATTGGAGACAGCACCCTTCATTAGAAAAGAAAGAAGTATTGCTCTATCAGATCGAGTTGTAGGGGATGAAAATGAAAGTCTACAAAACATTCGATGAATAGTATAAATATTTATGTATGACTTTTAATGGCAGGGAGACCCTCACGAAGGTCTTGAGTGGATTCCACCTTGCTAATATGTAATTGATTAAAAATACTAGTCACCCATCTACCTACTCATCTTACGATGGAGAGTTTTTTTTATTATTTCGTATAAACAAACAGTACATTATTACAAAAAATAACAAAATTATTACACACCAAATAAATAAGTTCTCATGGCTCTCAATATCACAAATTGAAAAATACAAACAAATCTTTCTCATTTTAAGTTTCCCTTACATGCAAGCATAATTTAAACGAAAAAGTCATCTGTTAGATTCAACAATTGCTCAAAAACTGTTATTAAAAAAATTAGAAATGGGTATTTTTTTAATAAAACGCTAAAAAAAGTCGTTAAATTCAACCTTACATTGAATATTGGGAATTGATGGAATCGAGTTCAAAAGTGTAGCCTACACCCCGAGTTCCATAATCTTTTTTTTTTTGACGAAATAGAGAAAAATATGAAACTGAAAATAAAATTGATTGCTTATGAAAATATACGATGGTGGAGGATTCATTTCCACCAAAAATTAGATTCTATGAACTCCGATGTTCATGTATCATTGAAAAGTAATAAGATTGATAAATAATATACTTTTACTACAGTGGTATAGTATGTTCCGGAAAGAAGACCCTCTGGCAAGATGGGAAAATGGCTCCAGCTTGGTCAATATTTGTTAAAAAATTATAAATGTGGTCTTAATAGTAGATCAAGTTGCTTCTTACAATTTGACATAAGATTGATAATTTTTGAACCAATATTGACCGAGCTTGAGTCATTTTCCCATTTTGCCAGAGGTCTTCTTTGTTTGGACAAACTTTTTTACTGATATGACAACTTCACTGACACTGATATAGCCTATAATAGCGAGATACAATGTTGCAGCTTCAAAATCCCAACTTGTAATTTGCCAATTTCAAAAATAAACAACCGATTCCTTTGCATAGGAATAATTTTGTTCACATAACAAATGAGACTATTTGCATTCAAATTGCATGCCCGTGAGGAAATTAGAATAAAATCTAATTTCAACATCCGGTCGAATCTGGGTTCGAACCGACACAAAATAGAATTCACAACAGAGAAAACTCATTCATATGTTATAGTCAGTTCAAGCAAAGAAGACATTCTGGCATGATGGGAAAATGACTCCAACTCGGTCAATATCCGTTCAAATATTATAAAGTTAGTCTCAAATTGTAGGAAACATTCTGATCTACAACTTGAAACAAAATTTGTAATTTTAGAATCAATTTTGAACGAGCTGGAGTCATTTCTCCATCTTGCCAGAATGTCTTCTTTGCTTGAACAGACTATACAATAATCTGCCTCCTATGGCGAGCCTAATTTAGCCACCTGTGATTTGTTGTATAGGGGGAAGAGTGCTAGGGGAGGGTGTCATTGTGTTCACTTGTTCCATTTGACAAATTTCATTGCTTTGTTAAAAGATCGCGCGCGCTCCATTGGCGAAACTAGATGGATGAAGAAGAAGGAAGAAGAAGAAGAAGAAGAAGAAGAAGAAGAAGAAGAAGAAGAAGAAGAAGAAGAAAGAAGAAAGAAGAAGAAGAAGAAGAAGAAGAAGAAGAAGAAGAAGAAAAAGCGCTGTAAGGAAAAAAAGAAGAGGAGGTAGAATGGAATAAGTCAAGGAGAGATGTATATGAAAGGGGAATAAGTAGAAAATGAAAAAGAAGGTGGAGGAAGAGGAGGAGAAGAAGGAGGAGGATAGAGAAAAAGGAAGAAGGAGGAGATGGAATAAATAGAGCAAAGAAGAAGATGGAATGGAGAGAATGGATGGCTGAAGAGAATTCATGGGAAACGGTAATTGATGTAAGACAGGAATATATTGGGAGAAGAAGGAGAATATGAAGAGGAAATGGAGATGTGTAGAATTAGTGAGGAAAGAAGAGATTGAAGAAGAAGTCGTGTATCAAAAGGCAAAAACAAATAAAATTAATACATGAACTTTAAGATTTTTTTCGTTTGTTGTAATGGAAATGATTGTAACAAGTTAAATATTTTTGTGCTTTATAATTTTTGAAATTTTATTTTAAATTAAATTTTATTGCATATATGGCATACGCTAATAATAATAATTGGAGTAATCTTGAAATACTCAATTGTTATTCCCTAGAAACAATCAACTTAAGTGTAAGAGAGGACCTGCGAGTCCTAACTTCGCCTGTTGTGAAAGACAAAAATAAATAAACTTTATAAATGGAAATACTAGAAAATGATTCAAAATTGAATATATTTGAATGACGGGGATAAACTAAAGATGTAGTAGAGAGATAGAAGAGAGGAGATATTGAAGATGATGATAAACCAGGAGTGGAAAAGGAAGAAGAAGAAGAAGAAGAAGAAGAAGAAGAAGAAGAAGAAGAAGAAGAAGAAGAAGAAGAAGAAGAAGAAGAAGAAGAAGAAGAAGAGAAGGAAGAGTGAACCAAACAATGTAACACCTGAACCACTACCCTACTACACACCTGGGCCGCTAAATAACGAAAAATGCAACAAAATTTCAATTTCAAAAGGTATTAGGAAAAAGACCCCAAGCCCAACGCATCACTGGTCAGCCACCAAAACATCAATGACAGACTTTGAATTGGCCGAAATTTGGGTTTCTGCGCATGCGTATAGGCAGTGAAGAGGAAGTTACCTTTCTATTCACTGGTGTAATCTGTCCAAGCAAAGAAGACATTCTGGCAAGATGGGAAAATGACTCCAGATTTTTCAATATTGGTTCAAAAATAATAAATTTTGTCTCAAATTGAAGAAATAATTCTGATCTACAATTTAAGACATTATTTATAATTTTTGAACCAATATTGATCGAGCTGGAGTCATTTCCCATCTTGTTAGAATGTCTTCTTTGCTTGGACAGACTGGAGAACAGGATGTCAAAAGAGATGCTTTGGCGACAATGAAACGTAACTTTAAAGTCTGAAGGGCATAGCTGATGAAGAAGGGATTAAGGGGTGATATATGCGACACGACCGGATGTGTCATGACACACAAGTGTCAAGACACTACTTTGTATCATGTCAATCTTGTGTTAAGACACTATTTTGTATCATGTCACTTTTCCGTATCATGACTGTTTCTATAATTGATTTTCTGAAGTTTTCAGTTCTGTCACTTTTGTGTCCAGCTCTTGTATAATTTATTTACGAAATTACTATACAATGAGATTGAAACACAGACAATGTCTTACCAATTTATATTAGTTGGTATGAAAATTAAAGGTAACGTTCACACTCTTAATTTATATTACACTTACACACAAATTTAGATTTTTCAGAGTGAAAAACTATGAAATATAACGTCAAAATAGATATTTTTGTAATTGGTATCCTGATTACCTCTCATTTCTATTCAAGTTAATTTTGGGTCATAACACTATTTTACATCAAATTATTTACCCTAATATTTCAACTTTCAATATTCAAATCAATGTTGACTAATTTGTTTTAATGATTGATTTTTTTCCTTTCTCATGGAGCATTCGTTTCAAAGCTATTTTGTATTTTGACAGTTTTCTGAATCATGTTATTGTTCAATTTGCTTCAGTGTTTCATTGATTTGTTTCTAATTCTACAGTTTTCATTGATTGCTATCATTATTATTATTAAGCTTGAATGATATTCTTTATTTAATATGATTATTTCAACGATTTATTTCTCTATTCAGTCTAAGATTTGGGGAAATTATTTGAGAAGTGTATCTACTAATTGGAGTAAAACCAACCGCACACAAGACTGGTAAAAATGTACAATGTACAATACGCTCTGCTATTGATGTCAAAATATTACTCAGCATATTTTACAGGATCTCTAAAATATTATTAAGCTCTTCATAAGGTAGTAGGAAAAATATCACGAATTTCTCATGAAAATGTATGGAAATCATTCCTGAAAAATAAGACAGAGAGGCTGATTAAAAAACAAAAATGATACACATAATAATTTTAAAACATTTTTTATCCAGAGTGGAAACGCTTGGTATTTAAAGGACTTCACACGGTATTTAGCTCAGCCGTACTTGAACCCCGTTCAGGCTATGAGTCACCATCAGGAATTTCTAAGTGAACATTACTGCATCCCCCTGAAGAATGTAGACTGTCTGAGATGGAATGAAGAGTGTAGACTCCAATGCAGGCGTCGTGAGAATCTCTTGAGATTCTCCTTCTTTTTCTTCTTCTTCTCCTTCTTCTTCTTCTCCTTTACTCCTCCTCCATCTTCTTATCCTCCTCATCTTTCATTTCTTCATCTCCTCTCTTCAAATTTCTTACTTTCTTCTCTTGTTACCCTCTTGCTTCTCTAGTTTGAAATGAAAAAAGAAACAATCTCCTTCATGTTTTTCTCCATTTTTTCAATATCTTTTCTCCTTCTTCTTCTTCTTCTTCTTCTTCTTCTTCTTCTTCTTCTTCTTCTTCTTCTTCTTCTTCTTCTTCTTCTTCTTCTTCTTCTTCTTCTTCTTCTTCTTCTTCTTCTGTTAATCTGTCTCTCATCTACTATCCACAATAGTTATTACTTTCTTAACTAGAAACTACGCCGATATAGTTATTTTGATTTAAATTTCTAAAATAAATGATCTAATCTATACCTATTTCTCCTTGCGTTCATGTGTACCTATTTTTGTTCAAAATTATATAGTCTTCAGTGCGTGGAATTCATAGACATATTCTTACTGTAATCTATATTTATACATGTATAAAAGTTTTCCTTCTGTATATTATTTTATTCCTGTATTGAGTTATACTATTAACTAACCACTGAATAAAAAAACTATGAGTAGTAGGCCTAACGTCTTTTTATTGTACCTAACAACTTTGTATCTAGGTGAGGAGTATCATTCTTTGAAATTATTGTATGTATATATTTCAAGTGCTGTAACATATTTTTTGAGAATACACATTTTCATTTCATTTCATTGATTTATTCATTAATCTATTGGCAAAAACATATTGGTTAGAAAGAACAGGCATAGCCCTTGGTATTTCCAACACAATTTTCTTTTGAATATAGTCCAAAATTTATACTTACTATACAGTATATTCCAATTTCAATCTAGAGACTGAGCTGGAATGTTCTGTTGTTATCTACATGAATGAAGAAATCTAATCTAATCTAATCTAATCCTCTTACTAAATCCCCCGCCTTGCACCCTTCCTCTATATCTTCTCATTCTTCTTCCCCCTCCATGTTTTCTACTCCCACTTTCTCCTCTTCAACATTTTTCAATACTCCTCTTCAACATTCATTCATCATGAGAAAGACCTCAGGCCTTTCACAATAATTAAGTTTAAGATGTCTATTCCTATACTGTTGTGTGGGTGGTTATGTGGGAGTCTTCTGTCCACTTTCAGAAAAAATAAACAAATTAGAAGAAAACAAAAAAATCCATTCAACCAACGACAGGGTGAAAATTCCCATCCGTCTTAAGAGGGTAAAGGGGTTAGAGTTTATGAATATATCAAGAATGACTCAAAATGCCTCAGGCTTAGGTGAAGGAATATTTAAAGGGCCACACTAGCGACCACATAATATAAACATTCACATTATCTGTATTTTTTGTATAAAGGCCTAGTGTGGAGGATAACATTTGTATTATGAGGTTGCTGGACACACTACAAACAATCTTGTCAGTAAAACTTGTGGTTCTGTAATTTATTCAGATTTTTTCTCCCTTATTTCATTCTCTTACTCCTCTTTGTGCTTGATTCACAAATTATTTTGCTTCGTTTGAGGCTGCAAGCGTCGGACCTTTATTATGTTTTGCTCTTCTTCAACCTGAAACTAATAGAAAATTTCATTCATCCACCACATGGGGTCGAGAATAATATTGTTATTGGAAGCAACAATCAATTAAGTTAATCACTGGAAAAACTCCCCAATATTAGTACAAAAATCAACTAACTAAACTTAAATTCACTAAACCAACATACTAAACTAAGAGTTCAATTACTCTTCGAAAGGGGTAAAAAGAGTTTTTGTTGGTACTTTAACTCCATTCTGAGTCCGATGTTACTCGTTCGTAACATAACTCAATACTATTCTAATGTAATCTCTTATTCTCTAACAATATTATGTTTACATCTTCCTCAACCTAAAATCACTAGAAACTTCCATTCTTTATCAGTCTTTGCATGGAGTTGAGAATACCCATTTTACTTTTAGAAATGAACAAGAAACATGACATGAAAAAGGAACAACATATTAATTATTTATTTTAACTTAATAACTACCAAGAATTTCACTCCAATGACTTAGTTTACCTGATAATTGAATCACTTGATAATAATTGACAAATAGTTCACTTGAATGTATCAGAGAAACAACAGATTAATCACTAATATTTTGACTTAATTTTTCTATCAATAATTCCACCCCAATTAGTTTACCCGATAATGTAATATTAATGTTAAATTGACTTATAGTTCACTCTGGATATTGTAGAATTTTAATAATATAAAAATCAAGTACTATTATCAATTTCATCAATTGGGCTTGGCACGAAGTCCACCGTTTTTCCAATTGTAACTGCAATTCTTTGCAATTTTCTGCACTATCTTTTTCAAAAAGTCGGTTCTTCTCAAGTTACAGAACAGAATGAATCAATGAATGAAATAGTGACGGCACGGTCAAAGATAACCCCGAATAAAGAACTTCCTTTCTCTTTGAGCACTGTCACTGCTCTCCAATTTCACGCCTTGTTTCCTTTATCACCTCTTCTCTTCCTCTTCTCCTCTTTCGGCATTTTCTTCAATAATAGAACGATCACACGGCGTAACCGAAATCTTGAAACCTTCTTTGATAGTAGTGCAGACAATTTAAAACTTGAATGCCACTGTCATTGGGAGATGTAATTTGAATGGAGAATTTCACCTCCAAATTCGTTCAATGATTCCTCCAATTGAATTCTTTGCGAAGACTTTTTTTGTATTGGTTGAAGAGTGAACTTTTCGAGAATAGCTGACAGTTGGGCGGTTTCGTCTGCCTCTTATACGTGATGTTACCTATTAACAGCTGATGTGAAGCATCTATTATCTTTTTGAGTACTTTTGGAAACGTGAGATTGTGGTAGTTATCTACCGCAATAATATAGTAATATTAGATGATAAGACAAGATATTTTAAAATCACGATTTATTAGAAAATCAAGAGACCGGACCGGTTTACTAAAAATTGATAATGGGGTAGCAACCGAAACCTTTATCTCAATTTCCTTATGAATCTGTAGTTTGACAATATCTTGTGTTTTAATTTCAGGTCTATCATCTCTTTTGATTTCAAAAACTTAATCTAGGCATACATAAATGACAACTCTCATTGTCAACATTAGCTGTTGGAACGCACAAGGAACAAATGAAACCGCCTAACTTTTCGATATCAGTTATACTTAGAATGTTTGTACATGATCCGTTTCTATACAACAATTTAAAATTTTTTTGATTAGTTATACTGTACCACATTCTATGAAACATAAAATAAGGGGGTCTTAGACGAGACGTACGTGTACACGTTGCTTTTACGTCGTTTTACTAGTCACTTGTATAGTTGGGCCAAAATTTCTTGGCACCTGACAGCTGAGTGTTTTAAAAAAACATTGACTGCTGCTCTAATACGCTGATTTATGTGACATTAGTTGCCTAATGTCAAACGGTTCCCGCACTATGCCCCTCGTCTGGGTCAGCTGGTTCTGGCTGATGACAAGAAATTTTGGCCCAACTGTACAAGTGACTGTACTCTATCTATAGGAGTGAGAAGTGAGTCTCGTCCAATCACAGACCTTCCTTGTAGAAGGAATTCCCATTTTGTTTGAAGACAGCCATTTTATTGGCCTCCCCCTATCCACAGTCTTTTAGAGTAAGGGGAATTGCTGTTTACTGTATTTGTAATGATTTTCAATAATATTTTACATCCTGAGGAAATATTCGTAAATGAATTAAATTTGGAAAGTATCACAGTTATTTAAAAGATAAAATATTGGAAACTCTAATCAATTTTATTGGTCTTCCCCTCTTCACAGAAGTGTAGTATTTTAGGTAGATTCCGGTTTACTCTATTTGTAAAGATTATGGAACATAAGGAAATAAATTAATTTAGATTTTAAACGTGTCAAAGTTCTTTAAAAAATGAAATATTGGAAATTAATCTTGTCCAAAACCCATTTGATACTGAGAACTACTGATCAAAGACGATCTTTCAGTTGTGGGATTTAATTCAGTCTGTATCACCATAGAGTAGGATTTGGAGAGGGAAAAACAGTTTTTAAAATTCTACAGTTAGAAAAATAGAATAATAATGATCAATAATTATTGTGAAGTGTTCCAGTTTTATTAGTTAATATAATTTTTTGAATTAAAAAAATCTGTTATTTTGAAGGACTGAATGGTTTGATATAATCATATGAAAACCAGTTGAATCATTATAAATGTTTATAAGTTGTTGATTAATCTAGTTTGTGATTAAAGAATGTTTATAGCATACATAACAGTCTGATTCTATTTTAAATATTTTATATTTAAAACAACCTACATGGTTTTTATCTAGTGAAAATTAGGTTGTATGCTGGCAAAGTGGAACAACCCTTGGGTCCCACCGGCCACCACTACTAAAAGCCATTCGCTAAATCTATATCTATATAAGCGAAATGGCACTGACTGACTGACTGATTCATTCATTCATTCATCACCAGAACTAAAAATCCACAGAACCGAATGCGTTCAAATTTGGCAGGCATGTTCAGTTGGACGTTTAGACGCGCGCTAAGAAAGGATTTTAAAAACATTTCAAGGATACGCCAAATATTTTAGTTTTTCCAGAGTTTTTCGGTGTTTTCCTCATTTTTCAAGAACCAATCGGTAGAAAATGTTGATATTTGGTGGGCAGGTTCAGATAAGGTCTAGAAATGTTGTGTTTAAATATTTTTGCAATCCGTTCAAGATTACGCCAGTAATCAGGTTTTCAAAATTGTAGATGTGTTTCGGGTTGCATATCTTTCGCATTGATTCGACCAATCCTAACTGTAAATTGAATGGTTCAGCGAGATTATAGATGAATTAATTTGGAAGATATTGAATCAAGTTTCAAACTATGTACGATATACTTCCCAAGGTTACGCTTAATATTAGCGTTTTACTATTTTTTTTTTAATTTTCGGTGTCTTTCTTAGATTTTTCTAGAACAAATTGGCAGAAAATGTTGAAATTAGGTAAACAGGTCCAGATTAGGTATAAAAATGCTGTGCTCAATAAATTTCAAATCCCTACTGAACGGAATTTGCAGGTGAGCGAAGCGAGCCTGTTTGTCTCAGCTGACAGCACTGACAGAGGTTTTGCAGGCGAGCGAAGCGAGCCTGTTTGACTCACTTACACTGCCTATACTGTCGGGGGTCCAGGGGGCGGAGCCCCCTGGCTAGGTGGAGATGGCGAGCGAAGCGAGCCTGCCGGCTAGTAAATAAATAAATAATTATTATTATACAATAATATTGAAAGACTCAAATTTTTATGAACAGCTGACATTTTCTATAAGTATAGGAAATGTAGTAAAGTGTAGTAGACTTGAGGGTCCCTCAAATTTGAGTGTGCTTGGAAAAACCGGGCATCAGTCATTATAGAAATTCTATCTTCAATATCCCAAAAAGTTTTCTCAGGAACAGGAGGAATTCCTATGGTTTTTATAGTCGAAACAACCATTTAAACCCTCTAATTAATCGATTATAATGTGGTATAAGGAACAGGTAACAAATTACCCATTCATTCATAGTGTTCAGTTCAGGCTTATCAGATGATGCATATAGTCGGTAATTGATTACTACGATGAAACCCTATATCCTAGGCGATCCTTTGGTACATTACTCCGGAAACAAAACAAAAGTATGGGAAGCGGACGAAAAAAAACAGAAAATGAGTGAAAAGAGTAGAGAGTAAGTAAAATAAAAGAATACAAAAAAGAAAAAAGAGTTAGTAAAATAGAAAGTGATCACGACAGGGAAATTATCAAGGTTTAATAGCACAGGGAAAGGTTTACAAATCGTGGGTGGTTCCGGAATAGATAAAAATATAAAGAAGAACGTGGAAGGGAGGTGGTGGAGGAGGGGGTGGGGGGAGGAGAAGGAGGAGCGAAGAAGAGGAGAAAGAGAAAGATGTAACCATTAAAAAATCCTGAAACCCCCAATCTCGAACCGAGTACTTCGAGACAATATGTCACGATGCACGCATAGTTTTGGTCCAGTGAACGTGAAACGTATATGAACCGTGAAAAATGCGTTTTTAAAAGGCATCCAAGATGAGTCTTCTGGATTCTTCTTCTTTTTTCCTTTCCTTCTTATTTTTTCTCAGACGCTGATCTACAATAGGGGAATTTCTCCCTCCCCCCCCCCAAAAAAATTTGAGTTCATCTTATACTAGGTAGAATGAAATTTAGAAGAGTTGTTAATTCATCTTACTAAGATAAGGTTTGATAATTCTGAGCTCTGATAAAATTTATCATATTATAAATTAATTATATATAAAATATAATATTTAATATAGTAGCTTATTAAGTACTTTTCTTGAAAAAATTATTCAATCCACCATCGTTGATATAGAGGGCATTGTTTATGACGTTGAAAGTATGAAAGTTATTTTAATAGTGAATATCATTAAAATATATCTTTTGGCAGTTTGGCACTAATAATAATTTACTCAATGGAAGTTATTTTACATTTTGTATGAGAAATATAAGAAAAACTTCAATATTGAAGTGATGCGAAAGGAATCCTTTGTGATTTGGAACAAATGGAACAAATCAGAGCCTATCAGAGCTTATAAATAGCCTGTTTTACAAAAACGTCTATACATCAGAACACTGAACTCTGTATCTTATTTCTCTAAAACACACTGGCGGCTCGTGACAACGAAACAGGTGAAGTGCCCGTATTACTGTACAGCACTTCACCTGTTTCATGGGGACGAGCCACCATTGCTGAAACAGAATAAGAAATTTAATGTTGTCCTTGAGGTTTGATGTAAAAATAATGTCTTTAATAACATTTTTATCAAGATTTCGACTTGAGTAGACCATGAGTAATATTGTCCCCCTCCAATTTTCCCCATCTGTACAAGTAACTTTCCAAAGTTCCTCCCCACGAAAATCATTTTTGAATCCGCCCCTTCTTCTTCTTCTTCTTTTTCTCCTCCTCCTCCTCCTCCTTTTCTCCTTCTTCTTCTACTCTTTCTCAGATCGTGAACGTATGCCGGACCTCAGCAGATAATTGGTGAGGCTTTACTTGGACATGGATATGGACACCACCTATTATTACAAAGCGTATTAGTGTAGGCCTAAACAAACATACAGCACTGTAGTTAAAGATGAGAGAGGCAGGGGCTGTATTAATAATTTATGTGCATGGTGAATATGCAGTGGAAGGTTCCCACACCGTCAGAGATGAACAGAGTTAAAACGCTCTCTTCAATTCTCCTTTCTTCTCATTCTTCTTCTCTTTCTCCTTCTCCTTCTTCTCTAATAATTTTTATGTTCAAGTTCAAGTTAGATTATTCTTATTTATTTATTTTTTTAATGATTTCTATTTCAATGTATTAAATCTGATACTTTCATCAATGTTTCATTAATCTGAATCCTGCTCTTAAATTCTAATTGAATTTACCGACACTTCCTACATCATCTACAAGCATTGTAAACAATTTTATGTTTTTACATGTTTGTTTAATAAGGATTAACAATCATGATGAGAAAATTTTCAGGGCCAAGTTTTAATGGAAAGGATGCCTTTATTATTATTTCCCAAGAATGGAGATCTTCATGTCCAAACTTCGCCTTTTGATTTAGATAATTCAATCGTAATGAATAAGATTGCCAATAATAGTAGCCTACATAATTTCCCTAAATATATAATTTCTACAATTCCGCGTTCATGTATACCCGTGTTTGTTGAATAATTACTATCTGTGTCTAGTGTCATTTATACAAAACGTGATAGTAAGTATATACCTATTACTGTATAGGGGTATACTTACTCCTGTATATTATTACTCACTATATGCAATTGCAATCTAGAATATAAGTGTGAATGTTTTGTTATTGTTTATATGAATAAAGAAATCTAATCTAATCTTCTTCTATATATACAGTATGTCCAAACTTCGTCTTTACAATTGGATAACTAACACTACTCATCCATTTTCAGGACCTCAAATATTGATGAATATGTGAGTGAATTTGGCATTCATTACATCACCGTATTTTCAAAATTTTACCCCTTCACCTCCTCCTCCTTTTTCTTCTTCTCCTTCTCCTTCTCCTTCTCCTTCTCCTTCTCCTTCTCCTCCTTTCTCTGGAGAAGAAATAAAGAGAGGGAGGTAAACTTGGTATAAAAGTGAAAAATGAGTATGAAGTTGAAATAAAAAGTAGTGGAGAGGTCACCGAAAGTAAAAAATAAGTAGCCTATTATCCTCTGTAAGTAGGCTATTATCTTATTAAGTAGCCTAAATTAATTAAAATAAAAATACACTAAATGTTTTTGTCATTTTTCTTGGATTCAACTAATCCTATTATTTTGGATTCCAAAATAAAATAGTGAAAGTAAGCGTTCAGGCCTGAGGTTACATTCATGTATTATTTATTTATTTATTTACAAATAATACTTAATGGTAGGGTTCAACTCATGTGTTTTTGTCAATTGTAAATGAATAAAAGTGGTAGTAGTGAATAATAATGGAAGTTATAACTAGGACTGGCAATAGCACTCAGAACTAATGAATTTATAGAGGCTTTTATAGTTTTTTTATTAAGCTCCTACTTCCCCCTTCAATATTCTTCTTCTCATCCTCATCCTCCTTCCCCTCCTCTTCTTCTTCTCCTTCTTTCCAACTCCTCTTTCTTCTCCTAATACATCTTTTTCTTCACCTCATCCTTCAGTTCTACCTCTCTTTTCCTTCCTCTCTTGTTCTCCTTATGTTTCTCCAGTTTTTAATGGGAGGAGTAATCTTCTTCTTCATGTTACCTGATGTTTCTTCTTCTTCTTCTTCTTCTTCTTCTTCTTCTTCTTTCTCTTCTTCTTCTTTCTCTTCTTCTTCTTCTTCTTCTTCTTCTTCTTCTTCTTCTTCTTCTTCTTCTTCTTCTTCTTCTTCTTCTTCTTCTTCTTCTTCCTTTTATTCCTCCTCCTCTTCCTCCTCCACCTCCTCCTCCACCTCCTCCTCCACCTCCTCCTCCGCCTCCTCCTCCTCCTTCTCCTCCTCCTCCTCCTCCGCCTCCACCGCCTCCTCCGCCTCCTCCTCCTCCTCCTCCTCCTCCTCAACCTCATCCTCCTCCTCCTTTTCCTCCTCCTCCTCCTCCTCCTCCTCCTCCTCCTCCTCCTCCTCCTCCTCCTCCTTCTCCTTCTCCTTCTCCTCCCACTCTTCCTCTCTTGTTCTTCTCTTGCTTCTCCAGTCTTTAATGAGAGGAGAAGTAATCTTCTTCTTCATGTTACCTCATGTTTCTTCTCCTTCGTGTTAGAACTTTGGTTTTCTCTCACCGGGCCATCTCAATTTCAATTTGTAGCTGTTCTAGGTCTAGTCTGTCCAATCTAAGAAGACATTCTGGCAAGATTGAAAAATTACTTCAGCTCGGTAAATACTGGTTAAAAAGTTTTAAACTTGGTCTCAAATTTTAGATTAGAATGTTTTCTACAATTTGAAACAAAATTTATAATGTTTGAACTAGTATTGACCGAGCTGGAGTAATTTTCACATCTTACAAGAATGTCTACTCTGCTTGGACAGACTATACTATTTGTATCCTTCACTAAAAAGGAAACATTAAAGCAAGCCAGGGCTGGTCTAGGTGATAAATTTGATAGTAAAATAAACAACGATAAATTATGTGAAGTACTGGATAGTTGGGAGGGTGGCTAGTAAGATGTTACCAACTTTATAGTTGACTTTAATAGTTAGGCTGAGGCTCAAGTGGTTCAAGGGGATGAATGTGTTTATTCCCTTTCAGCGTTCAAGTACTTTCTAGGGAAAGGAGCAATCATTACAATTATTTCATTAAAAAAACCATAAACAAAAAAGTCATAAACAATCCTATATTAAATCAAAATACTATGAGATCTCTATAATAATACTATGATAACAATGTTAGGCCTATAGGTCCAACGCTGTTTGAACTTAATCACACTACATAATTATTTTTCTTTGGAAAATTTGTAAAAATCTGAGATTTGTTAAAAAATCATTATATATTTCTTCCAAGGCCTCTTTCTTTGTGATACGCAATAGTGATACAAATGTAGAACTTGATACAGGAAGGAAACTCTTTGATACGTGTTATTTTTAATGCTCATGGACCACCGCCATATTGGAAATAAGCTGATTCTATTTCTCAATGATTAAATATTTTGAGAGTATTTAAATCTACTTTAGGTATTTTTTACTTTGAATTGATTAAAAAAGAATAATAAAACACCAAGGTTTAGAGAACCAATAGTTATTTTTCCCCGATTCTCGGCATTGTCAAATGAGCTAATCTCACTTTGCAACACCACGTTGCAAATATTTTGTGTCAATGAGCTTCCTTTCTGAACGATTGCGTATCAATTTTAGACTTTTGTGTCAATATCGCGTATCACAAAGCCGCTGTGTGAAGAGGCATTGAAAGAAATTAATTGGCTTAACTTATCTATTCATTATTGAAAAAGTAACTTATAATTTATACTTTTTCGTCCTACTCTCTGCAAACCTCTTATTCACTGTTACAGCACTGTATTTACTATACAGCACTTCACCTGTTTCGTGGGTACGAGCCGTCAGTACCAATCAGTGGAGCAAAGTTTCTTATAAGGTCTAAAATCAGAATTGACAATAATACATGACATCCGGTCATTATTCTAGCATCTAGATTTTTTACTAAATTGAACCAACTGCCACTTTTTCCAAGGTTTATTAACCTTGTGTCTCTTAAGTGACGCGAAATGACAATCTAATGAGTTTGTAACTGCGGAATTTTTCAGCCAACCAAGAAGCTGTTTCAACAATTTAAATTTTTCTACAATTTTACTTCTGAGGAATAACATTATCACTTTTGTTTTCTACGTGAAAGCAGTTATTTTTTTAAGTTCAAGAGTTTTACAATACTTTTGGAGTTTTATAGATTTCACTGTTTTATTTTCATACGCCAAATTTAATTTCATCTCAACCATTAGATTTGAAACAATTTAATTATCCAACAATTGAATAAAAAAAACATTTTAGGAAACACTGCACATTTAAATCGATCAATCAGTTCATTTATTTATATGATACAATCATACACAGCAAAGTATAGGAACACAAAATTCCATAGCTAAATGAAATTCAATGATAAATTTCACGTGTGACCTATGATATATTATCAAAATGATACATTCCTTACATTAGGCCTACTGTAGTCTGTCCAAGCGAAGAAGACCCTCTGGCGAGATGGGATAATGACTCAAGCTCGGTCAATATTGGTTAAAAATTATCAATTTGATCTCAAATTGTAGGAAACAATTTGTTCTACTATTAAGACCACATTTACAATTCTTGAACAAATATTGACCAAGCTGGAGTCATTTCTCCATCTTGCCAGAGGTTCTTCTTTGCATGGACAGGCACATTATCAGTTCTCGTGTGCCCTATGATACAATATCAAAATGATAAATTCGTTACATTGTCTAATTATACGTGAATAGATAGAATTATTACAATAGACTATAGAATTATTAAATAGAATAAGGATAATATTATAATTATAATCCGAATAAATTTTATCGAAACCGTTTTCTCTCAGAAGCAAATCTTATAAGGAATAGATTTTCCTGTAAAGAACAACAATTTCTCAAGGCTATCTACTCTAGGTAGCTGCACTCCCAATTTTCAGAATCTATTCAAGTAGTTCGTTCCCATGAGACATGACTGTTATTATTCCAGGGCCCAAGACCGAATTGAAGCGTGGCAAATCCACGAAATATGAACGAAATGCCAGTATTTTCCTAGTCCTTCCACAATAATGGATAGTCCGTCACATAAAAGAATTGAAAAAAGAGCTAAAAGCATTCAAAAAATGGAGGATTGTCTGGATATAATATCATTTTTATTGGATTTCCTATCTCCCATGGCTTTAACAATAGAGGAGTGTGTCGAATTTTGCTTTTATTCTGATTTTATCTTTTTAGAAGTTGAGTTTTCGTGTTTTTTGTTAAGAAAAATTGTTGCGGTACACAATATAGTGTATTGTTAGTGTAGTTGTACGTGCCAGGGTCCTTAGCTATTCAGTTACAGAGCATGATGGAGTTGGGAGTTTGACGGTAGATGATATTATTTATTATGATATAATATTCGTAAAAATAAAGTATTTTAAGGAGTTTTGGTTACAAATGAAATAAGTTTCGAGTGTTCTTTAGAGGTTTATTTTCAGGGTGATTCTCAAGATTTTCTTCTTCATAAAGATTGGAAGCAAAAATGGTATTGGACCTATAGTAGAGGACCAGAGCTTGAGTCTTAACTAGGGAAAACTTCTTTGAACATAATACAATTACATAGATAATCGTCTCTTGGAGGAGAGATAAGCCGTAGGTCCCGACTACCTAAAAAGTAGTTGTCATCTCTCATCATCATCCATCACTTTACCCACAAGCCCAAGAGGGTTTCACCTTCAGAAATAAAAAATGAGGGAAAATATTAAAAACAAATTGAGAAATAGAGAAGTTTTAGGGAAAAAATATGTGAATGAGAAATATGTAGATAGAGAAAGAGAATGAGAAGAAAAGGAGGAAATAAAATAAATAGAAGGAGAAAGAGAAGGATAAGAAGAAGAAGAAATAGAAGGAGAAAGAGAAGGATAAGGAGAAGGAAAAGAAGGATAATAAAATTATAAAGAAGAGAAGATTGTTATGCAATTGTAATGACATTATAAATGAGATCATACCTTAGCAATAATACAGCAAGTAACTTGTGTTCAGAAGAACCGAATCAAATAGGATTTAATTTTGTGAATAATCATACCTTATAACCAACATGGAACGTCCTGTTTTCAATTACAGCAAACAAAACTAAATCAGAGCTCCTACAAATTACAGAAATGATAATGAATCCTCATCATATGTAATACAAATTGAGGCCTCATTCGTTAAGGTAATTTCAACTTTTTTTGTTCATAATTCATGTGCTGTACGTGCTATCCGTATTACGATGCTCATGAATAAAGGGATATTCAGCTAGAACATGCATGATAGAAATTACTTTCCTGAATTACAAAGTACTCGTACATACATGGATAATTCATTTTACAATTACCTACGCCTGAGGAATCGAGCAAAGTTGACATTCTGGCAAGATGGGAAACTGACTCCAGCTCGGTCAATGTTGGTCCCAAAATTATAAATCTGGTCTTAAATTGTAGATAACATTCTGCTCTAAAATTTAAAACTGAATTTACATCTTTGAACCAAAATTGACCGAGCTAGAGTCATTTTTAAATCTTGCCAGAATGTCTTCTCTGCTTGGCGGACTATACTTGTTTGGGTTCTTGTAGACTACTCACTCTATAATTTTCTGATTACGTACGATGCGAGGAGAGTTTGTTCAAATGAAGAAAACCAAACATGTGATTCCCAAGATTCTGGTTCGTACTAATAATACTTTCCATGATTATAAAGAATATTACAGCTTTATATAAGTAGTACAATGTCATACACAACGATAATATTTATAGTTTCATGTACTGCATCACAAATTCGTAGATATGAGCTTGACAGGGTACACTCATGGATATTTAGAAATACCTGAGAGTAGAACATTGCAGTAATTTCAATTCCAAACCAATTTTTCATGTCTGATTTCAGGTTATTCAAAAGAATCAATCCAATCAAGAACTTGTCAAAGTAAGAAATATTCTATTCGTGAATTGAGTTTGGAAGTGGAGTGAGTCTGCGGTCTTGAATCGAAATTTTCGTCAAATTCCATCTCATAAAACCTCTGTTCTCATGCGTCTTGAAATTTTGTTTACTAGCATTATTAGCTAGTATTATATTCATAGTATTTATTATTAAAGCGTGGAGAACTTGATTTTTTAGTATAATTTTTTTATAGATATTTCCATTCAGAATTATATCTGACATTGTTGTAACAAACTTTTTCGAAACACGATATGTTGAAAATAACGCCTGTACCACTGATAGTTTCATTCATATCATATTACAGTAATACCCATAGCGCATTTTATTAATATGCTTATAACACAGCTGCCAGACTATGACAATTACGTATTATAGAGCGATTATTATAATCGCGAATCATGCTAAAATTATGTGGTTTTACAGAGGACATATCTCAATATTTTCTGGAAATGTTCATCTAAAAAATTACTATTTACCTCAAAATAACCCCATGACACGCATTCTTTGTTGTTTGTATTATAATATAGTCATTTCATTTCATTGAACCTGTATGGATTTTTGACAATACAATATCACTGGTGGCTCGCGCCCACGAAACAGGTGAAGTGCTGTACAGTAAAAGATACGGGCACTTCACCTGTTTCGTGGGTACGAGCTGCCAGTGAATACATTGCATTCAATAAATATCTCAGACAAAAAATTCAAAATAATCATCAACCAAAATAGTATAGAAGGCTATGTCTGGCTATATACTCTATTATATACCTCATATAAATATGTATATACTGTACCTGTTTTTCAAGACGGTGACGTAACTATACTATAGTACTATAGATACCTCTATAGTATTACTACAGACAAGGGGGGTTCAAAGCAGAATTCCTTAACACCCCCCTCAACACCACTCCCAACGAAATTCAATAATAACAGGTTAGCTTCAAGTTCCAGCGAACTTTTTCAAGTCAATGAACTCAAGTAGTATCTCACACAAACATACTCCAAAACATTTGATTTGCGCATGCGCACTACATTAAAAAATTCACAAATGAAAACAAATTAATCTTTTGGCTTTACCACACGAGGTCAATTTCGAGTCTTGATCAAGTAGATAAGTCGGACTGAGTATGAGTGTCTGTGAGACTCGGACTGAGTATCTCTAAGATTAGAGACTGATGGCAAAAATAGTCAAAATAGCAAAATATTTTAAAAGTATAAATTGAAATAGTTGTCAAATAAAAACAATTAATCTTTTAAATTAACAGTATATTTATCTTTAATTAATCTTATCTTTATTATTTATCTTTAATAATTATACGATTACATGTAGGCTATGGCACTTATTTTGACTAAATAGCCAAGATATGTGGTTTCTATCCGCTACCTCTCTACCAGTCTGCCCAAGCAAATAAGACATTCTGGCAAGATGGGGAAATGACTACATCTAGGTCAATATTCTTTTAAAAATTATAAATTTAGTCTAAAATTATAAGAAACATTCTAATATACAATTTGAAACAAAATTCATAACTTTTCAACCAATATTGACCAAGCTGGATTCATTTCTCATCTTGCCAGAATGTCTTCTTTGCTTGGACAGAGTATATCTACTTGCTGTATTAACTTGATCAGGTCAACTTGACTCAAAGTCAACCACTCAACCTCATACGGTTGAGCCATTATTCATAAAACTCAAAACTTTTAATGAGTTGTGCATGATTTTTCGTCTTATTATATTGTAAATTGATTGATTCAGAGTAGAAATATAATGTAAATTGATTCAGAGTAGAAATTAGCAGACAGAGTAGAACTGATTAGAACTACAAAGACTGTACAGTGTACATTGTAAACCATTAATAAAAATAGTCAATTATTCTATACTATCTGTATAGTATGAATGGTAAAATTAATTGTACTCATGATTATGCATTACTTTATCATGTTCTGGCTGGATCAAAGTGCATTGACTTTTTAGAACAACAATAGGAGCCAAGTCATGTCTTTAGAAGAGGGTATTTAAACTCTGACAGTGAAGAAAGCAACCATCATAAATATACGTGATGAGCGGCTTAAATAGTCCTTCAGGACATTGTGCCACTATATACTAAGTCAATCTCACTTCAACATCAACCAAACGTCTCCAAAGTTTTATTAGATCTAAGAAGAGGAATGAGAAAGATGGAGAAAAAAGAAGAAGTAAAACAGGGAAGATGAAGTGAGAACAAGCTGATAGGAAATATAGATGATTAGAATGGAAAACGGAAAAGAAAAACTAGTTAGGACAAACAATAAGAACACTTCATGAATTTTGTAGCAATATAATGTTCAAAAATTTTGTTGTGTTCAGAATCCTTCTGAAGTTTAATTGAATATACAGTATTTGAATCACATACCCAGGTTGTGTTGAAGCAATTTTTTGTTAAAGTGATATAATTATAAGTTGTAAATATAATTTTTTCTTGAAATGAGTGAGTACACTATATTGCGCAAATCTCATTCGCGAAGTATTTATATTGTATAATGAGTAAGTTGAGGAGAACAAATTCAAAGAATTGACAATTCTATTTTATTTAATAAATCATCCAAAAATTAGCCCAAAATACCCTGTTGAGTGATATGATGAACAAATAAGCAAATCCTTCTGGAATTTATAGGTGAGTGAAGCGAGCTTGTTTGTCTTGTTGACACTGCTGACACTGCCGGGGGTCCAGCGGCGAGCGGAGCGAGTCTGCCGACTAGTCATTTGAGCATACGGCCACCCCTTCTTTCGCAGGATACGACAAGCCGTCGGTTCTGACCAGCGATAATAGAATATGATAATAAATATTTCTATATTCTATTCTCTCTAGTTCTGACTGCCCAGAAGATCCCTCATTTATCGTTCCTCTCATTACTCACGCACTGTTCTAGGAGTTCATGTTGACATCACCTTTAGGAAAAAAAAACAAAAAAATAAATAAAATATAAGAAGAAAGGAGAAGAAGGAAGAAGAATGACGAAGAATGACGAAGAAGGACGAAGAATGACGAAGAAGGAAGAAAAAGAATTATACAACTCGATTATTAAAGGAAGAAGAAGAGATAAGAGCAAGAAAGAAGTAGAAGAAAGAAGACAAAAGGAGGAAAAAAGGATTCAAAGAAGACTAGAAGAGATAGAAGAGGAGGAACAAAGAGATACAACGAAAGAGACGAAGGAAGAGACATGACCACGGAAGAACGGATTGCCATGATAGGTTATCGACCCTGGAGAGAAGAGGAAGAGGAATAGGAAGAGAGAGAGAGTGTGAGAGAGTGGGCGAGCTAGAGAGAGGCTCTCTAGCTGCAGTTGTTGACTTCTGCTATCTCGTCCAGTTTCTGAAAGTCTTTCACTCTATCAACAACGGCCAAACTTTGCTGTTTACTAGCAGTTTTCAGGTGATAAAAAATCGAAAATTGTTATAATTTTCAAAATACGTATTAATAATTCGCTTGAAATCGTCTCGGAACGTGCGTTGTTGGTGTTTGACGTGTTTTTACGTGGAAACCTGAATTTCGTTCGATTTTTGTTCTGCAAGTAATTGAGTGCTGATTAAATCAGGTACAAAAACATTGAAAAATTGTTATTGAATTGTCTCAAAATTTGTGTTGTATTAGTAAGTGAAAATTAATATAAATTCCTTTCCAACTTGTCCTAGTGTGAAGATTAAATCGAAAAATTGTTTATTTTTCGAGAATATCCTCAAGTTTGCGTTGGAAAACAATTTGTTGAAATGTTGTATTTGGTGCTTGAACTCCTGAAATTTCACAATTAGAGTTGAATAAGTTGGAATCATGTTAATTAAATTCAAATTTTAAAGGTCTTGTTATTCTTGGTAGCGATTGATTAAAAGTGTTGTGATTCGCAAGACTGGATACGTGACTGAAAGGTACGTAGGTTTTAAAGAATATTTCATTATTGTTTACGAATTGAAACGAATGATTTCATGTAAATTTGAAATTCTCTTCATTCACTACGCATTGACCTCAAATGGCCTTACATTGATATTGACCTAGTTTATGATTTCAAATTTGGTTATGACCACGGATAATTACTACTGTAGAACGTAATCTATTATCCGATATAATTAATAAATCATCATTCTGTGCACCTTTCCAATTACATGATTGATTAGAATCAAGATTTTAGTTCAAGATTGTATAGTTGAATCCGCAATATAAAAGAGATAATGAACAACTTATCTTGAAATTATCGGTTTAAATACAGAATAATTGAAACAAATCCTGACATTGTTTGCTTGAAAATTCCTCTCCATAAGAATTTTCCAGCCAAATTCAATAAGTTGCGGTTCCTAAGAGCACGTCATCTATCTAATAGAAAATTGTAAACATAAGAATTCAAAATATGTTATTATATCTCCATAGATTGAGTTGGAAGCCTATTAGTTTTGAAAATCGATTATTGAATTTTAATTAAAGGTATTCTAACCTCAAATTGTACAGTACCGTGTTGGATCCTTTGATACTTCGTCATATCAATTTATTAAGAAATGTATTAAATTGAAAAATTAAAGTTTAAAGTTCAGTTTTCAAATAATGTATTAAATATATAAAATGTTTATTAGTAGTGGTACAGCAAGTGATGAATTTCACTTTTTTCAAAAAAGAATATTAACTGTTTTCTATACTAAAATTTTCCAAGTTTTGCAACTTTTTCTAACATGAGATTCAACTGCATCTGAAATAAAACACAATAATTACTTCCTCTGTTCTGAACGATTTGACAGGACACTGAAAAACATCTCAATTAGAACCATTAAATGGATGGGTTAGTGTCAGAGTTCTGCCTGCTTTTAATTGAACCACTTTTTACTGAATTAATGCAATTAGAACGTAAAGGAAATTGGCGAACACAAATAACAGGATGGGTGGAAAATAGAAATGAGAAAAAAGAAATAACAAAGAGCTTCGAAGATCTCTTTCAACTGTTTCAGCACATAGCCTATATTTGAGCTTAAAAATAAAATCAATGAAAAATACAAATACACTATAATTGTAGATGCAATATCATAGACGTTGATGTTTAAGAACCAGTATTGTACTATGAAGTCTAGGAATAAATTTTTGAGTTGGTTTATTATTTTCAACCCTGGTAAAGTTCGAGGTTCATACATAGGTTCTATACTAACCTTGGGTAAAGTATACCTCCATTCCATTACATGAATTACTTGCCATATTCCTTTAAATGTTTAAATACAGAGAATCAAAATACATACAAGTTGAAAATCCTGACGTCAAAAAGTTAGGTGGTTTCGTTTGCTGCTTGTGCGCTTTCACAGCTGATATTATCAATAAATTAGTGTTGTTATTTCGCTAGGCCTAGATGATTTATGTGAAATTGAAAGAGGAAAAAGATGCATTGTAGCTTTCAGTAGGTTACATCAGTTACAAGAGACAGACGAAACCGCCTAACTTTTTGGTATAATATGTTACATATGTTTTGTATATACATTAAATAAAAACATCAAGTATTGTATAGATAAGTAGATGTAGATAAGTATTCCACTTATCATTGGAAAATAGAAATGAAGTATTGTTCTTATCAAGAGTTTTTATCAGTTAGATTATTGCTTCCATAATTCAAAAAATTGATAATATCTCGAATTGTTTTGAAAAACCAGTTTGATAGACAGGAACGAAAAATCTGAAATTATTTCAGATAAATTTGAAATGCATTCTTTGGTTTCAGTATTAACGATTCATCAACCCCAAGATTATCGAAATAGGTGTTGTAGCTATTTAGTACATTCTAATAAGTACAGTAGTATCTTACAAGTTTGAAAAATTTGAAGAATTCTTAGCAACAATAGGCTACAATAAAGAATGGATAGAATAAAAAATATGGTATACGTTACTCTTTAAATTATTACACAACAGGGAGAACTATTGTAAAAGTCGCATACAATTGCTACAAAATTTGTTCTTTAATGGATTGCACAATTTTCTATCCATATTAAAAAATTGAGCATCATCTACCCTCCAGGTAATTTCACGTCTTGAGTGCTGTTCTTATTCAGTAATTTTCTGACGATCTACAGAACAAACTTCAATTACTGACGACTATTGCAATTTTTTCCCTTTCCACGACTGCAATTTTCCTTTCAGGTAATAGATTTTTTCGTTTTCTCTCGTTATGGAACGGGAAATAATTAGCTTAATAATTTAGGAGGACATTAGGACAAACATAGTTTTTTTTTTGAAAATCCACTTTAAAATTGAGAAAATACTTGTTCAGTTGATGGCTTGTCTCCTCTCATTTCTCTCTTTCACTTCTTTTTCTCAATTTTTTTCTCTGATTCTGACACGGGAACACGAATCACTCCAGTCACGGAATCCCAGTTCGTGACGTTTGAGATGCGATTGTGGACAGAGAGTTGAATTCAAATTGTAGGTTATCGAGATTTTCACATCGAGATTGCAATCGCATGAAAAGTGTATTCGAGTTGCATTATTTTCAATTGCATCCACTAATGATAGATGGCATGTATTTATGCAATCAATTCTCAGATCTTTTGCAGTCTGTTAGGTCTAGAAATTGTTTATTATACATTTCAACTAGTTATCTATCATGGATGGTAGTGTAGTATTTTTGCAGTTTTGTGTTTCTTAAATTGTTTATTTTCATTTCTGATTGTCTGATGGCCAATCTATGATTGTTCACCTACGTCCATATTGTTTTCTAATTTGTTTGCATCCATGTTTCACATGTTAGTCGAATTCTCTTTTTCAATTTCAATTTTCCATCTCCCTTTCTTTGTTTTCTTTATCCATTTTAATTTCCCATCTTCTTTTTTCATTCTTATTTTTCATATCTGTTTACTCGTTTTTTCATTTTTATTCTAATTTTCCATCTCCCCTTACTTGTTTTCTCTATTTTTATTCTCATTTTCTCATCTCTGTTTATTAGTTTTTTTTAATTTCTATTCTAAGTTTCCATCTCCCTCTTTTTGTTTTCTTCTTTTTTCAGTGTCATTTTCCACCTAACTTTAATTGTGTGTCCTTTTCCAGTTATTTTCCGTGTAAATCAACAGTCATAATATGGGTTAGACTAGAACACTCTACAAAAATAAATTCTCATCGCAATGAGTAACTTTTTGACTTATGACTTACTCTTTAGATGTGTAGATCATCGTAAAGTATTTACTACAATACGATGTATGATAATAATGATACTCAAGGCCTTCATCTCGATTATCTCATTTGATACGTGTATCACCTTTTGTATCTTCTTGCAAGGAGATAAAAAATTCAGCTCATGGAAACTTGTTATCAGTGAGTTCAGAGTTTAATTACTAGAAAAAAACCTTATTTATTCTTTCCATAATTCTTGGTATAATAACTCTAAATAACTTATAGTCCTCTATTTCTGGTATACACAATATGTTTGAAAATATTTCCCCCTTCCTCTTCTTCATCACCATTCTCCTCGCCCCTCCTTACTTCTTCTTCTTCTCCTTAGAATCCATTGTCACATTCTTTTCTCCCTTCTCAGTACTGTAATGTTCTTATCAACACCTTCAATTGATTGAACACATTGAATTAAAGGCTCAGAGGCCTCTTCAATTGATGTCCGGTCCAATGAAATCTTAAGGGCCTCTTTTTATTATCAACAACTCCTAAATTCTTCTTTCACTTTCTCCTCCCCCCTTCTCATCATCCTTCTTAACGCCTTGTTTTTCTTCTTCTTCTTCTTCTTCTTCTTCTTCTTCTTCTTCTTCTTCTTCTTCTTCTTCTTCTTCTTCTTCTTCTTCTTCTTCTTCTTCTATCTCTTTTTCTCCCTCCTCTTCTTCTTCGTCCTCTTCTATCAATACCCTTCCCATCTATGAGATGAGTCTGGACTCGTGTAGACTTGAAGTGCTTCAAACCAAATTAATGGAACACAATAAAAGAGTGGACTATTGCCCACTCTATAGAAATGGATGGACCCTCTCACTGTCTCCAGACAAGTCAAGTGTCAACGAATTTATAATCGTTCTTCTTCTTCTTCTTCTCCCCCTTTTCTTCTTCTTCTCACCCTTTTCTCCTTCTTCTTCTCCTCCTCTCCTTTTTCTGTTCCCTTCTCCCCTTTCTGATCATCTCTTCCCTTTCCCTTCCCAACATCATCCTTCAGTTCATTCTTCTTCCTCTCCTCACTGTTGAGAAGGTGTCAAGTCAATTATTGGTCAATATTGTTCAACTCAAGTTTAATGATTCCAATTCGTTCATCGAGATATTTGATCTTTGACGTCTTATAACTATTGCAATAATTACTACTTGCATTTATCACTAAGATTTCACTATTACAATATTACTACCAGTAGAATTATCTTTTCTTCGAGTGGAAAACTAAATTTTATTTTAACCTGAAAATTGAGACAGTTCATTATGTGACTAAATAAGGAGTAGAAGGAGTTTTGGGCAATAGCCTGTTTTTTCTTTCCTTATCTCTATATATAAAAGCGAAATGGCACTGATTCATTCATTCATTCATCACCAGAACTAAAAATCCAGTAAACCGAATGCGTTCAAATTTGGCAGGCATGTTCAGTTGGACGTTTAGACGCGCGCTAAGAAAGGATTTTGAAAACTTTTCAAGGATAGGCCAAATATTTTAGTTTTTCTAGAGTTTTCGGCGTTTTCCTCATTTTTTCGAGAACCAATCGGTAGAAAATGTTGATATTTGGTGGGCAGGTTCAAATGAGGTCTAGAAATTTTGTGTTAAAATATTTTTGCAATCCGTTCAAGATCACGCCAGTAATCAGGTTTTCAAAATTGTGCATATCTTCCGCCTTGATACGACCAATCCTTAATGTGAATTCAATGGTTTAGCAAGATTAAAGATAAACTAATTTGAAAGATATTGAATCAAGTTTCAAAATATGTCCGATATAGTTCCCAAGGTTACGCTCAATATTAACGTTTTACTATTTTTTTTAATTTTCGGAGTTTTTCTTAGATTTTTCTAGAACAAATTGGCAGAAAATGTTGCAATTAGGTAAACAGGTCCAGATTAGGTGTAGAAATGCTGTGCTCAATAAATTTCAAACCCCTACTGAACGGAATTTTCAGGCGAGCGAAGCGAGCCTGTTTGTCTCAGCTGACACTAACAGTGGTTTTTCAGGCGAGCGAAGCGAGCCTGTTTGACCCACTTACACTGCCTATACTGTCAGGAGTCCAGGGGGCGGAGCCCCCTGGCTAGGCGGAGAAGGCGAGCGAAGCGAGCCTGCTGGCTAGTCTTGTATATTTGTACACAAATGAAATAAATGAATACCCCTTTAAAAACTTGAAGGATAAATCTGGGAAATAGAACTGACTTTGATTTGAATGTGTTCTCCCATATTCACTAGTTCTATGCTCCTTCTGTATTCTATTTCTGTCTTCGGTATTCTCTTTTTTATTTTCCTCTTTGCTTTCCTTTTAACCGGTTTCCGGGTCAAATTCCCAGTATAAAATCCAAACAATGAATGAAACGTAAAATTAATTAAATGAAATTTGTGAAATTAATTCATCGTTGGTCATAAATTTGCAAAAATATGCTTTCCATTATTTAATCATTAGAATTGAGTTCGATTGGACTGTTTTATAAATTTTTTTAAACATCATAGAATTATAAATAATTACAAATCAAATGAAGAATATTCTACAAATTAAATATATGCTCATTATTAAAGTGTGTTGCTTGAACATGAGCTGTGGTTTTAGAAAAAGCGCATCACTGCTCTGGTAATACTTGTAAAATGAAAGCAACAAATGCTCTACAAGTGTAGAAGTTAAAATCCGTTCCCATAATAGAACAAGGAAATGATCTTGTCACATTATCGCCCATTGCATTAGCCTCCATTCTGTCGTTTAAAAGGCTGTTTCGTAATCACAAAGTGGCCTAAAAGAGTCTGTCCAACCAAAGAAGACATTCTGGCAAGATGAAAAATGACTTCAGCTCAAACAACAATGGTTAAAAAATGATAAATTTAGTCTTGAATTGTAGAAAACATTCTGATCTACAATTTGAGACCTAATTTAATATTTTTGAATTGATATTGACCAGGCTGGAGTCATTCTCTCATCTTACGAGAATGTCTTCTTTACTTGAATAGACTATACAGACATAAATAAATAGTATGTGTATGCCCCAATTGTTTTATCTGCTTTGTTTCGTAGTAAAACAAACAATGAATAGTATTTCGTAACTCAAGTGTAGTTCACTTGAATGTTGTTATCTCGAGGAGATAATTTTGGAACAAAGAATTTTTAATTTCTCGTATGACAGTATGTTTAAAGATGGTTTTGTATTCTAGATATATTTTTCTTGATTAGCTTCAACAGGTTCAAAAGTTCTATCATTTTTTAAAATTTTAATTATTGAAATTGATATTTGAAGATGGTTTATTACGTTAAGGTACCTGAGTTTCTAATAAATAAAAACAGTGTAATAGTATTTAAAGTGCGTATGAGATTATTCACTAAAATAGTGAAATAAACATGGAAAGAGATGTAGTAGATGACCCATTTCTACACTCTCAGATAATAAGGCAATGTTGATATTGAAGAGTTGTGTATTTCAAATTCAATATTTGAAGGCTGTTTTGAGTTGTAATGAAGAGTACGGACATCAATGACAACATTTCATTGAAAATTTTATTACATTGGAAAAGGAGATTTTGATTTTTTAAATAATATACAATTCTCAATTAGGCTACCTACAAACCTACCTACGCAGATGCTAAGACAAAATGATAAGTGGAAATAATATTGTTTCATCGATCAAATGTAATTGAATTCATCCTCATCTGAGATAGAAAAATTTATCCATAGACTATGAACATGAAATAGCTCTCGATTAGAAGGGAAGGAGGAGTCAGTTATCATTGTCTTATCAGGATCAAAAACCGAGTCGACCAATGAGAGGCTAGCAATGGCTGGTTGTACTTCACTATTTGTCTCTGATTGGTCAGACAGCTTCTTGTTGGAATGAAGTTCGCAATTTACACGCTCGAGTTCGCTGTATAGATTTCAATCGTCTTGCAATAATTCAATTCGGATTCAATTGACCAGACACTAGTAAATAATTCACACGTTCAACTTAAGTTTTTTAATAGATTCAATTGCTTGGAATCGTATTACATAATTATTATGGATAATTATGAATAATTATTTTTATGGATTTTCTATATTTATTTCTTCTGTAAACCTTCTGAATTTCAAAATTCTCGATGATGCTTTTTCTGAGTGAAAATTGTGTGAAGAGGAAAGTGTGAAAAGAAACATAACCTGAATTTGGACATTTTAATCAAATTTGGTGTAGAAGAAGTTTTGGGCTAACGCCTGTTTTTTCTCTCCTTTCATTTAATTTGACGAAATAAATAAATGAATAATTCAAATAAAAATTCAATTTTCAGAATCTCGGAGATCGAAAAATGAGGAATACCAATATAACCCCTGCAGATGACTCAACTTGTGGGTAAGATTTTTCATTAAATTTTATTTATCGATACACCATTAGAAAAAATTCGATGTAATTAATATTACTGAAGCAATTTTCTTAATTCAATAAAACTGATTAGAATTAAATTTCATGAAATTATCATTAAGAGGAATTCATTAAGAGAAATTATCATTAAATTTTCATGTTATTATCATTTTAAGATGACAATATTTAATCAGCTTCTTTGGAATCTACTGTAAATAATGTTATGTTATTTGAAATTTGTCAAAAAATCTGTGAGGTTAGATGTTTTCCTAACTTAATATTTTAAATATTATTGTTGACTCTTCGATAAATTCCCATTTTATCGCTCGGTGACGATAACATCTTAATCTTTGGGTGTAAGTTGTTTGGGTGAATTTTAATTCAATGATTTTATCCATAATCTTCAACATTATTTTCAATTTCTGTCTATTCATAGAAATTGCAATGAATCATTCAGCTTAATCTGTAATTGAAACTAAAAAAGTAGTCGTCGTCTCTCAATATCATCCCTCTCATCACCCTCGCAATAGCCTAAGAGCTCAAAAAAGTTGTTTCTTCCATGATAAGTGATTGATTTTATCATTTTGCAGAGGATATTCCTATTGAAAATATTAATGAATTAATCAGCTACTATAGGTCTGCAGACTATCAATAGCTACTGCAGTTTTGATTGGAATAGTAGGCCTAATCAATGAAATCTAATTACAAAATCCTAATTCCAATCAACAAATCTCATCAAGTGCAATCAATTATTTGAAATCACCTCAAGCAAAGCTTCATTATCAATGTTTCTTTGTCTGTCTGACTCTTCTGGATTGGAACGAATCTGCTACCAAAGAAACGGATCTGCTAACAAAGAGGAATGTGAATACAATTATTATTTGAAACTAGATCAGAAATAAAGATCCTCAGGAGGAGACAAAGAAGGAGATGGAGGAGAAGGAGGAAGGAGAGAAAAAGAGAAGAAAACGAATACAATCAGAAAAATAATGCACTCTACTGCATTTTCTATTTTGGAATTGTAATCTACATATTTTACGCATTATAGGCCTACTCGTTATATTATTCATTTTATTTAGTATTTTGCATACTTAAATTTTATAATATTTCATTCATTCTATGATCATACCCCGAGGGAATTATTTAAGAATTATTTCAAGAAAGACCCTCTGAGAAAGCAAAAATAAAAATGTAACAGAAAATATCATATAGCCTTCAAAGATTATCACAGCAACAATTAATAGAATATCTCAATGGTCACACACTAAGAAGAAACAGACTTTTTCCATCTGTGGTCCATAAAAACATTGCCTTGAGGATCATACTTACAAAATTTAAAAATAAAATATCGGTCCCCTTTCGGGTCTGAATTATTTTAGATTGACTTCTATAGGCTACTTTATTTTTAGTCCTTCCTAGTGTACTATCTCTTTTTCGTTTAATTTTTTTATTCTTCTTCTTCTTCTTTTTCTTCTCAATGTATTCCATCTATATCCTCTTCTTGCATATCACTTCCTCTGGCATAAATCTCCTTCTGGATATTTTTGGATGCCACATCTTTTACTGGTTCCATTCTTATATTTTCTTAATGATTGCTATTTCAAGTTTTATTCTATGCTTCTCTCTTTTCATCCTTTGTTGTATTCTTTCTCTTTCCTTTTCTACTTCTGTCTGAGTGCTACTTTAATTCGCTTCTTTTCAAAAATTTCTTTTGATCTCATCAGAAGTCGGTTCAGAAGTCGGCTCCGCTGGCCGAGGGCGATTTAAGACAATAAGGTTCATTTCGAAAAGAATTGGTTTCAGTTTGACAATGAATGTGAAATTCGGAGATGGTTACAGATGGATTTTTGATTAGCTTGAGGGCGAATTCTTTCCGTATGGATTTTGGTTTTCGAATTTTAATACTATTGAGTAGCCGCAAGAGCATTCTAGATTACATGCATCTGGTAGCCGAAAAAGAAAGAATTTTGGAAGCTTAATCGTTTTTATTCTTGTCAGATGAGTTCATATGTAGATTTCCATGTGTTGGAATTCATCTTGAAAATTTATTTCAACGGATCAGCTCAAGTGCTGACTTCTATAGGTTACTTTATTAAAAATAACATGCTTCGTTAAATAACAGGTTAGTTTATTTCCTGGTAGAAATATCTCTTATATTGATTGATATTCTTTTGAGTTAGTCTTCAAATTTCTCGAAAAGATGAAGTTGGTTTTATTTATTTATTTGAATCCACTTCTCCAGCGATTCATACATATAAACAGGGCCCTCGCGTGGTTTTTTGGCGCCCTTTTCGAGATTTTGACAGGCGACCTCCCCCCCCCATTACCAGACGAATGCAATCCAACATATTATAATATTGAATCATCATATATATTTGATTCCACTGGAAATAAAGATATTGAAAGCCAAACATGATTCTAGCTGCCTTGCATGTTCACATTTTTATCGAAAAATTTTGCTGATTTACTATTAACGATCTTGTGCTAATATAATATTTCTCTACGTTTTCAGGCTGGTAAGATTTTATCAAGTTAGTATTTGAAGAATTATTTATAGAATTTAGATCCAGTTTTACTGTTATCGTATAACTAGGCCAGTTCTAGACTTAAATAGTTTTATGCTGTATGAAATGAGATTTCGTGATATAAAAAATGATTTCGCACTTCCATCTTATACTGATTAATTCTATTTTTTAGAACTCAAACTATCCATGAACTAATACCCACTACTTGCCAGAAAAAAGTTTGAAAAACTACACCAATTCGGTAAAAAAAATATTAGGAAGAAGCTTTTATCGGAAAGTGGCTTGGGATTGGTCGACAGAGTGTAAGGTGGTAGTCAGCCAACAATTGAATTAAATTCAAGAGGAGCATTTCTTGGCTTGCTTCATACATTGATCGTGGTTTTGAAATTGATCAATTCATTATGATGAATGATTTTATGCAGAGGAAATAATTTCTTGTGGATTCATGTTGTTGGTAAAATAAGTTTTATTATCAAATAGTGGAAAAATTATTTTAATAGCACAATTGAAATTTTTAAAATCTCCGTTTTGCATCAGCAGCCGCGGCGCCCTCTTGGCCGTGGCGCCCTGTGCGGTCGCAAACTCCGCACACACCACGCGAGGGCCCTGCATACTTATATTTGCATTCCATCAAGTAATCATTGCATCAAAGTGAATGTAAACTGTGGAAACTTGTACAAAAGGAATTCAAGTAATTCAAATCTAATATAAAGCAAGACAAACTAGGAATCAATACAGAGACAAACTGATTGAAGAATTTTGGAATGATTTCCTCCCAAAAGTAAAGTGCAATACCAAATTCAAGCGATTAATTTTTTATAAATGTTATTAAAACTTGTCTCAATAGACAAACCATTAATTTTCAGTTGATAATTTTAGTCACAAACTTAGAAGCTTCAGTTCATCCATCGATTACTTAAGCAGTTCTGATGTTACTGTAATATTAATATTTATGGGTTTATTTATTTTTTTTTCAAGCGATTAATGTTTAAGAAAAAATTACAACCCAATTAGTTTTTCCTATTTAGTTTAGAAGTTATAACTCACTTTTAAGTCTGTGAAATTTAGTTTTGTAAATTGGATTTTCAACAGAAAATACCTTTTCTGATTGCAGTTTAATTGCATTCATTTCGCTATCGAAATTTCTACGTATTTTTTTACCATTTTGTCAAACTCGACTTTGAGTTTCACAAATTATCTGTAGCACCATACCTGAAAGTCAGTTTACTCCAAGTAATTCAAGTACATCTCATCCTATCCACTCGATAATGATTTACTTTTTTTAATGGACTACTTCTGTACTTACTGTAGTATCTTTTTTGAAGTAATTCCAGCAAAACATGTATGTTGATTATGGAAGTAATTTAATCACTCTTGTTTATAAGGTATTGGAAAATCGATGCTATGGATAACGTCTCCACCATTTATAGTAAATGCAATTTTATTCAATTGCCTTCGTACCATATTCGCTGAGTACTTAAAACTAAGTTCGACTTACAATTTCTACTTTTTGTGTTTACTAACTAACTAAGTAGTGGACTTCTTCAGTTGCCTCAACTGTGCTATAAGAGGTGCTTATTTAATTGAAGGTTCAGATACTTTCAATCAACATTTAAAAGTTTCAACATTTAAAGTAGAGCTTACAGCTCTACAACGTTGAAAATGTGCAACTCATCTAATAAAGTATTCACACTTGTATTTATTCACGATATACAAAACTTTAAATAATTAAAATCAAAGTACCCTTTTTTAAATATTTTCATTTTACACTACATGTTTCGGCGATATAGCCATTTTCGAGTGTAAATACAGTAGCCCTAAGGCTGAGGCCGCACTGCCGGTGGGTAGAGCCTGGAGGGTGGAGGGTAGTGGTAAATCTATAGAACATACACTCCATCCACAGTAATACATCGTATGAATGGTTTAACGTCATTCTGTTTTTTGAGGTTATGTTGTCCATATTTAAGAATTTCAAGATGGCGGCTGAATACATACCATTCATACGATGTATAACTGTGGATGGTGTGTATGTTCTATAGATTTACCAACTACCCTCCACCCTCCAGGCTTTACCCACCGACAGTGCGGCCTCAGCCTAAGAGAAAATAAGTATTGCACGATATACAATATTATTAATCTGTTCATTTCTGACTAGGTTCGCGAACAAGGTAGATCTATATTTTTGTGAACTTTGTTTTTCTCTCTCACTCCTCTCATAAATTCCGTTTCGCTCCCAGATTCGTCACGCATTCTGGTTTCGGTTCGTTCTCAAAGGTGGTGATCAACAGGAAAGATCGACAGAAAAAACGATCGATAAATCGACCAGTAAGCGGGTGAAAAAATCTAGAAAAAAATCGAAGGATCAAACTTCTGAAACAGTAGTCCGTGACTAATGGTCGATGGTGCTAAATGATGGTTTGAGTGATATATCGATTTCATGATTCTAGTCGACCATGAAAAAAGTATCAGCAATCGACAGAATTGATCAAAAATAAGAAGATGGGAAAATAGGAAAAAGGAGGGGTTGAGGGAGGAGATGATGAAGAAGAAGATGGAGGATCAGAAGAAGAAGCAGCAGAAAAAGGATAAGAAGGAGGGAAGGAGGAGGAGGAAGGAGGAAAAGGAGGAAAGAGGAGAAGGAGAAAAGGAGGAAAGAGAAAAGAGAAGAAGAAGAAGAAGAAGAAGAAGAAGAAGAAGAAGAAGAAGAAAAGGAAAAAGACGACGAAGACTGAGGAGAAGAAGAAGGTGAAGAAGAAGGAAGAAGAAGAACGGAGGAGAAGGAGAAGAAGAAGAAGAAGGAGAAGAAGAAGGAGAAGGAAGAAGAAGTAGAAGAAGAAGAAGAAGAAGAAGAAGAAGAAGGAGAAAAAGAAGAAGAAAGATAAGAAAGAGAAGAAGGGAAAGGAGAAGAAGGAGAAGGAGGAAAAGAGAGTATGGAGGTGGAGTAGAAGAAGAACAAGGAATAGAAGAAAACCAACAAAAAGGAGCAGAATAAGGAGAAGAAGAAGAGAATGGATAACGAAGATGGAACACAGAGAAGTTGAGAAGTTGAAAAAAATAAGAAATTGGAATAGAGGATGTCAATGTAATGAGAAAGGAAAAGTATAGAAAGAGCAAGATGAAGAATAGGAGAAAGGAAGGATGAGGATGAGAAGAATTTGTAGAGAAAGAACAGAAACAGCAAAGGAAGATAATAAACTGATGAATAAGAAATAAGATAGAGGGAGGATAACAATTATCAAGAGCCCAAAAAGAGAAAAATAGAAAATAGGAAGGAAAAAATATGTTTAGAAGTAAAACCAAGAAAATTAGAATAAGGTAGAAGGAGGAGGACCTGTAAGATGAAGAAAATGAAGAGAAGTGGGAGAGGGCGGAGGAGAATAGGGAGGAGGAATATAAGAAGCGTGATTCAAAGACGAAGAATGACGATTAGAAAGATAGATGTAGCAGACGAAGGATGATAAAGCAATAAAAAGCTTATGAAAATATCATCGAAGAGCAATATGAACAGCAGCTGAGTATAAATACGAATCAAATCGAAAGTGTGGTTGGTTTTCAATGTAATTGCTTTTTGTGGTATAGTCGCCCAAACAGAGAAGACATTCTGCAAGATGTAAAAATGACTCTAGCTCAATCAATATTGGTTCAATAATTATAAATTTAGTCTCAAATTGTAGGACACATACTGATCTACAATTCGAGACCAAATTTATTATTTGTGAACCAATATTGACCGAGCTGGAGTCATTTTCCCGTCTTGCCAGAATGTCTTCTTTGCTTGGACAGCCTGTAGCACTAACAGTGAAACGATGAATATTGAAATAAGATTTTGTGGTGTGGCTTCTGTTGGTTAACCACTTCTTCCTATTATTTGAGATGTGCAATGGAATTATTGGACCGTGCCCAGACTAATAAAACATGAAAAAGTCTTTCTATTCTATAATAAGCTGCATTTTGACTGCACGTTTCTATCTTGCATGGAAGATCGACTGAGAGCTTAGAAAACTCAGTATAATCAAGATATAATACGATATCGGTTCAAATTAATATTATTCCAAGTTTTATTATAATACAATGGTCTGCTTGGAAACACGATATTTTGCTAAAGATTAGAATATTACACTAAACAATTGCTAAACATCAGCAGGGGATAATTATTATGTAGGTCAATAATATAATGCAACAATTATTATGCCAAAAAACAGGACAGTAGTTTATTTCATTTGAAAAATATATCCATCCATTTGTTTATTTAATTCCTGGTTCCTATATGTATTTGTGATCATTAATCCCAGGAGTTAATCCCATTATTCCCCTCATAACCTGATAATTTGGACTGAATTTTTCAAAATTGTGTTAGGTTCTAGTATTTGTCAAAATAGTAAGGGTTTCAAGGCCTGTTCACCACGTATTTTTGTAATTAAATTTAATAAATAATACATAAATAATAATAAATAATACATAACAGACATTCTAAAGTACAAACTAACATAATTTTCTGACAATGACTCTTACGAGTAAATGAACTCTTACCAAGTATATATTATAGTACTCTTACTAGAATACTAGAATGCTACTCTTATGAGTCTATATTAGAAATATAGAAATAATACAAGTATTAGATACATCATTTAAATATTCTGTGATCTCTATTATTAAAATATAGTAATATAATATAGCCTATATTGTCAACATGTGTGTATTGAATGTATATCAATTAATTGGATGAATAATATGTAATATCAGGCAATAAATTTTGCTTTTATAGGATTAGAATAATTGTAGATTGCAGAGTAACTTTGACAAAGATTGCCAGATAACTTTCATGACTATGACTTGACAGCCATGCTAATATTTGATTAATGAAATTACAAAATAAGTGTGAAACAGAATTCCACTTGCAATTTGAGATGAGAGAAACAGACATAAAGAGAAGAAAAGAAGAAGAATGAAGAGAAAACAAGATGAATAAATGTGGGTAGCAAGGTCGCAAGGACGTTTCATAACGAAATCTCCTAATCGGGAGTAATGTGTAGGTTTTGCAGTCTACAAAGGAATGACGCCAGAAAAAAGGAAAGGAAAATGCTGAAAGAAGAGGAAAATAAGTAGAAAAGGAGAGAAAATGGTGTGGGTTTTCTGGGATGAATGGGCGTGATTGAATGAATTTGGGAAATCTAAACTCGTTTTAGAATTTTTTTTAGTTGAATATCTGATTGGAGAAAAGATAATTGATTTCGTGGGTTCGTGAATGTTGGATAATCCAGATCTATTTCAATTGTACTCTTCAATTTTGAGATCAATTATTGACCCACAATATTAGTAATTACAATCGAATAATATCAATCTAATGATAAAACATGCACATGATATACTAACCAATATTATTTGTAATTTTAAAAATTATACCATTTTATTTTAGATGAAGATACTGTACTTGATAGTGATGGCACTAAACAAAGATGTATCATGTAACACTAAATTGTATCCCATTTCAGTTACTACAATAATTATTTTGGTAACTTCTTTTACAGATAAGATTTCTTCTGAATCTTAATAGACCTTTGGAAAATATTTTTATAATAATAATTAATTCGAATCTCCAATTATTGATGTATAAATAGACAAAGGACTTCTGCAACTGCAAATATTGACCAATGTGCTAAATAGCAGCCGAGATCCATTGAATGAAACTGCTAAAAAAATTCCGCCCGGACCGATTCTTCCATCGAAAATATTTTTAATTTTCACTGTATTTTAGCTCACCATAGGAATGAGTAATGAGAAGTAGGTACTATATGTAATTATTGTCAAGTACACAACATTATTATCTTTATCTTTAAATATTATTTGTTTTGTTATCTAAGGGTGCTGTGAATGTTGTTGTTAGAAAGAGATAAAAATCACCGTACCCTCTAAGTATTTCTTTTTTTTATTATTTACATGTAGTTTTAATTATAAAAAATAATTATAAAGGTACTGTAATTTTCATTTTCATCCATTGTAATCTAACAAGCAGAACTTATTCAACGTTGAACTGATGAATAAGTAGTATTTATTTATTCATGAGTTCATTAGAAATAGTAGATTCTTATTTCTATTATAAGAAAATTTAAAAATATACATCTATTTAGAATTTGATCACGGTCATGAGAAAATTGATTGTAATTCACAATTTTTCGGTTTCACAGTCAAATTATATCGATGTAATATAGGCCATTAAAATTACTTCTGAAAAGCCTTTGATAAAAATCTTCCCACACCCTACTCAATTATAATCTCCTACATGGCCAAGCTACAACAGTTTGTTATAAGCTGCTTATAGCTTCTTAAGTTAATAGTTACTTAGTTACCAAGCTACTTATAGCGGTTGATACTATAGTTTGGTCACAGAGAAAGGTGTTTGTTACTAGCTGGAAACATCAAAGCATGACGTTCCCATGATTTTTATCTGTTAAATCACTTTTTAGGAATTAAAAAATCATAAAAAGAAATCTGATGAATTATGTCAGAAATCTGTGATAGTACTCGCGAAGTAATTGGCCTTGCTCCGTTTAAAATGATGGCTAATTATTGTTGAAACGGTGAGAAAGCCTTCAGAAAATAATTCCCAAGAAATCTCGGCGTTTCCTTTCCTAATTACCTTGTAGAGACACCAGATAACATCGTAAAATTAGGGCTGAAGAACTGTGAAACAAATAAAAAGGGTTCTTCCTCATTCCACTGTGACACCTATTGAGGAGATGCAACTTGGAAAAGTACACACATAGAAAGCATGTACCTAAATTCTAAATAGATATATAATAACCCTTATACCTATATATATACCTTCTAATAGCCATCTGGGACATAGTATATACCTAGTATGTATAGAGTAGGTGAGGATGCGTGCGTTGTAGACCTACAGGAAAGACATTAGGAAGTAATAAGACAAGCTAATAAAACTACTTCTATAACATTCTACAGTATAATCATTCCAAAGTAATAAACGTATAAACGTATGGAATACATGGCACAAAAGAGAATCCTTATATTTAGAGAGTTCTATTATTCTATGATTGCACCAAAAAGCACTCTAAAAATATATTATTGAGAGAGTTGATGACAGTGAAGAATATTGGTACAGTAGATTATAGTTTGGTTGAATTGACTAATGTATTAATTAAAATTAATACTGTATAATTTTATTGAATGAAATGAAAATATTCTTTATTAGACGGAGTAAGGACTAGGAAGTCCTTTCTACCACTCAACCTTGGATATTTTTGGTTTAATTTTTTCTGGTTTTCAATAAAAAATAATAATATTCGTGTAACCTGGCTGGCTCAGGTCTGGTGTCAGAGTTTTGAGGTCGCTCCTGATCAATTTCAGGGCCTCTGACATGGTTTTCAATGATAAGTTTTTCTCCAATCTCACTTGTTTTAATTTTGTTATTTATTCTCCTCTTCACTGTCTTTTACACAAGCTTTCCTATTCTTCTATTATTTTCAATTGTCTCCTGCCTAAAATCAAATCCAATCGAATCAAATTTATTTACTATTATTACAAAATGATGCATACATGATACTGGGAAAAAGAAGACGCCTCTTGTCATCCTCTTTCTTCATTCTATACTTTTATTTTTTGTCTTTCGTTAGATTTTCGTCTTCATTCCACCCATCGCTGCCTCCTTTTTCTGTTTCTTACTATCTTATTTATTTCCTCCTTTTCGCCTCCTTCACGCATCCTTCTCTTCCTCTCAAACCTCTTCCACCTCCACTTCTTCATCAACTTATTAATATGAATTCTCATAAATTCATTGGCTTCTTCTACTCATCCTACTAGACTTTAGTTTCTCCTTCACCTTCTCTCGACCATCTTCCACCTCCTCTTCTTCATCAACTATTTATTTTCATGATTTCTACTCTTCATCGGTATCTAATACTGTACCTCGTCTTTTAGAATTTAGTATCAACTGAAAAAATTCAGTACAATTCTCTCTGGTTGAGAATCAAGATTTACGTTTGTCACACAGTGCCTGTTGGAGTTCCCAATCCCACAGATTGTAATATAATCGCGCTGTGGGTTTGGGAAAACACGCCTTGATCACTAGACCACGGCAGATCGGATTGCCTGATATAGTCTGTCCAAGCAAAGAAGACATCCTGCAAGATGAGAAAATGACTCCAGCTCGATCAATTTTGGTTCAAAAAGACATAAATTTGGTCTTGAAATGTAGAAAACATTCTGATCTACAATTTGAGACCAAATTTATATCTCTTGAACCAATATTGACCAAGCTAGAGTCACTCTCCGATCTTGCCAGAATGTCTTCTTTGCTTGGGCAGACTATAGTTACGGGGCATGCAGAAGCTTATCCCACACTATCGGTGCGTCTAAGGTTTAATTTACATTCAAGGTGATACAGTTCATACAAGAATATACTTGAAATGTATCAAATGATGAACTCAATGCTAAATTCTTACATTGGATTGGAACAGCAATGTGTGAGAAACGGAATTTTGGTTGCTGCATTTAATACATGAATAATTTGGTGAAACTTCTTGATTGTATCATCTTTAGAATGAATTAAACGGTAGACATACCATTCAGGATGCTCTCTAGCTCTCATATCATAAGAAACGCAACACAACAAAGAGTGATCTTTTATGGTGGTCAAATTTAATTTGATTTTGGCCATTACAATAAAAAATTGATTGAATCTTCTATGTTTTACTTTGAAAAACTGTGTAAAATTCCACTTAGAAGAATAGTTTCACGGTAGTCTTGAAAGAAACCGTATATAGAAACAATATTTTATTATTACACCTGAGTTTTAGTACATAAATGACACCAAAATTCCACTTTCCCATGATAATTACAGTGTTCAGTGACCAGAGTAATCTAATACAACCTTGAAATCGCCAGACTAGATTGTTTGTGAAGATAGTTCAACTTGAACTCAAATCACTTTCAACACGAAGTGACTGACTGACCCCTCCCTAATTGCCCTGCCTTAATTACCCTCTACGACAACAGCTAAATGACATATTTGTTTCTTTCCATGTCACAAATAGATTGAGCATCTTTATAACTTTGTGTACAAGGTTATATCTTCTGTCAAGAGTCAATCAAATTTTAGATAAATACTATAACAACGATACAACAAGTATTTCTGGAATATTGACATGTCTGTCTCTCCCGTTTAATTATGGAGGTAAGGCCAAGAAGTTGGGCGGTTTCGTCTGTCTCTTGTAATCCTTCAACAGCTGATCTCTAACTTATGTAACATGTATTGTCTCCTTTGATTGCAAAAACATAATCTAGGCACTAGGACTAACTAAATGAGAACTATGATCGACATCAGCTGTTGGAGCAGACGAATCCGTCTAACATATCGGGTCAGTTGTACGTATTTTGCAGCTTGGAGTGAGTCATTGAACATTTGGTTTGATTATTCACTCGTTTGCTACCTTTAGTCTGGTCGAGCAAGAAGACCTTCTGGCAAGATGGAAAAATGACTCCAGCTCGGTGAATATTGGTTTAAAGATTATCAATTAGGTCTTCAATTGTAGAAAACATTCCGCTCTACAATTCGAGACCAAATTTATAATCTTTGAACCATAATTGACTGAGCTGGAGTCATTTTCTCATCTTGCCAGAATGCCTTCGTTGCTCTACATTACTATACCGTAGCAAATAATATGGAAAGAATATGTACTTTACTTCACTAAAAATTTATAATATGAATTTATTTATTTTTATTTTACTCCTTTAAAAATCATTACAATAATTTACAATGTAGAAATATAACAGCAAAATTAATCAATAACAAATACAAATAAACATAAGGATCTACTTCCCCAAAAGAGCAAGCTCGAACCTGGGGAAGGAGAAATATATATTCACTGACCATAGTCATGTTACTGTTCTATATATTTAATAAATATAGAGATAAAACAATAATGGGACTGAGCTGCCTACTCATAAGGCCATGCAGGTTTTCAGCAGTTACCTTAAATGGTTTCCAAAGCGTGGGGATTCAATACCAGTATAGAGACGGCGTGGGCTTACCATTATACGCAGACAACAAGTGCTTGCCAAAGTCTGAGACCGCATCATTATACTGTATACACTAGTTGAGAGCTGATTTATACAAATGGGAATGAGAAGAAGAGGTTGGAAGAGGAGAGAGAGGAGAAGGAGGAAGGAGGACTGAGGAGGAGGAGGAGGAGGAGGAGGAGGAGGAAGAGAGGAGAAATAACGGAAAGTAGGAGTGGATGATGACGAAGAAGAAAAATTGTATACAAGAAGAGGGAAAGTAGAAGGAAGAGGAGGACGATGAAAAGGCGGAGAAAGTTGAAAAAAATAAAGAAGAAGATATTATTATCGTTTAAAAGTTTTTTAGATTGATTACGGGTAAAAGTTAGGCGATCTCGTCTGCTCCTTGTGCGCTCCAACAGCTGATTTTGTCAGGAGTGTTGCAATTTAGCTTTGTTTAAGTGATGTTTTTGAATCCAAAGGAGATAATGAATAAAGATAATAATGAATAAAGGAGAATTCAATTAGCTGTTAGTAGCCTACATCACATCGTACAAGATACAGACGAAACCTCCCAACATTTTGGCGTCATATATTGTATACAATGATTTTTGTGACCTTAATGATGATTTTTCATCAAATAGTCCCAGCTTTTACCAATTCCAATATTTGACATTGAATAGCTCTTCTCAAATATTAAAATTAAGTTTCTGAAGTCTATTCAAACCCATTATCTCAATAACCATTGACGTTCTCAGTTGATTCTACCAGAGAGGATCAATAGAGAAATTTATTATTTTATGTTTTTCATCGGAGATGACCAGTTTGGTACCTCCAGGAAACCACAAAAATTACAAAATTATAGATTTGATGAAAAGTGAACAATCTTCTGATATTGTTCTTTTGGTAATAAAGCATTTCTGGGGTATTTCCTACGGAGCACTTTACACTATTTGTTGTGTTAAATCTGTCTGGAAGTCTGGAACGTTTGGCATATTACTCCTGAACCACTTTGTATTATCTTATTGAATTCAATAGAGTATTTCTTATTTCTTATTGAAACCTTTTTTTATCTCATTGAATTTTAGTATTTCTTAAGTACTTCTAGTATAGAAACAATGACGAATATAACAGCTTTCTATTTCGTAGCTATGATGTCAACCTAATAATCGAACTATAGTGATTTATTATTATCAAGTGGAGCAGTCATAGTGACTGACAGAAATAGAAGATGTTGAAGAAGCAGAAGAGGAAGAAGAAGAAGAAGAAGAAGAAGAAGAAGAAGAAGAAGAAGAAAAAGAAGAAGAAGAGAAGAAGAAAAAAAGCATGTAATAACGACGGCACGTGTGTACTCTTAACAATTATTATTCAGCAGTGAGATAAGCGATTATTGTAATTATGCCAGTGACACTAATTCAGTGAAGGTGTGTCTAATCTAATTTCTGTTAGTTTTAACTGAAATATGTGATCATTATCGCTTGCGAATTTTCAATTGAATTAGAATGCAAGATTCGCATTCGTTGTCGCTCGTTCGCTCACGTGACTCATCAATAATATAATAACATCTGTTGCCTTACAAAGTCAATGAAATATTCAGAAATGTCATTTATTAGGTACTCTTTATTGAGTTTAGTTCTATAGTATTGAACTTATTGTATCATAATTTATTGAATTCATGAGCATTGAATTTTATACATTCAGCTATAATGGAGAAGTAATTCTTTCATGAAAATCACACAAATCATATTACAGTAATATAATTATGAATTATTAGGATAAAAAACTCCCACTTTCTATACCATTTCTTCCTGAATTTCTATCATTCTACAGCAGTATTCAACTGTTGATCAATCCAAACATCAACACCCAGAATTAAATCAATTCTAAAAGTACTACTAATCTAGTGAGTTTGTTCCCATTGTTCAAGATTTCTAAAGTTCAACTAATAATTTTCAAGTTTCAATCCAATGGATTGATATTCTATCGATGAATTGAAATACATGTAGCATGTAGTCTACTATAGTTGGAATACATCTCTCGCACTGGCGGCTCGTGCCCACGAAACAGGTGAAGTGCCCGTATCTTTTACTGTACAGCACTTCACCTGTTCCGTGGGCACGAGCCGCTAGTGCTCTCGTCTTTCATCATACTACCAAAGACAATCGAGATTGTGATGGTTTTACAGATACTGCCATGCAATTTCAAATAAGTTTCTTGAAAAATTGTCATGAATTGAAATGTGAGATCTTCATGCTCTATTTCATAATTCGCTATTTCATTGTTACGTGATTCCTACCTTCTAAAAACACATCACCACACTTCCTTCGAAAAATCCTCAAAACGGGAAACAGCTGACATGTTGACGCATTGCTTATCGCAATTATTCATGAGGAATCACACGAAATTATTCCATATTATTCAGATTTATTAATGTATTCGTCGCTATCACTGCTGACACAATGAAAACTTTGAATTGGAAATCACGACCAATAGTCATTGTTCAACTTCAGGTTTGATTGATTCATGCTTTTGTATAGTCTGTCCAAGCAAAGAAGACATTCTGGCAAGATGGGAAAATGACTACAGCTCGGTCAATATTGATTCAATAATTATATATTTGGTCTCAAGTTGTAGGAAAAATTCTGATCTAGAATTTGAGACCAAACTTATACTTTTTGAACTAATATTGACCGACATGGAGTCATTTTCCCATCTTGCCAGGATGTCTTCTTCGCTTCAAAAGACTATAGCAGACGAGTCATTTTTCAGACTATCATGAGTGATAGTCTGTTAGGAGTTAAAATGTCTTTCTTTTCGGAATCGTGATAGCTTTGTCGTAAATAATAATTCATTGGATTTTATTGAAGGTGATATTCGTTTCTGAGTTGAAATGTCATTTTGTTGGAATCGTGATGGATTTGTCGTAAATTATAATTCAGTTTATTTTATTTTTTTTTATTCAACGATTGGCTACTATCTAGTCTGGTGACTAATGAACAACTTTTTTCTGACCTAAACTACTACTATAATCACTTCATACAAGAGAATCCTCTTTAGGATCTCTCATTCACACTCTAATAATTATTCTTAGTACATAGATTATGTCTGTACTATACAGGTGGGTTTATTTTATTGAAGATGATATTCTGTTCTTAGTTGAAATGTCATTTTGTTGCAAACGTGATAGATTTGTCGTAGTTTATAATTTATTGCAGGAAGACATTTCATTCAAAGTGAGTTGATAGCTTAATTGTCTTCATATATTTAATAAGAAAAATATTGTTAGAGCTAAAATGCTGTACTGTTTATCCAATACCAATAATCCGAAAAAGAAGATTAGTTCATATTAATATATCATGTATACTTAATGAAAATAGTAAGTTGAAAATGTGACTATTCTAGTTGAGTATGATTTATAATATTTCAAAATTTGAATATTTAATAAAATGCAGTACAATTCATCCTATAATCCAAAAGAATATTGTAAATAATCTGATATGGTTCATATTGAGTTCAGGCTCAATTCATTCATTATGTCGAGTAGGCTATACTGAAAATAATAAGTTGGAAAATTCTACTCTATAATTGTTTAATTGGATTTGCGTCAAATATTGTACTTGAATACGTACTAAAATGCAGCACAGTTCATCCAATAGTCCAACAGAAGATTGTATATAATCCAATTATCCAAATAAGGAAAATTGGTTCCTATTATGTCGAGCATACTGGAAATAATAAGTTAAAAAATGGTATTCTCTATACTGTTCTTTTTTAGTTAACTTCGATTTGCAACAAAATTTCAGATATTATATTCTTATCATTCGTGGACAATACTTGAAACAAAACTTCGTGTAAAAAAGAAGATAAATCTTAGGAGAATGAAGAGCATTTGTTTTCAACACACTAACCTCCACGTGGCTTTGTAGTATATTTTCCTAAAGCTTAATACACTTACTACGTCGTAGTAAATTACAATTCTACTGATAACACGTAGGCTCTTATCACCAGAATATTTTGTCATCACTGTCTGACAACAAAAATGCATGTGGGCCTAATTTTCGTTATCAAATTTCAGATTTTGTTTCTCAATAATTTTAAAACAAGAATTTTTGGTTATTGTCATTGTAGAACTACTTCCGAGTACATGCCTTAAAATTATTCATTTATTAGAATAGATAATGGTTTCAAAAGGGTATGGTATTTTGAAAATGATGAAATTTACAAAACAGTCTTTATTCAATGTTAGCAGAGACAAAAGTAATATATAGAGAATTAAATGTAATATTTCTTCCTCATCACTTTTTATAGAATGTTATAATAAAAAAGACCATTAAATACTTATTAATTTCAACTTATACTATACAAATAGGAGACAAATTTACACCTTCAAAGAGAGAAATGGTATAGTCTGTCCAAGCAAAGAAGACCCTCTGGCAAGATGGGAAAATTACTCAAGCTCTGTCAATTTTGGTTTAAATATTATTAATTCGATCTCAAATTGTAGGAAACAATTTGATCTACTATTAAGTCCACATTTATAATCCTTAAATAAATATCGACCAAGTTGGAGTCATTTTCCCATCTTGCCAGAGGATCTTGCTTGGACACACTATACCATCATTACTCATTAACAGAGTATATGAAGAGCAATATAATACAATATTATATGATAAAACTCGATTTAATTCTGAGTAGAAACATTCCTACTCAATAATAATAAATGTTTTATGGAATTATAAATCTATCTGAACCATCACAAGTAGCCAGTTCTGTCCCGGTATACGACTTTTCATGTTCACTCAAAATAATTTCATGTATTTTTGAACGAACTCGCAGTTTTTGTACAGGGGTGAAATCGGCCATAAAAGGTAACAAACTCTTGAAAAACTGTAAATCTGGATTCTGGTCCATGATAAGTTCTCTTTCTAGCAGACCTACTTTTCGTTTTTCCAACGCCAGAAACTGAGCAGAACGTTTAGCTGAAGTGGGGTTTTCTGACAAACCAGTTCTTCCAAATTTTCTTTTGTTCAACAATGCCCTGCGATGTTGAGAAGTGCTGTTGCTTGATGAGAAAGACAATGATTTGCTGGGTGAAAAGTTGTAGTCAACTTCGACTGGCGATTGATTGATATTTATGTCGACATCGACTCCAAGATTACCGTCTGGCAGTGATAGATCGATATCTTGCTCGTCGTCTGTTTCTCCTTCGATGGTAGTATCGTTCTGCATAAGATCAGGATCCTGGAAACAGGGATGCAACGATTTATCGAAAAACAATAGAAATCGATGTTATCAACTAAAAATATTGGTATTTATATAGGTGGTATCAAAATGGATAGACCTATCAATATCGTTGGTCTCAATATCGAAATTGATATTATATTAGTGATCTTCTGTTCGTGTTTAAATTGGTATCGGTAACAGAATATTCAAAACTGCTCAGGTATTGAAGAGTATCAAAAAATCGATAATTTCAGGGCTCTGAATATTGATATTTTTATTGAGACATCCGATATTAATATTGACATTCCATTACCAATATTAGACGCCCGAATGTTGATACTCAGATCCCAATATATAATAATATACAATAGGCTTCTACAGCTTTTTTCTATCTTATTATAAAACATAATTACATAAATTATACAATACTTTTTATACTGTATTAATGATACAATTCAAGTTATTTTATCTCATTTTGATACACAATTACAAAAATTTCAAGAACTGTGATTTGTGGAAGAAAAATCAGGCTCAGCTCTCCCTAGAGTAAAACGCATGAAAATTGCCCAGTGAGACTTGAAACGTTGTCAATTCAGCTCATTAAAAATAAAAATTCATTTTACTGATGGAATGGCAATGTCTATGGGTGTGTTGGGATTCTCTGCTGTTCCAGTTTCAATTGAACTATTTTCATGCGATTAACAAAATTTCAATATAAGAATAATCTATTCCATATGAGACAATTCAAAGCAAAATATTTATACTATACTATTTTATTTCTAGACATTTATATAGATGATTTGAATAAGCTTGCATCCCCACCAGTAAATCCTGACTCAGTGTATCTCGAAGAAATACGAGTTTGTTGAAGTAGCACCAACTACTTGTCACTTTTTCACCAGGTCTGTTTTTCGCTTGAAGATTCATTTTTCGCGTCTCAGCAACATAGTACTGTCGCATATTTTTCCATTTGGCTTTGACTAACTTTACTGCAACACAAAGACAAACCAATACTTATACTTTGTTCGTTTGATATTGGGAAGTTTTGTGAAATTTTTAATTTGACAGATTGAGTAGCTGTTAACAGAGGACAGCATTAAGAAGCCTTTCAGCTAAGAAAATGAGAAAATTTCAACTAAATAAGTGTTCATCTTGACCTTTAATTTAGTATCGTCCCATGTTGATATTGAATATGACAATAAGATATCCACAAACCACAGATTTCACATTGTATATGGTATTAATATTTTATACATTTCTATATTAGATAAAGACAAAAAAAATTATAAGGAAATTGATCCCATGACTTTTTCCTAAATACAATATTCTAAATTGATAGAATAAGAAATAATTGAAATACATTAGATAACTACTGAATGATAAATGGAATATATAGTGCCATATAACCTGAGCTGTCTTGAAGATTGGGTGTGATTTTCAGGTCATTCTAAAATTATAAATAAAAGGAATGATAATAAAAAATATAGACATACCTACTATTTTATAAATTTGATTTTGGCTACCTAGTCTCACTGGCAGCTCGTGCTAGTGCCTGTTGCTACCACGTGCTAGTCTACTCTGTATAAAATAATATTCGTTTTGTTTTTAATGATGGGGAGACCCTCGTGGGTGGGTTCCACCTTGCCAATGTATACTTGGCCAAAGTCTGATCATTTATAATCCAAATACTTGGATGGGTATCCAAGACCAGTCCTTATTGTACTCTGCATAGTTATCAAGTTCGAGTTATGAATTGCAAAACACAATAGCATAGTTGAATAGCCTAATCATATTTATAGACATTGTAAATTATCATTATACGATAAAAGTGATAAGATGATAATTAAGAAATATAATAGTTGTTACACTCACCATCACATCCTAAATCGTGAGCAATTTGTAGCCACATTTTTCTGACTTCTCTCGAATTGCCTCTCAGTCTGTCGGTAGGATCCCAAATAGCTCTCATCTCAAAAACAGCTTCTATTAGGAGATTTTCAAACGTGATTTTTGACATTTCAGACATTTTTGCAACTGAAAAACAGATTGGACAAATTTATAAATAAGTAGCCTACAAATTACGAAAAACTAGTTTGAAAAAATAATGTGTTAATAACAAATTCATAAAAATTAATTTTAGAACTTCATAATCCTTATTTTTATTGAAACTGTGACATTATAATGTGCTGAGCAGAATATTGGCGGTTTTGTGCCCAACATGTGCCTGCAACTTGTAGTAATGGAAACCTACCTTGAGAAGAAATGAAACCAAAAATTTAATTAAGGTGGTTTTGTCTCTTCCTTGTACGTTCCAACAGCTGATGGTGTCTGCCAATAGTCTGTGTAACTGTACCAGCTGACTAGAGAATAGACTTCAGAATATACACTAGTCAGCTGGTCCGATATAGTTATACAGACTGTATTTGCAGACAACTGTTGGAACATACAAGGAAGAGCCAAAAATTAAATTAACTTTACAAGGTAGGTTTCAATTACTACAAGTAGCGGGCACATGTCGGGCACAAGATACAATAGAAACACGTGGTTAAAAAAATCAGCTGACTAGCGTGCGTTGCTCTATAATATAGAACTCTGGGCCCTGGCTTATAAACATTTACAGCTTGTTTTTCTGAAGAAAAAAAAGTGATCGACATTGTAGATTCACCAATAAAACGTTCGATTTACAATGTTCCAAATTTTGAAGAAAAACAGCTGTTGCTCTAATATTGCAGTACATCAATGGCCGACTTCAAGGTCTCAGATTACAATTTGATTACTAGGTTATGATATTATTTTAGCGACAAAAATTATTCCTATTCAAATTTCACAATAAAAATAATAATCGATAATTATATTCATAATAATATATTAATTTGTTCATCAAATCATTGCATTTGAAGCAAAGTTTTGGGTTTTTCATGTCATAGCAACTAGCCAGCTGAGGTTGTAAAATTTCCGAATTATGGGAAACGTTTATGAGACAGAAACACCGATAACGAATTATGAGTAATGTGGATTGTAAAATGTTTATAAGCCAGGGCCCTCAAATATTTGAGTGTCCCTTAAAATTCGAGGGTCCCTCAAGTTTGAATGTGCTTGGAAAAACCGGGCATAAATCTCTTACTGTATTAGGATTTTCCTAGATCTAACTTATATTAGATTAGATTCTCCTATTATAGATTTAGATTCTTTGTGGTAGGTAATACTAATAGAAATGTAATTTGAAGCAAAGACAATACTACCATAGACAAGTATAGGCCTACCGTACTACATGTTTACTATTATCTCCGATACTAATTTAGAAGTTAGTTTATGCTTGAACCAACCGTTTGATAACTTACATTACTCCACTAGTAGAGATCCTTCTGATACACAGTTTGATAACTCAAAACACAAAGTTATTGTTGAGACTCGCGGCAAAATTTTGTAACGTGCTTAGTGGGTCGATGCAGCTCAGTCACTAACCAACAATCCAAGCGTAGTAGGGTCGCTAGGTGCCAAGCTAGGATGGTGGGGTAGATGGGAGGGGAGCCATGTTGCCATGTTTACTCCATAACCAGATGCCAGTCTGGTGGGTCGATTGGATGGTGCATAGTTGCCATTCTACCCGGTAGGCTGAGCAGCGCAGCGCGGCCTCTATATCTCGAACTCGTTGTTTCTCTCTCACTCTCTCTCTCTCTCTCTGAGTTTCTCTCTGTATTTCCTATTTTAACCAATCGTGTAATTAGATTTATGTTTAATCTTTGGAATCTAGGATTTAAGATCGTAAATGCTGTACTGTACTTGAATAAAGTGAATAATCTAATCTAATCTCTCTCTCTCAATCACTCTCTTTTTCTTTCTTTCTCTCTTTCCCTTTTTCTCTCTCTTTATCACTCTCTCTTCTCCTCTCACTTCCTTCACTCCCTCTCTTTTCTCTATCTTACGCTCTTTATCAGATTTAGACGTATCGTACCTACTCCATGTTGAATAACAAAGTATTTTAAATGAAATCCACACACACAGATATTGTCAACCCACAGATTTATTAAAAATCGTGATACTGGTTGCGGTTGCTACATCATCAATCTCTGGTAAACTCGATATGGATCTATATAGGCTAGGTATATGGAAAACTACAACAACCTTCACAACTAAACAAGCAAACTAATTATTTTTTTATGAATTTGGAAGATTTGGCAACCATTCCATACTAAATTTCAAATCGACTGACTCAAGAGAAGAAAAGCGAATCATAATAACTAGCATAATAGCATAATTAAATGACACAGTCAAATTTATAATAATGATGATTAATCTAAATGATTAATTATTAATGATAATTAATCTTATTAAGCTAACAATAATTAATCTAAACTATTGATCAATAATTTAGAATTTAGATTCAAAATAATCTAATCTAATACTACACTCTACCATATCATACTCGCTTTCACTCTTACACCCTTCTCATCAAATTGATTGATTTATTATATCTCACTCTCTCTTTCCCCTCACTCAACATCTCCTTCTTACTCTCTCTCCCTCTTTATTCCACGCATGCGTGTGGGAGGGAGAGTGACTTGCGCCCTAAATAAAGCATTTTGGCGGACGCAAAAGGAAGCTTCCGATTTAGTAGGTAGTGACGGGACGCCGGTGTGAGTACAGTCGTTGCAAAAACACTTTGAGATACTTCATTTTTCCACATTTTTAAAAAAATAAGAGTAATACCGGTACTGCAGTGGAATATCTCGAAGAAATTGTTCGAAATAAGTGTTCTTCAGCCAAATGGAAGCAATAAGTGACTATTATGAAAAGTGAATAATAATGATAGTGATAATGGTGAAATTAATGATAACGAGAAACTAGTTATATTTAACGAGAAACGAGTTAAATTTTGTAATAAATCAATGAAAGTGAAGTGAATGGTTGTAGTAGAGTCGGAATACTAGTGAATATTCAAATGCAAAAAAGGAATATAAAAGGGTTGACCGGGTTGAGGGGAAAATAAACCAGACATCAAGTTACATGAAAAATATTTCTCAAATTAGTGATACTGTAGCAATTGAATAGATCCTAGAAGGAGGATGTGCCTCCATTTCTGAGGTATGGATTAATAGGTATTATGAATTGAATTAAGTTGAATCAAATTGATAAATGTTGATAGATTTAAGTTGACTAAATAAATCATTTGTTGATGAACAAAGGAATCTATTAAATCTTTTAAAAATTCAATCTTTTTAGCAGATTCCATGATTTTTATTAGACTGGAAATCCTGAAGATTTATCCACTTTCTTGATGTTAGTTGTGTTTCTTGTTATAGTCTAGTTGTGCAAAGAAGACATTCTGTAATGATTGGAAAATAATTCCAGCTCGGTCAATATTGATGCAAAAATAATAAGTTTGTTCTCAAATTGTAGAACAAAATGTTATCTACAATTTGAGACGAAATTCATAATTTTAGAACCAATATTAACTGAGCTGCAGTCATTTTCCCATCTTGCCAGTATGTCTTCTTTGCTTGGACAGACTTTTATCATTGCGAACTATAAACATCAGCTGTTCGACAAACTTGATTATTGATCAGTAGGCACGCGACCAATTCAAGGCCTACTTTTATTGATCGCCCCTCTATTGTCAAGAAGCCCTTGAAACGAGAAAATAGGGAGAAGAAAAACGAAGGGAAAGAGAGAGAAAGAAGTATCAATAAGAGAATACAAGGGAGAATTGTCAGAATAATCAATAAAGGAACTCAAATTTTAGGTGAGTCACGCTCATTCATCGTGTTATTGTTTTAGTTTTGGTGGAAAATTTGGTCTATTGCTAAGATATTCGATAAATATTGATCTGATGGTTGTTAAAGAATTGGAAAATAATTGAATTATTGGAAAATAATAATATCTACTTTTATCATAGTTTTAAAAAATGATTAATTCCTGAAATTTTAGAAGAATTTTGTTATGTTTTAGAATTATGAGTGTATAATTTGAGGTTATACTATCTGAATCACTATTGACAAATAATCTTTTTCAACGTGGAATAATATTCGAATTAGCACACAATCTTGATTAATGTAGAATGAATAATATTACAGTAAAGTTATGATTATGTTACACTGATTTACCCAAAAAATTGGGAACGCATAACTTTTCCTAGATCCTAGAATACAAATATTCATGGTTCAATCAATGGATCAAGATTAAGTAGGCTACTAAAAGGTCAAAAATACCAATAATATGTTTTTAAGCTGCAAGCTGCACATCTGGATGGTAACTTAGTGGGTAATTTGAATATTTTCATGCTATAGGGCTGCGGCCCTATTTTCTGATAAGTCATATAGGCCCTATGCGGCTATAGTTGCCCTAATAACAAAGTTAATATTGTAATGATAAAGTTTTCCAGGAGAAATAGTACGTGAATAAACTGATGAAAGTCCCAACAGCTATTACTATCAGCCCATTTAAACAGCCTGACATTCTGTACTTTATTCAAGAATTTCTGTAAAATTAAGTTCATATACTTTTTGTATTAAATGAAGACTACAGTGAAGATTTGTTACCATAACAATAGATATGTACTGATCAATGAGTCTCTTATAACTACAGTACACTTTATTAATTGATTTTATTTACATACTGAAATGAAATTAAGTAACCTTAGTATGACCACTAGTAGGAAGAGTAAAATACTAGCATTTATCACAACAAAGTGAGGAGTACTATCTCCACTCCTATTAGACCTAGTTCCCCTCTAATTTAAAATAGACAATACCCCCTCCCTTCCCCCACAGGTTCCCCGCTTCTAAGTCGCGAAGTCCCCACCTCATCAGAGCATTTCACTCTGAACTAAAATGCACGAATAACAGTACTAGTACTACTTTACTCGCGGACGTGCTTTCAGCTGCAGTCAAGTTCTGATTTTAGTTTCATCCGCCAGTGCTATCTAGTAACTTTAGTGCTATTTAGTGTCGCTTTAGTTCTAAATCTAGTTTCGTCCGGTAGTTTAATTCATTGAGTTTTAGTTCTATTTAGTGTAGCTTCAATTATTATGGATTCAAGTCTCGTCCGGTGATATTATCTAGTAAGTTTTAGTACTATTTGGTGTCAATTAGTGTTATTTATAATTTTCAGTGTAATAAAATAATTTATTCAAAATAATCAAAGTAGTTGTTTCATCTAGCTTGTTCTCCTGAATTAACAATTAATCCTTAAACCAAATTCTGATAATTATTAGTAACATCCGGTGTTTTTCAATGAATTTTACCGCTATAGTCTCTGCAAAAAAAAAACATTCTAGCAATATGGGAAAATCATTTCAGCTCAACCAATATTGCTTGAAAAATTATAAATTTTGTTTCAAATTGTAGAAGATATTCTGATCTATAATTTGAGACAAAATTCATAATAATTTTTGAACCAATATTGACCGAGCTGGAGTAATTTTTTCCCCATCTTGTCAGAATGTCTTCTTTGCTTGGACAGACTATAATAGTGTACAATACATTCATCAGTTATATTTATAATTTTTCTGTTAACAATTGGTAATAGGTGCTCGATTAGGTGATGTCACCTGGATTAATAAATTATAACCTTATTACACTGTTTAAAAAAGTTAAAACTGTATGGAAAAGGTGTGGCTGCGTTTCAAGTTTAATAACAAGAATGAACTGTGTATTATTGGAAGTTCTTGAGTAATCACGGCACAAAATTTTTTTGAAGTGAAGTGAAACTTGTGAAAAAGTTTTTCCGAAAAGAAGATGCACAATTCTGTGAAAATGGATATCCTGGTGTAAAATTATATGAACAGTGTAGAACGGGGGTGTGAACGTAAACGAACGATTGAAAACTCGATTGATTGGATAAGAGAGAAATCAGAAGATACAATAATAGGTATTTTATTTTTTATTTATTGTTACAATTGCGACTTATATCAAGTATTTTAAGCAAAGGTGATAAGTGCATGATGATGTTTACGTAGTGGAGAATGATGATAGATGATAAATGTTTACATTACAATTTTAAATTCAAAAACACTTTTCACTTAAAAAATCCTGAATTTTGATGTAAGTTCACTGTAAACAATGAAGATCTGATCAGAAACACTAAATAAAGATGTTCAAAAACTTTGGGATTTTTTAATGAACTGAAAAAATTTCAGAGCAAAATAGAACTCAAGTCACAATTAACTCTATGAATTTATTCTTCCCTTTGGATTTGGTTATACCTCAATAATTGACGTAGGATATGGATGTATACATTTATACATTTATGTATTATGCATTTCTTCCATTTTTTAGAACAGTAACATTATTATTTAATTATACATCTATTTATTCAAACAATTACAATACAATAAGATTGAATAACAAACGAAGTCCAAAATGTATTTTCTTTACAATTTTGATTAGTTGATATTAAAAATGTTCAAACTTGACACATTCGTAACATTCCATTCTCTTTGAAACAGCATGTGATGAATCATCCATTAAAAATGAAGATTGCTCATCCATATCTGAATACGTGGATACTGTAAACACAAAGACTTGATGTTTTTTGTTGGATTTGTGTTTTGAGAAATTTGTTTGTTTGTGTAATTTAACATGAACATGGAGTAGGATTTCAATATAACTTACCTGTACTTTTATGTATATGGGAAATAAAATCAACAATACTGTAAACTAGAATACAGAGATACAGATTGGACTTGAAACTCAGTTAATGCACTTGGAAACAAAATTAGGATAATGAATACATGAATTCATTGATATGATTCTTGATAAATCATTCGCACTATTTGTCATGAAATAACAAAGAACTTGACTAGGATTTTCTTTAGTGGAAAGATTTGAAAAAGGATTATTTCAGACTTCAGAGTTAAGTAGGATTGGAATGAAAAGATTTGACTCGTGCTAAGTTTTGTCTTGAGGAGGCGTTTAGAAATAAACTCAATCTCCCCTTTTTCAGACCAATACTATTTTTGGACATACCGTACTTACTTTTTTCTTCTTTCGATCTTTCCTTCTCATTCTTCTTCTTCTTCTTCTTCTTCTTCTTCTTCTTCTTCTTCTTCTTCTTCTTCTTCTTCTTCTTCTTTTTCTTTTTCTTCTATTCCTCCTCCTTCTCCTTCTCCATTTTCTTCTCTTCCATCTGTCCACTGTCAAAAGACATATGAGGCACGATCGAAATAGATTAATACCTTGAATTTCAAAAGCGGAACGGTGACCATCTGCTTTCATAATTCTTTTGAAAAATAGAGAAAACTTTTAAATAATCTTTCATCCGGACCATATTTAGGAATATTATGATAATATATGAATACTTTTATTGTCTTGATTAGTGGGATCAGAGCAACCAAACATCCTTACTAGTTTAAATAAATCACTATCTATCAAATCATATTCAAATGGAAAATATATTATCAAATTGACTTGTATCATTATTGAATGCTTGAATGAATGGTACATGATCTTTCAATTTGATTGTTCTGTTTGATACATGTACTATCTCGCTCGTGTATCTCCTAGATTGTTAGATTGGAACGTATTTTCTATCCATTGAGCCGTGGGTACATTTAATCCTTTAAACTTTGGTGATTGTCTCCAATAAATGGAGTGGTTAGGATTTGCAGGTCCTCTCCAACCTTGATTATTTCCGGAATCATAAAATTATAAAATATTGATAAAAACACTTTCTCGAATAATGATTATATCTCCAATATTCTTAAAATGGTCTGTCCAAGCAAAGAAGGCAAGATGGGAAATTAATTCAAGCTTGTTCCATATTTGTTCAAGAATTATAAATGTGGTCTTAATAGAGATCTAATTGTTTCCTACAATTTGAGATCAAATTGATAATTTTTGAACCAATATTGACCGAGCTAGAGTCATTTTCCCATCTTGCCAGAGGGTCTTCTTTGCTTGGACAGACTATAGTAATGAATTTTACTTATGTATAAATTAACTGAAAATGAAAAACTTTAATCAACAACAAGTAAACAGCTCACAAAGAATTTCAGTAACTTAGATGACATTCTGAAGGCCATTAAAGTTGAACCAATTCTCTACCTAATGACACATTTTCAATCTTGAATAGGTGCATAAATAGATGGAAAACATCTAGCTTTTCCTGGCTTCTAAATCACACCAATGTCATTAAATACCACAGTAACACAGATTGCCATGAGTATGCCATAAACAAACTCTTATCAATTTTCCGCTTTTATGACTGTTTATGACCTTGACATGAAGATTATTGTGCCACTATGAACAATGATACACTTGTATGTTTGCTAGTTCAATTTTTATTATCATTTGTATTTAATTTCAGTACCTACTTATGTTATCACATACGTAGAAAGACAATGCCAAAACTTCAATTCAAGTTATTGATACATTCCCATTGCGATTATATTATTATCAATTTATATTCTTTGTATGTGGTTGGGAGATAAATCAATAGAATTGTTTGGTCTTTAATTTTTTAATTACTGATAAAACATAGCCTTGCTCTACTAATTCTCTTCTCAAGGCATTTAATTGTTTGGCATGAATTTTTACGATAAATATTAACTTAATAACGTTTGGATTGCGATAAAATTTTCCATTTAATGAAATCAAATATAAATAAAATTTTATCAATATTGGGCATTACTTCCAAAACTATGGATAGAATAATAAATAAATAGTGCTGTATAACAAAAGTTTGGTTTCCAGTGGTTTTCAATTATTAATTCAATCATAATGAAATAATTTGAGAATTGTATCTAAAAAATATATTCTTATGGCTTTTATTGGTAGGGAGACCCTTACGGGTAGCTCCACCTCACCAATGTGTACTTGGCCAAATACTGGCCACTCATCCAAGAGCAGCCTACATTGTTCGTGACTTAACATCAGGTTCACCGATAGATCACCCTCACTGAGAGACCAATACCCAGTACAGAATTGTATCTTATAATAAAATATTGTGTTCAAATTAGGTCCGTAATCTACTATTTGGAAATATTAGAAAAAGTGAATAAGTTCGACGTTTTTCTCGAGATACGTACCTCATCATACCCTTAAGATTTCCAGTCTAATTGAATGCAAGCTACGGTGTATGATACTTATTCTAATTTTACTTTCAAATGAGTGTTTCTTCTTCCGTGAAGTAGGAGAAATCTTGACAGTTATACTTAGAACAAAAAGGTTTTTGTGTTGGTAGGAGAAGTCTCTACGGTATCGGTATGTGCAAGGAAGAAAAGGAGGGTAGGAAGGAGAAGGAGACTAAGAGAGAGAGAAGAAGGAGGAAGAAAAGGAGAAGGAAAAGGATACTTAGTAGTGGTAGTAGTAGGAGGAGGAGGAGGAGGAGGAGAAGGAGGTATAATAAATGAAATCCGAAGGAAATTATCTCAAAGCAATACGAGAACTCATGAATCTAAAACGAAAATTATGTAAATTATCCTCGGTATTCTACTGTTGGAAGTCTCCAATTGAGAATTGAAAATGAAATTTTTCGGAGGAAATTCTAAATTAAGATTTCTATTTGAAAACCCGAAAATATGAGTAGAATAATTCGAAAATATCATATTTTCGTTGAAAATTCGAAGCCAAAATCAAAATTCTTGTTCGTTCGGAGTCCTCACCTCCATTTTCGTATACGGTTCAATAAATTTGCCGTGCTTCGTTGAAACTCTACCGACTCGGTGAATAAAGGCCGGAAACTAAAGAGTAACGTTCGAGGCTGAATCCCTGGAGCGGAAAGAAAGAGGCGGTTCAAGGATACTTTTATGAAGAAGGCTATTGTTTCAAATCAGGAGCTAAATTAATTAGAGACTAAGTGCTGATAATTGTTGTGAACGTTGGATTGAACCAGGATTTCAGAAACCTGTTGCAAATCTTATAATCCTTTTAGAAATCTTGAAAATCGAATAATCCTCAGGTATAAATTGATGATCTGGAATTTTTTCTTCAATATTTTTATTTATTTATTGAGAGAGACAAACACGCAATCATGATAATGATAGGAGAAGAGAAAACAGGCACATGCCCTTCACTATCTTTTTGATGAAAAGTTCAGTCCTGAAAAGATTATGTTAAAAAAAAAGTATAGCTCACGCCAAAACGTTAGGCGGATTCGTCTGCTTCTTGTGCCCTCCAACACCTGATGTCAATCATAGTTCTCATTTAGTTAGACCTAGGAGATCCAAAACAGACAATAAAAGCATTTCACCCTTCTTTCCTAGCCTATGTCGAGTCTCACAATATATTAGAAAAACTATAAAGAGACTATTAAAAATCTCTACCCTAGTCTAGGTTCCGCTGATATCTCATCTTCATAAATATACAGTACTTTCTAGTAACAGGAATCACCCTTCCCTGATTTAGAACAATATGCATCGAAAATGCCCTTTTGTCTTCTCCTTTAAACAATCAACCCCTGCATAATGCATCAGAGCCATTAGAATCAATAAAACTTCCATATATTTCAAACGAAAATGATATACCATGTTTAATGATCCTATATGCTTTCTAGAAGCTTATGCCTTTCCTCCTAGACCTAGATAATTCTTGTTGGAGCTGACTTTATAATCAGCTATTAGGTTCAAAAAACTATAATCATTTGTAGGGTTCTCGTTTTTAGTGTGGGTGCTGTAATTTTAAAGTCTGTTTAAAGTAGAATCTCCAACCAGTTTGTATAATTTTAATGAGAGTGATTGTATACTATTATACTTTTGTATTCTGTTTTAATTTAATCTTCAAATCTGAGTCACATTATATGAGTGCGTGGATAAGAGGCCATTGTGAGAAACATAGTACGTTAAAATAGTGTTTTGGAAAAAATGGTTTATAAGAAACCCCTACACTCTGAATTACAGAGATAATCTACAAAACTTGAAAAAAAAATATTTTTATCTCACACAACATGTTTCTGCGATATAGCCATTTTCAAGTGTACACTTGTATACTTAATTGTTATTTTTTAAAGTTTTAACGAATACAGTAGCTCTAAGAGGAAATAAGTATAATGTACAAGTATAGTTATAATTCTCTTTTAAAACGACGCAGACCCTCTATCCTTGTCGCCAATATTGTATCGTAAAATATGAGACAACAACTATTTATATATTTAACGTACATTCAATTTCAATGCCATCTTAGAACATGAATTAACTTTACTGATAAACAAATAAGTGATATATTGCCATTTATGAACTGGTAATTTTAAAGCTTGTTTGCTCCTGTTCGCTTACTTGTAATAACCTTTAGATTTTTTAACCTCTAGATGATGTCATTTTACGTCTGTTAAATTTTAAAATTTTGAATTCAAATGAATAAATATAATTTTGAATAAATAAATAATTTTATTAATAGAGACAACAGGTTTGCCTCTTTCACACAGTAAAATAAAAATATTACAGTGAACAATTTTAGATAAAAACTGAATGAAAATAAGAAGAAATGAATATAAATTACAAACAAAATTACTTAAAAAGGGAATGAAATTGAATAAATAAATTTGATCTGTAATTTTTAATTAAATAGGTTATTCTTGCAATATTGTATTATAAAATATTGCACAATAAACACGTCAAACAGATTCTTGTACAAGTTTTCAGGAGACTCAATTAAAATAGTTGTTGAAGGTCGTTCTTCCCACATTCTCTGCAATAGATATAGTCTCTCCAAGCAAAGAAGACATTCTGGCAAGATGGGAAAATGACTCCAGCTCGATCCACATTGGTTCAAACATTATAAATTTGGTCTCAAATTGTCGAAAAAAATCTGATCTACAATATGAGACCAAATTTATAATTTTTGAACCAATATTGGCCGAGCTGGAGTAATTTTCCCCATTCGCCAGAATATCTTCTTTGCTTGGACAGACTATACTGCATGCTGCATCCAATTTGAACGAAGCCAACTATTGAACAAAGTGAATAGTGGAATAGTGCATAGTGGGTTGCAATGAATCTGCAGGTCTGACGTCACATAATTGGCATAGTTGCTGCAGTAGGCCTTGAGCTCGTTTAATTGCATTTGGATGCAGCTTCTAGAATGTTGCTAGTTGAATAGAGAAGGATGTTGTCTTTCCGCATACCGGTTCACTAGTTTGTTGATTTTTGTTTTCACTTGTTTTTCAACTAGTTGATGATTTTCTAGCTGCAGCTTCTATCGGAGTTAATCTGACTATTTGGTTGCACTAAATTTTTAGTGTGCAGCTGGATTACTGAAGAAAAATTCCATTATAAATTGTAATCTAAAGCAGAGTTTGAAAAAAACTCTGTTCACCGAGTATTTATACCATTCTACCCAGTTCAACTTGTGTTCTTCAAAAAATTTTTTGGAAAGATATAGAACTTCTTTTTTCTAAAAAAAGTACATAATTTTGTAGGGAAGTAACTTGAAAGTAAAAAAAAAGAATTGGAGCACCTAAAATAGCGAGTTTCCTTCAGACACTCGGTAAACAGATATTCAAAGAGAAGCAACAGATTTATTATTTTCATAAATTTGTAAACAATTCATTTTTCTATTGAAACTTCAGTACAATTTTATGACAACGATGGTTGCGTAAGAAATATGTTGAAATTTACAAACAGAGTGAATTTATTGCTACTATTTCATAGAAAGTTGAAAGTTTTTAAAATAATTTCTTTTCTCAAATGAAATAAAGAGATTGATTGATTCTTCAATTGTAGTGAAATACTATGATAAAAAGTTCGCTCCGGCAGCTGGCGGTCGGAAAGAGTGCATTTCAAATGCAATTCTATGATAGCTTAAATCATATAACTTATAAAGAGCTATTCAGGGTATGAATTCAAAAGTGCCGTTTTCGAAAAACCCATGAAAACACCATTTTTGGCATATTATTCGCCATTTTCTCCGCCATTTTTGATTGGATTTTTTCCGTTGATCTCTAAAATTGTAGGGCATAATAAGGGTATTATACACTCAAATTTCCAAAACGATCAAGTTATTGGTCGATTTGTAGTGATTTTTCAAAACTTTCATCCCCTAATTTCACCCCCTACCCTTGGACCAATTTGGCTGGTTAACGAACTTAACCGAGATATTAGCACTAATGATTTTGTGCAAAATTCGATCGCTCTCCGACAAGCCCTTTGGGAGTTATCGTGTTCACAAGAATCTGTACATATATAAATATATATATATATAGAGATATATGAATTTGAACGGACATCAAATTCGTGTTCTAGGGGCTCGGAAACGTGTAAAAAAAATATCAAACCATAAATTTTCGATTGTCAGGTTAAGACCAATAGTGCATTTTTCGAATGAAATGCACCAAAATGTGTAATAAACTGGAAAAATTAGAAAATGTTACGATATTCTATTACTGAATGGACAAAATAAAACTGCGAACTATTCAATAATGATCTATAATAACTGATCAATGATTCACTATGGAATGACAATGTTGATGACAGTTTTTTAATTAGAAATGACAATGATGTTGATTATGATGACGGATAAAGGATTTACTAATTAACATAAAATCATACACTGACACACTAATCCAGTAGTCCATGGAAGAGTTGTAGTTCTAGAAGAGAAGACAATTCCAATTAAAATAATAACTCACATCTAAGAGACTAGAATGATAATACAGTACCATAGTAGAGCAAATGTTCTTTATGAAAAACAAAACAAGAGTTGACATAACTAATAAGTGGGTAGAATAAATCTTTTTACATGAAGATTTCTAGATGAATATCATTAGGAAGGAAGTATCGTGAAGTTTAGTAAGTAAAGAAAATATCGTGCGGTTGATTTATAACCATCAATTTGATATTTTCGTGCAGTTTCAAGTTATTTTATGTCACGTTATGCTATCACGAATCAGGAGAATGAACTGATAATCTCGTGATGGAACAGAAGAGAAATTTGACTGAAAACCGACAAATAGAAGAATAAGAGGAAAAGTGAGATAATAATGGAATAAATAAAAAATGAGAGGAATATGGAAGGGGGAAAAGAAATAGAGAGGAGAAGATTAATAAGATGTGAATAAACAAGAAGACAGAAAATTAACAAGAGCGAGAGCAGAATGTAGACGAGAAAAGAAAATTTATATATAATGAAAGAAGAAGAAAGAAACGAATAGAGAGAAGAGAAAAATGTGAACAAAAAGGTTCACGAAGGAAGTAAAACTATTATTAAAGCTGCTAGATTGCTGAGACATTCTTCTATTATTTTTAATTTTTGTTATTTGTTTCTGAATGTTCATTTTCATTGTGTTATTCATTTTTAATAGTATCATTCAATAGTGATGAGTTTTACCTTATGGCAATAAACTTGCAAACACGAAATGTGCGTTGAATTATTATTAAAATAATAAAGAAGAATTAGATGATAATTACGTTCTCTGTTGCTAAATCTATTTTTATAATTATTTTTTGGTGCTAGAGGACGAGAAAAGATGATAATTTTTGGACTTGTGGTTTAGCTTAAAGTGAAAATAGAGTTTTTTTGTAGGAGAATGTACATGAAAATGATTATTTCGAAATAATAATAATAATTGTAGTCATGATCATTATTCTAATAATCAAGAAAATTTTCCATCTTTGGTAGTGTTTTTGAAGATTCTAATTCAAACACTTGGCTTGAAATGTTTTCCGAAATTAATAAAAACTTACTTGAATTTCATCAACTGAAATACTGTATTCAACTTATTGTAACTTGATGGATTGTGAGAAAGTGCTAATATTCTATCCAATTGAACTCTACCATTGGCGGCTGGTACCCACGAAACACGTGATGTGCTCGTATCTTTTACTTTACAGCACTTCACCTGTTTCGTGGGCACGAGCCGCCAGTACTCTTTACAAGTATACAGTAATCGAATGATAAATAGCGAAATTGAAATTCGCAAGTTGAAGTTGATCAAATTTTTAAAAAAATCAAGTTTTATGAAAAATCAAATTATATCTGCTTTAATATTACGGTATCAAGAGTTCTTTGTTTTAATTTGAAGAAGCTTTAAGCAATGCATGTTTTTCTCTTTTCACCTTTGGAAGTAGGCCTACACATTTATGCTGTTAGAATATCATATTATGAACACATTAAATCATACATAAATACTGATGAATAAATACATAATATAAAAGAGAATCCCTAATTAGAATTATATAAGTGGAAATATTACGACATATTTTTCAATTTCACCAATGATTCAATAATCAACCATTTTCTCCAAATACTCAAATTTATTAATTATTTATGTCTTTCAGATAAGCTTTTTGAATAGACTGTTAAAAATTTTGCTTACATCGTACCAATTATCAATAACTGCTAGAGGAAATTGATACTTATTAATTTGCAATAATTCCAAATTTATTCATGAAGTATAATTTCAATAAGAAGGGAAAATCTATCAATTATGACACACAATATTGATAAGAATTAAATCATGGGTCATATCAAGTAACCTATGTAATCAGTGCATTCATTAGCAATCATGCAATCTTTGCAATGCACTTATTAGTAGATTATTTATAATATTTTGTCTGAACTTATTATCTTCGAAAATTAAATGAATTATGTAGCCCACATGTTATCTATATGGGTTTTTTTCCTCAGGATGATGCCTCTTTAGCTCTTAGGCTTGTGCGTGGGTAATGAGAGAGGAGATGATGAGAGATGACTTCTAATTTTTAGGCAGTCGGGAACGATGGCTTTACATTAAGTAATCAATAGTTCTAAAAGTAGAATAATGGTCAAATTGAGTGCTGTAACGTATAAGCTTGGATAACAAGTAATGAACTGATGAAGAGCCTACATTCTTAAAATCAAATTGAGTTACAAAGTTTTTGAGTACAGTACATCCACTTGTAAAGTTATTTCTTCAGAGAACGGAAATCCAAATATAGAACACAAAAGAAACTGAAGTTCTCTCCTGAAATGTTTATCAGATTTGAAAAGGATGGGAAGCTTCAAATCGAAGGAAAAGGAGTTCATCATATAAGGGCAGTTCCGGAAGTTCAATCCTTTTTCGGTAGAATTAGTCATCAATGATATATCCGTTGCTTAGCATATCAATGATATAGTCTGTCCAAGCAGAGAAGACTTTCTGGCAAGATGGGAAAATGACTCCAGCTCGGTTAATATTGGTTGAAAAATTATAAATTTTATTTCAAATTGTAGATGAGAATTTTTTCGACAATTTGAGACTCAATTTATAATTTTTGAACCGATATTGATCGAGCTGGAGTTATTTTCACATCTTGCCAGAATGTCTTCTTTGCTTGGACAGACTATACATGTTGTAAAAAAACTTGAAACGTGACCTGATGGACGATTATGGTGTGCTTAGTGACTACTTAACTACTCAAGCATCAGTTTGATTTCAAGTTTATAAATAATTTTCTTGTTTACAGTCTGAGAATCCTACTTGTTTAATAAAATTAATACTAAAATAACTAGATAAACACTGAAAATACCCATTGAAATGTTTTAAACCAACCCACTTTTTTCAAATTTCACATTTATTATCATAGATTTTGTAACAATAACATAAGTTGAAGAAAAGAAAGGTAAAAATCATTCTCAAGCACAAAAATTGAAAATTAGAATTGAGAAAAATAAATGAATTATCAAAATAAAATAATAAATATACGAAATTTAAGTTTAATTAACAGGAAAAAATAGCTAGCTAATAAAATTTTGACAACAAATTTTGATTACCTCCCTGAGTAATATTATTCGACTTATTTTTCAAATAAAAAGAATAGTATAGGGAAATTCAGTTATACGGAAAATACTCACGAACAATATTCCATGATTAATAGCTCCTAATCTTGACATGACTGTGGATTGTTTCACTAAACAACTCAAGCTTGACAAGTAAACTTGAAAATTGGGAATGTTAGTTATACAGGTAGTTTTACTGATAAGGATAGCCATGGGCTTGATAAGACACCCAACGTTTAAAGAATGACAGTTGAATGACCAGTGGTGAGAATTTTGTATGCGGGTCTTATCAATAACAAGTAATATAATGCAAATAATGGTGACAGATTATCACATAGCTTTTCAATTTTCAATTGTCGCGAAATGTAGGATAAAGTATGTGATAACTGGCAATAGAATTATTCCATCCACTTGAAATTATTTCTTTTTTGGAAGAATTATTAGATATTGCAGCTCACCAACTGCTGGATAATAATAATAATTAATTCAAATCTCAATTTATTGCTATATAAATAGACAAGTCCTTTGTCCTCAATTTATTGCTATATAAATAGACACATCCTTAGTCCTCAATGTATTGCTATGCTATATAAATAGACAAGTTCTTAGTCCTCAATGTATTGCTATATAAATAGACAAGTTCTTAGTCCTCAATGTATTGCTATATAAATAGACAAGTCCTTAGTCCTCAATTCATTTCTATATAAATAGACAAGTCCTTAGTCCTCAATGTATTGCTATATAAATAGACAATACATTTGTCCTCAATTTATTGTTATATAAATAGGCAAGTCCTTTGTCCTCAATTCATTGCTATATAAATAGACAAAGGACTTGTCTATTTATATAGCAATAAATTGAAATTCGAATTAATTATTATTATGATTATTATTTCTTTTTCTTCAAATAAATTTTCTACAGCCTGATCAAACTTGAAAATGGAGGAGTAACTTCCCTGAAATCACTCATAATCTATTTTTTTCGGAGGGTGATGTTCTCATGGGTTGTGCGTGCGTAATGAGATGTATGATAATGATGAGAGATGACGACTACGTTTTGGTAGACGGGACCGATGGCTCATCTTTTCCTCCGAAAGACGGGGTGGCCAAATTAATGTCTCTTGCGAACAAGAGACAGAAAAAACTGCCCAAAATAACTATTTGGGGTCAGCTGTAAGTTACCATATAGGTTAGTAGAGAGATTATCTCTCTAGGTTACCTCTCTACTAACCTCGAGCTATATATAAGTTACCTGCTCCTCTCTGTGAACCGTGAAATCGTAATTCAATGTATGATTAATGCAAGTTTTCCTTTGTTTCACAAATAATAATATTCTTCTTGAATATTGATGCATTCTCATGTAAATTTCAACTCGCCTCAGCTAGTGGTTCTTGTAAAGCGCGAGAAATAATGTATGATTAATGCAATTTTTCCTATGTTTCACAAATAATAATATTCTTCTTGAATATTGATGCATTTTCATGTAAATCTCAACTCAGCTAGTGATTCTTGAAAGGTGAGAAAAATGAATTTATAAAATATACAGAAATGGTGAGAAATAGTAGCAAGTGAAGAATAAGAAATATAAAAACAAACCGGAAAGACTAAGTGTAGCAAAGGTGCATTAAATTATAGGCTTGTAACGTCAAGTGAAGTGATAGACGGTTGCGGTTTTAAAAAAAGAGTTATTTAAAAAAATAAAATTGATGAGAGGAGAGGTAGAAAGAGAAAAAAGGATAAAAAACAAGAACAGATCTGCGGAAATCCTTATCCCGTGGGCTATACTGAGGTAGGCTCACAGTACAGTACCTAGGTTATTATCAAGTAGGCCCATATAATTTTCTCCTTTTCTCGAGATGCAGTAGTCATCAATCATCTTTTCACTTTTGAATGCGAATTGAGTATGAAAGAAGAGAAGTGATGTAGAGAAAAGGAAAAAAGCAGGTGTCTGACATGATAACTAACTAGCTTATCCTGCCTTTCTTAGTATCCTGTCCTGATTATTATGTTACAAACTTACAATAGAGTCTTACAATCGCATCTCCTTGACCCAATTTTGTATGGCAAATGCCGTTCTTGCTTTTTCCAGTTTTGTTTCTATTTTTATAGAGTTTTTGTGGAAAACTGCGAATTAATTTGAAATCCACTAGAAACTAGTTAATTCAACTCAACTAGTTCCACCTTTTTCGTCTTGAATGCCTGGCCTGGACTATAGCATAGAATAATAATATAAGCTTTTATTATTCCTTTATGACTATAGTTCATAGAAAAATTAAAGAATATTTCAAATAAATCTTCACGTTAACAGATTCGCTTTGAATTGTAGACCAGCTCATATAGTCTGTCCAAGCAAAAAAGACCCTCTGGCAAGATGGGGAAATGACTCCAAATTGGTAGATATTTGTTCAAGAATTATAAATGTGGTCTTTATAGTAGATCAAATTGTTTTCTACGATTTGAAATCAAATTGATAATTTTTGAACCGATATTGACCGAGATGGAGACATTTTTCAATTTTGCCACAATGACTTTTTTGCTTAGTCAGACTATATCAATGTGGAAGGTTTTCAAATCGAATATTAAATTAATTATCATTGAATTTAACAGTTTTATAATTTTTTATCAATTTCTCTATTTTTCCTGTGTTACAGACGCCACTCTCCTACCGTTCACGGATCTCCAGTAGCGCCTAAAACGCCCCCTCCGCCCCTGCGCCATATCACCAGTGTAGTTGAGCCTCCTTTATACGCCACAGACAGACAAGCAAGGACTGACTCCACTAGCGCTCCTGGCGGACAACAGGTGGCAGCTGCTCAGCCATTCAGAGAAATGCCGGCGCTCAGGAACGCTCGCACTTCTGTCCGTCGGAGGTTGTTCATCGAACATCAGGTTTGTCGTTTGTTTGTTTTATATCAATAAAATTATTTATTTGAAAGAAAGATTACAATTTGTTGTAGGATAAAAACAGAGACAATCAAGTTCAAATTTTATTATTAAATTTTTTTTATTTTTCAAATATTGAGAAATTAATTTCAAATGGCCTGAAGATTATGTTTGCAATCCACGTTCACTTCTAACCAACTTTCACACACAATGAATTAAAACTATTAATTTAGAGTTTGAAAGGTTGATGAAAAAGTCAAAATAACACCAAGTACTGTATAAATAAAGAATATGGAAAAACAATTTGACAAATATGAAATAAGAATTAAAATTTTGAGTCAAAGATTTTGGTTAAAAAGTTATCTAACCTTAGCTGATGGTAAAATTATTGAAACGTACGGTAATGAAAATAGAAATCTAGTAGATAGGTTTTAATTGCCACAAATCACGGGCACAGCATAAAATGATAGAAACACATAGTTATATAGACCATGACACACTGGTCAGCTGATTTTTGCTCCATACAACTACCATAAGTAATTCTTTTGCATCTTTTGCCTGACATGTGTCCGTGTTTTTGTAATGGAATTGCAATCTCAGTTCCCTTTTTAACGCAACATGTTTCGTGCTCTTTAGAGCCATTTTCTAGTATGATTAAAAAAAATTGATAACATACACTGATACGTAGCTTTAGTCAAAAAGGAAATATAAAAGCAACAGTCTGTCCAAGCAAAGAAGATATTCTGTTCTGGCAAGATTGTAAAATGACGCCAGCTTGATCAATATTGGTTAAAAAATTATGCATTTGGTCTTGAATTATTGTTGGAAACATTCTGTTTCACAATTTGAAGCAAAATTAATAAATAATTTTTGAACCAAAGTTCGGAGCTTGTGTCAGTCTTCTATCTTGTCAGAATGTCTTCTTTGCTTGGACAGACTACACCCGTAATGCTCGGTTGATAAATGACATTATTCTTTTTTTAGGATGAAGCAACCGATGACACAATCTGGGAGACCGATAATCGCACCAACGCATTCCTAGAGAGCATGCGCGTGGACCGTGAGCGCGCCAGACAAATGTGGAATTTCGACTTTGAAACTGAAACACCCCTACCAGGAGTCTGGCAGTGGGAACGTGTGCCTGGTGAAAATATTTGTGACACAAATTCAGATAATTTGAACAATTGCAACGTAAATTCCAATAGTTTTAACACAAATTCAAATAATTCTAACAGTTGCAGCTTAAATTCGAATAGTTGTGACACAAATTCGAATAATTTGACCACAAATTCGAATAATTTGACCACAAATTCGAATGATTTGAACACAAATTCAAATGATTTGACCACAAATTCGAATGATTTGACCACAAATTCGAATAATTTGAACACTTGTGGTACAAATTCAAATGATTCGAGCACTAGTGGCATAAAATCGAATGATTCGAACACCTGTGACACAAATTCAAATGATTTGAACAGTTGTCAAACCGGTTCAAATGATTTAAACACTTGTGATACAACAACAACTTCTAAAAATATGAACATATGTGAACGTGTTATCGGTGATTCAAACCCTAATAATAATAGTCAAGTTAGATTAAGTGGTCAGAATCAGAGTGAATCGAGTCTTGATTCAAGTTTGGAAAGGAGTGAGACAATTCAAGGAAGGGTTGAAGTGAGTCAGAATAGTTGTACTCAATCCAGTTCAAACATGTTTGTTGAGTCAAATTTAAATGATGTGGGGATTGGTGTATTGAGTGAAGAAGAAGGGAACGAGACAGCTCAAGCCTTGTCTGGTCAAAGTAGTGCAAGAAGTAATTGAAGAGTCATTGAGAAAAAGTAGTGATAACTAGAGTCAGTTGAGACATGAATCTGTTGAATTGAATAACAAATGTGATGAGATTTAATTCAGATATCAAAGTAAACTTAGGTCAATCGGATCAATGTAATTTATTCGAGTAAAGTTGAGGAACTATTATGTCAAGTAGTGAGAAATGTTTAGTAACAAGTAACGTTTCTATTTTGAAATTTTGAAAAGAGATGAAGTTTTCTCGAACTGGAGTTAGCGACAAAAATCAATATGATAACTCGAGTGAGTAGCTGGAAAATTATGTGATAATTTAAGGATTTCTCAAGAATTTGTTTTGACACAAGAGCACCTCACAATTTGTGAAAAATGGTAAGAAATAATTTCAATTATTAAAGAGATTGTAAGTTATGATAAGATTTCATGAAGGCAAGAAAAAACCTTATAAAACGAATGACTGAATTCAATTTAGACTGAAAATTTTTGGGAAATCAATTTGGGAAACTTTGTGAATAATAAATGAGTGAATAACAAAAGTCTGAACGAATTTGAATGCTAATATTATAGGTGAATGATTTGAGAACTGCTTAGTACCTATGCTTTAAAATATTGTTTTTTGTTGATAAGTTTATCAAGTTTATAGTAAAACTATGTATTGCTTAGTGATATTTATTTTCAATGTATTTATTTATTGGTATTTATTCATTAGTACCTAGGGAATAACAGCTAGGTATAATATTGTGAATTAATGAACATTAATATCATGACAAGTGTAGCTTAAATATTTATGTATCGTTGTTTCTTGTGATGATAATATCATTAGAAACCATAATCTTTATTATTCTATAGTATTAAATATTTGATTTATAAAACCTACCAGGATAACAATAATAGATAGTAAATGGTTAACCTGATAATTAATTGAAAAATTTGTGGTTTTTCAATTTAATGTTTGATATCTTTTCAATTTTGAAGGGTTCATAATGAGAACCCTGAACTCCTTAATTATTTGATGAAATATCATTTTTGGGGATTTGAAAAATGTTTCCAAGAATGATTTAATGTGGGCCAATACATCACAGTGAATAAATACATCACATTAGTTATTTCTGAAAAGTTTAAATGTCTAAAGTTAAATGTCTGACAAATTTTCTCAACTGTGCAATATTTTACTAGTTCATTAGAATTTAAAATATCTATCAAAGTGAATGTTTCCATCCTTCACAAACTTACAAGTATTCTTGTAGAATCGATCAAATTGAATATTGCTTAAATTTATTTAAATTAAGTACTTCTTGTGGGCTTTAAGATAAATATCATCGCTCATCGGTATTATTATAGATTTTTATATTTTAAAATTGAAAAAAAAATAATTATTCGAAATTGTTCCATAGAACAATACCAATGTGATCAAAAATATTGAACTAGTCCTGGTCTTCATCTAACTCTCTCTCACCCTCTCTCTCACACTCTCTCTTTCTCTCCGTATATATCTCCAAGAATGGACATTTTTCCAAACTCCGCCTCTTTATAAAGATACAGCACAAATTATAACACAGTTGGCATTTCAAATACTATATCAGTATATTGTACTGAACTAAAGCAAAATGTGTAATTATTCTGTTTTTATTTCCATAACATAGGATTCAAGCCGATATTTTTCATCTAAGTGTATAAAGTGATTAATCTAAATGGGAGGAATATCCTTCTCCAAGAATGGATTTCTAAACTCCGCCATCCAATGTAGATGCATCATAATCATATTGTTACAGTAATAATATTGAATCATATAACTTGTATCTGTAATTTAGCAATTCTTAATTAAATTCATGTTCAATTAAATGTAAAGATAACTACTAGAGAAATATGGATAACTACCACAATATCACGTTCACAACTACTTAAAATGTTTAATTTTAGCAATCTAGGATTTCAGATCATAAATGCTGTACTCTACTTGAATAAAGTGAATATTCTAATGCTAATCTAATCTAATCTAATTTCTAGAATAATATGTTATGAATCTCTTCTACACTTTCTCTTCATCTCTTCTCATTTACCTACCTTCTTATCTTTCTTCTTCTCCCGAACCAATAAAAGAAGGAAGAAAAACATGCTCATCCACTCTATAGAACATTCAAGAGACATCGTACAAAATGAGTTCTACTGTAGAAAAACAGCACCTCTCTTCTATATGGTGAATATCATTCCATACAGAATGCACTATTATGCACTTCTTGAATGCATTTGCATGCAAATCACAATCTACTACTACTTGCTTCAGATACATTTCACAGTTGCATACAGATAGCCTTATTATTTTTGTTGACAATTCTTCATAGCTGCATTCATGATTCCTCAAAGTGAGAGTGATGGGAGAGGAAGAATGAATAGAGTAGAATAGAGAGAGTGATAAGATAAAATTACTTTAATTGTGAGAGAAAGAGAGTGAGTGAGAGATTAATAGAGAGTAAGGAAAAGTTTGTATGAGGGAGAGACTGTATGTCTACAATGTCTAGTAGTAAAGTCTGTCAAAGCAGAGAAGACATTCTGGCAAGATGGGAAAATGACTCCAGCACGGTTGATATTAGTTTAAAAAATTATGATATCAAATTGTAGGAAACATTCTGATCCACAATTTAAGACCAAATTCATAATTTTCAAATCAATATTTACCGAGCTGGAGTTATTTTTACGTCTTGCCAGAATGTCTTCTCTGCGTGGACAGACTATAATACTGTATTGTAATTGTAATATTATTGATGGTCTCAAGAAAATTGATATTAAAACTTCTATGATTCTCTTCGCTTTTTTGGATATTCAAGTCAAGGAAAATTATGTAAATCAGATTTACAATATTACATTAAAATAATAAAAATAGGTTATTGTTTATGCTTTAAATTTGAAAATTGTATGTAATATTGTGTTATGAAAGCCTTCAAAGAACATATTTCATAGATATAGCATAATTCAACGTTGAAACGTATTTTGTCTTGATACTTTTTGTAAATAACTGTTTGTATAATCGAATACATTCATGTATTATTATTTAGAAATTTGTGTTTTGTAGTAATACAATTGAAGAACTGTATTTACTTGACAGTTTGAAACAGCTGATTTTCCAAAGTACATTTTAGTGGAATTCAATCATTTCTACATAATTAATTATGTTGTGAGTGAAATAGAATTATTTCTTTCTTTGTAGCTTGTGTTAAATGAACTTGTATAACTCATTTTCTTTGTAGATTTGTTTAAAAAGATACTTATAATTTAACACGTATGTTAATAATATTATTTATTATTTGTTATGAATTCACTTATATTTATTTTAAGACAGTTATATTGTCACATTGACGCTTATTAATAATTTGAAGAATTTTTTTATTTATGTTGTTTTGATTGTGAACTGAGATAATTCTAATAAAATTTTGTACATGCAATTTTTCCTCATTGTACTGTTCATTTGTTCAATACCTTTCCAAATTTTACTCCCTAAATCTAAACAATTCCTAACAGAATTGTCTTTAAACGTTTTTTGATAATGTGCAAGTAACTGCAACTTACCTTTTCAAATAATGCCTTTCTGAATTTAAACCATTCCTGGGCGAATTCTCTTTGAACGTTTTGGTATGCTACAGGTGACTGTACCTTCACAAAACTGTAACAATTTTTTGCAAATTTTAGGAGGGAATCAGATTGTAATATTTTATAATATTGGAGTTGTTCTATTCAACCGCTTTGAGTAAATTCCTCAACTATAGTCTAAGCAAAGAAGACGTTCTGGCAAAATGAGAAAATGACTTCAGCTCGGTCAAAATTGGTTCGCAAACTATAAATTTGGTCTCAACTCAAATTCTTCTCTACAACTTAGAACTAATTTTTTTGAACCAATATTGACTGAGGTGGCGTCATTTTTCCATCCTGCCAGAATTTCTTCTTTGTTTGGACAGACTATTCACAAATTATTTTGCTGATAACAATATTTTCAACTAAAATTCTCGTGTAACTTGAAAATAGTTTTTCAGTAGCTCAGTTGACTTATTTCTGTGAATCCATTAAACAAAATGACCCCATCCAAACTCCCTATCTATCCTAGTTGACTGAAAATGACTTCTCATCTTGAGCAATTTTCAACTTTTCCCCGTCAGCTAAACAGAGCAATTTCAAATTGGTTCCACTTTAGAGAATGTCGCCAGATAAGATGGGACAACAAAAGGAGCCTTTTCCACTTCTTGAGTAATTTAGATGAAGGTCACAGACTAGAATCTGCCCCTGGCGACATCATTATTACAATGGGTAGTATAACTATGTTTGTTGTATCTCCAGGTGTCAAACTATATAGCAACATGACATGTATAGTTATAAAACTCAGACGTGAAACATTATGCTGCCCCCATTAGTAGTGGGGGGGGGGGGAGATATTGTTAGAGTTATTCATATTTATATATATTCATTTATCTGACAAAATACATTACTCAATGGATGGAACACAGACAATGATCATTGTCCAAAACGTCTTATTTCCAGATTTTGTTATACTCCAAATTAAGGTTATGGTTAAGGTTATAATATAACTATATATTCAATATTATTAAAATTATATTACAATAATATACAACTTTAACTATTAGATTACAATTCACACTTAGAACTACTTCAAATTAATAAATAAAGATAAATATCACATACCCTTTAAAAAACTTCGAAAATATAATTACATCACAGACAATAATTATTATATTTTCAAAGTTTTTTAAAAGGTATTTCATTTTTATTTATTAACTTTAACTATTCATATTGAGCGAATACCAGTAACAAGGTAAGAAAAATTGGATAATGAATTTTTTTATGGAACAATGGGGCCTATTGTAGTTGTCCATTGAATTATTTTGTTTTCATTATTTTCTTCACTCCAGCTCCAGGAGAGCTGATCTTTTCCAGTTTTAAATTGGTTTTAGTACGTTAAGTACTGTTCAGACAAGTTTGACAAAAATCTTGGAATCATTTAACCATTCCAGCTGTACCTTAAGTAGGCTACATCCATTGTACGTATAAGAGCCAGACGAAACCGCCAACTTTTTGGGTCAACAATACCAGATAATTTTCATGGAACATGATTCACAACAAAACATTTCCATAATTCTCTCTATTTGTGGAGTTAAATTCGTTATTTAGGGATACCACTGATGAAAACATAATAATCTGCACTGATAAAAATGCTAAAAATAACAAATACAATTGAGAAGCTTAAAGCTCAGTAGTACTAAAGACAATCTACAGATACTACCAATAGTAGTAGTACCAATTAAGGTAGTATCAAACTTGCTTGAGCTTGATAAGCATTATCATTATCTTTTTTGAGTCATATTGTTTCACAGGCATGAAGAGTTCAACAGGCTTTCAAACCAAAAATTGTTCCTCTTTAGACTTATACAGACATAATGTGCAATAAAAGCACGAGACAATTTCTGCCGCGCCGAAAACGAAAATAATTCCACTATAAAGCTGTTATTATTTGAATTTAATAAAAAAGGTTTCAATTTGTGATTTGAATGATTGCTTTGTGATTTTGTATCCCAATAGGCTTCACATCTGCAACATAAGTAGAAACCAAACAAAACAAGAAACTCTTCAATCAAAAAACAAGAGAAAAAACATTTCAATCATTGAAAATATTTAGAAAAGCAGTAAATAGCTGTTTTGGAGACACCCGTCTAGACGTCTCTGTTCAGGCAATCTGTCATGTCCTGCTTTTTCCCCATCATTTAACACTGACCAACCCCTAAAGAATGCCTGGGGGATGTTTTACTATCATCAGCCTGTTGACAACTATAGTCTGTCTAAGCAAAGAAGACATTCTGTCAAAATGAGAAATTACTCCAGCTCGGTAAATATTGATTCAACAATTGTAAATCTTGTCTCAAATTGTGGGAAACATTCTGATCTACAATTTGAGAACAAATTTATTATTTTTGAACCAATATTGACCGAGCTGGAGTCATTTTCCCAACATGCCAGAGGGTCTTCTTTGCTTGGACAGACTATACTACACCCTCCCAGATTAATATAGCAGAGACCAAAAAAACTAGCGGTTGATGAATGATTGCTATAGAACCTCAGATCTGTCAGGACAGTCGGCTAACGGTCTGCGAGAGCTTATCGTATCAAGAGCGATCTCAGCTAAACAGTTTCACTCTTGTAGACCGTTTTCAGACGGTCCTGAGAGAGCTATAATGGATGAAAGACATTTCAAAACCGCCAGTTTCGATGTCATTTTCTTTTAAAGTCTGGACTTGTTTTGACACGCTATCAGTGTAAGAAATATGCTTGTTTTCAACCCCTAATATTTTTTCTGAAAACCACCCTGTGCTTAAGAGTTTGCGAGGCAATCCATCAAAGGTCTGTCTAGGCGATAAAATACTGGAAGCTGTTTTTTGAAAGCCCAGGGGATAGTTTTGGAACTATCAACAGTTCTACTTTACTGAACGATTATCTAAAACACTAACACAATATCAACTTCACAACTACACAAAACCTTTTTTCCAAGTACACAATGTATTCAGCTCTTATAGGGTTGTACTAGCCAACAGGCTCGCATCGCTCGCCTTCTCCGCCTAGCCAGGGGGCTCCGCCCCCTGGACTCCCGCCAGTATCGGCAGTGTTAGTGAATCAAAAAGGCTCGCTTCGCTCGCCTGCAAAACCTCTGCCAGTGTCAGCTGTGAAAAACAGGCTCGCTTCGCTCGTCTGCAAATTCCTTTCAGAAGGGATTCGAATTTTATTGAACTCAGTATTTCTTGACCTAATCTGGACCTGTTTACCAAATTTCAACATTTTCTGCCAATTTGTTCTCGGAAAATCTAAGAAAAACTCCGAAAAATAGTTAAAAGCTAATATCGAGCGTAACCTTGGGAAGTATATCGGACATAGTTCGAAACTTGATTCAATATCTTCTAAATTACTCCATCTATAATCTCACTGAACCATTGAATTTACAGCAAGGATTGGTCGTATCAAGGCGGAAGATATGCAACCCGCAACACATCTACAATTTTGAAAACCTGATTACTGGCCTAATCTTGAACGGATTTCAATACTATTTCAACACAACATTTCTAGACCTTATCCAAACCTGCCCACCGAATATCAACATTTTCTACCGATTGGTTCTCGAAAAAATTAGGAAAACGCCAAAAAACTATAGTAGAACTCAAATATTTAGCGTATCCTTGAAAAGTTTTTAAAATCCGTTCTTAGCGCGCGTCTAAACGTCCAACTGAACATGCCTGCCAAATTTGAACGCATTCGGTTCAGTGGATTCTTAGTTCTGGTGATGAATGAATGAATGAATCAGTGCCATTTCGCTTTTGTATATAGAGATTATCATTAGTAGTTCAACGAAGATTCCAGTAAACATCTTCAGCTGACTCAAAACACATTATAGTAAATGCGAAATACAAAATACAAAGTACAAAATATATCCTCAGTAAATTAATTTTTCATTTAAACTGAATAGCGATAATACGGGCATTCTATATAGCAGCCGAAAAGTTTGTGTATGAATTTAAACTTACTAAAAATTAAAGAGAAAAGATTCTTATCAATAATTTTCTTTTAATAAGTTACAATGAGGTAGTCTAATGACTGAAACTGAAAGTGGTGGGAGCAAGTATATGTTGATTTATGTTTCCAGTTCAATTCAAAGCTGGAAAAATTCCTGTTTTCAGAACAGAAAAGGCAGTATAAAAGAAACATCAATTGCGTTTCTCATTAATATTTTACAGCTAAGACCGAGTTACAGTTTTTCTCTGAAATAATGCAATGCAAAAATGTGTAATGTAGAAAAACGTAATTCAAGCAAAGGGCACAAATAATAATAATAATTATATTGAGAATATTGAATTCGCTACAATCACTCAGTGAACAGGGTATATACAGTCTGTCCAAGCAAAAAAGGCCCTCTGGCAAGATGAGAAAATGACTCCAGCTTGGTCAATATTGGTTCAGAGAATATTTATTTGGTCTCAAATTGTAGATCAGAATGTTTCCTACGATTGAGACCGAAGCAATAATTTTCACCGAGCTGGAGTAATTTTCTAATCCTGCCAGAGGGTCTTCTTTGCTTGGACAGACTATAGTAATAATGTAGTTTGTGTTAGCCTTTTTCCTGGATCATCGGATTTCTAAATTTTCGAAAAAGTTTTAAGTTTTCTGATCCTACAAGCAATTATCCTAAACGGAGATTTTAAAAGAAAAAAGAAATTTCTCCATGCTCCAGTTAACTACTGTATCTAAGCCAATAAACTGACCAAAATTCTCTCGCAGGCTAAATCGTTGGACAACTTTGAAAAAGCAGTTTGTGAAGTGTCTACCCTTTCAATTTATTGTCACCTAGGGTGCGCTTAATACAGCGTGCTTTTCAATGTTTTTTTATTTATTTTTGTGTTATCCAAAGTCAGGAGCCGAGAAACGCTTGAATGCATAATAAAACTTGGCATTATCAGTTAACCTCAACAATTTATAGCCGAATTCCATTTCCTTGTAGACAGAAATCATTTAGAAATTCTTCCCGATCTGAAAGCACCCTACAATAGATGTGGAGCCACTGTCTGAAGCTATCTTATTGGGGTTTGGCTGAGTATTAGCTACGCCCTATCGGTTCGCCACGGTTTATCAGAGTATTTTAGGAGAGAACCCCAGAAATAATGGTACATAACAAGGATATTTTGGAACTACTATATTCATGTTTTGAATGTATTGGGAAAACGCTATGAATGCAGAGGTTTAACAGAGCATTTTGGGCTGTGATTAATCAAAATGTGACATCCAAAAATTATACAAAACAAGGATTTTTTAGAAACACCTAAATGTTTTATGTTTTCAAACTGCTTGGTAGCAGTTTCAAACTGCTTTAATGATTAAAACCGTTATGATAGTCGGGGAAAGTAATAAACTTATCAAGACAAGAAGAAATATTTTGAATTCTTCAACAACGAATTATGAAATGTTTGATTATTTCTCAATTTGATTAACTATGCCTATACCATAGGAACAAAACAATTGATGAGGACAGAGCTTTTCAAGATTTAAGTCGTATTTTTAATAAAATCCCGATTTCAAATTATTTATTTCATTTATACTCATACATATAATAAAAAAACATAGTGAAAGAAAACGCAGATATATCCCTTAGTATTTCTAACACAGTTTTGATGAAAATATAGTACACATTATCAGATAAATGCCAAATTTCTGTCTCTGCCAACAGTGTTTTAGTCCACTGGTGGCTCGTGCCCACGAAACAGAAGTGCTGTACAGTAAAAGATACAGGGCACTTCACCTATTAAGTGGGCACGAGCCGCCAATGGGTTTCACTTCATGAAATTATAATCCGGAGGTTGTTAATAATTAATTTTGAATCTGCAAAGTTGATATTAGGTCAGTGAACACATAAATGAATTCTACTCGCTCATTAAAATATTTAAAAATTTAGAGCCTAAAACGACACAATCATTATGAAGTGATAAATAAATTTTCCAGAGAAAAGGGCAACATTATTATGCAATTGAAAAGAGATTAAAGTTCATTGGAAAGCTTACTGGAAAAATGTAGAAGAATGTGAGAATAAAGAATAAAAAATAAAAGGAGAGCCACTTTGAGCCTTCACGTTTATCCCAGGAGTGCAATGTGAACCTGTAGAGCTTCAACCTGATATCTAGTTCCGGTGGGTGACTTTACACATGAAAATATCAAATCCATGTATCCCATATTCATATCTACATTTTTGACACTTTATATATTCTATATTTATATTAAACATATACCAAAGTCTTGCACTTTAAAACCGGCCAGTAATGTAGACCAGGATATGGAAGTCATGTAACTTATCCTGTACAAGATTCAATGTGTAGTTCGTGTGATCGATATAGGAAAATTTATACATACAGTAATATAACTGTAATAAATGGATAAGGATTGCTTATAGCTTCCTACTTGTGGTTCCTTCTCACACTCTCTCCTTTCTCCTCTCTTCTCCTTTCTCATTTCTTCTCCAAGCTTTCTCTCGCTCCTCCACTCCACACCCCTCATCCTAATTTTCCTCCCTTTGCTCGCCCACTCATTCTTATCACAATTTCTCTCTCAATCACTCTTCCTTACTCAATCACTCTTCCTCTCTCAATCACTCTTTCTCACTCAATCACTCTTCCTCTCTCAATCTTTCTTTCTCTCTCAATCACTCTTTCTCTCATCACTCTTTCTCCACATTGCTCTTGCTTACCTAATCTCTCTTTTACTTACTCTTTCTCTTTGGTTACATTGATAGTCTGCCCAAGCAGAGAAGACATATTGCAAGATGGGAAAATGATTGCAGCTCGCTCAATATCGGTTCATGAATTATTAATTTGATCTTAAATTGAAGGAAACAATTTGATCTACAATTTTAAAGCAAATTTATTATTTTTCAACTAATATTGACCGAGCTGGAGCCATTTTCCCATCTTACCAGAATGTCTTCTTTGCTTGGACAGACTAATAATATTAGTATATAGTAAAAAAACATATAATATATGATACCTTGATAGTTTGATACCTTGTCATGGATAGGATAGGAATAGCTTCTTGGAGTCTTGGGAAATTGCTGAACTTTGATACCCATATGAAGGAAAAGTAATGAATAACCTTATCTACTCAATTATAGAAACTTTGTAGCTTAATAGCGTAGGCCTACATTAAATTTCAAATAGCTTATAACACTCTTGAAAATACTTCCAATTAACATTCATGAGAATTTATTTGGGAGAGGAGGCTAATGCAGCTAGCCAAGGACGTGGAAAATTCCATAATTCAACAAGAATAGTCTCTCTGAAAAAAAAAACTTCCAATGCCCGAAAGTACAGGCAATAGACTGTATAGATACAGTCTCTATATTACAGGCTATGCCTAGTTTTTCCTCTCAGTATTAGAGTTATGTATAATAGATGAAAAATCAAATTACAATGCAATATTTCTATTTTTAAACCCTCTACTATAAAATACAGAGTCCGGCAGGAAGATATGGATGATTTGTAATAATAGCTACACACTCATTTTCAAATGAAACTAAATTTTTATTATTTCAGAGTGTACCTTGAATGATGCCATTATAAAAATTAAAGAGGAAAAAAATTAAACATTGATTATGAACGAAAAATAACATCTGATAAGTGATGTCCGTTTTTGTCCACACACTCCTGTACATAGGCGTAATTTGGGGGGGGCACGGGGAGGCAGTTGCCCCCCCCAAACATTCCCGTTGCCCCCCCAATAGTCCAGTCAAATTAAGCAGCAAAATTAAAAGTCGGAGGACTCAGCTGAAAATTTGCAGATAATATGATCAGAAAAGGGCGCTGAATAACATACTGAAAGTCCCCAAGAGTCCCAGTCCCAGTATATTATGTGTCAATATAATTATATGTCATATAATTCATATATTATACGTCAAATTTTATAAAAAATCCAATTTCTAGATTGTAATGGTACTGTGTGTAATAATACCTCATCGTTGAAATCAGAACATCTTTACATTAGAGTGACTCCCAAACGGCAACCTGTGGGCGCAAAAATCTGAAAATCATGATGAAATGTAGAGGAAATCTTCCTCTTTCAGATGGTTGGTAATTGAATTCCAAGATCTGAAAATTGGAATTTTTTATCTAATTTGACATACAATATATTTCATTTAATTTCATTTTATATCGCTGCCATGAGCTGAGAACAATGAGCTATCACAAAATCCGAATTACCGTTCAAAAGTTATGAATATAATATAACTTAAAATATAGGGGATGCTGTTGAATCCTATGATATTTTTAGTCTCATAACATTGCTCATGACAAGGGTCTCAGAAACATAATTCCAGAAATATAAGCAAATACCGTAAGTTATCCCAATATTTTTAGTAAGTTTTTGTGTTTTAATATGCAATTTTTTAGGGTATTGGGGTGTAAGCGTTATTTTAAATCGCTGTAGTTCAAAAATATTAAACATAGAAGTGTGAAATTGGTTTCAAATGAAAGCAAAATGAATTTTGCCAAGAGATATTTAAAATACGATAATGTACGGGTGCTCAATTTATAGTGACAAACTTTTTAAGTAAGACAAATTTCAAAATATTAATCCTATGAAAAAATTACCAATTTTTAAAATAACTGTATCTCCAAAACATTCAATGATACAAAGTTGCAATTAGTTTTATTCTTCGCAAAATTTTATTGTCTACAAAAAGTACCTATAAAATTTTCTCGTCCATTTTTTCTGATCATATCTGCAAATTTTCAGCTGGGTCCTCCAACTTTTACTTCTTTGGCTTAATCTAACTGGACTACAATCTGATTTCAAGATTCTAATGCTTAAGAAGAATAAAGAACTATTCTTGAAATACAATAGGTCAGGATAGAATATCCACTATAACCAAGATTTACTTTTTGACATTATAAAACTATTTTAAGACTATAACACTTCTCAATTAAAACTATAAATAGTTTATAAGATCAGATTTTTAATAAGTTAGACACATTGATTCTTCAAATGTAATTGGTCATTCAGTTTTGTTTCATTCACACCTGATTTCTGAGTTTGTGGGTCATTTTAGATTTCGGCTGTTTATTGACTAAACACGTTTTATTCAGAATTAAATCATCTACAAGTTTCACCCACAGAAAAGTAAGTTGAAGCATCAGGTAACCATGTTAAACCTCTTTGAACTTGAAAAATACTGATTATTTTCATATGTTAGCAAATATATCAATATTCAATAACCACTGCAGATACGAACTTCTAACCAGTTCTATAGTGACAAGTTCTCAGTCCTATACAAAAATTATTTTTTATGTACGTAATCACACGACACAAAGCTATCGAATTGTAGACGATTATTCACACTCAACAAGATTAGTCTAGCTTCTAATTTAAAAAAACTTATTTATAATGAAATTCTGACTCAGGGATTTGAACTAGACCCCTGTACTTGGTATCATTTGGAGATAATAAAAAGGAAGGTTCTAATCTATAAAAATTTCTCTTACCCTCGAAAAAAACGCGAAAACCCCGTTTGAGGTTCTAGAAAAACTTAAAAATCACTTTTTTCAACTTTGACTGCTAAAAGATACAGCTCAATAATCGACTTTGGCATGTAGAATACCTTAAATTGATGTGAAATTATTTCCTCTTCCCAACAATATTTTCAAAATTCAATTTTGACAAATGATTTTTGAGATATTGATAATTTAATGACTTTGAGTAGGCCTACTTGAAAAATATTTGAAAATCTATGGTTTCAGGATGTATCTAAGTTGAACCTATCGTGGGACACTCTGTATATCATCAATATTTTATGCTAAAAAATAGGGATTTCGGCATTTGATTGACCACAAAAAAGGCCTCCTAAAACAGTTTTAAAGTACTCTTTCACAAAATTTCCCGGGGGGAGCCCCCCCCCCCCCGCTTGGCTGAGGAGGTACACCCCCAGGCCCATTACAGCCAACAGTATTTGATTCAGTTTGGTATTGAAGTAGAATACAAAACAGTATCTCAGAATACATACATAACAGAATTATCAGTGATCATTAAATCACTACCCAGAAGCAAATCTTGCTTAGTAAACCACTACCCAGAGGCAAATCTTGCCCCCCGCTTGCCCCCCCAATGAAAATTTTGAATTTACGCCCCTGCTCCTGTAGACGTTGTGAGAAGTTGTCCATACTCTTCTGTAGCATTGGACGTGGTATTGCTCGAATTTCTTGTACTTCCCGAACTGAAAACCCTTATATTAATCATATTAAATAACCTGAGAATCTCTTCGAGTTGAGCTTTGCTTCTACCTTATTTGGGCAAGCAGACCTTAAATACCCAAAATACTGCTCTCAAACACTTTCAAAAAATTTCTATAACCCTCCCTACTCTATTTACTCTTTAAACACTCTTTTCCACAATGTTCATCACTAATTTTCACGTCGGACGCTCCAAATCACAGCCGACAGGAAACATACAAGGTCACCGCAGACAACTACTTTGTAAAAAAAATCCATATAACTGGCCTCCGCCACGGGGTTCCGGTTGACAGAAGACGCCTCCTGTGAAACGACGCTCCCCCCCCCCCATAACAAACAACCACCCCCCCGTCAAAAACCCCCTTCCCACCCGGACACGGTCGGCTGACTTGCCAACGTGACGTTATGGCTGATGGGTAAAATACACCTGGGAATCGCTCGAGTTCTTTGTCTGAGACTAGTAGCTTACTGAAAAGATTACTGTACATTTGAAAGATTATCACAGTTGTATGATACAGTAAGCACAGAAAAAATATCCATATAATCGTTATTTATTTATCACAGTAGGACATTAGTATGGAACACAGTAAAAATATTAATCTTATCTATTTAATCAACCATCTAATCGTTATTGGTATGCAACATTTTTCCTGTTATAACAAACATTGTTATTATAGTCTGATCGGGCAAAGAAGACATCCTGACAAGATTAGAAAATGACTCCAGCTCGGTCTATTTTAGTTTGAAAATGATCAATTTTGTCTCAAATTGTATAAAACATTCTAAACTCTACATTTTCGAGCTCATGTGCACTGAAATTTTTCTAAAAGAATGTCATATGTCAAGTTGAATTGAATCAACAGAAATGGATCTGAGCTGAATAAAGAAAGAATTTCGAATAATTGAGTAGGAATTCCATAAGAATATTTCCAATATTATAAATCTTGTAGATTGAATTCTTGCTCCATGATGATTATTTATGGGTTGATTATTTTTCACAACGGGTAAAATATTATTTCTCTTAAATAACTATTGTATTATACTTTATGATCATCCATTACATTCACCTGAGCAACAGGTGATAATAATATAGGCTACAGACTTCCTACCAACAATTAGGTACTCATTTTATGAACCTTACAATCTAGATCCATTTTATTCCCACTATAACAATAGTTCACACGAATTATCGAAAATTTTATTTTAAAATTCAGCCTCAATGATTTTTTGCCAGTCACCCATTTAGAACAATTATTATGATTTTCTCATGCACTGAGATTTTCTCACGTGATTCATGCGTGAAAATTACGACAGTTTTATTCCAGAGGAGTGGAAATTAACTGATTTCGGTTTGAAGAAGGGGAGATATGACAGTATATTTTGGAAAAAGGGAGGGGGACAGTCCCATAGTGGTGAATAGCGAGGGGGGAGGGGGTTAACAAGGGGTCATGAGCCCTCCCTAGTTTGTCGAAGCAAGGAAGACATTCTGGCAAGATAAGAAAATGACTCCAGCTCGGTCAATATTGATTCAAAAATTTTAAATTCAGTCTCAAATTGTAGAAATTATTCTGCTTTACAATTTGACTCAAAATTTATAATTTTTGAACCATTATTACCGAGCAAGAGTCATTTTCCCATCTTGTCAAAACGTCTTCTTTGCTTGAACCCACTATGTGAAAAAGTAGCTCATGAGTGACCAACGTGTTGAAGTAATTAGAATAATGTTTAACGAACAATTTACATAAATCCGGCTGAGTGTGACGTGTTAGGGTAGTATGGAGGAAACATGGATGAATGAAGGGTGCGAGAAGGAGGAGGAGGATGAGGAGGAGGAGGAGGAGGAGGAGGAGGAAGAGAGGTAGAGAGTAAGATTAGATTAGATTTCTTTATTCTTATAGACAATAACAATACATTCACGCGACAATGCCAGATTGCTTAAATATAGAGGAAGAGGAGGAGGAGAAAGAAGTTGGTGAGAAAACGAAAGAAGATAAAATAAGCTAGTTGGAGATACGAAGAAGGAGGGGAAGAATAAAAGTATAAGGGATAGAGAAATAAGAAGAGGAAGAAAAAGATGATACAATTGGGTAAAAAAATAACAAAAGCTAGCCAAAGAAACCAAGAAGGTGGAGAAAATAACCTAATTACTTAACTACTGAAAATAAACTACTAGAAGGAGAAAAAATAAAATTAGAACAAGAAGAAGAACAATAAACTGAACAAGAAGACGTTAATAAGTAAAATAAGACAAAGAAGAAGAAGGGAAAGAAGTAATAGAATGAAAGAAAGAAGATAGATTAGAAAGAAAATTAAAAGATCTACCTGGATAAGGATTAAGAAGGAGAAAAAGAATCAAAATAAAACAAGCTGGAGAAGAATATTAAAGAGTTCAAGGAGTGGAGGGGGAGAATAAAAAGGGGAAAAATAAGAAGTAGAAGGAGAAGGAGGAGAAAAAAGGATGAGAAAAGAAGAGGAATACAACGAAGAAGACAATACCAGTAAAAATAAGAAGGTTGAGGAAACTAAAAAAGAAGAGAACCCAATGAAAAAGAGAAATGCAGTAGTAAGTAAATCCAGATAAAATAGAAGGATCTGAAAAGAAGGAACGGGAGTGTATGAAGAAGACAAGAAGAGTTTTGAATGCAAGAGAATAGAAGTAAAGGTGGGTGGATAGGGAGAGAGAATGCAAGAGAACTAGAGAACTAGACTAACAGGAAACGGAAGTTCATCTGAACCAGTGCAGTGCACACTGGCATATTTTAAAAGGCTCCCATTTGATTTTCAGGCACTATAAACGTAATAAAAAGGGGAAGCTAAGGTGAATCAACTCTGGAAAGTGAGGGGACAGGTTAATTTCCCCAACTAAAGCACTTTAATGAGAGGAAGTCCTCTTCCATACTCGAAAACTCATTGAAGCTCATTGCAGTGTCTTTTTGTTGTTTTTCAGGTGTCAAATCCCCACATGAACAATAACAAAGGATAAATCTCAGCGATTTTTTGAGTTACAGGTAGTTAGTGCAACAACAGGTTGTTCGGTTGGTAGTTTGTAACTAATTTTAAAACTTAGAAACAAAAATTGTTACAGAGAAACTCAATCTGGAGTTCCATGATCGAATGCAGTTATTGGAACATGGGAACTGTCAGTCTTGAGCTAGAGACAGTTTTATGAAATTGAGATAGATATAGTGTTTTGATGAGTTATTTCAGATTTCATTAGAATCAATGAACTTTGAATCGTTCAAACTTTATATACGGGTTTAGCTGAGATATTAGAAGATATTCCCATTTAGGGCCGGTTTCTCCAAAAAAGTTAATCTGAATTTTGGATTAAACCATCAGCTGGCTCAATTGAAACACAAGTTAATAAGAGTGACCTTACACTAACAGCTGATAGTTTAAACTAAAATTTCAGTTATACGTATTTGGAGAAACCGGCCCTCACTTATTCAGTCTTGTAGCTCGAGTTTGAACACAACAAAATAACTGGCGAGTAAGCTAAACTCTGTTGAGTCTTGAGTGTATGATGAACAAAAAAAATCCGTTCTCAAAAGGAAATTGCAGGCGAGCGAAGCGAGCGTGTTTATCTTATTGACAATGCTGCGACACTGCCGGGGTTCCAGGGGGCATTAGATCCCTCATGCTCGGCGGATAAGGCAAGCGAAGCGAGCCTGCCGGCTAGTAATAAATACAACAACCATCCTAGATTAATCAACGCTTTGCTTGAACGAAGATGGGATGTATTGAATATTCCTCAGTGTTGAATAAAAACAATGAAAAGGGTGCTGTGATTTTGTTATTTCAATTATCATGTATTCATCCATTCGTGAAATTACAATAAACTTATATAGGGTACAATAAAATTAGGGTATAATAAATAAATAAGGGTACTAGCACAAACAATAAAATCCAAAACGTCTTTTCCACAAATTAATTATAGACAAATAATTAATGACAAGTTAATATAGAGGTTATATTAACTTGTATTATAGATGAGTAACTAGCTCTAATACGTATCTTTTCTCATATTATACCGCAGATTTAGTATATACCTAGTCAAAGCCCTCAACAAAATTATGTAGATCTCAGTACCCTTAAATTTTTTCAATTATTCTAAAAGGGTACTGAGATCTACATTAGTTGAAAACTTTGATAGATACAGTAGCCCTAAGAAAAAGGAAATATATGCTTAGTCTATGATTATACATGAATTACTAGCTCTAAAACAACGATGGGAATATCCCTCAGCTTTGCTTGGTTTTTCTCCTCTTCTCAAATCCCGCATGTAACCCATACCTGTGTGAAGTTACGCTACCAGTAAAGCCCCTAGCCGGAAACTGAGGCCAAGTCGCAACTTTGTGGTTAGAAATTGATGTTCTAATCTTGTCGAGATGGGAGTAATCCTTCTTATTCTGTGGGAAATAAAAGGGAAGGAAATGCAGGATAACAAGTGAAATCGTATATGAAAAAAACTTTTAAGAAGAAGAGAGGATGGAGGAGCCTGTGAGAAATAGGATAGGAGGAAATGAAGAACGACTTGAAAAACAACAATACGAAAAAAGTATGAGAGTCGAAGAATAAAAAAGGAGAGAATAAAGAACTAATCGCCAAACAATTATAGCAGAAAAGAGGAAGAATTTATTTAAGAATGAGAAAGGAGAAAATTAAGAACAACTACAAGAAAAAATAATTCGAAAAAAGAGGAAGAATCATATTAAGACTAAGACTAAAGACTAAGATTAAGACTAAAGATTGAAGAAGTATTAATAGAGATTAAAAGCAGGATGTTGAAGCTTCTGTTCAAGCTATAGTTACAAACATTATTGAATATGGTCTGTCCAAGGAAAGAAGACATTCTGGTAAGATGGGAGAATTACTCCAGCTCCGTCAAAATTGATTCAAAAATTATCAATTTCGTCATTAATTGTAGGGAACATTCTGGTCTATAATTTAAGATTGTACCGATCATTTTTGAACCAATATTGACCGAGCTGAAGTCATTTTCCAATCTTATCAGAATGTCTCCTTTGCTTGGACAGACTATATATTCTGTGAATGTAACTTTGAGATATGAAATAGGATACAGCAGATCATTCTTGTTTCTCACGTAGGCCTGAGATTTGTAATAGGATAGTAATATATCTTATTAATTTTTTTTCTATATTGAGTCTTTAACAATAATTCTACATTGTATGGTGAGACGAAAATAATCATCAAATAAAGAAACACATTGAGCAACAAAGTTGCTTGTAACTTGAAGACTTTTTCACGCTTTTTAACTTGTCGACACTTTTTTCACGCTAATTTCATGTAGGCCCTACCATTTGAGCAAATATACTGTACAGTATTATGTAATCTACATGAATAAAGTGAATAAATTTGAATCTGAATTCATCAATTGTCAATAAATTAAACTGCTTACCTGTAGTGTAGTGGATATTCCATTATAAAATACACTGATCAATTCATATTTTTTGAAGAAATTTTTGAAGAAAAATCTGAATATTTTTTTCTTCTAATGACTACGAGTAGTTTTTGAGTAGATATTCCATTATAGAAAGTACTGATTAATTCATATTTCTCATAGAACTTTCTTAAGAATAATTTAAAAAATTCTAAAATGATTATGATTAGTTTCTCCCTGTGAAACTAACAATAAACATGATGGAAAAGAGGATTGGAACAGGGAAGGAGTAGGGACGGAAGAACTTGTTTCATGCTAAAACAAGTTTTATAGGGAGTGTCATATCAGAACAGGTGAAGCCTTCATGCTAGGCTATCAGTTTTCTTGGTTTTGTTTGAAGGGGTCCCTTTAAATTTTGTACTTGACCTTTTTTTTTTTGCTCTTCCCATTCCTCTCTTACACACACTTCACGCTTCACCTTCTTCTGTTCCTTCTCCTTTTATTTCCTTTTCTTTTATCTCCTTCATCTAGTCCTCTTACTATCACCTTACTCACCTCCTTATTATTCTACTTCTCCAATTCCTATTCTACATATTTATTTATTGGTCCATTTAAATAAAATAATAAACTTATTAGCTAAAAACACTGACTAACGTCCAAAACGTCATTATACCAAATTTTTATGAATAATATAAGTTCGAAACAAGTTTCTTTTTTTGCTGCACTTCCACAAGAATTTATAGTCGAGGAGAACTACTGTATTATACAAATTTCGAATTCAGAGCAATAGGATGTAGCAAATTAATTAATTCACCAAATTTTTCACACAATTCCTTATGACATATTAAATAAACTTGAAAATTTTAAGCCATGATTAATACACTACCTTGCTTACTCGTCGCTATGACGAATTATTTATTTATTTATTATCAAGTTACAACATATACTTAATGGAAGATTCAACAGGATTACTTCCAAAACTGTCCCTTTATTAATTTTTCATAACAAGTCCAAATATTTAGGTTATGCCACTATAGTTCATTTCTGTCATTATGGGGAATAACACTGGCTTTTCACTCTTTATGGGCGTTTTTAACGCTGTCAAATATGTTCTACAATTCATTCAACTTCTCCATAACTAAAATTGAGAGATTGGCAGAGAGAACTATTTGTGTTATAGCAACAGAGAAGGAAAATAAGAAGAGAAGGAAAGAATATAAATATAATCTATTGAATTGTAACAAGGCTTATGGTGAAATTTAGTTGGCAGAAGATTGTAAAATTCAATCCATTGGATAGGCTTCCAACATTTTATAGTTGACAAAAGATTTTAAAATACAAGATTATTCTACGAGATGAAGATAGACGAACATCGAGAAAAATTATAAAACAGTGAATTAAATAAATTACTTCATTGGAATAGAACGATAATAAAATAATTCTGATACCAAATTGCAATTATTTTGAGTGACTTTGGTAATATGCTATGAATTTCAAGAATCAGAAACCTAATTAATTTCTAACATGAGGGTGATAGAATTGATAAGAGATTCATAGCAATATTATTGTATTTGTTATAGAAATATTGTGCAATATTTAAGATTTTTCCAAATTAATGGAAAGGCGAAATCATGAAGTTTTTTTTGAGGATTCAAGACATTTGCTCTGAAGATGCGCGTGAATAATGATAATTGTAATAATTATAATTATCGCTATCATGATAATAATAGTTGTGATGATGAGAGATGACGAGTGGTTTTAAGGCAGTTGGAACCGACGGCTTTACGCCTCCTCCAAAAGACGGACTGGCTGTTAGTAAGAACTTCATTATTATTTTATATGGATTTTGAAGAAAACCCTGCATTTAGGAGCTGATGAATAGCAGTCATCAAACTAAGACTAATAGTAGTAATTAATGTCGTTCGGTATAAAGTTTAAAGATCATACAATGTTAGCGCCTTCAACGATACTGAATGCAACCCTTCGAACATATTCTCATAGGAAGCCTCTGTGCATTCGCTTTTCTTGTTCTTCAACTGATGTACAGTAGAACTCCGATTATTCGAACGCCGATTAACCGAATTGCTAATTATCCGAATCAGTCTTAAGCGTAGTAATAGATTATAAACCAGCGTTTTCGACGTGATCGTAGCGCGGTGAGGCGATGTGTTGTACTTATTGAATTGTACTCTCACTGTACTGTAGTTTATTTGTTTATCTGTAGTCTTAGTACGGTAATTGTTTTGTTTCCCATATTAATTTAGCATCACTAAACTGTACTTTTCAAATGTAATACAGTTTATTTCAAGTTTAACACATTGTTTTTCTTTAATACAATTGCATGTCCAATACAGAATTTTTACTTATCCGAATTGATCCCGGTCCCAATTAGATCGGATTATCGGCGTTCTAGTGTTTGTTGGGTGAGTATAAGCAGAGACAATGTATTATTAATAATACATTTCATTAATGTACATTATTATACATTATTAATAATACATTGTCTCTGGTATAAGTGAAAGTATAAGTATTGAATTTCAGTTTCATTTCATAATATTTTTATTCAACAAACTGAATATGGGTGAAAACGCTTTGAACTGTAACCTCTAACTGACGTCAGGAAGAAAGTTTGTCAGCGGTCTCGTCTTTCTCTAGCGCGTGATTTTACCTACTAGCAGCTGATGAGAAGTATTTCAAAATGTGAAGCATCGATTCCAGAAATATCATTTGAGCATAGCTGAAAGACAACTCTTATTGACAACATCAGCTGTTTGAGGGTAAAAGAAGAAGATGGAACCGCCCAACTTTTCAGCGTCATTTATATAACTTTATATTTAATTTACGCTATATAATATTATACATTTAATTTATATAATTAAATTTATAACTTGTATAAAAGTTCTTTGTGATGTTCAAGTATGTGTGCGAGTTATGAAGTACAGGAATAGGGAGAAAAATATAACATAGAAAAAGAAAAATATCAGAAAAGGGTGTTGCTAAAACTAACCTCAGGAAAATAGTGATGAAGGAGAATAAGAAGAATGAGAAGGAGAAAATGTTGGAGAAGAAAAATGAGGAGAAGAAGAAGAAGAAGAAGAAGAAGAAGAAGAAGAAGAAGAAGAAGAAGAAGAAGAAAAAGAAGAAGAAGAAGGAGAGGAAAAAAGAAAAATTTTTACCACATCAACCTTCTCCTTTCCACTGGGTCAGTAGTGAAGAGAATAAAAGAGAATAAGCGATAAGAGAAAAATACCCTCTTTTTCTCGCTAGATTGGCGTTAGAACTGCAGCGTTTGTTTGCGTTCCAATGAAGGGTGTGAGTGCGAATTTGAAGAAGAAGAATAAGAAAAAAAAGAAGAAGAAGAAGAAGAAGAAGAAGAAGAAGAGGAAATAAATTTTTTTTTCTCCTGATCGGCGTTGTCGGAATTAGCCTATTTAGAGGATATTTCAGATAATTAGAATATTTAGTATATTTAAGGATATTTAGGATATTTAGAGGACCGAGAACTACGTCACTTGAAGAGAGAGTGAGGGAGAGCGAAGAAATAGTGAGCATTCAGCATTACAAGAGAATGAGGATTGAGGAGTAATCCCCTACCCCCTCTTTCAAGTAAGCGTTTGGCGTTGGACAGTACCACTACGTCGCTTAGAAAGAGAAGGATTGAGTGAGAATTGTGTTGGTAGATTGGCTCGGTGCACACATGCGATAGCGGCTCAGCTTGGTCGCTGCTGGATTAAAAAAAAATCAAGATTCAGCGTTAGTTTGTTCAATGCACAGTTTAGCGGCTCTCGATTGCGAGTCTCTAGCGGGTCCAATGGATAAATGCTCTCTACAGAAAGTTAAATCTAAAAAAATGGGAGTAGAAGAATTTTGATTTCAGATTCGGAATCAGCGCCCCCCGAATTAGTAATATTCCCTACATGAGTTCAGAAATAATAATAATTTAGTAATTTTTTTCATTATGAAAGTCGTTTTATAATAGCAGTCTACTCATTTCCCCCTTTTATTAAATGAAAATTCAATTTATTTTCTCTCTAATAAGAATATTTGGAAGTTCTAGTATTGCAGAAATGCAGAAATGTTTGCTTTGTAGATTGATTGAATCAGACATCAAAGTGCCAATTTCAACTTGTGTGACTCATTGGTGTAACAATTGACAATGCGCCGGTCTTATAATCAGAGGTTCTGAATTCAATTCAGTTGCTGTTCCAAAAGAAACGTTCCAGTAAGATAAGACAATATTGCTAGAGTGGAAATTTGCTGAACTCAGTTGAATACAATCATAATAAGTTAGGCATCAAATTAAGGATTTGAAACTGTGCATTGATGTGTATTGATGAGTAAGCAATCGTTGTGTCTGTCCAGAAAGTCTTGTTTTGTAAAATTGAAGGAAATAATAATAATAATTCTTGTGAATTTCATTCAAGGAAATGCCATTCTAATTTAAAGTGTGTATATCATTGTATTCTATTTGTGTTAATATTACTTTGATCTTTAGGTCGCCTATATTTTCTTTGTCTAGCGGCTCCCCACCAACGGATTCAAAGCCACACATATTTTTGAGACTCAATGCATATTAAATTATTTAGTCTATGCTGATCATTCGAACAGAATGGACTAGTGAAAGAGCACTTCGTAATTAGTTTCCAACAAGCTACGACTTTTTTGCTAACAACAACAACATAAAAAAATAAACAACAACTGATAATAAAATTTTAGCCTTATAGAATTACAAGATGGTAAAAGATCAGCCACTTATAGTCTGTCCAAGCAAAGAAGAGCCTCTGGCAAGATGAGAAAATGACTTCAGCTCGGTCAATATTGGTTCAAAAATTATTGATTTGGTCTCAGATTGTAGGAAACATTCTGATCTACCAAATTGATAATTCTTGAACCAACATTTACCGAGCTGGAGTCATTTTTTCATCGATGCCAGAGTGTCTTCTTTGCTTGGACAGACTATACCTATTTCACTTTTCTCTGCATCCGATTTTTCCGCGAATAACCTCCTCACATTCTGCCTCCCAAGCTGCTCTCTTCCTATTCCTATCGTGATAGGACTCGGAAGCAGTATCCCAAATAGCTAATTGCACGTGAATGGCGCTAATAAATAAATTAGTTTCAAACGTTTCCATCACGAACTGACAATGTTTCTTTTCTAAGTGCCTAGCATAAACTGACTACAAAGTGTACGTGCATGCGCAAACAGATGCGCAGAAAATTTCTGATATAGACCAAAGTCCTAGAAATAATTATATAAAAAATACTTATTCTATAACAATAATAATGTTGAATCTTAGACGACACATCCAGAGGAGTTTATTTATGAATTCAAAACACTGCATATTTTCAATATCAACTTTTATTCTCAAAATTAAACCTCATTACCTCTCTCTGGTCCATTCCCTGAACTTCTGATCATGACAGTTTCTTTGACAATGCTCAATGTTTTTTTTAGCTTAGCCAATACTAGGAATTCTATTTTAACTAACCTACTGTCCCAGGGAATCAAGATACTGTAAAGTCAAAACAGTTTGCAGTTTTGTGTAAAATAATAGTGATGACACATAGGCCTACATCTTTGAATTTCTGATATTGCATTGAAATGATGATTTCCTATTGAACTGCTGATCTCGAGGTTCTTATTTCTCTAGTTTCATTTTCCAATTGATTGATCATAGGTCTAAATATGCAAAGTCACGTATTGCATTTTATTATAATAATGTTACTGTTTCCAAGATGTTCAGCGACTTCTGTGAATTAACTATACAGTACTATGTAGTCTACTTGATCCGGTCTCACACGCTAAATTCATTGACATAAAACTTTTTCCACTATTAAATCTCACAAAAGATAAAACTTCAAATCATAGAGTTATTGGATAAAAACTCGGGCAGAGTTTACCACCCATGTGGGAGTCTAGTGCCCGGTTTTTCCAAAACACACTCAAATTTGAGGGACCCTCAATTTTACTAGATTTCCTATACTTATCATGGGAAATGTCAGCTGTTTATCAAAATTTGAGGGTCCCTCAACGTTGAGTGTGCTTGGAAAAACCGGGCATCAGAGTCTTGGGGTAGCTGATAGTATATATGATATACAGCAAATATTTTTAACAAGGCCAGGTCCCCCAGTGACTCCGCCTATAGATAGGATGAAATGAATCTATTTTGCATTAAAGTACACATAACTTTCAAGAATCCATTGTATCCGCACACTACTGTACTTACTTGACAAAATTATTAAACCAGACAAAAAGATAAGATATCAGGGAAGAGGAGACTGAAGTTTGTATTAAGTAAGAGCTGAACTAAGAAATAAAATTTATTACTCCTTGTTCAACTCAGGGAAAATAATCTTGTTGAAACTTTTATTATAAACCGGAATATTAAACTATTATATTATATCAATATAATACATAGAAACATACCGTATATAATATTTTTCATAGTAATAGTTGTTATAATGATAGCTCATAGTTTAAATAATAGGCCAACATGATAATGTAATATATGTTAATGATGACTATGATATTGATTAGAAATAACCCAAGTAGATTACTGTATAAAATTGAAAAAAATAACTTCCTTATTTTTCATTATTTTTGAGCAATTACGTGAGTTCTTACTAATTAGATGGCGCTGAATCCAAATCTGAAATCAAAATTTTCCTATCTCTATTTTTACGCATTTCAAATTTTTGTAGAGAAGTGAATTTCTTGGAAAACAACGGCGACCGAAATGCGGTGAGGCAGTACTCGGCGACAGTTTTGGCCCCGCCGCGATCCAGCCATCGCTCGATGATCGCACCGCTGAACTGTGCACCGCTCCATTTGATTGCTAGTACTGCCAAACCGCTGACGGGGTTTCTCAGAGCCCCCGCTGGCGTCAAGCTGAGCCGCAATCGCATATGTGCACCGAGCCTAAGAACGGATCTGTACTAGAAAGAGAAGGCAAGAAAACATCAAGAAACAAAATATGGTACAAGGAGGTTGAGGCACCCTTCCCTCTCGTTCTAGCTCGATTGGCGTTGGACAGTGGTGCTCAAGTAGCGAAGAGAGAGAGAGAGAGAGTGACTGAGAGAGAAAAGAGAACATCAGCGCAGGTAGAGAAGCTTGGAAGCGAACAACGTACAACAAAAGACAAAGAAAAAGATATAAGATGATGAGGCACCCTTCCCTCTCTTTCTAGCTCGATTGGCGTTGGACAGTTTGCTCTTCAAGTCGCGAATAGAGAGAGAGAAGAGAAAGAGGGAGCGGGTGTGTGTGTTAGCGCAGGTAGAGAACCATCGAACTATGCGTCGGGCAAAAGGTGGGAGACGAACCGACGTTGCAAATGAGAGAGGAAAGACGTTGGGAGAAGAGAGAAAGAGAATGATTGAGAAAACCAAACGCTGAGGAAAGGTGCAGAAAGACGTTGCGACTGAGAGAGAGAAGACGTCATGAAAAGAGAGAGAGCTGCTGAGCGAGAAAGGTTGAGAGAAAGCAAGAGAGGGACAAACAAACGTCGGACAACTGAGTAGAAAGACGTTGCAAGGAGTGAGCGAGAAAGAACAAACGTTGTGAGAAGAGAGAGAAGACAAAAAAGAAAAAGACCAGAATTCGTCGAACCCCACATGCTAGTCATCAGCATAATCGTCGTCATGAAGCACGTTCGTACGCGACAGCACACAGCAGCGCGTTTGGGTTTGGTTGCATGCCGGGCGACCAACCGGCTAACAACCAACGAACAAAACAACGACAGAGTCTTGGCTCAACTCGGCTTGCTAGCTACGTCGCGTCTACTGACGCCGAAGCCCCTTCTTCACTTCAGTCGCACTGAAAACGTTCAACACACCGCACTACTCGAGTTTTGTCGCGATAGAAACGCTGTTTTTCCTTTGGTTTCAACGTTATTTTGAGCGGATTTGAGCGTATCTGTTAGTTGACGTTGAGTAGTACACGTGGGTGTTTTTCAAAGTTTCAAAAACTGTGTTGTTGCGCTGTAAACGTCGGTAGTCACTTTGACGCCTTGATTTGTCGCTTTGAAAACCTTGCTAATCGCACGGTTTCAATGTCAATAATTGAGAATTGAGTTTGGGTGATAGAAGATATTGAGTAATACACGTAGCTGTTTTTCAAAGTTCGTTGAGAAGTGTTGTCGCGCTGGAAACGTTGGCTGGCGCGTTGTAAACGTCGTTTGTTGCTTGGTTATAATGTCGAGTTCATTGAAACGTTAGGTTAACCAAAATTAAGTTCACAGTATAGGAATATAAATAGACTTTGAGATGTACCCGAAATTGTGTAGTGGCGCGGAAAACGTCGGTTGTCTTGATTTAAACGTCATTTTTCACGTTAGGATGTCCTCAACGAGAGTTTAACTGCAATCAAGGTCCACGTGGTTCTTCTTGTTCAAAATAATTGGAGATTGGCTACCTGTACCTACAGTGACAACGATTTAAAGACTATCTTCAATATAATTACAAAAAATACACTTTTAGCAATACAAATGAACTTATATCAATAATGACAACGATTTGAAGACTAATATTGGAATAATTATTTGAAAAATTCATATTTTTTCTAAACCAAATGGACAGAAACCTACAATGACAACGGTCTTATCATAGAGGATCCTTCCATCTTCAAGGTAATTTTCATAATCTGCTTGCCATGACCAACACTGCTCTACAGAACGTACACATGGAAGAGTTCATTGAAGAAGTGAGGCAGAGGCCAGCCATCTATGATACAACAAAGGCAGAATACTGTGACAGATCTTTGAAGCGACATCTATGGATGGAGATCTGCGAAAAGTTCAACCCCGACTGGCAAACACTGGAGGAGGAACAACGCGAAGCTATCGGTGAGTTGGTAGCAGTGGGTTTGGAGTAGTTTTGTTCATTAGGTTGGTAATAGCACAGAGAAAGTAAATCTACCTTCAGAGATTCACTATCTTCACTTTGTAGATTTTTCTTTTCCACCTGAGATTTACCTCCTCTATGGAAGACTAATACAGGTATTATGTATTAGTATTTGCAGGGGTATTATGTATGTACTCTGTATTTTTCAGGAGTTGGTTTTGGTGTAGTTTTGTTCATTAGGTTGGTACTGTACTAGTTTGCAGGTGTTCTGTAATATATTCACCGAGTGATTGGAGCGGTCTCAATCTCTCAATGAGTCAGGAGTTGTTCTTTGTATCCGAGTTGGACTTCGCATTTCAATAATTTTTGAAAGACTGGGTCTCAAACTTGAAGAAAAAAAACACAAAGAATGAATAAACCCTGAAAAACTGAATATGGTTCAATCTCGCATATATTACTCTAATATATTACTAATAAATAAATAAATTAGTTTAGTGTGATAATAATAATAATAAGGAGGTTGATAATAGACCATGTTCATGTTCAAGATATCATAAAACTAGAATTATGCTCAAATTATTCATTAATGTCACGTTGATTATTTTATTGCTTTGGTATTCAATTAATGTAAGTTTTAAATCACAGTTTGTTTATTGGTTTGTTTCTGAGGGTGAAACCCACATGATCTCATAAGCTTGTGCGTGGGTAGTGAGATGGATGATGATAGATGACAACTTCTGTAGGCCTACTTGTTAGGTAGTAGGAACCAACGGCTTATCGTCTCCTCCAAAAGACTGGGTGGCCACATTTACATATGTGATTTTGCAGTGTTTAGAGAATTGCTCCGTGGTTGAGACTCGAACCAGGGTTCATCTGGCTATTAGACCGGCGCGTTATCACTTCCTTCAACGAGCCACCCAACAGTATACCGTCTTCAATATTCTAGTTGATAATAATTCGATCAAAACTAGAATGTCAAGCAAAACAGTGACTAAGATAAAATAATATATAACAATTTAATAGAAACAACAAATTTTACCTGAAAGCTAGCACCGAAGTAAAGATAAGCTTAGTTGCTGAATGAATACTTTCAATAAATTGACTATCATAATAATAACTACATAATCACTAAAACAGAAACATCGAATTGAAACTGGTAACAAGAAGGGATAATCTCTTTCTTGGGTCACTCACCGTCTCACCTCACCCAAATCTCCTCTACAATTCGAAATGCACCCCTCTAACTTCCTTTTCACTTCTTTCAAATAATCTCTACCCTCATCACTCCTTTCTTTCTCCCCCCTCCCTCACTGGAACCATAAAAATTCAAACAACCATGAACGAATAAGTTTGTACCTACCAGAAAAAGTTTTCACTAAAAATAATAGATTGCAATCCGTGAACTATATAATAGGTTTACCACAAAAAAATGCAACTACAACAAAAAGGTTGGAATAAAATTTATTTGAGTTAGCAATCTTTGAACTATTAGTGTGGTGTATAGGTATAGGCTACAACACTACACACATATAGAACTGTATATTTTACTAAAACTTTGTAGTATATTGAAGTAGGTATATATTTATAAATATTACTAAAGCTTTGACAGCCGGTCAGGATCAGACTAATCCTCCTCGATCCAGGTCCAGGTTATATTCACTCATTCAACCCCCTCGACCCCTCATTGGTCAGCAACTCACCCCCTCCCCACTAGGCGGTTCTCCCCCACAGGTCAATCTTCTTCAAAGGTGCCGAAAAAGGAGGACCACCAACGAAGTAACGATTAAGTGACTGATTGATCATAGTCGAGTTGTTTGCACTTGTACTAGTAAAAAAGAGAGAAAAAAAGTAAAGTAGAAGAAAGAATTGAAATTTATAATATTGATTGCTTGTTATTTTGTTGATGATATTACTGGTTTGAATGGTCAAGTTGTTTGTACTAGTAAAAGATATAAAAAATAAACTCAACTAGAAGAAAGAATTGTAATTTATAATTCTGTTTGCTTGTTACTTTGTTTGATGATAGGCCTACTGTATTACTGATTTGAATTAGGTGTCTCATTATTTGTGCATTTGTAGTGTTTATAATAGGCTCATGCTGTTATAATTGATGATAATTCCAAATGGCAATTTTTTTAAATTTTGTTTTATGACCCTTTTGTTTAAAGTACTCTTCAAAAAATCTTTCGAAATTAAAGCTCATCGTTTTTTTTTTATTTATTCATTTTTGAAGTAGCCCTAATTGTGAATTTTAAAAGATTTTGATAATGATTATAACAGTCAGCATTTATTAAAGAAATGTTATTGTTATAAATATGTAACTTATTGTTATATTTCCATGTAATCTAAACTACTAAATTGATGAAATTTTCCAATAACAATATTTATTTCTATTGTAGTTCGAGTATCACAAAGAAAAAAATTTTTTCTTCGATTTCAATTCTGCATCCTTTCAAATTATTTTAATATGTTAATGTTATTTCTGTACCGTACTATCTATTTTATATTCGTTTCGTTTATTTATTTGAAAGAATACAATTCACTCATTGGATAAAAACAGAGACAATTAAGTCCAAAACTTTTTTCCAAAATTTTTGAGAAATATTTCCAATTGCCTGAAAGTTATGTTTACAATCATCCACATTCACTTGTCGCAAATTTTCACTCATTATGAGCTACAGTATTATTGGAATTCACATTAAGTGTTTTTTTCTCAATACTCTACTGTAGTGGTAGATTTCTTTGTATGACAATTGATTTTTTACCACAGATTTCATCTAGGCTACTACCAAAATAGTTTAAGAAACGTTTGTGCATTTTACTTGATCTTCTCATTCGAAAAATGCCAAGAGTAATATAGTATGACAGATTACAACAAGTAACTTACTGCAGAGAATACGATAAGACCAACCTTTTTCTTATTGTACTGTACAGTACAATATTTTATTACACCGTCCGTGAAATTAGAATTATTCGTACAAGACTCAATGAACATTCATTTCTATATCAGCGTTCAAGTTCCCAAAAACTCTGAAAAGTGGTTCCACTTGTGAGGTCTCAGATATCGTACAATACAAGACATTATTGGTGCACAAGTAATGATCCGTAACTACAATTATTATTTATTATTCGGTAACTGAATGTAGAAGCTAATTCTTATTCTCTTTCTTCTCATTCTCTTTTTATAATTTTTCTCCATATACTCTGGCCACCGAAACAAATTCTTTACTTCAAAATCTTATTGTTTTCGGAGTACATAAATTCGTAGTCTTTTAATGCGTATCATTAGAAAAATTACTTTAGTTCTGTACGTACTTATCTATTTCAATTCCAACCTACCTAAAATATAAATTTGGAGGTTCAGTTTCCTCTATCTCCTGAAGAACAATTAGAAATATTTTATCCTTTTAGATATTTCAATTGCATTTCGTTTTGCTTTTCTTGTAGTTGTAGGCATAGTAGTAATTTTTTATAAAACCTTTTTTCTTTCTCTGGATAGATTACTATTTTTATTACATAATAACTTACTGCTTTTTTCAAAATGTCTTACAGCATTTGAAATGGACGCTCTGTGAGGTCCAGAGATTTCTGATTACAGCAGTATTTTTCACAGCAGTATATGGAATATGATCCAATAGTCTTGAAGCGAAACATAAGTTTCAGTGACCAAAGAAGATGAGACTCGTGAAGACACACAAACACAAAGACACACTCTTGATAACACACAAAGAAGAATACGCTCTTGATGCATTAATAAAATTTAATGATAATTCATTGAGTAGTGAGAAATATAAAATAATTTAAGATTGGAAATCAACTCAAATTAAATTGAAATTTATAAATTAAATACAAACACAAAGAACCAGAAAATCTGGAAAATCCATAGTTTTCATTCGAAATAATATAATTTTTCCATGGTTTTAGCAGATTTTGGAGCTAATCCAATGCATGCATACCGTTTTGAAACGATTATTACAGACTGTTGGTTTCTAACTCAAGTTTTGTCCATATTATTCAGGGATTTTTTTCTATTTTATAAGTAATATTGATTCATTGAAATTCGAGAGAAAAGAACCCTACTGGAAATCAATTAATTCCATTTTAATGCTTATAACAATATTGATTGTCCCACGATTTTCTTCTAGGTTTAGTAGATCTGTAGATGGTTGAATGTATTTTTCTTATGATCAGATAGAGCCATGGGGGGGGGCTCCAATTTCAATTGTTTAAACAAAAAATAATAATAAACTATTTATAATACAACTCAATCACAATCTTTTGCAGGAGTGAAGGATTGGAAATAAGACACACACACCAATGATAAGTGTTTGCCGATAAAGCTTATTATCATTATGAGAGAATACAAACATTTTATGTTCTAATTCAACTGTAAATATACATTTGAATTGAATAGTAAAAAATGTTTTATCCTTCCATATTAATAAGATTTAGCAGAAAAACCTTATTATATAATTATTGTGTGTGTTAGTATTAATCCTCCACGTTCCACCTCTAAATAATTGAATCAATTTGGATACGGAATTTGAGAGATTGTCTAGTGATTTACTACAATGTTTTAAGTTTTTTCAAATGAATAATTCAATGTATTTTTCGTCTATTTTGCAGGTTTCGTTTATTGATTGTATATTCTTATTTTAATTCTACACCTCTGAAAAATAACATGAATTTGGATGTGAAATTTATGAGATTTCCACAATGTTTTAGCAGTTTCAGTTTCAATAAAAAGATTTATCTTTCGCTTTTTTTTAGGTCGCGAAATGAAAAACCGCTGGAAATCCATTCGAGACGCGTTTGTCCGCGAGGTGCGCTACCTGAAAGAAGCCGCCAAATTCGGTGAGCCGCCTGCCAAAAAGCGCAAATACATCTACTACGACCAACTCTCCTTTCTGCTACCGACAGTCGGTTCCCGCAGCAACACAACCGTCAACAAGATACACAACTTTCCTCCGTTGCACGCAACGACGGGACACTTCCTGCACAACACCAGCTACGACGATTCTTACAGCGAGGAGGCTCTCGACTTGAAGAAAGAACCTCAAGAACCTGTGACGAATCTCCAAGAAGTAGATCTGCAAGAAACACAATCAGAAAGTGATCGGGAGAGTTCGGTTTTTGGTGGTAGAATAAACAATTTAACACAAAAATCAAACAATATATTACGAGATGAACTAACAAACAACAAAGAAGACAAGATCAACATTTGGTTAAACTGGAACAGCAAAGAAAACAACGACCCCCGAGAACCTCAAGAAGAAAAGGTTGAAGTAGTCCCCATCATAGACAACATGGTAACCCATCAAACCTCTCATGATTCAGAAATTAATAATTCTTCCACTAATAGCGTGTATGACGGTTATGGTATTACTGCAGATTCGGATTACATGTTTTTGATGTCGCTTCTTCCAAGTTTTAAAAAGTTGGGAGATGAGACAAAGAGCATGATAAAAATTGAGATAGCTTCAGTTTTGCATAATGCCATCTATGGGCCGAGGAGATTTTCGGAGCAATTGTTATTGCAGGAGAATGTTAGGAGGATGGTGAAAACTCCCAATAAAAAAGTATGAAAGTGAGAACTTGTTCAAGATTTTATCAGGGATTAAGATGAAAAAAACTTTATGAATAACAAGTTTTTTTTATTTATTTCTATGTAGTGCTAGGTGGTGAGTGATAGGATTCCAAGTTTTTCCAATTATTCGAAGGAAATACAAAGACACTCTCAAAATGAGAAATTTGTACTGTACTTTTAAAAGAGGGAATTTAAAAATATAAGGAAGAGTAACCGATTTTATGAGAATGATCTCATGATAACAACTAGTGTATATTGTTAGAAAAACTAGACTTATCCTGAAGAGGACATCAATTGAAATGTCTTCATAAAAGGTAAAACATTAAAAAAACTGTATCATATCATTCCTATTGATCTTATACTAATAATATACTGATGATGTTAATAATCTATTATCATTTCTTCTTTTTCATGCATGTTTAGTATGGTTATGGTTAATGTAAACTATCAACTTCTTGCTCAAAGTCTGTTACTATCAATTTTTACAATATTGTTTATAAAGATGGATGTGATTTTGATTTCCAATACTCTATTATAATAATTGTTGCATGTACTATACCACGTATTTCTAATATAGGCCTACAGTACTGTATTATTTATGTTCCCATTTTGAGTATTTGAGGTGAACAATCACTATATTAGCTTGGATTTTTTTGTAGACTAATAATTTTTGTGGGTTCTATTGACTCCATAAAAGTTACAATATTTAAAATATGTATTATATTTGTATTTGAATCAAATCATTCCAATCGATTATTGATAATTGGTAGTCATTTCATCAATTGATGAGCATTTCAACTGATAATTGTATGCTGATAATAATAATCGATTGATAATAAAAATACTGTATGTCCTTCTACTTGAAATCCAGACAGTTATTTGATTTTCAAAAATCAAAATAGTGCATTACATTATTTATTGTGAACTATTGTTATTCCACGGAATTACAGCATTCAAGTATGAAATTTCAGGGAATATTCAGAATAAAATCTTACAAAATAAAAAAAAATATTTAGGATAGACTATGAGTTAACATTCCATTATGAATTGACAATTCCATTTTTTAGAACAGCATTCAATTCTTTACTTCACTTTTTTCCTAATAATTGATCCTAATATTTCTACATTAATTACTATTAGAATCTCAATTCAATGTTACTAATATATTAATGCCATTTTAATAGTCTTGTTATATTAGAGATCTCATTAAAGTTTAACACAAAACACATTCGAGAATACTTGAAATGGAATTACTTTTATTAAATTAATGGCTGATTCAAAATTATTATTCCAGTGTCTTTTCTCAAAATACATTATACAATGTTAAAAATCAAAAGTTCAAAAATTTAGAAATTATAAAATAGGCTAATTGGAATATTTAGAATTGTGAACATAGTTTAGATAATACTGTGATTTGATACCTTCAAATAGTCATTGAAAATTGTAAGAACTGAATGTAGAATGACTAAAATAAATTGTTTTTTTAGAAGAGTTAGGTTCATGAGTTAGATGAGAAAAAATAGATGTAGAAAAATGGATGATGATGATAATTATTTCGAAATAATAGATGATAAGCTAGCAAAGTGATATTTTCGACTTTAAAATTGAGTTAGTTGCTGGGTAGCTCTTGTAAATAAGAATTGTTAAAAATATCATAATTCCTCTATTAAATTAAGACAATTAATCATTTTACTTGCAAATAATTTGTTGAGTTTATAATTTAGTAAATTAGCCTTAAAAATCATAAGTGCGAGACCGAGACGCTTTTAGAGTTCTAAGCCAGTAATTTGTTTGCTCATAGTTCATAGTAAACTCAATTTAAAATATTTTTAGTAAGCTTGAAGTTATACAGGGTGTTTCAGGAGGAATGTGCAATACTTCTCAGGCTGATTCCTTACACCAAGTAGACAAAAAAGTTCCATGGGACAAACCCTCAAAAACGCTTTGTTACTGAGATAACAATGGCGGAAAGTTGAGATTTTTCAAAACATATTGATTTTTCTAATTTTTTAGAGGCTTCAGTGAGGTTCTAAAGTGATCAATTCCTATGTAAAATTAGCTGAGGAATTGAATGAAACCAGTTCCAAGTTTGTAACTTAAGCGGTTATCGAGATAATTGGAAAAATATGCTAAAAAACGCCATTTTTCAACAATAATGGTTATAAATGGATAAGGAATTATAAAATTGTATTTATTATTAATGGAAGTTGAAGAGATTCGGATTCTAAACAAAAAGTTAAATGACGGCGATTGTGTAAATCTTACCCAAATCTCAGAAATGGCGATCAAATATCGAAAAATTGACAAGAGTGACGAATTTGTGTTTAGTAGCGATTTTGCAATTTTTGATCACTATTTCTGAGATTTAGGTGAGATTTACACAATCGCCGCCATTTAACTTTTTGTTTAGAATCCGACTCTCTTCAACTTCCATTAATAATAAATACAATTTTATAATTCCTTATCCAGTTATAACCATTATTGTTGAAAAATGACGTTTTTTAGCATATTTTTCCAATTATCTCGATAACCGCTAAAGTTACAAACTTGGAACTGGTTTCATTCAATTCCTCAGCTAATTTTACATAGGAATTGGTTACTTTAAAACCTCACTAAAGCCTCTAAAAAATTAGAAAAATTAATATGTTTTGAAAAATCTCAATTTTCCGCCATTGTTATCTCGGTAACAAAGCGTTTTTGAGGGTTTGTCCCATGGAACTTTTTTGTCTACTTGGTGTAAGGAATTAGCCTGAGAAGTATTGCACATTCCTCCTGAAACACCCTGTATATTGTAGGTACTGAATTTAGATTTTTTATCTTATCTTATCTTCAAAGATATGAAGAACTCATAATTTAGTTAGAACGCTAGATGAAGTAGTAGAGTAATATTGTACAAGTAATGAAATTTTTTTTAATTTTTGCCATTTTTCTAGTAGGGATTCTTTTACATGATTTACTGATAATTTTCACTTATTATCTCCCAAGCTCTTCTACTCTTCTAAGCTGACAATATTATGAGATCGCGAATATTGATTTATTGTTTAAATGTGTAAGAATAATTGTAGGATTTTATCGGATTATTTAATTTTTGAATGAAACATTCCAAATAAAATATTTTAAATATTTTAAATATTTTCAACAACTCTAATGCATTGATTATAAGGCCTTATTCTTTTAAAATTTGTCATCTATTTGATAATTTGCATCTGTCCATAAAACCTGCCAAATTCACTATTATTAAAGTAAAGTATTTCATTCCAATATCCCTAGCAATTCCACTTCTGATGTCATTTGAAGCTATCTGCCTTTATATTGTTGAATAGAATATTAATTATTGTGATAACTAGTTGTAATATAGAATACAATATATTGACTTGTAATTATTATTTGCTATTATTTTTCATCAAGTATTATATTATCCTTTATTATTTATAATGCATTATTTTTATATTTTGTTTTTCCATAGTTATTTTCACTTAAAAACAAGTTCATTCCTCTTGCTTCAATGAAATTTGTCATTTACTTCTATAAGTTGTAATAATTGTTCCATTGTACAAAACTGTTAATTCTCTATTGCATTTATTGTAAAGTTGATTCTTCAGTAATAATTATTGAACACGTCAAAGTTTATAAGAAGTTAATTTTGTCCTATTAAATCAGTCTTTAGAGATAAAAATAGCGGAACAGTCGATTTGTATAATAGAGTTCAATGAGAAGAAAGTGCATTGAAATACAGTACATATTTTCAAAACATTTCAACTATTTTCATTATCTCAATCCTGTCTTATCTATTGTATACGGAAGCATTTTTATGCTTAATTTAAAAGTCGTAAAATATATTAAAAACTAAAAAGGCTCAAAAACATCATACAAGAATAACACAATCACCTTTCTGATAAGTTTGGAAGTTGAGTGAGTCTCGTAAGTTCCCACTACTGTATTAAAATATTACAGGATTTAGTGAACTTTCGTGGAACAGGCTCCTGTATACTTTACTATTCTGTTTATATTACTCCACATATATTATCTACTATAGTATAAATGGGTAATCGACTTTTTTGTTAATATTATAAATGGCAAATTATCAATTCATGACTTAAAATGATTGCGTTTGTGAGCCAAAAATCACTTAAAGTGATTGACTCTCAGGTTTTCTACGTTGTGTGTGAGGCATGTACAATATTGTACATGTGAAAGATGTGTACATCAGTACATGTTAAGTACTTGTGCCTAAGATGCAATAGAAACACGGAGTTGTATACAAGGTATATATAATAGTAGAATATAGTATATAGAATAGTTACAGTATACACCTTGAGTTGTATAGATTTGCATTGCTACAAACAACTACGTGTTTCTACTACATCTTGTGCCCGACATGTGCCCGCGACTTGTTGTAATGGAAACCTATCTTAACATGACTTTTCAATAAATACTAACTAAAAGGGTTCAAAACAAGCAGGTGGCACCTTACTAATCGAATTTCACCCCAATAAAATCGATTTCGATCAATCACAAAAAATACCAATTCAACCCTTTCGATACATCGAACAAAAAAGTGGATCAAAAGATCGACATCTGACCTAGACTTACAAAAACTTGCTGAATCATCACCTACGCAGATGTTAGCCGAAACCCGAAAGCCAAAAAATTAAAATGCAATTTTTAAAAGGTCACAAAAAATGGTCCAGTTCTTTACAACTTTTGTTGGAAGGGAAGGGGTTACATGAATGATATCTCAATACTAATGATTGCTCTATTTATGTCACAGGTATATAGTGATAGAATACTCAATGTGTTCATGTGTCGGGCTCTGAAATTATTAATGATGCAGATTTATGTTCAACCCCAATTTCAGGTTCTTTTACACCTTTAAAGTTTTTTGTTGTTGGAATTTCAGGTGTTGATTGCTAGCACGGATACAGGTATATAATCAATTGCCTATTGTAGTATAGAGTATGTTGAAAATATAAAATTGAGGGTTGGTATAATACAGGAGTGGAACAGTGGAGTACGGGATGATTGTAAGTGAAGGGGTAGGCCTACAGTAAGAGAAAGTTTTATGCTGAGAGAGGAACGATTTCCAAGCAGCAGCTCAAGCTGCCCGGCTGTGAATGCGCTACTGGAGCTGCCCAGCTCTAGTCATTACAACTCTATTCTCATAACTATATTATGAATGTTCACTTTGTTTTTAGGACAACTAATATATAAAAAATAGTGAAATTCACAGCAGCGCATTTAGAGCCGCCGCTTGGGAATCTTACCTTTAGAGATGTATGGCGTGAGAGAGTGAGAAGAATGAGTGAGATTCAGATTCAGATTCATTTACTTCATTTATGTAGATAGTAGATCACAAATTATATCAAATCCTATTTAATGCAAATTAAGAATGATACTAGTAACATCGCTCGCTTTAATAACTATGGAAATACTTATGACTATAGAACTTATAGACTATGGAAACTTATGAAAATTATTTATATGTAGTATTTAATAATATTATGTTAACGGTAATATAACTGGTGTTGTAATTACATAAAAAATTGAGTAAAGACCTACAAATGTCCATTCTTGGAGAGAGATGTTCAAAGACATCTCTCTTATCAACATATAAGGCATGTGAGAGAGAGAGAGAGAGAGAGAGAGAGATTCAGATTAGATTACTTCATTTATGTAGATAGTAGATCACAAATTATATCAAACCCTATTTTATGCGAATTAAGAATGATACTAACATCGCTCGCTTTGATAACTAAGTATAGACTATGGAAACTTATGAAAACTGATTTAAATGGATGCAAAATTTATACAATTATGTTAATTCCGGTAATATAACTGAGTGTAATTATCTAAGTGAAAATGGAGTAAAGACATATATATGTCCATTCTTGGAGAGAGATGTTCAAAGACATCTCTCCTATCAACAGTGAACCATGTGAGAGAGAGAGAGAGAGAGAGTTGTGAGAGATTAGATTACTTTATTCAAATAGATAACATAATACAGCTTAGATTCTATATTGCGATATAAACGATTAAAACAAATTCAACAATAAATTTTACAAAATTCAATAAAAAACTGTAATGTAATGGATGCAAAATTTATACAATTATTAATTCGAGGTCTGCGAAATGGATTAGGAGTGTAGGTTATCTAAGTGAAAAGGCGAAGTTTGGACATATATATGTCCATTATTGGGAAAGGATATCGAGAGATAGAGAGTGAGAAGAAATAGTGAAGAAGACAGAGAGAGAGAGAGAGTGAGAGAGAGGTAGAGGAAGAAAATTCTAGAAAGAAAAATAAATTGATTCAGATGAAAGAATAAGAAAGAGTACCAGAGAGGAAAAGAGATAGAGTGAGTAAGAAAGAATGAAGGAGAGAAAGCAAGAGTAAGCAAAAGTAAGCAATCGAGTAACCAAGAGGAGGTAGGGTAGAGAAAAGGGTGGATTGATGAAGCCAAGGGTAGAGGGGTGAAATAAGGTATAGCATTGAGTTGAAAAAGGATTGAACATTTAAAGTTAATTATTGTAAAGATGACCAAGCCAGTTTTATGAATATGGAACATGAGTGATAGGGGTAGTAAAGTAAGGGTTAGAAGGGTAATAGCTCTCTCTATAGGGGTTAAGAATAAATGAAACATTTAAAACTAATTGTGGAGATGACCAAGCCAGTTTTTCGAATATGGAGCATGCATACATCTAGGGGAAAAATAACTGATTCATGTTTCAATAACTAGTAGGGTGTTGTAGTTTTCATTGAAGTAGCCTACTTCTTTCATCTTGGCCTAATGCTAGAGGCTACCATAAATGATGAACTCTATTGTCTCTGTTCTGGTAATACAGGTTGATTAATAAGGTTTTCGTAGCTGTTATTTCCTAGGCTATCGAAATATCTAATTGCCAAGTAGTTGAATTTCTTGTATGACATTCAATTATTGGAAAAACTACTAAAAAATTCTATTCAATATAATAATCATAGAAGATTCAAATAATGAATTCATATCCAGATTAATAATGCAATAAAGTTTATTATAAGGTTTATGTTCATATACCTTTTATCAAAAGATTAGGCTATTTACTCCAAGCAAATAAATCACTCAAGCAAATCCAGGATTGGGGTATATAACACTAAATAGGAAGAATTGAATTATATTATATTATTCTTATAACCTTCCTAGCTGTGTCCTCATGATAATCTACAAGTCAACAATGACTTGTCTTTTTGGTCTTGACATCAGTCAGTCCTTTGAAGTGACCCCTCACTTTTTTAGTGCAGATGTTTCAGAGAGTTTTAGCATTTTAACCCATAATAAGATTGAAGAAACAACTCAATCTCAATGAAATTTGATTGAAAAAATAAATGAAATTTGAAAAATCTTCCCTTTTTGTATAGTTTTGAAGGTGATATTGTGGTAGTTAACCATATTGATTAAAAAGACAAGATTTTATCAAACCACTGATTCACTGTTGAGATACTGGTTTCGGCTGCTACACCTTTATCAAAACAAAAGAGTTTACCAGAGATTGATAATGTGTTGCAACCAAAACCGGTATAGTATCTTCATTTTTTAATAAATGAGTGGTTCAACAACATCTTGTCTTTTCATTTAATTTGAAAAATTTAATAAAATTTAAATTTTTTTGAATCTTTTTGTTTTTAAATACATCAGCCTATAATACAGAATAAATCCTCAGTGAATGTAGCCCCACGGATTGAATTGTTCGATTTCTAATACTTCCATTGAACTAATGACGACCCATTCACCAAAATAAAATACGTAATAATTATCTGCCCTCATGCAGACATGCTTATTAGTTAGCAACCATTAGAAATACAGTATCTTCATACAACTGCACTGTATGATACTGTACCTATATACTGTATCGTGATTGTCACTACTGTATCTTCATACAACTTACAAGTCACTAAATTATGTAATAATGTGCACGCGTGAATCAACAGATGGCGACATGACTGAGGCGTGATAGTCACGCACACGACACGGCTCGTGACGTGCATGAATTCACGATTTTAGCTCAGATAAAATTTCTGACCACCATTATCTAATAGCTCTCTTCTATATCCATACCCTACCAGAAGCTTTTGACCAGTTTGTACCATCATTATCCAGTATGTAGTATAGTCTGCCCAAGCAAAGAAGACATTCTGGCAAGATGGAAAAAATGACTCCAGCTTGGTAAATATTTGTTCAAAAATTATAAATTTGGTCTCAAATTGTAGGAAACATGCTGATCTAAAATTTGACCCCAAATTTATAATTCTTGAACGAATATTGACCGAGCTGGATTCATTTTCCTATCTTGCCAGAATGTGTTCTTTGCTTGGACGGATTATACTTCATCCCCTAGTAGGCTACTGCCTTTCAACCCTTGATGCAATATAAATGCATGGTCTAATTACTTTATCATAGTGTCATCTAAAGGGTGCGGCATAAATGATGACCACAGATGACCCACCAAAGGGCACGTGGTAGGGACCACAGATGGTGGTCTAGATCTAAAAAGTTGTTTAGTTGTACTTCTGCCCCTCAGTCTGCTTTCATACAATACTGTTTTACAAGAGTAGAATGTAGACTCCTTTATAATGTTATAATAATCAGTGAATTAAGTATCATTTGTAGTATATTAATATAATACGGTACCAATTCGTTGACCATGGGTGCAACTTTGAAAGGTGTTCTGTTCAAGGGTCAGTACCCTCTATAATGTTTTTTTTTTACTTTATTCATTCAATCATTGATACAGTTCGCTGGAGTCAATGATCCAGCTAACATACAAAGTCATAAAAGATATAGCCCACAAAATACTCAATACATTATCATAAGAAACATTTAATACCATAATTTCATGATAATCATCAAGAACCATTATTATTGGACTTTATGTAGGCCTAACATTCAATGGATTAATATTGGGGTGACTAACTTTGAATAAAAGTAGACATTTTCTCAATGAATGAATGTTCAAAAAAGATATAAAAAGGTTTATATAATTTTTATTAATTGATATATCTTACATCTTAGGATCAATAAAAATATTGTGCTTTATCATTATGTAACATTTTCTTAATTGAATAGTATTGGGGATGGGGGTGACTAGTTTTGAATAGAGTTAGGCATTTTAAATCTAAAAAATGAGTAAGTTACTTGTAAAAGAGTATTGATTGATTATAGATACATGGAGAAAATCGTAACAAGTTAAAAAATTTTGTGCATCTATCATCCATTTTAAATTTTTCACGCACAAGCCTATTTTGAGCTAATATTTTTGTGTTTTGTGTGTTTTATGAACTCTTTCATATTGGAAAAACAATTTTACAACTTTCAAATTTCCTGTGGAACATTTTCAAGAAATACCTCAATTTCCCATCGAGGATAATTATTGAGGTGACTAGTTTTGAATAGGGTTAGGCATCCTTTTAAACTCCTACCAAACGTGGCATACGATAATAATAATAATAGATACATAATATATTTTTCTTGGATTTTCATTCATTACTTATAATATTCATGATTTATTAACAAAATTTTGTCAAATTCAAAAATTTTAGTCATAGTATTATTTACAAGTTTGTGATCGATATAATTATGTGTTTTGGGATTGTTATCAGACTGTAAAATATCGTCTGTCCAAGCAAAGATGACCCTCTGGCAAGATGAGAAAATGACTCCAGCTTGGTCAATATTGGTTCAAAAAATATTGATTGGTCTCAAATTGTAGATCAGAATGTTTCCTACAATTGAGACCAAATCAATAATTTTTGAAACAATATTGACCGAGTTGGAATCATTATCTCATTTTGCTAGAGGGTCTTCTTTGCTTGGACAGACTATACCTTGTGGTCTTGTGGCCAGACTTGTGCCAGTGCAGTGATACGTAACGAGTTGCGTATCATCTGGTGCCGGATTTTTGACCATGACTAAATTATGCAAAATGCTTTGGCAGATGCTACCTTGAGCCCATCCATATTGCTCTAAATGAGGATGATGATTATAGTCTGTCCAAGCAAAGAAGACATTCTGGCAAGATAGGAAAATGACTTTAGCTCGGTCAATATTGGTTCAAATTAGTGAGTTTTTTAGAATTATTAAGTTTATTAGTTTCTCCAGTTTATTCAGTTATTAATTTGGTATTAAATTGTAGGGAAGGGAGAATTCTGATTTACAATTTAAAATTAAATTTATAATTTATGAACCAATATTTGCCGAGCTTGAGTCATTTTCCCATCTTTCCAGAATGTCTTCTTTGCTTGGGCAGAATATTCAATAGACATAATATTATTGTGGTTTAATCTTAGTGGTCTTCCAAACTCGTAACTTTGAATGTAAAATTTAATATTTCAATGTGAATGAAGAGTTTTTCTTACCTGATTATTTTCACTTGAATTATAATTTTACTCATCTATTGTGCTTTTTATAAAAACTGCTACCGTAGTGAAAATTCCACTATTGTACTATTATTTACGGAATTTCAGTCAAATTTTAATATTAATTCATAAAAACTATCAGTTTATGAGCACACGTTAGTAATAGGGAACTGAACTATTAGTTTATGAACACACGAGATGAGTTAAGTGATATCAACCATCATTTATTCAAATTTCGTTTGAGTGAGTGCAACAGGCTGATGCCCTAAGCTGCTCCTCTACCACTTTATAGTACACAGTCCGAAACAAGATCATGTTGAATCTAAAAACTAATATTATAAGCTAATAAACTAATATTCAAGAATTGACTGCAATGTCGTATATAATAGTACAAAAGTGTAATAATAATTTTATTTTACTGGAATACTGAATGACTAATCATAATTTAATTATTTTTACAAGAATGATAATGATTTTGTGAATAATAGATAATTTAATAAGATAAATAATAATATATTAATGTAATAAATAATTACTTTCACAGAAGCATCAGTTTAAGAGACTTGAAGTAGCCTTGATGGCACGTACCACTACTCCTTCCCCGCTCCCCCTTAAAAACCCCATTAATAAATTTCATTTTCAGTATCATATCATCCTAACTAGCCCTATATTCCTCCATCTGTTGCTTAAAATACGGTGACCAAAGCTATTTTTGGGAAACCCAGATACATATCTAGATGAGCTGAAGTGAGTGACTAATAAGTCGTCCTCTCTCGTTTTTAGGGGACGGGTGACATGTGTTTTATTAAGTCTGGTCAGTGTTTTGGCGGGGGTTAAAAATGCTAATGATGAGTAATATCTTCCACAAACATTTCCTAGTATTTTTTCAGTTTAGCTGATTAATTTTGCACCTGGACTGACTGTGAATTAATTCATTAAAGCTCTCCATAATGTTCAAAGTGTGCAGGATACATTCACTATGTTCTTTTCAATAATAGTTATTGAAAATCTTATAGATTTTTGAAATTTATAAAGTTTTAATGTCATTGATTTTCAAACTTTAGCAATATCAGTCTTAGTTCCTTAGGATTCACATCCACTGTCGGTTCGGACTGTGACAGTCAAAATCTGAAGTGGATGGTGAAACCGGCAGTCCAAAATAGCTGTAAACCGGCAGGCCGATCGTTGAACGATCAGCTATGAACGACCGAACTGTCAGTACAATCTGATAGTGGATGTGGACCATATAATAATAACAGATAGCTGGAACTACAGACTATATAATTTTCACAAATTGAAAAATTCAGCAAAAGTAAGGCTACTGGCGGGAAAAATATAATTTCAACTTACTGTTACGGAGAATATCACACCAATATCCACATTTTCATTATATTTTCATCATAAATTAGCATTCTACTTTAATTATATTTTCAAATGACGTGTTTAAAATTGAAACGTTTTGATCTTACATTGAATTTTTTCATTAATTGGCTGTATTATTTATTGTATTTTAAGAATTTATAATATCTTCTTTGTACGTATTCTCAAAATCTCATTGTATCTTGGTTTTCAACCTATTTTTTGTTGGTGTAAATGAATTAGAACCCCAAATTTGAATATACTGTTTTATTTGCTGGAACAAGAGAAAGTAATTAATCACATAATTATATAAGTAGAGTTACTCTATATTGGGAATAGAACTTAAAGCAGTGGCGGCTCGTACCCACACGAAACAAGTGTAGTGCCCGAATCTTTTACTGTACAGCACTTCACCTATTTCGTGGGAATGAGCCGTCAGTGACCTAAAGTTGAAATTCAAATAAGAGTAGGCCTACCATCGTTCAATGGAGTAAAATTTTAACATAGCTTTACTTATCAGAGCTTGGTAATATTTTTGTCAACTTCCTCTACATATTTCACATGGTACTTGTAGAGAACATGGTGTCTGGGATTTTTTTAAACTCTCTCCTGACTTGTTTACATGTGATTTGCTAGATCCTTCCAGCCATAACACTAGCAAATCATTCTGTGAAGTTTAAACAACAAGGTACCGTCAAACAACTAAGATATCGCTCTTGAAAAAAGTACCACTCGTCAAGATACCACTCTTGAATAAGTATACTATACATACATACCAAAAATTGAATTTGTTTGGATGCTCCAGGCACATCACACATGCATGCAATTCATACTATATACACTATACAGTAACATAATAGTACGTACAATTAATGGTAAAATAGTAAGTACATAGGCCTAATGAGTATATTCATATTCATATTTATTTAGTTATTTTACATCAAAGAGTACAACAGTGACTAGTCATGTGTCATATGTTGCTCCATAGCATGAGAATCTTTCTGATATTTGACTTTTTTCTAAATTCATGCATCTTTATAAATTGCCATTTTCAATTTAACGTAATTGAAAAATAGAAGAAATGGTGAGGAAAAGGAGAAAAAGGAAGAACAAGAATTCAGAATTACTGCCTGTTGCGATTATTTAGTTTGATTCACAAAGCACGTGCCTTTTTATTTGTTCAATGTTTTTTCTTTTCTCTTATTTGCTTCTTTCTGTTTGAGACCGCAAAGTGAAGTGGCCTATCACCAAAAACCACATGGCCAACCAAAAAGTACAGTATAAATGGATGGAGTAAGGAGTTTAGAGTATAGAGATGGACAATTTGGAGAGCAGTGAGATTGTGGCTAGAATTTTGATGGCAATCGTAAACTCAATTCTCTTTAATTTCTAGGAATAATTGTTTGTTTTTTTACTGTACTTGAATTTATTTATCATCTCACATTATGTGAGTTGATAATAAAGTATCTAAAACAAGTATTTTTTAACGTATTTAAAGAATTTCGATTGGTGTTGTGGAACTTCATGATAAAATAGAAACATGTATGATTTATTTATTATGAAGTGATCAATACAATTCTCTGTTTATTGGAAATAGGTGATATATCTTTCAAATTTTGCAAATTGCAATAAACTTTTAAAACCGTTGAAACAGGATAAGTTTTCACAATCTAATGAAATACATTAAATAATAAATAATTCATATAATAAATGGAGTACCTACATGAATTATGTGGAATAGACTCTATGTTCAAATTGACTATGAACATGATCAATATACTCTACAAACAAAATGTAAGATCATGTCCAATGAAAATGTAATAGTATATGATGTGTGGGAAAGGCGTTTTTACATACGAATAATCTATGTTTACAAACGAGCCGTTTAGGCGAGTTTGGAAAATAGTTATGAGTATGTAAACCTTCCAACAAGAATTATGTACATTTTTTTGTCATACTAGTCTGAGAAGGATTTATTAAAACCTCAAACAACTGAAAACATTAACTGAAGCCAACATAATCTCAACACAAGAGCTAACACAAACGCACTCAGTGAACTGCCATGGCAGCTCGTTTGACTCATTAATTCATGCGTCGGAATTTGGAAAAAACAGCTGGACAAGATTTTCAGTGCTGTAATTATCATTGTGATGATGATTAGTGCTGTAATAATCATCAAAATGATTATTCCCGCATTCAGAACAGCTGATCTTTGATTCTCTGTAAACAGCAATTTCCCAAACGCAAATCTAGCTTGGAAAGTTATGTATTACATACAAGTATGGCGAAATAGTATATTACATAATGAGTGTGGAAAAGGCGTTTTTGCAAACAAATAATTATGTTCTCCTAACAAGCGGTACGCGAGTTTGGAAAATAATTATGAGTTTGTAAACTTTTCCACATGAATTATGTACATATTTTTCGTCATACTAGACTGAGAAGGATTTATTAAAACCTCAAACAATAAACAACTGAAAACATTAACTGAAGCCAACATAACCTCAACACAACACTAGCACAAATGCACACAGTGAACTGTCATGGCGGCTTGTTTGACTTGTTTATTCTTAAGTCAGAGTTCGGAAAAGACAGCTGGGCTGGATTTTCAGTGCTGTAATTATTTATCATCGTGATGATGACTAGTGCTGTAATAATCATCAAAATGATTATTCCCGCATTCAGAACAGCTGATCTTTGATTCTCCTGTAAACGGCAATTTTCCAAATGCAGATCTAGCTTGGAAAGTTGTGTATTACATACAAGTATGGCGAAAAAACCTTTTTGCAATACTCATAAGAGAATCAAAGATCAGCTGTTCTGAATGCGGGAATAATCATTTTGATGATTATTACAGCACTAGTCATCATCACGATGATAATTACAACACTGAAAATCTAGCCCAGCTGTTTTTTTCTGAACTCCAATGTATGAAGTTCACAAACTTAAACTTGTTTTACAAACAAGTCAAACGAGCCGCCATGACAGTTCACTGTGTGCGTTTGTGCTATATAGTGTTGTGTTATGTTGGCTTCAGTTAATGTTTTCAGTTGTTTGAGGTTTTAATAAATCATTCTCAGTCTAGTATGATGAAAGAAATGTACATAATTCATGTGGAAAAGTTCACAAACTCATAATTATTTTCCAAACTCGCGTACCGCTCGTTTGGAGAACATAATTATTTGTTTGTAAAAACGCCTTCTCCACACTCATTATGTAATATACTATTCTACAAAAAGTAAGATATTTTGCTACAAAATATCCTCTATAAAAAGAGAATAGGCCTTTACTTTATATATTATATCATAATAAATTTTCTCTTCCCTGCTGCAATTTTTCAAAACCTGGACTCATCCATCCCCCCTACTCATCGAAACTACCCTTCACCCATCCCGCAGACAGATAGATGATACACACCAGACACAAAATCAATGCTAGGGGATGTATAGTGGTGAGAGAGGGGTAGGGTAACTCCAACCCCTCCCAGCATTATTCTAGGCTTGTTGAGGGGATGAGAGGAGGCTTATGAAGAAAGAGGAGGGTGTGAAGAAGTAGGAGTGAGAAGGAGGAGGAGTAGGAGAAAGAGAAGCAGTAGGAGGAGGAGGTGGAAGGGAAAAAAGGAGGAGTCTGTCATCTGCCAGTCAGAGCATTGAGTGACACCGAGATGATGAGTAAACGTCTCCGTTTGTAACAGGCTAACAGAATACCGTAGCAGGTTACAGACAGACGGCTCCCGAAAACATTGCCATGCAAGGGTCTGTGGGTAGTCTGTGTGGAGTCTGTGAGCTCTTCTAGAAATCTGTGAGCTCTCTTATTAGTCTGCGTATAGTCTGTGAGTGCTATCAAGTTGTGGAGCCGGGAGGTATCTCCTTAATGATTCTGTGAGCCTGGTAGAAGTTATCCGATATTGTCCGCAATTGTGCCCATTGCGGACTACCTAAGGATATGGTGACGTCATCGTGGCATATAATTGTGGAAACACATAGGAGGTACATGGATAATCCTGATCCTCCCTATTCCTGGGTTATACCTGAGTTATTTATCTATCTTAGACGTAATCCTTGTATGAGACGGGGTTCAGAGGTGCAGCAGCTAGTAAGGGCTTTTAGACAAAGTTTTTTTTATTAATTTTTGTTATTAAATTCTTATTATTTTCTATGTATACAAACACATCTTTGATTTAAATTAAATTTCACCAGTTCGATACCACATCATCAGTTTAAAATCGACTTAAATGTAAAACAATTCTCATAAATGTACCAATCTGTCATATTTTATCCCTTGATGTAAAATTTTAAATAGGGGGGTGGTTTAAAAAGTTGCATTGGTTATTTTCAGTATTCAAAATTGATTTTTTTTAATTGAATCTAAATTTATTAACAAATTTTTAATTTTAAATTTAGTGTGGATTTAGAGACTTTAATTCAAGACGTATATCATTTTCTATTCACTTTTGAGAAGTATTTATTTCTTTCATACCTTCTCCTCCCTATAAAATCTTTTATTTTATTCTATTTATTGGAATAGAAAATATAAGACGAAGCAACCCCATTGCTCTTCTCTTTCTTGCAATACTCACTCACTCTTCCGATAACCGAAGAAGTTAATCTATTTATCTAATTCATCTATCTATCTATCTATCTATCTATCTATCTATCTATCTATCTATCTATCTATCTATCTATCAATCTTCCACTCACCAATCAGTTTATTTGTTAAAATCAACCTTTCTAACTCTCTCTACTCTCTCCCTCACAATAAATGCTTCTTACTTCTTCCTCTCCTCTCTGTACATTTAATTTCCTGAATTGAATTAATTAAATTTCCTCCCCACTAAATCAATTCATTCACTCTCCTATCTTCCACATTTATATCGAAAAGTATGAATAAAATCCATCATTCCTTCTCACTCACTCTTGTGAGGCTCCCATAACTTCCTCTCTCTCAATCTTCTTACTCCTATCACAGTCTGTCCAAGCGAAGAAGACATTCTGGCAAGATGGGAAAATGACTTCAGCTCGGTCACTATTGGTTCAAAAATAAAAAATTTAGTCTAAAATTGTGAGGCAGAGTGTTTTCTACAATTTGGAATCAAATTAAGAATTTTTAAAGAAATATTTACCTAGCTGGAGTCAGTTTCCCATCTTGCCAGGGTGTCTTCTTTGCTTTGAAAGACTATACCATTATTTTTACTGAATCGAAACCTGCTCATTCCCTCCCACATAAGTCACCTCTCTCTTCTTATGTTATCGTCCACATTTTATTTATCCACCGAATCGAACGAAGAACTCTTTCTTTCTTCTTCTCACTCTTTTTCTACTAGCCGCCTATAACTCCATCTCTCTCTTTTTTGTTTGTTGGATCAATCGGCCTTCCCTTTTTTTGTTTCCTACGATATAGCATCAGGGTAGTGACGTAATATAACAAAATTAACAACGCAAACAGGCACGCAAAGAATGAGAGTAGAAAGCTATAGAACTTCCGCGATACCAGGCTGGCAGAATATTGAAGGAGGTTTCTTGTTTAGTTGTGCATTGTTGAGCTTCAGATACAAGAGAGGAGCTTCCTTTCAATACATGTTTGCTGGAGCATTGTGGACGTGACGTTGTTGAGAGGAAGCTCTGTTAACAGAGAGCTTGTTATCACAGAAGTTGGAATTGATTCTATTCAATGAAATTTATCATGAAAAAATCGATAATGTTTAATGTTTGAAGAAAAGATTATTAATTTAAATTTTCCCCTTTTTAATTAACATGCTCATGCCCGGTTTTTCCAAGCACACTCAAATTTGAGGGACCCTCAAGTTTACTACGCTTTACTACATTTCCTATACTTATCATAGAAAAAGTCAGTTGATCATCAAAATTTGAGGGTCCCCTCAACTTTGAGTGTGCTTGGAAAACCCATATATCATGGTTTTTGTACGTTATTGAACAAAGGATATATAGAGTAGATGATTTTTACTCTGACAAATCTTAAAAAATCCTTGGATGGTTTCGAATGTCTTGAATATTACCTGACGCGTTGAATGGATATACCCGTTTTATGAACCAAGTTATATTTATTTATTTGTTTATTTGATTATATTATCATACAATAAAAGTGAGAAGAAAATTCCGGCATTCGCCCAAAACATCCTTGTAGTCGTTTTTTTAGACATGCCTTTACAAAGTGATGAATTTAAAATCAAAAGATGCAATAGATACTTTACATCAGCTAAATTTCAGAAGACAATCATTGTCTTTGCTAATTGGCATCATATAAACCTTATAATAGACTCCTCATGATGTCTATATTCCTCCTCTCATCAACTGGTTTTCATCATCATTCATTAACCCGCCAGTACAGCACTGGCGGCTCGCACCACGAAACAGGTGAAGTTCTATACAGTAAAAGATACCTGCTTCTGTAGGTACAGGGTTTCGCCAATGAAGGGGGACGATTTGAATAAGCAACAGGTTGTTTAAAAAATTGTATTTTGTAATTTTTTCATCATAAATAGAAAGTAGAAATGTGAATGTTTAATGTACAATAAGTGAAAAATCATTTTTTGAATATATTATCTTCCAAATGTCCTCCATTGGAATCTATGGCTTTTGCGGCTGGGCCCGAAGTTTCTCGGCCATGACATTTAGCAGCATATTGAGTGGTATTCCTCCAATCTCATCTCGAATCAAGTTGTTTTAGAGCTGGAAAAGTTCTGGTGGATCGCTTCTTTGAAAAACTCTCGTTTTTGAGTAGCCCCATAGAAAAAAGACATAGGTTGATAACTCTGGAGAGCGAGGGGGCCAAGGATATCCCTGTTTCGAGAAATGACGCGACTTTGGGAATGCAAAACATTCACAGCATTCATGGTAATTCTCGTAGGTGGTTTTGTTGTCCCATATTGTTTGTTTATTCAATGGAAAATGGGCGAGTCTCTGGGGTAAGAAAGTTATGAATCATTTCTGATGTAACGCACAAATAAATCTCTGTAAATCTTACCCGTTTCTTTCAGGGCCTCGGCTTTGAAAGTGCATATGATTCCAATGAACGACATTTTGGGAATATGTTATATTAAAAAAAGATTTCGACTTTTGTACACTTAAATGTATTACATTTCTACTTTCCTATTTATGTAGAAAAATAATAAAAATACAATTTCTTAAACAACCTGTTGCTTATTCAAATCGTCCCATTTTCATTGGCGAACCCTGTACGAGCCGCCAGTGCAGTACAGATGTCACCAACTTTATCAACATCACCATACTGTATAATCACGACAATCCTGTATCATACCCAATCCACACTCCGTATCACCAATATCCTTCAGTATCGACCGCCTGCTACGTTATGCCAGCCTGGTAGAGCAAAGTCAAGGTATGTATCATTGGACAATCATCGTGTTCTGTGACAGGCTCCTCTCGTAACAAGGGGTTCGCAAACCCAATTGAAATTTCCCCATTCAGTCACTCAGGCACCGCTGGCGATGGGTATCATCTCTGTAGCCCACGCACAAATAAGGCAGGAAGCTCCTCGAATAACAAAACAGGTCACACGGATACAATTTAGAGCATCGGAAATGTATGTGTTGGTGAAATGAACAAATTGTTTTGTATCTTTTTAAAATATTGTTTATTTTACTGTGATATTGTGATTATGATCTCTTTGTTCTGGCTTATTCGGAAATAAGGAATTTATTGTTTCTCTGTAGGTAATAAAGAACAACAATTGAGGAAGTATTCCTCAAATAGCATACGGCATAGGTCAAAACGGATACAATTTGAGGGTGTTCATGGTGTTGCAAAATGTGTAAGATTTCATTGTTTTCACAATCTTTTCTATTCTGTCTCATCTTAAAAAATAAAGCAATCTTTAAAAATTCTCTTTTAATAGCTCATTAATTAATTCCTTGAACCCTTTCTGAAAACGTATAACAGGGAGATCTATCTATTTCCTGATCAAAGAACATATTAATCGATATTATCTTATGTATCAATAATACTGATAAAAAAAGTTGTTAAAAACGTTCGTTATTCAATATTTTAGCAAGTTCATCTTCAAAAGAAAGGGACAGAAGTTAGCTAGCAGTACTTATTAGTTAGTACCTTGCCTGCGGTATTAGTAATTGTTATATGAGCTAATCATTATGTTTCTCAACTAAATCTACTTGAAGACTTTCATAGCCAAAAAATACATTTCAATCTGGACACAATTTTCTCTGGATTTATTAACTACAAGTTGTTTGATAATCATATTCTGTTCACAAAAGTAGACCTCTGATAATATGGAGAACGACTCTAAGTTCGGTCAATATTGGTTCAAAAATTGTCAATTTGATCTCAAAATTGTAGGAAACAATTTGATGTACTAATAAGACCAATATTTATAATTTTTGATCAAGCTGGAGTCATTCTCCCATCTTGCCAGAGGGATTCCCTTGCTTGGACAGGTCTATAAAGTTGTAAAGTTTTGAATGCATTACGCGATGACGTTTTAAAATAATTTAATCGACTGTCATCCATGCCCAGCATCCATATCACGCTTGATGGTACAATGAAAATAAAATTGAAAACGTTATAACTAATATAGAACCCTTTTCTAGTCATTGAATGGAATAATTGGAGATTCCATTAACACCAGTAATGTTCCCCATTCCATTTCCAATAATGACCAGCTCGATCACTCGTATTTGATGAGTAGTATATTGTTATTACTATTTTCAATTAATGACCAACTCATATTAAATGGGTGTGTCCTTAACCTAGCTGACAGTGTGGCAGATGATACGATTTCACCCTCCAAAAAACAATAAACCAAAAATTTTCAAATTATTAAAAAAATAAACTGAATTTAGAGGGACGATAATTTCTTTACTATATGGTAATAGTAAAGGGGACACACCCAGATGTCACTCTCAATTGAAAAAAGCCTTATTGATATTTAGCATATCAATTTTATCTATTTTACAGTTCAGATATGGGTTGTCAAGAATCACTGTTTTTTGGGAAATTTAATGAATGGTGTTACATCCGGCCGTTATAGCCTTCATGCTACCATTTGTTCAGCGTTTGCCGCTTGGAGCGCTTGCATCGTGACCTGTTTATTTGTATCTACCTTACTGATTTTGATTGCTATTTACTTTTTTGTCACAATTTGTCACCCTTATTTCCCGAATTTTTTAATCGAATTTTTTTAGTCTTATTATTCATTATTGTCATTATTTTTTTTTGCCATTTATTTCCATTTATTTGTATCTTATCATTTATTTTTTGCCTTTGGCCTTACTTTGATATTCGTCCGTGCGATTGTTTTGGCAGTGGCTGCTGCCTTCACTTCCTCATCATCACTTCCTGTCAGCTTGGTTCGCCTTAAAACATCATCTTCCCCAAATTTTCAATTCTTTTTTTAATTCAAAAAAGGGTATTTTCAGGCGGAGAAATGTAAGTTATTCTAATCGTAAAAAATCCATTATCTACATGATAACTTGATTCAACCCCACCGGCGATTTACATCTTGAATTGTGAGAACTTTCCCCAACCATACCTGCACAACGTGAATCAACCTGTCGACCTTTTTGAAAGTGAATTTATTTCAGGCTCTGAATCCTATTATCAAAGAGAACGCTTTATTATGATTCATCAATCTTGTGGACTCACAAATCTCAGCCTTTTCTACTGCCAGTGAATTCATTTTATCCGCTTGCTTGTAATGGACCTGTATCCAATACATGCACCCGCTCGCATTCATCCTGACCTGGTGGCTGTATCCACATTCGTTTTGACTATTTTCATTAGCAGTTGTCCATTGCTAGCTACGTGAACTTATAGTTTAGCAGATTTCCACGCCACTTATTCTTAGAGTTCTTATACTCATCTTTTTTGGCCACCAGTCGCTAGCTCATTCATCAATTTGAATCTGATTCCCCTTCATGACTCACTCATCACAGCTCTCAGTGCACCTTTGAACTGTTTGGGTACGTTATACCATACCAACTTTTATTAGCTGCTAGGTTACATTACGCTTCGTTTTAAATTACTGAACTATTTAAGCTACCGTACAAGCTCCTACTTAAATTTTTCGAGATGGAGATTTATTATTGTGTGCTGCTTTCGACCGCATTCACTCACACAAATTCAAGAACTCAGAAGTATTCTCTCGCCTCAGTTTTATTTTCCTACATTTCGTCGTGCCCTTGTCTGTGCATGCCTTCCTGCACCAGCGCGCGCATTGCCCGCCGTAGTGCTCTCCATCATCAATTGACATCTGGATTCTACTATAACCTGGTTTCCCTGCCATCATTCGACTCTGTCCATGGAGCTTCTCTATACATCTCTGCCGCCCTGTTGCACATAGTCTCTGGTCATCATCGGCCTCCAGTAGCGCCTCTCTTGCCGACGTCCTCAACCTGGTCGATCGTCCGATCGAGTGCGACTTGATCCCATCTTGGATTCCTGCTGCCATCGCTGTTTTCTCCGCCGTTGGATTACGCCTCGCTCACGTCTGTACTGCCCTCTGCGTTCGCAGAGTGTCCGCCTCCCCTGAAGTCCATCTTCGCAGAGACCTCCGGGAAGTCCAGCGGGTTTGCGCTTCAGTCAGTTGGCTTGCAAGTTTTTCATCATCAGTTAAATACTTGTTCTGTGCCTTGGCACATATTGTATCATTGTTCGCTAAAAAATTTTGTCTTACTTTTATTTTCTCCGCTCTCTCTTTTGAGGTCGAAGTTTAAATTTCTAATTATCGCGTCCCTAATCAATTTTTTTGTATTGGCAGTAGACTTTCCTGAGTGTCTGTTCGTGTTTCTTAGTTGACATTCTTTTAGTTCGTTTCAATATAATTTGTATTTGTAATCATACACTAAACATCACGTTTGTGTAATTCATACATCATTGTATTTTTGTTTTAAACAAAAAAAAAAATAGCTTCATTGATTAATAGATTGATTTACATATATAAAACCAACTTCAATTTAAATAATTAGCATTGTTCTCGTTTTTTTTATTAATTCTGCTGTCTTAAGGCTTAAAAATTATCAATTTATTTACTACGTTGATGCCAATCAGATGGACGAACTTGTAAACTTGTATAATACTAAATATAATCTGACTGAAAAAAATAATCCTCTTTAGCTCGTTAAGACATTCTGCTCACACTCAAAGAAATTTCATTAAATAAGTCATGATTTCTCTAACTTGTGTTTTACTGAATTTCAGGAATAAATATTTAAGTTATACACCTATATTAATTTATCAATATCTTTTCTAATCACTTCATTTTGGATTTCATTTCCAAATCAAACTTTGAAACTTTTTATTACCTTTTACCAGAGTTTAAATTCATTACTTTTATGAGGATGTTTGAGGGATTTTCTGTTTAGGTTGCTTCAACTCAGGTATTGACGATTTACTTTAATGTCACATCGCTTACACAGTCCTGCTTTAAAAAATTATTGAAGCCTACAACTTCAAATTAGCCCCAAATCCTCTGTTATGTTGGTCCTCCATTTGTCCGGGATAATGGTTTTTGTCATCTTGGTTTCAAATTCCGTTTGTTTTTCACGACCTCTAAAACTTAAATTTACATCGCCAAATCACAAAAAATTCCCAACCTTCATGGCTTTTCTTGTAAATTCGCGTCAGCTTTCACATTTCTGTATAGCATAGTGCATACCCACAGTAGTGCTTATACCAATTCACCATGCAGTCATTTTCAGTCACTGGCACTTTTTCCTCCAGGACACGCTATGCTGTGTCGGTACCAGCCAACCCTTTAGCTACTGGGATTGTGAGCGTCGGCGGACTATTTGATCGGGTTGCTACTGGCACACCTTACTCAGCCACCCATCTCGCCACAAGCTTGTCACCTTTGCTTGTTTTCAGCGCATTCTTCAGACATTTGACCGTAATCGGAAGCGACGTCCTCGCAGTATTTTACCCAGAAAATCACAAGTTTGTAACTAGCTTTAAGTATCAACATCCGCTGCTGGCATTGCAACATTTTTTCTCAACCTGTCAAGCACATCAAATTTATTAACTGTTTTGTTATATTTTATCTCAAATGTAATTTACTTATTTCAAATACATATGCCTGAGATTAGGAAGTAACTTCTGCCTTTCAGGGCAGCTATGGCATGAGTCGAAGTAGATGTTTTAAAACACTTTGCACGGAATGCAAAGAAGCTTGATTTTGAAGCTCCTCCTTCTGAGGAAGTTTAGTTATCAATTAAAATCATTACAGACTGATGTCCAAGATTTGAAGGACAGATACATTGAAATAAAAGACAAGCTAGAATCCCTGGATTCAGATAATTTTAATGATGATGAGGCATTTTTGATATCCTAGATGAATTTTCTTCTGTAACAAAGCTTAGCATAAACAGACACATACATAACTTTGAAAACAACATGGGACGTGGGACGCCAATACTGTGCCAGCCCCTGTTGTGCAACCTAAAATTGCTAATAGTAGCTTTCAAGCCGTTCCCAAAATACCTCTTCCAACCTTTGATGGTACCTTTGACAAATGGCTTAATTTAGAGTCGGATTTTTCTAGTATAATTTGGGTGAACAATGATTCGGTAGAACCCAGCGCTAAGTACCAATATCTTAAACAGGCTCTTTCAGGTGAAGCGCTTAAATCAAATCATCAATTCTCCACCGGGAGATTTCAAACTAGCATGGAGTTTACTCACTCAGCGCCACGATACAGATGTTTATTGGGCTTCTAAAAGCTACATTTCGCCATATCATGAATCCAATCACAATTCCAACTCTAACCAAAGCACAATCATGAATAACATTTAGTTGACCAAAACCCAAAAATTGAATATTTCCCAGCTTTAGAATCACTTGAATTTGGAGCATCTATAGTCAAAGACCTATTATTCATGCAGTATCTCAGGTTTCCAGATTTGACGCCTAATACTCACGTGATTGGGGAGCCGGTCACCCTTTTGTTAAGGACAAGGTTTTTCCCTTTGGAAAAACCCTCTGGACCTTTTCATGGAGCAACAGCACAAGGTTTCGCCAATATGTCTCCTTTTGGTCTTTGGCAAAGTCATGTTTCAATCCACAGAATCACCGTTCAACAACCAGTCTGGCAATGGTAAGCTCTAGTCACAATTCAAAACAATAATAATTCCTCGTTCTAGCACGCCCTTAACTTTCGTCAAGTATTCTGGATGCTTATTTTGTAATGACACCACTCATAACGTCTTTCTCACAATACCTTTTCGTCAATATGGCACCTACAGCTCGGTTTAGCCGCCATAAAAGGCGCCGGAAGAATCTCTGTAGGAATTGTTTCACACTCAATAAGGACCACCTTCGTCACTTTTAAAAGGGCGGCAAGGACTGTGGCAAGACTCATCATTCTTTACTGCATTCTCAATGGATAGCAAACCACCCCCAACTGTAGGAAAAATACACTTTCAAACAATGCGACACTCGTGAAGCCAAATCAAAGGCCAGCAGGCGCTTCAAGTCCTTTGTCGAATTGTTGTTGTTCTGATCAAATCAGTTCACGCATTTTTAGTCCCAGCCGCAGCCCACACCTAGCTCGATCATTTTGTCCAGTTAGTCAAGAGTCAACAATTTCGTGTCTGACACTTTAGTATTGCTGTATCTATTGTCACTACAACCCTGGCCGATAAGCCCACAAGCTACTTCAGCAATTCAATCATGCCAATATTCAAATTCACCTAGCTTATTGCCACGAGGGTTAACATCATGCCCACTCAAGTAATTCGCATGGTTTTGAATAAAAAATAATCAAGTCATTTCTTGTGTCGCTGCGACTGCTTGATACCGGCAGTGATGCTTGTTTCATTTCTAAAGCTCTTTTGCTTCCTCAATTGGATCTTGACTTGCATATTCCAATAATATTATTCACACTGTTTTCTGTACTAGTTCAGCACCCTTTGGGGGCAAGGCATCACTGCTTCTCCATACATTCTCCTTTGATCAACTTGGTCCAAAAGGAAGCTGCTGTATACTAATCGAGAAAATTACCCCTAGTATTCCACCCCTTTGGGCCCAACTTGGTAAAACTTCAATATCTCCAACCTAATGTCAAGTTAGTTGACCCTGAATTTCACGTTTCTAAGTGGAGTTGATCTGAGCTCAGTGTTGCTATTTACTCTTTCTATTCAAGTTTGTGGTCAAATTCAGTTAGCTGCTGAATGCACCCTACAAAATACCTCAAATTAACAAGTTGGGGTTTTTGGGGAGCTATCACACCTAATGTTCCTAATTCTTGCGCACAGACCCAAGTTAGCTCAAAATTGTGGTTCAACTCGTGGACATTTCTTAGACAATTAGAGAGTGTTTTGGGAAAAAATTGAGGAAGTCCTTTTCCTGAAGATAATTTAAACCCAAAGAAAGCATCGTCGTCTGAAAACACTATTCTTGGAAGAACGACAACGTGGACAAGACGGGCTTCTCGTTGTACTCCCCAAAAAAGAGAATTTTGATTTATTAGGCTGATCTCGTCATCAGGCACTTTCGCGTTTTTCTATTCTCTTGAGAAAAGACTTGCTGCCAATGCTGAATTAAAATCTCACATGTAGCTTTCATGGATGAGTATGAATTTCTTGGTCACATGCCTCCTGTCCCTGACAGTCAGCCCTATGAAAAAATGTTTTCATATACTACACCACCCGGGTCTTTAAGCCCTATTCAACGACTCACAAAGTTGGCGCTGTAGTTTTCACGCTTCTGCTAACCCTAACACAGGCATTTCCCCCTTAAAATGAAGCTCTCCTTCATGTCGGTCACACCGTTCAGCCTGAACTGTTTGACAGGTTTTTGCGTTTTCAGATCAATCAGATAGCCTTTATTGCTGACATTACTAAAATGTGTTTTTCAGGCAAATATTGGTACATCCTGAGGATAGAAATTTGCAGAGAATTTTTTTAGCGAGTCAGAAGAAAATGATCCTAACTCAAGAGTAATTGCTGTTGAACAATCGCCAAAGTCATGGTACTTCTCCTGCCGCTGCTTTCATTAGCTGCATTTACGCTTTAAATCATCTAGCTGATATAGATTGTTGTCAGAAACTGGCCAGTTGCCAATGCCATTAAAAATGATTTTCCTTACGTAGATGATTTTATAAGTGGCTGTTTCACTAAGCTGGGAACAGGCAACTGCATCTATCACGCCCAAAATCTTGCGACACTCTGTCCAATGTGGATGTTTTGAGTCTCCGGAAGTGGTTGTCAAATTCAAAAAGAAGTACTATGATACCATTCCTAACACCTTGTAGAAACTGTATCATCAAAACCCCCTTTTCGGCTCAAATGATAGTGTATATATGGCGTTAGGGATTAATCTGGAATTCAACTTCAGACATTCTCATTAAATTTCATCCAGTGGCCTGATGTAATCATTAAAACCTCCATTTACAAAGAGAGAATTAATTTCATGTATTGCCAGTATTTTTGACCTCCTTGGCCTCATTTCCTGGTAGTACTCCTGCCTAAAATGCTATTTCAAAAACTATAATTATTTTCGCAACTTGATTGGGGACCAAAATTACCACCTTGATCGAGTTAGGCTGATTGGTTAGCTTATATTTGCAAGAACTTCCACAAAATATTACTATTCCACGTTGCATTCCTCGCCTCTGAGCCAGATGCTATTCTTGAATTAAAGTTGCTTTGCCGATGCAAGTGGTCGCCGCCTTTTTGTGTCTGCATCCCAGGTTCGTGGTGGCTAACGTCACAAGGAGGCAAGTTCAGTTCCCTCACTGCAAAATCTAAATTAGCGCCACTCAGATCAGCTTTTGACAATTCCTTTTAGATTGGAAATTACAAGCTGCATTATTAGCTTCTCGCTTGGTTAATAAAATACTCGCGATCTGGAATTTCATTCAGCGCTGGAGTTCATCTATGGACTGATTCGAAAATAGTCTTCAGACCGGCTTAAAGCCCTACCAAATCGTTCTGATGTTTTTGTTTCCGCTAGGAGTATCAGAAATTCAAAATACTACTTATGTATTTTCATTGGGAATCATGTTAGAACTGATCAGAACCTCGCAGATCTCGTCTCTAGAGGCTGCTCACCAAATCTTTTGATTAATCAACAGTCTCTGGTGGAATGGACCTAATTTGGGTTTTCTCAAATCCTCAGAGAGTACTTGAAATGAATTTTCAACTAATTCTTTTTCAGCAACTAAGGGCCCAACGTTTCACTTGCATATAAAAATTTAAATTCCTCACCAATTTTCAATGAATTAATTAATAAAAAAATTTCTAATTACCATAAATTAACTCGTGTGACAACAGCGTGATGTGAATTGCGCTTTCATGTAATAATCTTTCAAAATCGTAAATCTCCTTATCTATTATTGGACAGGTGAATTATTCAGAAGAGTGAGATTCAACAAGCTGAACTTAAGCTCATTCATCATGTTCAAAATGAAGCTTTTCATCAAGACATATGTCAATTGGATACTAACAAATCATTGTTGCTTCAACGTTTCCACTCCAGAAGTCTTACTCCATTTATTCATTCAGATTCCTCTTACGTTTAAGTTGGTGTGACGCACTTCAAGAGTCAAAAATGTCGTTTGATTTTTTAAACATCAAATTTTGCTTCCGGCTAAGTACAAATTCACTTTGGTCTCTTATCACTCCCACAGCAGACGCTTCTGTTTCACTGGCGTTCCTAGTCCACAATGGCTAGTATACTGCCAAAAATTTTTGGATTTTATCCACTCACAAGACAGTGAAAAGGTGTACCAAATCTTGTATCACATGCTTTCGCTTTTCTAGCCCTCGTACTAAACAAATTATGGGTAATCTACCTGCTGTACGCATTCAAACTGGGAAATTCCTGCTTTACAATTCAGGTATTGACAGTGGACGCTAAACACGTTTAAGATTAGGTACTGCTAAGTCGCGCACTTCTACTCTAAAAGCATATCTTGCAGTCTTTGTATGCATGGCAACCTGTGCGGCATACCGCCGTGGTTGTTCTCTGGAATTGACAACCAAAAATTCATTTGATGCGCCTTATTCGATTTTCTGCACGTCGAGGTATACCCTGGGCTTTCAATTTCCTCCAATAATGCCACTCACCTTGTTAGGCGCTTTAATAATGACCATTGAAGGGAACCTGCAATTTCCCTTTGCAAATGAACATCAAGGTCTGAAATCTAGAATTTTGCAACAAATGTTTAACATTTTCATGGCTTTTATCCCCTCCTGTGAAAGCACCTTCACTGTGGGCGGATTGTGGGAAAATGCACAAAAAACTCTTCAAGCCGTATTTTCAAAACTATTTCATTCAACAAAATACTGGACTATGAAGATGCAACAAACGCTTTCTGCTCAAATTCTGAAGCGATTAAATTCCAGGCCCCTGTTCCCACTCTCAGAGGATCCTGAAGACCTGCAATATATTTCTCCTGGATACTTTCTAATTTGGGAAAGGGCCTATCACCGTGACTTCCATTTCCGTTATCGGAGATAACTCATATAGATCATCGTTTCACACGGAAAATTCGCTTCTAGCTACTTAAAGAACTTCTGGGAAAAAATGGTCTACTGAATAATTCGTTACTCTGCAAACAAAAGCAAAATGGACTGAGGAATCCGGGAAAATTCCTACAGACACCATCGCATTTACTTAAAGATCCTGGCACTGTTCCATCTATGATGCTTTAAGCGCCATGATCATTGGAAAGCTACACCCTGAAAAGATCAGAGGGTTCGCGGCTGTGAACAGCATTTACTGATACAGGACTTCTTAAAGCTGCCATTTCCAGCATTGCTCCTTTTGGCCTCAAGAAGAGGAATTAGATTGGTTTAATCATCATTTTGTCCCTATTTGCCATATTTTCCAATTATTCCTTTTATTTTGACTATCACTTCATTGCTTGCATGATTAGATTAGTCCTTTGAATTTGTTTTTCATTTAGTGGATCTGGCATCATTTTTGAAGATTATATTCAAGCCATTTCAGCAGATTGTGTATCTTGTTTGATCTTGTCTAATTAATTTTGTTTTTTGGACTTGTCTTCAGTTTGGGCATCTCTCCAAAGGTTGTACATCAGGTGTCCATTTGCCTCATTATCTACAGCCTTGTTCTAGAGCCCCTGTTATTGTCGGATCTAACATAATTGCTTGCTTTTGTCCTTGTTCTTTTCTCTTTTGAGACATCTTTGATGCCTCAAGGGGTCCTTATGTTACATCCACAAGAGTAGCCTTCTTATGCTACCATTTGTTCAGCGTGTCACGCTTTTGGGAGCGCTTGCATCGTGACTCAAGCTTATTTGTGACTCACTTTGTCGATTTTGATTGCTATTTACTTTTTGTCACAATTTGTCACCCTTTATTCGAATTTTTAATCGACTTTTATTCTATTATCTATTAATTGTCATTATTTTTTGCCATTTATTTCCATTTATTTTGTATCTTATCATTTATTTTGTTTTTTAATTCCACTTCTGATATTCGTCCTGCAAATTGTTTTGGCAGTGGCTGTTGCTCTTTACCTCCTCATCATCACTTCCTGCTGCTTGCTCCGTTTCGAAAACATCATCTTCTAAATTTTCACCCTTTTTTTAATTCAAAAGTGGCCCTTTCAGTGAGAAAATGTGTTAACTAATCGTAAAAAATCCATTATCCAGTACGATAACTTTGGATTCCAACTTCTACCGGCGGATTTACATCTTGAATTGTGAGTAGAACTTTTCCTAAAACCATACTCGCACAACGTGAATCAAAACCCTGTCGACCTTTGAAAGTGAATTTAGATTTCATATTTTGAACTTTATTATCAAAGAGAACGCTTTATTATTGATTCATCAATCTTGTGACCTGCACAAATCTCAGCCTTTTCTACTGCCAGTGAAATTTATTTTATCCGCTTCATACAATGGACCTGTTATTCAACACCATAAATCATTTTATATCTATCCTGACCAGTGTCTGTATCCATATCTGTTTTGATCATTTTCTATTAGCAGTTGTCCATTGCTAGCTACGTGAACTTATAGTTTAGCAGATTTCAATGTCGATCATTCTTGTGAGTTCTTATACTCATCTTTGGCCACCAGTCGCCAGCTCATTCATCACCTTGAATCTGATCTTCATGATTCCTCACTACAGCAGCTCTCAGTGCACCTGAACTGTTTGGTACGCCACGCCATGCCAACTTTTATGAGCTGCTAGGTTACATTACGCCTGCCTAGAATTACTGAACTATTTAAGTCAACGCTAAGCCCTACTTAAATTCTTCAGAGTGAGGATTTATTATTGTGTGCGCAGTTTTCGACCCGTAATTTCACCCACAATAAATTCAAGAACTGTGAAGTATCTTCGCCCCTGGGTTTCCATTCTACATTTTGTCGGCTTTGTCTGTGCAATAGCCTCTGCACCAGCGCGCGCATTGCCTGCCGTGGTGCTTCTCATCATCAATTGACATCTGGATTCTACTATATCCTGGTTCCTGCCATCATTCGACTCCTGTCCATGGAGCTTCTACAAGACCCCTGCCGCCCGCATGGCACACAGGTCCCTTTGGTCATCATCGCGTCTCCAGAAGTGCCTTCTTGCCGACGTCTCAACCTGTTCGATCGTCCGATCGAGGGACTCGATCCCATCTTTGGATTCCTGCTGCCATCAGCGTTTTCTCCGCCGTTGGATCGGCGCCGTTCGTCGTCTGCACCGCCCTTTGGTGTTCGCCGCAGTGTCCCGCCTCTGAAGTCCATCTTCAAGAGACCTCCAAGAAGTCCAGCTGGCTTGCGTTCAGTCAGTTGGCTTGCAGTTTTTATCATATCAGTTAAGTACTTTGGGTTCTGTGCCCTTTGGCACATATTGTATCATTGTTCACAAAATTTGTCTTACTTTATTTTCTGTTTTTCTCTTTGAGGTCGTGTTTTTAAAATTTCTAATTATCGCGGTCCCTAATCAATTCTTTTTTGTATTGCAGTAGACTTTCCTGAGTGTCTGTTCGTGCTTCTTAGCTGACATTCTTTTACTCGTTTCTTAATATACTTGTATTTGTAATCATACACTAAACATCACGTTCGTGTAATTCATACATCACGGTATTTCATTTTCAACAAAAAAATAAGCTCAATTCATTGATATAGAAAAATTGATTTACATATATAAAACCAACTCACTTCTAAATAATTAGCATTGTTCTAAGCTTTTTTATTAATTTTACAACGTATAGGGTTAAATTATCAAATTTATTACTATTGTTGATGCTAATCGTATGGACGAACTTGTAAACTTGTATAATACTAACATAATCTGACTGAAAAATAAAAATATCCTCTTTAGCTTGTTAAGACATTCTGTCATACTCAAAGAAATTTCATATTGAATGTTTTATGATTTCTCTAACTTGTGTTTTGTATCAATCTGGGAAGAAGACGGTTATACACCTATATTAATTTATCAATATTTTTTCTAACTACCATTTTGGCTTTCATTTCCAAATCAAACTTTGAAACTTCTATTACCTTTTACCAGAGTTTAAATTCATTACTTTTATGAGGACAGTTTGGGAGGTTTCATTAGGGTTGCTCAACTCAGGTATTGACGACTTTTAATGTCACATCGCTTACACAGTCCGCTTTAAAAATTATTGAAGCCTACAAACTTCAAATTTAGCCTCCAAATCCTCCAAAATGGACTATAAAAAATTTCATCAAATACAAGCATATAATGTAAACTCAATAAGATATTTTTCACAAGTAACATAGGCTGTTATGCAAGTAATGTATGGAGGAAACGTAACTATGTTAAGAAATGTTTGTAGAATGAATAGTGAATGGAAGAGTTTAGAAGCCTAGAGTACCTGTCAACAAGTACTTTCACTGGATATCATTAAAATGAAATGAGATGTGAAATGAAGAGACAAACTTGTAATGAAATAAACAACAAAATAAACAATGAAACAAATATAATAAACAATGAAAACAAATAAATACAAACCTATAATCAAATAACGTTGCAGCTGTTAAGAATAACCCACCTAAACTGTCCTATTAGAGGATGATGTTTTCAATAAAATTGGCTTCATCAAACTGTATCGGTACATCCTATTAAAGTTCAATCATACTATATCTATTTATTTACATAAATAACATTTACACTATACTCCGTTTAAATAGTGAACAACTTACTATAACTATGTACACTAGGTATCTACTGTATTTCAAGCCAACTATATTTGATATTATTATCAGTATATACACAAACAATGGTGAACACAAGTGTTCATTTCTTGAAAATTGATTATTTTCCAGTTACCAAACTATATATAGATAGTTGTCTATCAATACAGTGGAGGAGAAGTATAGTTATAATAATAATTCGTATAACTTATAGTTGAATGGTTTGAGTGATGGTACCTGCATGTATCGTAATATATGTATATATAATGGGGTTCCAGGTGGTGAAGGATATAGACATATAGACAGGTGTGGGTGATCTATGACATTGGATAGGGTGCCATGTACTGCCACCTCGTGAATTATAGGCAGATGCATCGATAATAGTTTTGCCATAGGCTCATGAATCATTTACAAATTGATAACTTTGTTTATTGTTCATTATCCTGTAATTTTAGGCTCAAAATTTCTAATTTATTCCAATATTATTTAAACGAAGATTCCAGAATTGTTTTGTGTTATTTGGCTTCGCAACCACCTTCAATTCAAAATTAATTTATATTATATTAATTGACTATATTATTCAGCTTACCTAAATTTATCAAGAAGTTTTGGACAAATGCCTGTTATTATTTCCATAAACATTGTATTGTTTTACGCAACTCTCAGGAATTATTCTGGCAGAATACAAATGAATGGATGAATTAACACGTCTATAAATTTGTGTCTCATTGCTTTTAAAATTAGATATTCATTTATTCATCTTGTGTGTAATCTCATACTTGAAATCATACTAAACATTTAATAAATGGAGAATTTTGTGTAAACTATTTGAGCTTCTGATTCGAGATAGCAGTGAGAAGAAGTAGTTGTAGCTACAAAATATATTAACATGGATAACTACCTACAATATCACCTTCAAATACTCAACAAGAGATGAAGTTCTCAAACAAGTTTAAGTCAAATATTCATGAATTTTTTCTGAAATTTGTCAAGCAACCAAATAGAAACTTTATAAATCAATGGAGTAATAAATTAATGAATGCACAGCGACTTTCGGTAACAAATCCAAATTTTCCATTTAAATCGGAAGATAAGGAGATTTGAGATACTGGAATTCATAAAGAAATTTACTCAGGTGTAACCGATAGTAATAGGGTGAAATGAAACTATTATTATAAATATAGAAAAATGACATTAGATTTACAAGAATTATATTTTTCTCTAAGCAATAATTCCTCTATGCTACTAACCATACACAACCGTACTAACCGTACTCAAGATAGCATACTAAATCAGAAAGTCGAAAATGACGAGGATTGAAAAAAATTCGAAATTGTTTTAATAGAAGTTTAGCGGCTACGGAGCAGAGGAAGAAGATCCATGAACATCCGTGAACTATTACCTTTGTTTCCTGTCCATAAAGAACTTAGTTCCGCCGCTAAATCTTCCGGGAAATATCACACCCATCACAAATTAAATAATCTCACCTCTTTTTATCTCTTCCTAAAACACACAGACCTCTTCCGGATGAGTTACTGTTATATCCTAGGAAAAACCATATTCCAAAGTTACCTGTAGATTACTATATAAGACCACTATTTGGACCACTATAATATACTGTACTTTTGTTGATTGATGTGTATTGGAGCAGTAAATCTCTCGCCGGATATTTGTTATTGCACTCATTTCTTATTTACTCTAGGAAGTTTTCGACAAACGCCTGTTTTTTATTCATATTAATTTAATTACCATATTTAATAATGACTGTACAATTGTAATAATTAATGAATAAATAAAATAAAAATACTACAATACGATACGGTAGTGTTCATCAATGATGCTCATTATTTATTTATTATTATTATTTATTTATTGATCTATTGGCAAAAATACATTGGTAAGAAAGAACAGGAATAGGTACCCTTGGTATTTCCAACACGATTTTCTTTTAAATATAGTACAAAATTTTAGGTTATAAGTCCAAATTTCTTTTCCAGCCAAAGGTTTCTCACTCAAAAACCTTTGGAAAACTTTGAATTTATTACAAACAGTGAGTTTTTTATTCTATAGGATTGCTTTATTTTGTAATAAAAAAGAACATGCTGCTTACATCAGAGCAAACACTAGCATTTAAAATTGAATGCGAGTCTTGCATTTGTTGGTGCCCATTCGCATACGTTAGTGCTCGTTAGCATTGGTTAGTGCTTGTTTGCATTCGCTAGTGCTCGTTGGTGCTTGTTTTCATTCGTTCGCATAATTATATTAGTGCTCGTTCGCATTCGTTGGTACTCATTTGCGTTCGTTAATGCACATTCGCATTCCTGATTACTCGTTCACTCTGATCGAAGTTACAGTGTCAAGTTTTCAATAATCTACACTTACAGGTAGGCCTATAATTCACTATGGAGAGAATTTTAACTGAATGACCGATTGTATTTCATAAAAGCAGTAACCTGCTGAGTTTCAAATTAGGCGCCACCGGGAAATGAAATTAAGAAAAGAATGAAAACTACCGGAAGAAAGGGTGAAGTTGGAGAAAAAACACTACAGTAAATAAGAAAACACACAACTCTCTTTCTCTCTCTCATGAATTCTCTTACTCTCACTTCCTTTTCTCTCATACCATTATCTCATGGTCGTTTTCTCTCTTACAATATGAATTTTACACTTAATTTTCTTCTTAAACTTCTTCTATTACAATTCTAACTCCCATCACACTTGAATTTTCTTACTCTTTTTCTTTATCTCCCAACCTCTCTATCTCTCTCTTTTTTTCTCTCACTTTCTCTCTCATTTGCCTCACAATCCCTCTTTTCTCTATGTCACTTCCTCTCTCCATCTCTCACCGTTACTTATTCATAATAATTTTTATTTTTCTCTCTCACAATAATCTAGTAACTGATCAGGCGGATATCCTTTTAAAGGGAGGTTTCAGGGGGATAGGAGAAAGAGAAAAGAGTTCAAGTAAGAGAGAGAGAAGAGTTCAAGGAAGAAAGAGAGAGAGAGAGAGAGAGAGAGAGAGGGTTTGAGGAAGAGGTGAAAAAAGAGAGAGATATTGAAAGAGAGAAGAATTTAAGGAAGAGAGAGAGAGATGAGAGAAAGAGTGAAAGAGAAACAGAGAGAAAAAAGAGGGGGTGTAGGAAGACACCCATATCCTTCAGTTTTCTTCACCGCACAGGTGTTAGTTAACCAAGGACACATTCTTCCCTTTCCTTTTCTTTTTCACTCTTCCCTTTTCCTCTCTTCTTCGTCATTCCACTTCCTGGTTTTGATGGCATTCACCCTCTTACTTCACTTCCTGGTTCGGGTTCATCTTTTTTTACATCTATCAGTTTAGATTTTGTCCGTTAATTTAACGGTTTTCATTCATTGTTTGATGAAATTATTATGAGAAGTTTGTACTGTAGATATAGTGAACCTTAGTCTACTTGTATACCTAGGCTATGATAATACCTAAGACAATCCACTCTTCAATGTATACATTATTAATTTTCTTTGGTGATACCAAAGAGTATTGGAATAATTAATTACTGATCTAGGTACTGTATGGTGATATAGTAGATAGGCTACTTTTTTCTGAATACGAGAAAAAGTAAAGATATGAAGTAACGCATAGCATTTACATAGAAAGACTTCCAAATGTAATACTGTTTTTGTTTGTCAATGGCGCAACAGCCCTATGAAGGGCCTAGACCTACCAGCTGGTTGCCAGTTTCATATTCACTCCACTATACTGCCTGTCCAAGCAAAGAAGACACCCCGGCAAGATGGGAAAACAACCCCAGCCCAGCCAATACCGGCCCAAAAGCCATAAATTCTCAAACAGAATTCACAGCCCCCGAACCAACACCGACCGAGCCGGAGCCACCCCCAACCCACCAGAATGCTCTCCCAGCCCGGACAAGCCATACAGCAGGCGAATAATCATCAACCAGGATAGAAGTAACGTGTGGTTAGCACGTCGATCCTCTCAACCACAAGCCAGTCTTCAAAACCAATTGAAGATGCTGAACACCTCTGAATAACATGCAGTTTATCAGTTAGAGTGTAATGCAACAATTGATACTCCTCCAGAAACGGGAAACGACTGACTGTCTTTACTAACGACAGCCAATGTCCCAAATGAGGTAAAAAAATGTAATACTGTATTCAATAGGAATTATTCTGTTTGCCAAACGTGATTGTGGGAAAAACGAAGAATTACATAAACTTGAAAAAATGTGAATTAGCATGATTCTAATGCAGTCATCATGCAGTGAAACTCCTCTCATGCAGTATGCAGGTACCTTCATCTGATAAATTTGAAGTTGTGAATTCATGATATTATATCAAACTTCCTAAGAGGCAACTGTGACTTCCATTTTCCATTCACATTGATTGATAGTAGCCCTAGACAAAAAGGAAACAATAATTTATGTGTATTACAAATTCTGAACAAAAATCCTAACAGCCTATTGAAAATGAAAAGACCCTTTGTATACAATGTAGGTACACTCCAAATTTTGTACAATTGGATCAATTTGAATGTTAATCGAGTAAAATTAACAAACTGAAAAAACATAAATATACTGGATCAATAACATATGTAGAAACTGTAAACTGTGTAGTAGACTTAGACTTATTATACAGACCTCTATACAAGCCCTCTTAAATACAATGGGCACTCCAACAGTACACAATTGAATCAATTTGAATAGTAATCGAACAAAATTAACACCTATTGAGAGGATAAATGTATACAATTATTGGTTCAATAAGGTTATAAAGTGATACCCACATATTCCTCAATGGATGGATTAGGTGAGATTTTAGCATAATACATTCATCCGGAAGAGTTACTTTCCTCTCTCTCTCTCTTTCTCTCTTTCTCTCTCTCTTTGTTTTGGAGAGGTGCGGGCTCTTTGATCGAGTATGAGGGCGAAAAAAGGAGAAAGAGAAAAAGAAGAATATAAGTGATGAAGGAGAAGAAGTAATTATAAGGGTGATACTTTGTCAAAAGTTTCGTCAATTGAGCAGTCTATGAGCTCGTTGAAATTTTGGCAAAAAAGTGATAGTGGTATAATCGATAACAGAGTTCATTCAGGTGTAAAACATGATTTGCTGATAATTTTTTTTGAAAATCAATTTGAATTTTGTCAAGAATAACACAACTTTTTCTGAAGTCACCGAATCATTTTTATTTTCGTATAGAAAAGCATTGTTTGGAAACTTTTATGCGACTTATATTTTTGGTTTAAAATAAGCAAGTTGTAGCCTTCAGATATTTCTATGGAAAAATTTGAAGCCCTGGAGAAGAACAAGACCCAGGAGCCTGATAAGATTAGATTTTTAAAAATTATTTGTATTAATTGTTAAAGTTATTTGTAAGACGGCCTGGTTGGCACAGTGGGCTGGGGCGTCACAACCTTCAGTCCGCTAGCACTGCCTGGTCAGGGTTCGAGTCCAAATAGGCATGGCTGTTTTTCACCTCATCAATCACATTCGCACTCAATATCCATTACCCACGAACAAGCTGAAATACTTATGTGGGCATCATCCGCAATAAAAAAGGTACGATTCCCAAGCGACAGCTCGAGCCGCGAGTTGAGAATAAGAACATTTTATAAATATACAAACAATTGAAGTATACAAACTATTGTATTTATAGTTCAATATACCGACCTAAAAACAATACGGACTTGTATTAGTTTACTATATACATATACACGAGCCTGTTATAGATATACAAACAATACAGGAAACTCTAGGACAGCTGCAACAAATGGACTTTGGAGCCTGGTTCGTTTAAAAATGTCTACGAGGGTTTTGGGGGGTGATTGGGTGGAATGAACCCCTTTGCAATTACAGTACTATTATCATCGGGTGAAGGCTACGGGTGGCCTAAGGTCATTATAGGCCTAATTGAAAGTCTACGGCCTTTATTCATAACTTGGTTGAACCATAGTAATATGCTTATATGGGTTGCAACCCCCTTCAATAATGAGGAGAGGGAGGGGAATGTGGTCACAGGGGAGGGGGGTAAACACCCACGAAATGGAGCCTTGTGGGATATAGTCAGCTGCTTGTCTAGAAACGGTATAGTCTACCGTAAAAGTATATCATATGTATACATAAATTTATGCTCTTGTTGATCACAGTACCCTTTTCAATTGCTTTTATTCATGCTTAACACGTTTTGACTATTAATAGCCATTTTCAAATAAATATAAATAAAAAATGAATATGCTCATCTAAAATCTTGCGTGTTTTATAGAATAATGACATTGAGTGTACCATGATGTACATTTTGATTTTTTTTTGTTCAGGGATAGACATGATAATATTCTTATTAGAACATGATTTTTTTTACAATGATATGAGGTACCTTAAGAACCAAATTGAAATATATTTATGTACTAGCTTTCAAGAGATGTGAAAAATGCCTTGAGAATCGGGAAACCCACCTAAAAACTTTCCTCATGATGTGATAAAGTAGAGTGTATATATTTATTAATTTGATTACAATAATACAATAAAAGAAATAAAGAAACAGGTGTGCGCCCAAAACTCATAGAATTTATGTTTTTTACTCAACAAACTGTGAATTTTAGACTTGAATTCTTAATCCAAGTCAATATTGACATCATAATCCCACGCTAATCTCTCAAGCATTGAAAGTTTGATACTGTCGTCCTATTTAGAACAATAATTGAGGAAGCTTGAACTTGAATACTATAAAACAAACAATTGAAGCATGAGATGTTCTTACAATTTCACGTTTTAACCATCCCTAAATACCCCTCCAATGACTCCAATAATATCCGACTAACACATTATTTCTTGAAAGACATCTGTGAAGGAGTCGTGAGAAATATTTCCCAAGAAGTTTGCAAGAAACTTTAATAAAAGACAACACAAAGTTTACTCTTTAATTTAAAAGACTTTTTATACATCGTCACTCTTGCAAATCATTCAACAATGGGAAGGTGAAACAATTATCAATTGATAATAGATTAAACCAGAAATTATTCTATAACTCTTTTTGAGTATCCTTCCTTCTTATTTCCTTCAATTTTTTATCAAACCATGAATAACAATGGATGTAACTAAGAATTAGTCCACTTCCTTAAAACTCCTCAGGATACTTCTCAGCCTTAGGAAATATATACGTCTAATTTCCCCCTTCTAACCATGAGCTATTCATGAAAAACTTCACGCTTTTTAACCCTTTATTGATCGGAAGCTCATTGACAAACTTAAAGGGGTATTGAGAAGTAGTTCTTCTTTTAAAACAGTGTTCTAATTACAGTGACTTTTCAGACAGATTAGTAGTTCCATTTATATTAATGTGACTTGGAAAATAATGACACAAGTTGGTTCCTCAACTCTTTTGACTTTGAAAGACAAATTATACCGTAGTTGATGTAAGTCCCGTCTTGGCGTGACATGTAAAACATTGACAGGAACACAATGAATTCCAAATATAAGTCAACATAAGAAAAGATTACTGTATAGTAAAGCTGACGCCAAAAAGGAATGCGGTTTCGTCTGTTCCTCGTGTGCTCAAACAGCTGATTCAGTCAGAAATTAGAGTTTGAAGAGTTATAAGATGTTTGAACTGCTGGATGATTGAAATAATAATTAATTAGAATCTCAATTTATTGCTATATAGACAAAGGACTTCTGCAACTGCAATTATTATGAGAAATAAGAGTTGTCATTTAGCTATGCCTAGATAATCTTTCTGAAATAAAGGGACAATAGATGCTTCACATCAGCTCTTAGTAAGTTACATCACGAGCAAAAGGCAGACGAAACCGCCTGAATTTTTGGGTTCAGCTAAAGTCTACATCTACTTAATTCAAATTCAATTTATTTGCATAAAAAAATAATAACAGTGTCATATTATATATGTCAATATTATAAGGGATTGAACACTTTCTATAGTTTATCTATCCATATTATAAGTACTAAGTTCTTCAACTCTTTCAGCACCACAATGAACTTCAAGCAAGCTGAGAAGAAACCCCGTTACAATACACTTCACATTGTAACGACGTGGCTTCTCAGCTTGCACAATAGGGTGGAGTGAAAAATGAAAATTTTTGATAATCGTGATGGAATACCCGGGAGTAGTTGCCAAATTGGGAGTAAATGAGACCCTCAAAATTTGGGTTCAGAGAATTAACATCTTCAGGTGCCCCAAAGGCATCAAAGTTTGAAGAATTTAGAAAAAATTGAACTATTTTAAAAAATTTTGCTAACAATTTTACTTTTCAGAATTGTGATGAAATATGGATTTTAGTTTAGTTTAAGGTCTCAATTGATCACCAAAAAAATCTTGACACTCTAAATTTACATTGAAAGGTGCCCTAAAGGGGTTGAAAATCTTGATATTTTGTTAAAAATCGGAAAATTTCAAAAGTCTTTGAACGTTTTCAAACTGGGTTTTGGAGTTGAAAATGTTATTTAACGGCCATTTCAAATGTGCTTCATGCAATACAACTTGATAACAATTGATTGAAAGGAACAAATAAATGTTTGCAATTGGTCCTTTTTCAAGACATGTTACCTGGATATGAGGGAAGTGAAATAGAATGACAACCTTTTTTCAAGCAGTGAATATTATCAACTTCACGATTATCAAAAATTTTCATTTTTCACTCCACCCTATTGCACAAGCTTTTAAAAACGCCAAGAAAAATGTGGTTGGTGGTCTTTTATTGATGCTCTGCTCTGTCAGGGAAGTATGACAGCGGTCTTCGAGAGCGGAACTCTCGCCGACTCTCCTGACCAAGCAAGGCATCAATAACAGTCACTGGCCAAACGCCAATTTCGTTGGAGTCTGCTAAAGTTTGTCCAAGGAAAGAAGACACTCTGGCAAGATGGGAAAATGACTCCATCTTGGTCAATATCTGTTCAAAAATTATAAATATGGTCTTAATAGTAGATCAAATTGTTTCCTACAATTGGAGATTGAATTGATAGTTTTTGAACCAATATTGACCGAGCTTGAGTCATTTTCCCATCTTGCCAGAAGGTCTTCTTTGTTTGGACTTACTATAACTAGTTATACAGGTTGTCAACATGGCGTGACTAAACGTGGATTAGACTTCAATTATAATTGTGAACAAGGTAATTACAATTCGTGAAACTTGTGAATCGTGTCAACGTACGTCACGGAATTGAAAACCGATACAAAGAGTAGGCTAGATTGTAGTCTGTCCAAGCAAAGAAGACATTCTGACAAGATAGAAAAATGACTCCAGCACGGTCAATATTGGTTCAAAAATTAATAATTCGGCTTCAAATTGTAAAAAACATTCCGCTCTACAGTTTGGGACTAAATTTATAATTTTAAAACCAATATTGACCAAGCTGGATTCATTTTCCCATATTGCTAGAATGTCTTCTTTGCTAAGACAGATTACCTCTATTGTCGTGTTTTATGAATGAAAACATGTGAAAAAATTGTAACAAAAAAAGCGACTGAAACCAAGATTACCAATTAACAATTGATTCGTTTCCGGAGGTTGATTTCCGGTCGGAAATTAGGAACCTGTGCCAGTTTTTCAAAGATTTTTGGTAAATAATAAATGAATCGTTGCCAGTAGTTGACAATTTTGAACAACAATTCTCTATTTCCAAACAGTACATGTTTTGTTGGGGGTTTCTGAAGCGTTGCAGGTTTGATTTGATTCGGAGTGTGGGTTGATAGATTAATATTTAAGAAGTTAACTGTGGTTTAGGTATAGGTTTCTAGTAGCAATGACATCTGTTAGGAAATTAATAGTTTTGTACAGTTGGTTGGTTGATTTAGAACAGTTAACCGTAGTTAATCAATTAGTTATGTGATATGGTTTGGGTGAGATTAAACACCTTGAGGGGTTTTAACATTGTTAAAGGATATAACGTTAGTGAATAGAGTTGAAGGTAGAAACTAATATTATTGAGCTGAAATAAACATAATTATATGATTGCATGAAATTGGAGTGAAACAAAATCTTTCGATTCAAAATGGAGCGAATAAAGTATCATGAGTTGTGGCAGAAAGTTCCTTAGGACGGTATTACATGATAATAGTTCTATTTTCATAGTTGATCATATGGAAAGAAATGAAAATATGATTTCGTATTTTCATCTCTTTCCATATGATCAACTATGATAATAGAACTATTATCGTGTAATAGGTACCTTAGGCCGGTATTACACGATAATATTTCTATGATCATATCTGATGGATAGAGATGGGAATACGAAATCATATTCTATTTCTTTCCATATGATCAACTATGATAATAGAACTATTATCGTGTAATACCAGCCAACAACTTTTAAATAATAAATTCCGTAGTAATCCCACATTTGTCACACTGCTAAGTTTCAACCCAAAATTCAAACTTCATTAGTCATCAAAGATTTTAATCTGATTTAACTTTCATTTAGAAAAAAAAAATTTCAATCTCAAATTTAATCCTCTTTAGTCATAGGAGATTATAAGTTAATTTAATGTTGATTTTAAATCTACTCGAATAATATAATACTGTTAATGAAAATTAAATGATGTGAATTCGTCGATGAAGGAGTAAGCTTGAATGGCTGAGCTTCTGAGCCCAATCGACCAATGAGAGAGCGAGAAGAAAAGGCGGAGCCATTGCTGTTCTCTGATTGGTCGAGAACAGACTGTCTCTAGCTAGAATGTAGTGCACTGTTCCGGCGCTAGAATTCGCTCAAATCAATTTAAACTTGTTCAACTTAGTTACATAGTTACGTTGGTTACGAAATGAGTCTTTGAACTTCAGTTTAATGATTAGTTACTTCAGTGAGTTGGTTATATTTCACTATATATTGAGTTAGTAACTTAGTTACGAAATAAGTCTTTAGCTGAGAAATGTTGAAGCAAGACAATAAGGAATAATTTACTGCGGGTTGTATGTAGTATGTGATACATAATTTACATACTGTAATATTTTCATGTTTATGCTAATACATTCGAATACTTTTCATCAATACTGAATACTCCATCAAGAGGATATAAGTCAAATACTTCATTCATGCTATTCGTATTTGGCTAAATTCTCCATGTTTTTTCACAGTTGGTGTAATTTTTTAGTAGTGGAAAAAAACTTACTCAGGAACTCTTTAAAAAAATACCTTCTCCAACTATTAATCGTGGGAAGAATAGCTGGAAGAAGCCTGAGGGATTCATTAAATGAAAAACACTGAAAATACGCCCTTTTCAACCCTTAGGTGCTAGCTTAATATTAGCCTTTGGCGATCTCTTCACAGCTAATAATATGTCTGCAGTTTTTCGAGGTGTTATTTTCAAAATCTAAACCGGTATATCACTACCCTTAGGCATCGATAAAAGTCTAATGAACGGTTTTATCGGAAATATCATTCTCACCAAAGACTTTTAAGAAAGAACTGCTTTTAGTTTTGAGGTTTTTTCCTCTGAGATTAGAAGGTTGAAACAATGGTGGAAGGGTTCAATCAAAGCAACGGTACTGCTGTGAAATCTGAGTTGGAGTATTGGGTTAATAGTTAGAATACGTTAATTAGAGGTTTGAAAATCCAGAAAATACAGATTGAGAGTCCAAAAAAAACCAAAATCTCAGAGTATATCTGACACCAACTGGGAAATTCGAAGCTGAAGAATGAAAAATGTTATCTGCAAGATGCTTTCACGCTATATAAATATTAACGCCATAGAGTTTTGTGTTGAACTTTATACTATTCTCTCCACAAAATTTCCTTGAGTAACTCTAATTGAATTACGTATCGTATACGATTACACAAAAGAGTATTTATAAAGAGTTGGTTTACACAGTAGGAATGTAGACAAAATGATAATTATACCAATCCTATAATTCAACTAATAATGTGATTAATATCTGGTACTGAGCTTTGCTCTGAAGCTGCGGCCGAACTGTTGAATTACATGGGCTAAATATGTTATTGTAAAAAAAAAAATTGATATGATCACCTCTCACAATTGAACATGTGCTATGGACTTGAATGTAACTTCATTTACTCCAGCTGGATAGCGTTGGTCAGCTAACGATAACAGCCATTATACGCAGTAGGTACTTGGGATTATGCCTGAATAAGGAATATTTAATTCTTTTATTAATCCTGCCAGAGAGTTTTCCCAGACATGAGACCAGTGCAATCTTATTTTCCCATCACTGTTATATTACATTTCAAATTTCGAGGAAATCGTTAGAGCCGTTTTCTAGATCCGTCGTACCACAAACATACATACATACAGAAATTGCTCGCTTAATATAATAGAATTTGATTTATGGTAATAATAATTACGAGCATTTCTAAACCGCTACCGTTTGTATTCCGATCTATATACCGTACTGATAGAGTATCGTTCCTGAACGAAATAGTCTCGAAAAATGGAACTTATATCGCAATTTATTATCAAAATTAGAAGAACTTTAATATAAACCTATTCATTCGTGAAAATCATTCCAATTTGAGCTCAGAATCGTACACTGTTTCCAGTCAGTTGACCTGCACAAGCTACATTTAATATACAGTTCAAGCAGTTAACAAAATTGTTATTCCATCAATGCATATCCACTCGTTTGTGAATTTTGCTTCAGCTTCCAACAATTCATTCACGAAACCATATCTAACAGAAATCAATATTGAACAGCTGATTCATACCAATTCTCGAAAAACAACTCTCCTGTTGAATAGAGCTTGTAACAAACAACTGACTCCAAATGACGCGTGCGTTGACGTAAAAGGGTGAAAAGATTTAGATAAGAATTGCGCCTGATGCCCTACAAAAGGCCTGGAAAACAGTTCGAGCCCTTCAGGGTTAGCTAAATGTTCCCCAACGGTTAAATCACGCTGACAAACATGGTTTATCAGATTAATCTCAATAATTCCACAAGTTCCTACTTATTTTTGTTCGTCCAACCAGACGCAAGATCGCAGATAACTTTGTTGAAAACCACACACGTTCCATATTTAACAAAGAGAACGGGGCGCAGGACTGCTCCCTATAGCACTCCATTTTTAAACGGTCAAGATCGCAACTCAGATAACTGATGCTTGACGTTTTAATGCAATGTGACGTGTTCAACTACAACTCAAATCAACTGAAACTCTTTGTGGAGTCCTGAACAACTGCTGGAAAATATTAATGGGTGTTTGATGCATCAAAAGCATTCGACAAATAAAACTCTTTGTAGAGTCCAGAACGTCTGCTACGGAAAATATTAATGGATGTTCAATGAATTGAAAGCGTTTGACGACCGGATTCAGCTGTAGTGGACGTTGACAACTTCTTGTTTGCTACTAGTTTGTTGTTTTTCAAGTTTTGTATGAATTGTTGCTACCTGTCTTGTCAACCTTCCACCCTTGTGGACGGTTGGAAAACATCCCACTAAAGTTCACAAGGAAATCAAGGGACGGTTGATTAGGTTCGAAACCATCTAATGATGTAGAAGTAATGTGTAGTTTGTAGTTCCTTCTTTTGAGTAGTTTATTTCCGTTCGAGCACTGGTTTCTTGTTTCTAGTTAGGGGATTCAGAAGAGGTTTGATTTGTGTTTCCTGGCTAATATTGGCAATGAGTTCTCAATGGTGGTTTATTTTATACATGCTGGGTGCTATTTGACAAGAGAGTTCTAGATCCCCAAATCAGTGAATCAGAGTTCCCCAATCAGATGCTATTTGACAAAAGAGTTCTAGTTCCCCAAATCAGTGAATCTGTGGATGCCCCATCTCATTCAACGTGATAATAAGCTTTCAACTGGAAATCTATGAAACTTCAAAAATAGCGTTTTATATACAGCTCAGCTCAGTTAAGTTTTAGCTCAGATTTCAAATCATAAACTAATTTTTATTTAATCCTTATGATATGCTCATGATGATTGTTCAAATATTGTAGAAGCTGGTTATTTTGTCATTTACATTTCGGAATATTGTTTATTCACTCCAAAATATTCATTAGTTATTACGAGTATTTTCAAAAAATGAAAAGAGTATTCAGAATTTATTTGAACTTATAAAGGAAAGTTTCCTATATTTGTCAGGAGCAGTGATATATGAGAGAGCTCAAATAGTTTTAATTATAACTATTGAAATGATAATGGATTATAATCTGTAATATTATACTGATTAATTCAATTTTTCTCCCTACAATCCTCCAGAGTAGATGGGAAAATAGATATTTGCTTATTATTCATAACGCTTGACAAGATTGTAGTGAAGATAGGCAAAGAGAACTATGAAACTTAGAAGCTGTACAATATATTTTCCTTGAAAATTTAAAATGTTTTTTATACATCGATTGTGACAAATGTCAAATGTATGATAATAATTGAATTTATACAATGTATAAATAAAATATCTAAAACATGAATTCAAGTAATAATAGACGTGCTAGTAGTATGACAAATGCAGTATGTCACAATAACAGAAATGTATGATTGAATACAGAAAGTACGAATTCAAGCAATAACAGTCTTACGTGCCACATCTGGACCTAAGTCTATTATCTCATTTAAATCGTTCCGTACAGATGTCCAGATCCAGACCTCAGTAAACCACCCAAAGTAGACAGACAGACAACAACTCCGACTGCACAAAACTCATTCTTTCTCCTCAAAACGAAATCTTTCTGTACACACAATTACACCAAAGACCACCTTGTAATAATTGGCGAACCAAAAAAAGGAGAAAATTCGATTGTTCCCCCAAAATAAAAGATCGGTGTACTTTATTGTGCTCCGTAATTGGTTCGATTAACGTCCATCACGAACAAACAAAACGAGAACAGAGGACACGAAAATGGTCGAAAAGCAAAATAATGAAAAAAATATGGACACGCGAATAGTACAGACCCCAGTTTGATAAAGACTGTACTTCGAATGGAACGCCATCAATCGAAATAATTAGTTATGTTTCGTATGTTTTCTTTGTGTTTGTTGTAGTCGTGTTTTTGTTGTGGAACAGATTATCTACCCTGGAATGGAACCCTGGACCCTCTAGATTGGTTTAGTTGGAAAGAGAGAGACAAAGAGAGAGGGTAGTGAGAGAGAAAGAGAAATGTCAATCAAATCTGCACGCTCTCTGAGTGACGGCTGGATAGACATCTGTCTAGCCAGAATACTAACCTGACCTTACCTAACCTAACCTTATAATAATATGTATAGATATAAAGAAGTGAACTAGGAAGGAGAATTGCCTAGGAGAATACAGGTACTGTACTATGTAGAGATAGCTATAGCATCAATCTTGAAAGCCTTTGCTTTAAATGTAATTACTTTATCATAATAATATTATTGTTATTCTAGAAATTGTTGAGTAGTTTTGAGGGTGTTTTTGTGTTGGTTATCCATATAAAATGAAAAGACGATATATTTTCAAATCACAGATTTATAAGAGAATCGAGATACTGGTTTCAGTTGCTACACCATTACATATCTGGTAAACTGGAGCCTAGCAACAGAAACCGGGTCTCGATTTTCTAACAAATCGGGTTTTTGACAATATCTTGTCGTCTCATTTAATAGTTCTAAATTCTCTTAAATAATATACGATTATTATTATTTATTGTTACAATTGCGACTTGATAGCAAGTAATTTAAGCAAATGTGATACGCTAATTGGTGAGTGGATGATGATGTTTACATGGTGATTGAAAGATAATGAAAGTTTACATTAAAATTTTCACTTTAATAAATTCTGTATTTTTTATTAAAGTTCAGTGTTCGCAATAATAATATCAAATAAAAAACAAATAAAAGTGTTCAAAAACATTGTAAATTTTGAATTTTCAAAAAAATAAATAGAATAAAAGGTATAAGGGTTTTGAATAATTTACAGTGATTATTATTACAAATGGTGCTAACCAATAAATATAATTAATAATTGAAAAGTATAGCAAATAAAACAATTTTCGTATCTCAAGGACCAGTATGATCAAAAAATAATTACTTATCTTCTCTATTTAGTGTATGGTTTAAAAAATAAATATTTTTTATTATTTTAAACTCGGTTTTTTTCTATTTATACACGTGGTCTATGAAAACCCACCCTCTAGTACACGTGGTGTTTTAAACTATACAGCCCCGAGCAATTATAATGTCACGTGAAACCATTATTATTTATATAAACATAGGGCAGGTATACTGGCAGGAATAATTGGTGTGGGTTATAAAAGCATGCCGAATATACCACCAGCTGTAGAATGTGAAGAGGGACCCCCTCAAAAAGAACCCTGTGTTTATAAATATAGGGGCAAGAATAAATGCTGAATACCGCCTTACGATTGTTTGAGTTTTTTGGTGGGTGGGGGGGAGTAAACCTGGGTAATTATCCAGGGAGGTTTGTTAAAACGATCCTGGTATTGTTGTTGGGAATTTTGGGATTTTCTACGGAATCGAGCACCTTTGCGGAGCTGACATTTCTAAACAGTAGGATCTATAACTGAAAATGCATCCTTTGAGTGATTCTCGTATATATGATAACTTATGAAAAAATATATGAGACAATGAGAGTCTTGATGAATTGATAAAATTCGACTGAGTCGTTATTTTATTATGATCACTTGAGTTCAGTCTATTTCCCTTAAGGTTTTGAGCCTTGTCTATACATCAGAAATCAGTTAAAGTTATTGAGATTCTGTATTTGTCTTTGTACAACAACCCTCAAATCTCATTTCTCAGTTACATATTTTTGACAATGCATGAATAAATATCTATTAATGAGGGAAAACCTTGTTCATGCGTTACTAATCAGTTACAGATCTTGAGATCTGTCTTCAATCAACTTTGAAAATGAGCACACAACAAATCAGCTACATGCTAGTAACAATCATTAACAATACTTGAGAATATTGTTAATGAGTCAAAAATCAGTAAAGGTTCTTGAAATTTCCCATTCATCTTTTTAAATGTAACCACAGTAATTAAGTTACATACAAGTGGCAATCTATAACAACATTTGAGAATATTTTTCATAACTCCAAAGTCAGTAACAATTTTTCAAATTCTCCATTCATCTTTGTAAATGAACTTACAACAATTCAGTTACATACTAGAGACAATCAATAACAATACTTGAGAATCTTGTTTGTACAACGTCAAAATCAGTTACAGTTCTTGAGATTTTCAATTTATCTAAGTACATCAACCCTTAACACTCAGTTACTACTCGTATTATGTATCACGTACATATGACAATCAATAACAATCCTTGAGAATCTTGTTTGTACGACGTCAAAAATCAGTTACAGTACTTGAGATGTGTGTTTACACAGCATCACACAAAATCCTTTCGTCACACAGCATGCCTATAGTCTTTCAGAGTAAAGAAGACATTCTGGCGATAACGTATAACGACTTCAGCTTAGTTAATATTCGTTAAAGGGTTATAGATTTAGAATAAGATTGTAGGAAACATTCTGATCTACAATTTGAGACCAAATTTGTAATTTTCAAACCAATATTGACTGAGCTGTTGTAATTTTCCCATCTTGCCAGAATGTCTTCTATGCTTTGATAGAATAAAAGTGACAACGTTGGAGGGTGGTCAACGATTCAAGGAGGTGAATCAGTCATGATCGATGCTTGATTTAACCCGCGATTAAGGATTTAACCCACGTCAGTAGGTCGGTAAACAGGTGTGATAATATGGGTTGTGTGAATATGAAATCTAAGAGGGTTGTGGAGCTGGTTTGACACTTTCACATACGTCAAGAAGACGCGTCTAATGGTGACACCCTTGTCTGACATTTTTCTTTACATCCTTCGATACTTGTCTTCTCATTTCTCTTCTCTTCCTTCACCTCCTCTATTCCCTTCATTTTATTCATCCTTGTTCTTCTTCTCTAACTTCTTCTTCTCCTTGTTTCCCTTCTGATTCTTTTAACCACATTTCCATTTTTTGTAGCAAGATTCCTCTTTTTTTCTATCTTCCTTTTTCTCCTCCTCCCACTGATATTTTTCTCTTCTACTTCTTTACCTCTCCTCCTTTCTCTTTTTCTTATCCGCCTTCTTGTTCTTATTGTCTTTCTTATTTCACTTCTCAATTTCTCCTCTCTTTTTCATCTTTCTTTTTATCGTGCATTGGTTTTAAATACATTATTCTACACTCATTATCCAATTACTTTATTATATATATATATTATTACTTTATTATATATTATATGATTATATATTTATTTAATGATCTTGATAATCCTATTTCACAACATCTATAGATGGCTCTGCTAAATAATCTGCAGTTTTTGCTATAGTCTTATTTGTCATAACTTCTCTTGTTAGTAGATGATTCAATTGAATTTCAGTTTGTGATGAAAACTAACAATGTCCTATTTTCACAAATCAAGAAATAAATCTAATAAATAATTGAAAGAATAGTTTGGATAGTTTTGGAGAACAATAATACACTGAATTACTATTCAGTATGAATTGAATCAGAACACAAACAATATTAATACCTAGATTATTGAATTTTCTCCAATCACGTGATAAACCTTTTGTAGTATAGTCTGTAACGGTATGAAATATCATGATTCATTTATCTTGTTTTTCAACCAAAAACGTTTAATAAATTTTCCATTACTTGATAAAATTGTTTTCGAATTACTCGAAAAACAACTTTATCATTGTTCTTGCAATTACAAGCTTATTCTTTTAGTAGATTTCTCTCTATATTTTTCCTCCTTTTTCATTACTTTGTATGTTGCTCGGTCGCTCTCTTTCTTGAACAAAATTCTGCTTGATCGACAGTTGCTTAGGAGTGAGGATAGCCTTGTACCTTTCGCTCCTCTATTAATTTCAATTCACTTCGAATCCAGCTCCCAACCAGTTCAGATAGACATTTTCTTTCTTCTATAAGATTTGTTGAAAGTTCTTTGAAGTACAGGATGTAGTCACAATTATTAAATTCTCATTCTTTTACATAGTAGCTTCATCCTGATTTTTTTTTTATTTAAATTTTCTTTGATATGTAAATTTACCAAGTTATTGGATTCTTCTCTCAAATTTTACCAATCTCCAAATCCGCTGTATCAGCGGTCGATGTATCAACTTCGATGTATCAACCTCGATGTATCAACCTCAATGTATCAACCTCGGTGTATCAACTTCGATGTATCAACCTCGATGTATCAACCTGGATGTATCCACCTCGCTGAAATTAACCAGGAAACCAATACTGTAGCATGGACTTCGCAGATGGATCGAGGGTATCGCGTTAAAAACCCCAAGGAAACCCGGACTTCTACGCATCAGGATTAGAAAGAAAAACCTCAGAAGGATCAGATTCAAATTTCCATCGAAACCAATATTTTATCAACCAAGTGAAGTGCAATTAAAAGGCAATAGTGATACATAGTGTGAAAGTTTATGGGGGGGCCCTCACCACACCAGGTATTTATGTATACTAACATATTTAAGTAACCGATTGTAACCTGTATTTCTAAAAATAATGTAATTTGTATTTCCGGTATCCAATTGCTATTATCTTTTGATTTTATTTATTCTGGTTTTTAGAAATAAACCAAGGGATGTCGCTACTATAACTTTTCGTTATTAATTTATAATCACCTCTGTCACAATTCTAAAGATGAGATCCTTTTCTTTCGTGGTGGTTTAATTTTGAATTCTCTTACTTTCACGATCCCCTTGTATTGTGTCGGGTGTGTAATTTTGATGATTTCAGAATTTATTATATTAACCTATAAATATTTTAAGTTTTGATATCTTCTTTTTGCCCATCTGAAATAATATAAGGTCAGGTATAAATCTATACAAGGATCAAATAATTTAATTTAAAGTTTCTTCCCACCACAACAAACGTTACAAGTCTGTCCAAGCAAAGAAGACCCTCTGGCAAGATGAGAAAATGACTCCAGCCTGGTCAATATTGGTTCAAAAAATATTGATTTGGTCTCAAATTGTAGATCAGAATGTTTCCTACGATTGTGACCAAATCAATAATTTTTCTTAACCAATATTGTTCGAGCTGGAGTCATTTCATTACCTTGCCAGAGGGTCTTTTTTGCTTGGACCGACCATATTTTTAGCTCAAAGTAGATCGAAATCAATTATTATAAAAACGAAACGAATAATAATACATTCGTATCTTGCAACGTAGCTCATCTTGTATCTTTTTCAAACAGACATAAATCATCATCCCCTGCTCGTGACTGCAGTGGAATGTGTTATTGGACACGTTTTTATTCCAAAACAAACTGGCAGCTCGTGCCCACAAAACAAGTGAAGTGCCGTACAGTAAAAGATACGAGCATTTCACTTGTTTCGTGGGTACGAGCCGCCAGTGAGTCTGTCACTTCTCACTCTGATAAGAAACCAAGCTGAAGCTGATTGATGACCTGCCAAACAGTCTGGTTCTTGAATTTCTGAATGTTTCATGTTATGGAAAAATATTACAATGTTGTTTTTCGTATCCAAGGCTGCAACCTAGCAATAATTTTCATTGTTGAACATTTAATTTGAAATCTAATGATAAACGAAGAGAGTAGGAAACATATGAGAAAATAGAGAGAAGGAGAGCACTGGCGGCTCTTACTCACAAAACAGGTGAAGTGCCCTTTAACTGTACAGCACTTCACCTTTTCGTGGGCACGAGCCGCCAGTGGAAGGAGAGTGGAATTAAGATAAAAGGAGGATGAAGAGGAGAAGAAGGAGAGAAAGAAGTAGAGGAGTGACAAGATGAAAAATAAACAAAAGAAGATCAAGACTTTGGTAAGATGGAGAAAATTCAGGGGAGAAGATTGAGAAGGAACAAAACAAACCAGAAGTACTGGGTACAACTGGTGTGATAAAAAATAAAACCCAGGTTTTGTATGACAGGTGTTTTGTATGACAAAGTTGACATTGATCGAATACAGCGATGATGTATACAGAGTGGGGTGTAAATGATGAACCTCTTGATTGATGATGAGAACCTTCTCCCTCGCTTATCTCACCTTAACGACAGGTTCAAATTTTGAATTTCAGTTGAAACGGTCGTTTGACACCTTGCGAGTGAAATCGTTTGACACCTTGTATAGATGTGAGTAAAAACGTTTGACAACCTTGTAGGTGCAAGATGTAACCTAGAATAGACCCTTGTGACTGCTTTAAAGGTTGGGAAAGGTCAAGGGCCCTGCCCACTTCAAACACGTCATCTGCGATTAATAATTGTCACATTCAAGGGATAAAGCTGGGAGTAGAAGGGTGTGTGGTGGGATAGCCATAGTCCAAGATATAATAATATAATAGTATAAGGTATGATACCTCAAAGATATAATACGCATAGTATAAGGCACTCCAAGATACAATAGTATAAGGGTGTAAGATGTAATGGATATTTTTGTTTTCTGAGATTCATCTATATATTTGTATTTCTGTTTAAATTCTTATATGTTGATTACTGTGTATAAGAATGTTGTATAATTTGTATTTTAATATTGCATTAAAAATTGAATTGATGAAACAGAGATTTATAATATCAATGTTTGGTATACTGAAATTGATGATGAACCGTCTGAAGTTTACCAGATATTAATAATGATGTAGCAACTGAAACTGATATCTCTAATTTTAGAGATAGTAGTTTGACAATATCTTGTATTTAATTTAATGTGGATAACTACCACAATATCACCATCACAACTACTCAACAATTTATTATTTTCATTCTCCGTCCAAATCATTCCCAATAAACACAAAAATGTACCACAATTTCAATGATAATACATAATACAAAATGTAATAGATTATAAGATTATGAATGTAAGGATGTATGTATGTATGTCTGGCTCAACAGCCCATGAAGGGCCTAGGCCTACCAGCTGGTTGCCAGTTTCAAATTCACTCCACTATACAGCCCGTCCAAGCCAAGAAGACACCCCGGTACGACGGGAAAACGGCCCCAGCCCAGCCAATACCGGCCCAAAAGCCATCAATTCTCAATCAGAACCCACAGTCCCCGAACCAACACCGGCCGAGCCGAAGCCCCCCCCCGGCCGGACAGACCATACAGCAAGCAAATAATCATCAACCAGGATAGAGGTAACGTGTGGTTAGCACGTTGATCCTCTCAACCATAAGCCAGTCTCCGCAACCAATTGGCGGCGCAGAACACCTCTGAATAACATGCAGTTAATCAGTTAGAGTGTAATGCAACAATTACTATTCCTCCAGAGACGGGAAACGACTGACTGTCTTTACTAACGACAGCCAATCTCCCAAAGGAGGTAAAAAATGTAAGGATGAATGTAAGGATGAATCTCATATAATATAGTGCAGTCCCATGAATAGGCTAATGTTGATCATTTTTTTACTTTCTCAGTTGATTCTATGGAATCATTATTTGGTGAATGGACAGACATGAATGTGTTCCGCCTCACCGACAAAACATTGATGAAGAAAATGGTAGAATCAATATCGATTCAAGAACTAGGCCACTTAATTCCAAATCTGCTCTTTTGCACAATGGATAGGTCTTTCTGTAATTTACCAACTTCAGTGAATTTTTTGAACTCCATGAATCAATCGGTGATGCTGAAAGAATGCATGAGAAGAGCATAGAGTAACAAGATCTAATTCTAAAAATTATAATTCTCTTCGCTAAGAGTGAATGCTCTCTATCAGATGCTCTCACGAGTTCAAATCTCTTATGCGAGTTCAATTTTAGTTCCTTTCACAAATAGAAACAATATTTTCTCGAATAGTAGACAATCACCAAAGCAAACATACTCTGAAATGTCTGTGGATGTTAATACCAGTAGCCAACCGAAAATTGTTTAGAAAATGATAGTTTTTAACAGCAACGGAAGTCTTTCAAAAAACTCATAACTTCACCGCAAACCTCACAGTAGTTTTATAACATTATCACTCCCTCTCTCTTTCTCTGTTACTCACTCTCTCTCTCTTCCTCTCTCTTCTTGTATCTTTATTTTTCTTCCTCCTCATCATCCTTCCATCTCCACATTTTATTCTTTTCCAAGGTGGTCTTTCAGTATAACACAGTCTCTCACCTACCGCAGTTATGGCTCCTAATTTCTTTCACATTTATTGACAAAGCAGAGAAAGGAACCGCTCTAAGATCATAATAATTATTTTCGTCGTCAAAAAGTACATTTTCAATGTGATGACAGTTGATAATGACCGGTCACAGAAATGACGTTGAGGTTTGTCGGCTTTTATGTCAATATTTTCCGCTCCTAGTGGTTAATAGGTTTTGGGTTGTGTGTTTTATTATATGTGATGTCACGCGAAAGATTAATATTGTGTACTAACCACCTTGGTAGTCTGAAAGGTTTACAAGAAAACAAAGAAAGTTCAATAATACGAGTTAACGATCAGAAAATCAAGTTATCTTTTCCTTGATTTTAGGCCTGTAATGAGTGATGAATCAAAGTTTTAATAGCCTATAAATAATAAATAACTTGGAATTTTGGTGCATTTCGGTTGATCCCAAATACGATACGAACCAACCATAATCAACAATCCTTATCTTTATTAGGCTTAGTTCTTCAACAGGCTTCAGTTCAAAACTGTTCCTCTTGAATTTGTACAAACAGAACAAAATGTCATAAAATTCGTAAAACCATAATAACCTTTACTAACTCCTCTTCTTTTATATCTCAATAGCAGTTTTCCAGATCATCAACACATCAGCTATTAGCTGAAATAGATTAATATCTTATCGTTGTTGCATTAAATAATCTTTGGGTATAAGAGTAGATCTTAGTCTATGCTTAGTGTATACTTGGTTTATGGTGTAATCGTAAAGTACCAAAATCGCTTGTGTAAATTTTATATGAAATTGAATTTGATACAAATCTCCTACTTTTCAAGTATCGTCAGAATATTCGGCTATTTTTCCAACTAAAATTTTCAATGAACTAGCCAACAACAAGAACATTTTTTCTTAATCCATGAAACAACATTTCGACCATTTAATTCCAACAAACAACACATCCTAACAACCATTCTTAATATTAGTGAGCAGCTAATCCTGATAAATTTAGGGCAATATCAATATGAATATTGATATTATATTTAAAACGAGTTGTTTATCAAATTAAATAAATTTTATCTTTTCACATCCCGTCACAGTATTCAGCATATTTGACTAGTTTTTAACAGATATAATAATTTATCACGTAGAAAAAAGACGCTGATCTACCTATAATACGAGTAGTAATCTACTCTTTGACCTCAAACCAGATAAAGCATGCTCCATGGTCCATGCTGTTGATGTTTTAGCTTTCACCTATTTTGTGAACATTAATCAGAGTTTATCAGTGGAAATCAGATCCTAGTTCATAATTTTCACTATCTAAGGGGGCGTTTACCACTAGATAATCTCCTAACACTGAATGTGATAGCCCAAACACCCTCCAAGATAAACCGATAGTTTTTAGCTCGAACGCCCTTCAAGATAAAATTATTCGAGCATTTTTTTGGCTGAATACCCTTCAAGATAAAATAATGGAAGCTTTTTTTTAAAGGTTAATACTGTACCCTCTAAAATATCGATATATTTTGATCCATATATGCATCTGGAGCAGCTGGCTTACTAAAATACAAATCCTACCACCCGTTATAATTAACCCTCAAGATCTTTTTGGGGCAAAAGTGTTTGCAGAAGGCAGACCACAATCTACAGAGGGTCATTTATCAAAAAAGCAACCCCTAGAGGGCGTGGGAGTGATCCAGGGGAGGTTTCTAACCCCTGGAAAGCGCTATCATCACCTTAAAGATGATGAGGAGTCCTAGAAAACGGTTCCAGATGGTAGACTTTTCTGCTAGACCTAAACAGGGTAGCCTGTAATACTTGGTACAAGTAGACTATTTATAAGACATTCTGGCAAGATGGGAAAATGACTCCAGCTTGGTCAATATTGGTTCAAAAAGTATAAGTTTAGTCTCAAATTGCAGTAAACATTCTGATCTACAATTTCAGATCAAATTTCTAATTTTTGAACCAATATTGACCGAGCTGGAGTCATTCACCAATCTTGCCAGAATGTCTTCTATGCTTGGACAGACTTTAGACTAGACTGGTCCTTCTTGAAGTGGGGCATCCTATAGAGCTGGAAAATAGATATAGTTATAGTAGACGGACATGTATATGGTACTCGGAACAATTCTATAGTTATACTGGTTGGGAGGTCGTACAAGTGATTAAACTAAAGACAAACCCTAGAACCAAGGGGTCTCTCCAGACTTCCTATATTGCACATGATTTTCACAGCTAGCGATAAACTATAATGACCTGTACTAATTTTCCTCCCAATATTTCTATTTTTCTTCCTTTTATTCTTCTCCCCTTTATCTACTTCGCCTTCCTCTCTTGAGTCTCTTCTCGTCCTCATCCTTGAACGTTTTCAATTTTTTCTTCTTTTCTTCTGCGCGAGTATAATCTTCTTTTTTTCTTTCTCCCTCAAAAATTTCTTCTTTCTCGCTCACGTCACGACAGTTTCATAGGTTTCACAGCCAGCTCGATTTTTATAAATCTGTGGTTTGACAATATTGTGGCTTTAATATAATGAAAATACTTAGGGCCGGTTGCACGTACGTTCTGTTAGTTTAATCAGCGTTATTTCACCGTGTCAAAGTGGAAAAACGTTCAAATGAATAAAGTATTGAAATGTGATAGTAGCAGGAAAATATTCAAAATAGATATTACAATCAATAATTATCTCATTATTGTTTAAATTATTTATTTATTAAAACAAAAACATGATCTGGAAATTTTATGCTGATACAACTTAATTGTTGGTAGTACCACAAAAATCGAAAACTTTCAGCTGCTATTGTTTTCAGTTATTGAAAATTTAATCATCAGCTGATGGTTATGTTAAAATTTTTAACGCCTTTAATTCTGGCCGATTAGTTTAGTACTGTGAAATTAGTATTCAACTCTATTTAAACAGCTACTGACCTGTTAAATTTGAAAAACCACCATTGAAATTTTCCATTACCTCATTGATATAGGCCTAATTGTCTCAATGATCATAAATCTAAACTTTATTCATGAATTTGAAGGTTAGTAATATTCTTAGGCAATAAAATTTAATGTAAATGATGTGTCATCGAGTTTTGTAAATGAAACTATTGAAACTCAAGGCTTTTTAATAATTTATATGTTTCTATTCTCTATTTGTATTGAGTTAGTTTGCCGTTGCTACAAGATGACGTTATCCAGGATAATCACGGCGTTAAAACTTAACGAAGTTACGGACAACCGGCCCTTAGTGTTATAACACTTTAAATAATAACACTCTAGTAGGAATATTACTTACTTCTTATAGTTACTTTTTCATCATAGTTACACGTATTACACGTTTTGTCCCACTATAAACCTATATAAAATATACAACTACAGTACATCATCATTATAAAACTCATATTTTATTCAGACATTATGTATGAATACAGATACATAATAAATGATCAATATAGGCTACATAAGATTATTTAATACATTATAGACATACATGTCTACATACAGTCATGTCATACATAGAGATACATATCATGCATTACTATGCTATACAAAAATTTTCTATTGTCTAAGAAAAGATAAATGTTTCCCTACATGAAATTTGAGGTACTAAGCACTGGAATATCTTTCTGAATGTAACATATATCTCGTATGCCTTGTTGAACATTTTGATTGATGATGAGAAGTTGAGAACCATCTCCCTCGGTTATCACACCTGAACTTCAGGTTCGAAATTTGAATTTCAGTTGAAACGTTTCTGACAGGCTTGTAGGTGCGAGATTTACTTTGGAACGACCCTCGTAAGCCCTCCAAAGGTTGGGAAAGGTCAAGAGACCTGCCCACATCAAACAAGTCATCTGCGATTAATAATTGTCACATCGGGGATGTAAAGGAAAGGGTGCGATAAGGTTAAAGCAGAGATGGATAATATGCTGAAGAAAAGGGAGGAGAAGAGGAAGAGGAGAATGAATAGGAAGAGAAGGAAGAAGAGAAAGAAAAGGAAGAAGAGAAAGAAGAGGAAGAGGAGGAAAAGAGGAGAAAAGAGGAAGAAGAGGAAGAAGAGGAAGGAGAGGAAGAAGAGGAAGAAGAGGAAGAAGAGGAAGAAGAGGAAAAGGAAGAAGAAGAAAGAAGAGGAAAAAGAGGAAGAAGAGGAAGAAGAGGAAGAAGAGGAAGAAGAGAAGAAGAGGAAGAAGAGGAAGAAGAGGAAGAAGAGGAAGAAGAGGAAGAAGGAAGAGGAGAAGAAGAGGAAGAAGAGGAAGAAGAGGAAGGAGAGGAAGAAGAGGAAGAAGAGAAGAAGAGGAAGAAGAGGAAGAAGAGGAAAGAAGAGGAAGAAGAGGAAGAAGAGGAAGGAGAGGAAGAAGAGAAGGAGAGGAAGAAGAGGAAAAGAGGAAAAGAGGTTAAAGAGGAAGAAGAGGAAAAGAGAAGAAAGGAAGAAGAGGAAGAAGAGGAAGGAGAGGAAAGGAAAGGAGAGAAGAAGAGGAAGAAGAGGAAAGAAGGAAGAAGAGGAAGAAAGAAGAAGAAGAAAGAGAAGAAAGAAGAGGAAGAAGAAGAGGAAGAAGAAGAGGAAGAAGAGGAATTCTCTTTTCTCTGTGGTGAAAGTCTACGATTTTTCCAGATCAAAGGTTACGATTACAACTTTAGCGTAGGATACATTTATAGTTATAGCTATTTGAAATTAAAAATATATCTTATTCTTCCAATAATATCCCTGTAGCCATAGAGGGGAAATTCAAAATTATATTTTACATTGAAATTTAACAATTATTTCTATCCTGGTTCATTTTGTTCTCATAAGTGGTAGGCAAAGAGAATGGAATTAACATTTTATTTAGAAAAATATATATTCTTATCCTCTGCTCTCTAATGAAATCCTGTTACAAGTGGCATTATATTGTTGTATCATTATTAAAAATGGTCATTTGTTCTTATGATTATTCCATTTAATAAGTTGTTAAAATACTTGTATTTTTTTAATTAAGTGAATTCTAGTTAGGTCCTGACAAGTGGGTTGCTTATAGGATAATAGGATGAAGATGATGAGAAATTAATATGTTACGGTCTTGTTTTAACTCGCAACTCGATTATGAACTGATAAATAAATTCTTCACGATATCATATTATTTGAATAAAATACATTGACCCCACACATTAACCCATTGTACTGTACTTCAAGGTTTCAATGTCAAAATGTAAGGTGGAACTATTAAGCAATAGTGTACAGTGTACCCTTGCTTAATATAATAGAATAGTTGTTTGAATAGATAGAATAGCCAAATCTAGCGTCCTTGAGAAGTAACTCATTCACATTCGCGATTCAGAAATTATCAACAAATGTAGCAAGATGGGTCTAAATCTGGGTTGTTTACAATCAGCATCCTTACATGTTTCGTAATATAACAACAAAACATAGCCATAAAAAACCTGGGATGATGCAAAAAGAATGACAAACAACTAAGAAAAGATAGAAAAATTAGAATAAAAATAGAATCACCGCAGATGTCCACCTCTCCGCTATTCTTTCTTATGTCGTTGCATGGAATTCGTGGAACATTCAAACAAATATAATAAGGGAAGGGAGATGAAATCAAATGCTTTTGCAAGATCTATGTTTATTTCGATAAGGGTGAATGCGCTGAACTTGGTGAGAGAAAGAGAGGAATGAGTTAGGGTGAGAGAACGATTGAAGATGAGATTGAGTGAGGAAGAGGGATAAGAAAGGAGGAGAGGGAGTGAGAGGAAAAAAGGAAGAAAAAGACGAAGTAGGAAAAGGAAGGACGAAATAAACAACACGTGTAGTCCACGTGTAAGTAGATTGTGCAATAAACACTAATAAAAGATGTGCAATAAATAGTAAGAGAAGATAAGCGTAAGAAAAATAGAGGGTAAAAAGCCGTACAAAAGAAGTGGTGTGTCGCAAGGTTGTGTTATTGCTCCTGTTCCCTTCTTATTTTTATTTTTACCCTTTCGTGATCTGTTCACAGGGTGTATTCCATGAAACCTTGAAAATATTAACACAGTGGGGTTATTCACGCAAACCTGATATCATTAAAATTATTGTTTTAAATTGATTAAAATCGTTATCTAAGTTTACGGAAAGTGGATGAATAACATGAGCAAGTATACTGCTACTGTACATATAATTAATTTAACAAATACCATTTAATGAAATCTGAATTTGAAAAAACAGTAGTTGAAGATTTATTACGCAAATGAGAATTCAGCCTCAACAATATGATAAATTATTATAAAATTTGATTAATGGATTAAAATGTTTATTGTCCTGTTTATCATTATTGATAATACTCGATGGGATGTGAGATACTAGATGAGACTGGGAGCTTATGGATACAATTCCAGAGGCTGAAAACGCAGAGAATTTGAAGTGTTTGTAGTACTATTATAATAGGTCAATCCCCTGCTTCTCCAAGCTTGCCTTTTTGGAGGCTTTATAGATTTGATGAATTCAAAACCTTTGATTTTATCTTATTTTGTTTTATAGCATTGTGATTTGATGGGAAGCTCTCTTATTGTACGGTATATATATTTTGTTTTAGGGTCGCCTACACCGCTCTATAGAATGGACGGTTGTATTGCATTTCACCTATGGCCGCTAAGTTTTCTATTTTAAAAATAAAAAATACACTTAGATACACAAAATACACAAGATATTACTTTGTGTCTTCCATTTCGTGTCTACAAATTTGCCTTGATCTTGGTTGTATAACAATGTCTACAACGACGAGCAACTCAAAGATTGCTGAGACTGTCCTGGAAGAGCCTCAAGACTATCGGGTCCATATCAAGACACCGGCCGGCTTTTTCAATACGGTTCCTCAACAACACAGTCTGTCCAACTAAACACAGAGAAGAAGAACTAAATCTCTTCTCTGTGAACTAAATAAGATATTCTGGATAATTGGGAAAATGACTCCAGCTCGGTCAATATTGGTTTAAAATTAAAAAATTGTCTCAAATTATAGATCAAAAAGTTTCCTACAATTTGAGACCACATTTTTGAACCAATATCAATCAACCAGGAGACATTCCCCAACTTGTCAGAATGTTTTCTTTGCTTGGTCAGACTATCGCTTGTCTGACTGAAATCCCGCGCTTTTTAGTCGTGTTGTGGGTGAGACAAGGACAAAAAACACCGAACAAGCAAACGTTCGTTACACTAGAAGCGCTGTGATTGGTCGATCCACCGCTGTGGTGGGGGGTTGTGAGCGTGGAGTTTGAATTCGGAATAAAACCAGCGCTCGCCCAGTGGAAGGGATCATTTCGTAACGAACTTTCGTGGAAGACGCATCATCGCTCGCGTGTGCTTCCGTTACGGTAGCGTAGTTCTAACGTATTTTTTCAAAAATCGGTCACATGGTTTTCAGTTCAACGTTTCCTAGATAATCTACGAGAAGTTACCTGCAAGAAGTTTGTCCGAAGAACTTGTAAAGTGTACAACGTGATTAATTTTGGGAGAAATCATACGAAAAACTTTCAAAATACTTGTTGATTCAAACGTATTTTTCGAATATCTACCACGTGTTTCAGTTGAACTTTGAGTGAAAACTTTGAGAAACTTTTTCCAAACGAATTTTTGAGTGAGAAGGTCTACCACTACACCTATTTTCGTTTATTTTTTGTTTAGAAACTGCGAAAAACGTTGTTTGCGGTTGTTTTTGAGTGAGTACCACGTGCGCTATTTTTGTAATCTAGACGTAAAACTTCAAGAACTTGTTGACTTTACGTATTTTTTAGTGAATATTTTGTGTATTAATTGACGTTGTCAACAAAACCTAAGAAAAACTTTTGAGAACCAGTTAATCTCAACCTATTTTAAAGTTCGTGTCATATACTTTAGTTGTACATTGACGATAAACTGTACCAACCCGTTAATTTCATTTAACTTATGTTTTTGTTTTGATTAACGTCGTAAATAATCACGAAATGAAAATGGTGCTTTCCGCTAGTATAGTAATCCACAACTTTGTGAGTTCCTATTCACCTATCGGTGAAATTATCTCGTTGAAACGCCGTAAACTTCTTCTACCCGGCGGACATTGTTTGTTTGGCGCTCCCAATCCCGAAGAAACCACAAAACTAATCAACGATCAACTAGTTTACGACCGTCAACGTATGTTGGATCAGTATGACTTCGATATTGTTACGAACTCGATTTCCGATAAAGATAATCTGAAAACTGTTACCAATAACAATAATAATGAACTTTGTGGGGAGGAGAAAGACTTTGACGAAAATGTTTTGAAGAGAATTCGAGGAGAAGATGTTGGAGAAAGGGGAGAAGAAGAAAGAAGCAAGAAGAATTCGTCGGAAAACGACTTGTGCAGTAAATTCAACGAAGGCCTGCACAAAGTACGGAAAGGAGCTGTGATCAAGAGACAGTCGCATCTCACAGGTAGGAAATTTCAAATTTACAAATTACTTATTAAATTTCATGTTGAAAATTCATCTCAGTGACCATTATAAATAACGTATCCGCACTGGCGGATCGTACCCACGCAACAGGTGAAGTGCTCGTATCTTTTACTATACAGCACTTCATCTGTTTCGTTGGCACGAGCCGCCAGTGCGTATCCGTTAATTTGAGCACAATGTTTTCAAGTACAAACTTTGCGAATAGCTAGCCAGGGTTGTTCCTATTGTTGAAAAATACTGAAGTTGCACGACCTAATGAAAAACTTTAGGCGAGTTCGAATTTATTGATTGTGATTAATAAAATATTATTGATCCTTAATTTTAAGCTTTTCCAACTTATAGATAATTCTATCAAAATCCTCCCAAATACCTTACCCGGTATGTAGGTATAGTACTCGTATTATATTTTTCAAGATATTTTATAGTCTTTGCAATGCTGGATTTGTTGACTGTAGTTTTATTGTAGTTTGACTGTAGTTGACTGTAGTTGACTGCAGTTTGTTAACTGTAGAACAGTGAATATAAAGTACATATTCTTATTCAGTGAATATAAAGTAATATTCTCTACTTATTCTTTGTTGCTGTAGAATACGAAATCTTGCCGTTGCCCAACTTATTCGTACATCACTATAATTTGCATCAGTCTTACCTTCGTTTTTGAAAGTGATAAGTTAACGTCCTGATAGTTCTTTTTAAATTTATGCGTTTTCCAAAATAATGATAAAGGACTTGGGCATTGTTGAATCACTACATTCAGATATTCAAAATATAATACGAATACGATATAATAGAATACGAAATCTTGCCGTTGCCCAATTTTTCGCTCATCACTAAAATTTGCATCAATCTTACCTTCGTTTTTTCAAGTGATAAGTGTCCTGATAATCCTGATAACTCTTTTTGAATTTATGCGTTTTCCAAAATAATGATAAAGGACTTGGGTATTGTTGAATCACTACATTCAGATATTCAAAATATGAATAATTTGAATAGTTATTTGAACGTTTCAAAATTTTTCATTCGTAAACAAACTCTAAGTACCTTATTAAATACCACCCTTCTACTTAATCATTCAATTGTTCTACAAAAAACAGCATCTAAATTTTAATAAATTTGTATTCTACAAACCATAGTACAACTGCTCCATTTTACAACCAAGGTAAAAGTGTGGGAAGCACCCAATACACCAGCTACTGTGAGAAAATAAAAACCCTTCCAAATAATTCACCCCAACTTTCGAAAAAAACTCAATTACCTTTCTAAATTCAGGTCCTTTTAACCCAGCCGGGTCCCTTTAGGCTCTTTTTTCAATTGTGTGTCCTTTTAAAGTGCCCTAATACCAAATATAAAAGCATATCACATGTATGTCTACATGTATATATGCTAGGATAACAAAAAAGCCCTACTTGTTGCATCGATACATACATATAAAGTTCCAAAAAGTATACATACAATAGATAGACCCAGTTTGTTTACCGACCCGAATTTTCGTGTTTTCAGTGTAGTCTACTTTTGTTACACCCTATAGGGCGAGGTAAAAACTAATTTACATTTGAATTAGGGTGCACCTATATTGACATAATAATGGTGTGTTACAATATAAATATATATACCATTGTTATGTATGAAGCTACTGTGCATCATGAGCCCTGGGCATTGAACCTTCGGAGGGATTCTACTCTATAAAGTTTGTCCAATGAAAGAAGACATTCTGGCAAGATGGGAAAATGACTACAGTTCGGTCAAAATTGGATAAAAAATACTGTAGTAAATTTGGTTTCAAATTGTAGATCAGAATGTTCCCTACATTGATGACCAAATTTATTATTTTTAAACCAATATTGAACAAGCTGGAGTCATTTTCCCATCTTACCAGAATGTCTCCTTGGCTTGGACAGACTAGCAGGTCCAACAAGTATCTAGTACTAGATAGTAGGCTAGGCCTAAAAACCTGACCTTTTGAGTGAAAACTTTTAGATAAAAATATTATCCATCGTAGATCAGCGTAGATATGCGTTCCTGGACTGTATTTGAATTCAAAGTTTCAGATTTTCAGTAGGAATTTCAGTCCTGTACGAACTCGTCTGTCCTAGTGAAATTGGAAAAACGTTTTCATGTGCGATCACAGAGGAGCTCAATCCTCTGATTTAACTTAGGTCTTCTGTGATTTAGCTCCTCTGTGATGCGAGTAATGCAAAATTGATTTTAATCCTCTCTTGTACGGTAACCGAACATTTTCGTATGCTTAAACTATTCATTTTATTACAAAGCTAGATATTACAAAGAATCCTTATAACGTTCTTATTTGTTCTCTTTATAGTCGATTTTCAACAATTGTAAATTCTTAGTTTTAGATCACCTGAACAGTTTGATTTGTTTTAGTAACTATATTTTTAAGTTTTTCCAACCACAACGGTTGATTATATGAAATCAAAGTCTCTTCAAGCTTTTTCCAATGTTATTCATTCATATCATTTACATTTTAGGGATTTGAGTATATGGTTAATAAATTTATTTTTTCCACAGTAGGCCTATATGGAAGGAATATTTCGATAAATTTCACTTGTATTTCTTTTCACTACTGTTCCAATTAAATAATAGCTTAAGCTGTAGTACTTCTGATTTTCAATTAGCATGACAACTGATAACATCCCGAAAAACTCAAAATTTCCAACCTTGAACCTAATCTCTTTTAATCGTTTGCTTGCTGAGTGCAATAATCGAGAGCAAAAAAAAAAATCCTACAACTGAAAGGTCAAGTTTAATGATACTACAAAGAAAGATAGCTATTGTTCGACAAAATATAGCCTTGACAGAGATAGGCCTCGCTTCTTTCAAGAGTTGTAAACGTAAAAAAGAGGCAATTAAGTCGTAAAAATTTAAGTAAGCGATTAATTGCTTTTGAATGAGCTGAGATAGGAACTAATGGAGACGACAAGAAAGAACAAGTTATAATTTTTTAGTAATGGAGAAGGGTGGTTGAACGGGTGGTGAAAAAAAGAAGAAGAAGGAGGAGGAGGGGAAGAAGAAGATGGAGGAGGAGAAGAAGGAAAAGAGGAGGAGAGGAGAGAAGAAAGGGGAGAAGAAGAAAAAAGTAGAAGAAGAAGGAAGAAGAAGAAGAAGAAGAAGAAGAAGAAGATGAAGAAGAAGAAGAAGAAGAAGAAGAAGAAGAAGAAGAAGAAGAAGAAGAAGAAGAAGAAGAAGAAGAAGAAGAAGAAGAAGAAGAAGAAGAAGAAGGGACAGGAGACACTGTTGAACATTAAAAAAGGGACACGGTTGAACGGAAATAGAAAATGACATAATTTTTACGGTTAAATGGATTGAAGTAGTTTACAGTTAATGACTCTCCACTATAGGAAAGATGTTAGTTAGTTGTGATACTAAATTTTTATGGCAGTAGTTTGAAAGATTGTCCAGTCTAGAAAGTCTGTTAAAGTCAATCAACTGAAACTAACCATTTGGCAGGCTCTTGGAGAAAAATTGCTCCTCATTAATTTATTGTTACTTCTTCAATGTTGAAGTTTTATTTTGTAGTTTTTAGAATGGTCTTCTTAGGAAATCGAACACACTTATACAAGGTTCTTCGAATCTACACTATAGTAGTAATAGTAGAAATATTAAATAAAAGTTGAAACAAGACTAACTCAGATAGAATAGAGATAGACAAATATAGTAGTTTATATTCTATTCTCTCTGGTCAAACTCCGGAAGGTCTATTGTCTATAGTCTATTCTATGTTCACGAAGTGTTTAGAGCAGATTTATTCTTCTAGGTGTTTTAAAACTCTACTGGGATTGAATTTTTAATTCTATTTAGGTAACTCTGGATGGAAAGACACAGATTTCCATAACATTTAATGTGTTGAAAACCAAATTCAAGCAATTAAGAACTATGTAATCACAATCTAGAAGAATGAATTTGTCCCAAGTATTAGATGAGCAAGGTATAATTTTTTTTTCTTTATGCTTTCCCAGTTCAAAATATTCTTCATGCCCGTGCCTGAATATCCAGTTTGTGGGATCTCTGAGATGATGGAAATACCAATGTCTTGATCTAGTTGAAGGGTCAAATAAGCCCCAGTAACACTCATTCTTCTTCTTCTTCTTCTTCTTCTTCTTCTTCTTCTTCTTCTTCTTCTCCTCCTTCCTTCTTCCCTTCTTCTCCATCATGATCATCATCATATTTTTCTTATTATTCTCCTTCTTCTTTTTCTTCTTCCACTCTTTCAATTTCTTCTGTTTCTTCTCCCCTTCCTCCTCATCCTATTCCTCATAATCCTCCTCCTCCTCCTCCTCCTCTTCTCCCCCTCCTCTCTTTCTCCTTCTTTCCCCTGTTTCTCTATCTCCTTCATTTACATTGAATTTAAAACAATGTCCAACCATAATTTTCGACCACTTCCTTATTATGATATCACACAACAGACTTAGTGACTATTCAGTTCATCATTTTTATCCTTTTTAAAGTATGACTATTATTTTCTCTGGAACTATTACTGTATAACATACTCCATTTTATATTACACAACAGTTCTGCTTAATTGGTGTCAAAGGTCTCGTGTAGATATCAGAAATATAGATATATACTATCATGCTAGAAAGTAGTAAGCCCCTCTCACACACACTCGCTCACTCTCTCACTCTTTCTTTCTCTTTCTTCAGTAACGATATCTACAACTACATCCTTTCAATCTAAAAATTAGGCTGTAAATTAGTCTACTTCATTGAAAAAGGGACATCTGTCTTATATGAAAAAACGTTTCGGTCGCAATATTAAGAATAATTATAAAATTATCGTTTTATGCGTCAATCTCTCTTCTGTTATTCAACTTAGAATGTGACAGAATCTTGAATTCTTTAAGATAATAAATCTTAAATTATTAGAGAAAAAGTTCTTCAAATCGCCCTGAAACTCCTAAAACTACTCAAGTACTATAAATAAGCTCTTTTACTACAGGGAACAGGGCTATTATATTCTACCTTCATTAACATTTATCATCAATTCAATACAATTATGCACTCTTTGATACTAGGGTAAAAATTTATACTCAATGATGACATGAGAAATGTTAATTCCTTCAATTCAATCATCAACTTGTTACCTTTATTTAAATCAATAGATTTAACATTAAATATACGGTATACCAAACATCCAAACCTTTTCCCAAAACAATAAACACACTCCCAACTACAAAACAACACCACAATCTTCTAAGTTGCGTCAGTCCTTTTTCTATGTTGTTTTCTCAAACCCCCTCTCCACCAATCACTCCAAATCCAGAGATGCGCTGTGATTGGTCACTTGCTGCCAGTCAAGGTCGTCTCGACCAATAGCGAGTCAGAAGCTGAGATTGGCGGCAAATTTTGAACACAGTCGATAAAAAATACAAGGTGCAACAAAGTTGCTCTCTATATACAACGCTGAGTAAATAAATAGATATAGTACAGTATTTATATGAGACGCTCAGACGGTCTGAAGGCCGTATCGCTACATTAATGTGTATAGTCTGTTCAAGCAAAGAAGACATTTTGGCAAGATGGGGAAATGACTCCAGATTGGTCAATATTGTTTCAAAAGTTATGTATTTGATCTCAATATGTAGGAAATACTCTGCTCTACAATTTGAGATTAAATTTATAATTTTTAAACCAATATTGACTGAGCTGGAGTAATTGCTACATCTTGCCAGAATTTCTTCTTTGCTTGGACAGACTATATCTCTACAGTCTTGTGACTTGTTTTTTGGTTGTTTTAAACTAACTGCTTTTCATACATATTGTTTGTCCCAGTGTCGAGTGCTTAGCAGAGAGAATTTTATATCCTATTCTCTCTGGTGCCAAGTTGATTTCGAATAAAAAACAATCATTATTGTCACGTTGTCTACTACTTATTTTGAAAGTCGAATTATATTTATTTGATAACAATAGATTATTATTGATTTATCAAGTAATCTATCTGTACACAATTCAAAAAAAGAATCGGGAGAATATAGGTCGTATCAAAATGCGAGAATAGTAGCACGGAATAAATAATGAATGAATACTGAAGAAAAATGAAAACAATTGTTGCAAGATCGAAAAAAGGCGACGAAAAGACAAAATTGCAAATAAACTAGAAGAAGGTGAATAATAAATTTGAGGAAAACATAAATATGGAAAGTAGTAGAAGGAACATGTCAATTCGTGGAAGGAGGAAACGAATGAGAAGATAAATAAGAAGATGAAAAAGAAGAAGGAGGAGCAGAAGTGATAGGAGTAAGAGTGAGAGGAGGAGAAGGATGAAGAAGAAGGAGAAGAAGAAGAAGAAGAAGGTGGAGGAAAATAAGAAGAAGAAGAAGAAGAAGAAGAAAAGAAGAAGAAGTTATATTTAGAAAAACAAAACAAGTCAATAGCAGTTCGCGAGCATGATTCAACAGGATACTTTTCAGGCGCGTGCTTGTCCGAGTGGAAGAAGTGAATATGAGGAGAAGGACAAGAAGAAGAATGAGAAGAAGCAAAAGAAGAAGAAGAAGAAAATGTTGCTATTTTTAGCTGGCTCTGAAGTCCTGTTGTGTGTCCTAATTCGCGAAAATAGGCGCGAAAGAAACTGCCTGGTTTTTTGTTTATTATTTTTGTTGTTTATTTTGTGGTCCAATGAGGAGAATAACAACTTTCCTATTCAGAAGTTGTATTGGCGGGATTTCAATAGTTGGGCCTACTACGCAGTGATCAGGTTGGAATATTGAATTTTATCAAGGTTGTTCAGAGTAGGAGGCATTAAGGCATAGGCTCCTTGTTTTGATGACATGTTGGAAACAATGTAAAATAAAGGGGGAAATTGGATGGAAAAAATAGACTTGAACTCGGAAGAAGAAAAGTATAAAAATGATAATACATGTAATGATATGTACCTGTAGGAATGAAGTGCTGAATTGAAATAATTTAATCTCAACAAATGAATTGGAATGAATTGAACAGTAAAGGGGTTCTTCTATAAAATTCAAGCCATTCTTCATCACAGAGAGGAAATTGACTATGTATGAAATTTCACAGGAATAAGTAATATTATTTGTGTTAATAATCATCCATTCTTTTCTTTATTTTTTCAACTTGCTTAGTTTTCTTGAACTTTCCTTCTCTTGAGTTTTCTCCTCTTCCTTATCTTTCTTCTTCTTCTTTCTCTTCTTTCTTCTTCTTCTTTCTTCTTCTTCTTCTTCTTCTTCTTCTTCTTCTCTTCTTCTTCTTCTTCTTCTTCTTCTTCTTCTTCTTCTTCTTCTTCTTCTTCTTCTTCTTCTTCTTCTTCTTCTTCTTCTTCTTCTTCTTCTTCTTCTTCTTCTTCTTCTTCTTCTTCTTCTTCTTCTTCTTCTTCTTCTTCTCCTTCTTCCTCTTCGTCTTCTTCTTCTTCTTCTTCTTGCAATACCTCTTCTTCTCCTAATTCTTATGCTTCTTCTACTTCTTTCTATTCATCATAATCATCATCATCTTCTTCTTCTTCACATCTTCAATTCTTCTTCCTTCTGTACATCTTCGTGCTACCCTCTATCCATCCTATTCTTATCCTTGAAGGAAACTCCTTCTAGGCAACTCAAAACTACTTGACGTATTATAGCGGTAGCGGTATCACTCGCCGAAGCTGAGAAGACACGCAGCTACAATACCGTCCGCACTGAACTGCGTGTCTTCCCAGCTTACGCGAACTTCAGCATGTCTGCAGCAGCCACCTGACCAAGTTTCATACTTCTTATTTTCTTCTCCTTTTTCTCCTTTTACTTCTCTCTTTTCGTTGTTTTTCTCAGTCTCCGGCTACCTTTTTAGGCCTTGCACCTGAGAGATCGGTAGCACGCGCCAAGCCGTTTGATTGGTCGATGAAAAAAGGCGCCAATGTTTGAAAAACAAACAAAAATTATAGAAACAACGATCGAAAACAAACAAGTAGGAGTGGGATGAAGTTGGAGAAGAAACGAATAAGAATGAGAAGAAGTATATAAAGGAAGAAATAAGTATGAGAAGAAGTCCAAGAATGGAGAAATAAGTATGAGAAGTCTAAGAAGGAAGAAATAGGTATGAGACAAAGTTAGAAAAGAGAGAAACTTTGAAAACATTCAAACAATAATGATAATAAGTTTAAAAAATAAACATGATAACCTGTTTGAAAATGCATTCAATAATGGGCTCCAAAATCTTTGATGGGCTTCTGTTTTTGCATAATATTTCGTAATCAAGTTATGTTCTATTTTATTTTATTAATTCTTGTAAGAAGAATCTGATAATTACAGCAAAAAGTTTCAACTTCGGGGAACGTCGACTTTACTGCGTCATAGATATCCTGGTATTCCCTTTTTCTCAAGGTTTCAGGATGCTACGAAATTTCAAACATGAGATAGCATATCTATTTTATTCCAGCCTATTTTATTATAGGCTGTACAGAACTGAAATTTCGTTGTGGAATAGGATCTTTAGTATTATCTATTATGTAGTATATATCTATTGTAAATATGCGTTTACATTGGAAGCAATTTAACATATATATGGAAGTTAATAAATGAATTGACGAATTATCGATGGAAAGAATAGGTTAGGTAACAAAAAAAATACCGTGTTTTATTCTTTAAATGGAGACATCATTAAATTGGGCTATTTTAAATTAATTTTATTTTATCAACTAGCCATCTTCTTGGGAAACATTCTTATAGCAATAACAAACTCTAATCAATTTTAAATACTGTTTTTACCGTGTAAACTATTGGAGCTCTGACACACTTCCAAAAATTCATAGTTAACACATTCTACTGGTATAAAAAAGATCTTGAAAAGTAGCTACTAAAATGACATTGAAAAATACTCTGTTGCGTAACTGTATTCAGGCATTCCTATCCACTTTGCCTTACTAGATAGTATTTAAATGCTATCTGGCTTATAAATATATATACTTTGTACACAATATAAGCGAATTTTCAACATATATCTGCTGTATAAATAGGTATATTTATAGTAACTAGCGTCGAAGCAGAGTAGCAGACAGTGAATTTTTGAGGTATTGTTTGTCGAAGCAAAGAAGACTACAGATTGATCAATATTGGTTCAAAACTGGTTAATTTTGTCGCAAATTTTAGAAAACATTTTCTCTACAGTTTGAAACTAAATTTGTAAATTTTGTATCAATATTGACTGAGTTGGAGTAATTTTCCATCTTGCCAGAATGTCTTCTTTGCTTGGACAGACTATAGAGAGTATTTGAATGATATCCGGCTTATAAATAGATATAAATTGTATCCAATATAAATTTATTCTCAACATATATCTGCTTTATAAATAGTAATATTGTATTGTAACAAATATCGTAGCAGACAGTGAATTTTTAAGGTAAACGTGGTTGAAAAATTGCTTGAATAGTCATCATGCTTAAAAATAAATACATATTTACCTAGGCAAATTATGCGGGTTTATAACATATCTGGCGTATTTATAGATATAATCTGAATATTGAGGCTGTAACAAATGACGCAGTCGTAGGTATATTTCAGATGTATATATAGTTATAGATAGCGGCTGAAAAGACTTGAACAGCTATTTGTCCCAGTTAGGCACTTATCACAACGTGGCTTCAAGGTCACCTACTGTGCTACTGTAGAGCGCGCGGTTTCCCGCCAATTTTAGCGGATCGCAGACGCAACATGTGGAGAGGAAGAAGAAGAAGAAGAAAATATGAACAAGATAGATAAGAAAAGAAAAGACGATAATAGCGGAGAAGAAAGTACGTATAGAAGAAGAAGAAGAAGAAGAAGAAGAAGAAGAAGAAATTATACAGAATAGAAATAAAAAGAGGAGGAGGAGAAGAGAAGAAAAAAGAATAATCATGTAACATGTAAGAGAAGAAGTAAAGGAGAATGATGAGAATGATTTTAGGACAAGGGAAAAAGGATAGAATTAGGAGGAGGTTGCAGAGCAGAACAGAATAGTAAAGAAGAAGAAGATGATGATTAAGAAGAAGAAGAAGAAGAAGAAAAAATAGAAGAGGAAATGCTTTTCTGCCTACACTGTCAATAAAACAATTCAGAAAGGCTAGTGGCGATATATTGATAATCCAGAATCCAGCACCTTATATCCTATCATTGATGATCTATACTTTATCATATTGATATCAGATAATTGTCATGTAAACCATAAATAACTACTCAATTACTTCGTCAACTAATCATGAAATATCTAATAAATCATTCACAAATCATATAAATGACTGTTACACAAATCAACATCAATTTGTCACAGACTTGAAGAAGCTCAACGGGGATTCTTTCACAAACCAGCATTTCAATCAGTCCATTCTTTCATCGTTAGTCAACCCTCAGCCGTCACAGAGGAGTAACCCTTATCGTCATAAGTATGTCACAGTTATTTTTCAAGCACTTGAGAAGCGTTTCGTAAGTTGAGCATTTTATTGAGATGAGATAAAATTGAATAAGAGGGTTCTCTTGATCTTGAGATGAAGATCAATTTATAAGAGAATCAAAATTAGTGAGAGAAAGAAGAAGACGAAAAGGAGAAGAAGAATAAAAGAAGAAGAAGTTGAAGAAGAGAAGGGAGAAGAAAAAGAAGGAGAAGAAGTAGAAGATTTGAAGGATTGTAACGGAATTCTCAGCATGTATTGTTAACTAATAAAATGAACAAATTTGTGCCCGCATGTGATAAATGCCTCTTATAGCGTCACTGAGAGCCTACAGTGTGATTGATAAGTAAAGATTTTAATTTTGTGTTCAAGACTAAGAAAAAGAGAAGAAATGAAAGAGAGATATCAGAAGTAGGAGGTGAGAATATGAGTAAAGTTATAAACTTGAGAATGATATGAATATCTTTTTTTTGAGTGATTTTATTTACTTTAGAATACTTAAGAATCAGATGGATATTATAGTCTATTTATCAATTTATGTAAAAATTAATTCTATAAACTCTAGACTCTAGAATCAGTTGAAATTTGTATTTTCTAAGTTCATGAGCTCTTCTATCTATGATTAAACTGATCTAAACTATCTTCTAGCTTATTAAACTGATAAAAAATTGATCTTGTACATTTTATTTTAAAAGAAATAAATCTCTTAGAACATGCACTTCGTACTTAGTACGGTACTATATATAACACAATTTGAACCTTAGCAATGCATTGAAAGAAATATTATGAGATTCCAATAATAAGCTTGTTTTGCAATAAGTATTTGTGTGCTTAATAGCCTATTTGGTCGTCCTTCACGCGCACTTGAAATGAAACGAAGTTGAGAAGGAGGGGAGTAGAAGAAGGAGGAGAAGAAGAAGAAAAAGAAGAAGAAGAAAAAGAAGAACTCAAACTAGGAGACACACATAGGGAACGTGTGTATGTATACGAGCCTCTTAAGTAGTGTGACCTTCTGAACGAATTAAGTTTTGCATTATTTTTTCAACTTCAAGACGTCGTCGTAACACACTTTCTGGCTGCTTCTCCTCCTCCTCCTCCTCCTCCTCCTCCTCCTCCACCACCACCTTTCCCCACCTTCTTCTTCTTCTTCTTTTTTTCTTCTTTTGTTTCTCTTGGCCAATTTCAAATCGCCGACCGTCTCAAACGGTTTTGGCGGGAGTTTCTCGTATCGACTCATGTAATTACCACGTGGCCTTCTGAAATGAGTCATTTGTATGAAAGAACCTCTCAGACCTGATGAATACACTGAGATTTGGGTGAAACGTCACATTTTTTATAGGAAACTGAATTTTTAAAGCATTTTCCTTATTATCCTTCCTATTCTTCTACTGTCCTAATAAGTTAATAAATTATTGATTTTGAATAATGAAATAATTTTAGAAAAAAAACTTGGCCAACTTTGTGCTGTAAAATAGCACAATTCGCTCATTCTTGCCTATGAAATCTTTAACTTTTTTGGGTTTTTTCTGGTGCTCTCACTATTCTTCTAGTGTCCTACAATGAATTTTGCTCTTAAAAAAGGAATGCTTTTCATAAATACACAGTGAAGCTCGTGAGGACCACTGGCACGAAACAGGTGAAGTGCCCATATCTTTTACTGTACAGCACTTCATCTGTTTCGTGGGTACGATTCGCCAGTGGTGAGGACTAGCATGACTTGTAACAGGAAAAGTTCAATGTGAAACATTACCAAACTTTGGACATTTTAAACTAAATTGGAGTTGAAGATGTTTTGGACGAACGCCTGTTTTTCATTCCTTGATATTGTAATGATGATGAAAGAAATGAATGAATAGAAGAAGATAATAAAAATAATAGAAGAAAATAATAGAAATAGAAATAGAAGAAGAGGAAGGAGGAAACACCAGAGAGAAGACAAAATAACTAACATAAATAAATATTTTTTTATTCAAACAGATAAAACTCTTTAAACAGAAAAAAGAGAAGAAAGAAGTACTGAATTTTTTTAAATTCTCCCAGCGTACTTACTAAAGGTTGCATACTGCACTATATGACGTGAGTTCATGTGAAAAATAAAACCAATTTATCATTTCCCACGCACACACTTACACTCAGGGGTGGATCACCTAACCGGATATGAGTTTCATTATTCATCCATCATTAGTTTCTTCTACCCACCATTTGGTTCCTCAATTCATCCACTAACACCTTTATTGTAATTAGTGGAGCATGTAAACTCTTCATGGAACTCAATTTCGAAAAAATTTATTTGATTTTCTCTGTATTAGGCCAACTGATAAAATATATCAAAATAAAATATAATCAAAGTACAGCAAAATAATCTTAGTTATCTCTCACAAGTACTTCTTTTTTTATTCAGGCCTGATCTAATGTAGGAGAACTCAAAATGTTTCAAAGACGGGGAATGAAATAAAATATATGCATAAGACTTCTGTTAGTGGGAAGACTTTTATGAGTATGTTCCACCTAGCTAATATTTAATTTCACTCGCAATAAATAACATACAGATACTTGATTTGCACCCTAATCACATATTTTAATAAAATCAATAAAGGTTTTGTATATCCTAGTAATTTTGCATAGGCCTAGTAAGGATCAAATTAGTTGGTAGAGGTTGCAAAATATTTATTTAGATTATTAGTTGTGTTTTAGCTCTAATTATTATTATTAGTTACATCTTATAATACTTATATTAAATAATTATTATACTTATTAATTATTAGTGAATATGTAGCCTATACTGGTCACCCGTCCAAGAACAGTCTTCAGTCTTCCTGACTTAATCTCATGACCAATAAGCAACTAAAATCACTAAGACGGGAAATTAATGTTTCTTGAGAATAAAAATATCCTATTCTATGTAAGATGATTACAAAATCCAACATTCTTTGTGTAAATCCAATGAAAACCACTTCACTTCACATATTGAATGAAAATAATATATTCTTTATAAGAATGACCCAATAATCCAACTTCCTTTGTGTGAGGATAATGATTCCTTGATCCATTAACTTGCTATGATGTGTACACTTCTACAATCCTATACAAATAAATACCTATACAGTGCATCCAAGTTATTCTACTTCCTCTACATCCTAATTGAGTTGGTTGAAGCATGGGAACCAGCCATTTAAACCTCTACTTCCGGCAGGGGTTACAGTTAAGATTGGTTCAATCCATTTTTTGTAGGTAAGAAAGTTGTCTGATAGAGCAAAAAAGATATTCCAGCTAGATGGGAAAATGACTCCAGATCGGTCAATATTAGTTCAACAATTATGAATTTGGTCTTAGATTGTAGTGAATAATCTGCTCCACAATTTGAAACCAAATTTGAAATTTTTGAAACAAAATTGACCGAGCGGGAGTCATTTTCCCATCTTGCCAGAATGTCTTCTTTGCTCGACCAGACTAGGTTCCACACGACTTGAGAGTTAAGAATGCTTGACTTCTAATAGGGGTTGGTAATTTTAACGGTGGATTGCTCCCGTATTATTTCTAGGTGTTGTAAAAGGGTTACAACCCTTTCTCAAAAGCGCACACTTGAGATTTCTCTGTTGTATCAATTTATAGTGCAGTTGCCTCTTGAGATTATTTTGTTTTGTCAATTTTCTGTGATTGAGCAAATTCTAACGTACTTTACTGTAGCTACTTGAGTTTTTCTGTTGTGTCAATTCTATGATTGGATAAATTTTAACGTTCAATAATATGTTTTGAATGACTCGCGACTGTTATAAAGGACTATTTCAAGGGTTTAGAAGTGCTAAAGGCACGTCATCATTGCCTAGCGTAGTTTCTAGTGGCATAGATTGAATAAGTAACAATCTTTTCATTTGACGTGTATAAAACTATTTGACGTACATAAAACTATTTCATTTGACGTGGGATAAAACTACTTTAGACTACTTTGTTGGGCCTATTTTGTGATTGGTTTTATTTCAACGTTTGGCTCTGAAGTCGTCAGGCTATTATTTCTTCATAAAAAGAAATATAGGCTACCTACTGTAGTGGAAAGGTTACAGAATAACGACTCTTGTTTAGCAGTTACTGAAAAGAGTATGGAAATTATATTACGTACATAAGTAACAAACCCTTCCGTTTGATAGGAAATACTCCAGATTTCTTTTGCTGCTTCGTATATAATTTGTGATCGGTACTATTTCAATGTTCTGTTTCAACTCATAGCCTACATGACTTCAGCTTCTCAGTAATCTATAGTGAAGTCTGAAGTAACTGCGAAAAAGTAGAAAGAATATGCGTATAGAAAGTAGAAACATTATACGTAGAAAGTAGAAATATTATGCCAGGAAAACAGAAAACCCATACCAGGAAAACAGAAATTATACTAGAAAAGTATACTAAAATATACTGTTATTATACTTGGAGTATTATAAAATTATGCGTAGAAAGTAGAAAAACTATAAAAACGCTATCTACATATCAATAATGTATCTCATTCATCCTTTGCTTAAAATACTTGGGAATCAAGTCGCAATTGTAAAGAAAGAATAGAGAATCTACTTTTCCTTATTTTATGCAATCAATTAGGCAATTTAGAGTTTTTGGAGAAACTTTTGGTTTCGTTTTATGTATCATTCTTGCTATGTATCATCTAATTTCATATGTTTACTTGATATTTTGATTGAGGTTTTCCTAATTTGTATTGACTGTCTTACTTATTCTCTTCGTTTATTCAACGTTATTTTCCATATGAAATAAATTTGATTCTTGTTCTCGATTTGATTTTAATACAGTTAAACCTTTTTTTTAACAGATTTCTGGAGATCGAAGAGAAGAGCCTGGGAATCATCGACTTCTAAAGGAAAGCTGGGGACCGAAGCATCTTCAACTTGGAAAACTTACTGCATGAAGTCTATTCAATAACATTCAACATGGTAGCTAAGTTTGTAAAATTAGGGTAGAATATCTCAAATTATTGAACATAATATTTATACTATCATAGAATTATCACTCACTAAATCAACTATTAGTTTTTAGAGCATTGTTATTAGTGTTATCTAGTCTGAAAGTGGGTAAAACATCAAGTATGTACTATATCAATAATTATATTTTCAAAATCACTTGTAAATCATCTTTAGAATTCAGTTGTATATACTGTATTATTAGCTGGTACTATTCTATAACCAATACTGGTAGAACGGCGATATCAAATTCAGGAAAAAGATCAACTCAGTAGCAGTAATATCAGAGACAATCTACATACGGTACTAATAGTTCTTAGTCTAAGGTAGTATGTATCTCATAGAAACATTCCCCAACTTCAATATAATATTCGTGAATTTATATTGTTAATTTTACTAGTTCAGAACTAAAATAGTTCACACTATTCAGGACAAAAATCAATAATCTACTTGTTATAATTTGTGAGAAAAATCCTTAAGGTGTGAGTTTGACATTTTACCTGCATTTTTTGATATTTTAAGAGACGGTTTCATAATAATTACAGTAGATGTAAAGAAAATCAATTTTAAAGAAACAGGCCTCAGATTTTGAATACTAATTTATATTATTCACACCTAGAACATATTATTTACCTTTACTGCAGCCTAAACTTCTCTTTTATTTTCAGTACAATACTTCACTAGTACACTCTTCAAAGTTCAAACCCCATTTATAGTCTCTCCAAGCAAAGTACACATTCCGACAAGATGGGGAAAATAACTCCTGCCAAGTCAATATTGGTTCAAAACTTGAAAATTTGGTCTCAAACTGTAGGAAACATTTTGATCTACAATTTTAAGACCAAATTAACAATTTTTGAACTAATATTGACCGAGCTGCAGTCATTTCCCCTTTTTGCCAGAATGTCTTCTTTGCTTCGACAGACCATATCACTAGTTGAACCCTTCAAACCCCATTTACTATTAGTATTTCTCACGTATGTCACACCCTGAATTGATAGCCAATACTCTCCTCTATATACGGATGCTACCAAAATTAATATCAACCCCTCCCTTTACCAAAAAATTAGGAACCATATGTTTTTCAAACAACTAGTGATCCTAATTGAACTTTAAAAAACCTCTCGGACACTTCAGGATGTAATGACTGACGTAAGCGCATGCGCAGTCATTACATCATAAAGTTCGGTCACAGTGTAGTTCCCACGGGAGAGAGAAAGAGGGGGCGTTTAGAGAGAGTGAGAGAAAGAGAGAGAGAGCTGCAAGGATGGTCCTAGAGTTCGATTAATGAATTTCACACGGTGATCTAAAACTCTCTCATACTATAGTTTGTCCAAGCAAAGAAGACCCTCTGGCAAGATGGGAAAATTACTCCAGCTGGGTCAATTTGTTGAAAAATTATAAATGTGGTCTTAATAGTTCATCAAATTATTCCCTACAATTTGAGATCAAATTGAGAATTTTTTAACCAAAATTGACCGTGCTTGAGTCATTTTCCCATCTTGCCAAAGGGTCTTCTTTGCTTGGACAAACTATAATTTTATCTTCTTGTCTTGGGCTACTATCAAAGTATGTTAATAAAAAATTTAAATCATAGTACCATTTTCAGCATTTTTTATTGAAGCGGAACATGGTGTGTTCATATAAAAACTACTAGAAAGGGGTCTGCGATTTTATTAACAAAATTTTATAATTTACTCATGTAATACAGTATTCAAATAGAATTTATCATAATAATATCTTGGCACTCACGTGAACAACTCTAAAAATTATTTGATTATTGAAAGTATCATATCATACTAGGAAATGAATTGGATGCAAATTATTGATGAGCTTAACAATCTCGAATTTCGAATTCTCAACGAAGTAGCGGATGTATCTAAAGCGTTTGATGGGAATAGTTCCGTTTCGTGATCAAGCGAGAGGGAGGGAAAAATGAGTGAGAAATAATTAACGTCATCACCATATGTGAGATCCTTGTGTTACGTCACTGCTACGTCTTGACACAAGATGAATTAATTAATTTTTGTGATGACGTATACATTTTTTCATTAACTTTATTTCAACCCGTATATTTTTTCCAACTTGTGTCTACTTCCAAAGTCTATATAAAGACTTTTATATATAGCAATAGTTTGTACTCCTACGTCATAGTCTGATTTAAAAAATGTTCAATTTCAAGGGTATTTTTTGTCATGAGTCAACAAGAGAGTAAACTTTCTCAAAGTCATTCAATTCCCGCTAATTCGGTGGCAGGGTGTGAGAAAGTTGTATTTTTCTCACAACTCTTTTTCCCCTACTTTCTCTCATTCCCTTTCATTTGCTCCTCTTCATATAAAATCTTTCTCATCTCCTTTCTACATCAAAATAAAAACTTTTATAGAGAAAGTATTACGTCTTTACTTTACATTGAAATAGAAGTTGATAGCTCAATATTCAGAGTTCACTTTGTTATCAGGGCTACTAATATAAAATAATTCAAAGTATAAATAAGTCTATTTTTCACAACTAGTGTCGAACTTTCAAACAGTTCAGAGTTTTTTCAATCCGGAAGAACCAAATAGTAATTCATTATATAGTTTTCTCCTGAGCTCTAAACTCTTCAACATAAGCTACAAGTTTGAATGGCAAGAATTATAATTTGTCATTATCTTATCAATTGGGGTGAATAATTATTGTAGATTTCACGTTTGAAACGGAAGAATCATAATTTTTTACATTATCAAATCTTCCATTCACTATGTAAACATTATCATCCACTTATCACATTTGCTTAAAATACTTGCTAACAAGTCGCAATTGTAACAATAAATAATAATAATTATAATATTATTATTATGCATTTTATGTTTGAAATTTATTCATTATTTCATTATTTCATTATTATCCATTATTTCTTTATATGAATACTTTATTTATTATTTCAATCATTGTACAGAATTCAAAGTTCTTTCTCAAAGAATAGTCGATTGAAATGCTTGAATATGAAGTATACATAATCATTTTTCATCAGTAACGTTTTTGTGGAAGAACTCCTAATACTGTATCTGTTTTTCCTCAAAAAAATCACACTGGTGTAATCAAGTTCAAGCAAAAATACTCTATTTGAAATGGATTGAATAATATTTGTGAACCATAATTTGGAAGCTAAATTTAGACAGCTCCTTCATTAAGGATCTTCTACTTATTGAGTTTGATCCTTGATCAAGGAATTCTCATTTTTCGATCCTTTAAAATAGTTTCACAAACATCCAACAATGAAATTTATTATGCAATTTCGTCTTCTTTGAAAGACAACTTTGAATCAGTAAAACTCAGCTTCAATGAAACGAAAAGTACACAAAACACCCCCATCAATAATTTATTTTTATACTATTTCTAATAGTATGTGGTCGAATACAGAAGATTTCAAAATGCACTCTATCTGATATAATTATTGTAGAATTCGAATCAATGTATTTGAGCTAAATAAATCCAGCCTTCTCAATTTGTAATGAATTTTTTATCTAATAAATAATCAATAAATCTTCAAGTCTCACAGCAACCCTCAACTTTTAGTTAATAAACGTGTTATTGATTAATCACATAATGATCTCTAAGATTCTCTTATAATACAAGATAATTTTACTGTCAATAAATAGATTATTATCGATGCTACATTGTACATACAATATGGTAGAGCTTTATTAATGTAAATTTTTCCAATGTTATTTTTTATTTTAAATTAAAAGTAGACTATTACTGATCATTCGGCTTATACACCAAAGTTATCTGTACAGGTGTGTTAAGTTATATAATAATATTATAAATTTTGTACGGTATTAATTTCCTGTAACCAATATATCTCGATAAATTGTAAAATCTAGAATAAATTTCGAAAATGTTGTATCATGTTCTTTGCATCTTAATGTATTTCTGTACTATCATAGAATCCATTTTGTAGAATTGTATTAACGATTAATTAATGTTGATTGTTCAGATAGGTTAATTATTGTAATTAATTACTGTAACAAATTTTGTAATTTATTTTGTGTAAATCTGAATATTTTCAAACCGATGTTATAACAATAAACAAATCGACAGAATCAATGATTTTTGTATTTTTCAATGATATTTCCCTTTCAATTATAGAAGTAAGTGAGTAGGATGGAAATAAGTAGGCTATAACTGGCTCCAGAAATTAATTTGGTTTTGACATTTGTGTCAGTGTTTTCGCCTACAAGTCTTAGTATAGTCTGTCCAAGCAAAGAAGACCCTCTGGCAAAATGAGAAAATGACTTCAGCTTGGTCATATTTGTTCAAGAATTATAAATTTCAATAGTTTCAATAGTAGATCAAATTGTTTTCTACAATTTGAGATCAAATTGATAATTTTTGAACCAATATTGACTGAGCTTGAGTCATTTTCCCATCTTGCCAGAGGGTCTTCTTTGCATGGACAGACTATATTACTGTGCCGTCTTGAATGAATAAATAAATAAATAGCTGTAATTAATTCTCAGGACTGTCTGTTGCTGTCTTCAAGAGGGAATTAGTATAGCTGAAATCGTTTTCGTTTCGATTTACTCTACCTGAGACTGTCCTGAGAGAGCTGAGAATTAATAACAGTAATTAATTCAATCGCCTTGATTTTTGGCGCCAGCTTCAATTAAGTGTGAGAGCTGCAGTGATCTATTAAATGCAATCACAAAATTGTTGATGGTATGATGGAATTTGGATTCAAGTACAGTATAACATGTTGGTTTCATGATTCAAGTGAGATACATTGCAATCATACGATAGTAGAAATCTGAAAAAAAGCAAACATTGTTCATACGATTCAAATAAAATAATGAATTATTGGTAATTAAATTAAATAGAATTCTAAAGGAATAATTTTGTTACAAGAATATTTCTTGTACCAGTTGTACGCCTGTTAATACAATGAATTATGAGCAATCAAATTCTATGTTAATGAATTGATCAAACTCTAAAAAATATATATCCTAAGAGTAATAAATAGAATTCTACATGATACATTAGCAGAAATAATTAAATGAATAATGTCGGGGATATTAATAAAGGAAAACAATCCAATACGACTAGAAAATTAACTACCCGTATCAATTCCATCAAGAGATAATCCTTTTGAGGATTTGCTCCAATTACAACAAATTTCACGGCTATAAAATGACATCACTCGACAGAGCTTGATTAAAATTTTTGGATGACATCATTTTACGGTGGTTAAGTCTAACTGGATTTTCGTGCAACTGTCCGTTAGTAATATTGAAGAGAATCGAATAGCTATCACTCGATTGTGATATTATTTGACTAAACGTTGAGGAATTCCTGATTCTGTTTGAGAAATACTTGATTTGATAACAACAGGTGGACAAAGACTGCATCACTTTATTGCCAAGTAAAAATACAATATTCATGAAAGCATGTTTCAAATTTCCACAACAAATAGTGCAGATTGTTTATTTATTTATTACAAACGGGCTACAGCAATGAGAGGTTTAAAGCTCTAAGCCAAAAAAATTGTTAAGGTTGTGATTGCAATAAACAGTTTAAACATTATGGTTTTCAAATAGATCTTATTCGTTTGAAATATTACAAATATATTCAAAAATTGAAAGCAGGCTGATATTGCAATATCAAAAAGATATAATAACATAATTTGGACCAATATTGACAATACTTATCCTACATAAGACCAAGGTAATTAGAATAGAATTAATACTTCTTTTCTAATAACCTTGCATAAGACTACAGCAAAAATAATTTAATGAACAGTAAATAAGTAAAACAAATAAAGGTAGAACAATCCAGAATGAAGCTATCAATCTGATCATGAAATAATGATCAAAATAATGTGATATAATGAATTGAGAAGAACAATCTTATACTACTTTATCAAGAAATGATCCTTGAAAATTATAGACAATTGGCATGATTGACTGGAAAATAATCAATTGCTGATCAAAATCAATGAAAATCTAATTATCAACCATTAGTAGTCAGAAATCACTATCATTTTAATGCACGTTACCTTGGCCTTCGTCCAGAAAAATTATCGTACTACAGTATTTTACAGGCATTGGGCCAAGGACCACAGCTAGTTTATTATGTCTCTCATTCTTGAGTCTTCTTTTTATCAACTTCTATTGTCTGTCTCCTTCTTCATCTTCTTGTCTTCCCTCTACTTACCTTCTTCTTCTCTTCGACTCTTCCTTTCTGTTCGTTTAGGTCATAATGTCAATCTGATTCTGTTCTATCATCTTATTTTCATTTTTTTCTTCCAATTTTTTTCGAACCTAGCTCGCCTCTTGTCCTTCAATTTGGTTGAAAACAGAAAGTTCGCGCCAATTTTTTCTACGACAGTTATTTTTAGATTTACAAAAAAGTTATCTTCTGGACTCTTTCTCTCTCCGCTTCGCTCTTTTTGGCATACAGTGTTCGTTTATGGAATGTCCTTCAAATCTGGTTGAAAACAATACTATGACATAGATAGTCGTCTCAGTACTGTATTTGCATACTACTATGGAATCTCTTACTACGTTTCAAACAACTAATCGTGTTATTATTTTATACTGTAGATCTACTAATATCGTCCAATACAAAAGTTTCAAGTGTTTTTAATTAATAATTATGATTATTCATAGCCTGGATCCTGTATGTTATTATTTTTCTTATCAATTTTTACTATGTAAATACTAAATAAAGTAAAGAATCACAGTACTAGTGCATTTTAATCTACCCTTTAAAATGTTATACTTCATAACAACTCTAAAGAGTACGAAACTAATTATCTAGTACTAGTACCATTTGAAATGCTATAGACCTTCTTGATACAGAACTCTAAAGAGTAAAAAACCAGTTGTGTTAAAATGAAAACATTTCAAAGTGTATGAAGTTTATTTTTTTTAATAATAATTGTAACAATAATAAATATAAATAATAATAATTTAGTAGGTACTATTCTCTTTGGCCTGAGGCGCCAGGGGAGCAAGGCTATAAATTATCAATTCATCAATCAAATAATATGCAGCTCGGTACCCCGATATATTTTATTACATTTACTATTTAATTGTTTACTTTTGAAGAAATTATTGATCTATCAAATGTACAGCTCAATACCCCGAAATTCCTATAACATTTACTATTCATCATCAGTTTACTAATCTAGAAGGACTACTTTTACTATAGTCAACAGTTGACTGTCAACTAATGTACATCTATATCCATTATTGAGAAACTTGCTTGTTGTTCATATACTGTAGGTAGACTACCATGAAAAAATCCACTCATGACGTCATCTCAAAACCCCGAAATTCAATCTATCTGCGCATGCCCTCTTGTTAGCACGTGTCTAGACTTCATTAACTATTCAAGAGCATGATGAAAGAGTGCCACTCAATCATTGCTATTATTCGCTTCGCTTTCAATTTTTTGTCTTTCTTTTCTTGTTTTTATTCACTTTTTGTTTTGTCTCGCGACGTCTAGCGGAGAAAGGGTGACTCAATCCACTCGTCACCTTTTTTCAAAGACCAATTGAAGTCTATCAATGCAAAGAAGACATTCTGACAAGATGGAAAAATAACTCTAGATCGGTCAATATTGGTTCAAAAATAATAAATTTGGTCTCCAAGTGTAGTAAACATTCTGCTCTACAATTTGAGACCAAATTTATAATTTTTGAACTAATATTGATCGGGCTGTTGTCATTTGCATATCTCGCCAGAATGTCTTCTTTGCTTGGACAGACTATACTTTTTAAATCGTCGACTTTTTTAAGCAGTCCCATTTGGAACAGTCATATTGTGAGTCAAGCGTTTAGTTGAGTTCTGTCTTTTTCTAAATGTTTCAGGACTGAATCATGCGCTTAGTTTAGTTGTGATAACAGCCGTTGGAATGAGTCATGATCGTTTTCAGGTGAGAAAGAACCTAAAAAAACCTAAAAGATGGAAAAGAAATAAAGCGAGTAAGAAAGAGCAGGTTAGATAGAAAGAGGGAGAGAGACAGAATGAATATGTGAAAAGTGGAGAAAGAAGGATGAAAGGTTGTGAAGAATGGAAAGAAATTTGGGAGCAGTAAGACTGAGAGAACTGAAGGAAAGAGTAGAATAATTATTTAATTTTTTTTTTGTAAATAATATTGAAGTCTAAAGGGTTTTAAAAATGTTTGAATAATATTAATCCCTCCTATTTCTTGAAAAATTTATTATCTGATGTACCCACAAGTAAAAAAATGATAAATTTTATTGGAGGTGAAGTCTTTTAGGATAAGGCTGTCCAAGCTACAGTCCGTGTGATACTCCAAAATAATTAGTTCTTACTCCCAAATGAATGTAGAAAAAATAAGTGGAAATATGTTATTAACAGTGCACAAAGTGAACTAACCTGCTAGGCCTACTTAACTACTAATATCAGACATACTTTCATAGATTTCGAAGTTATATTTTCAGTGAATTAATTTATTTGGTTTCTCATCCTTGTATTCCAAATTCAAAATTATTTTTAACATTTTCCTGGACGAAAAATTCTAGAGTGAAGTACTGCGATTGTACATATTCTTGTTTCGGGCATATTATTTATCAAAATTCAGGAAAGAAATAGTACAGGTTCTGCCTAGTTTCTCTTGCCTGGTTATAATAATCTTAATAATATGATTTGTGTAATACCCAATATAATTGAGTATCACAAATCGATAGAAATGGGTATAATAATCAACCGAAGGAAAGTAGATAAGTGAGCTGGTCTTTCAAATGCTCGACTACCATTGGTCAGCTTCGTGTTGAAAGTGGGAGTGGAAGCTCTCGACCAATCACAGAGCTTTATTCCACGCAGCCATTTTCTCGTTCTTGACAAACGTACAAGAACTTCATGAAAGGGTATGACGAGAAAGGCATATGTAAAACAATTTCCTTAAACTTTTCCCAATCTCATTCCAATTTATTGAAACATACAATGATACTAAACATACATACGAGTCATCCGATGTTTATTTATTTATTCTTAGAGACAAACAAACAAGAAAACAATCATAATATTGATAGGGGAAGAGGGAGGCACAGACCATTTTTACTATCTCGATCCTAATTGATGAAGTCCATAAAAAAGTTATGTTTATTAAATATATAAAGAATAACTTGCAAAACAAAAAACATTAAGTCAGAGACAATACAGTTTTGAAAACAAATTTATTTATTTATTCAGTTATTTACAAATAATACTTAATGGTAAGGATCAATAGGCTTGAGCCCAAATTGTCCCTTTTTCAATTTAGAATACAATCCAGGTTATGTTTGTTGCTTTTCACAGTCACAAATTTTCTCTCCAAACTAACACTTGAAAAATTTCAATATTTCCCCAACATGTTTACCCATACTAAATTTACAGTACAAAATAAATGTCATGTTTTCATAGGATCCTGCGCAATATGATTAATATCTTTTTTGAGGATCCACCCAGTACAGGTAGATTGAGCAATAATATTTATTTCAGTCATGTTTATTAAGCAACAACCCTGCGGCTGATGACTACACACATGGGTTGGGCATCTGATCGAACTGGAATTACAAATTGAAATCGATGATGATCTAATCTCTGCGAAAACAACCAACGACTAGCATCGAAATTAATTTATTATACAGGATTCGCAGTCATACATCACACGTTAGCTTTTAGAAGAATAATTATGGAAAATTATATATCGCTCTTATTCAACATCGTATATCACTATACAGGGTGTTTCAGGAGGAATGTGCAATACTTCTCAGGCTGATTCCTTACACCAAGTAGACAAAAAAGTTCCATGGGACCAACCCCCAAAAACGCTTTGTTACCGAGATAACAATGGCGGAAAATTGAAATTTTTCAAAATATATTAATTTTTCTAATTTTTTAGAGGCTTTAGTGAGGTTCTAAAATAATCAATTCCTATGTAGAATTAGCTGAGAAATTCAATGAAATCAGTTTTAAGTTTGTAACTTTAACGGTCATTGAGATAATTGGAAAAATATGCTAGAAAAGCCATTTTTAGAAATCATAAAATTGTATTTTTTATTAATGGAAGTTGAAGAGGATCGGATTCTAAGAAAAAGTTATGAATGGCGATCAAAAATCGCAAAATTGACAAAATATAGCACAAGTGATGAATTTGTGTTTAGTAGCGATTTTGCGATTTTTGATCGCTATTACTGAGATTTTGGTGATTTACACAATCGCCGCTCAACTTCCATTATCTCAATAACTGTTAAAGTTACATACTTGTAAGTGGTGTCATTGAATTCCTCAGCCAATTTTACATAAGAATTGATTATTTTAGAACATCACTAAAGCCTCTAAAAAAATAGAAAAATTAATATATTTTGAAAAATCACAATTTTCCGCCATTGCTATCTCTGTAACAAAGCGTTTTTGGGGGTTGGTCCCATGGAATTTTTTTGTCTACTTGGTGTAAGGAATCAGCCTGAGAAGTATTGCACATTCCTCCTGAAACACCCTGTCTATCGAATAGTCTGTAGTAACACACGAGTATCACTATAATAATAATGGTTTGATCTATGGCTTTTTATAGCACTGGCAGCTCGTGCCCACAGAACAGGTGAAGTGCTGTATAGTAAAAGATACGGGAACTTCACCTGTTTCGTGGGTACGAGCCGCCAGTGTTTTATAGTTTTCTCGTTTACAGTATTCTAATATCCGTGCTCTATTGAAAATAGCCCTATTCTCTAAACGTATAAACGTTATTAATAACGTAAGATATATAGCTTTTTAACATGTAGTAGATAATTCAATTCCTGTATACTATTGAAAAGATACATAACCGCAAAATATAAATTGGACAAATTATTTTATATTATTATCTTTCATGACATGAGCATCTACGAATTTTACTGAGTAGAGTATTAAATTCCTATTAATATTCTGTTTATTTATTTTTTTTATGATTTCATAACATAAACATACATCTATGAAAGTCCTAGAGGATGGAAAAAAGGTATTGGAATAAACGGAAGAGAGGAGAAAAAAGAGAATTTAGATATCAAATGTTGTCAGATCCACAAAGCTTATAAAAAATACCATACTTGAGTTTCAATGCTCAGGGCATCATCATCAGTGGAGAACTGAAAAGAATAATGTTGAAAAAGAAGATAACAAAGAAAAAAAAGGCAGTAAGATAATATTATTCTTTTATAAAAGAGGAAAATTAGAACAAACGAAGAACATGACATGGAGGAGTAAAAATGAGAGAAGAGAAGGGCAAACACATTGGTAGAAGTGGAAAGAGAATAGGAAGAGGTAGAATAGAAGATAGAAAAATAGTAGAATAAGGAAGAAGAAAAGGAAGAAGAATAGAGAGATAAGTAGAAAAAGAAAAGGCAGTGGAAGAAGACTTAGAAATGAGGACTGATGATAAAGAGAAAATGGTGGAGAATGGTGGAAAATGAAGGTAGAAGAATGAGATGGGAAAAGGATAAAAAGAAGAAGAAAAAGAAGAAGAAGAAGAAGAAGAAGAGGAGGAAGAAAACTGAAATAAAATAGTGTCTAGACATGTGGGTGCAGTGTTGTGGGCTAGGTTGTAGAATGACGCATAACCCTTGAGGGTATAGTCATAGTCTGTACAAGCAAAGAAGACATTCTGGCAAGATGGGAAAATGACTTCAGCTCGATCAATATTGGCTCAAAAATTACGAATTTGCCCTCAAATACTAGAAAAAATTCTGCTTTACAATTTGAGACCAAATTAATTATTTTTGAACAAATGTTGACCGAGCTGGATTCATTTTCCTATCTAGCCAGAATGTTCTCTTTGCTTGGACAGACTATCATGTGCGGGGCTGGGCCCATCTTATCATCTACCTGTTATGGGATGGACTTTTAAATCCATCCTGTACACTCACATCACTTCCTTTCCTACTTTTTTCTCATTTTTTGGCTGTAACACGATACCAAAAGATTGGAAATCTCGGCTACCAAGCCCCTTCTGGTTTTGTTTTAAACCTTTTAAGGTGGTTGATACGATTCGAAACGGAAATTACTGTTTCGTATAGGTGTGTCTAGGAGCTGAGGAATATAGCCCACAGAAGAATGAGAAAGAGGCGTAGAAGATAGAGAAGTATTTAGAAAAAATACTAAGGAAAGGTAAGAGAAGAAGAAAAAGTGAGAAGAGCAGAAATGAAGATAGCCTACGTATTTCGGAGGGGGCAATATGTGTAAGCCGTCGGTCCCGACGTCCCGACTATCTAAGGAAACGTATTCGCCATCTCTCATCATCACCCATCTTATTACCTAAGAGCTCATGTGGGCTCCACCCTCACACAAAAGAATAATGATTGAGAAGTGAAAAAATGTATAATGGAGAAGAATGAAAAATGAAGAATATTTATAAAAAAGGGGCGAATATAACCTATATTATGTAAACGAAGGAGAGATAGGAAATAAAATGATGCAAAAATGTAAAATTATGATAAGATGAAAATGTGAAATCATGACAGGCAGGTGAGACAAAGGATGTAAGAGAAAAACAAGAAAATGAAAGATTAGGAGGATAAATGAAAATTTAGAAAATATAACCGAATGGAATTGAATCGGAAAATGCGGAAAGTTATTGATCAAAGAAGGACAAAGAGTTCGATTCGAGAGATAAAACGAATATTATATAATTTAATATTAATATGTGGAGAAGTAGAATGAACAAAATAGAAAAGAAGAATAATTACTGAAAATCATAGAGTAACTAGAACTAATATTCTAAATCCCTTTGATGAAACCCAATAATCAGAATCGAACTTGAGGAATCAGAATCAGATTTGAGGAAGTAACCGGAATGTTCACCGGAGATAATAGTACAGAATTTAAAGTAGAATTATGTTAAAAAAGCAAATAAACAGGAGGATTTAACGTTTGGGAAGGAATGTTAAGTGATAAACAGAAGTCAAAGTCAAGAAGGAAAATCTTATGATGAGTTATACGAAGCAGATTAACGAGCTGATTATAATCAGGTTATAAGAAATAAATATATAAGATTATAAATAAATGTGATGGAAAGAAAAATTAAGGAGAGAAAAGGGAGAAAAAAGTGACAGCAACAGAGAGAAAATAATGTGTCTGAGAGGGGTTGAGCAGACCACTTGATAGAAAGTACACTCGCCTGCATTCAATTTGGGGCGAGACTATTGAAATTCATCTCAAGTACTTTTCAACCTACTCTCGAAATGCTCTCAATGGTAATGATTCGGACATCTGGACTTTAAGCGGACTCTGTCAAAGACTTGTGCTCGATTAACTTTTTTACAATTATGAACTCCCTTAAACCCCTCTCCCCTCACTCCGTAGAACCGTTTAACACCCCCCCCCCCCCGAAAACCGACCCCCTTTCTTTCTACACCCGCTTCAACTCCCCCCCCCCACCCAAATTCCGTCCAAGCAAAGAAGACATTCTGGAAATATATGACTCCAGCTCGGCCAATATTGGTTCAAAATTTTTAAATTTGGTCTCAAATTATAAAAAAACATTCTGTTCTACAATTTGGAAACAAATTTATAATTTTTGAACGAATATTGACCGAGCTGGAGTTATTTTCCCATCTTGCCAGAATGTCTTCTTTGCTTGGACATACTATACCAGAACACCAACAGTCTAAAATAACCCACCTTCCATTCGAACAAACAACCCCTTTTTGTTTAGTCTTCTCCAAAATTTCTGTTGTATTGTCCCGTCTAATTTGAATAAACCCATTCTCTTTCAATAATTATTCTCCTATTTGCATCTCATTATCAGGATTCTGTTTTGTCCCCCTTCTTCTACAGCTTGCCACTTGACTGAAGAGTCAACGTATTTTTCAATTTTCTCTAGTCTGTTTACAAATTTACATACGTCTCGTTACCTTTCTTGAATGACGATTATTATTCAATTATGAAAACTTGACGTGTAGTGGGTGACGTATGCTTGAAAAATGCATACAATGCAGAAATTAATGTAGTGTTGGCAGATGTTAGGAAGATCAAGTTGAGTTGAGAGATTTAATAGTTTTTGATTGAATGCAAATTCAATTGCTCTAAATGAAAATCCGAAGTTAAAATATGACAGCACTTTTGTTTGACTCTTTAGCAGTTGGTATGTTTTGTTAATTTGTTTTCTGAGGGTGAAGCCCACGTGAGCTTATAGGCTTGTTCATGGGTATTGAGATGAATGATGATGATGATGAGAGTTGACGCCTAGTTTTTAAATGATCGGGACCGACGGCTTATCTTCTTTACCGAAAGACGGTGATAGTATGTAAAAGTTTCTACTATTTCCCTGTAATACTATTGTAATTAATTACTTTCCTGTAATTTCTTCCCTGTAAAGTTACTCCGATATCTTCTTGCTTCTTGTACCCTTCATGTATTCTTCTTGCTTCTTGTACCCTTCATGTATTCTTCTTGCTATTCTTGTACCCTTCATGTATTCTTCTTGCTTCTTGTACCCTTCATGTATTCTTCTTGCTTCTTGTACCCTTCATGTATTCTTCTGGTACCCTTCATCCCTTCATGTATTCTTCTTGTACCCTTCATCCCTTCTTATCCTCTTGTACCCTTCTTCTACCTTATCAAGACGATCCTCTTGTACCCTTCTTGTACCTTCAAACAAAACTTCAGTAGTTGTGTTCACTTTGTTAAATCGGATTATATTTATTGTACTTTTTAAAATGTTTGACTTTTTGTAACACAGTCGAAGAAAGTTAAAATTGCTCAAAACACTAGATACCACGGGCAAACTCCCGTTTTTCCATTCATTTCCTTTCTCATAAATAAAAATAAATAAATCGTATTTAACACTGGTTTGGATTTGGAAGCTTATATGAATTCTAACCGTAATGTGGAGAGATTTCTTATTTATTCTATTTCACATGACATGAACCGTTTAACCAATTATCCCATTTAACCGTTAATATAAGTATTGTTTAGACTTCACAACGTTTTAAAATTAGCATTGTTTGCAGAGAAAAGGCTAAAACTATCCATTAATATTATTATTTCTCTCTTTCGAACTCTTCCTCTCATTTCAACTAAAATGCATCCCAAAAATATTAATATTCAACACCAAGTATCGGTAATACTTCAAAGACGCCAACCTTTCAAAGAACTTACACAACAAGTCAGGTAATATGCTTGAATGAACAAAGTCTTCTCTCTCAATATTCAACAAAAACCTACAAGTACTCGAAGAAGAATAATAAAAAAACTAATAGAATAATGGAAAAACAAAGACACTTGAAAAAATACAGAAAAAATAAGCCTCCAGAAGATTAGTAGAAAAAACGTAAAGGACAAAAGAATAATGAGAGAAAGGAATATGACAAAGATAAAGGTAACCTGTTAATGAGAAATAAATATTCATTCATTAATAGTAAATAGTATTCCTGAAGCGTATTTATGTTTAGGCCTATACCAAGCTGTAAGCTCTTTTGATGGTAAATGCTAACCCGAACGTTACAGGTTTGGAATACTTAATAATATTTTGAGTTTTCTTGTATAGTAAAAAGTAACTATTGTTTGAGTCATACATAGAGATAGAAAGACATTGTTGAATTGAAAGACTACCACAATAACAGTTTGACTTCTCACAAATAAAATTGGATAATTACCAATCCTTCCATTTTTTTTTTTTTTTTTTGTTCCTTGATATGAATTATGGAAAAATCGATTTGAAAGTTTTTGGAACAATATTGAATTGTCTTATATCGTATCTCGTATCATGTATCAAATTTTACTGACTATTGTATCTTTTCCAAGGATATTGAACCGTAAACACACTGTTTTGGGAACGTGACTCCTGAACCCATAAACGGATCATGTTCTATCACCCTTCCATTCAAGATTTTCAACGATCTAGAATCAAGATTCATCTCGTTCATTCATTCATTCATCATTTCATTCATCCCTCACCATTCAAGAAATCAAGTACTAATACCCTTAGGATATGCCAACACACGTGCAAGTACCAACAGCCGGTAGAAGGTTGAAGATTAGTGAATTGATAAACAAATCCAAGATTTAAAGCATCCAAAATCCAAGTCCGAGATGTGAACACTGTGAAGTATCTACAAGATGTATAAAGTATCCAAGATTTGAAGTATCCAAGATGTAGAGTATCCAAGATGTTTGTTTGTTTGTTTGTTTGTTTATGAGGGTGAAGCCCACATGAGCTCATAGGCTGTAAAGTATCCAAGATATAAAGTATTCAGGATAAGAAGTATCCAAGATATAAAGTAGCCAAGATATAGAGTATAATACGCTTTTATGGTTATGCTTTTTATGGTAATGCTTTATCTATATGGTTCTATGATTGAACGTTATGAATATATTATTTAATTGTTCATATCCTTGCTAGTTTTCTTCTCCCAATATTACAATACAGTGGCGAACTTCTATTATTTCACCTCAAGTAAAGTAATAGGATGATTAATATCCTAATTTTACAGGCGTTGATAATTATTACTTGATGGTTACCAAATTACTTCCATAAATAGTTACCGTGTTCAGATAATTATAGAAGTATAGAATAGAAATTTAACATTTGTAGAATGTTGAAACCAGCGACCATACAACACAATTACTTTACCAATAATTATTTGAATCACATGCTCGTCGGTTGAAACCACTCTTTTTACATGTACATTTTCTGTCTATTCGACCACACCAATTGAGGTACTTCACAGATTAAGATGAATCACTCTTAGGAGACTAAAAAAAAAAATTATGCCACACACTATTATTAGGTCACCATCTCTTTTCTCCTTAACCAAAGAGGATCCTTATATTTAAGATCTATTATTCTTTGCCTTCACTAAATATCTTCATCAGTATTACTTCTCTTTGTCACATTTTCCTTCTTCAATCATTATAATATTAATATAGGCCTACCTCCTTTATTCATCATATACCTTGCCTACCTTAAGTCCCTACCAGCAAGCACCTTACGTTCCATTTTAGTCCTAATCGGCTGAAACCATTGTATTCACACTTTTTTAGAATATATCTAGATATTTATCTCAAGTATATTCGGAGAGGACTCTTTTCAACAATGATATCAAGCTTACAATGAATATAGTGAAGGAACTATCCGACAAGCATTTACTAGTTCTTTATTCAGACATTTGTCAGACTTTGTTCACTCTCTCCCTCTCTCTTTCTTCCTTTATTTCTCTCCCAACCCTCCTTGTTCTTTTTTCTTAATGTGTTTCCCAATCTCCCCCATATTTTTATTTAGACACCTGTGCGTGAGCCGTCATATTGTATCGTGGTGCGTTTCATAATTCTTCTATTTTGTTTTTTATTCACATTTCTTTGAATTGAAAAGCAGAATAAAAGATAAGAAGGAAAAATAAATAATTATTAGGATCGCGTTGTGATGGGTGAAAGGTGAATGAGAAGGGTAAGGAAAAGAAAGAAGGGAAAAATATTTTTTCAGTTATATTTTGTGGTAAAAAAATGAGTGGTGCATCATGTAGACTACTTCATAGAATATATTGTTCAAAAGTATTGTAGAAAAGCCTTATTCATCAAATTAATCTTTGATTGAATCACCAGTCCAAGCAAAGAAGACATTCTGGCAAGATGGAAAATGACTCCAGCTCGGTCAATATCAGTTAAAAAATATGAATTTAGTTTAAAATTGTAGATCAAAATTTTTCCGACAATTTGAGACCAAATGTTTAATTTTCGTACTGCAATATTGACCAATCTGGAGTCGTTGCCCCTATCTTGCCAGAATGTCTCCTTTTTTAATTACTTAAAAAATATGAATTTGGTCAAAAATTGTAGATCGAAATGTTTCCGACAATTTGAGACCAAGTTAATAATTTTCGAACTAATATTGACCGATCTGGAGTCGTTTCCACCTATCTTGCCAGAATGTCTCCTTTGCTTGGGAAGACTACTTCATGGAATATGTTGTGCAAAAGTATTTTATTAGATCACTATTCATCAAATTAATCATTGAGGATATCATGTTTCTCATTTCATATAATCCCTCATTCTCAATCTGTCGAATATCAATTTCAATCTTCTATTGAAAGTTTGGTTTCCAATTTCCAATACAGGAACCCACTTCCGTTGCTATAAGAACGATCACAGTGTCCAAAAATCAACTTTCAAAAAATGAAACAAAAATTGTTTCCAGACAGGAAGCGCCACCGGAAAAGCGTAGCGACAGGAAACTCTTGCAACCAAAATCAAATCAGAGGTGAGCATCCTCTGACTCTCATTATTATTTCGGATGTTGACGGGTTGTTGTACCCCACCCAAAACTACTGACAGTACAACGAACCTTCTATAGTCCGTCCAAGCAAAGAAGACATTCTGGCAAGATGGTAAAATGGCTGCAACTCGGTCAATATTTGCTCAAATAATATTAATTTGGTCTCAAATTCTAGATCAGATTGTTTCCTACAATATGAGACCAAATTTATAATCTTCAAAACAATATTGACCGAGCTGGAGTCATTTCCCATCTTGCCAGAATGTCTTCTTTGCTCGGACAGACCAATGTTGTCTTGCCATGGAAAATGTTTCCCCAGAGAAATCTAGGCTTGAATACTGAAAGTTTGCATGAGCTCTACAACTACAAGGACCTACTCTAGGTTCTGCCTTCTTCCATATTTTTTCTTCCAATTTTTATTCATTTTCTTCATAGAGATCATTCTCAATTTTCAATTCTAGTATCATCTTTTATTTTAATTTATAACACTCACTTTATCCATCTATTTTTTTGTATGGCTTCTAATAGTGGAGATCCTGAAGGTTGTTCCACTTCTTCTAAATAACTAATTACCCCTTGTTTTATTATATTGTGGAGAGACGCCAGAGGCGTTGTTCTCCTTTGTCTACAAAACTTATTACCCCTTGATAACTTACCTTCTATTATTCATTAGGAGATCATCTCTCATTCCCCTACAGAGAAGTGAATAGTGAATAGATATTAATCATGATAATCAAATTAATAATGAATAATAATTATTTGCAATGGAGAGAACAAGAGGATTCCTTCCAAAACTATTCCTCTCCTAATTTATACAAATAGTCCAAAAGTACGTTAGTTATACAATAATTTTCACTAAATATTGCAAGTAAATATAAAGTTCCTTAAAATAGTCAACATTTTAAATTTTTTTTCAATTTTTATTGTTGTAGAGATTGCTAACTAGCCTATATTTTGCAATCAGTATTTATTTTTCAGAGATCACAATCACATTCTTTGTCAAAATGATAATTTTTCCTAGTATCGTAACCTACTATTCTAATTACAATATTTTTCTGAAAAATTCCTTCCAGTCTCCAACATTCTAACTTCTTGAAAGTTCTTGAAGTCGAAGTCAATTTTTTTCAATGCACTAGACCTATTTCTTCTTATTGGCGCTCTCTTACCAACTAATGCAAAAGTGCAGACTCTATTTTTTATGAACAGTGAGAGGATGTGACTCATTAGAGGATATAATCCAATTAGTTTCAGAACGCATCCTCAAGTTAATCAGCCATTAGCTCTTTATTTCTGTCTCCTACGAACTTTTTACACCTACAATTTATCCAAGCAGAGAAGACATTCTGGCAGTTGGGGAAATGACTCCAGCTCGCTCAATATTTGCTCAGAAATAATAAATATGGTCTTAAATTGTAGATCAGAATGTTTTCTACAATTTGAGACCAAATTTATAATTTTAGAATCAATATTGCCTGAGCTGGAGTAATTTCCCCATCTTGCCAGAATGTCTTCTTTGCTTAGACAGACTATACCTTTCAAAGTTAGTTTCGTTTCCATTTAAAGCACCACAACGTACGAACTCTTTTTAAAGCGCCTCACAAAATAAGTATCTTGTTGAAAGAGAAGTAAAATTTTAATGAGATAAACAGAGACCAATGGAGCGGAAATTTCTCGTGAACACAATTTTTATTCTGTCGGGAGTTTTATTTTTATTTTATTTCAGTAGCAGCAGCAACTTATCCAAGCAATTTGTGTTGGGCTTCTGTATATCCTAACGACCGGTCACGTAATCCTTTTATTGTTTCCTGGCTTTATCTGGGGAGTTCACACCATTTTTATCCGGCTGCATCCTTTTACTTGCTTCTAAATTTTTTCTACAAGTATTTTTTCATCCACCATTTTCTCACACTTTCATCTCTCTCTTACTCCCTCCTTCCTCTTGCTTTTTCTTTATTTTTAAGATTTTTCTAATTTTTTTATTCACTTCCCTACTTGTCGTCTTTTTATAATCCACATGATCTGTTTTATTCATTTTATAATAAAATGATATTAGATATGTTCTAAACAGCTACTGCTAATAATTATACACTTCAGCTACCATTCAGTTATTCTATTGTGATTTTTATAATCTTTATTTTATTTATTTATTTTTGTTATTGAAATGATGATTGTATGTGATGATGTTAATGTGAAGCTTCATGATAAAATAAAACACAGTTTGAGATTGTCTATTTCACTTTTATCAAGTCAAATAACAAAAAAGTTACAGACATAAGATGAGAAATAAGATGACACATAATATGAATAAAAGTGGAATAGACACAAAGTAAAACAAAATCTAAAACTGTGTATTCCACTTTAATTAAGTGAATTAGAAATAAGAGTCATATTAAGGATATAGAGAAATAAGGATAGACATAGGAATAGGAATGTTATATTAATTTATTTATTTATTTAGCTTATGGCTTTTTATAGTGGGGAGACCCAAGAATTGTTCCACTTCGCCAGATAACCTCATTTTCCACAAATGGAGACATGAGTTATAGTTCTTTTAGAAAGTTTATTTGAAAACATAATTTTTTATTTCAAAATATTGTTGATTATTAAAACTGAAGCACTCCACGAAATCACGCTACACCATAGCCGAATATATTCAATTTTTACTAAAAATCCAGAGCACGAAAATTAGAAACATTTTAATTTTGTCATGGCAACCAAACGAAATGTAATAGACAATAATTTCAAACTGTGTTCTACTTTAGCCCACTATTATTTCCGCTCTTAGTTCTTCCATCTTAGTTTTTAAAATTCCTTCCACGTAGAAAATCTATCTTCTGATTTAGTAAATTTTCGAAGAACGCATTTTTTCGAAGAAAATTGAGAATTGGAGAGATTTTTAACCAAATCTGAAATTCTCAAAAGATAAAATTCCAGCGTGACATTGAGTATAATGTTTAAAAACAATATTTTTAAAGATTAAATAGATTTTCTAAGGGTGATTTCTCGCTACTGTAAGTTAAGACATCTATACATCTTTTCCATCAATACAAGTAATGGGTCCTTTTCTGGGACATTATACTCATCGAACATGAAACAATGTCGAATGATTGTATCTTGTGCAGTGGCTGAAATGTATCTCAAACCTATGATTATTTTTCTCCTTGATCTTTTCAATGCATTATCATTTTTTCATTATCCATTGAAGCGTGGATTAGTGAAGAAGTGTATTAAAACCGCAATTCCAGTTGCTTCCAATAGCAAAGACAAGATTCAGTTACAAAAATGAGGAAAAACAGTTGAAATGCATCATTGGAAAGTGCATCCATCTTCCTTCATAGAATTGCATTGGCGCGGCGCGCGCAATGCATTGTGGTTAACCACCAAAATTAGCGGGAGATTCAAAATAATGAGTTCTCAATTCGAAAGATGGGATTCATTGAGTCTGCTAGGGATGTGGAATGAGAGAGGGAAAGCAGGATAGGAAGAGGATTAGGATAAGAATTAGGAAGAATAAAAAGAAGAAGAAGAAGAAGAAGAAGAAGAAGAAGAAGAAGAAGAAGAAGAAGAAGAAGAAGAAGAAGAAGAAGAAGAAGAAGAAGAAGAAGAAGAAGAAGAAGAAGAAGAAGAAGAAGAAGAAGAGGAAGAAAAAGATAAAAAAGAAGAGACAGGGGAAGATATAGGCCTACTGCAAAAAACGTATTGTCAGGTAGAAGCGAATTTCAATAGCAGAAGCTAGTGCAATTGAAAATAATGAGCAATTTTCGCCGAAGGCAGGACTATCGGAGCGCCAATGATTCGAAAGTGTGAGTGAGAAAAAGTCAGTAGAAACAAAATGTGAGAGTGAGAGAGAGAGAGCCAGAAATCAAATCTATGTGTAACGATCAGAAGCAGAAAAATTGGAAACTCCGTCCAACCGACCTACAAAATTGATGGTAATTCTGGAGAACACGTGCTGCTGAAGAAGTAGAATTAGAAAAGGAGAATAAGGAATAAAATAGAAATAAAAAGTATAGCTGTATAGGAATGAGAAGCAAGAAGAAAGTATACTAGAACAATTTTCATTTCGACTACTGGCAGCAGTGAATGGCAGCCATGTTGCCAAAAGCTCTTCTGTTCTTGACACAACTATACTAAACTACTACTGAAACTAACTACTAAACTACTACTACTATTAAACTAACTACTGTATACTAAAACTAACTACTAAACTGAACTACTGAAAAGGGCAATTTTAATTTTAAAACAGTAAATATAAATATAAATTGAACTATTAATACCAACTATCAAACTAAACTACTGAAAAATGTTCAGTGATTTAAATTTTTATTTATTAACATACATTGATAGTAGCCCTGGGCCCCTGGGCAAGAAGTAAACATATTCAATACGTATATTATATAAAAAAATTCAAATGATTTCTGAAATGTCCAATATGAAACCATAGATAAACGTGAATCATTCATATCTAGACATCATCAAAAGCGCTTACAACTGACTACCATTGCAGCATACACATTACTACTGGAACCAGATCAAAAAAACTTCTTCCATCGTGGAATAAATTAGAATTAAACGGGATTGGGAGGGCTATTGGGGAGTCTAGAGTTATAATCTGCGCCTTAATAGCCTTTCAGGCGAACACAGGTAGCCCAAACATTAGTCTACATTCATCTACCTGCTACCGGATTTAAGCTGCCATCCATTATATAGATCAAGATCTATGGCCTACCATCCCATCACTGAATTATATTCAACTTATGTGGTAGCATGAGTTCTATGCATTGTGGTACAAAAGTATATTATGTGCTTCAGTTCTATAATTTCTATATTATACTAATATGGACTAGCTCTACAGAACTTGAAAAGTTTGGGAACTGCTTCTATTTCTTATGCAAGGGTAAATTGAAAGTAGGTGACGAAATGAAGGTAAAAATTGACTAAAAAAGACTAATTATTGAAAAATTGACTAAAAAAGACTAACTATTGAAAAAAAAGACTAAAATTGAGAGATCTACTCAACTGTTACATCAAAACTTTGGTCCGCCATATTGAATTTAAGTTCAATTTTTCTAATTGGGAAGGTGATAAGATTTAAAAAACAAAGGAAGATACATGATTACGTTGTATAAATTTGAAATAAATTGAATGGTCTCGTCCATCACTATCACATTTACTTGCGACGTTATTTTCGTTTTCAATTGGAGAAACTCACACTAATGTCCGGTTTTTTCAAGCACACTCAAATTTGAGGGACCCTCAAGTTTACTACAGTGTACTACATTTCCTATACTTATCATAGAAAATGTCAGCTGTTCATCAAAATTTGAGGTGCCTCAACTTTGAGTGTGCTTGGAAAAACCCGGCATTAGTCAGTTAATATTTCCAAAATTGTTTGACTGATTAATTTGCAGTCCCCACCACCAATTTTGCCTTGAAATTTCGTACTAAAATCATATATCGCATAACCACTTTACCTTCAGTAAAGTAAAAATAGTAGCAAATTTGGTATCTAAGATAACGAGACCGCCCATCACTATCACAATTCCTTAAGAAGTTATTCTCGTTTTCAAGGCTTATTATTATTTTTCAAATCTTGAAATCATATAAATGTATTATATATAGATTTTTAGGAAAGATTAGACGATTTATGAGAGAAAAGTATGAGATGATGGGAAGGATTGAGAAGAAGTGGTTGAGGAAGGAGTAAGAGCGGACAAATGAGAAGAAAAAGAAGAAGAAAGAGAAGACATCTCTTAGTAGGAAAACAAGTGAAAGGAGAAGACGATCTTCATGGATGAGGACTGGGTGGGCCATCATTCATTTCAAAAATAATAAAAATCTTGTCCATTAGAGGTCGGACACAGTCATTACTACTGGAATTACGCAGAGACCACAAACTATCAAATAAAAAAAAAAATAAGAAGAAGAAGAAGAAGAAGAAGAAGAAGAAGAAGAAGAAGAACTAGTAGTAGAGAAGTATACTATTATGTTGTACTCTAAGCATAGAGAGAGTAGACTGGAGAAGAAGAAGCAGAAGGTCTAGAACCAACCAATCATAGTTGAGTATTTCTGTGACAGACTATTAGCTTTAGCAAGGTTAAACGGCTGGGAACACAGAAAATGAAAAAAAGATAATAAAAAGTAAATAAATTGAGTAAATCACGATTCTTGCTGGGAAAATAATGCATCAAAAAGACCGGATGCAGTAATGCATTTACTAATGACGTGTATCTCTCTTGTGTTGGAGGTCGGAGTGAATACGAGGTACCGTATAGGTGACGCCAAAAAGTTTGTCGATTTGTCTGCTCCTTGTGCGCTCCAACAGCTGATGTTGTCAATCAGAGTTTTCATTTAGCCATGCCTAGATGATGTTTTTGGAATCAAGATACAATAGATTCTTTACATCAGCTGTTAGTAGGTTACATCACGTGCGAGAGGCGGACGAAACAGTCTATCATTCTGGTGTCATCCATAGACTTTCAGATAGGCACTGTATTCTCGAACAATCTAAAAGTGATTGCATAAAATAATATATTTCTGCAGTATAAAAATCGATTCCATATACAAGATGTATATGAAATAATGCTGTATTTTCATTTTCATTATCCATATCTTTTGTGAATTGTTTCTTTCCTCTTGGATTAATCTATTGCAAATCATGTTATAACACATACTTGTTGCAATAGTATACCTGGCAAAATCTGTCTTTGTGAGTGGATGACTAAATATTATTATTATTATCGAATACCATATTTGGTGGGGAGTCCCAAAAGGAAGTTCCACCGGCAAAACAACCCCAATTATCCTCGATGGAATAATAAATATTGTGTAATTATTTATTCATTCGAGAAATCACTATAAACTTATAAGGGTGAAAACACAAACAATAAAGACCAAAAAAGCTTTTCCCAAATTTTGATGAATTTATATTTACAATATAGGTTATGTTAACTTGTTCTATATGAAAAAATTTCATATTACAGTATATTCAAACATCTATAATATTATAAATTATGGTCAATAAAGTGACAGACAGTTCACGGTATTCTTGAAATCTTCAAAAGTTTTGTACGAATAACTCATGAGGCTGTACTAGTGATGAGACTCAACAACTCCATAAATAACTTGCAAAAAACGTTAATCCCCACTTTTTCATCTGTTCCCATATCACCTACCAATTCACCCACAAGAATCTTAGAATTTTTTCACTTCAATCCTTTCTTTATATCAAGTATTTAACATTGTTTGGATCTCTATCTTTCATTTTCTTCTTGTTTTTCTTTCTTCTTTTTACAGAGCTTCAAACCCTTTTAACAAGTGCACAGAGCACCTCACTAGACCACAATAATCTGTACCAGTTCTTTACGGTACTTTTCAATATACATGATACACGTATAATAATATATAGTTATATATCATTATATTGGTGTTGTCTCGTATGATACAGGTGGTCGGGTTCCTAAACTGTACATGAAAAGATTAGAAGAAATAGATGCATTGTTGAATTTGTCAATCCATGTTGAAAATCTTTTCATGATAGTGATGTAGGACAAAAAATCGTCCTGGATATAAACGAATATACTGGAGAAAAAGAAGATGAGAAGCAGGGGAAGGATGAGGAGAAAGGGAAGAAGAAGAAGAAGAAGAAAAAAGAAGTAGAAGAATTTTGAGAAGGATAAGAGGAGAGAGTACATGAATAATAATAGTCCAAGAAAAAAATGCAAAATAAAATAGTACATCAAAGGTTCGGAAGAACTCTCCCGATTGTTGATATAGTAAATTAAGAATAACATTGAAGCACATAGATATTTTTTGAAGGTTTTGGTGCCCCAATTTCTTCATTCTTCTCAAGAGTTTTTTCTTCTCCCTTTCATGGTACAAAGGTTGTCTGGAAGGTGCTCTATTCTTTATTTTGTCCTTATAGAGTTGCTATGCTCACTGAGCATAATAGAGCCTGCCAAAGATCATCCTTTGAAATTCTGAATAATAGTTGGGATAAGGTGCACTATTGGGAGTTTTTTGGGACCTCATTCCATTGAAACTTCTCCATCTTCATCTTCGTTTCTTATTCTTATTTCTCTCTTATTCTTTTCTTCTTTCTTCTCTTCCCTCTCACAGTTTAATTCTTCTTTTTCTCTTTATCTTTTTTCCTTTTCTAAATCCAAAGGCCCGAATCTTAGCTGTGACAATCATTAGAAGAGATCATCTTCATGACATCTAGTGGTGAGAATTGTAACTAGGACTCGACAAAACTAAAGCATGCCCGTAGTTTTCTTCGAATTGTGAGAGAATGGTATGTTTTATTGAATAAGCATGACGAAAAGATTTGAAGAGCATGATTTCAACGAACGGTTTATTGATAAACTTCAAGCATTTTTCATACTTCCAGAAAATAAATGCGGGGCAATAATAATCTGTTCTAAAAAGTGCTTTGATTTTGTATATTGCAGTTGAATCCTGAAGGCTGAAGCAAAACATTTTTTATTTTAAACAGATTTGTGTTTGAAATCTTCATTCCGTTAAATATTGTTTCATAAAATGTTAAGTTTGCAATTTCAAGGAAACCGGTGCATTGTATTTCAAATCAGAGTGATGATTCCATTTTTAATCGGTAGATGGGAGCAGTGGTCACGTTTCTATACCAAGCCCTAGCTTATACCAAAGAATATGTAGAGAATATACTTTATATTCACTGCTTATACCAAGCACAGAGATGGTGAGGGTAATTCTCCCTACAGTGACTATAAAAAACCATGAATTAACAGAAAGTTTTCCACAGAAAACATAGATGTATCAATGCTAATTTAGTTTGGTTAGAGAGGATGTATCAATGCTATAATCCAGTCCTCTTCCAACTCCTTCTCCTCCTCCTTCTTCTCCTTCTTCTCCTTCTTCTCCTTCTTCTCCTTCTTCTCCTTCTTCTCCTTCTTCTCCTTCTTCTCCTTCTCCTCCTCCTCCTCCTCCTCCTCCTCCTCCTCCTCCTCCTCCTCCTCCTCCTCCTCCTCCTCCTCCTCCTCCTCCTCCTCCTCCTCCTCCTCCTCCTCCTCCTCCTCCTCCTCCTCCTCCTCCTCCTCCTCCTCCTCCTCCTCCTCCTCCTCCTCCTCCTCCTCCTCCTCCTCCTCCCTCCTCCTTTTACTCCTCTTACTCCTCCTACATCTCATTCCCCTTCAACTCCTCCTTCTCCTTCTCCTTCTCCTTCTCCTTCTCCTAATCCTCCTCCTCCTCCTCCTCCTCCTCATCAACCTTACGTTTGAGTGTTAATGGGAGGGATATCCTTGCATATCCTACTCCAAAAATGGACATCTTTGTCCAAACTCCGCCATTTCATGTAGATACACCACAATCATATTATAACAGTAAGAATATTAGATCCTATATATCTGTAATTTAGTAAGTTCCTTGCATATGAATTTCTTATTTGAACCAATCGTGTAATTAGATTTATGTTTAATTTTTAGAATCTAGGATTTAAGGTCGTAAATGTTGTACCGTACTTGAATAAAGTGAATAATCTAATCTAATCTAATCTAATCTCTCGATTGTAATTAGTGTAATTTTCATTTATTTTTATTCTCACAACATGGGATTTGAATTACTGTATTATGTAATCTACATGAATAAAGTGATTTAATCTGAATCTGAATCTGAATCATCCAGCATCACCCCTCCTACTCATTCTTCTCCTCCTCCTAAAACTTTTATCCTCATTCCCATCCTCATTTTGTCATTCTCTAACTTTCTCTTCATACTTCTTCCTACTTATCTTTCCTTCTTTTATTATTATTCTTCTCACTTCTTCACATCTTTCTCCATCCTTCTTGGTTTTCTTCTTACTCTTCTTCTCCTCATTCAAAGATTTGAAAAACCAAACAAGCCCCATTGATCACCTGACAGTTCTGGATTATACCTCCAACCCAAGACGACTGGCTTAAAAGTATGATTAATTATTATGCCACAAAATAAACATTCAAATCTCCCGCCCCGCTAATACACCTTCAATTAAGTTCAATTGCTGTTATTATGCTAATGCATTGTACAATCAGTGTTACTTTGTGAACGAGACATGTGTAGGACGTTTTGAAAAAAGTTAAAAAATTCTAAACATAGTCTGGCCAAGAAAATAAGACATTCTGACAAGATGGGAAAATGACTCCAGCTCGGTCAATATTGTTTCAAAAATTATAAATTTGGTCTCAAATTGTAGAGCAAAATGTTTTATACAATTTGAGACCGAATTTATGATTTTTTAACCAATATTGACCGAGCTGAAATCATTTCTCTAACTTGCCAGAATGTCTTCTTCGCGTATACATACTACCTGCCAAAGCACACGCTTCAGCATTCACTGTGGTGAATAAATGAATCATTCACTTGGAAGTGATGTCCATTGTCGGTTTGAAAATGTAATTAATGAGTTTTATCTATTTTGACGTGGCTCTCGTGTCTGGTTTGAATAATACGGTCTGACTTGCACCATTAATTAAAATGTAGTCAAAACACTTTTAGCTGTCTGCTCTGTGGCTTTATTCCAGCATTGTTTGCTATTTGAATTGAAGGAGAAAAATAATGTGATGCGTTTTTAATGCACTGTTCAAAAGATGTATAGCGAGAGAATTACTGTATTAATTGTTTGGTTTTCCTGAAACATTAAGGTCTTTCCTATTTTGCAGTAACTTATTTCTACTTATTTCGAAGTTCCCCATTTGTTAAGTCATATCAAGGACAATAAGAAAAAGAAAGAAGATGAAGAAGAAGAAGAAGAAGAAGAAGAAGAAGAAGAAGAAGAAGAAGAAGAAGAAGAAGAAGCATGGAGAAGAAGAAAGGAAGAAAAACAATAATTTGAAGAGTTTAGTATAGGCTTCTTAGTAAGTTTTTCCATTTCCATTACATTTTGAAATCCTTTACTTTTTTTTAAATTTTGATTATACCTTTTCATGCCTTTGAAATCGGGAATAATAATGTGAAAATCAGTACACATTGGAAATAACTAGAAACTTCAACAGCAGACTTTCTTGAACCAGTTTTATGTCCTAAAAATCAACATCAAGAGGACTATTGATACAGAAGAAGCTTAAAGTAACCATTTTGATTTGCGAGAAAATTATCATCATGAATGAATCAAAGATTCATCAAGAATCTTTGTTTGTTTATTTCAAATATTTCATATTTACAGCTTATGTTTCTTCAATTTGCAATTTTAAATGTTTTAGGTGAATTCATGTTACTGGAAATTGATTGTAGCCTTCTAAATAGGAAATAGTCAAATAAATAAAAAATATAATTGGGCCTATTACTATTCTTCTCAACTCCAAGTCTTAATTCGAGTCTAATCCTATCAATTTTTCGTTCAATAGTTCAATGGACTAAGGTAAACAAACAGGGCCGTCGCGTGGATTATAGCGCCCCGAGGCAAGAACAACCGCGGCGCCCCCCAACTAAATGTCCACCACCACAGTTCACATACCGCTACCGCATACCGGTATAGTCTGCCCAAGCAAAGAAGCTCGGTCAATATTGGTTCAAAAATTATCAATTTGATCTCAAATTGTAGGAAACAATTTGTTCTACTTTTGAGACCACATTTATAATTCTTGAACAAATATTGGCCAAGCTGGAGTCATTTTCCCATCTTGCCAGAGGGTCTTCTTTGCTTGGACAGACTATAATTTACTATGTTCATGTTCGAATGTAAGCAGTGGCGGATCCAGGGGGGCAAAGAGGATTATGTGGGGAACCTTTCGGGGGGTTTGGGGAAAAATTTGGAAAAATGTTACTGAAAACTCGTGCTTTTAGACAATCTAGAATTTGAAACCTTATCATTTTTTGTAATTTAAATCTAAGCTATAGTTTTTAATTGCTTTTATTCATTAAGTATACAGAATGTTTCAGGAGAAATGAGCAATACTTCTCAGGCAGAGTGATTCCTTACACCAATTAGAGAAAAAAGTTCCATGAGACTCACCCCCAAAAACGATTTGTTATCGAGATAACAATGACGGAAAATTGACGTTTTTCAAAAAATATTAATTTTTCTAATTTTTTAAAGGCTTTATTTGGGTTCTACGATTATCAAATCCTATGCAAAAATAGCTGCGGGATTCAATGAAACCTGTTAGAAGTATGTAACTTCAACGGTTATTGAAGTAATTTGGAAAATATGCTAAAATGACTCAATATTTCAAAAATTAAGGGTATAACTGGATATGAAATCATAAATTTGTAATTTTAATAGATGGAGGTGGTTTCTTCAAATGAAAAACATTTTTACATAATTAATCACAGAACGTGATCTAATGTCTACATGTCTAATTTTATTATAGTAAGCCTATCATCTCCGCTCGTCCTAAAGAGAATGCATAAGTTACCCTGTATAGGTTATTCAGTTACTGCATTTCCTCCCAAAGTAAAATTTTAACACGCAATCATTCAAACCATTTTTAATCTTTCATCGGTTGAACTCTAATCGCAACAACAGGTCCAATAAAAACAAGGCGGTAAATTAAATAGTCTACGTGATTTTAGATCAGCCATATCCGAAACTTGTTCTCAATTATTATTGGACAACCACTACTTGGAACAACGATTAGGCTGACGATGGCAAATTACATGCCTAAAGACTTTTAACAGAACTGCTACAGCTCTTTTAAAACGCCCGAAATTTACTGATAATTGAGGAGTTGTGCAGTTTACGATGTGGGTGGTCTTAATCAGAGCAAAAAACTTTTTTATATTATTTTCACTGTGTGTAAGCGGTAAAAATCATCAGCGGTAGCATAAAAATTATTATTTATGAATGAATTTAAAAGATATACTTATAATTAGGTACGGTTAAGTAGAAGGAACCAAGTTAATTATAGATATTATAATACAATGTAATCTAATTAGGCTACCTTGGAAGAAACAACTGAATTTTAATTGCAGCTACAATATGTAGTGACTCTTTGTTATGAAAAATTAGTAAAGTCATGTGATGTGTGAGTGTATACCTGTGATACCTGTTGTAGGGAGGAAAACTTTCACTTTGTTTTAAAAACCTTACCATTAAGAATTATTAATGAATAAATAAATATATTCATACATCAAGATTATTATGATTTGCATATAATTTGAACATAAATCCAATTTCAATGATAGTTGGCATGTAAGTTGGATTTGACTGAGCTAAACTATGAAAATGTGACACTCAATAGCCACACTGTAATAATTAGGAAGTCTGTTGTATAACCCATATTGATATTTTTCAGTACTACCACCAAAGAGTATTTTAGTACCTATATCTTGTAGTATCACCAAATAGTATTGTAGTATATTGTATAACCCATGTTGATATTTTTCAATAATATCACCAAATAGTATTGTAGTTGTAGTGTATTGTATATTGAGAATTGAGAAATCTACTAGGGGTAAAGTCTGTCCAAGCAAAGAAGACCCTCTGATGAAGATGGGAAATGACTCCAGCTCGATCAATATTTGTAAAATAGTTCAAGAATATTATAAATGTAGCCTTAATAGTAACTTTGATCAAATTTTTTCTTACAATTTGAGATCAAATTGATTATTTTTTGAACCAATATTGACCAAGCTTGAGTCATTTTCCCATCTTGACAGAGGGTCTTCTTTGCTTGGACAGACTACATCACTCAGATTTCTTTCAATACTATCACCCACATTATCACACGTGCTACAACCTGTAGCTTACCCAAGAAGGGGTATCCTATTATACTACACACGGGTCTGCTGGACCTGGACCCAATATTTGTAGATACAAACCGTTGCGCTAGACCGTTTTCACTATTTCAGCAGACCGACCACACACGAAGCTGAGAGGCTGGGCTGACCCATAGGAAGAGTGATTTATCTTAATGGATCGTTGCATTTGTATTTCAGAGCGTTCTGACAACCCTACACACCTTCACACTGATCTGTGTTGCGTTTCATTAATTTCTTTCAACGCTATTCGTGTGTTACGCTCAACCCACCCTTTTCAAAATAATAATGAAGTGCTCGCTACTACAGTACCACTGTATTTTAGTGGATTACTATATTGTTTCAAGTCTATAAATGTACAGGCATTGATTGTACAATAATATCTAGCCTACGATAATTTTTTTTTATGGGATTTTTTTTCTTTATTTTTTAATTGTGTGAATGATGAGTGAATCTGTGAGTGAATGTAGCATTATTTAAAAAATTACAGTTACTCCTACTTGCATACAAATTTTCAAAAATTAGCAAGTAGTGTCTTATTTTGACAAATATAAGTGATAATTTTGTTCTATCATAGTCAATTATTTTAATTATCTTTTTTGAAATTATATTCTATTGTAAAGTGCAATTGTAATTTTATATTGTCAAAATAAAAGTGATTTGATTTGATTTTTCTATATCTACGGTAACGTACAGGGCGAAATTTTTACTTATAACTTACTACTTACTTATACTTACTTAGTCAAATCCCTTTTTTACCCATTGGGTGTCGAGGATACGCACTTCAAGTGGTATGAGTAAAAATTAATGTTCACTTTATTGTAGTTGAGGGCTTATTCTTAATAAACTTTCAATGAAAATTAAACATTAAATCACAGTAGGCTACCCTTATTAATATTACAATTTTAAACTCTTTCAAGTTGAATTCATTGAAAGCTAGTCATTTTCAAGTTAAATGAAAAGATGAGAAAATGGGAATGAAATTAAATGATAAGAGAAGTCGAATGAAATATTCAAAATATAATTATTGTCAAACCACAGATTTAAATTTGTATAAGTTAATAATAAATCTGTGGTTTGACAATATCATTTCTAGCCAATTTATATGGATAACTACTACAATATCACCTTCAAAACTACTCAACAAGTGAAAGAATCAAGTTATTCTTAAGTGTCAAAATAAAAGTTGGTAAAGATTAGTCAAGTTTGTAGTTCTGTATCTGTATCTATAAGAGTTTTATTTTATTACTGTAGTATCGAATAAACATTTTTGTATGTACTGTATATTAATTTCGGAATAAACAATATAATTAATTTGATTTTTATTATTGCTCTGAAGCGGGGTGTCCATGATTTATGTAATCATGTTACTTTCAATATTATATAGTTGAAGATCTGCTATCATTAATGGATTGAATATTGAGAGGTCTAGCAATTCAATAAATTATTGGTTCTCACTATAAATAATAATATAAAATTGATTAAATTTAAAATTAAAATGTTGAATGTTATACCATATTAGAATAAAAAACGCACCGCTTATTGAGAGAAGTCTTGTATCATTATCATTATTATTTTTTATTGATTGAAATATACAGGAATTAATCAAGGACTTGAAATCAAAGACAAGAAGTTTAATATTTTTCTCTTTATTCTCACAAAAAGTTTTGTAGTTTATTTGAAAATCAATTTTACTCGTCTGAGCTTGACTGATATTCCCTTATCTCAAAATTAAAAAGAACTAAATTTAAATATTGAAGTAAGAAGCATCATTTCAATAAATTAGGACATTGTCATCTGTAGGATTATTTTGTAATTATTACATTATGCAATGCATTTTTATGTACAGTGTGAGAATTATTAAAAGACTTGTTTCGATCTCTTTCTTTAGAACAGGACCTCTGAAAATTGACAATACAATCCCCATAAAAATATATCACGCCCTGAAATTTCTCCAGTATATAATATTATGGCTTTTGTTCAAATACACCAAAGAGAATCTAGGAATTATTCTAGAGCTCTATTATTCTATGAAATACACATAACTTCTTCAGCCATCAATTTCTCATTATATTTATCATTTTAGAGTATTTAAAATTACGTTTTTTAATGCTTGTCACTGATCCTCTTAAATTTTATGAAAAACACATCAAAAAATGTTTCATATTCATAACTATGATTATGTCTATGGCAGTATTTTTGTTCATGTTCTTCCTATTCAGTTGCTCTATATTCTATGAAACACAAATCAGAAAAACATCTATCACACTCTGAACTGTCTACATTCTGTCATTACGTTCTATGTTAATTATTTTCAACCACTCAATTAGTATTGAAGTTTGAATTTCATTTGATTTTTATTTAAATCTATTTTTTGGTAAACTTTATTTCTATCTACTAATGATAATCGAAATTCTGTCAGATTTTAATAATTGCAGTCTGTTTTTGAACATTTGATTGAATTAAATTTATTGACAAAAGAAACATATTACATCAAGATAAATCAACTTACAAGATAACTACTATGAACAAAATATTGAAACTAAAACTGAACTATCTATTGTTATAATAAATTAATACATTTGATTTGATTAAACTTATTGCCAAAGAAACATATTTCATCTTCATGATAAATCAACTATAAGATAACTTTGAACAAAATATTGAAACTAAAACTGAACTATCTATTGTCATAGAATGATAAATGAATGAATTTAATTTAATTTATTGATGAAAGAAACTTATTTCATCTAAAGATAACTATGAACAAAATATAGAAACTAAAACTAAACTATCTATTCCTATTGTCTTAAATGAATTTTGTATGCACTTTTCTATCAGCTAGTTATTGTAGTTGAAATTTCTTTTGATTGTGTGCTGTTTAGGAGTTTGTGACGTCATCATGAGTGAAGATAACGACGGTTTAATTGCGTTGTTAGATTGGACTGATTTGACGCACATCAGAATGGCGAATAGCAATAGCAGAAGTTGAAGAGATACAACAAGCAGTGTGGTAAGGATTCCAATTCTCAGCTCATTACTCAGCCATTCTTGGAGATGCATGAGACAGCCCTGGAAATAATAAATAGCAAATAATAATTTTCAAAGAAAATTATATGTACGGTACCTAAGTTATTATATGAAGCAGAACTCTGAAAATCATTGTTTTTCTGAAATGAATTTGGAGAGTAATAGTTTATATGAGTAGTAGAATATTTCTATAGGTAATATTAATTAATAGATTGGGTGAAGCATAACTCCCAAACTCATTGTTTTTCAAGAATGATTTTGGAGAATTAGAATTTATGTAAGTAGTAGAACTTCTATAATATCAATTGTTTGTTTATCAAAGAAAATTAGATGAATAGATTGGGTGAAGCAGACGAGCTTCTATATTAACTTTTTGTCAATATTGTTTTTTGGAGGGCTGAAATTGATGTGAGTACCTAGTAGAACTTTTACCAGCAATCAATTCATATTATGCTCCTTTCTATTATATTGGTAGACAATATATTGTAATAATTCCACTGTTCTATTTAGAAGCACATAAATGTGTTGTTTTCAGTTTTATTTTTTGTTAAATTTATTTGTTCCACCTCTATCTATACTCTTCTAATTCTAATTCTCCTCTGATTTTGTTCATGTGACTCCTCTAATGCTAATTCTATTGTTATAGTGATATCTTATTGCTTATGGTTTGACATGCCGCAATTTTTATATTCTCAACTTAATTCTATTTTTTAATTTCTTTAATTTTTATCTCCAACGTCTATACTCGATTTCCTCCTTGCAAAGGTATACCATTCATTTATACCAGATATCGGTAAGTGGGAAATCTTTTAGATTGGTCAGTCATTCAGACACTTTCTGGCTATAGTGTATAGAGTAGACTCTAGTTTTATTTGCGCCATTTTTTGTGTTGTTCTAATTTTGATTAATTTTATAGTAAACATTCCATTCAATCAATGATTTGTATCATGTATTAAATAAGAAGAACCTGCTGAAAAACCTTCATGTTTATCATCAGGATCAAGATCATTTTGTAATGTCTTTAAAAACAAAATATAATGTAATGATTGATCGTCAATAAGCTAAATTGACAATTGTTTTTCAAAGATAAAATAGATATTAATTGCAGTGGCAGAACTCCTATAATAATAGTTTTAAATTTTTGAAGATAAAATAATATAAGTAGGCCTATAGTCTGTCCAAGCAAAAAATATATTCTGGGAAGATTGGAAATGACTCCAGCTCGGTCAATATTTGTTCAAAATTATAAATTTAATCTCAAATTGTATAAAACTTTCTGATCTACAATTTGAGGCCAAATTTATAAAATTTGAACCATGTTGATCGATCATTCGAGCTGGAGTCATTTTCACATCTTGCCAGAATGTCTTCTTTGATTGGACAGACTTTAGGACTAGTAGAACACTCTAATCATAAGAACTTCACCATACCTGTGTGAACCTGGCCAGTTCATTATTCTCGGCCTGTGCGTCTTGACACATGGTTTTGTTGAGTGGAACAGGATCAAGAAAAGAGGCTTCTTTGGCGTCAGAGGACTGTATACAGCAGGAAAGCGGAACCAGGAGATCTGGCGCAGCTAGTTCGCGCAATCGCCACCAGGTAGTGCTGTAGTCGCCGGCGCCTTGCACTCCGCAGCATTCGTACTGAAATAATAAAAAAAACGATTTCACACAAAAGAACAAAGTTTGGTATTTTGAATAAGCTAAGCAACTTTAAACATAAATCTCTTCTTAAGATATTTATGATCTTCCTCGTGCTGGAAATCTTCAAAACAACTGTACTGAAGTTGAAAAAAAATTAAAATTGTAAGGGTAAGGGGTAAGAATATGTCAAATAAGGTGGAGGCTTCAGGTTAGGCTGCGGGTGCTACATAGTATATACACAATTTTACATCTATATCATGGATATAATGGTTTTCACACAAAGAAAACAAATCTCTCACATAGATCTTTCTGATCTTCCTCATCATCTCTCACCCTCTCAATATCCACTCACAAATCTGAGAGCTTATGTGGGCATAAAGGATAACCATTTTCACAATTATTTATTTATCAAAATAGGTATTTATCACATACGTACTAGTAGTTCTGTGAACAGTAGACCTCACGAAGTCACCCATACATGAGGCATTTTTCATGTAATGAAGCGAATACTTATATATGTTTGTGTTTTTTATAATTTTAAAGTTTTCAAAAAAAGGGTGTTTTTTTTCAATTATTTTAAACAGCCCTAAGTTTTAAAGTTCTTTATTGAAGCGAATACTTATATATGTTTAGTTTCATTAATTGCATGCGTCATTGCATGCAATTAATAATAAACTCGACAGCTGATAAAGCATGAATAATTCTATAGAGTGAATTCTCCTATGTTCAGAAGTATAAATGTATATAGTAATATTTAAGTATGGAGGTAATTCCTTTTCCTTTTATTTTATCCTTAAAACGCAATATTTCAAGAAACCTTACATATACATCGACGCGCAATTTCAAGAGGAACATTCCTGTCAAATTTCATCCGAATGTATTGCCGCGTTTTGTCGTAAATGCGAAACAAACATACATACATACATACATACATACATACATACATACATACATACCGTACATACAAACAAACATAAAGAGAAATGCAAAATCTTCGCCTTGAATCTAGACCTTACTTACGTTCGGTCAAAAATCTATTTAAAATAAATTTAAATGCTTCTGGAAGAAAAACTTCATGCTTCTATTCTCCTGAATTTTGATGAATGTTGTAATAAGGTATAAGATCATAATTCACTCATGAAAGCCTAGTAGTTTTTTCAAATTAATAGAAAATGAAATAAAATATTATCGGTTAGAAAATAGGGTCCAAAAGAGAAATTTTCAGTTTGCGCCAATTTATCCTTTAGTTTTAATTAGTTTAAGACTTTGCTAGTTAAGAATTAGTTTAAGAATTGACAGTTTAACAAACTTTAATTTTCTAATTATCAACGAATTTTCACCTTAGTTTGAACCAAATCAACGGCAGCCGTAAATTGTTCCCTGCCTGGTACTCCGTAATTCCTCTGCCAATTGTCCAAAATTTCCTCTTCAACAATGTGAGCTCCAAGCATTTGAGGACAAACCGCCATCAGAATACAGCCCACGATTTCCATCACCAGCATTACCACTAGCAGAAACATGAACTGCAACAGAATTTGATCACCATATTATTAAAAAAAAATTAAAAAAAATTGTAAGGGTAAGGGGTAAGAATATGTCAAATAAGGTGAAGGCTTCAGGCTAAGCTTCGGGTGCTACATAGTATATACACAATTTTACATATATAAGTTATCATATGATTCCTATATCATATTATAGTATTAACCTCCAGCCTAAGGCTAACCGCAGCCTCACCTTTTTGACATTTTCTTACCCTTAGACAAAATAATCGAACCCCAGCAATTTATCTCTTCATCATTCTACCTGTATATCTTTATCATGATCATGAATATTTATCATAGATATCTCTCTATCAGGATCAGCCTACGTGGAAGCATTGAATATTTACATAGAAGTTGTAAAGTTGAAGTTGTTTATAACTACACATTTTTAGCACTCTACAAAACATTTGAGAATGTGGTATTTAAAAAATATAGGGTGACTTCGAAGTATTTAAAGAATACTATATATCTTGTTGGGAAATGACCATATAATAGGAATGAATTGTTGGATTTTCATATCTATTTTGATATTCTATTTTATTTTGAGATTGATTGTTTATTTTTGACTTTATTATACATTCATAGCATTTGAAATATTGTATTAAATCGATAAGATTTTCTGCCATGAAACAAATACGTTTTTTGCTTAGTCGAAATACAACTGCACTACAACAATAATAGTCTATAGTCCATTCACGATGGCTTGAGACGAAATAAACAAAAGCTCTGCATGTGTGTGTGTTCGACTGGAGTGGCTTTGTTTCAGCCACGACATAAAAAAGTCACAGCAATACCGAAATCCCGAATTTTGTTGTAGGCAATTTAGAATAAGTATCTCTAAGTAATCTTTTTTATAGGTACACATAGAGAAAATTACTTTTTTGGTTGTCTCTCGACTGCATGAACCTAAAATGAACAAACAATATAGTAAAAGTTTTTGTCTCAATGCTTTTTGGTTACAGTCCCGACAAAAAAATTCGGGATTTCGGCATTGCTGTGACTTGTTTATGTCGTGGCTATATCGAAGCCACTCTAGTCAAACACACACACACACACACACACATGCAGAGCTTTTGTTTATCTCGTCTCAAGCCATTGTGAATGGAGTATAAATACAACTGCACTTACAACAGTCAAGAGTAAAAAAGTTCAATAATTATCATTGGTTCAATGAAAAATTATTATTGAGTACATATTTTTAAATATATTTTGAACACTGGATTATAACAACTGGAATACATCACATAGAAAATATTATCTCAAACAGTATGTGAGTTCACCTACTCAACGTAATCGCACCCCAACCAAAATTCAACACCTATTCTAGCACATTGGTTTCCCATAGTTGAGTAGGTTAATTTCCGAAGAAAAAAATTTATCTATTAATTTTAAAATTAATTTATTCATATAACATACACCTATTAATAATATAATATAGTAAGTTACTTTATTCTTAAGAGTTGAAAATAATAATTGTTATTGTCAATCAATCGATGAAAAATTATTATGATTTCATTTTACATGTTCAATGAAACAGCTATTCTTGCAATGGGTAACCCAACAGCAAAGTAGTCTGTTCAAGCAAAGAAAACATTCTGGCAAGATTGGGAAAATGAATCCAGCTCCGTCAATATTAGTTCAAAAATTATAAATTTGGTCTCGAATTATAGATGAATAATATTTCCTACAGTTTGAGACTGAATGTATTATTTTTGAACCAATAGGTACCGTATTGACCGATTCGTTTCCCCATCTTGCCAGAATGTCTTCTTTGCTTGGACATACTTATAATAAGTTATTAGATATTGAGGATATGGACAGGCCAATTACAATGTATAATTACAAAGAACAATCACAATTAAAAAGTAATCAATAAACTTGAAATTGAAAAATATTACAAGTATTTCTTTATCAATCATTAAGAAACATTATTATAAATTTTCACTTACAAGTCCAATGAAACAGCTATTCTTACAATGGGTAGCCCAACAGCCCAGTACAGATAGTGAGGATATAAACAGGCCAATTGCAATCAACGATAAGGCAATGTAGTAATATAATGGCTCAGGCATAGTTGTGGATGAAATCACAGCTCTGGATATTAGCATACGTTCAATGTCAAAAAGGATGTCCATGGCACAACCCATGAGGAGTAGGCCCATCGCCTGAAATAATAAAAATAATTATTTGAAAAAAACATGGTCATGCTGTTGTAATTCGCTTTCATTGAATGAAAATCAAGTTGATATTATTCAAATCTCAATAAAAATCACTTTTAAATGGGAATAAACTTACTTACATAGTAGTGTTACTAGTTTCGACATGTTGTGGTGGTCATCTTCAGACTCATGGATCCATGATGTCCTTTCGGCGTGATTATGGTGTTGTGTATCTATTCTTTTTTCCACTTTTAAATGGAAATAAACTTACTTACATAGTAGTGTTCTATACCTTATTCACGATCACTGAGACGAAATAAAGATTTTCTTTATGTTTGTTTGAGCTTGAGAAAAGCTGATCTGGATGGGTGACCAGTATGGCCGACACTTCCTTTACCCGCACACGCGCAAAAAGTTTGTTCATTTCGTCTCAAGTGATCGTGAATAGGGTATAGTTTCTGTTGTGGTGGTCATCTTCAGACTCATGGATCCATGATGTCCTTTTGGCGTGAGTATGGCATGATTCTGACACTGAAGGTGACCACCACAACAGGTCGAAACTAGTAACACTACTATGTAAGTAAGTTTATTTCCATTTAAAAGTGATTTTTATTGAGTTTTAAATTTTAAAGTGGAAAAAGAATGGATACACAACACCATGATATTATTCCATTAATGAATATCAGAACATCTTCAAGGTTCTGTTATATTTATTTGATTATTTATTACAGAATACTCAAGATGATACAATGTAACAAAATGAAACATTACGTTTCAATAATGATACAATACTTTTCAAATCAATTGTTTCATTTGATGCTTGTATCCTTGTATCTTGAGTATCTTCTTGGGTACACTACTTTATTAATATATTTTATTTATAATAAAGTTATTATGAGACATACATTTTCAGCAATAGAGAACAAGTAAAGTCTGTTTGTATTAGGCAAAGGATATTTATTTTCTTGATAGCTCACATTATACTCGGACATTTTAGTTCTTGAAAATGTCAGTTGGATTTTTATTATTATGGATTCATACTTTTCCATGAATATAATAGTATTGTAGGGCAACTAATATGAATTGCTCAAACAATCAATTTATTCGTACGGTAGCCTGTTCTAATTGGCAGTAAACAAAAAAATCATAGGCATCAATTGAATAGCACCTAAACTTTCTGATATATGTATCACTCCTTAATAATGATCCACAAGATGAACTCAATTCATCTTTTTAATATATTTAATAACATATCCCACAACAACACCCACAGGACATAATGATATGAAAATCTCTGTAACAAGATAGTGAAAATATGGGGAAAAATCGTGCCAGAAGTAGAACTATAGGTAAGTTTCAATGTAAAAATATATAAGATAAAATTATTGATGTTTTGGTTTCCTAAACTATCTTATAGACTACAAAATGTTTGATAAATTGATAACGAATTAACGTCCCTTAACAATTTTAGGCTACTCTGAATGAAAAACATCATTCTTAATAATATGTTGTAAAAGAATAGATTGGAAACTACAATGAAAGCAACTGGTCAAATATTGACATTTAATAAACATCTGTAGAAAACCCAGTAAAAGTATTAAATGAAAAAATCTGTGATAAAAATGATTATAAAATAAAACATGATGATACCATAAACAAGAAGTTGGCCGCTAATAAGGCACACTTCACAAGCAGCAACTGCGAGCAACCCATTTTCTAAAATGTTTTAGCGGTACAACAATTTTCAAAACAAAACTACAAATTTCAACATGTCACTTTCAGATCTATGCATTTCAATCACTCATATTTATCAGCTTCCACACTTGGATTAGGATGTATTTAACACAACCATCACTTAGATTTTTAACGTTTTAAAATTAAAATTACTGATTTATTTCCACACTCCTAACACATTAATTTCATAGATTTCACTCAATAATATCAATTACTGTTCAAGTTATTTAGTAGCTTTCAATCACTTGATAATATTACACGCCTTTTTTATAGGTTTCTACCATAGCTTCTTTAGCTAAATGTATTTAAAGGTAGCTATGATTCTACACATCAACCTGTTGAAAGTGAACTCACTAACATAGAAAACAAGACTGACATTAGAATACAGGGCATGAGTTAAAGTGAGGAGAATAGTTAATAGCAACAATGATAATGGACAGGAGACATGGTTGAGCGGATTCAGTGCGTTTGTGTTATTCTGAACACCATTCGAAGAATAAAGGCTCTCTACTTATATCCGGTGCTGTTAGGGGCTTTTGAACTTGTAGTGTAATGTTATGCGAATGGTTATAGTATGCGCAAGTTGAGGAAGACCCTCTGTTACAATGTTAAATGTATTATAGCAGAGTGTCTTCTCAGCTTGCCCAAACTATATCAATCCCTTTGTCCATATTTGGTCGACTTTGTGAACTGCCCAGCATGCTTCCAATGCTTAGGCATAATAAGTTAGTTTTATTAAAATAGAGAAAGGATATTTGAAGGATACTTCTACAAACCTTTCTCTAAGATATTATGCAGTAACTTAAGCAAAAATTCACCATGTTTGGGCATAAGGTATGGGTAGGGGAGGGCCGGAGCTGTGCCTCTCCGATTAAGACTTGTCACATCCTCTTGAATAATAAAATATATCGAAAAGAATTAATAATAAAATGTATTAAAAATGGAAAATTCAAAGTTTGAATTCTGAGAGGATGAACCTTTGAAAATTCTAAGCTCCTGACTTCCAATGCATTAGCTATCGAGAGTTGGTCCATAGGCCTTTTATGCTGTAGGTAAGTTACTTGAGTTTATCAACTCTTTCAGATAATGAATCACTTTACAATATTCAATAATGATAAATAATACAATAATAATTCCTAATTAAAGTCATATTTGATTTTTACACTGACAATATTATCACCTAGGCTATGCAACGTCAAATAAATGCAATAAAACCTTCCTACTAAAGTAGAGGAGAATAAAATAAAGATATCTAATGAAAACTTTCTTCCTACTCTAATAATTTTAATCTTATTTTTTAATATATACGGTATTAAATGAATTCTAGGCCTATTGATTATTACTGCATATCTCCTCATAAAACAAATTCTTTCCAACTAGTATACTAATTATAATGTTTCCCTAAAATTTTATATAAATTTCCCAAGATCCTTAATTAATAATTATATTTTGAGCTTTCAAATCTAATATCTATATAAAAAAAATAATAATTTGGAAACAAGTACCATTTGAATGGTTTGTAGAGCCCTAATATCTTAATTAGAAGTAAAAGCCAAATTTATTACAGCTACATAGAAGCTGAAGAAATATATTTTGAGAAAATATGAAAAAATGCCACTTTTTGAGTCTCGCGTTTCCGGGACACCGACCTTACCGATACGCTCATTTGAATTTGGCGCTAGTTTTGTTTTAGGTTCAGTTCTGCAAGTACTAGATCCTTTCTTCCGCATCCAGAAGGCACTGAAAATTCTTGTTTCGTTTCGTTGTTTGCATGTTTGGTCGTGCGTTTTGCGGTATTTGTAAGTTTATTCCTTTTGAATAATAATTTTTGTTTACTTCTACTTATCGTCGATCGAATAGCATATAAAAAGGTAAGATAAATATGTGAGACACATCTATTTTGCATTCTAGCCTTAGAACTTTGAATACTTTGATCGAAATTGGACATAACCTATTTGTCCATAAACTATACCCTTAGCTTTTACTTCCTTTTATGATCTTGTATAAATAATAATTATAATTGAAATGAACTCTCTATTATATTATTAAAAGGTTTTACCGCATCAATGTTCAGGAATTTCAATTCTTGGTCATTTCTGCTCTAAAATTACCTATTAATTCAGTTCCATTCACTTCACAATAAACAATTTAAGTGGAAATTCCTAAGATAGTTTAATCTTATTCAATTATTGTGTCTCAATAAAATATAGGCTACAATTCTCATCTTTCTTCTACGGTTTTACCGTACGAAAGCCGAAATCATTTTGGATAGGAAACACACCATGAAAAGCGGCTAAAGTGTATTTTACCTGGAAACGAATTTCATGAAACCAAATAACCAATACCATATAGAATACTAGTTCCAATTAAATCAATACGGTACCGTACTCAGAATTAACATAAGTGGTGCACTTGAATAGGAGCACACAGATTTTTCTGTGATTCCTGGAAATGTCTGTTTCAATGTAATACGGTGTGCTCATTCTGGCCAATCCTATGTAGACCTATCGGTCTCGCATTTCATGGTATTTAGGCCTGGGAGGACGAAATTAGAGCGCAGCTGGCCCTCTCTTACACTGTTACCCTTAACCCTCCGCTACATTTCTAATTCAACTACTAACTAATTCATGAATTGCGTTTACTTCATAAGTACTATCTATTTCTTATTATTCAATACAGAATTGTAATATTCATTTTCCTTACTAAATTTTCTATTAAGCTTAATTTTAACCTAATATTAGGCGAGGTTGAACATAACCTTAAGGGTTATAAAAGCCAACGCATTCCGTTTTCAATCGTCTGTCCAAGCAAAGAAGACCCTCTGGCAAATTGGGAAAATAACTTCAGCTCGGTCAATATTGGTTCAAAAATCATTGTTTTGATCTCAAATTGTAAGAAACAATTCGAGATCAAATTGATAATTTTTTAACCAATACCTATTGACCGAGCTTGAGTCATTTTCCCGTCTTGCCAAAGGGTCTTCTTTGCTTGGACAGACTATATGTTTGATGAATTAAAATACAATAATTTTTTAACGATTTTCTTTCATTTTTCAACAGATAATAAAACAAGATGGCCGCCGGTAGTGTAGATTTAACAGAGGAGGACGCAGCTGACCTCCAGTTCCCGAAAGAGTTCGAGAACGCCGAAACCCTGCTGATCTCAGAAGTACACATGCTGATAGCGCATCGAAAAGCTCAAAACGAAAGCGCAGAGGAAGAACAGGGGTTCTCCAATGTATTTCATAAAACCGACTTGTACACGGAGCGGTTTAGGAAGTTCAAAAATAAGGTAACTTGAAGAGCATTTTAAAATTTGGGAATATTGTCAGCTTCCAATACTTAATCATCAAAGTCTAATCATTTATAGCAAGAATAATTTTGAGAAAAGGTTGTATAATCTACCCTATTCACGATCAATTGAGATGAAAATTAAATAAACTAAAATAAACTTTTTGCGTCTGTGTGGGTTTAAAGGTAGGGTTTCCTTTATTCGAAACGATCCGCCGGTAGCCCACAGTCGAACAGCTGTAGCCAATCACAGCTCTTGTTGTTAAAGCTCAAGGACAAGACAAGATCTGTGATTGTGTACAAATTTTCGTCTGTGAACGACCGGCGGAGCGTTTCGCATAAAGGAAACCCTACCTTCACACACACGCAAAAAGTTTGTTTATTTCGTCTCAAGTGATCGTGAATAGGGTAACTTTTTATAGTTAATGGTTATTAGGACACAAAAATTATCAAAGAATAACCAAATTCAAGAAAGATCTAGGCTGTATGAGTGGCTGAGTCTAAGGTCGTATTACAGCAAGAATGAATTTTATGATATTTTTGTTGTTTACTTGAATATTTTCACTCTATTTTGTTGCATTTGGAATTGTGACAACTCAGGTTTCTTCCATTATTCTATGCTATTCTAATTGAATTATTATTCAAACATATTCTTAGGAGACGATTGCGGCCGTCAGAAATTTGCTGACACAGAAGAAATTGCACAAGTTCGAGTTAGCCTCCATTGCTAACCTGTGTCCTGAAACACCAGAGGAGGCCAAGGCGTTGATTCCGAGTCTGGAAGGACGGTTTGAGGACGAGGAACTTAGGCAGATATTGGAGGACATACAGACCAAGAGGAGTCTTCAGTACTGAACATTTCTGAAAGGTAAATAATGAGAGTACCTATTTTTACTAGTAGTTCTGTGTACAGCAGACCTCACGCAGTAACCCAAATGTTCTGGCATCCTAGTAGCCCTGTATGTTCTAACAGGATGGCTGTCGGTATTATTGAGATTGTGCGCCAAAGTCAGAGTCGGCGCGTGAAAGTCAGCTAATTCTTTGACCACATTACAGTAAGATGTAAAGTAAAGTAAGCTCTAGTTTTTGTCGGCGTCACCCGTCACTATGGCCACAGTTGGTGCTATAGTCTGTTAAGTGGATAGAGCCTCTATTCATGGACAGAATTTCATGTTCTTTGTGTCATTGGAAAGAGAATTCAATTCTCTCAAAATCACTTGAGTGATTACTTAGAAACAATTAAAGTGGAAAGTGGAGCACCTGGAGAATTGAATTATTTTTCCAATGACACAAAGAACGTGAAATTATGTTCATAAATAACGGCGCTATCCGCTCCAAGCAATAGATGAAAATTACATGTTCTTATGGAACATAATTTTGTCTCTCGGCAGTTGGCCGTCCACTACCACCCACTCTTAAGTCACTCTTAAGGCATCAAGGTCGATCTCATCTGATCCTTTGATACTGCGGCCGCACTGCTGACAATGGTTTCATATTTAGGCCTACGGTTAGATGGTATAGTCTATCCAATCAAAGAAGAGATTCTGACAAAATGGGAAAATGACTAGCTCGGTCAATTTTGTTTCAAAAATTATCAATTGGAGTTAAATTGTAGGAAACATTACGATCTCCAATTTGAGACCAATTCTATTATTTTTGAACCAATATTGACCAAGCTGGAGTCATTTTTCCATCTCGCAAGAATGTCTTTTAGGCTTGAATAGACGATTATAAATAGATGATTAAATAGATGATTTATACATAGATGATTATAAATATCATTTTCTATTATTATGGGTATAAATGTTGTATGTTTCTATACAATCTGATATTCCACCTATCTGACCTATGTAGCCTACTCATACAACCATTCAGTAATGAGGTCAAAACATGAACAATACTGTATTCATTCATTTATTTGATAAATTACAATAAAGGGTAGAAACATGTGTTTTACAATAAAGTCGAAAATGTGTTTTTCCAAAATTTCGATACCATACGGTAAATTAATATTAAGAATAGAGATTATGTTCAAAAAACCTTAAATCGTTGGAAATTTTTGAATATGCTAATAGATTTTTATATCTGCAATAGATTCAATTACGGTACCGGTATTCAAAATGGAATATTATTCCCTATACTATTCGGTTATATATAAATATCTGGTACCGAGCTTCGCTCTGAAGCTGCGGCCTAACTGTTGAATTACATAAATATGTTATTGTAAAAAATCAAGGAACCTCCTTGTAAAAAATAGATTAAAAATTGATATGATCACCTCTCACAATTTTTTGACAGTCATGAACATGTGTTATAGACTTGAATGTAACTCCATTCACTCCAGATGGATAGCGTTGGTCAGCTAACGATACTTGGAATTATGCCTGAATAAGGAATATTTTATTCTTTTATTAATCCTGCCAGAGAGTTTTCCCGGACATGAGACCTGGTGCAATCTTATTTTTCCATCACGGTTATATTACATATCAAATTTCAAGAAAATCGTTAGAGCCGTTTTCTAGAACCGTGGTTCCACATACAAACATACATACATACATACATACATACATACATACATACAGAAATTACTCGCTTAACATAATAGGATTATGCAACAAGAATAAATAATCAACATAACTAGTATGGTTATATAGCTTATCTAGGATAACTTATCATCATTGAGTTACTGTAGCCTACTTACCTTGGATCATAAATATAATGAAATATCAGCCAGGTATTGTAGGATCCAAGATAAATTAATTATGGTTTTCAATTTTAATAATTAGGCCTACAGTTAGTTCTTTCTCGTTATTGTGTACAACTAAATTGTACACATAGGCGGATAGGCCTGAACTATTTGAATGGGAAGAATACTTTTCCAATAATATTGTGCAACTATTGACCAATGTACTAAATAGCAGGCGAGATTATTATTATAATTATCCAGCAGTTGCGGTGTACTGCAATATCTAATAATTCTTACATACTTTTCCACCTAAAAGTGAACCAAAATTACCGTATGAAGGAATTTGGCCAAAAAAGATGTGATATGATAATAATGAGTTGTAACGTAATTAACTCACCAGTCATTAATAAATAATCAAATAAATTTCCATTGATTTATTATTACTATAAAAAAGAACTTAAATAAAAAACTCGTAGCCTATTCAGAGTTCTTGGTTATGTTAGCTTGTTTTGAATTTCAGACGACACTAAACATCTCCAGAACGTCTGATTTACGGTGCACCGGTTCATAACGGATGGATCATACTTTTCTTTCGGTGCATTGATCCTGCCCCGAGGCAGAAGTAGCTAATGTCAAAAGGCGGTTGATGAACTGTTAAAAGCTCCCACCGAACACGATCCACTGCACCGGTCGCACCAGTCACCATTGTATCCCGTGAACTCACTCATTGATATCAGCTTTTGGAAGGCATACCAAAGGCATACCTAGTCCTACCAAGCAGAGACATTCTGCCAAGATAGGAAAATGACTCCAGCTCGGTTAATATTGGTTCAAAGTTATAAATTTGGTCCCAAATTATTGGAAACATCCTGATCTACAGTTTCAGTTTACAAATTTATTTTTTTCGGACCTATATTGACCAATCTGGAATCATTTTTTTATCTTGCCAGAATGTCTCCTTTGCTTGGATAGACTAGCCGCAGGCGATACCGCCCAACTTTTTGGCGTCAGTCAGGCTAAGGCCGCACTGCCGGTGGGTAGAGCCTGGAGGGTGGAGGGTAGTTGGTAAATCTATAGAACATACACACCATCCACAGTAATACATCGTATGAATGGTATGTGTTCAGCCGCCATCTTGAAATATGGACAACATAACCTCAAGAACAGAATGACGTCATACCATTTATACGATGTATTACTATGGATGATGTGTATGTTCTATAGATTTACCAACTACCCTCCACCCTCCAGGCTCTACCCACCGGCAGTGCGGCCTCAGCCTTAGGTCTGCTGTACACAGGGATTGTAGTGTCGGCCAGTTAAATATCTGTAGCCAATCACAGCTGTTGTTCGACTCAATGGCAAGACAAAGGCTGTGATTGACTTCAGATATTCAACTGGCCCGTGATATTCAACGATCCCCGTGTACAGGGCGCTTTATACTCTTGTTATTTTGTACTTTTTCTACGCATATTTGAGTAGCACTTGTGTTGAAATTCATGCCATCTCTTAGATTCTAATTGAAAAAACCATAAACTAACAACTCTTAAGAGTAGTATTGTCTTTCGATGAAACTGTGATTTTTCATCTCAAGTGTTATTATTTATTCTTTAGTCTAACTTGAAGTTTTATTTTTTGCAGTTGACATGGTGTCGCAGAGTCATTCAGCCAAAAGCCAGAAATTGGAACAAGGTGATCTCCGAATTTCTCACTACTGTACTTCTCATATTTCATATTTAGTATTTTTTAACATTCTTTAGTGTACTGTATTTTGTATGTTTTTGAAACTGTTTGAGACTTTTTATATTCAATCCTACTCATTAATAGTACTAATGAGGCTTGACACCCATGTTATAGTCTGGTCGAGCAAAGAAGACATTCTGGCAAGATGGGAAAATGACGAAATGATTAAATGAATCTTGATTATTCAAATCATAAAGATACTGATAATTTCAATTAGATTGTTCCATTTCATACATTCATTTTGTTCATCTTCGTCTATGTATAATTTTAAAAGTACAGTAGACTTAATTGTGAAAACACCACTTGAAATCTTTTTACTATCATGAAGTTTTGCCTTACTTAGTTGGACTTCAACTGTTATTTTTCTGTACCGTTCTAAAGAGATTTTTTTAAGTTAGTGAAAATTATTATTTATTAGAATCTCCAAATATTGCTATATTGCTAGACAAGGACTTCTGCAACTGCAAATACTGACCAATGTACTAAATAGCAAGCGAGATCAATTGAATGAATTGCTATATTTAGTACATTGGTCAATATTGGCTGTTGAGGAAGTCCTTTGTCTATTTATTTAGCAATATTTCGAGAATCTCATTACTAATAATTATCCAGCAGTTGGTATACTGCAAAATCTATGAATTCTTTCATAAGTGAAAATTCTTTTATTGATGTAACTGTACATAAAAATGTTCCTCTTAAGAGTGGGTGGTAGTGGACGGCAAACTGCCGAACGGCAAAATCAAGCCCCATAAGAACAATGTAATTTTTATCAATCTCTTGGAGCAGATAAAGCCTCTATTTATGGACAGAATTTCGCGTTCTTCATCTCATTGGAAAGAGAATTTTATTCTCCAGGGGCGTTACTTTTTACTTTTTCGATTTTTAGTTTATTTCAATAATCAGAGTTCAATACTTTTTTAGTTATTTAATTATGCTATAATTATAAAAATAAACGGGCAGTTTGCCGTCCACTACCACCCACTCTTAATACCCCACATTACACTAAATTTTTAATAGACTTATTGAATTTCTAATTCAATCTTAGGAACGATAAGGTATTTGGCTAAGTTATCTAGGGCCATTTAAAAAATTATACTTCTTCATAGTTTTGATTCGTATTTATTGAATAGCTGTTGTTGAAAAAACTGGCTGTTAGCGAATGACGGTTATTAATGCGCAGCTCTGTCAGGACAGTCTAAAAGCGGTCTGCAAGCACTGGCGGCTGGTGCCCATGAAACAGGTGAAGTGTCCTATCTTTTACTGTGCAGCACTTCACCTGTTTCGTGGGCACGAGCCGCCAGTGTCTGCAAGAGCGAACCGGGTTGGTGAGGTTGTTTCAAACTCGATATGCAGACCGCTTTTAAACTATTCTTACAGAGGTTAGCAATTAGCATTGATAACAGTCAGCCGCCTATTGCAAGTTTTGCTATAGTCTGTCCAAGCCAAGAAGACCCTCTAACAAGATGGGAGAATGACTCAAGCTCGGTCAATATTAGTTCAAAAATTATCAATTTGATCTAAAATCGTAGGAAACAATTAGATCTACTATTAAGACCACATGTATAATTCTTGCACAAATACTGACCAAGCTGGAGTCATTTTCACATCTTGCCAGACTATATCAAGAGTGCTTCACAATGACTGTAGGTAACAAAATCTGATGAACTCTTTTGTATAATCTTGAAATGAAAATGAAATATGAACCCACAGCTTAAGAAAAATTCAATTTAATCACAATGTCTTAGAAAAATTAACAACCTATACTTTGAGACTTGTGATATTGTGCTGTAATAAAATTTGAATTTCAAGTCTCTTTCCATGTAAACTGTTGTAGCGACCTACCTACCACTCACAAATCTCTTGGAAACCACTGATGTATTTTAAAACTTCTACTAAATTTTTATTATTAAAAAATCTAGCTCTGTGTCAAGTTCTATAAACATCTTGTACAAAAGTATTGTAAAATAATTATTGTTTAAACTTGTCTCTAATGTGTGTCTTATCGGGTTTTTCTGGTGTATTTAATTGTTGAAATGTTGTAATAGTTCGTAAATAAATTTCATAAATTTCCTAGTTTTTGTATCTTATTAATAATCCCAGAGTTATTTTCCTTTTCAGGCTTTTGAAAAGTTGTGATAAAACATCTTAGATTATCTCAAGGGGTAAAATGTTGATAATTCAGTAACTACTTTTACCACTATTTTGTAAGTGATAAAGAGACTTGATAATGGATTAAAATGTGATTGACGTCATTGTTATCCTAGCTATAAAAAAGCTACAATAATGATCTGAGGATTCAGGCATATCATTTGTCACAACCGGCATTAGTCTGTCCAAGCAAAGAAGAGCCTGGCAAGATGGGAAAATGACTCCAGCTTGGTCATTATTAATTTGTTCCAAAATTATAGATTTGGCCTCAAATTGAAGATCAGACGGCTTCCTACAATCTGAAACCAAATTTATAATTTTTGAACCAATATTGACCGAGCTGAAGTCATTTTCCCATCTTGCCAAAATGTTATCTTTGCTTGGACAGACTATAGAGGCCTAGCTGTCGAGTTTTCATAATATTTTATTTTGATTTCTCATGGTGCTATGGAAAGAGATGAAGCTTTCAAAACAATTTCACGTTATGTTAACTGACATGAAGAAAAGTTTTAGACAAGTTCCAAGATCAAAATTTATCTACAAGATAAATAGATCAAATTTATCAATTTACATTGGAGAGACACTACAGTAAGAAGTTGATTGAATTATAAACATTGAAAACGGCTACTAGTTATTTCAAAGCGACCCAATAAGAATAAGAAAATAAATTTGTTTCATTCATGAAGAGGCTTGAAGATATATATTATGCAAAACCGCATGAAGACAGGTTTCAAGATCAAGATTTTATCTAGTTTTATAAATAACACTGAAACATTCTTCAATTTGAAGATATTTTGGTGATTACGCAAAAACTATTGTATTTTCGGCTCTGAAACCAATTCCAATCGATTCCTTGGTTCAATTTACATATAATGTGATATTTTTGTTACTTCAAACGCATCAGAAATACATAAAAATTCGATAAACTCCATACTGAGGAAACTCCATCAAATCAATCAAATATTCCGCGGACTTCTGCCTCGTAGGCAGCCTATGCCATCTAGCGGTGAATAGAAGAACTAAATAAAAGTACTAAATAGAAGAAGAAAAATAGTACTGTACACGTGGGCTGCTATTTCCATAAAATATGATGAACATCCACAGAATAATAATAATAATAGCAGTCTCGCACGCGCGCACACTTGGTTAAGCCCGTTAAACTTCAAGATATCGTGAAATAAAAAATCGTACGAGATTCTTCACAAAAAAGTAGGATAGGGACATCTGATGGACCACTGCCCGAAAATGCACCGTTATCGAGTAAAAAATCATTGAAAAATTATGAATATTTCACAAACTTTAATTTTTCCTGGCGTTATTAGGACATGATGATTGTCTAGTCAGGTATAGAAAAATGGAAAATGATCTGAAGAATCGATTGAGACCAAGTTCAAGCTCGTATCTGCAGTGGTTTCCGAGTTATTGTCAAAAAACCACAAAATAATAGTGAGAAATTTTATGTTTTTTCCATTAAAACATATATTACAAGAAAACCAAGCAAGTGACATGCTTGAAACTATTTTTATTCGTTTCCTCAGTTAATTTTCCAGGTTCCTGTGCATTTTCACAACATTAAGCGCGCTACAAGCTCCAGAATTATCGATTTTTTATGATGATGCATGACCTTGAAAAAATCTAAATTCAATAATCCTGAATTTTCAAAGGGTTGAGAGAGTCAGGAAAAATGTCAATATCATGGTAAATTGTATGGGGAACCTATTGGGAACATGTCCAAAGATGTAGGATGGAAGGGGTTTCCAATAAAAAATAAAAACCCCTCCGAAAAATTGAAAATCAATTTTATTGACATTTTTTGATTAAATCATATGTATCTTGAAAATCTAGGATAGGAACATCTGATAAACTTATATCCGGAAATCAACCCCTATCAAACTGCAACCCTTCAAAAATGTCGATTTTCAATGTTATTTTAATTTTTCCTGAAGCTATGGAGGAATGTAAAGGTCTTAAAACATTTTTTATTATGTAAAATAGCCTGAGAAATCGTTTGGAACATGTTTTAAGATGCAATCTCAAGTACTTTATTAGAAATCCTAGAAAAACACCTCAAATCCAATATATTTTTGTGTTTACGCAGAAAATAATGAATTTGTGACTTTGAAACTATTCCCATTCGATTCCTGGGTTCAATTTACATATAATTTGATATATGAGTCACTTTGAGTGCATCAGGATTACAATAGAACGTAAGTAAATCGACTCAGACACAAAGCAAATTCATCTTTATAAATATAAGTATAGCCTACTGTGCGTTTTGTCATTATATATTTCACGCTATTTCTCTAAGTTCCTCTTTTCACCAAGATAAGCGCTACTGTTCCTTCCATTTCACTAGACCACTTGTCTTGTTCGATGAGTCCGCGGCTGATTTCAAACGTTTAAACCAATCGACAAGGAACTACAGAACATAATGTGTATTTATAACTTATTCGAAATCATAAAAATATCAACATTTATGTAAATTGAACCGAGGAATCGAATGAAAATAGTTTTAAAGTCACAAATTCATTATTTTCTGCGTAAACACAAAAATATATTGGATTTGAGGTGTTTTTCTAGGATTTCTAATAAAGTACTTGAGATTGCATCTTAAAACATGTTCCAAACGATTTCTCAGGCTATTTTACATAATAAAAAATTGTTTTAAGACCTTTACATTCCTCCATAGCTTCAGGAAAAATTAAAATAACATTGAAAATCGACATTTTTGAAGGGTTGCAGTTTGATAGGGGTTGATTTCCGGATATAAGTTTATCAGATGTTCCTATCCTAGATTTTCAAGATACATATGATTTAATCAAAAAATGTCAATAAAATTGATTTTCAATTTTTCGGAGGGGTTTTTATTTTTTATTGGAAACCCCTTCCATCCTACATCTTTGGACATGTTCCCAATAGGTTCCCCATACAATTTACCATGATATTGACATTTTTCCTGACTCTCTCAACCCTTTGAAAATTCAGGATTATTGAATTTAGATTTTTTCAAGGTCATGCATCATCATAAAAAATCGATAATTCTGGAGCTTGTAGCGCGCTTAATGTTGTGAAAATGCACAGGAACCTGGAAAATTAACTGAGGAAACGAATAAAAATAGTTTCAAGCTTGTCACTTGCTTGGTTTTCTTGTAATATATGTTTTAATGGAAAAAACATAAAATTTCTCACTATTATTTTGTGGTTTTTCGACAATAACCCGGAAACCACTGCAGATACGAGCTTGAACTTGGTCTCAATCGATTCTTCAGATCATTTTCCATTTTTCTATACCTGACTAGACAATCATCATGTCCTAATAACGCCAGGAAAAATTAAAGTTTGTGAAATATTCATAATTTTTCAATGATTTTTTACTCGATAACGGTGCATTTTCGGGCAGTGGTCCATCAGATGTCCCTATCCTACTTTTTTGTGAAGAATCTCGTACGATTTTTTATTTCACGATATCTTGAAGTTTAACGGGCTTAACCAAGTGTGCGCGCGTGCGAGACTGCTATTATTATTATTATTCTGTGGATGTTCATCATATTTTATGGAAATAGCAGCCTACGTGTACAGTACTATTTTTCTTCTTCTATTTACTACTTTTATTTAGTTCTTCTATTCACCGCTAGATGGCATAGGCTGCTCACGCGGCAGAAGTCCGCGGAATATTTGATTGATTTGATGGAGTTTCCTCAGTATGGAGTTTATCGAATTTTTATGTATTTCTGATGCGTTTGAAGTAACAAAAATATCACATTATATGTAAATTGAACCAAGGAATCGATTGGAATTGGTTTCAGAGCCGAAAATACAATAGTTTTTGCGTAATCACCAAAATATCTTCAAATTGAAGAACGTTTCAGTGTTATTTATAAAACTAGATATCTTGAAACCTGTCTTCATTCGGTTTTGCATAATATAAATATCTTCAAGCCTTCATGAATGAAACAAATTTATTTTCTTATTCTTATCAGGTCACTTTGAAATAACTTGTAGCCGTTTTCAATGTTTATAATTCAATCAACTCCTTACTGTAGTGTCTCTCCAATGTAAATTGGATGAAAATTGGGTGGAAATAAATAAAATCACTTTTAATAACAATCATGAATCATTTATTCAAGTCACTTTCATACATTCTTTGTAAACCTCTAGCCTATTTCGTAATAATATTTTAAATAGTTGAAGATCATATTCAAACATCATCAACATTAATAAGTTTACAAACTATTACAAGAATACTGAATTCCATTGCAATCTTTCTCATTTTACAATAATATTTATTATAGATAGGTAGATATATTTTATAAGCAACTAGAAGTGTAATTCAAAATAACAGAATCAAATAGAAACTAGAGTACAAGTTTCAAGACAAATAATATATTATGAGAAATATAAAACTTTTTCAACAAATTACTTTTTTCACGCAAGGTAGTTTTTGTTTGCTTACGCATAACCGGCATAACCTTCTGAAACTTGCATGTTAGAACCTTGGACCTGTTTCATAGAATTTCATATAGCTCCTTCAAAATAGGAAAAAGTCTTACAAAAATAGAAGTACATTACCGGTAGTTTATTGTATGATAGTTCAGTGTTTATTCGCCTTTCTGTATTAAAGGACATTTAAATTTGTATGAAACAGCTCGCATGACACATATTCGTGGTGAAAATATCACTGTTTCTAGTCATAAATAACAGATTGGAATCATTGGCTCCACTCCGAAGAAAAACTTTTCAAGGTATTTTTTCAATAAGTCGAGCAATTAGAAATCTCTAGTGTTGTCTGTTCAAGCAAAGAATGGTGACATTCTGGCAAGATGGGAAAAAGACTTTACTTTGGTCAATATTGGTTCAAAAATGATGGAATTGGTCTCAAATTGTGGACCAGAAAATTTTCTACAATTTTGGATTGAATTATCAATTTTTGAACCAATATTGACCGAGCTGCAGTCATTTTCCCTCTTGCCAGAATGTATTCTTTGCTTGGACAGACTTAAGGTGAGCTGTGATATTCCTGAAGAAGTGATATGCTAATGGTACAAATTTATCAATCGTTTTTTGAGTTCTGGAGTTTAGAAGATGTTCAGGTGGAGTTTTATAAGGTGATATTTAGAGTACCAATATTTCAAAAATAAGGTGTTTTTTGTACGAATGGTTATGGCTGAGCTGAGATGATAAGCCGTTACAATAGAATAATAATTGTCAATCACTTTAAATTTTGTAACGGCATAACTTATCAGCTGGGGCGAATTATTCCTTGGTGTACAAGAATAGAGATTGGTAAATTCTTATGAAATATGTTACAGTATATAAAAATTTAGAATCAAATTAAGGATAAAATATTTATAATGTTAGTAGTTATAGAAGAGGAAGCTCAAACTGGCAGTTATGAGAATGACTGACATAAAATGGGAAGTGGAAAACAGATGCATAACTTACAGAAGTAAAATGAGATGAAGATGGAGAATGAGAAATAAAGGATAAAGGAGAAGTAAAAGGATAAAGGAGGAGTAGCCTAAAAGGATAAGAAGTGGAAAAAAGATGCAAAACTTACAGAAGTAAAATGAGATGAAGATGGAGAATGAGAAATAAAGGATGAAGGAGAAGTAATAGGAATATGAAAGATGAGAAAAAAATTGAAATTAGGGAATGTAGGTTCTAGACAAAGAATAAATTTGCTTCAAATTAATCATGAAATCGAAATTTTTTGATATGTAGATGGAAGTTGCAAATATTGGTTCATAGTTTCGAGTTGAAAAGATGTTGCGGGAATAAATTTACTACAAAAATCGGCGGAAAACTGAAAAGTACAAAAATTTGTTGAATTTGTACTATTAGAATATTTACGTTGATATCTTGATAAAAATCAATCAATGTAAATCTTATCATTTTCAAAAATCCTTAAATTTTTGTACTACGTTACAACGTATTTCTACAGTATTGAATTGATTAACTCCATGAATTACCACAAAATCCTATACAAATTTCCTGTCATTCATTTTGAAAACATTCATTATCCTTAAAATTATGACTGGTTTGAAAACTAGTTCTAACATATTCTCAATAATTATGTTTGCAATATTCAATACATTAATATTAATTCTGTATCATACAAATAATCATTCCATCTAACATCATTCAATATTAAAATTAATCATAATTTTTCGAAACATATTCTATACAGTTTACAACTTACAATGCAGAAATAACACACATGCTCAATAGTAGAAAGAATAATGCATTTTTTTAGATTATGGAAGATTTTTAGAGTAAAAGGTCATCTAATTTGAGACAATTTCATTCTTTACACTTTAAAGCGCAATCATGGAGTATTCTAGATTATTTTAAAGCAATTTAAGCAAGTTCTCTATCGAAATTAAGTGTCTCAAACTAGATTTTCAATGTAATCTATTCTAGTTTCATTACAAGAACATGTTTAAACACAATTTTAATTTAATAGTTACAGTGGGTTATCTACAAGTAGAATATTTCACCTCAGTTTTACGATGAATGTAAAAAATTGAATGAATTACGCAGAAATAAATGTTGTATTTGAGTCAATCATGAAAACAAGAATATCACCTAGTCTATCCAAGTTTAATGTCGGCTTCTATATCAACTATAAAACGTAGAATTTTTACAATTAATACAGATAATTTCAGCTTCAAATACGACAAAGTCAATTCTAAATGAATGGTTAACTGTTCAGTTCCACAAGTGGAAATGGTTTTTGATTTTCTTTTAGATTTGAAAAATGGAGGAAAATTTTCCATAATTCTATTGTCAGAAAGGAAGAACTTTACAGTGTTAAGTAAAAAGGACGGAGATTTTTTTCATGAGGAAAATTTTTAGAAAACTCAACGTGATATCTATTAGGAAGACCAAGCCTACTTATAGGATGGTAATTCGAAAAATACATTAATAATGAGCACATGAGCAACAAAGCTATTTGCTACAATACAACTTATAAATGAAAGCATTTCAAAGGGTACTGTGATTAATCACTTAATCTATTAGAATAAATAATTATCAAGCAGATAAGTTCAATAAGTATAAAAACTCTTTATTAATTGATAAGTGACTACCAGATTCCAAATTTCAAAACGGTAGAGTCCCAACAAAAATTTTGTTGAATCAATAAATTCAAAAAGATAATGACTCTTTGAATCTAAATAAATATACTGTATTATCATAAATTTCTAATATCCGTGAGGCTCTCCCAATATCATGCACATGGAATAAAATCAATTGAATTGAATGCAACACCTATTAGCTCAAAAATATTTACAAATATATTGGTAGTTGAGTTACTTGTACTTGATAATAACAAGTTCACCGAGTAATAAAATGATTATTTACATGGAAAAATATACTTGTTGAATATCTAGATTAGTATTGATATTTTAAATGGAAAATCAAAAGTACATAGTTTTTGTTTTGATTTATTGGATTTATGAAGTTTTTAGAACTACAGCTTGAAATACTATGAACAATAATTATTATATAACAATGAGAAGAGGATTAGGGCAAATAAATGAGTTGATGCTAATAGATCAGATGAATTACACAAAATTTTTCATCTATTTGTTTATAAATTTCTAGTAAATTTCAAGCAAATCCTTTTTTTAGTGAGTGGAAATATAGAGCCTAAATTTTTCAAACTATTTTTTATCTTTCACTCACTATGAAACTATTGAATTATTGTCGCGATTACCTACCGATACAAGCATAAAAATTAATTACCTTTTTTATAAATATTTTATGAATTATATATATTATTATTCAATCTAATTCTCACAATATTGAGGTATTCAATCAATGAACAAAGTTCGATCTGTACACTAAGCTTGATTTCTACAAAAATTAACTCTTTTTCTCAATTTTTGCAACTCCATAATTAAATAGATAATATTCATTCCTCATTTACACTCTGTCTCAACTATAACAAACTCTTATAGAAACGGTTTCAATTGAAATAGAAACGGCAAAAGAAAGATAAAATAAGATAATATGTTTTTTAGTATATTCTTTGTTAATTTGAAAATGATGCCTCATAATATCTTGCATACTCTTTTATAATTTTAGAGATTCAAAATTCGAAAAACATAGAAATTGGAAAATAGTATCACTTAAGATGAGTTTTCAGTACTGTAGCTTAGTACCAATTCAAAGTACAGTACTAAATAAATGATGTAATGTAAGTTACTTAAATGGTTTATTCAGAGTACATGGTGAATAATTTGAAAAAAGTGTTTCTTTGAGAAAAGTTTGAAGTTGACAATCTTGAAAATCGAGATTGTAAGTAACGTTTGAGTTTTTAAATGGAACAAAAATCTTAAAAATTAGAGTCCTTATTCAGGAAATTTTATGAAATTTCCTATTTAGATCTACAAAAATACAATTCTTTGTCAACATTAAAAAATTACACCACTCTAAAAATAATTCATGCTTATAAAATCTTTACTGGCAGTAGAAGTATCTTTCGTATTCAAACAGTCCATTTCAAGCACTCCATTCAAAACTTATTGAACTTAATTACTATCAACTTATAAAATTTTGTATACCTTTAAAAATTTAAAGGTACTGAATCATTGTCAAATATTTTCCAACCTGAATTTAGTCAAGAATTACGAAATCAGCATTTCGTAATTGTTTTCTCTCAAGTAAAATAATTATAATGATAAAATATCATTATCGTACAATATAACAGTTCAACCCTATAATAGATTTCTAATCTATTTCATTACCATGGTTTTACCCATGATACAAATTTGATTTTCAATTAGAAATACATCAATGTTCTCATACAACAAATCTACTTTTACAACTATTTAAAGGGTAGGTTGTACAAAGATCGATCAAGATTCAACTCTTTGATCAAATAAAAAATAATTCAATCACTGATCATTCAGAATTATTATCATATTAACAAAAACTCAAAGTGAAACTTATAGTTTCATTTAGATTTGAGAATTATAAAGTTTATCGTGGTTAAAACAACCACAAAGATGATGAGAATTTTGATTCACAGTGATTTAAATATTGATCAATTATTTTTAAAACCATACAGCAGTAAAATATAATTTACACACATCCTAGTAAATAACTCAACAAGTAAACTTATTCTAAACGTGATAAAAACTAAAATAAACACTATCAATTTAAAAATAAGTCTTTCTAATTGAAAAAATAAAGTCTCTTACTTATTCACATGAAACTATCACTTGAGGAGACCTTCCTCTTGACTTGAAAAATAGTTTTTTCTCAATATTGTTTTCAATCCTTCATTACGCGGTAATTAGTAACTTTCACTCAAGAAGGTGACACTTTCACAATACCGTCACTCTAATCTAATCATGAAGGTACTGTAGCGAAAAATTGATGTGATTGATGAAATAAATTTCAGCCCTACCTGTACCAACACTTCAGAGTAATTTTCTGCTTTAGGGATGTTCTTGCTTATTTTTGCCAAACTACTTCATCCAAGGAATTCGAATTCAACTTCTGATAGGATAGTAATCATATTTCACTTTTATATTTGCGATTGTTGAATAACAAATTTAACTGGCATATCACTTTGATATCACTTGATTGGGTTTCCTGTTTGATTTGAGGTTTTCTTTTTTATTTGGTTATTCAACTCAAACAAATTTCCTCAGTTGTTGAATAAGGTCTGTTCAAGCAAAGAACCATTCTTGGACACGAAGGGTCCACGAATGACTCCAGCTCGGTCAATATTGGTTCAAAAATTATAAATAAGGTCTCAAATTCTTTTAAACATTCTGATCTACATTTTGAGACAAAGCTTATAATTTTTGAACAAATATTGACCGAGCTGGAGTCATTTTCCCATCTTGCCAGAATGTTTCTTTGCTTGGACAGAATATAAAAAAGAGTTGATCCATTTTACATTTTTCGTAAAATCAGTAAACAATGTTAACGACGTATCAACAAAATGTTGGCAACAGGGCAACATATTTCAGTTCATTTTAGATTGATTTTTCGTTTAATTTTCCGAATTGCTCTTGACAGACACAGGATCCTCTTCAGTATCATCACTCTCTGAATCGTCGATATCATCACGAAGGGGTCCCAGCTTTAGCCGGTTGTAGGATTTACTCTCTTCGCCAGTTTTACGAAAACTGATGAGCGGCTTGAGTGCGGCGCGCAGTGACAGGAATAGTTTCGGAAACAGAATTTCCTGCTGAGCTAGCAGCTGTTTTGTACGATGGCGTTCCTGTAACAAATAGAAACAGGATTTTATTTTCACGAAATAAAAGTAATAAAGTGGCTCTGAAAATTCGCTTTGGATGTTATGTATTAATTGATGAAAGAGCAGTACTGTACTGGTGCAAGAAATTCAAGTGATGATATAGCTTATAGAAACTTGAATAGAACATAGGATGTTCAAATGTACGTTTTCTTTCTTTACAATTGCGACTTGATTTCCAAGTATTTTGAGCGAAGGATGAATGAGTGATGATGAATGATGATGAAGGTTTAAGATGTAGGTTATTATGTCTATCCACAATGTCCACTTTCACTTAATAATTTCTCACTTCCAAAAATATTTGATCACAAATAATTTTGAATTTCAATAAAAGTCCACTTTTGTTCGTGAATAGTTACTTACGTCCAAACGTAAATGCTTGACCACTACTTCAACTGCAACAAGGAATACATAGCTATGCCAAAAGTTTATAAAATCGAAGACACAGTGTCAGGTGAGATGTTGTGATACTTGTACATAATTAAAGAGCACAATATTGTCTATATCACAGAAAATTTCATTGAAATTTTCTCAATAAAATTTTCTGTGATATAGATGATATTGTGCTCTTTAATCATTGTTTATAGGATCGTAGTAGTATAAACCCAATAAATACTACTATTCTATACACCTTGAGCCATCCCTACTCCAGCTCGTCATACCAATAATAAAAAAGTTTTTCACCAGTTTCACACAAATACATGTAAGCTATATGAATGTTTATTCATGTATATAGTCTGTCCAAGCAAAGTAGACATTCTGGCAAGCTGGGAAAATGACTCCAGCTTGGTCAATATTGATTCAAAAATTGGTCTCAAATTGTAGATCAGAATGTTTACTTCAATTTCAGAACATATTTATAACTTTTGAACCAATATTGATCGAGCTGGAGTCATTTTCCCATCTTGTCTGTCTTCCCATCTTGCTTGAATGTCTTCTTTGCTTGGACAGCCTGTACAAGCTGATGAGCAATGGGTTCTGGTTTAAATTGAACACTTTGTATAATAAAATAGCAAAATAAATCATACAAATATTTGAACAAAAAACCGATCATTCTCACCTTGGGCGCCTCAAAACATGCCGGACAATTTTCGGGTATAACCGGCAATTTCCGGCTTTCGGCAAACTGCCTCAACGACTTCTCCCTCACATAGACGAACGGCCTGATCACTCTCAGATCCTGCTCTTTAATCAAATAGTGCGCCTTCATCGAGCGTAGTCTGCCATTGTGGAAGGTGGACATGAGGAAACTCTCGGCCAAATCGTCCAAATGTTGGCCTAGTGCAAGCACATTGTAACCATGCGCACGCGCAGTGGCGTACAAGCGACCACGCTTCATGCGACTGCAAAAGCTGCAGATCGATTTGCATTCGGGCGCTTTGCTGGCTTGCTCTAGGATTGCTGTAACACAAGAAAAACAATATACATTAATCTATTGTGCACTAATAATTATTTAGAAAAACCGGTGTCAAGAAAATTAACAAAATTATCAAGTATTTCTCAAGAAAAATATAAAACAAATAGTTCAGTTCAGTACAAGGTAAATAGATAACCTTGGTTCAAAATGAATGTCAATGGCCAAACAGTCTATTCATGGTTTAAGATCAAGGGCTTAGGCCTACCAGCTTGATGCCAGTTTCATATTCAGGTGAATAATCATAAACCAGGATAAAGGTAATGTGTGGTGATGAATTTGATAGTCTCAAGTTGTAGGAAACAAATCTACAATTTGAGACCAAATTTATAATGTTTGAACCAATATTGAGTTGGGGTCATTTTCCCATCTTGCCAGAATGTCTACTTTGCCTGGACAGACTAGATACATGAATTATTAACATTCATATAGCTTACATGTATTTGTGTGAAACTGGTGAAAAACTGTTTCTATTATTGGTATGACGACTATTTGCTTGGACAGACTTTTTAAGACAATAATATGTATCACAAGTATTTACATTGTAGTACTTCTTTTCTTCTAGGGCTACTGTATTTTTTTGAAACTTTAAAAAATGATTATAATCAGAGTACCCTTTTAAAAATATTTTTATTTCACACACAACATGTTTCGGCTAATTTGCCATTTTCATGGAATCAATATTTTGATTCAAACTGAATTAAAGTGTAAGTGAAAATCAAGTGTAAATGAAAAAATTTAATTCAGTTTGAATCAAAATATTGATTCCATGAAAATGGCAAATTAGCCGAAACATGTTGTGTGTAAAAATAAAAAATATTTTTAAAAAGGTACTCTGATTATAATCATTATTTAAAGTTTCAAATTGTAGTACTTATATGTATTTACAAGACACACTCAATAATAATTCATGAATTAAGTCTTGAGTGTTGGAATTGGTGAGTTAATCAGCGGCATCCCTATCAATATTCATCAACCAAATAATAAAATTTCGCTCAAATAATCTTCAAAATTGTTTATAGCTAAAATCTATAGTTATACAGATTTTATCAAATAATCAAATTACGTTTAAATAATCTTAAAAATTCAAGTAATCCAACTTGAACTTACACTGCTCCTCGTACAAGTAATGCACACCCAACGCTTTCAAGTAGGGCACGAGGGGTCTCGGATCGTAGGCAGTGCTCCCTGGGTCAACGGTAGCCGCTCCCAGCTGGAACCTGACTCCCTTGCTTTGCGCGTAGTACTGGTACTGGTGCAGTGTGTGCAACAGAGACAGAGAATCCTTACCGCCGCTCAGACATACCATTATGCGGTCGCCGTCCTCTACCATGCCGAATTCTTTGATTGCCTAAAGACAGGAATCATGTTTAGATCACCAATAATAATTCATCACTCACTCATCATCACATTTATTTAAAATAGATGCTATCAAGTAATTGTAACAATAAATAAATTGACAACTTAGGTATAGTCTGTCCAAGCAGAGAAGAACCTCTGGCAAGATGGGGAAATAACTCCAGCTTTGTCAATATTTGTTCAAGAATTTTAAATGTGGTCTTTATAGTAGATCAAATTGTTTCATACAATTTGAGATCAAATTGATAATTTTCGAAACAATATTTACCGAGCTTGAGTCATTCTCCCATCTTGCCAGAGGGTCTTCTTTGCTTGGACAGACTATACTTTATTTCTTTGTTGCACACTAATTACAATTGCTAGTGAAAGTCAGTTTTAGTTTCAGTTTTACTAGATCAGTCTATTTCCAAGTTTTCTGTACTTTTGTTGTTTTAATTATTTTCAAAAAGGATAGAATTAATTAATTCATTCATTCATTATCCATTTATTCAATTGAAGAAAATCATTTAGAAGAAAATGCAAATTCATTTGAGACAAATTTCAGTTAATTGCCTGTTATCGAGAATACATAAGAGAAAAAACATTTTCAGAAATTGTTGCTCTCCTATCATAGAAAGGTTGTTCTTCTACAAAATTCAGGAGACGTTTACTTTGATACAAGACTTTTCTTCAATACAATACCTTTCAATTCGATTGCTTAATTCATATAGCCTGTCCAAGCAGAGAAGACATTCTGGCAAGATGGGAAAATGACTCCAGCTCGGTTAATATTGGTTCAAAAATTTAAAATCCAAAATGACAATATCTCATCTACAATTTGAGACCAAATTTATCATCTTACCAGAATGTCTTCTTTGCTTGAAGAGACTATGAATAGAAAGAACTTTTTGAAAGTTAATAATATGAAGAAATAATTGAGGAAATGATTTTATAAGGATTTAACAGTTTCTGACCTCAGTAGTAGGCTTCCATATATTCTTGGGCGGACAATGCCATTGCAGTTTTTTATCAGCTTTAGTTTTTGCCTCAAACGAAATGCCACCCGTCTCATCCTCGCCACTTGTTGCGCCACATGTTGCTGCCACTTGTCGCCTGGATTTGTGCTGCTGCTGTTTCTGTAACATGTCGCCACTACGCAGCGACGAATCGCTCGGCGACACTGAAGAGTCGCGGTCCCGGTCTCGGTCGCCGTGATAGTTCATGTTTATACCTAAAAAAAACAAGTGAATAAATCAATCTAGTTTTAAATAGTTCAGAAATTGGAAACTTCTACTCTTTCATCTTCTTCCCTTTTTAAGTTTATCATAATTTGTTATAATTTCTTCCAAGTGTGATTCTTACATAATTGCTGTGGCTCTTTATTTGGTGTGCACAACTCTTCAATAAATTGAACTCTTCAACTCTTCAATGATTGAATGTATTCTGGTACTTGATCATGACAGTGAATATGAAGGGATGGGAACAGACATATATATCTCTTCATATTCACTGACCTTTGTGATGGAGTTATTAAATATTTCAATTATTCTGTGCAATATGGTACCATTAACTTGAAATATAAGCTTCAAGTTGACTCCAACTTCAAACACTAAACAAATTTTAATTACTGCTTTCACAAGAAAATAATGTTTAGAATTGTTTATATACGTTCAAAGGTAGCATTCCAATAACACATACTGTCTTTAGTATTTGTGTTTCCTTAATCTCTTAATGATTGGAAAAATAATCCAAAAAAGGGTACTTTGATAATTATTCAAAATAAAAAACAGTGTCTTTAGTCTGTGTAAGCAAAGAAGACATTCTGGCAAGATGAGAAAATGACTCCAGTTCGATCAATATTAGTTAAGAAATCATAAATGTAGTCTCAAATTGTATAGAATATCCTGCTCTTCAATTTGAGACCAAGTTCATAATTTTTTAACCAATATTGACCGAGCTAGAGTAATTTTCCATCTTGCCTTCTTCTTGCTGGACAGACTATAGCTGAATTCTTACAGCATAGAGCAAGTTTAAATCAATAATTTTTTTCATTCAGGTTAAACACTCTTTTTTCCCACTTTTCTGAGAACTCGTGCACTGATAATATGGAGCGTTAGAAAGAGAGTGAAGAAACATGATTTAAGAAGAGAATTTAATTAAACGGAAAAGTACCAGAAATATGGCGACATGAGAGTAGAAATATAATAATCCAAAAAAGATGAACGGATTATGAAGGGGATTTCTGACCTCCATTCTTAACTCCATTCCAACAAGATCACAAGCTGTGAAGCATTATGAAGATTGCATAGAGTAATGCCATACCAGCACAAAACCTAGGGGAAAGCAGATCATGTGGAATTGATGAAAAGATGCTAATTGTTATGAAATAGGAATTGATGAGAAAATGGGTGGAGGTATAGTATGGTCGCACAGAGATGACATTCCTTCAATTACAAAAGGCCACTTGGAGCAAGAGGCTGAGAGCGCAAGCACAGGTCTGAAACTTTCAGAGTAAAATCACTTCTGACAACATACCATTGAACAGCTGCCATTTTGAAGGAGTATGAACGGTGTGCGACTAGACTTTATATTATGTAAGTTATTAATAGGATAGTGAAGCTGATTGGTCACCAGCTGGTTTACTAAACTTGTATACAAATAGTATGTTAAAGATGATACAGACCTCAGATTATCAACTAACAAAGATACAACATCGAAGTCGAGTATTGTTTAAGATTCAATTTTAACGGTATTTGGTTCATAATCCTAATAAAAGCTGCCAATTGTTGGTATGAAGATGTACAATAGTAGAAAATAAAAAAAAGAAGAAAGTAATTGAGATACCGAAATAAACAATTGGAGAAATCATGAAAGAAGTTGAACACAATAGAAACACTAATTTCTCCAGATGATCAAGCAGAAAAATAAACAAAATCAAATCAATTTACTCACATTTAAAATAAAAACTAAATAAATAATTGGTTGCAACACCACCATCAGTCGATAGTCTTGTGGAGAGAGACATCTCTGAGGCTGGCGTCGCAGCGTTTTGATTTGCATTAGGACAGATGGAAGTATGCACACTCGCCAATCAGGCCAGCTCCTGTCAGGCGAGGAGTCACACTGTCAAATTTTTTAGAAAGATTTTTGCATGCTTTTGGGGATTTGTTTCAGCTTGAAAATAAACTGCTTTACAGAAAAATAAGGAATAAAAAACAGTAATGAATTGGTCATAATTTTAAAAAATAATAAAATTATTTTGACTGGTCAAGTTGATTTAAAAAAAGTTTTTAACCAATTGTTGAGTTGTATAAACTATTAATATCTTTTTAACTCATACTGATAAAATGATACTTAATAATTCAATAGAATTTATTTTTTATTTTTATTTATTGAATAGCTGTGAAAGTTATATAGTGGTGGTTATCCATATTGAATTAAAATTTAAGATATTGTCAAACCACAAATTTATTTAAAATTATGATACCGGTTTCGGTTGTTACACCATTCTCAATCTTTGGTAAACTTTGTTTTCAACCTTGATATTTTGTAAAAGAGACAGTTGATCGTTTCTCATTGAGAGTTGACATTCTTTACTGGTTCTTATTACTCCAGTCTCTTCAAGATTGTTATAATGATTTTGATTTAAGAGTGGATGGTAGTGGACGGCAAACTGCCGAACGGCAAAATCAAGCCCCATAAGAACAATGTAATTTTTATCAATCTCTTGGAACAGATAAAGGCTCTATTTATGGAAAGAATTTCACGTTCTTTATGTCATTGGAAAGAGAATTCAATTCTCCAGGGGCGTAACTTTTTACTTTTTTGATTTAAAGTTTATTTTTATAATTATAGTGTAATCAATTAACTAAAAAAGTATTGAACTCTAATTATTGAACTAAACTTAGAATCGAAAAAGTAAAAAGTAACGCCCCTGGAGAATTGAATTCTCTTTCCAATGACATAAAGAATGTGGAATTCTGTCCATAAATAGTGGCTCTATCTGTTCCAAGAGATTGATAAAAATTACATTGTTCTTATGGGACATGATTCTGCCGCTCGGCAGTTTGCCGACTACTACTCCCCACTCTTAATTCACAAGAAACAATAATAAATACAGAAAAAATATCAATTTCCCTTCAGAAGTACGACCTAAGTACGAAAAATTAAAAACCTTCAAAAGTACGACCTAAGCACGAAAATATTGACAAAAAATATCAAAATTCCTCCCTCAACTCACCTTAGCTTTCAACTTGAAGAGTTGAACAGAATTGAATTTAAAGAGTTGAACAGAATTGAATTTAAACAGTTGAGTAAATTCAACTTAGAGAGAAGAACTTTCAACTTGGGTGTTGGAAAATCAACTCACGCTAAAAGAGACGAACTAAACTAAAAGTTGTGAAATAATGCTCTAATTTTGTTGAAATAAACTAATTCAACTATATTAAAAAGTGTTTAATACCCAATAACGTGAACTCACCGCTATCCTGGGAGCTGATACTGTTCATAGTCGATCTGCGCATGTCCTTTAGAGTGGGGTGTCCATACTTCAGTAACTCTTCCCCTGAGATATTCTCTGATATCACCTTCAGACCTTCCATACCTGATAAATATCATATTTCCATATAATGACAATAATATTAAAAAATAAGAAGAAAGTTTTTATCCTTCAGTGCAAACAAATAATGCTATCGGAAATGTCCGAATGACACGGTAGAATACAATACGAGTCATTGGGATTGATCACTAACATGCAGTACAATGTTTTGACAGTAAGAAACCTGTTCAAATAACTTACTGGATTGAAGGCCTTTCGTGCTACTCGTCAATGTGCTTGAGCAGCACGAAAGGCTTCGACTACAGTAAAGTAATTTAAACAGTTTTTTACTGTAAAAATATTGAACTGCACAACTGCATGTCGGTGATGAATCACACACAGCAGCACGTCGTGGATCAAAAAACCTCCTTCTCCAATATAGAAGCTTCATGTTTGCAACAATAGTATGAATTATACATAATAGAATATTATACAAAACATAATTTAATAAAATACGGTACACAGAGTAGTTATACAGAACTGACAAAACAGGAGAACTTTGGAGTATGTTTATAATAAATTATGAATCATTATTTATTATTATTATTATCGTATGCCGTATTTGGTGGGGAGTCCCAAAATCATTTCACTGTTTTTATTGAATAGAAAATGCTTCACTGGTATAGTTTGTCGAAGCGAAAAATACATTTTGGAAAATACAAGATGGAAAAATGACACTTGCTCGATCAATATTGGTTCAAATATTATAAATTTGGTCTCAAATTGTAGATCGGAATGTTTCCTACAATTCGAGACCATATTTATAATATTTGAACCAATATTGACAGAACTGGAGTCATTTTTCCAACCTGCCAGAATGTATTTTTTGCTTGAACAAACTACACTACACCTCTGGGTGTAGCCCTATAAGACTAAACCATAAATTCAAATAAATACCTAGATTGCCAGTCTGCAGAGATCCGCCATCAACGGATCCATTGCGTTTGACAGAATGACTGCAGCACTTAGTTCCGTTTTTGGCCGCAGTGGCAGCACTGTCGGCTGTCGCATCACCGTTCTCGCTCATCGACGATGATCGTGTGTCAGGCGAAATGAGGCCGTCTACTGCGCTCACCTACAATATTAATTACACACATCCATTATAATTTATTTTTAAAAATACAAGGGTTCAATTTGAGAAGAATTTAAATGGGAAAATTGCTGTGAAGAGCCACTCTCATTAGATTTACATTGGAATTTTACACTAATTATTATGTAACCCACTGTGAACTACGCTTGACAAACATATTTGATGTATCACTAATAATAATTCAAGTCACTCGAAACCTAATCACAGTAGAAAGAGTTGACCGCATCATATCCTGTAGGAGTATATCTTACATAAGGAACAAACTTTATACTAAAGTCCCAAGGGCATGGTTGATGAAAAAGCCTAGAAGAAAATAATTTAATTCTTGGGTAAAAGTTGAAAGAACATTTTTCTATACAATTAATGACTTAGTCTAGTGAAATTTAGTTTTATGCATATTTTCAATTGTATTTTTTCAACGGAATTTAGTAGATGAGTTGAAAGTTAATAAGAATGTCATAATTATACATAGCCTGTATTATATTATACAAGTAAAGTAAATAAGATATGTTAAAACTCCACGTCAGCGTACAAGTTTTCTTTTGCCGACGTGAGGCACAAAGATGTACTTTTGTTTTGAATTGTATATATTTTGTGCAATAATCTATTTGATATAATATCATTCAAACTTTTTCATAGCAAAACACGCGCAATTTACACTAAATCCATTTTCTCTCATACTACTAACCATTTCACGGAACTCCGACTTGAGCTCGGATTTGAGGTCGGACACAACTTCCGAGGTGAGTTCGGCGAGGTACTCGGCCACGTGATCCGACATGAGTGACACCGAGTCCGTGCTGGAGGTGTGCATGAGGGAGGGGGAGGCACCCTGACATCCCCCCTGACCCCCCTGCTGTTGGCACATGGTGAATGTTGGTAGGGAAGAGGTGGTAGTCAGTTGCTGGTAGGTTACCTGCAATAGGATAAGTTGGATGAGAAATAGAATAATTTGAATCGGATTAATGAACAACACACAAAGATGTCAATATATCACTAAACCCTATTACGATCACTTGAGACGAAATAAACAAACTATTGTGTGTGTGCAATAATGGTACTTCTTCTTCTATGCGAAACCATCCGTCGTTCGGCCGTAGTCAAACAGCTTTAGCCAATCTAATGGCTAAAAGGCTATAAAATAATAAAATCTAATGAATAAACAATAAATCAATTTTAATTCAAATTTACCTGATTAGGCACGGCAACCATAGGTTGGTAAAACTGACCGCCTCCCGGTGACCCATACACCGTGTATCCAGGTTGGTACGACTGGTTCTGCATGGCTGGCAACATGGGCGCGTTAAAATCGACGCTGTAACGTTTTCCAGCGTCATACGCGCCGGATCCGTTGGTTTCTAATGAGTCAGCACTTTCCGACAACACATCCTCGACCTTGTTGATCACCTCGCGTATCTCGGATTTGATTTCGGTGGCCAGTTCTTTTGTCACTTCCTGTACGTAAGCCTGCAAATTGAGATATCGAAAAATGGTTAAAGTTAGCAACAATATTTAATCCACTTAGAGCCGCTTTTCCTAGACGTTCAACTTGAGCTAGTTTGAATCAAAGTTGGGCTTACTGCACTGGTCGTTTTAAATAAGAAGAGTTCGCAGAGTGTCTTTCACCAATCAGCTGTTATTTAAGGCTGGCTTAAGTCATACATTTAACTTGAGCCTGTGGCCGTTTCACAATGACCTGCCAACATGATATCCAGATCTACTAGTACAAAATCAAAATTAATCAATCGAAATTATTTCCATAAAAATATTCTTCATCTAGTTAATATTTCCGTCACGGTCTTCTTTATTGCAGCTTACTGAATATTGTACAAGATATTTGAGATAAGAATCCCATCTGGCTGCCGGCTGGTCGGAGGACTGCTTCCCGAGGAGTACGGACGTGATTGGATCCGGTTGGTATAGTCTTGTCGAGCAAAGAAGACAATCCTTCAAGATGACCATTTGAACTGAAAATGGGAGAAATCTTAAAATTTTAGCAAAAAATAACTTCTGTCAACCTACCTCTGGTGAGATGTGGTGAGAGACACATGTTAAGAGAGGGACTATTTTCATTTTGATTGCTGGCAACATTGAACAGTTGCCATTTTAAATGAATGTCTTCTTTTCTCGACAAGACTACAGTTGAACGTCGAAGGTCAACTGAAAGTAGGTAAACGCTCCAATGATTCAACACAGAAGCAGTCCGCTATCTTTTTCGATCGGTCGGCCGCAATCGAACAGCTGTAGCCAATCACAGCTTCTGTCTTGCCTTTGAGTTTGTAGAGCAAGAGCTGCTAAAGCTGTTCGACTGCGGCCCACCGATCAAAAAGATGGCGGACTGCTTCTGTGTTGAATCTTATTCAAGTATAGTCTTGTTGTATAAAGGAAACTAAACCCCTTAAGCGGGCGCCAATCTCTCACCTGTATCTGCTCAGCATTCTCCGCCATAGACTGCGGCGGTGTAGCTCCCCTCGACTCGGTATCACCCTCGTTCCCACTCTGCGACAAATCCGTCTGACTTCCACAGCTGATCTGTCTCTGCCGTTGGTACAGCTGACGGCCGCTGAAAGGCAACAGCGCTAGTGTGGAGTTGGGAGCGGCGACGCTGGTGGCGCCACTAACGGCGGTTTTCGGAGGCAGGGTCAGTTTGTTGTTGGAGTCCAGTGAGTAGCAACGTTCACGCATCATGCCGTTGAACTGAATTTGAGGACTGCTGCCCGATGGGTGTAGGGTTACTGGGCTCTGGCTGTCCAGTCTGTAAAAGAAAACAGAGAAGTTTGTTAGAAAAGAATAATAATGAACAGAATAGATGGAATAGAATAATGTTACTAGTAGTTCTGTGAACAGTAGACCTCACGCAGTCACCTATATTATCTGCATATCTACTGGGGGTATGTCCTTACGGTTTGTACGTAGTGAGTGCCGAGTCCGAAAGTCAGCTATTGCAGTGGACACAGTCACGCTCTAGTTTTTGCCGGAAGTACCAATGGCCACAGCTGGTGCTAGACCCACAATAAATTTTTCGTGCACTTTTTCAGAATCGGAATCGGCATGCACTCTTAAAGTACCAGACTGGTCAGTCAGCAAAATTAAATGCATGCAAATGAATTTGATGAGGAATAGAATAAGAGACCTTCAGTCACCACTGATGTTCACTACATGAATGTTGTTGCGGCCATCTCCTAAGGCCCCAACGCATTATCACAATATTCCATCACTTAGAATGTCTTCACAATTCATTTCACTTATTTGGGAATGAATTCAAACCGATTTGAAGCCTTGAGCACAGTGGAACAGTAGAGAAGAACGCTTGTGCAGTCGGCGGTACATTTATTGGAGAAGGAATTTTCAAAATCACGCGAACAGATGTAGACTCAATCAGATAATGTCGTAAGGCTGCGGTCACACAGCCGGTGGGTAGTTGGTAAATCTGTAGAACATACACACCATCCATCCATAGTAATACATCGTATGAATGGTATGACTTCATTTGATGTATTACTATGTAATATGTAATGTATTACTAGGGATGTTGTGTATGTTCTATAGATTTACCAACTACCCTCCAACCTCCACGCTCTACGCACCGGCAGTGCGGCCTCAGCCGCATAATGGTGTGAGTGGCTGCCCAATAGATTTAGGAACATAAAGCGCATGCGCTAAATGGTAACTGCAGCGCTTCAATTTGAAAGCGGCACTTAATAAAGAAATACGCCTCGCATTTATTAATTGGTATCAAGACTATACTAAATTGAGAATATTTTTTATTATTGACCTTTCCCGTGTGCGTCGAGCCTTGATATCCAACGCGGACAGACTGTTATGCCTTGCAAAGGCCGCTTGCTGATGTGTGGGCGAGGTGGGGGGAGAGACTCCGCCCCTCGAGCCGTGGTACTCTCGAGGCATGAAGGGCACATCCTGGCGAACATTGGCCACATTGCCCAGAAGAAGGTCTTGAGCCTCGCTGGGAAGCATGAACCAGCGCAAGGGAGAGGTGCGCTCGTCAAACATCACACACTGGTCGGCGAGTGGATAACGTTGCGCCATCTGTTAGGAATGAATAATTTAATACACAAATATATAAAAACAAACGAATATTCGTGAAATTAGAATATAGGACACAAACTGATTCATGGAGATTTGCTATAGGGTGTTCAGGAGGAATGTGCAATACTTCTAAGGCTGATTCCTTACACCAAGTAGAGGATAAAGTTCCATGAGACATACCGTACTCCCAATGACCCAAAACGCTTTTGTTACTGAGATAACAATGGCGGAAAATTGCAATTTTCAAAAATATATTCGTTTTTCTAATTTTAGAGGTTTCTTTCAGGTTCTAAAATTATCAATTCCTATGTGAAATTGGCTGAAAATTTCATTGCAACTAGTTTATAACTTGAACAGTTATTGAGATAATAGGAAAATGTTTAAAAAAACACAAATTTTGAACAACAAAGAGTTATAACTGGATATGAAATCATAAATTTGTATTTTTAATTGATGTAAGTTGAAGAGAATCGAATTTTGAAGTATAAGTATGCTTTCATTAGTGGGGAGACCCAAAGGGTTGTTCCAATTTGCAATATTATAACCTCATTTTTCACGAATGAAAACATGGAAAAACCATATGGGTTATAGATCATTTAAGATAGTAATTTTAAAATAAAATTTTTTATTTCAACACACATCACAAATTCACTACACTATGACCGGAAATATTGAATTTTGACTGGAAATTTAGAGCTCGAAAATTAAACGTTGAACCTCGAAGTATAAGTTGAAGACGTTGATTGTGTGAGTGAAAATAAAGCACCTGAAGAATTGAATTATCTTTTCAATGACATAAATAACGTAAAATTCTGTCCATAAATGACGGAGCTATCTGCTCCAAGAGATTGATGAAAATTACATTTTTCTAATGGGACATAATTATGCTGTTCGGCAATTGGCCGTCTGCTACCCAACACTCTCAAGGTAATACTTATTTTATCTTAGGGCTACAGTATTAACCAAAACTTTCAATTAATGAACATTTTTAAAAGGGCACTCTCAAGGTAATTTACCTTGCGAGCTTTGTTGAAAATATTTCTGGCGGTGTGTAGAACGTCGTTATGGTCGACAGGACAAGCAGCCACTCCCGAGATGCGTCTCTCATGAACACTCATCTTGCCATCCACGTAACGAATCGATCCCAGCCACTTGCGGTCTTTGAACACCTGAAATACACAGAAAAACACAAATTAGTTTGATCGATTTTATGAGGAAAGAATCATCGATCAAATGAAGAGCCTACCATACTCTATTCATGATCATATTAACAGAATGTTTGCGTGTAATGGTAGATCTTCTATGCGAAACGGTCCGACTGTCGGCCGCAGTCGAACAACCCAGCTCAAGCTCAAGACAAGAGCCTTGTCTTGAGCTGTGATTGGTGACAGTCCGACTTGTCTTGTCTCAAGACTTATTTTAAGCTATGATTATCTACAGCAAATTGCTGTTCTTTTGAGCTTAATTTTCATGGAACAGGGTCATTAAGCATTTCGTATAGAATTCCTCATTTGTTTTCTGTACTGGTTTGTAATAGAGATTAGCAGAGAAGATTGAAAATGGACAATTATACCTCAATATAGCTATTAAAAATATTCTTATGGTTTTCAATGGTGGGGAACCACTTACGGGTAGGTTCCACCTCGCCAATGTGTACTTTGCCAAATACTGGTAATACATCCAAGATCAGTCGACAGTGTTTGTGACTCAACTTCACGATCACAAAGCAACCTCTCTCACCGATTGGCCAATACTCAGCACTATACCAGCTATGATTTGTAGCAAATCAAATGTGAGAACGCATACAAATACAAGAAACCATAGCTTCCTTTAATAGAAGGCCATGGCCTAAAAATTGGCAGCTATGTTGAGTAGGAAATTGGGTCCATTTAAAAGCATTGGAATCATTCTCCAATCTAATGGATGCGTTTCTTGTGTGCGTTCTCACATTTGACTCGCTACAAATCATTAGCTATTTTAATAAATAACTATCTATTTTTAATCTCTCTTGCTAATCTCTATCACAACCTATTACAAAAAAAAACACAAAGGGAATTCTATTCGAAGAGTTTCATGAACGCTTTCATGGAAATTATGCTCAAAGAGAGAAAACCCAAGTCAACATGCATGAATTGTAATGCTTTCATATGAAAGATTGTGTCTACGGTGCGACGTTGCCATATTATTAGGGCATGGCCTTCTATTGAAGGGAGCTATGAAGAAACCCATCCGTTAGAACAGCTGATTCGAGAATTATTTCAAATTGTTTTTAAATTGACCCACTTTCCTACTCTACATAGCTGACAATTTCAAGGTCATGGCCTTATTGAAGATGACTATGATTCTACTCCAAGTGAATGTATCAAATATCAATATAATGTCTTAATTTTTTAAAGCACCATAAAATTTCTTCACCCACCGAATTAGTATGATGCCGCCACTCTCCCGTCTCCGGATTGAGCAAATACTGGGGCAATAGTTTCCATCCTTCCGTCGCCACCATCTTGACTGCTTCCAGCACGTAGCTGACTTCAGCGTCGGACATGAAGTAGGGCAGCGATATGCGGGTGAATCCGGGACGCAGCATCTCGAACGACGAGTGCTCCTCTTTGCGACGCAGGTGGTGACGGTCTAGGCGTCTGAACAACACAAAAACGAAGGAATTGAAATCATTTGATGTTTTTGATGCTTCAACATCAGATGAGGAACAGTTTTAGGCATTATTCCTTTTGTACTCACCTTTGTATTAAATTGATTGAATGATTGAACATACTTGGGTGAAACTTGTAGATGATTTCATTTTGAATAAAAAGTGTTCAGCCAACAAACAGCCTAAAATGTCTCACGAACTTAGAAAGCAGGTTTAAATGGAACAAAACTGAATCACTAATTGCATTTGACAATAAACTTAAAACATCCATTTTCAACACTGCATTCTTAATTTTGTTGAAGCAGTCGGTTGGTATCAGCGGTTTTGGCTGTTCTAATTGTATTGATTAATTGTGTATAACTTCTTTTAATCCTGATTTTCAAGTTCTAGGTGCGTTTTACACTGTGAGTTGACAATACTTTTTTTTAATTCAAAATGGAATTAGCTACAAGTTCCACTTGAAGAAAAGTGAGAAGATTACTTATTTGAGGTGGGTCTCAGATTGTATTGATTATTGATGGCGTTATTTAAGCTAATTGAATCATTTTTGTGTTTTAATATAAATTTCACTAAATTCATTATGTATAACTGTCTAACTGCTAACACCTTAAAATTTTTAAAAGCCACTTGTTTCAAATAAAGTGATATAATAGACATCATATTTCTATTATAAAGAATTGAATATATATTTCATTACCTACATTTATTATGTACAACTGTCCAACTAATTCTTCAAGAATCAATTGTATGAAATAAAGTGATATCAACATTATCATCAGTCGTTTTCTTCCTATTGGAAAGAAATACCACAAAATCTCTCAGCAAATTGTAATTGGATATCAAATTCTCATATCAATCTATTGTATTTGATGAGATTGTGGCATTTCTCCATAATGGATATAAAAGGACATACAGTAGATGTTGTCAATAACACTACTTTCATTAGATACTTTTTACAAAAGTATCATGGTTTCGGGGAGTTTGAGAGTGTATCCTGCTTAAACACTAGTCTAGCTGAAGATGGGACAGATGCAGCCCGAAACCATGGTACTATTTTAAAAAGTATAGAATAAAAGTAGTGAAATAGAAACACATAGATGTTGACAAATCTCTACACATTTGTGTAGAGATTTGACAACATCCATGTGTTTTTATTTATTTATTCATTTACAGATAATAATAAACTTATTGGCTAAAAACGTATTTTATTTCATCATGAAACGCATCTACAATATCGAGTACAACTCAGTTGAATAAAGGTAGTGTTATTTACAACACCTTTTTATTTTTACCAAACAATCAAATTCTCAATAAATAAATGAAAGAAAATCACTCACTCGTCCTCAACCAACACACGCTCATACTCAGCGGCCAACTCCTGATCGATGCCCATCAGATCCTGTGCATAGGGACCGGCGCACGCACACCCTCCCCTCGCCTGCACACCGAACACATCATTCAGCACCGAGCAAACGAAGTTGTGATGCAGGAAAGTGCCACGAGGATGCCTCACGAGTAAAGAGAACACGGCGAGCCGCCTCGTGTGCAGCGAACTGTTGCCGAGCACGAGCACCTCGGGGATGTTGCGAAGGTGGGACAACACCATTCTGCAATAGAAAAATATTTATGAATCTATTTATGATTGAATGAATTTCTAAAAATGTACTAAAAATTCTCAAAATTGTTTTGTTTCCTGACGGTGAAGCCCACATGAGCTCATAGGCTTGTTCGTGGTTGATGAGATGTATGGTAATGATTATAATGAGAGATGACAACTGTTATTTAGGTACTGTAGTCGAATCCAACGGTTTATCGTCTCCTCCGAAAGACGGGTGGCCGTATTTATACTGTGCTGTGGTCAAAGAATTATTGTTTTCATTCTATTTTTCAAAACCTAAAATTTTAAAAAGGTACGTTTAAACCAGAGCGAACGCGAATTCCGTATTCAATTTCAAATGATAAGTAACTTACAAATCAGTCAATTTCAAATCAACAGAAACTTACAGCTGACAATGTGTGAGTGCACACAGAAGAATCTCCTGTGAAGTTTCAATTTTGTAAGAAATTGAAGTGGAATTGCGACAACAACTCAAGTTTCTTCCATTATGATGTTCCACAACATCAATATTTAATCAACAAATTACATTAAGAAACTTCAAATCGTTAGTGAGTGTTCGCTCTTCTGTAGCCGTATTTTAAAACAATGAAAACAAGAAATAAGGTGTTTTCATATTAAATGAGATAAAACGAAAGAATCATACTCAAACTATTTCAATGAACTCATTTGAAACGAATATACTACATTTATGGCTTTTATTGGACGAGCGAAGCGAGTTCGTACTTTCGACTCAACACTCAAGTTTGTATGTTCGACAACAACTTTCGAACGCCTTGGTTAATCAACTTCAAATTCAGGAGATATTCTTCGAACCTTAGTTAATAGTTTTTTATTCTTGACAGTTGAAATTTGTGAGTATAGTGGAAGTGGACAATGTGGACATAACCTTAATTTGGAGTTTTCAACAAAATCTGGAAATAAGACGTTTTGTACAATTATTGTCTGTGTTTTATCCAAAATGTGTTTTTCAAATAAATGAACCTTTGTAAAGGTCAAGTTCGTTGGACAATGGAATCGATCGGAACCTTCATCCTTTTTCAGGCGAAAGAAGAATAAACTCTTAGCAACCATTTATCTATATTTTATACTCCAGTATCATATATATTTCAACACAATAATCACGGATGGAAAAAAATGATCAATAACAATATATTGAACGATCTATTATAATATATGTGTTTAACAATATATTTTTATTTAACTAACTCACTTGGTGATCTTCTCCTCCCTATTAAGTATGGCGGCTACTCCAAGGGTCTGCTTGAGCTGCATGGCAATTCCCAGCCTGATTGACTCCACTATTCCCGCCGTGCCCCCCTCCTCACGCATCTCGGTGTCCTTCAGGTAGCAGTGCGAATCATGCCTGCAATTATAGACAAGTACAATAAAAGCAAGCGGTGGGTCATAGAGAAATAGAACATAAATAAGGGGAATGAATGAAAAAAAAATCGAGAAATGGTAACCAAATTTGAGTACATTTAATAAAGAAGGGATCCTATGGGATGGGACAGCGGGATAAGTGACAGCTATGGAACAGCATATTAATAGAATAAGTACGTTTTAAACACTAGTTCTACTAGTTGTTTGAAGTATTGAGTGAATTTATTCCATCCAATTTCTCACCTAACAAAGAACACAGTACCCCCTCCGCATCCGTTGGGAACGGGGTTCTTGAACAGCTCCTTCTTGGCAACGAGCACTCCAGGGGTCTGAACCCCGCCGACAAATTTGTGTCCGGAGAAGAAAATGGCGTCCTTGTGAACTGACTTCTCGTCCATGCCCGGAAGAATCGGGTTCATGTCCAGTTGAACGTAGGGTGCTGAAAAGTGAAATTATAAATTCCGATTTAATTATTATTTTTACAATTACTTCACAGGAAGTTTATTCATTTAATACAGTCGAATTCAGTTGATTCAGGTCGGTTTTGGGTTTTGTTGTGATTTTGTTAACACACAATGTTGTAATAAGAGTTCCGGCTGCCTAAAAACAGTCTTCAAGTCATGTCAGAGACCCTGAAATAGATCAGGAGCGACCTGAAAACTCTGACATCAGACCTGAGCCATCCAGGTTACACGAACATTATTATTATTATTATCATTATAAGAAATAAAAATTGAAGACTAGAATTCTTAAAAATATATACTCATTTCCACTATTCCTCGCTTGAACAAGAAATACCTCATATTATTCTATTGAGCTTTATAATGTAATCAATTTCCATGAATTTTTTTCATATTGAACTAGGGAGGTACGGGGACAATTGATACTAGACCCTCAAGTTTAAAACTATTGAAACTCACGATGACTATTGGAGGCTCAAAGTTAAAACTTAAGGAACCGTTTTCTCACGATTGGTTGCGAATAAAGTCATGAAATTTTGAGAATATAGCTTTGAAGATACTGTTTATCAGTATTCATACAACATTTCAGAAAACATTAATTTTTGAGAAAGTCAAGAGGAGAATGCAAAAATGAAAATGTATTATATCCCTATGGTCGAGCAAAGAAGACATTCCTTCAAAATGGCCAATTGAAGCGAGAGAGTAACTACTCAATCAAAGTTCTGAAAATTTCAGTGTGAAATCACTTCTGCCAACATACCGCTGGTGAGATCTGATGGGAACAGATTGTAATAATGGGACTATTTTCATTTCAACTGCTGACAGTATTAAACAGCTGCCATTTCGAAGGAATGTCTTCTTTTATCGACCATACTATACTTGTACTTGAGAAAGTATGAAAATTGTGATAGTGGAGTTAAGTCACGAACACAGTGGACCGCTCTTGGATGGGTGACCAGTATTTGGACAAGTACATAATAACAAGGTGGAACCCTTAAGGGTTTCCTCACCATTAAATGCCAAAAACCTATTCATTTTTTAGTTTATGATTGAAGTGCATAATTTATTAAATTACACCAACCTGCAGTTGCATAGTCCCAGAAGGCAAGCGCATTGTACTGGTGCAGTAGGAGGGTAGTGGCCACATCATCTGCCAAAATCCCTGTTATATTGGAAGCAGCTGAGAAACAGCCGATCAGCTGACGATCAGCTCCCTCCAGCTGTCGGTGCAGCTGCAGCTGATTTTCAAGGTCAACCAGGTCGAGGAAACCTTCTTTGGTTTCTGATATCCTTACAACCTGCAACAAAATAGAAATTTCAGTTTTGTACATTACATTACTTTGTTTCGCATTACAGAATTCATTTTTTGTACATTACAAAAATACATGAGATTTATTTTATTTTCAATTTGTTAATTAGGGCTGCCAATGATGCAATTGTAATAGAATAAGGATCTAAGTACCCTAAGAAGAATAGTCTCATCAATTATGATTGAATTCAAAGCTATGTAAAATGTAATCATCACCAAGCAATGGTACTTGAGAACTTGTTGAATCAAACATAAGGACTCAATCCTTCCCATCAAATAGGATAGAGCCTTAATAGCAAACAAAATTTTCATAATGACACAAGTAAGACAGCAGGAAGTATGGAACATTCTCATCTCGATATACTGTATCAAAATAAATGTCAAACAATTCAGAGTCATTAATACTCTAGTTAATTTGAACGAAAATTCTAAACTGATCAGTTACCTACTATTGTTCATACTTGTATATAGGCGTGTTCTTTTTAATGAATTCAATGAACAAAAGAAATGTAATATAATGAAATACAAGACAAAGTGCCCTTTTAATGTACCGTATTCATCAGTGCATAACATGTTTAGCTCTTTTTAGAGGCAGTATCAAATGTGACTGCTTCTATAATAACCATAAACAAATTTTATAATTTAGTTAGTTATTTCACATCAAAGAGTACAACAGGCTTCATAGCCCAAAACTGTTCCTCTTAAATAATGCCTCTAATAACAGCGAAAAATATTATGGACTGATAAATACATGAATAGGGTGCTTGGATCCTCACTTTATAATAATATAACATTTCTTTTGTTCATTGCATTCATTATTAAGAAAATTCACTCAACTATAGAAAAATATAAACAAAAGTGGGTAACTAATCGGTTTGACATTTTTGTTAAAATTAACAAGATTATTGAGTCGCACCTCTAAACTATAAAGTGTTATTTTTATTTAATATATCAAGTATATTTATTTTGATACAGTACATCGGATTGAGAAAGTTTCATACTTCCTTTTGTCTTACTTGGTTACTTGTATCATTCAAAAATCTTGTTTGAAAATCTTCTTGCCCTATTTGATGGGAAGGATTAAGTCCTTGAGATCCTTGACTCCTTATTGAAGGATTGATTCAACAAGTTCTCAATTATGGTAGGTGAAGATTAGATAGCTTTGAATTAAATCAAAATTGTTGAGGCTAAGATTTCAAAAAAATGCGGAAAGTAATAAAAAATTGAAATCATTACATAAATTTTACTCAAGGCAGACGAGAGCATATTTTGGTTTATAGGAGTTTATTTTGATCGAATTTGTCTAGATGAACTATTATTATTATCATTACAATTACGTTAAAATGGATTCTTTCCCTTGACATTTTTTTCACAATAAATTTAATACTACTTCATTGTTCAATGTATATTATTCTATACACATTTCTATCTTCATATTGTAATGTATGTATGTATTTGAATGTATATTCAAATAGAAATACTCATTCCCACAAATATTCTCTTTTATTCAAATCAAACTTCTGTCTTATCTAATCACCACTTCACATCCCAGATACTACAAAAGTAAACAGAATAAGCAAGAAACATTTTCAATTCTATTCCCAGCCTAGAATATGCAATGCAATGCTAAATCTAATACAATATAATAAAATTCACTCATAAATACACTGCACTAAAAATGCACACTAAAAGCATTCCAAGTGTGAGATTACATTACAATCCTTAAGTTACTGATAAAACGCGACCTTCAATACTGTTCAGAGCTGTGCATCACATCTTGTAAAGTTTGTCCAAGCAGAGAAGGCATTCTGGCAAGATGAGAAAATTACTCTAGCCCGGACAAAATTGATTCAAATATTATAAATTTGGTTTCAAATTGTAGCAATCATTCCGATCTACAATTCGAGACCAAATTTATAAATTTAAAACCAATATTGGCCGAGCTGGAGTCATTTACCAATCTTGCCAGAATGTCTTCTTTGCTTGGACAGACTATAATACAAATCTGTTTGTGTCACTGTATGCAGCTTCATGTTAAATATTATTCAATGAGACTGTTCATATGCCATTGATATTACCTTGACATATATCTGAAGCAACGTACTTAAAGTTCTTTGAGCATCTTTCATAATATTTATTGTTTTGTGATAGCATCATCTTCAATTAGCATAATTTTGTATAAATTGATTCGTTCATTGAGAATCTTTGTGGGAATATATTTCAGGAGTTATAGGAAGCCCAACATTAGTGTTGCATTACACTCTAACTGATGAACTGTATGTTGTTCAGAGGTGTTCTGCATCTTCACTTGGTTGTGAAGACTGGTTTATGGTTGAGAGGATCGACGTGCTAACCACACGTTACCTCTATCCTGGTTGATGATTTTTCGCCTGCTGTATTTTCTGTCCGGGCTGGGAGGGCATTCTGGCGGGGTGGGGGGGGGGTGGATTCGGCTTCGGCTCGATCGGTGTTGGTTCGGGGGCTGTGGGTTCTTTTGAGAATTTATGGCTTTTGGGCCGGTATTGGCCGGGCTGGGGTCGTTTTCCGGTCTTGCTGGGGTGTCTTCTTTGCTGGGATGGACTGTATAGTTTGGTGAATATGAAACTGGCAACCAGCTGGTAGGCCTAGGCCCTTCATAGGGGTGTTGCGCCATTGACAAACAAAAAATAGGTAGCCCAAGTAAAGAAGACATTCTGGCAAGATGGGAAAATGTCTCCAGCTCGGTCAATATTTGTTAAAAATTTAGTCTAAAATTGTATAACAGAATATTTTCTACAATTTGAGACCAAATTTATAATTTTTAAACCTATATTGACCGAGCTGGAGACATTTCCCGATCTCGCCAGAATGTCTTCTTTGATTGAACAGACTATACTAGATATTTCTAGATAATATACTGTGTTCACTGAGTGATTGAAGTAAATTTATACCCTATAAGTATTTATATTCATACCCTGCTTGGATTGCGGCTTCAACACTAGGTAACAGTTTTTAATACAAATGTTGAAATACAAAATTCAAGCAGGGTAAAAGAATTGTATATCAGACGCCAAAAGTTCGGCGGTTTCGTCTGTTTCTTGTACGTTATGTAACCTATTAACAGCTTTAGTTGAAAAATTGTTATTACAAGTAATGTCAGTAACCATGGTTGGTAAAAACTTGTTGCTTTGTGAAATAGGGTCCTAATGTAAAGCACCTAGTGTCTCTTTTGATTTGAAAAATATATTCAATGCATAGCTAAATTTTAAATGTATTGTTTTGAAGAATCACAATAAAGTTTGATATAGATTTAATACAAAAAATGACAACTCTCATTGGCAGCATCAGCTGTAAGAGCGCACAAGGAGCAGACAAGATCGCCTAAAGTTTTGGTGTCAACTATAAAACCTAGAAGATTATATTTACTCCAATTACTCGTTGAACAGTATGAGAGGGATTAGACTTGTGAAAACTCACACAGGAACTTTCATATAAAAATTACATTACAACCTGAAATATTTCTCAAGAAAGAAATCATAAATGACCTTTGAATAATATACAGTAGCTTCTGTAATGTGAAACTTCTAGACTTGAATACAGGAAATTTGAATGAATCTTATCTAACTAGGACAACCGAGATAAAATTTATCCGACAGTCGTGAGAAAAATAAGAATAAGATTGTAGCAATGTATGAGATATGTAAATATGAATGACTTTCTATGAGAACCTTGAAAATAAGATAAAACGAGGAAAAAGTGAATACCATTGATGAGCTCAGATTTTACAATAATAAAATGCATGTTATATCAATGATTATCAAATTAGTTATATATGATTATTTACCTATTTGATGATTATCAAAGTTCTTTATCTTGTCCTCTTTCTTCTGAGACCTGAGGACGTTTACTATTCATAAAAATTTGCTTTTAATTCCATTCACTAAAATTGCCAAATATTTAGTTATACCCTCACACTGTACATCAATATCCTAGAATGCCACATTATGGAAGTCCAAATCCACCCACATGTTAACAGTGAGAATACCCATAATAATCAGCTATTAAGCTATTAGCTATTACATTATAAAAATCAGCTATTCAAGTTATTAATTAACATAAAGGTAGGATTCCCAAGGCTCTAGCTGCGCTTCTGGAGCTGCGCTGCTCTAGCCATCACAACTCTATTCACATAACAATATTATAAATGTTCACTTTGTTATTAGGGCTACCAATGTATAACAAATCAATAAATGGTGAGATTCACAGTCATGAAAATGACTTAAAAATTGTGAATTTCACTATCTATTGATTTATTATACATTAGAAGCCTTAATAACATAGTGCACATTTATAATATAGTTATGTGAATGGAGTTGTGATGGCTAGAGAAGCGCAGCTGGAGGCAGGCAGCTCCAGGAGCGCAGCTAGAGTCGCAGCTCTACCTCGAGCTTGGGAATCCTACCTTTAGACAGATTCTATGAAACATGTGATTGTATACAAAGGCTTATTTATGAATCACATATTCCAATGTCTATAAAGATGAAGGATGAAACATTTTCACAAAAACTGTTACTGTATTTGATTTTAAAAACCAATTATTCTAATAGTTACCTTACAAAAAAATATAACTTTTTTATTGCGGATGCCCACATAAGCATTTTAGCTTGTGCGTGGGTAATGGATCTTGAGTGCTAAGGTGATTGATGAGGTGAAAAACAGCCATGCCACTGGGATTCGAACCCAGACCTGCGGCAGTGCTAGCGGACTGAAGGTTGTGACGCCCCAGCCCACTGCGCCACCGAGGCCGGCATAACTAATAACAACTGATAAAAACCAAACGAATTTTTTTTTAAATCCATGAGGAATCAATACTCTAAAACCTAGAAAAACAAGATAATTCATCATTTTGATTTTCATAATTTCTGTAAATGATAGCAGTAGCCTAAAGATTACTTTCCTTATGGATCTGCACTTGGCATTAGATAGGTGTAACATTTTGCAATAAATGTATTCACAACTCAACTCGATATGTTATGAAACTATCATTTTACACCAACATAAAAACTAGTAGTCATTTTATGCGTTACCAAGAAATCGTAATTGTAGTAATAAATCTGACATAACTTTTGCGATCATGGGATGAATTTTAAATCAAATCTGTTCCGCCTTTAATGTCCTTGGCATACTTCTAAGCGTGTATCAATGGGAGTATTCTGATTTCAAACAGTAACTTATTTTTTTAATCTCTCTTGCATATATTTTTTAATGATTCATGTATCCGTTTCAATATGGTTCATTGATGATGTTTTTGATAAAGGCTCACTTAATTCCAGGAGACGGAAATTATAACCCTACAATAAACACAATTAATTCATGTTTTTAAGATAAAAATTCTGAATTTACTTTTCATTTTATTTTTATTTATTGTATATATTAGGGTGGCTCGTTGGAGGAGTGATAAAGCGCCAGTCTGATAACCAGGTTCAAGTCTCAATCGAGGCAAAATTCTTTGATCTCAACACAATCACATAAATACAGCCACCCCGTCTTTCGGAGAAGACTATAAGCCGTCGGTCCCGACTACATCTGTCATCTATCATCCATCTCATTACCCACGCACAAGCCCATGAGCTCATGTGGGCTTCACCCTAATAAGAAATATTTTCAAACATGTCCTACACAAACACTTGTAATCTTACACACAACATGTGAAACACTTCATAAAATCACTTCACCATGATTATCCATGATTATATTACATTCACCATGATTATATTAAATTTCAAAAACTAGAAATTTTTAAACCACAAATTTTGAAGAATTCACAAGATTCTGTGGTTTGACAATATTGCTAGTTCTTGAAATTTAATATGGAAAACTATCACAAAATCTGTTGTTCATTCATCTTTTGATATCACAATATCATCACCTTATATGATCCAATATAAATTTTTTGTGAATTCTTAAAAATGTTTTTAATCGAAGCTAGAAGAAAACATTTTGAATGATTCTTATTTTTCCAGTTTTTCATTTTCTATTTCCTTCTATTTTTCACATTTTCTTCTTTTACTCTTCTCATCTTCTTCTATTTATCTCTTTGCAATACATTACTGTATTTCATTATGTTTGTTTTGTAGGTTTTCATGATTTGCGACACTGACAAAAATAGTAGAAACTCTTCACAGGAGTTTTCCTTGCGGGTAAATTTGTTTTGTATTCAAGTCGAACGCTTCATTGTAATATATTAATATTGAAATATTGCAATTTATCTATGATTATTTTTAATTATAATATTTGAAATATTAATATAATTACTCTTAGCTGTAATATGTTTTGTTTTTGACAACCTCAATAAATTTGATTTTGTTTTCTCTATGACAATAGCATACCTTTTTAGCATCGATAATGGATAACTACCACATGCATGGTTTTGACTGAACAGCGCACAGGATGTTTCCTTGCCGGTAATTTGGTTTTGTATTCAAGTCGAACGCAATATGTTAATTCTAATATTGCAATTTAATTGTAATATAATAACGCTTAATTGCGATATGTTTTTTTATGTTTTTATTAGTTGTGATATGTTTTGTTTTTGAAAACCTCTATAAATTTCATTCTGATTTAGTTTTGTTTTGCGTGTTATCTTACTATGATGAAAGCATACCTTAGCATCGATCTCCCTCCACGGCAACAGGTTGGAATGGTGTTCGCAGGGCCCCACAAACACGATGGGCGGCTGCGCCAATGCCAGCGAGTGAATCAGCTTATGCACGGCGGCCGTACAGCCATGTCCGGCGAATATCACCACGTCGTCCTCGGACGCATGCACTGCGTTGCGGATTATGTCGCGGGCCTCGTGTCTAAAAATGAAAAAGTCCATCAATTATACATTTAAACTGTGCGTACTGTTCAAGAAATTATGCATTTGCGCCGGTAGGCCGGGCCGGAGTCGTTTTCCCATCTTGCCGGGGTGTCTTCTTTGCTTGAACTATAGAGTGGAGTGAATATGAAACTGGCATGTCAACCAGATGAATATATTTATTAAATTCAAATTCGAATCTTGGTTATTTCAACCAACAAAAAATAAGATTTTGAACATACAAACTAGATATAGTCTGTTCAAGAAAAGAACACATTCTGGCAAGAAGGGAAAATGACTCAGGCTCGATTAATATTGCTTCAAAAATTATAAATTTGGTTTTAAATTGTAGGAAACATTATGCTCCATCACTTGACACAAAATTTTCAATTTTTGAACTAATATCGACCGAGCTGTAGTCATTTTCCCATCTTGCCAGAAGGCCTTCTTTGCTTGGACAGACTATACAAAAGAATCAAGCCGGTTTCGTCTGTTCCTTGTACGATCCGATTACTGACAAGTAACTAGCCAGTAATTGAACCAGCTGACTACACTCAATTTGTCCTAACTTTATTCTCTAGTCAGCTGGTCCGGGGTACAGTTCATTTATTCATGGTTACAATTGCCACTTGATAGCAAGTATTTTAAGCAAAGGTGATGGATGAGTGAGTGAATGATGATGTTTACATGGTGAATGATATATGATGAAATTCACATTACAATTTTCACTTTGAAAATTCATAGTTACACAGACTATTTGCATACATATGCCTTAAAGCCCTCTTTACAAGGCCGATTTTTTTATATTATTTTTAAGTAGAGATAAAAGGGTCAACATTATAATTTTTGTTAACGGTTATAATTTTTGTACAAAGGGTTATTTGTTATGATGTGGTCGGTGGATCAATTTTTTTACCATGTTCTCCATAAAAATTGAAAATGCATATAAAAATTATTCAACTTAATTATGAAATTTTAAATTATCGTACCCTGATTTAATACATCAGTGTATTTTAAATATGTTATTCCACTTGCAAGGAGCTCACAATACTTTCCAATTTATAGCATAATACATAAAATCCTTGCTTGAAGAGATTGCAGTTCTCCAAGACGCAGAAAACAAGATCAAAAGAATGAAACTGCTTGTGAAGAAAGTAATAAAGGTACAGTCTGTCCAAGCAAAGGACACATTCTGGCAAGATGGGAAAATGACTCCAGCTCGGTTAATATTGATTAAAAAATTATAAGTTCGGTCTCAAATTGTGGGAAAAATTCTGATCTACAATTTGAGATGAAACTTCTTATTTTTAAACCAATATTGACCGAGCTGGAGTCATTTTTCCATCTTGCCAGAATGTCTTCTTTGCTTGGACAGACTATAGCAGCAGAATAAAGAAGGACCTCTTCACTGCACCTTCACAAGTGGATGATTTTAAAATTTATGAGGCGCAATTCACACAAGAGCTGAGAGAAAAGGGAGGAGAGAAGAAGAAGAAGAAGAAGAAGAAGAAGAAGAAGAAAAAGAAGAACAGGAAGAAATAGAAATAGAGGAAAACAAAGGATAAGAGCAGAATAATAAAAACTGAAGAAGTTGGCAAATAAGAAGAGGATTATAAAGGAAATAAGTTGATAATTTTGGTTAATATGAATGAAGATAGAAGGAGAAGAAAGATGATGAAAAGGAAGAGAAAGAAAAAATTGGGTGGAAATAGAGAAAAAGGAGAAATTAGAATTACATGGATGAGGAATAGAAGAAAAAGAAGAGAAGAGAGGAAAGAAAACATTGTCAAAGAGTAAGAAGAAGAGTAGGAAGAGTAAGAAGAGTTGAAAGGGAAATGAGACTGAGGAGGAGAGAGTAGATGATAAAGAGGACAAGGGAACGATAAACAAGAGAGAGAAGGATTAAGGATGAGGCGAGGATGAAAGAGGGCAATGACTGTGAAAAGTGGTTGGAGAAGGATGAAATCTGGAGGAAGGAGATAATTAGGACAAACCGAGAAGAGATTTGGAGGTTTAGGATGAAGATTAGAAGAGATGAAGAGATTAGGATAATTGGGAAGAGAAAAATAATTAGATTTAAGAAATGAAAATAATGAGGAGGGATGATGTTGATGATTAAAATGAGGAAAATAATGAAAAATGGAAGGAGATGAATGAGATAGATTTAGAGTAGAGATGAAATATAGAGATGGAATACAGAAAAGTAGAATGGAGAGTAGAAGAAGTCCACTCTTGAAAATGAGACAAAAAATACTAGTGAGAAGAAGAGATAAAAGAAAAAAGAGGAGTGGAAAAAAGTAGAAGGAATCCACTCTTGAAAAAAAAGAAAAATACGAAAAATAATAAATTGCCTCTATTAAGGGCGGAGTTAGGACTCTTGGTCCTCTCCACCACACAACCATTTAAATTATAGAAGAAGAAATAAAGGAAGAAAGAGAAGTGAAAAGAAGATTAGGATGGGTCCACTCTTGAAAATAAAACTGGAAAATACGAGAAAGAACAAGAAAAGAAGGAAGGCGAAGAGGAGGGACAGAAGAAGGAAAGAAAATGATACAGTTTTCCCTTACCTCAATAGGGTCGACTGCATTGACGTTATACTAGTTGTAGTGTGAGTGTTGCCATACACAGGCAGCACTTCTCTAATTATATAATCCTCAACGAACTGTAATGCCCTCCCCGAGGCCGCATAGTCACAGTAGACAACTGAAAACAAACGAAACAAACATAATTAATAAAAATAATTTCACCAAAACTTATAGCAACAATAATAATATTTCGATGTTTGAAAAAGTTCAATTCGCAGGAGCACAGGAAATTCTGAGATTAACCTAAAAATCCTTGAATTCATACTTTATCATTATTCTACCCGTTAACCTGGCATAAATAACCGGTCCACAGTTACAAAAGACAACAGTCCAAAGCAAGAGATAAAACGAAAAAAATTAATACAACTACTTTCATCAAGACTCTTATCAACAAACCATATTTTTATGTTAAAAAAAATAACAAGAGCACGAGAACTTCTGAGATTTACCTAAAAATCATTGAATTATTAGTAGTCGTCATCTCTCAACATCATCCCTCTCATTACCCACGCACAAGCCTGAGAGCTTATGTGGCATCATCCTCAAATATGAATTATCCGGTATTTACCGGATAACAAAATAAACTGGTAATCTCGAGAGTGACCACTCTGTACAGTAAAATGTAACGTTAAGAAACAATGAAGAAAAATTTTGTTCAAGAAGGTAATATAAAACTGATGTTATGTTCATTGTTGATATAATTAGCCTACATTATTTTAGTAAACACGAAGAGTTCTTAACAAATCAAGATACAATACCCACAATACTAAATTTTAAAAGACACCTATTTCACATTTAAAACAAATAAAACTAATTTCCTTCTTCAACAACAAACTCAATAGCATCAACACTAGGACATTACCGCTTGAACTTCAGGCTGATTTACAGCTATTTTTACAAAACAAAAAAGTTATAGTCTGTCCAGGCGAAGAAGATATTCTGGCAAGATGGGAAAATGACTCCAGCTCAGTCAATATTGGTTCGAAAAATATAAATTTGATCTCAAATTGTACAAAACATTCTTTTCTACAATTCAAGACCAAACTTATGATTTTTGAGCCAATATTGACAGAGCAGGAGTGATTTTCCCATCTTGCCAGAATGTCTTCATTGCTTGGACAGACTGTATCCGCACTTAAGCACCTAGGATACGTTTCCAAGTTCTTAATTCCTGACAGTTTTTGGCACACTTCACCAGGTGTTAATTGATGGGTAATTTCAGCCATTATTCCTATCTCACTCATGCTATAAAACTTGGAATGCTACTCGAATGACTCAAACATCTAAATGTGTTGAGCGTTTTTGGAAATTTTACAATTTTATTTGCGATTCTCGAATATATTGTGAAAATTCAAAATTATCTCAGACAACCAATATATTGTGAAAATTCAAAATTATCTCAGACAACTTAACCATGTCTAACTTATTTGGAAAATTTTATTTGAAATTAATTTTTGATTGTGTAACGCGTGAATACTGTATCAAATCAGTAAGAGTGAGTCCCATACACAGAGTGACACAAGGAGATGGACGGATTTCAATTAAATAATACTTAGCCAAATAAGAAATTAATGCATATTTTTTACACAAAATTAAAGCTCATTATGTGCCACTTGAGTTAACAAGGCTCATTATGTACCTGCAATAATTCCAGTTATGTAAGAAAAATAATGTCGTCAAGGTTATGTTCATCATTTCGGATGCAGTCCTCAACTCTCTTCTCAAAATCCTCCATCAAACAGACTAAACATTTCAGCAGACTAAACATTTCTCCATAAAACATTCCAGCAGTGATAGCAGCAATTTCACCCACAAAATTTGGACGTGTTGGAGAATGCAATTGATCAAGACATGTTGACGTAAATAGCGCATAATAAGCTTTGATTTTGTGTAAAAAAAATCAAATTTGGTCGAGTATTATTTCATTAAAGCCGTCTCCCGTGAGTTACCCTGTACTCACCTGAAACCTGTTACCCTGTACCCTGTGTATATTACCATATACAGTACTGACTCCTATATACTATATATAAACCATATATATAGTACTTCACGTGTACAACTCATGTTAGCTATAGTCAATCAACAGACCATGTAAACATATTGTATGAAAATTACTAGAGTGTATAAACGTAACTGTATTAAGTGGCAAGTGACATACAAATATGAACTATCAAATTACTATTTAGATGCTTTTCATAATCCTTTTCATAGATGCTTTACTGGCTCTTTTCATAGTTTTTATCAGAGCATACTAACTACTGTTCATGTCAACAATGATTGTGTTCAGGACAGAGTATTCTTTACACAGGTGTTATAAGAATGATATGGGGTTCTGGACTAAATTGAATTGGATTATATTGCAAATACAACGTCAAATAAATTGGGAACAATTGGCTATTTCACATAAAATGACCTTAATAACTCCCGGGAATGGGTTTCCCACACTGGACATGAACAGCATATGAAAAACTATTAACTTGTATTTGCCGGTATTCCACAGGTATTAATTACATGGTAATATTTCCATTATCATACAAAATCATATATGATAATAGAAATAATACCGTGTAATACCGACCTTAGTCTAGAGAGTTATAGACTATAGAGACTATATGATCAGTCTATAGTCTAGCTAGAGCTAGAGTATAGACACAGTATAATCAGTCTCTACAATCTAGAGTCAGTCTCTCTTTTTCCTAAATTCTTCATCCATACACTTATCAATTCATTTATTTAATACAAGCATGCATTATTGGTTACAAATAATATGAATTTACAACTGAAAAATGAAAGTTAGAGCACTAGAAAATTGTTCTGGAACAAAGTGTCTGGTTATTCAAACTTTCAAACAATGCATCTTGATTTTCAAGTGTTATTGTAATTTGTGACTAACTTATCTTGAAGATAGAAGGATGCAAACTTCAAGATTATAAAAATAGAGATAATTTTACACTCAATAAATTTCAAGATAAACTTTGCTTGAAAAGAATGATAACAAATAACCTTTCTCATGGATTCGATTTTATAGAAAAGTTTAATATTTTTATATTGTATTAAAATACTCCTTCAAGAAAAATTTCCTTCAATATACCATTTAAGACTCTTTGCATCTTCGATATTGGGATATAATCTTCAGTACTTTAATAACCAAATAATATGCATGTAGAAGTTTTGAATTCAATACATAAATGAATTTGTTTTATAAATAAATTGCAATCATTAAATTAATTCACACATTAATGAATAAATTATAATGCCCCAAACTGCATCATATACCAAACTAAACTCACATATGTGGGCGAGACAACATGCATCACACACACTTGTTGAAGGTCAAACACACATTAAAATGCTGGAATTTTACGACTTTAGTGAAGAGCAAAAAAACTGCGACCTCCACATGTCGAGACAAGGCTGAAAAGTGTCATTTGTGCTGTAGGTTCTGTTTTATAACAGTGGGCATAAGTTACGTTTTTTTTTCAACTGGAACTTTTTCAAGAATGGAGGAGACTGGAATTTGTTTTGACGCAAAGGGATCTGCAACTGAACAACACTCTTTCGATTTGTTTTGGTTGTGTATTTCATATACATTAAACAGTGGAATTTTTTAACAAGGACACTAGAAATTGGAATTCATGATACTGTACTTTTTGAACTGTACTATCTTCAACTGTATGGAAACAAGTTTTTTCGATTTATTCTGATTTAGTTTGTGAATTGCATGAACAATATTCCTACAAGCAGAAAAATTTCACAAGAAAATAATTATGTGCGTTACTTTTGGACTGCAGAAAAAATAACGGCTAAAAAATAAGATACTGGTATAGGCTACTTTTTATTATTTGAATTTTATGAATATATCATTAATTTCTCAAAATTCATTGTAAAATAATTAATTTTTTGATCATTTTCTTAATAGTCCTGTTGTTTCTTAATAACGAATTGTAAATTAGTACTACGGTTACATTGTCTATTGCTTACTTTGAAATTTTAATGACAAGAATATAATTTATTTATTATGAAGCGTGATTAAACGGTTTTGAAGAAAATGGTGTTTTGTTTTTGAAGAAAATACACTACATCAAGTTCATTTTTATTAAAAAAATAATCGAAAACCAAACATGCGTTTCAATAACAAGACCTCAATAACAAGACCTTTCAATTAGATTTACTGTATGAATGAATTCAAGTCTACTAAAATAACAGAAATGATTGTTATTTAAGAAAGTCTCATGGAACACTATTGACTACTGGATCAAAATTATGAGGTGATTAATAGAAGTCAAACATACAAAGTAAGTAAGTAAGTCAAACAAACATAAAAGTGTTAACAATACTTAAAAGTATTAACAAACTTAAAAGTCAAACAATAATTAAAGTATTTAATATGAAAAGATGAGTAGAAGGATACAGAATGACAATGAGTAATGGAAGTTCATGAAATACCTACGAAAAAAGATTAATTTTCAATAATTTTATGAAGTACGAATTAGAGGGTTTTGATGAAGTGGTATGAGAACGTATGAAACCATTGAATGATTCAAGTAATTTATGGAAGGTTCCAAGTTTTAAATTAAGTGTCACATGGAAATTTATGGGCTGCTAATAGAAATTTATGGGGGTTCCAATGGAAAAATAAACAGCAACTCCAGGCCTCTATTATCCTTATAGACCACTGGACAAATAGAACAATCAATTTCTTCGATAAAACTGGGATGACGACCTTGAACTGTCAGCTGTAGTCTAGCCTCCAATTTTGAAATTAATTGAAATGTCATCTGTGTCCTTGATTTTAAGGGTGGAAAATACTGTGGATATAGACAGTATTTGTCATTTCTGGCTAGTAGATAAGGGTGAGAATTGTCTTATTTTCGGTGATACGACTAAACTAAGTAAACAACTTCGAACCTGCTACTGTATTTGAACAGTAATAGTCTGACCAAGCAAAGAATAAATTCTGGCGATTTGGGAAAATTACTCTAGCTCAGTCAATATTGATCCAAAAAGTATAAATTTGGTCTCAAATTGTGGATCAGAATGTTTACTACAATTTGAGAACAAATTTATAATTATTGAACCAATATTTGCCGAGCTGGAGCCATTTTCCCCATCTTGCCAGAATGCCTTCTTTGCTTCGACACACTATAAGTAAGTTGTTTTGAGGCGATAAATTGTTGTTTGAGAAAACTGACATGAAATATGGAATTGATCAATTAGACCATACTCACTATTAGTTGAACCAGCAGGGGTAAACTGTTTAAAAGGGTGAGATCAAGAGATGATGGATATGAGATGGAACTTTCCACTACCATGACTTAAAGGAGAGATATTTCAAGTATAATCTGGTCGAGCAAAGAAGACATAATTCTGGCCAGATGGAGAAATGACTACAGTCAATTTTATAATTTTTGAACCTATATTGATCGAGCAAGAGTCATTCTCCCATCTTGCCAGAATTTCTTCTTTGTTCGACAAATCAATGGAATAAAAATGATCACACATAGATAATATTCTAATACTTCTAACTACAGAAACTGTATACAAACTCTGTTCTAACTATGCAATTATTAAATACTTTCATCTATACTTATTGTTTAGATATATAATAAGAAAAACTATACCTATACATGAATAATATCCATTATACAATGCAATGTGAATGAATGAAATCATTTTATTGAATCTATACACATAAAATGTACATTTTTCATGTATATTTATGTTTAACGAATTAAAACTAATATTTTTAATTGAACCATTACATTACCGTTGTAGAATCTTTTAACCTGAAAATTTGGACTATATTTCAATGAAAATTGTGTTATTAATACCACAGAGGAGCTAAATCACCTCTGAGGAGGAGTGGATTTAGAGGATTTAGCTCCTCTGTGTTAATGTGTTAATACTAAGCCTTCTTCTTTCTTTCACCATGTAGGCCTATATGTTTGTCATTAGATATATAAATAAATAAACACTATTCAGGAAAATAATGAATTGAAATGCTTAGATTGTTTCTCATAATTAAAGATGGATATAGTCAGAACTTTGGAATTGACATTAAGAATCCACTATTGATTTGAAGAAGGTTTCTTAGACAGTAGTACACTTGAGGTATTTCTCAGATTTGGTTGAAATTTGTTAACGTTTAGGCCTACATATTTATTACTATGAAATTTTTCATTACGAGATCTCAATTTTCATTAACAAATTTATTGAATTTCATATCAATAGAATCAATTAAATGCACTTCAATCCCACTCAAAATTTTTTCACAAATTTGAACCAAGCAAAAACAATCAAGGAAAACAAATTCAATCACGCAACAAACAGACCTTGTCAATGAAAGGGTAAATTTCCAATTTCTCTCATTCACAACAATCTTTCACTATTTCCTTGCGTCAAATTGAGCGAGATAACACTACAAGTCAAAGTCCTTGACTCTCAAAATCACTTGCTTCAACGAAATCATTCAGTTTTTTATTAAATTCATAACTGTTTTTTCAATCAATTATTCGAATAAATCATCTATTGATTGCAAAAAATGAAGGAGATTTTATTAAATGTGGCCGGACATAAAATCAGCATTACAAAAACAGCATTCTGCTATAACTATATCTACTATGATTATATCTATGATCATTGACCAAACATATTTTCTCATCAATCAAGAACACTTTTCGAAGTCAATATACGTATAGTCTGTCCAAGCAAAGAAGACATTCTGGTAAGATGGAAAAATGACTACAGCTCAGTCAAAAATGGTTCAAAGATTATAAATTTAGTGTCAAATTGTAGAAACCATTCGGATGTACAATTTGAGACCAAATATAAAATTTTTGATCAATAATGGCCGAGCTGGAGTCATTCATCCGTCTTGCCAAAATGTCTACTTTGCTTGGATAGACTATATGACCAATTATATTTTCTCATCAATCTATAACTATATTTCAAGTGCATCATCGGTTTATCTTGTTTTTGACATAGAGAATGACAGCTTATTATTTTTGATTAGTGTGACAGACCGTAGTAATCGAATACAAACTTATTATTTGATTAACTGAACGGAAGTAAACATTCAATGTTTGCAACAATGTCAATTCATTATCTTATCTGCGTAGTGTGTACCGTCAAAATGGTTTCAATTTATTGAAATTGAAAGATTGATTAATTTGGAGGTAGTGTAGAGCTCTATAGAAAGAGAGCTGGATTTGTTGTGAAATTGTGGTGTGCATACTCTTCCCAGATATTGAATTCAATCTACATAATCCATTTTTTCATGTAATTTTTCTGAGGTAATCATCATCCACCCAAAATCCATGTGAATATTTAGTATTCATTCATTTACAAGACCATTATTGCCAGACTCATTCATCCTTTGCTTAAAATACTTGGAAACCAAGTCGCAATTGTAAAGAAAGAATAAAGAATAAATACTGAAATCTATTTGAACAAAGGTACAGAATAACACTTCCCATTACAAAAAATGATATTAACGCGGCTCGTGCCCACGAAACAGGTTTATGTTCTTTCTAAGTATGTTTTATATTAGTGGAAAATCAACAATACAGATATTTCATGTTGTGAATTTGATTATCAATATATGGAATTTATTGCAAAAAAAATATTTTTTTCGTGGCCCCCACAGGGCCCCACTATATAAAAATATGTATTGGGAAACCACGTGTTGGAAAAGGTGAAGTGCCCGTATTTTTACTGTACAGCACTTCACCTGTTTCATGGGCACGAGTCGCCAGTGTAGTACAATTGATGTATTCATCTACAATTTATTTTTATATTAGCAAGATGTGTATAACTAACTATGATTAATTTAATTATAACCTATTTTCCTGAGCAAAATAGACCAACAACGTTCAAGAATAATAACAAAATTACTGTATCTAAAATACAATCACTCAAGAACCCGATGTAACGATTTACTCTTATTCCCTACGGATGGCGTCATAGCTAACGTAATAGAAAATCATGAAAAGAGAATCCTATCATTCATGTTCATTAATTTATTCCTTTTAGTACAAATTGGAACACTGTTTATTGAAATAATAAACAGTCAATAGCTCAACATTTTTCAATTTCCTAAAATTCGGTAAATAAAAATAGTCAAAACTTTTCAGGTTATGTCAGAATTTCAGTTACGGTATTACCTCTCAATAAACAGGAATAGATCAAGAGATGCTATGGGAGATATTAGGGGTAAATAACGGAGCAATATTCAACTGGGAAGCTGAACAGGATCAACATTTTCCTCCGTCAGACGCAGAAAGTAAGGGAAAGGGAAATGAGGGAGGGAGGTAGGAAGAGGAGGAAGAATAAGGATTGGAGCGGGAAGAGGAGGGAGGAGATATTAGGGAGCAATAAGGGATAAATGAGGGAAAATATTCAACCGGCAAGCTGAACAGGATCAACAATTCCCTCTAACAGACGCAGAAAGTGAGGGGAAAGGGACAAGAGGGAGGGAGGGAGGAAGGAAGGAAGGAAGAAAGAGGAGATTGAAGTGAAAGAGAACGAGAGAGAGGAGGATGAAGAGGATGAGAAGAAGAAGGAGGAAGGAGAAGTAAAATAAATTTAGGGATCAAGGGCGCAAGTCTGACCTAGTTACACCCTTTGTGAGGGGGAAAATGATCCTGAACCTTCCCCTACATGCGACGCAAAAAGAGGTTAGCAAATGGGGGAACCCTCTTGTTTCGCAACAGGGTTTGGGACGAACTCTTCCCTCAGACATCCTGACCTACCTGGTCAAATTTCGACGCAAGCGTCTTCCTGTTAACGATTCAATGCGGTGCAATTCAACTGCGTAATTCACTTTCATAATCTGATACATTCAATAAGATATAGGAAATGATACATGATATATAAATGAGACAATGTGAAAAGTCTTGTATGATTATTGATACAAAATGTTTCAATAATGATACAATTACGACGGTCCCTACTACCTAAAAAGTAATCGTCCTCACACATCATCATCCCTGTCATAACCCAAGCACAAGCACAAGCTTAAAGCTGAAAAACCCTCAGAAAAAATTTTAATACATGGGTTAATACACGCAACATATTGTGTATTTTTCACTGTATAATCTTCAAAGTGAATTAAACAGTGGGTTCACAGTTCACAAAAGTCTCCATTGTAGAAACTGTCTCAAATGTAGAAGCTCAAAAGAAACTTATTTTCTTATAGATTATTTTTAATCTTAATAATTTTTTATTGAGATATAGATTATTATTTTTTTAATAAACAGTTTGAATTTAATTACAGTACCATAATGTAGGCTACTGTTTGAATCTACACTCTCAATTATTCAATAATATCATAATATTATAATAGCCTACAGTATATTACGATCAGATGAAAAAATTCATAGGAAATGTTATCCTTTAGAAAAGACGCCCTGCTAGAGTGAGTTGAAGACAGCCATTTTATGCCTCGCAATTCACGTTGAGAAAATGACTGCCACTGGTAGGCTGAATTACGTCAAGATGTAACACTGCTCTGTGATTGGTTGTGGGCGGAGACTTGCCAATCCCACTTTCAACAGTAGGAGGAGCTAGGAAATACAAGCCAATCAGAACGCACAGGGTCAGTTACAGGTTGCAGCCTAGTTCTATTCAAATGGAAACGTGATTGAAGATTTCCTCATTCACTAATTTATTCAATGATATTGGAATGATACTTCTCATGCAACATGTCGTACGTAAAAATCTTGCAACATGATAAATCTTGATATATACAATACATCTACAATGAAATAAAATTCAAGAAAAACCCGATACTAATGATCCAAATGTTGTACCAGAGCCTTGAGAATCAATATTTATTTACTGATCCTCAATCAATTTTTTATTTAAATTACTTTAAGAGTGATGAACACTATTGAGTATTGAATAGTTGAGTATTCAATTATTATTGAGTATTCAAAAATTGATAATTACTTCAAGTTGAGAAGAGTATTGTTCATGAGCTCAAAATTCTATTTTATTTTTATTTTTCTAATGTTTCAAAAGTTATCTTCATAATGTTTGTTTTTACGAAATTCAAATAATGATGTGATCGAATAGTTTGAATAATAAAGATTTTTAATAAGAGTAAATTTTTCTCTTAGCAATTGATTATTAAATAATGAAAGAAATATAAAATTAGATGAATAAGTGATTAATCTGTATTCAAAAAATAAATAAGTCTTTGATGCAATCATCAAATTAATTAACACCCAAATGCTATCTATTTAGTTATATACAGCTCTACCTTTATATACAGCCTACTCAATTAGATCATCAATATCAGGTATATATTTTTCTCTATTACGAGAAATATGTACTCGTATATGAACTCTCTTCCATTACTATACTTTTTTCAAGTTGATTTAATTTTTAGATTTTGATTTTACTTTTGAAATTGTTTCATGAGGACAATAATGGGATTCATTCCTGATGTATTATGTATATCATATAGAAATGTATATTCTGAATAAAATAAAAATGTAAGTTGAATGCGATAAAGAAAGCATTTTCATTCAGGTATTTGGTACATGATATTTTCTATCACAAGCATATCACCAAAGACCAAACAAATCCTTTCCAACGAAAACAGTACTGCACATGACAAGGTACTGCACATGGAAACATGATGGTTGTGAGGGGGTGCAATAGGGTTGATTACAGAAACGTCATACGCAGATTCCCCCACCATCCCTCAAAACACGGAGAACAAAGAAAATTGTGCTCCTGGCTGTGTTTCTCGCTTTATTTCCGACTAATAATGAAATGGAAAACGTAACGGAACTGTCAATCTACCCTTGTGAAGCTGACAGAGTGATATTGTTCACTCAGTGGAGTTTTATAGAGTAGTGCGTTACAATATCCTAGAATGCAGATGGTAAAATGAGCAATTTTGAGAGTAATTAGACTACATTATCACTCAACACATTAAGTTATGAATTCATAAATTATTAGTCTCATGGGCTCAATATTAAGTCAGTCAATAATTCATCATCATACAGTCAAAAAGTATACTGAAAGGAAGGTTAAACAAAATTACGCCCAAGACTGTATTTTTTCTATTTTTCTCAAGGTATCCAAAAAAGGTCGAAAATAGAAGCTTCACAGTCACGAATACAATAAAATGCTCTTACTTTCATTCAACTTCACCATATACTGTATAGATGATGGTGTGATAAACAAAAGCATGTCTTGATTGAGTGATCAATTTGGGGTTGTTACGACAATTGAGTTTTCATTTGGAATTTATGACAACAAATAACTAGAGCTATATAAATAAAAATCACACCCAAGAATTCACTCACCAGAATTAATCCACTTATTCAGAGATCGAATATATTTATGACTAATAGATCTGAAAATATTCATGACTATTGGAAAACTATACTAGAAACTGATATTCGAATCAATTTCTTTTCATAGAGCTGAGAAATAGTTTATATTCATGACTATTGGAAAACAGGATTTGAATCAATTCACTTCATAGAGTTGAGGAAAATTCATGATTATTGAAAACTACTCCGGAACACAATCATGCTTGTATCAGTTCAAGAGCAGGTTATTTGGAATTCGGCGCCAGTGTTCCAATTTGCTATTGGACTTGGAGAGGCGTGATCGAAATCCCAAATTCATGAGAGACGAAATTGAAGCAACGAAGACAAAGAAGAGGAATAGGATGACAGAATAGAAGGAAGGAAGAGTAGAGAAGGAACAGAGGAGTAAGAATAGGAAGGAGAAAGGAGAGAGTAGTAGGAGAAGCATGTAGAAAGGGAAAGTAGCAATTAGAAAAAGAGGTAACATGTAAGAAAAGGAGGAAGTAGCGTACAAATGCTCACAAAAATAACACAAAGACGTAACTGGAGCAAAGAGAGATTAAAAAGATAAGAGGCACAAAAAGGAAGAATAAAATTGTGGGTGGAAATACGAGTAAGGAAAAGTAGAAGAAAGAGGGGAGAAAGAGGGTGGACAAGAACTTCCATGAAGAATAACGAATAGTGGAATAGATACGCTCAATACTCTGAAATGAAGCGATAAGAAAATACGGAGGAAGGAAAAAATAACTGTTGAGAAGAATAGTGGGAGAAAGAAGAACAAGAAGACCAGGAGAAATAGTGGACAGTAGAAAGAAGATGAAGAAATAGAGGAAGAACAGTTAATTCAAAATTACCGACTAACTATATTTAAACAACAAAAATAAGAAGAGAAGATCAAGAGAAAGAAGTAACCGGTGAAGAGAGAAATAAGGAAACGGATAAACTACTGAAGAAAATAGGAATAGGAGAAAGAGGTGAGAAAATGACTTCCATGGAGAATAACGAGTAGGAAGGAGAAAAGGAGAAAGTGTTATTGAGAACTTTTTAAATTCTCAAGAGCAATTGAAGCAATGAGAAAATAGGGAGAAGAAAGGAGAAATAGGTGGGAAATGAATAGAAAAAGGCGTTAGAGAAATAGAAAGTTTGACAAATGAAGAGAACGAGAAATGGATGAAAAGTGAAGTAAGATGTGATACACAAGATGTGATGATATGTGATGGAAAGGTGTTGATACGCATCCAAAAAGTGCCGGAAACGTGAAGGAAGATGGAGGAATTGTGGGGGAGGTATCCCCCAGGAAAAGGGGAACTATCGATTTGTTGCCAAGAGTGTTCCCCCAAAACCGAGAGAGGGGCAACAGGAACTAACTTGATGCTATACGCCCCAAAATTCGAAATTTCCCCCATGGATACTAAAATACACAGTGGGGATTACGTGTCGATTCAGCCTACATTTTTAAAATTTCAACTTTTGAGGAACATTTTTTTGCTTTAAGCCTTCTTTGATGTAAAATGGCTAAGTAAATAGAAATAAATAATGTCATCTAAAACGAAGTTACAATTGGTGACAATAGAAATAGCGAGTGAATCATCTGACTAGACGAAAACTCTCGTTACATCTTTCTCTTTCTCGAACAATATACATTTACCTCTGAACCACTGGCGGCTCGTGCCCACAAAACAGGTGAAGTGCCCGTATCTTTTACTACACAGCAATAAACAGGTGAAGTGCTGTGTAGTAGAAGATACGGCCACTTCACCTGTTTTGTGGGCACGAGCCGCCTGTGCTCTACCCTTGCAACGTCAGCTATTCATTGGGAAGACATCATTCACCAACTTCTTTGTCAATATAGCTGACACCAAGAAGTTAGACGGTTTCGTCTGTCTCTTGTACTTGATGTAACCTACAAACAGCTGATGTAACGCATTTATTGTCTATTTTGATTTCGAAACATCATCTACCTAGGCACAGCTAGATGACAACTTTAATTGATAACATCAGCTGTTGCGCACAAGGAGCAGACAAAACCGCCCAACTTTTAAGCATCATCTATAAATATAGCAGTCACTCGATAACTTATAGCAGTTACTCCAAACACTCGTTGAAGCGAGTATAGAATCCGTGGATAAAACAGAAACTTTATTTGACATAAGATTTATTCGTCTCTAATCATATTTTGATAAATTACTTCCTATTTTCAATCAACTTGACAATATTCTAATCTATTTACTTTGTAAGATCATTTTCCTATGCTTACTAATTGTGATTATTATGTGTTCAGCAATTCTGATTGAATTTATGCTTATTACTAATATGTTTATTTACTTTCACTTGGAAATGTGCGTGATACATTTTTCAACTCATCTCAAATAACAAAAACCATTGGAAAGACAATAGTCAACAGGTCATTAGACAGATTATGAACGTAACATGAGATCTTTGAACCTGAATATAACAATTGTTTATGACAAGTAATCATTTTCTTCCATGACCTATGACGCAATATAATATTATCGATTGAAAGTTGTGTATTCATGAAAAGGCTACGTACAGTACCGTACATCCTTTTCTACTTACAGTATTTTACAAAACTATGAAAGCCATAAAAACGTACCCTACACATTTCTAATTAGTTATTTACTTTCAATTCTATCACAATCAGACCAATCTTTTTTGGAGAATCATTTTTCACCAATCCAATTCACCAATCTTGATATATGAATTTCGTCAATCAATCCCATATAATTTAGTGACAAATATTAGCACGAAAACCACTTGAATAGCTCCATCACATTATTACCAAATTTTATGTATGTAGCCAATAAAATTATTGAAAATTATTAGATTTATTGAGCACTTCCAAAAATGTTTTCTAAGCATCCTAGGGCTGTTAATTGAATTTCGGGCAATCATCCAGATTTATAATAATTTATGGAAAGAACCGAAAGATACATCAGGTGTAGTCTGTCCAAGCAAAGAAGACATTCTGGCAAGATGGGAAGATGACTTTAGCTCTGTCAGTATCGGTTCAAAAATTATAACTTTGGTTTCAAATTGTAGATTAAAATGTTTTCTACAACTTGAGACCAAATTTATAACTTTTGAACCAATATTGAAAAAGCTGAAAACATCTACCCATCTTGCTAGAATGTCTTCTTTGCTCGATCAGACTATATTCTACCAACTCTCGATGTCTCAACAATTCAAGATAAACCCCTGGTTATGATTTGAAATGAACAAGTTCACAATTATATTTGTAGCAAAATCATACAAGCAATCTAGTATGAAACAAATTATCTTCAAAAACATTTCCAAAAAATTAAAGGTGCAAACATGTGTAATCTGCGCAAATAACATTCAAAATATCATTAAACATGAAAATTTAGTTATTTTTTCAAAGTTCCTTGTCAAAACATCGCGTTTCAAAATTAAGTAGACCTAATAAGATGAACGACACCAATTTATCTTGACCTTCCTTTGAAAAAGTACCACAAGATTTTCCCACAGCCTACAAGAGCCCTGCTTTGAGCTATTTCTGGAACATCCAATTAATATCAAATTCTAAAATAGTTCCAACGGTGTCAAATTGTTAAGGCCTCGCTCCTAGTGAAGCCCAAAACTATTCATCAACGGATAAAATTCGAACTTTCTGCTGAATTTGTTCTCTATTTGTTACATTCAATTGAGCAGAAAGTCCAAATTGGAGATCTTCCAGATATTATCAAACACTTCCCAATACATTCGTATCACTTTTAAACAGGTTTTTGATTTTGTTTTGTGTCTTGCCCAAGGTTGATAAAATTTCCTTCTTGGTCTATAACTGATTATAGAAAATTCAAACGATTTTGATTATTTCCCAGTAATTATTATTTGTTATGAATATTTGAAATTTATTATACTACTTAATCATTGAATTTCAAGGTGAATAGAGTACGTTGAATGATTTCTACTATGGTGTAAAAATTTGATACTGGAGTTGAATTTCACTTGATAATTTTGATGAACGAAGTTCACTCTACTGTTATAAAATTTGAACTGGATGAAATTCCTTCATAAAAATTGAAATTCCAAGACCTCGAGTTTTGCTCTTTCATACTATTTCTCATGAGTATGTTTGAGATACTTATTCAATAATTTCAATTTCAAATCGTGGGAACCTAGCAACTTACGTATCTGCAAATATTAATCCGATTCATTTGCTCACTGGACTCACCTGTAAAAAACAAAAAAAGATAATCAGTCAAAATAAAGTCAATCATGGAGAATACGTAGAAAAAATACTATTTACTACTTTATTGATATCGATATTAATTGGATTCCTCATTTATAATTCAATGTTCTTAAAAAAGAAATTGATAAAAGAAAGTTTCCATTATGTTATAAATTCATTCATGATTCACCTCTCAATTACTCATGTCTGTTTTGTTATCCAACACATTTTCTTGGACATCATATACGTAAAGGAATTTTATTGACAAGTTTAGGGCACGTAAAAATAGTGGCATCACATAACTGGGTCAAATAGACCCCCCCTCACCAATCACATCCCAATTTGCAAGTTCACCTGTGAAAGCCAGACAAAAATCATCCCTATCCAAATACGGAATCTAGTTCATCAACTACTGAATAATTGATAGGCTATTAGTGGACAGTTTTCCACCTCAAATAGCACGAGAGACCTTCAGACATCGTAGAATTTGCCTACAACAACGAAAGTTTTAATCGAAATGGAAAGGGCGAGTCTTGTTTGGAAGGGACAAGGGCAGAGAGAAAATGAAGAAGAAGAAGAAAGAGACAAGAGGAAGAAACAACATGCGCAAATCAAAAGAGGACAAGAAACCTTGAAACGAAAATAGAGGTATGAAGAAAGGAGGAAAAGAGAAAATGGTGAGGTTAGGAAACCTACAATTAAAAAAAACCTTGAATGTTAGGATGAGAAATCTTGAAAGAAGGAGGAGAAAAGAGGAAGAAGCAATAAGAGTATAAGTCAGAAGAGGTCAAGAAACCTTGAAATGAAAATAGAGTGATGAAGAAAGGAGGCAAAGAGAAAAATCGTGGAGTTGTAGGAAAACCTACAATTAAGAGAAACCTTGAATGTTGGGGGAAAAAGGTAGATGAATGGTGAGAATATAGTGAAAATCCTTGAAGAGCCAGGAGATTTAATCAGAAATTTGTGGGGAAGGACATGATAAAGGGAGCTAGATATTATGTAGAATGTATCGAATATTTGATTGAGAACGTGAAAATTTGAGAAAAGGGATGATAAATAAAAGTGGAGGGAGTGGCATGAGGAACAGGAAAAGAAGGACGGAAGAAAGATTAATATCAACTCTAAATTTCAAAAGAAACAAGAGATAATTTTATATTCCAGTAGTTGGAAAATAGAAGAAGAGAAAAGAGGATATATAAGGAGAAAAAGAGAAGATGGAGGTTGATAGAGAGAAGAAAATCAAAGAAATGTAGAAAACAAAGTAAGTAAACTGATTTAAAAGAGAAAATTTTCATTAATAATTTTTCAAAATTATTAAATGATGATTGAGAAGAAATTAATGATGATGATTATTTCGCATCAACGAAATAATTGGAATAGAAGGGAAAGGAAAAATAAGCGGAAGTATAAAAAATGGGAAAGGAGTAGCGATTAGAAATAACAAGGGAAAAGAATGAAAGAGTAAAAGCATAGACGAAGAGGGGATAAGCAAAAGCGAGAGTTCTAGGACATATCCTTGACCTAGTAATGAGGATTAGCAGACACGTGTACTATGATGAACTCGGTCAAGGACGTTTGGCTATTTTCAAGGGAGAGCTCAAACACGGCTCGAACTCCCCTTCCGTGGACACGATTAGGCCTGGGAAAAGAGTAATATCAACTCTAAATTTCAAAAGAGGGGGAATCGGAAGATGAACAGAGAGAAGGGGAGAAGGAGAAGCAGAGGTTAGTGGAAAATAAAGGGGGAAAGATAGAAAGAGAGGGTCAAAATGAAGGAGAGATGAGGAAGAGGAACTAAGAAACAAGCGTTGGTGGGAAAGCAGTAATAGGACGAATAGAAGTGGTAGAAGAGAGGTAGAAAAGGAATGAAAAAGAGAGAAAATAAGAAATAATAAAAGAGAATAGGGAGTAGTGGAATCAGAAGAAATAGAGGAGAATAGGAGGTAGTGACAAAAGAGGGAATAGAGAGGAATGAGAAATGAAGGACAGGAGGCGAAGAAAAGGTGAAAGAAAAAGAGAGGGTGAAAAAAACAAAAGGTGATGATGGAGTGAGGAGGGAGAGAAACTAAGGAACAAGCGAAGGGGAAAGTAACAACAGACGAAGATACAATAGCAGAAGAAAAGGAGAAAAGGAATAAGGAAAAGAAAGAAAATAAGAAATAGAAGAGAATAGGAAAGAGAAATAGAAGAGTAGTGGGAAAAGAGGAAGTAAAGGAGAATAGGAAGTAGTAAAAGAAGAGGAAGAGAAGAGTGAGGAGGAGGGAGATAACTGATAACATTAAACAAAAGAATAGTAAAATAGAAAGTAGACAAAAAGGAAGCAGTAGAAAAGGAGAAGAAATGAAGCGAAATAATTATTACAATATTGTGAAGGTATGAGTCAAGTCAATGTGTTACCTGTATTAATAGATGAGAAGTTAGTTTATTATAAAATTTGAAGATTTTAGATTATTGAGTAGAACAAGGTGAAAAGCACTGAAGGAAATAATGCGAGGTTGTGAGTAAAATCATTGACTAAGTACTATTATACTATTACTATTTACTACATAATATTACTATTTACTATTATACTAAGTAAGGGAAAAGCACCAGTAGTGGCCAGAATAGTTTTTTCTTTAAAATACGGGTTTTATGCCTTCAAATGAGTTCTGAACCTGCTGAAGGCTTAGCTTATGCTATCTAGCAGCTAAATAGTTCAAATATAAGTTCGCAGAGCATCCTCAGAGATTTTTGAGAGAAATTCATTGTCGCTGTTCCACTCGAATATGTGGTTTCAGTAAGATGTTCAGATTTCTCTTAGACGTTTCATTAAGAAGGCATGTATACAAATTGTTTTATTATGTCTAAAATATCTGTAAATTTTGCTATTTCTAGTGTTATTCTGTAGGATGTCTAGATGATATTCAGAAGGTTTCAAGCCAAATAAAAGTGATATTTTGGCGTAAAAGCAGACTGGCCACTACTAGAGCAAGAAACTGCGAGTAATCTACTAGTGGCCACCTATTGGATATTGTTGTAGAAGTTGTAAATATTGTTGTAAAAGTTGATGTAATTGGTATTTATGTTCTCCTAAGACTGTTTTGAATAGGTTACAGAGGAAAACTAACTCTACAACATCTATTTTCTCGTTTAACCTCACTTTTTTAGTGGCTTGTAACCAACAACAATGCATTACCATTTCATCCCATTTTAATACAACCTATCATCATTTTTGGCGTTATAGTCATGTTATGGAATGTAAAATTATTCACTTAAATGATTAAAACAATCAGCTTGAGAAATTGAATTTTCAATGAGCATAAAACATCATGTGGCCACTATAGAATCAGTACCTGGCCACTACAGAATCATAATGGCCACTTAGAATCAAAATTGAGTTTCACGGAAAATTCAATTATTCATTTGTGAATTGAGATATTCACTATTTTTAGGAATACATCAATCTAGAATGATCTGGGCTATATATCTATTTAGTTTCAGGTGATATAACTAATGAAATGAACCCACAAGTCTGTATAAACTACGAAAAAATCCTTAAACATGGCCACTTCTGGTGCTTTTACCTTACTATTATCTGTAGATTGTCTCTGGTAAAATGAACAAGTGATAAATTGATACCACCGAGAGAGAATCTGTGGTTATACAGATCAGTATAATCATAGATGAATGATATTAAGTATATTATTATAAATTGTAACTTATATTATTCCTCTGGTATAATCAAGGAGCTATGGACTTATCTCTGTGAATATACAAAGAATCTGTACAACATAACCTGTTATAGAATTGCGAAGCGCCCAAATAAGTAATATGATGAAAATATAATGATCAGAAGTTTTAAATAAAATGAAAAATAATGAATAGGCTACCACAGTAATAAATAAGCTACAGCACTGACAATAACAATCTGTATGATACAGAGCTTGTGGATGAACCTCTGAGGATTTATAAAGAATAAACAGCCTACCCTGTGATATGAAATAGTGACGCATTAATGAATAATATCAGTTCGTTTTCCATTTATTTGGGTAGAGTAGAAGAAGCGCTACGCATTTGGTATAATTCCTCATCTGGTCAAGCATAGAAGACATTCTGAGAAGATGGGGAAACGACTCCGGCTCGGTCAATATTGGTTCAATAATTATGAATTTGGACTCAAATTTTAGAAAACGTTTTGATCTACAATTGGATACCAAACACATATTTTTCGAACCAATATCGACTGAGCTGGAGTAATTTTCCCATCTTGCCACAATTTATTCTTTGCTTGGACAGAATAGAAGCTGAACAGATCCTCCTATCAGAATTCCCCCATTCGACCGGTCGGTTGACGGTTCCATCCTAACCTACGCCACGTGGCAAATTGTAGCGCGCGTGTTGCTCACGCATGCGCACTAGTCACGCACTGTGCGTGTGCGTGAGTGCGTCGACCAATGCGGTGGATTCCCGCGCAGCGCGCGCAATTTCTGTACTTGACCTACTTTCGGGTGCGACGTCTATCTATCTATATCTATGCGTCTATCTATTATGTCAATATCTATATTAGTGAGTCGCCTACTATATAACTACTTCATCCATATTATGTTTGTTCTGTATTGTACTGCGGTTTCCGGGGCCCAAAATACGTACACAAAACATTTTATTCGAGATAAATGAATGCTTCAACTTGATATACAAACGATTCTTACAGATGTTTTATATAGTTTTGCAGATTCGCTACTATATAATCGATTCTTGCAGATTTCGCTAAAGTACCTATTCCTGAACTGCGCTTATCACTCTGTTATAGCTTGATAACGTTTCCTACATGGAGAGGGAGCATTAGAATTTCAATTTTTAGTACTGAATTTAAAATTCTGAAGCTACGTTCATATATTGATTAATTTCTATTTGGCTGTATTATTGTTTTTAAGACTTTATATCTTGTTTGTACTTTCAAATGTAATAATTGTAAGTTATATTGGTTTTTACCTCAGTTATGTTGGTGGAAATCAAATTGAATGTAAATATTATTACAGATATACCTAGGAGAATGGAACAATAAAACTTTATTTTTAAACTTGAAAATTGTTGTTATTATACATGAGTTATGACAATAAAAGTTATTCCAATTCTTATAATAAATGCCTACATGGCGGCATAGTTAATTGGAAAAAATAAAAGCCTTCAACTTGACATTCGTTATCTTATAATTGCAAGAAAACTCAATTGAATACAACCAAAAAATTGAATCAAATTATAACTTTGGTCTCAAACTGTAGAGCAGAATGTTTTCTAGTATTTGATTTAAGACCAAATTTTTGTATTAAAACCAATCAATATTGACCGAGCTGGAATAATTTTCCCATCTTGCCAGAATTTCTTCATTGCTTGACCAGACTATAGTTGGCGCAAAATTTAAGAGACCGACCTGTTGCACAACTTGATCTACAATAAATTTTCCCTGCATTCATACTCTACTAAAAATTCAAGAATACATTAAAAAAAACAACTACATATTATTCTAATACAAGACTGATATTGAAGTAGCCTACTAATGAAACAATACTAATAATACAAGGAATATTTTTGAGACTAAAAATTGTCGCCAACTATTTGGCATGTAACCGACTAGGTCAGGTCTAGAGTGTTTGGCTTGGCACCGGCTGTGATAAGCGAATCTCTTCACGCGTTTATCACAAATTAACCTTTGTCTCATTGGCAACTCGACAATCTCAGTCTCCTTGACGTCTTCAAACCAAAACTTGTATGTATCACTTTCTTTTCTATATTTTTCTAAACGAAATCAGACACATCTGTGTTGCAGTATCGTCAGAGACAGTTCTTGTGTAGTAACTTTCAAACTGGAACACGAAAAGTATTCAATTTATATTCCTGGGAATATTCAAATTTTATTTTGCAGAGAGCTGAGCACCTGGATTGAAATTAAGCTTTATTAAAATATTTTTTACAAAGATACAATTGAATTAGAAGTTTGAAGTAATATTACAAGTAAACAATATTACGCTACCATGTATAGGAATCAACAATGAATTATTTTTACTTCTCATTAATTTAATACAATGACGCTGACATGTTTATGATTCAACAATGAATTATCTCTTGCTACTTTCAAACATTGTTTTTTTCAATAGTTTTTCTTCTAATTAGCCTAGGCTACTCCCTGATGGGGAAGTTTGAAAAACAGGCAATCAAATGAGCAGCAGAAAAATGAGCTACAGAAAACTGCATGAAATTTCAAGAATTGATTAACAAATAAATACATTACTTTTTGAGTTTTAATAGGCCTATGGCATAACAATAACTATGCTCAATGCTCAAGGCATACAAAGTATATCGAATGAGGGGAGAATATAGTAGTTCTATTCTGTCTTATTGTAATTTAGCTAAGTTACATGTAAAAGATATAATTTCGGTTACAATTGTCTTCTGAATTATGTTTTGTGCATTAAACGATTAGATTCTCTGTGGCTAAGATCAGGACCATCTCAACATCTTAAAAACTAGCATAGAGTAACTAGATCTAATACTAATAAATCTAATACTATTTGCTACTATAGGTAGTTAGGATAGTCCTGTTAGAAGCAACAAATTCAAAACAAATATTGCGAAAAACACAAAGTACATACAACAACTAGGTTATGCTAACGAATGTTAATGAATTCCCCATTGCTTACACCTATTCGCACTATAGTCTGTCCAAGCAAAGAAGACATTTTGGCAAGATGTGAATATGTCTTAAGCTCGGTCAATATTGGTTTAAAAATTATATATTTGGTCTCAAATCGTAGGAAATATACTAATCTACAATTTGAGACCAAATTTATGTTTTTTAACCAATATTGAACGAGCTTGAGACATTTTCCCATCTTGCCAGAATGTCTTCTTTGCTTGGACAGATCTTAACTAAACTCTATACAAACAAAGCTCAAGTTCGTTTCAGCTGTTCAAGTATTGTCTGACAATCGATATTGTTTAAATTCAATGACCTTTCCAACACAGCCTGCATTTAGGCATCTGTTGAATGTCAATAGATATCGTTGAAGGTTCGGTTCAAAAATTTGCAGACAATTTTTTTCAATTATTGAAAAATTAAGACAGAACCCAAAAAGACACTGAACAGATGTGGCCGTGAAATCGAAGCTTCATAGAGAATGAATCATTTTTTCAATTAATCAAGGTTTCTTATAGGAATAATTGTGTTGAAACACGATGTCATAAATCATCATTTTCTTCAAAATAGTTCCAGTAAATCTACCATTTTCCATCTTTTTGACCTCAAAATTTGTTAAAAGGAATACACAGATCCATCTCGATAAACTCAGATGTAGGATTATATAAGAGATATAATAAATAAAATTACTACACAATGTCATACATCATTTATTCAAATAGCTCCAGTAAATCTACCATTTTCAAGCTTTTGTTAAAAATACAAAAATACAAGTATACAAATATACTAAAACATTTTTTTAACTGAACAGGAATCAAATTACTTCCAACATGATATATGAATAAATTGATTTCAAATGTTATGTATAATTATTGATTATTTACAAACTTTTTAGCAATACTGTATTACAAGACCTTTCGATTACATTGATTGATTGATTTAGTTGTATATCTTCCTGAATGTATGATGATGGAAATAAATAATTAAACCATTTAAACTTTCAACATCAAAGTTTTGCTCAAAAATCAACTTGAGAATCGTATAATAAAACATTTTTCACCTTTACATGCTTTCACCATACACAATAAATACATCTTTAGACCAGTCAAATCAACTTGAAACACATTAATTTGCAATTCAAATTAACTAATTATCCCTATTGATTACAAAGGCGGTTGATAGATGATATGTATAGTATCACATTTATTTCTATGACAGTTAAATAAAATACTAGTAATGTTTGTCCAAGCAACGAAGACATTCTAGGAAGATGGGAAAATGACTTCAGCTCAGTAAATTATTAATTTGGTCTCAAGTTGTAGATACGAATGTTTCCTACAATTTGAGACGAAATTTATAGTTTCTGAATTAATATTGACCGAGCTGGAGACATTTTCCCATCTTGCCAGAATGTCTTCTTTGTTTGGACAGACTATAATATATCAAGTACTTGGTTCTTTAAAGCCTACACACACCCCATGTGTAAAACCTGTATGAGTACGCAAATTGATATTCATTTATTGAAATTTATGCAAATCTCTGTGTAGTTTTAACAAATTGCGTTCTTGCACGCCATCAGAAAGTGCATTTTACAATACAGATATTGATTATGAGCACTGTAAGTGGCTCTGTGTTTCTAAATGAATGGATTAGCATTAGTGGACAGTCAATCAGTTAGTTGGTAACTTGCCAAATGAATGATGCCAATTTTTTACAAGAAACAAATGTTTCTAAATCTATAATATGAAAAAATTCAGCAGAAAAACTTTCTCCTCTATTCTTCGACTATAAATCAACGTGTTTTTGTTTTTTTCAAATCAACTTGTTGGTAGTTTTTTGTGTTTCAACACTTCTTAGAATTCAAGAACTTGATTGCAGTATGGTTTCAATAGATTATTCATTCATTTATTTATTCGAGATAATACAATAAACTCATTGGATTAAAACACAGACATGAGACAATCAAGTCCAAAACGTCTTTTTCCAAATTTCAGTGAATATTTGAAAGATCCATTGATTGATTTTGATTGATATAATTATAAAGAGAGAGATTTGAATGAATATTTGGAAAAGAGAAATTTGAATTTAAGATGTTATCTTCACTTGATCCAAATTCATTTTAACTTATTTGGAATAGGGTTAATTTCAAATGGATTAAATTAGATGGAGAGTTTGATTATTTACTAACTGAATGTAAAGACTACACAAAAAGTATATTGACTGCTCCAAGTTAGAAACTCTTAGAGATAATGATAATGAAATATCAATACGTAGTAATAATGATAGAGATAATGAAATACACATAAAATTATATTATCAAATGAAAAACTCTATACTAAATCTCTCTATCTCATTAAAAAGCTATTATTTCAGGTCGGGATGTACTCAAGGTACCACTATTGAAAATAGAATAGGTTATTCTATAACCTATAAAACCAAGGAGGTTCCTATTAAACCTATAACCTAACCTAACCCATAGAATGGATTATAGCCTAACCTAACCTAACCCATATATAGATAAAATTATTAAAAAATATACAGATGGAAATGCTATTAAGTTATGTAACTCGAATAATTGAAGCAAAAACTAAAACATCCACAAAAAGTAACGGAAACACAAAGTACTTCCATTTATTTCTCACAGACAATGAACACGAATTATTCTGACAATGACATTGAAAGTGATCTCAAACACGAGAAAAAACAAGAAACTAGCAAATCAAGGATATTTCGTGGTTGGCAAAGAGAGATAAAAAGAAATCTAAGACATCTGCTGTTCCCTAAAAGATTCATCAATCTTCTTCTTCTTCTTTTTCCTCCTTCTTTTCAACCAACTTCTATTTTATCTCAATTTTGTTCTGCACTTGACCTTCCAGTTTTTCTTTGACTCCTACTCCTTAAAACCAGAACACTATGGTCCTTATACTGCTCAATCTTCAGCTTGTTTTCTCAAAATCTTTCGACCTCTACTTTCAAGCTTCTCAATTCCAGTCCACTTATTTTCCACCTCTTCCTTTAACTAATCTTCGTTGTCATCTATTCATCAAAACGTCTACGTTTTACCTATTCTCTAGAGGTTTTCAACAATACTAACGCAATGTGTAGCTCAATTCTTGGTGGAAAATATTTACTAACAGACCGCAGGTGTCGAATCCTTCCAACAAATATTTCATATTAACTTCTTTACTGTCATATCATGTATGTTTTGAAGAGGTCCTACAAAAAATAATATTGCTCCTACTGGAATGTAGGGATAGAAACTGTGATTATATAGAAAGAAAGAGAAGAAATCAGGCTTTCCAGCGATTTATGGGAAAAGTTTATGAAATGATGTTCAACACTTGAAAAAAGTGGGAAAGCTATTTTATGAACAGCCCTAGTATGATTTATGAATAATAAACTATGCATTCCTCTAAGGAGAATATATCATTTTTATTTAAATTTAAGGAGCTAAATAAAACACATTATCCAATATTTTTGGTCTACATGAAAACAGCAAAATTATTACAGTATTCATTCTATTCAAAAGTGAACACAATTTCTCATAATCATTACAGTATTCTTCTTTTTTCCTTGCTCTTCTCCTTCTTCCCGTCCGTATTCTTGATGTTATTTTTCTTCCATCTTCACCCCAATTTTTACACGATTAATCTTAATCACTCTGCTCATGTCTCATCATTTTCGTACTGTATTCAAATAATTTCCAGTCAGCTAAAAATGCATCAGCAGCTGAGAACTGATGCGACATTAATTTATCACTTTTTCATGTATTTTGCTATCCTTCTTATCTTTTTTCATCACTCCTTCTTCGTTTTCTTCTCATTCTTCCTCTCTTCTTCTCCTTTTTCTTTACTCTTTCTTTTCTTTTCTTTACTCTTACTTTTTCTTTATACTTTCTTCTTCCTCTCATTTCTGTATCTTCTCATGAGGAATAAGGATATCAATTACAATTTCAATTCGCGATATAAGTGTTTCAAGTAGTAAAAGTTGAAGGAACAACTATTCTACCACTGCAAACACGAATTAATATAAAGTGAAAATAAACGTTTGTAGGAACTTTATATCAGGATAATAGTCCAGATAATACTGATATGATACTGTGCTTAACAATACTTTTGGTTAGTACTGTATTTCTATGCTTATATTGAGTCCTACAAGATGATAACTATTACAAAATTATGTCATTGTTTTAGTACTCAAACTTCATCTCCTCTAGTTCTCAATCTGGTATTGGTAAGTATCTAAGTATTCTAAGTATTGGTAAGTATAGCTAAGTAATCTAAGTATTAGTGGTTTATGCCAATTTCCAGCTTAGCTGCTCTCACCTTTCTCCGCATAAAATGCCTGAACTATATTTGAACTAGACATCTCAACCTAGGCTGTTCAACATTATTTATCCAACTCTTGCACCAAATCAATCCAAAATATCGAAAGTCAATAGCAAGGCTACAGGAACCAGCATTCAACTAACCTAACCTTACTTATGCTAGCTTAGCCTACTAGGTCATGCGGTGTAGACTCAGTAAGGTCAAGTGTCATTCAACATCATTTGATCCGTCACTGTCAAATTTAATCATTTGTTATTCAAAAACTCTTGAATTTGATCCGTGATTAATTCATAATTAGGCTGATTGCTACTTGACAATTGAAACACGCTACTTCCCGTTTAAATCCAACTTACTTCCTCCCATTTTTGTGAGGGTTGACCTTTCTCTCTGTGACAATAGATGTGAAGATGTAACATAATACATCCCAACCTTGCTAATTATCTACTTTATTTTGGTGTGAATAATACAGGTTTGGAGATTCCCGGCCAGTTGCATGAAAGCCAATTCAAATTAATCACTGTTAAATGACGAGGTATCACGTCAGATTGAAGTATTGTTTTCGTTGTATTGGTTCATCTTTAGATCTCTTAATTTTTTTTGTACACTAACCGCTTTTTGGCCCATTTGTTGATTCCAACTCTTATTCATTGTTTACCGTACATTCTTTTAATATAGCCTAATAAACCATCACTTCTGTGAGATCATGTTCACTTATCTTCGAGTCATTAGAGTCGACATCACTAAAAGTCTTGAAATACAGATGGATAGATATAATCTGTACAAGCAAAGAAGACATTCTGGCAAAATGGAAAAATGACTCCAGCTCGGTCAATATTATTTCAAAAATCGAAAATTTGTTACCAAATTGTAGGAAATATTCTCGTCTACAATTTGAGACGAAATTTATAATTTTTAAGGACTATTGATCGAGCTTGAGTCATTTTTCCATCTTGCCAGAATGTATTCTTCACTTGGACAGACTATACCGGTAGCTAAATTTACAGATAAATGGCTCTATTTTTACATCAGCAAATCACAGCAGTCACTTTTCAATAATTATAATAGTATTGATTAGAAAAAACTAACACTAATTTCGAGATGAGAAACACATAGAAACTGACATTATGAATGAGGGAATATTTCGGCTGCCAAGGCACACCTTTCTCATCCAATACTCATTTACTTTTACTTTTACTTTGTAATAAAGTATAACATTTTTAAGCAGAGTTACGAGGGATATCTTAGAGTAAGTGGGCTTACTTATTGTTCCAATTAATATCAGATTTAAGATTTTCCCATTGAAATTTTTATTAGGTATAAATTTAATAGATATCGTCGGTTAAGAGACAAAGGTATAAAGATTAGTATAATAAATAATAAAATAATATAATAAATGGTAAATATTATAATAGTATAAAGATACTATTTAGAATAAATAACATTTATATGAATGTTTTTAGTGAGTGAAACTTAATAAACGCTCACTGGAGTCCTATATTTTTGACCAAACCTCTAGAAACGAAATGCCATCTCATGTATTAGCTAAAGTTATCCTCCACAATCAATCTCCAAGAAGGACAGACAAATGGCTGGACACAATTTATTGACAGGCTACTAAAAAGACAGGAGCAGGATGAAAAATTGACCTTCCTTTTTCTCTTTTTTCAAACGCAACTGAGAAGAATAGAGATTCCCTGGGGGACGAAAAGAAGCAAGCCATATTATGTGACCTTGAATGGATCTTGTGCTGAAATGTGACAAATGGTAGTGGGATTGAGTGGAGAAACGATAAAATTCTAGAGTAGAGCTAGTGAAAACAACAAGAAGATCGAAAAACGTGAAGGAGGATCAGGAGGAAGAGAAAAAGATTCAGATTCCATCACTTTGTTCATGTAGATAACAAAATACAGTATATCGGTTTAAATCCTGTGCTATGAGAATAAAAAATTAGACTAATTACACAGTTCGCATGAGCTCAATTCAATTCAATTCAATTTATTCATTTTAAATAAGCAAAACATGGTACATAATAAATGACAATATATATGGAATAGTTATTTCCCCGCATGGACTACTGATCCGTGAGCGGGGAAAGAGTCCACATCTACAGGCGGTAATAATGTTGTAAACGATAAAAATAGCTAATAAGTTAATATAAGGTAAGTAATAAAAATAAATACAAATTGAAATTAATCAAAAATTAATTGAGACAGAAAAATTTCACAACACAAGTATCAGATTCAGAATACTTCATCTTTCACCAGCTAACCAAGTATAGACTATGAAAATTTATAAAATGACTCAGATATTGGATTTAATGAGCTAACAATAATATAAATGTGTGCTGTATCTACATAAAATGGCAGAGTTCAGACATATAATTGTCCATTCTTGGAGAGGGATGTTCGAAGACATTCCTGCAATCAACACTCAACCATGAGAGGAGACAAGTGGAAGAAGAGAGAGGAAGGAGAAGAAGAATAAGAGGAAGAAGAAAAAAAGAACAAGAACAAGAAGAAGAAGAAGAAGAAGAAGAAGAAGAAAAGGAGGAAGAGGAAGATGGAGAATAAGAAAAACTTAAATATCGTATCTCGAACTAGAATCCAAAATTTACTCGTATGTTCACCAAGTTATTAAAAAACAGCTCAAATTCTCCATTTCCCAAAACACAATGACCCTCAGACCGATTGCATGAGCCCTGAATTGCAATTAGCTACTAACTGATATTTTGATCCATCCAATTAGACCAATCTATTATCCAAATCCAACCCTGGCCAGTTATTAATTAGAAACAGCCTAATTTGTAATGTGACTTAGCAAAACGATTCCAGTAGGCTAACAAACCCAATGTTATGACAACACTGACATTCAATAACGTTATTGCAGTTGATTCTGTAGGTCAATGTCGATTTGTACAAAAATTAGTCACGTTATTCTACTCTCATTCTTCAATAAAGGAATTTATCAATGGGTAATAGTTGGAATAATAAATAAGTTCAAATTAATGAATCATCGGTTTTTAATTTTTGAAAGTTGAAATTTGTGAGTGTAGTGAAAGTGGGCATTGTGGACTTTATTTTTTTATTTATTAAATATTGTTTAATACTTATAATTTATTTCACTTATTACATATTATTGATTATTTATTAAAATCTGGAAATAAGACATTTTAGTGAACTGTCTGTGTTTTATACATTAAGTGATGTATTTTGCCACATAAGTGAATATGTATGAATAATAGAAATATTAAATGAAGAGACAAGACGTTGTCAAACCACTGATTTATTAAAAAATCGAGATACCGGTTTCGGTTGTTACAATATTATCAATCTCTGGTAAACTAAGATCAGAAAGTGAAGAATGAGAGATTGAATGTTCATAAGAATTAGTTTACCAGAGATTGATATTTGATAATGGTGTAACAACCGAAACCAGTATCTCGATTTTTTAATAAATCAGTGGTTTGACAAAGTCTTGTCTTTTCACTTAATATGGATAACTACCACAATATCACCTTCACAACCATTCAAAACATAATAGAAATATTGGTTAAAGTGAATATATGTCACATAGTTACTTGAGAAAAGCTATATCTATAACATTGATATCAAAATTTATTTGAAACTTTCAACAATAGTTCTAGAATCACAAAACTTTTGTGGAATATGTTTCTATATTTTATAATAATGAGTACCCATTCAAAAAATGATGAAAATGAAATAAAAAAATAACAATGAAAGTCATAATCTGTTTCAAAAAGAAAAATCAATCTGAAAAATAAACCAGAAAAAGCATCCAGAGTTTTGAAAACATTTCTAGAATAACAAACTGTTTTACCGGAATTTTCCTAAACCTCATTACTTATCCGTCAAAAAAGATAAGACATTCACCCAACAAAACATTAACTACTTGACTGGGCCCTTAGCCAATTTGAAAACATTCACATCACTGTTTCAAACATCTACTGGAAGAGATCACACCAGCTCTTTAAAAGCTGAGGAACTGAATTCAATACATCAACTACTACGCATAGTACAGTAGTTGTAATACATACTTCACTGTGATCCACAGGCACCCTCTCCTTCTTTAGTTTGTTCTGAAGTTAAATTTATTTATGGGTGGAAAATGTACAAAAATTTCAACTGATGAAAAAAGTTCAGAGATACTGTTGAATGGAAGTTAGAACATGATTTATTTAAAACAGTGAAAATAGTAAAGAACTATAATAGAATCAGAAAACAATAGAAAACTAAGAATAGTTTTCGTATTTAGAAAACGTTATTTCTTGACTTATTTGAAACCGTTTGCCAAACTATTGTAGGTACCACATCTTTTGATTTTAGCATATGCTAGTGTACATCAGTTCTCTGCATGTAATAAGTACTCAAGAGTACAGCACTTATTGACGTCAGTCAAGAAACACTTGAGTTGAAAACAAACACCAATTCGAGTAAAACTGCACTGCACTTATGCACATTCCCATGCAGTGCACCAAACTAATTTTGCAGCAGTAATAAAATTCCAAACATTGCGTACTGCGTAGAACAACTAAACAGACATGAATCATCATTGCGAATGAACAAACGCGACTTGTTTAATCAACTACTAACTACAGTCTGTCCAAACAAAGAAGACATTCTGGCAAGATGGCAAAATCGTTCTAGCTCGGTTAATATTGATTAAAAAAATTATTAATCTAGTCTCAACGTGTAGATCAGAATATTTCCTACAATTTGAGACCAAATTTATATTTTTTGGAACAATATTGACCTAGCTGGAGTCATTTTCCCATCTTGCCAAAATTCCTTCTTTGCTTGGACAGACTATAGATATAGCTGACGCAAAATGTTAGACTGTTTAAGATCAGAATGTTTCCTACAATTTGAGACCAAATCTATAATTTTAAAACCAATATTGATCGAGCTGGAGTCATTCTCCCATCTTGCCAAAACGTTTTCTTTGCTTGGACAGACTATACTACAGTCAAAAAAAATCTTGTCAATAGATTAGGCCTACTATACCCCGTTTCAGAAGCACCAGTTTTTAGATGTCTGGTTTTTTGTTTTCTCTATAAGTTTTGTAAGATTGAATTAAGTTTGGCAAACATATTAGGTGCGCAGAGACACATCATGTGTTTGCCAAGTTCTGTTCAACCTAATGAAATTTATAAAGAAAACAAAAAATCAGACGTCCAAAAATCGTGGTGTTTGGAACAGGGCTTGGATCTATAATAAATAAATACAGTTAGCACTATAAGAAAAATGTATCAAAGTTGTATATATAGTCTAGTCGAGCAAAGAAGACATTCTGGCAAAATGGGGAAATGACTCCATCTCGATCAAATTGTTTAAAAAATTTGTTGAATTGTAAAAAAAACATTTTGCTCTACAATTAAAAATCAAATTTATAATTTTTGAGCCTGTATTGACTGAGTATTCTCTCCATCTTCCCAGAATATCTTCTTTGCTCGACCAGACTATACATACAAAGAACCAATACTCATCTAAATATAGATATAGAACGGAGCTGATTCTATTCAACTCGAGTGCATTAGAGTGCAAATACGATATCTGCTTCAAGTGAGTGAATTTTCTATAAATAGATCGCACAGAGCACAGACTTGCCATGCAATTGGCAAGTGAAGTGTCCATCAATAGAGTTCGTATCAAAAATGAACGACGGATGACGTAAGCAGGCCTAATTTCTCAAGAGAGAACAAGAAAGAAAGTTTCCTTTTCTAGTCCTCACAAGAGAATTGAGTACCGTATTTGTATGAACAGGAACTGAAAGGGAATCGTTTGGGATTTGGGATTGTTTAGTTATTTTTTCTAGGGAATAGATTGTTTGTTTCATTGATTGATTGATCAAAATTACTTAACGAATTCCTAGGTTTTATAAGACCCATTGTATACAGAATAATATTAATCAAAGTACCCTTAAAATGAGTTAACTATTCCTCAAAACTTTAGGTAGTTTCGAACTCTCAAGTCATTTTCAAGTAAGAATATTACATGTTACATCCGTTAGGGGAAAAAGGTTGAGCCTGGAGAATAATGTGGAATATTGCAATTTAATTGAAAAATCTTACAGTGTGATGTATTGGGAATTTATTGGAAAAGATATGAAATTGGGAAAATAAAGGTATAGAAATAGCTACGATTGAAAATAATTTGGACTGTGAGAACAATACAGTGTTTCTATTGCAATGAGATCGAAACACTGTATTTATAACTTATATATTTCAAATTTAAACTGTTCCTAGCAGACCCTAAGCATTATATCATTCCAGAAATTTGTAAATAGATACAATGAAATTGACAAGACTGGACAAGGACAATAAGAGAAGTAAACACATTGGGAACATCCGGAAAATTACAGCCGATTGAATTGAATTGGTGTTAACTCTTCATGTATAGTCAGTCCAAGCAGAGAAGACATTCTGGCAAGATGAGAAAATGACTCCAGTTCGGTCAATGTTGGTTCAAAAGTTATAAATTTGGTCTCAAATTGTAGATCAGAATGTTTCCGACAATTTGAGACCAAATTTATAATTTTGCCAATATTGACTGATCTGGAATCATTTTCCCATCTTGCCAGAATGTTTTCTTAGCTTGGACAGACTACATAACTAGGTAAATTGCACAGTCGTCAAACAACTTCAAATTAATACTATTCCTATTCACACTATTTCTAAAAGATTCACAACAGCACGCAGGAAACACGTAAAACGAATTTAATAGAAATTTCAAGGCGATATTCAAACGGTAGTGATAGTTGGCGTAAGCTGAGAAGATACGCAGTTACAATACACTTCACATAGTACCGGCGTGTCTTCTCAGGTTGTACGAACTGTAGCCCAACTTCCGTATTATTTCATAGTAAACTATAGTGTCACCTTCGAATACAGCGCCGTTCAACTAACCTTACTATTAAACTATTCAAGTCAGAATCATTCATGCTAGCCAAATGGTAAATGAAATACAGTACAGCTAGAAACACATTATGATGTAATAAGTATAGTGAATGTGAAAGAATTTGAAATAACGGTAGAAGAGGAGTTGAAGACTCGAAGATATCGGTATGATACAAGTAATAGAAATTAAGATATGAATGATATGTAGGTAATTATCATGTTCATTTCATTATTAGGGCTACTAATGTATAATAAATAACTATTTAATCTTTTGTAATACTGTACAAGGAATAAATGTTTTTTATGGCAATAAATTTTTATTTGATTTGAAATAAATTTGAATTTGTTTTGAATCTAAATTTATTGATGAGGGTAGCTTTCTTTGATTAATTATAATTAATATGATAAAATACGTATAGTAGATAAAAGTAGATAGAAGAGACAAAACCTCCTAGCTTTTTTGCGTCAGCTGAATATAAAATAAGGATAGAGATAAATTATTTTTAAAAAACTTTTGATTTTCAGTGGTGGGGAGACCTTTACGGGTAGGTTCCACCTCGCCAATATGTACTTGGCCAAATACTGATCAGTGATCACTCATCCAAGAGCACTCCATAGTGTTCGCTATAACAAGTTCATCACTAAAAATATATAGATAACGTTGGATGGAGATTGATTTGGAATAAAGAATAAATTATAATAAGAAGATAAGAAAAATATTAAAGAGGAACTGATGAGAAAATCTACAGGAGAAGATGTGTGTGGTGTGTCTGGTTGTTCAGTGAAACAGTTGCTAGGTGATCGTGATGTTAAGTCACAAACACTATGGGCTGCTTTCGGATGGGTGACCAAATTGTGTCCAAGGCGAGTGGAATTTATCCTTCTGGGTAGCTCCCCACAACAAAAGCCATACGCATATTTTTTACAGAAGATATTCCATGTATTCACAAGGCTTATTTCTAGCAAATAAGGTTCCGGAACTATCTTATCTGGTAATACATAGAATATTATGATATTATAAATATGAGATTCAAACTAAAATAGATATTTATGGTATTGTGAATATAAGACTCAACACTCAAACCTAAATAGATATTGTGGATCACAAAGTATGAAGGTAAAAATGAATATATAACAACTATATAAATAATTCCAACACTATAATCAGGATCCATAAACATTTATGGCGTTAGCAATACTTCAAGACTCTAGGTATCTAGCTATTGATCGAGAATGAAACTGAAATTATTATTGTTCGAATTAAGTAGGTAGATAACCGTTAGAGAGAATGTGTATAAATTTTAAAATGTGAATAGATGAAATTTGTATGAAATGGGAAGGAGGAAAATCTATAGATATTGATGGATACTAGATTGATATTAGATTGCATACTGCATAAGTGGATAAGATATTAAGAGAATCAGGAAAAAAGTTAATTATAATAAAACCGGAAATAAGGTAGAGTGCATAGTAGTGTGATTAGGGAATTGCATACTTAAAACAGATAAAAGTTTACAGTTTAACAGTAATTGTGTACACGTAAAAACTGTGATCGCGTGTTTAGTGATATTTTACTGATAAAATTCATAAGTTTAATTAATTTTTAAAAATATAACCTACTACCTTGGTATGAGTTTTATGTACTACCTACGAATGAATTACCTTCTCAACTCTGAGAAAAAAATCTATTAATAAATTTTCATGGATTCATATGTATGCGATCAAATTTTAACTATAGTATTGAATGAAATAGCTCTGACAATTTAAAATACACAATACACACTCTAGGCATAGGCTACATATTATATCATGCTACTTTTTTGGTAACAGCTCATCTTCTAGTGTATAAATAATCTGTGTGAAAATTAAGTGTAAAAATGAGTCGGTGAAATCAATCAAAGAAATATATGTTTCAATCTAGGTTATAGATTGATATTTGATTTCAACTCCCAAAGAAATAGAATTTAATGAAGTACCTTATGACAAATTAATAACGAAGTTTGCTCTATATTCCAACCAGAATTCATCACTTTTAATTAAAACAAGGGCTAAGGATTAGTTGAAAACAAATTTGATATGAATCAAACTAAACAGAGAAATCATTGACCACGAATGAAAGTCCAATCAATCAATCTATCTCGTATTCACAAGTCAAACTGATCCTATAAATCAATCGATGAAATAAAAATCAATTAATTTAATTCTAATTTAATCAGGGAACGTAACAATCAAATCATGCAAATAAATCACATAATTAAATTATACTAGAAATAAAAATTGCTGTATTTTTTCATGTCACAAACAATACTAAAACATAAAACTAAGACTATTCTCCTTCAAAAACAAACCGCGATAACACAAAATAAAAAAAAACACCAGGCTCGCAAATTTCTGTTATCAGTCCAATTATTGTTATCATCGGTTACATAAAACCGTATTCGCCGAGTACTTTTATCATTGGAATTAATTCAATTATTAACAATTCAGATGTTTTTAAAGCACTATACAATGCAGCTGTCTTCCGGAAGCTCTGTAGATTATTTATGAGTGGCAAAAACATCATGGAATTTACATGCACTGCGCACCATTTATAGGGCTCACGTATTATAATTCTTGGATGATAACGGAACTGTTAATGTAAAGGAAATTCGTGTTAAAGTTGTTGATGATAAGATCTGCTTGAAAGAGACAAGAACGTGTAGGTTGAATGAATAAGAATTGGGCATTTTTCAAGCTTAAATTGAATGAAAAGACAAGATATTTAATAAGGATAACTGCCACAATATCACCTTCACAACTCAACTACACAATTAGCAATCTTTTCTAGTTGATGGTCCTCACATAATATATGGGACACATATGATCTCTTTGGCTTGTGAGTGGGTAATGGAAAGATAATGATGATGATGATGATGATGATGATGATGATGAGAAATGAATGGACCTAAGGCTTTAGCTGTGTTCCGAACTATTGGGGAGTTGTTGAGGATTTTCACATAAGTTTTTGATTTGTGCGAGAGTAATAAATTGAGATCGAAAACCAAAGGAAAAGAATTGAATAACAAATAAAAATCTATTAATACAAACAAATCAAACTGATTCAGAAAACGTCAATACTGTGAAACAAGACGTAAAATGGACGTGACACTGACAGGTGACAGCAATAATTTCTAGTAACTGAAAAACTCATCAACTCTCCAATATTAATATACAGAATAATATTATAAAATAAATGAGGTTTCATTAATTTAATTTGGATTAAATATTATTATTATTATAAATTTATAGAGAAATCTGACCACAATGAATGATTGAGTATGAAAGAATAGAAGTTGGAGTTTTCACAAACTTTAAACGAATAGTTTAACTTTGAATTTCACATGGAAATGCTGATCAAAAACACTAAATCCTTGAATTGTTGTTGAATTGACTGCTTAGGATCAAATAAAAACAATCGTAGAAACATTCTGCAAAATATGCCTACGAAACAGACCGGTAAGGTCAAGAACAGTATTGAGCTATCAGGTTTAATATGGCATGTTCAAGCAAAGAAAACATTCTGGCAAGATGGGAAAATGACTCCAGCTCGGTCAATATTGGTTCAAACATTTTCAATCTGGTCCCAAATTGTAGGAAACATTCTGATTTACAATTCAAGACCAGATTTATAAGTTTTGAGCCAACATTGAACGAGCTGGAGTCGTTTTCCCATCTAGTCAGAATGTCTTCTTTGCTTGGACAAACTATAGTTGCTAGACAACTAGACAAGGTGAGACTAGGCCTAGACAAACATGCCTAGAAAACAAACTACAGTAGTATATTTTGTCAAAACTATCACTGTATTCTAACAGTATACATATTCGCTATAGTATCTATGTATATCTATAGTACCTACAAAATCTGTTCTATACTATTCAGTAAATAATTTAGTAGGCCTACCATTATTCCACAGTCATTTCCGCTTTCATTCCTCATAATAATTGCAACATCTAATGAATTGATAATTTGAGACGTAACACACGAATATGTATTCACAACCTTCACCTTCATTCATAGTTTGTCGAAGCACAGAAGACATTCTGGCAATATGGGAAAATGACTCCAGCTCGATCAATATTGGTTCAAAAATTATAAATTTGTCTCAATTTGTAGATCAGAATGTTTCCTACAATTTGAGACCAAATTTATGATTTTTGAACTAATATTGATCGAACTGGAGTCATTTCCCTATCTTGCCAGAATGTCTTCTTTGCTTGGACAGACTAGTATCATGAAACTAATTACAGGATCGGAATTAATTAGTGTTGCGAAATCGGCGATATGTTCCATGAGATTTAATTGGGTTTCGATCAAACTCTTTGTATCAGTGTTGATTGGAATTTGCGTATGGATTCAGTCAGATGGGAACAGGAGCGATCAAGTAGTGGCGAATGCGAATTTTGAATTGAAATTGAATGCAAGATTCGCATTCGTTACTGATCGTTCACTCCTGATTTAAATTTAAATTGGAAGATAATAAGTTTTGGGCTAACGCCTTGTTTTTAATTCCTCTTGAATCAATTGACTCAAAATTCTCTACTGGGCAGCAGAGCTTGGCTAGGAACTCGACTCTAGTGCTCTCTAATCTGTCAAATATGAACTAATCATGGACCTTCATTCCATGTTTACATGACAGAGTTACCGAAAATTGTAATAATTATGACAAAAGTTCCAATGTTCACTAGTGGTTGAATAAATTTGCCAATAAAAATGCACCATAATGAAAGAATCTTTGGACAATTGGTACACTTTTTTTACATCAGCGCGCTGCCCGCGTTGCTTAAGCTGCCCAATACGTTGCTTCAAATTCAACCCAATACATTTTCACAGACTCGTTTAGATTTAGGCTACAATTTATCTCCTCTATTTTACCACGTATATACGTTTCCACCAAAAGAAGACATAAACAATTCAAATAAGAAAACTTTGCAATCGATTTCAGCCAAAAGAATCAATCAAATCAGCATCCTACACTTTTGCTACCTCTTTCAATAAACATAACTAATTTCAGCATCCCACACTTTCAGCTACACCCAGCTAGGTATTTCCCAAGCAAAAAATACATTCTGGCAAAACGGAAAAATAACAGCAGCTCGGTCAATAATGGATCAAAAATTATAGATTTGGTCTCAAATTATAGGAAACATTCTTCTCTACAATTTAAGAACAAATTTATAATTTTTGAACCAATATTGACCGAGCTGGAGTTGTTTTCCCATATTGCCAGAAGGTCTTCTTTGCTTGGACAGACTATACACACATTTATAGAGTCTGTACAACCTCAGAAGACACTCTGTTACAATACACTTTACATTGTATAGGAGTGTCTTCTCGTGAAGCACATATTAGGCGAGTTCAGCAGCCTCTAAAAAGTTCTCCACTGACCCACATCTGTCAAACAAACGCGTTGTCTGGGTCTCATGAATTATTGCAATTAATTATTGCCAGAAAGGCAAGGCCTCCTAATGCTTCCTTCACTCGAATTCATCACACCACCACTTTGCTAGCTGTTAATTATCATTCAGTCAAACCTAACCTAACACACATGTAGAGTTGTAGACTGGTGATTTACATACAGTGAAACCTAACCCAACACACATGTACTGATGACTTACATACAGTCAAACCTAACCTAACACACATGTGGACTGGTAATTTACATATAGTGAAACCTAACCTAACATACACAACGCTGGATGATAATTACCATCCACCCAAACCTAACCTAACATACGTGGTCTTATTATTTCCATTCAGTCTAACCTAATCTAACATACTTAAGTCTTATGATTACCATTCAGACTAACCTAACTTCAAATGCATAGGACCGGCTGTTGAGTATCATTCAGCCGAATCAAAATACTCTATACTATACAATACATTACCGTTTACCGATTATATTAGAACGAATGAAAGTAGTCTGGTGGAAAATGGAACAGCAGAGTCCCACCTCACCCCACAACCATAGCCAACAATAAATGCTGCAAATTTATCAAGTGTATTATAAAAATATCTATTAATTTTGATTTATAACCAGCTGATTTAGCATGGTTGCATCAAGTCTCGTCGGACTACTTTTATGCATTTTACTATAGTAATTATTACTGACGCCAAAAAGTTATGCGGCGTCTGTCTCTTGTACGTGATGTAAGCTACTAACTAACAGCTGATGTAAAGTAGGCCTATCTGTAGTCTCTTTTATTTCAAAAACATCATCTAGGCAAAGCTAATTGGCAAAATCAGCTGTTGGAGCGCATAAGGAGCAGACGAAACCACCACCTTTTTGACATCCTATAAACTAATTACAAGTAAATAAAACAGCCTTGATCACTTAAAAACCTTTTAAATATTTAAAAAACGAATCCTATAAAACTAATTACAAGCAAATAAAATAGACTTGATCACTTAAATACCTTTTAAATATTTAAAAAATGAATCCTATAAAACTAATTACAAGCAAATGAAACAGACTCGATCACTTAAAACCAAAATGCAGTACTTTTTCAAAAACAACAATTCCTATCAAAGTAGAACAAGATAAGCAATAAAACAGTGCTACACTGGTGCATTATGTCACATAGCCAGACGTCAAAACAGTTCAATTTAACACTTCCTTCCACAATCAAATTTAATAAGCAATAAAATTGAGGAAACACATAGCAAATCTGACATCGCATTCTTAACGAGCACTAAATTTTTTATTGCTACCGATGCAGCTTCTCTCTGTATTAAATTGGACAGGAAAACGATTCGTATGACCTTCATAAAAATCACATTTCGAGCTGAAACGATACAATACACGCAATTCAGTGCAAAATTGGCCATTAGTGTACAGAAATACTAGCGTTATCGAATTTCTTTTCGAAATTTGAAGTCTATTGTAGATAGGAACTTTTTTAGATCGAAACGTTTTATTCTATTTTTCAGAAGATGTAAATCAAAGGTAAGCTATACAAAGAGACCTCTGCAACAGCAAACTCAAGAGCAAAATAATAAGCAAGTAGAAATTGGAATGACCAAATTACGTTTTATTATAGATGGGGATTCATTTACTTAGATTGAAATGTTATATTTATATTTTTTCAATGAATGTAATCAAGAGTGAGCTATACAAAGAGACTACTGCAACAGCAAACTTGAATACAGAATATAATTAATAAGCAAGTTAGAATTAAGTTTCAAGGAAACTTTACAAAAGATTCATAATCTTTCTAATATGTCCCTGAAGAAGACAGTCCAATTCAAATATTTCTACTCTACTCTCATTGGTAAGCAACATAAATAATAAAACAAATAAATCAAGAGAAATATATACAATTCATATGATAACACTCATTGCAACATAAAACAAAAAGCAGCATAAAGCAAAAGCAACACAGAAAGAATACCGTACATGTAGTTATAATATTGAAAGGTAGGAAAATGCTACAGAAAAAATAGAACAGAAAATATACCAATATTTTTTATTTTCAATTATTATAAAAATATAGATGGTGGAAGACCATGGTGGGAGAACAGTTAATTCTGTGCTAACCACGGACCAATCCCAAGCAAGTTCCAGCAAGGGAAGGCCACGCCTAGATCACATTTTCAGGTTCCCCTACTCTTTCCTGATTGGACATCTTCATATTCCCTGATTGTAGTAGTTCCAAATTCAGCCGGTAGATGGCAGGAGGAGCTTGGTGACTTCTGATCTCTCTCAACAGACACGCCACCAAGCTCCGCCCTACTCTCACCTGATTGGCTAACGTTGTGGTTTCGAATCATCCTATCAGTAGATGGTAGATTGTAGGCTACTGGGAGATAACGATTTCTATTTCTTTCTTCTAGTAGTCAACAGTAGGTTGATGGGTGCCGCTAAGAATTCGACCAGAGGTTTAAAAAGAAAGAAAAACGCTAATACAGTACTCAATATGATTATTGTTTAACACTGAGAATGATAATAATTTTGGATTTGTTGAAGCATAATTTTGTTGAATTATGATCTCATTTTGTTAAAAATATTAACAGATTCTGATAGATTGATTTAACATTATCAAACTTGCAATTGAAATTAAAGTTGTTTGTTTAAAGGTGTTTTTCAACATTCATTATTTATGTAATTGCAAATTCATATTACCCCTAGTCAAAACGGAATTATTCATGATTTACTTTCAATATTGGACCACAATCTATTCATATGATCTTGTAGAAAGTTAATATCAACATAATATTTTCTAATACTGTAATGAACTATAATTTCAGACAAGCATGATACAAAGTATACGAATTATCATGAATTTTAGAATTAAAATTCAGACCTTATCTTCAACTATGTAAATCTTAAACTAATCTAACATTAACAAATCTTACCTAGACTAAATCTTAAACTAGCCTAAATTAAGCATAAATAAATCTTACCAAGCTTCAACTAACCCAACTAAAACTTTACTTAAATCCTTACTAAAGCTTGAAATAACCTTTTATTAAACCAAAGAATAATGGATTTCTCAAGATACTACAATACTCTTTGCTTGAACTAAACCTGATATGGGACCTCAAGTGGTGTAACACTTTGTAAGAAATGAATCCTTATTATAAACTGAAACTAATTTCCAAGGAAATACTTGTTGAAAAAACAGCATAAGTATAGAAGCTAATACAAATAATATAGCAGCTAAATAAGAGCCAATAAAAAAATGCTAATAAAAGTTTAAACAGCACAAATGTATTGAAGCAATATCAGTAATTATCTAAGAAGTTACAAATCCCTATGAAGTTATACAAAGATACAGTGTCTAAACAATCTGATATTGCAATATCCCTTTTTCCTGATCCAAGCCACAAGAAAATAGTCTACATCTCCAACATTTTTCCCCTGAATTTATAGGGTTGTGTACGTCAGTATGTCAGTAAATGTAGGCACGACAAACACAGTAAATCAGTAAAACTCAGGAAGCGAATGAAAAAAGAACGCAAAAACATGAAGCAGTACAGATTGAAAGCGTCACAAAATCAAGATGCGTAAGTTGTAGTTGACATGACAAGAATAATTCAGTTCCAAAAATATATTCAACAAGAGAAAGGTCACCCCTGAATTGCATTCTATTTACTGAAAACAAAGCTAGTTAGCGCCAACATGTACAACATGTATATTACATATGTACTGTATATCCAACATGTATATTGTTGTATGCAACTATTCAGCAATGACAGAGAGTAATTGATATGTCAGTGAAAATTAAAGACTGGACACATACAAATAATACTTTACTAAGATAGATTGTGAAGTGACAAGAAAAATAGAGAGAATGGGAGAACATATTAATAAGACAGAAAGATTGATGAGTGAGAAAATATAAAAGAGATGAAACAGTAAATCTATTTATTTATTTGATTACAATAATACAGTCAGGAATAAAAAAACAGGCGTTAGCCCAAAACTTCTATTCCAATTTAGATCATCAAAATGTCCGGATTCAGGTTGTGCACCTGATCTACCCTCGGGTTGTGTAGCTTGTCTGTGAACTCACTCACACAATTTAAAATCTAAAAACACCACTTTAAATATTTATGAACAGAATTTCACGTTCTCAATGTCATTGGAAAGAGAATTCAATTCTCCAGGGGCGTGTCTTTTTACTTTTTCAATTTTTGGTTTATTTCAATAATTATAGTTCAATACTTTTATAGTTAATTAATTATACGATAATTAATCTGCTCCAAAAGATTGATAAAAATTACATTGTTCTTATGGGGCTTGATTTTGCCGTTCACTACCGCCTACCATTATTAGTGGAATAGAGGGGAGTCCAATCCCACTAGACATCAGAACTCCTATCTACGATAGAAGAAACCAAGTAAAGACAAAAGATAAAAAGGCAAATTATAATAGAAATAGAATAATTAAGTAATTGAAAAAACGAATAATTAAAATACTTAATAAATAATTATTGAGTGAAGAATTAAAAAGAGTAGAAGCACAGAAGAGAGAACAGTGAGGACAGAGTTTCACCTCAAAACCACTAAATTGATATTTTTAGGACAGAGGGAATATGAAAATGTATAGATGATAGAAGGGAAATCATACCTTTCATACAATGGTGGAAAAAGACCGTGTACTAGCAAGTTGAGAGAGGATTAGAAGAGAGAAAATTTGAAAAAGACACATAAATAAAAATAACTTGGAATATAAAAAGATTGCAAAAAACAAGGAAGAATTTTGAAAAATACAGACAAAACAAGAAAAAATTCCAAAACGACAAGAAAGAAAATTTGATAAAAAACAGACAAACCTCGTAAACCATCAATCTGAGTCACATGACCTCAGAGTAGCTTCCTATTTTTTATACGTATTTTTTCAGTTTCTCAATTTTTTCAAGAAAACAAGCGGTTTTTTTAGCATATAAATTGTTCTAAACTTTTTCGGGCTTCAAGATGTCGACTAGCAAACAAAGGGCACATAACTCCTACACTATTTAGCTGCGAAATCTCACTTGTTTTTCAAAAATACGTCTGGCAGTCTGCCTCTATTACATTCGACTGTGAACTGTAATAATTCATCCTACCTAATGGGACAGGAAGCTAGCTAGTGCAGAAATACCTACAAGTGAACCTATAAGTTTAGCAGAGACAATTTTGTACAAACAAAAAGTTATCGAGTCATACATCATTATTCAATTTTCATACTCTAAATTCTAGAAAAACAATAATTAAAATCTACATGAATAATAATTTCAAGAACATTCCAGCTGAATTCAGCATTTGAAGAATGCAGGATAATCAAACATTTAAATTGTTTGAATAATTGAGTAATCCATTTTCATAATCAAGTTTCGATTAAATATTCCAAAACATTTTTTCAGGGTGATGCCCACATGGGCTTTTGGGACTGTGCGTGGGTAATGGGAAGGATAATGATGAGAGATGAATGGACCTTCTGCTTTAGGTGGGTTCCGAACCACCGGGAAGCGATTTTTGATGCTCATAAATTGAATTCAGGGGAACCGGTCACCAGTACAACAGTGGCGGCAGATACAAGTCTCTTATGTCTTATCTAATCTCATCGATTAGACGCTCTCTACCACTGGGACAATCGCTTTCCTAAGATCCAATGTACAAGAATACAATGTAATAAATAAATATCGAAACAAAATTTATTTTACTCATGTATTGAACGGAATATTCCACCTAAAATCAAAAGTTCTATAACTTATGTATTGAATGGAATATTCCATTCAAAACCTTCTCCCTATTAATATTGATTGTGGGGGAGCCAACAAATAGAATAACTCTACAATAACATGCACAAGAAACAATACAACTTGAACTTGGAACTTAGCAGACTTAGTTTCATGCTTATTCGTGCTTAGAGGGAATGTTTTGTCTGTGAAACCCCACCAATAACATAAAGCTTGCACGAGGATCTAAAAATAAAAATGTCATCCTTTCAAGTCTCATGACGTCATCTCAAGTGAAACTATGTCACTTGTAAATAATTATATAATACTCTTAATAATAGGCTCTTATTAGGGGAGAACCCCTTAAAGGAGGGTTCCAACATAGAGGAATGATAATTTCTCAAATAATTTCTCTATGGTTCCACCTCGCCAATGTGTACTTGACCAAATACTGGTCACCCATCCAAGAGAGGTCCACAATGTTCGTGACTCAACTTCACAATCACAAAGCAGAAACCCTCACCAAGTGGCCAATATCCAGTACATGTTATTGAGCAGTATCAAATGATTTATCAAATTCCATACAATGAAACAATCTTGAACGGAAAAACTTACTATACCTTTTTAGGTGAGGTATAGTCAGTCCATGCAAAGAAGACATTCTGGAAAGATGGGGAAATGACTCCACCTCGGTCAATATTGGTTCAATAATGATTAATTTGGTCTCAAATTGTAGGAAACATTTTGATCTACAATTTGAGACCAATTTTTGAACCAATAATGACGAAGCTGGAGTCATTTTCCCTTTTAGCCAGAATGTCTTCTTTCCTTGACAGACTATAGTTACTACCCTAATGAAAAAAAACTACCTGCTAGTTACTCAGTACTCACGTTATAAGTAAATATAGTCGGCAAAGGATATCAACGAGACTTGGTACATACCTGAAACAGAGAAATTCAAATTATTGTTGAATGCAAAATAATAATCACTTCGATTACATGAACGGATTTACCTGATAATAGATAGGAATCACTCAAACATTATCATATGAATAACACGAAAATTTAACAAAAACACATTCAGAGTGCAATCAGATAATACCAGTAAAATACTCATATCCTATCAACAAAATAATTATATTTCATCATTTATTTAAGAGATTGAAACACAAAGTCAAAACGTCTCTTCTTCCTAATAACATAAATATAACAAATATCAATAACATATTATAACAACCAGTAACAACAGTTAAAAATAAATTCGTCAAACACATCATCTAATCTCAAAGAAAATCAGCGGACTCAACAGTTCGTTGTACCAATTTTAATTTGCCAAAAAGTTCCCCCCCTACCCTTTAGCCCACACGGGAGAATCCACGTTTTTCAAAATTAAACTCTTTCCTAGAATGGAGAGAGATGATACGGATTAAAACAGTTTCATGTGCCAAGTACACAGTATGAAATTTAGGTCATCGACCTAGACATTTTTCTACGAAATTCTTCCTGTTCTTTTACTTGTTCACCACTTCCTCCTCCTACTCCTCCTCCTCCTCTCCCTCCTCATTACCATTCTGCTTCTTCTCCCTAATTTTTTCAAACTTCTTCTCATTCGTCTCCTACAAGTTTCACCACCTTGTGCGAATATATTCTATTTTTCTTATGGTTCTTTTTTCTTCTCCCTTTCCTCATCATCATCATCATCATCATCATCATCCTCCTGCTTTTATCTTCTTCTTCTTCTTCTTCTTCTTCTTCTTCTTCTTCTTCTTCTTCTTCTTCTTCTTCTTCTTCTTCTTCTTCTTCTTCTTCTTCTTCTTCTTCTTCTTCTTCTTCTTCTTCTTACTCCTTTTCTTTTTCTCCTCCTTTTATCCTTCTTCTCCTCCTGCTTTTTCTACTTCGTCTTCACTTTTTCTTTTCCTTCTTATTTCGAGTCTTCAAAACCTCTCTTTCAACACCAAAGGCAATGTAGTTGGCACAATCACCAAAAATTATAATTAGATAATTATCAGAGCATACAGTGAATTAGTAATTGAACGTAACCAATTACACGCTCGGCTCACATACAAATCATAAATAAGATGCAAACACATTTGAAATCACTTTCGAACCATGAACATAAGTAGATCTTTTTATGATGTGTCCCATAAATAAAATCGAAAACACCTTGCAAATTATACGGGTGGTCCTATTTCTATTCAATTTATGTGCCGTAGATAAAATGAATTTAATTTGAAAGTGAAATTGTCACAGTGAAGATTACAGCTGCAAATTTTGAATTTTTTACCAAAGAGTGCAGTTATAAGGATTCTGTCGCGTACAGCAGAGAAATAAATCCATATATGTTCTTATGAGAATGTCCACAAGAAGGTTGACTAATTTTTTGTAGTAGAAACAGATGAGAACACATAGTTTTATTTCTGCTATTCAGCTTGGCGGCAGAATCCCTCACTGCATCCTAAGCCTCTTAAGGGTTCCGAGGTTGAGTGGGCATTACTGTCAAAGCCAAGTCATAAAAATAAATAAGTCATTCTAAGTCACCTGGACCAACAATGAATTACTATCAAATTACAGCTTTAAACTTACAACAATAGAATTGTATGAAAATAAATTAATTCAGTATTATGCAGACAAGTAAGGTTACAATTATTAAATTGTATTATGAACTCATCCAGTATGATGCAGACATGTAAATATTGAATGTTGAATGAGTTCTTGTACATTTTCAACAAATTCAAATTCAAATTTCTAGTTCAAATCAGCAATAGTACAAGTAATTGAATCTTTTACACCAAAAATCAACACAAGATGGAGAATTCACAGAGAAAAAATATGTTACAAAATTGACTATTCTTATATCTAGCTATATAGAAATTAAATCAAATATTCTCATGGAAAATTTAGATAATAATTCTTATTCAATAAGTAATAATACATGAATAATCTGTGAATAGGCACTTATACTAACAAGTAAATTAATAATTGATTGTATTTATTATTAAAACCTTCAAATGATTGTATAGATGTATTATAATCAAAGGAAAATAGAGTCATGCACCCAATATACTGTTCACAAAAGGATGATATAAAATCATACAAAAACAGAGGTTATGAATAATTAAAAATGAAGGAGAGGAAAAACATCATTGAGATATGCAATTAATTAGAAGATGAAAAAGAGGCAGAGACCAAAGAGTCAAGGTTAATATAATGCCACATACACATATACAAATTAGAAGATTGTCAAATGTTAATGAAGCAATTCATTAAAAATCTAGTATAATAGGAAGAGAAAGTAGTTGGAAAACTCCAAAGTAGTTAGACAATAGAGTAGACACCAATAAAACTGACGACTGGCAGTAAATATGTATAAATATGTTCTATTTATGATAGCTCTCTCAGGAGCTAAAAGGGGTCTTTAATAACGAAAATGTTTAGCTCAAGTCACTCTTGATGTGATAGACTCTTGCAGAACGTTCACCGACTTTCCTGACAGAGCTAAGCATAGATAACAAACATTCGCCAACCGCTAGTATTATTGTTGCCTGCTGTACCTGTAATGACAGGCAACCTGTTACATAAGATCTGGTCGAGCAAACAAGACATTCTGGCAAGATAGGAAATTGAATCCAGCTCGGTCATTATTGGTTCACAAAATATAGAGGTCTCAAATTGTGGAGCACGATGTTTTCTACAATTCGAGACCGAATTTATGATATTTGAACCAATATTGACCAAACTGGAGTCTTTTTCCCATACTGCCAGGATGTCTTCTTTGCTCGACCACACTATTAGCGATCGATTCGGAAAAGCTGAGCCGTCTGTTTACAAAGCGAGAAAACTCACTCTCGCTTTTCCCAGGTCGGGAAAAAGTCGACGGGGATTAGGGAAAATCTTGTGAGGTCATTGACATTACAAGCTGCGGTGCCGGGAAATTTATTTCCAGCGTTCAGTGAGTGTGAGAGAGAGGGGAGAATGAAAGTGAAAGTGCGTGTGACAGATAGAGAAGATTTGAAAAGAGGCAAAATATGAAGTGGCAGAGAGAAAAAATGAAACTAACAGACTGTCATATAATAAAATATATTGAAGAAACCTATTGTATAAAAGGCCAGTTGCAAAAGAATTAATGAATGAGTTAATATAAAAAATAATCATCAAAAATTCATACAAAATTCATAAAATTTTTTTATCATAAATAAATTTAACAATTTTATGTTTAACTAGCCGGCAGGCTCGCTTCGCTCGCCTTCTCCGGCTGGAACCCCAATTGTATCAGCAGTGTAATTAAGACAAACAGGCTCGCTTCGCTCGCCTGCAAATTCCGTTCAGAAGGGGTTCGAAATTTATTGAACACAGCATTTTTTGACCTAATCTGGACCTGTTTACCAAATATCAAATTTTTCTGCCAATTGGTTCTCGAAAAATGTGAGAAAATCTCCGAAAAATAGTTGAACGTTTATATTAAGCGTAACCTTGGGAAGTATATCGAACATAGTTTGAAACTTGATTCAATATCTTCTAAATTAGTTCATCTACAATCTCGCTGAACCATTGATTTTACAGAAAGGATTGGTCTTTTCAAGGCGGAAGATATGCAACCCGCAATACATTTACAATTTTGAAAAATGATTACTGGCGTACTCTTGAACGGATTTCAAAAATATTTCAACACAACATTTCTAGACCTTATATGAACCTTCTCACCAAATATCAACATTTTCTACCGATTAATTCTTGAAAAAATTGAGAAAACGCCGAAAAACTTTAATATTTGGCGTATCCTTATGAAGTTTCAAAAATCCTTTCTTAGCGCGCGTCTATACGTTCAACTTAACATGCCTGCCAAATTTGAACGCATTCGGTTCAGTAGATTTTTAGTTCTGGTGATGAATGAATGAATGAATCAGTCAGTCAGTCAGTGCCATTTCGCTTTTATAGATATAGATTATTATAAGCCAATCGGGAAATGACTTCATATAATTGTGATTATTTCATTAAGATCGTCTTTTAACACCATGGATTAACGTTATTCATTCATTCTAGGACAAAACAATACACTTTTTGTGGAAATAAAAAACAAGCATTAGCACGAAACTTCTCAAATTCCTAAATTTAGGTAAATACAAATACCGTACAGCCGAAAATTTTCAGATTATGTAAAACTTCAGTTCCTGTTAAAGGTTCCGACTCCAAGAAAGATAATCTGGAAGTAATATACAATCAGTTTCAAATTTAGAATGGTTGATATGAAGCCAAATAACACAAAACAATTCCAAAACTTCATTAAATGTTGTCATCTTACGGCAGTCAATTATAATTATTGGTTTTCATGCAATTGGCCCGGAGACTAGCTGATTACAGATTATGAATCCCTTGCAAGTTCACTACCTTGATAATTTCTAGAACTGATGAAACCAGTTTGGATTAAATAATTGAATAGTTGAGCGAGAAGTTAAATTGACAAAACCAGTTTAACAATTGAATGAATGATGTTAGTTGAAATCCTGTTTAGAATACAATATACAATTGTGTGAGAATCACTAATTGATTCATACATCAGTAAGTGGACATTTTCCTTTGAAATTGTTCTATTCTTCTAGAACCTGGCATTTCCCATTTTCCGAGAGACTCATTGCTTAATTCATTGTTGAAAAGAATCAACTTGTTTTTTCAAAAGTGAAACCACTGTTTTTCCAAATCATACCACTGAAACCACTGGTAAATTATTACTGTACAAGCAAAAACAAAAAACAAATTTATAATAATTATTCCTCATCTACGCTACAAGTAGACGAGGATCTTTCACTCATGCTATTGCATGAGCATATGATCCTCAGCTAAATGTTTAATTTCCATCGAGACTCATGAGTAAAAACCTCTATATTATTTCACTTTATTGAAGCTATTAAAGATGGAGGTATTCCACGAAAGCTTCATATGAATAGAATATAGTAGAATATCTACTACAAGGCCCAATATACTACTACTCTATCCCTACTATCAATATCAATCAATCAATATCTACTATTCTATCCCAAGGCCCAATTCAGACAGAAGAGACAGGATAGGAACGTGGCGACATGTCACACATGTCCCACGTAGCAAACAAGTAGTCCGAAGCATACCTATATAACCAGCTCGGTCAATATTGGTTCAAAAATTATAAATATGGTCTCAAATTGTAGATTAGAATGTTTTCCACAATGTGAGACCAAATGTATTATTTTTGAACCAATATTGACCGAGCTGGAGTCATTCTCCAATCTTGTCAGAATGTCTTCTTTGCTTGGACAGAGGACAGACTACTACCATTGACTATGGATATAAGTTGACTTATATCCATAGTCAATGCTACTACCTACTCTTCAGCCTATTCCATAATTTAGGAGATAATTCCAATTTTTTTGTTGTATGGTAGTCTGTCTTTCGCTTGGAAAGATTATACAAATCAGATCTACAACAAATAATAGAAATATTTTATTTTATGGATAATTTTGAGCTGAGGCCCTACCACAAAATGTCTATTGATTAATGCAAAAAATTAATAGAATACTGAACAATTGAAAATCAAGAACTGCGTAGCAATCGTCCTAACCTTGAGTACGCCAATGCATTTGTTATGGATTCAGTTATCACCGAGCTGCAAGCAAATTATCTGCCAAGTATAAAACCGAACGTGCTTGATTTGAAAAACTAGAAACTGTTTAGAGAGCTTTGGCCAGCCAATGAGAACGCTCACCATAAATGTCTGTTGGCAAAGAATTTATGAGGTTTGTATGGCACTGAGTTTATGGGATGGAGATGCCTAATAGAAAGGAATTGAAAGAACGAAGGGAACGAATTGAAAAGGAATAAGAATGAAGAGGAAGAGAAAGAAGTGTATTTATGAGATAGAAACACATGAAAAATAGAAAAGAATGGAAGAGAAAAGCAAAAAGTTAGAGAAGAAGTGAGAATGAAAAGTATCAGAAAGAAGTGAGTTTATGAGATCGAGACACCTAACATATAGAATAGAATAAAAGAGGAAAGCAAAAAGATAAGGAAGTAAGAATGAAACGAAGAGAAAGAAGTGGGAGAGGAAGTAGAATATACAAACAAAGAAAAGGTGCAATATATTTTCTCCGAGCAAATAAATGTCCAGTCTAGGTTCCAACATTTACCAAGTGATTACAATTCTTTATTTCTCCTCTCTCATTTCACTCAAATTTCATTTATGTTTGTTTCATTCGAATTTTATTCTCTCAATTTTAACAAAATACTCAATTAATTCAAGAACAGTGTTCCTCCAATATCATCTTATTAGTACAGTATTAGTATTACTTCAGTTGAATTATCAGTATTGATTAAGTTGTAATAGTTATTGTCAAGAGTCATTACTTTACTGATCACTGAAAACTAGATCTACTTTACTAAATTCCAACAACCAACCAATAATAATAGTAAGATACATATGCTTTCTCCATGGCTTTGTTTGATGTTGTAATATTATAAAGCATCAACTAGAGAGAATAGAATATAGAAATTTTATAGAAATATTTTGAAATTCTATTCTCGCTGGCCTCAACACGATTTCGAGATATGAAGAGGCTATTTAACCACTTTTTCTATTCCTTAACCTATGATTCGTATTTTTCTGTAATATGATAAGTTTGATTTGCAAATGAAATAATGATCAAATGATTACTAAGAAGATTAGGAGAAGAAGGTCTAGAAGAATGGAAAGAATTACAAAAGCATGAAAGACAAAACAGAAATAGGAGACTATGGAAAATGAGAGAATGTGCGTAGACTAAAAATAGAAGAGACGCAATAGATTCCCTAACCATTACTGTCTCGAGTATGAACCATTAAACTGTCTATGTTTAGACAGTAGATTGTGAGTAGTTTGGTTGTTGTTACTGCTTTACTTGTTTATAAATGCTATTTTGCATTTGCCAATCAGTGTTTGCAGACAACTCTCCAATACAAATCCCATGGAATAGACTAATCACTAATAATTCATTATTATTAGTTTATTCTATGTTATTGAATGAAAATTTTAATCACAGCACTCTTAAGATAATTTTTGTTGCGTAATTGTTTGTGCTCTTTAAAGGCATTTTCAAGTATAATGGATCTAAAGGGCACGAAAAATGTTGTGTTGAAATAAAAAATTATCAAAAGGGTACTGTGATTGCAACTTTTATTCTTTATTCAATAACATATACTGAGAAGTAGCCCTAGTCAAAAAGGAAATATCGTTTATTCTAATATATTCTAGACATTGGAATAGTTTCCAATAATTATAACTTGTATTAACATCTTCATTCAGAAACTTGGTTATAGTTCAAAAAGAACAAAAATTCGGCTGTGATACATCAGTGGATCATAATTATCTAATGTCTAATGATCATAATATCTATAAATTCTCTAATGATAACAATCAGCGTTATCACTAGATCATTTCTTCTAGATAGAAAATACAATTCATCTGGTGAAAGAGATGTATCAAATTTCGTTACAAGTGTGAGGAACTCAATTATCACTAACAGCAAGCAACGAAATCTGATGCATCCCTTTCACCAAATGATAAACCAAATGAATTCTCGATAAAACATGACAAAACAAAGAACCCTTAGAATAATTTTAGTTTTCCTCACAACTAATTATTTTCATTAACAATGTCTCAGCTACACAAGGTTCAGTGTTGCATGCAAAATACCAACTATCACATCTGGTTAAGGTTGCAAAAACTGATGATAACATCTCCCGCCAATTAAATTAGCGTTGGTGGCAATTTTCCTGGGAAATCCTTGGGAAACTGGGTCACTATTCAGACATGACAAGTTCATTTAAAACATTTTCCTCCCTTTTACAAACTAACCCCTTCCCTCACCCAATAACATGAAAAAGGTTACAAAGGTTATAGCATTGAATTCGTGGAAGTGACTTTGAATGGTACAGTACAACAGACGGTTTTTTTATAAACGCTATGACAAGACTGCGTTTTGTTGAAGTTGGCGGACGCTAATGGGAGCTGTATTGAGGACACAGGACACTCCTACCGTTTAATTTTTAAACGAATAGAAGTAGAAGACTAGTATTGTATGTATACGTTATCTACAGTCTACTATAGTATGTATATGTATTCGTTATCTACAGTTAAGTTATAGTAAAATGGTCTTTGTATAAATAGTATTTTGAACTCTAATAAATATGAAGAATTATACTCTGTAATCATACTAAAAGTGAATAAATAATGAGAAAGATAGGAAAGGTAGAGTCTATATCTATATCGTTATTATTGAAAAGAATGAGTCATTAAAAGGAAATTCAACGGGAAAAATGTTTGATTAATCAAAGAATTTAATTGGATAAATTCAATGAAATATTCACTTTGGAAGAGAATTTTAGACAAGAATGAATCATAGCAGGAAGAATTAATTAAGGATTCAATTAATAATAAGAATCTAATATCAATAATTGAACAGGAGTGGAAAAATTAAATTGATTCTGTGAGCTAATAACTGTTATTAGTTATTATTTATTTGGTGATAATGAGGAAATTCGGTTTGATTAATGAGTTAAGCGTACATGAGTTGAGGAAAACGTTCAAATCTAGACTGAATGTCATAACGTTTAGTTATTGATAAATATTGCATACTATACCAGAAATGCTACGAATAACAACTGTAATAACATAGCCTCCACCTAAAATCAGTTTCAATACTCCTTAAACGAACACTCGAATTAAATGTACAGGGTGGCTCATAAGTCAGTTGACGCTAAAGATTTTCAACTCATGGGAAATATTCATACTTATCAACTAAACGGGCCACTTTAAGTATTTGAATTTCATGTATCTTTTCGTACAAATAAAAGAAATTTGTTTCATGCTGAAAACTCCAACTAACTATAATCCTAATTATTATAATCTGTTCACCCACCGAGTGTGTTTGTACGTTTGTAGTGAAAACTTCCATTTAATTTACTTATTTTAGAAAAAAATAATACACTGTTAATGGAAAAAGAAACAGGCAATCGTCCAAAACGTTTTTAAATTTCAAAATTTAGTTGAATGAATAAATATGTAGGAATTATAATAATTCTTTGCACCCTTTTTGGATTGCACTTTATGGAGACTGGTTCGCAGTTTTTTCCTTCTTAAAAAAAGGAGGATTCAGAGATTAATATCACCATAAAATTAGATTGAATAAAATTGGTGAATACAGTACAGTTGGAACAATTTTTTAGCATAGAACTAATTTATATTTTTATTGATTGAATTCACACCGAATTCGATGAACAGGGTAAAAAATATAGAGAGTAATATGACCAATAGAGGAAAATTTAAAAGAGGAAAATTTTCTAATCAGCTTAATAACCCAGCTGCATCGCTAATGACAAGAAAAATAATGAAGAAGGTGGGAAATTGCAGAGCCAGCAGAATTTTTCCAAGTCAATAAACACAATACTGGGTAGCTGGCGTCCTTCTTTGAGGAAAAAGACAAAAAAAGTCTACTTCGATATTATGATTATGACAAGCTTTTGTCTTTCTAGAAGAGTTTCGAACCCAGTCAACTTTAACCTTTGGAATTTGCGTCATAGGGGAAAAGTAGAGGGAAGGGTTTCCAAGCAAAGAAAACATTCTGGCAAGATGGGAAAATGACTCCAGTTCAGTCAATATTGGTTCAAAAATTATAAATTTGGTCTCAAATTGTAGGAAACATTCTGATCTACAACTTGAGACCAAATTTAAAATTTTGAAACCAATATTTACCGAGCTGGAGTCATTTTCTCATCTTGTGTTCATTGCTTGGACGGACTATAACCTATCTATATGGTAATATCGATATGGAACAAAAACATTGAAAAAGGAAATCTGGGCCTGTTTTTCCAAGTTTAGAAGTATTGTAAAACAGGAGGAGAATGGCGAACTTCACATTCAAAAGCTGTAAAAAACATTACATAATACGATTATAGTATTTTAACTGCAATCTAGCATTTGGCTAGTGAACAGTTCAGTTCTATCCTAAATTAATACGAGAATTTCACACTAAAGAAAATCTTCAAGTCAATCCTCCTTTGCAACTCTAACTGAGCAATGCTCTGAAATATTTTAAACACTAATCACACACTTTTAGTTTTACACATTCTGACTTCTGCAATCACACTATTCACATTACACAAGATCTGTAGGCTTTTATAGTATGATTCATACTATATCAAATAAAAAATCGAATTGAATAGTCCTGTATCATTATTTACTTATTTCATGACAATATTACAATAAAAGGAAAGACTATAGTTAGATCTATACTATAGTCGGACCAAGCAAAGAAGACATTCTGACAAGATGAGAAAATGATACCTGTTCGGTCAATATTGATTCAAAAATTATAAATTTGGTCTCAAATTGTAGGAAACATTTTGCTTTACAATTTAAGACCAAATTTATAATTTTTGAATCAATATTTACCAAGCCGAAGTAATTCTCCCATCTTGCCAGAATGTGTTCCTTGCTTGGACCGACCATAGTCACAACATCTACTATGCCTATACTAAACTTTAAATTAGTTTGAACCAGATTTGATACGGTGATAGGGCCATCTAAAGAATGAACCCACATCTAATATGAGTCAATGGTTATTTTCCAACGAATTAAATTGACTCTGAATGAGTTCTTCTTTCAATATAAATGAATCATAGTTCTTAGTTCCATATTGTTGTCTTGATTATTATATTTTCATACTGTAATGTTTTGTTTGGAAAATTTTGGCTTTTGAAATACCAATCACAATATGTTTAATTTTTTTCAATTTTGAAATGTAATTATTTCAATAATAGTAGAACCCATTACTTCCAGTTGAAATACATGGCCTATTTGAAAATCTTAATCTATCGAAAATCTTTGAAATCAGAATCTGGATAAGTTTAGTTCTGTTTAAAAAATGTAACTTTAAGAATAGTAAAATCCATTACTTCCAGTTGAAAGAAATCTTTAAAAATCTTAATCTTTGAAATTGGAATCCGAATTATTTATTTTATATAGACTACTAATTTACTCAAACAGTAATATTGAATCCTCGTGTTATTCGTTACCTAATCCAATAAGAGAAGTCAAAAATCAACCTGCAAGAAGTATGAAATCTGTTGCATGCTGAAAGCAAGCAACCTACTCTAAGTTAGTTTGAACTTGTTCATGCAAACTTTTCAATAATAGTACACTACTCTCTTTCATCCGTACACTTTTTCGTTATTTGATGTAACGTAGAACTTTGGCATAACACGTATAAGATATGGAATACAATGTATTTCGAGTCAAAACTTACATCAAAGAGAAAAAGTATAATAAATTAGACACGAACAAGTGCTGAAATTAGCAGAAATTTCTTATCTGTGACAGCCTCAACGAGGCAAATCTATTATTATTAAGGCTTTAGAAGCCAGGTATTTCCGTAAACATTGCAACAGGCTATTTTAAAAGAAGCTAAGTTTGAAACATTTTATTTTCGAGATTTATTTATTTGATAAATTATTTATTTATATATTTGACACAGACAACATGTACAGGCAAGATGGAGAATGACTCAAGCTTGGTCGATATTGGTTCAAAAATTATCAATTTGATCTCGTTTTGTAGGAAACAATTTATCTAATCCACTGTTAAGACCACATTTATGATTCTTGAACAAATATCGACCAAGCTGGAGTCATTTTCCCATCTTGCCAGAGGCTCTTCTATGCTTGGACAGACAATACAAAATCATCTTATTCCCCAATTTTGATGAGAATATTGAAAATTGTATTTTTCAAGATAATTCAAGTAGATTCAATAATATACAGTAATTAAAAAAGAAGACATAGAAGTGGAAGAAGGCTCAATTTATTTTATTTATTTGAATCCCTATCAGTCTGTTGAAAATACAAACTATAGTATCCTCTGTTCACTGAGTGATTGGAGTAAATTCAATATTTTAGATTTTATCATCCTTTGTTTCCTGCTTTTATTACGTTTTACAAATTTTTGGGGGGAAACCTGTGACCCAGTCGCCTCTTAAAATACTGGAAATCATAATCCAAGCAGAGAATAACACCAATAGAAATTTTTAAAACATTGAATTTCCTCCAATCATCATTCGTTTTCCAAGTGTAATAAATATCTTGACCCACCTCAACCAAACCAATATTGAGGAAACAACATTTTCAACACAATAATAACACAGTATTTACTACAACTATAAAAACTTTTTTTATTTGCTCTATCAGACTATTCCATCAAACTGAATGCAACTGATTGTAACATATCAACAATATTTGATAGACTGTTGCATTCCAGTACTTAAACTCAAATAACGTTTTGGCATTCAGTCACGCGATTCAGCAATTGAAACGTAAAGCTATACCTGTATATGTAATAGATATATCCGTAATGAGATCTGTGAGTATACCTGTATATGTGATGAATATATCTGTGCTGTAATCAGTTAGTATACTTGCTTATGTTATGAATATATCTATAGTGTACTAAATTTATAAGCAATTTACTTACACCTTCAACCAGACATTCATTATAAAGAACTGTACCTTGGTCAGTTCCTGATAAACCAACTTCCTATATTTGGGATGTTATTTCTATTGTAATGCAGAATGAAAAAATATTTGATTAGGCCTAGACCTATAGATAACATCTTGGGTTTTACTGCAGTTATACAATCGACAAGAAAAGATTCTACAAGTGTAATCTCCGTTTTCGTTGAAGGAACTTGAAACAATGTGTGAACGATTTAATTTTCTTTTTGATACAGTCAGAAAGATACAGAGGTACATAGAACTTAATAAATATGAAATGTAAAATAGGATTCAAGACAGTTCAATATTATACAAAAATTGATTATATCTGATTGGTCCGACTGCATGAATATCATTTGATGGAATTTTGAACCTTTATTTACTATGTGTATCGAAATGTCAAATTTGTTCTCAAGTGACTGAGTCAAAAAAGCTCAACTTGTTACATGAACTCTGAAAATCATGGAGTCAATGCATTAGCGTCAGATTTGTTCATTGATGGTTCTTGTTGCATGACGTCATTTAACGGTAGTTTAGTTCAATTAGATTAGACTCTCAATGCATTGATGTACTAAATGTAAGCGTAAGCCCAAATTTAGTGCATTCTTTAAGAATAGCGGATTACCTAAGAGATTTTTAAAAGACATTGATGGAGACAATATTGAATGTAAATATTTTGAAAATACAATTAAATTTAGTGTATCAATGAAATACATTCACGGACTATTCATTTAGTTTTCTTTTGAGAATGATGTTGAATAATACAAGAAAGAATCAACAAACTCAAAATAAGCATCTTGGAAAAGTACCGTGATAATAAAAACGCTATAAACTTCAGATAAATATTCTTTCCCTGATACGTTTCTACAATACTTGATGCATCTGCGGCAGATATAAAATGGCGACTTTAGAAGACAACATTGAAAGTTGCGAGAAACTTCTCTCTCTCAGACATATTTTAAACGAATTGTTCATAAGACAAGAACGCGAATTTGCAAAAATTGAAGAGTGACTTCTCTCACTCCACGTCGCGAAATAGACATGAAGATTTTATGACAGCTATAAAAAGTCATTAGCTGGTGATGAGTGAGCAAGAGAGAGAGGGGGAGTGGGAGAATGATAAAGAGAGTAGGAGAAAGAGAGAAAGATAATGATGAAGAGGGGAGTAAGAGTAAACGTCCATCAAAAATAGATCTCATTTCTGGCCCAAGATTCAGTCAGTACCAAACACACAACTTTAAAGTGTATAAAAACAGAGACATAATAATTGGAGCATGTCCGACTTTTTAAAAGTGTGCTACTTGAAATTCCATCAAATTTTCAGTAGTTTACAACAAACAAATGGGCTAAAAGTAGATGAGATTGGTGCCTTAACTACTCCAACAGCTACCAAATACCTTCCATTATCATTAGAAAAATAGGAGAGTTGACGAGGTGATATTGAAAAGTAGGAATATAGTCTGTCCAAGCAAAGAAGACATTCTGGCACAAAGAAGACATTCTGTGTTAAATGACTCTAGCTCGGTCGATATTGGTTCAAATTATAAATTTGGTCTCAAATTGTAGAGCAGAATTTTTCCTACAATTTCTCTTATGCACCATCATATTTAAACTGAGTTCAAACTGTAGTTTCACAAAGACACGGACCTGAAGTAATGCTGTATTCTGTGTTAAATTTTCTTTCATAAGATACTAATATACTTTATATTTTATAATATAAATACTGTATATTTTATAATATACTGTACAGCCTAATACAAGATACACATACAATTGAAACAATCAAATGATTATCACTTTTATCGTATGATGTATCAATCTCAATAAACTTCTATATCTTCTTTAATGTTTTAAATCGAGAGGAAATTGAACCGAACAGAACACAACAGAAATTACATATTTTCATGAAATCAGATAGCTGTTTTTTCTAAGAAATAAAAGGAGTGGCTGAATGTTGCTCGTTCAATTTATACAGCAACTTGTATTACATAACTTGAGAAATCTCAAATTTCTTGACAGACAATGGACATACTGTATCTTCAAATTCTGAGATACAGTATAGTAGATATATTCAGTAGTTCAGTAGAAATACAGTAGATATATGCTAACGCAGTTCTAAGAAATAAAAGTAAGGTGTGATAAGAAGGAAGGAAAGAAAAAAATGTATCTTAATAAAGTTTTAATCGCTATTCCTTGTCACCTCGTATCCTATCTTCATCTTTCTCGCTTGTTTTCTTATGTATCTATCTATCCCTCTCCTCTCCTTCCTAAAGAGGTTCGCTCTAGCAGACCACTATTACTGTCTTGACAGAGCTGTGTAACATTCGCCAACCGCTAGTTTCGTTGTCTACTGAAACAAATGGATAATATTCCGAACTAAAATATTGAACAAGCAAGCTTTGAGCAACTCGAACAGTCATTTAGCTATTGGCGAGGTTATGTACGGTCAACAGCCATGTGTTTCAAGTGAGGGGGCTTGGCTTCATACAGTATAAGTCTGTCCAAACAAATAAGACATTCTGACAAGATTGGAAAATAACTCCAATCCGATCAATATTAATTCAAAATAATAAATTTGATCTCAAATTGTAGATTGGAATGTTTCCTACAATTTGAGACTAAATTAATAATCTTTGAACCAATATTGACCTAGATGGAGTCATTTTCCCATCTTGCCTGAATGTCTTCTTTGCTTGGACAGACTATAATTAAAGACAACACGAGTCTGCGACCCAAATTCAACTCTAGCAGACTGCGTGGCGCGATTGTATGACGTCATAAGCGAAGGGGGGAGAAACAGGAAGAGAAGAAAGAAATGGAGAAAGAAAAGAAGAGGAGAAAGAAAAGAAGAAGAGAAGAAAGGAAAGAAGAAGAGAAGAAAGAAAAGAAGAAGAGAAGAAAGAAAAGAAGAAGAGAAATTAGTAGGATGACGAAAGGGAGGAGAAGAAGGAAGTTAAGGTGGAAGGTAGTAGTAGTAAGTAGAGGAAGAAGTAAATAGCAGAAAGTAAGATGAATAAGTGGAACAACATTATTGAAGAAGATGGAAAGAAGAATGTGGAGATGAAAGGAAGAAGCAAGAAAAGGAGAGGAATAAGAAGCAAGAAAGAAGAGAGGACAAGGTCCGCATTGTTTTAGTGAGCAGAACTAATTGAGATACAAGTTTAAATAGAAGACTAGTAGCGGGGTAGCACAAATAATTATAATCAACCATGAGCTATACTCACTGGGTTACTGGGTTAACTAGAATAGTATCCGTATCAAATTATCGACATACTTGATACAAACCTATTTGAGAAACTGTATCTTGATACACGACAAATAATATTGTATTATATTTAATTGTATTATATTATATTTACCACATAGAAGGTATTTATTTAACATCTCTGAGTGAGAAATCAATATTGAGGAGTTCAAGTTATTGAGTAATATAAGTAATAATTACTTACTCAACAATTATTGATATTATATTTGAGGGAGTAGTTGAAAACTGTGAACTTTGTTTGGAAGACGAACAATTGGTTATACCAATTATTTTTTGTCTCCTTAACGATTCTTATTCTTGATTTATATTTTTCTTCCTCTTCTGTTCATCAACTAACTTGTCTCTTCTCTCTTCTATCATCCCAATTCTTTTTTTTAATTTTACTGTATTTGTAATTGAAAAAACTTGAAACTGTACAATATATTATGTAACTGTCTTAATGTAAGAAATAATTTATTGTAGCCCCATACAGTTGTCGTTAACATAATAATTACTGTATGATAAAAATAGTTGAAACATTTTATTGATAGGTAGTAAATTCATTTTCAACCAAACCAACCAACCATAAGACATTAAAATTGTAAGGGAGAGCAATGGTTTGGTTGAAAATGAATTTACTACCTATCAATAAAATGTTTCAACTATTTTTATCATACAGTAATTATTATGTCAACGACAACTGTATGAGGCTACAATAAATTATTTTTTACATTAAGACAGTTACATAATATATTGTACAGTTTCAAGTTTACTGTCAAATTCAACAAATAAATTCTGTTACATCTACTGATTTTTCAATAAAGATATGAATAGAATTCATATAGGTTACATTAGTTTTCAAGTTTTTTTCAATTACAAATAGAGTAAAATTTAAAAAAGAATTGGGATGATAGAAGAGAGAAGAGACAAGTTAGTTGATGAGCAGAAGAGGAAGAAAAAATATAAATCAAGAATAAGAATCGTTGAGGAGACAAAAAAGGAGAAAATAAGAACCAGATAATCAGGAAAAAGAGATTAAAAAAAGACAAAGTAAGAAAAATATACTAGTAGGCCTAGGTTATATTTTACTAGAAAAATAGATTTTCCTACAGATAGCTATAAATGTGCTTCTTTACGCACTGAATAGAGTTTCTAAAATGAGCCATTCTCACACGAGTGTCTAAAATACTTTACGCAATAGTGCGTAAAGTAATCTGGACTTACCAGATTTTCCGCCAATCACAGAAGAGGAAATTTTTTAATATGTGTTTCCTAAACTGGTGGATTGTGTACATTTAATTTATCAGTCCATTCTTTCAATCCATTTTTTCAGTCCATTTCATCATTCCATTATCAATCAATCTATTCTTTCAAACAATTTTATCAATCCATTTCATCTTTCCATTTTGTCAGTCGTCCATTCTGTCAGTTAACTCTACCAGTCCATCCTGTCAGTTGACTCTACCAGTCCATTCTGTCAGTCTATTTCATCAGCCCATTCTGTCAGTTTATTTAATCAGTCCATTCATTTCGTAACTTCATTTCATCAGTTCATATTTTTTCAGTCCAACTCATCAGTCCATTCTGTAAGTTCATTTCATCAGTCCATTCTGTCAATCCATTTCATAAGTGCATTCGATCAGTCCATTTCATCAGTCTATTCAGTCAGTCCATTTCATTATTCCATTGCATCAGTTAATTTCATCATTCCATTTCTATCAGTTCATTTCATCATTCCATTTCTGTCAGTCCATCTCATCAGTCCATTTCACAAGGCAAATCTGTCAGTTCATTTTTTCAGTCCATCTCATCAGTCCATTCTATCAGTTCTTTTCATCAGTCCATTCTGTCAGTCCATTTCATCAGTTCATTTTTTGCAGTTCATTTCATCAGTCAATTTCATAAGTCCATTTCATCATTCCATTGCGTCAGTTCATTTCATCATTCCATTTCTCTCAGTCCATTCCATCATTTCTTTTTTTCTGTCCATTCTGTAAGACCAATCCATCAGTCCATTTCATAAATTTATTTTTTCATTCCATCTCATCAGTCCATTTCATCAGTCTATCCTGTCAGTTAATTTCATCATTCCATTGCATCAGTTCATTACATCTTCCCATTCTGTCAGTTCATTACATTCAGTCCATTCATTCCATCAGTCTATTCTGTCAGTCCATTCCATTAGTTCATTTTTCCAGTCCATCTCATTAGTTCATTTTTTTCAGTTCAATCAGGCAATTTGATCAGTCCAATCTGTCAGTTTATTTTAACAGTCCATTCTTCCAGTCCATTTTATTAGTTCATTTGTATATAGTGTATTATAAATAAGTTGAGTGAGATCATATAATATAATTACCCCTCTTGGTGATTCTACAACCCCCAGTTTATATGTTAGGCTATAGGGCTCTGAATCAACACCCTTCTAATTTTTTTCACATTTGATGGTAACTGTAGGAAAAATGTAATGTGTAACTCAAGCTAAAAGTATACTTGCTGCACTCGTGAAACTTTTTTCACTCGCCTCCGGCTCGTGAAAAAACTATTTCACTCGATGCAGCAATCTACAATTTTAGGCACTAGTTACACAAATAACTATTTTCTACTGTTAAAAATACTCAACATTAGTATTGCATTTAATGCATCAATAAATTTGTTGTAATTCGTCATGATAAATATTCATACTCAGAGGTTTCCTACTCAGAATAATAATGTACAGTAATAGTGGACATTTAGCACAGACAGGTATCATGACCAGACTGAAATTATTATGCACTTTAATAACACGTTAAGGAGGTTAGGAGAGTCTGCGGAACCGGTTTTTCAAAGTGGTTCCAATATCTGGTTCTTTAAATGGCCTATAGGGATCTACCCACACACTTCAATACATCATTGCAACCCAAAACAAAAAATGTATGAGCCTAGACTTGCAAATCATGGAAAAGGGATACAAAAATATGTAGACCTAGTCTTTACAAACCATGGATACGGGGCTTTACATTGTTAATTTACTATTTATGTCATAAAAAAATATCTAAAATATTTATTTTCAATAATTTTACAAATTCAAATCCATCCACATTATTTTGTCAAATTTAAAGTAGCCTAAATAACAATAGCTACAGATTCATTAATTAAAATTTTGAATTACTATTACATAGCCTAAAAAATTAGACTACCGTACAACAAAAAACTCAAATATAAAATAGGCTACAGAGTAGGTATAGTCTGTCCAAGCAAAGAAGACATTCTGACAAGATGGGAAAATGAGTCCAGATCGGCCAAAATTGGTTCAAAAATTATCAATTTGGTCCTAAATTGTAGAGTAGAATCTCTACTACAATTTGAGACTAAATTTATAATTGATTCCAGCTCGGTCAATATTTGTTCAAAAATTATATAATTTTATATCACATTTTACGAGACATTCTGGTCTACAATTTGAAACCAAACTTATGATTTTTTATCAATTTTGATCATTTGACACATTAGACATTTTCCTGTCTTGCCAGAGTGTCTTCTTTGCTTGGACAGACTAGAAAGGTACAGAAATTTTTTAAAATCTGAATCTTACTGCAATGAAACACAACTATTATATTATGTGAAAGGTAACAAAAGTTGAATTTAAATTTTATTTAATCCTTTTGCAGTGAATTTTCTACAAAGATTTGAATTAAATACCGGTATAGTTATCATTATAATGAAATTTTGTATGGTGATTGAATAAACTACTCTTCAATAAGTAATTTGAAGCTTCAAATAAAGTAAGATTGAACATTCTTGTTTGGTACTATAAATATACATTAATAAATTTTCCAATGAATCAAACACCTTTAATACGACCTTCATATTGTATACAAAATGATTTCCTTCCTAAACTGAATCATAGCTCAACAGCGGAAGCGCAATAATTTTTGTTTATACAGTACTGTCGTTAATGTGAGAGCATGCAAACTCTATTCAATTGTCTGACCCAGTAACAACCAGCGATAATAGAATATGTATATCTATATTCTATTCTCTCTGGTAACAACTATACTTCTTCTGACCTTGGTATTAATTAAACAGCTTGAAAGGCGAGTGCTGATAATATGGAATAAAAAATTAACAAGCACAATATCTAGCCAGCACGCAAATATTATATGCAAATGAGATTGACTCCCACATATTGAAAGCAAGTTACTAATGGTTCAGATAAATTGTAATAAGCCTAATAATTAATATGGTATATTATGTCCAAGCAAAGAATACATTCTGGCAAGATGGGGATATGACTCCAGGTCGGTCAATATTGGTTCAGAAATTATGAAGTTGGTTTCAAAATGTGGATCAAATTGTTTTCTATAATTTGAGATCAAATTCATAACTGTTGAACCAATATTGATTGAGCTGGAGTAGTTTTCCCATCTTGCCAGAAGGTCTTCTTTGCTTGGTCGGACTATACCTACCTAACTCAATGATTCCAGCTCCAACAATAGGCATGAGTATCATCATTAATGTAATCAACAAAATCCAGAGTCGGTCATGATACATATCACTGTCTTTCTCAAAATTCACAGTTAATTAGACATGCAAATCCACATTATAAGATAAGAATTTGATAATTTTCTTAAATGATTTTCGTAGGTTCTATCCAATACATCACTCAACTTATGTTACTTTCTAGTTTTAATCATTGACATTTGATATCATTATAATATTTATAATGCTTGAATTATAATAAACCCTAAATTGCTTGTATTGATAGTTTGCAATTCATATTCGTTTGATAACATCAACATATAGGATGACTTTAAAAAATGATTTGTAATTTATAATTTTGTCAGCTTATTCAAGAACTAATCCATTTGCCAAGTAAATTGTACTACAACTAAAGCATCAGTCGTATAACATCAGCATGGAATTGCATAATCTCAGTCTTTTTTTCTATTAAATTGTATTCTCCAGATCTGGGATATGATCATGTGGGCTATTGTTATCAATGTTTACCGGTACCTAATATATTCCAATTAAAGGAAAATGGGCCAAATAGGCTGCCAACATCATCGGGTTAGAAAAAACTCAATTCCAGGAGTACTGAGTTGTATTTGAGTTCAAAACTTTAGAATTTTCAAATGTGAACATGTAAATCTTATATGGAAGGAAGTTGGAAATCAGAGAGACCCTGGAAGAGATTGGCTAAGCTAACAGAGCATAACTTGAGCATTTAATAAACTAAATAAGATATAAAGATCATTCAACCAACCTTTTCTTCTGCCGTAGGGCCCGGCAAATGTTGTGTTCTTCCCAATAACATTGTCGTCAATGTATTTTATAAGTTTGGCAGTATCTTCCTTCTTCAAGGAAGCGTTACGAAACCTGTTCGTTTTCAGAGAATAGTCTTCGGGTAGCGCATAAAACTTTCGATTTCCAAGTTGCTTCTTAGCAGCAGACATTATCACCCGCGATACAACCGGCATAAAATGTACAATTTCAAGAAACTAACATCACTCATAAAGTTGAAACTTAGAAACAATTTTGCTCCCTAACCCCTAATTCAATTTGAAAAAACCCCAAACTTTGATTGTTTTAAAAATAAAACCCAAATAAAAGAAAGCCCTAACCTCTTTCAACTTTCAAAACACGTTTTCTCAAGTCTTTCGACTTGCTTTTAGAACGGCCGAGTTTTAGAATAAACAGCCTGCTTTGAACGACACAATTTGTGAAACCAATCAGGAAATAAATTCACACACTATTTTATTAATTCCACAACACTAGAACAAGAGATCACAATAATAACTCACTTTCATAACAACGTAGATAACAACGCAGCAGACGATGAGACAATGTGCAAGAATTTTGAGGTTGGACAAAAATGGTCAGTTGTTCCATGCTAGCCAACATGCTGAAATGAAAACTACCTGCAAACTCTACGTTCTCAACTATCAAATTTCGAGCGAATTATGATTATTATAAATTGATAATAACTATTTGGATTATAATACTTCATTATCCAAGAAGTTATAATCAACCAAACTATGATTATTATAAAATATTTCAACGTGCTTCCGATTAGTTACCTTTTTGACCGCTAAAAACAGCACATGCCTGTATCCTAGCAACGGCACCAAGTTTGAAAGTTGTTTACTTTCTTTTGACAAATACAGAGAAAAGTCCGTACGGTTTTACTGTTTATTTTTTAGATTTTAAAGAAAAATTTAATAATAAAGATGTTGAACATGAAATTTCAAATGCCTCAAGACCTCAAAGAGATGGCAAAAATTGAAAAGAAACGAAAAATGGAAGAGGAAAGAAAAGCAAGGATATTCAACCCTAGAAACAGATTGATAGGTGTAAGTAGAAATTTAATAGAATAACAGTTTCTGTTCACTTACTTTTCAATATAGAATTCAATAATTAATTCATAGGTTGTATTGTTTCCCAAAACTAATCTTTTTCAATTAAATCTGATCTGAAAAATCATCTCATCATAATTTGATATTACATTAGTAATTTGATTAAAATCCTTCAAGTATCTCTAAGTTTTTTCAAAAATAAATTAATAATCTCTATAATGCTTATATTTATGTTCCTGTTATATGGAAAATTACTATTGAAGCTTTATCCAATTTTAAAAATGAGATGTCAGCATGATTATTACCTAAGGATGTAATTCTTGAACTATCAATAACCATCATCCTCCGTTTTATTTTTATTCATTGTTTGAAAGGACTATTTTAATGTTTCAATTAATTGAATGCATTGACAGGTTGATGTTTCTGCTTTGGAAAACCAAATTGCTGAGAAAAAAACAAATGATGAACTAGAAAAAGCAAGAGAGGAAGCATTCAGAATCAAGCAAGAGAGAGACACCATGATTGCAGCTCAACTTTCAAGACAAATTGAAGAGGTGAGAACATATTTTTAACATTTTTTCAACAATAACCTATACCTAACACGTCAAAGAAGTAATTCGGCCTATCTGAGATTACAATGTCAGTTGATGAAGACTCGATATATAGCTATATATTATATATATAGCTACTCGATACAGCTATATAGCTGCTTCCTCAATTTTGTAAAGGTACTCGCTTGATGATTTGATTTGATATTTTACCGGTATAGCAGGCTTTACTTACTTGATTCTTGAGGTTGTTGCCAAGATCTGAGCTTCCATATCGGCAGTGTCATGTGATTTAACCCATTTGTAAAGTTATGCATGTTGTGAAGGTTCATGACAAAACAAATATTATGGTTTGCTGAAGTTGCTATATCTACCTACATAATGTTCACTTTCAGGCACAGATATACCAGTTTAATTTTACAATGTCTACTGATGTAAACGCACAGGTTTAATACAGGCACTTATCCAAATATAATGATCCTCATATTATTCTATACAGTGTAAAGAAATCATATTACTACGTTACCGTATCTTTTAGTCAATTACTTGTTATATTTTTTAATCTAAATATGAGATGTGATATACATTGTTTCTTTGCTCTATTGAAAAAATTACTATTTTTTGGAAATGGAAAATATTTAATCTCGAATAAACTCTATTAATTGCATATTGTAGTTAAGTTACGTGCGTGAGTGATAAATGAATGAATGAATGATGGAAAATATAGAAATGATAAGTAAGTGAATAAATTATGGAAAGTATAGAAATGATGAGTGATGAATTAAATGAAGGAAAGGATGAATAAAGGTGATAAAAAATGAATGAATGAATATTTGTTGTTCATCCATCTTTTTTCACTGAAACATTAATTAAAAGAACATATGTTATATTTTAATGAGTTAGTGAGTATAATATAAGGTTTGATTTCTCATGCTATCATCAAGTAACTTACACCAAACATTTTGAAATTTGAATTTCAGAAAAAACATCTTTTGAACAAAGAGTTGAACGAGTTCAGATCAACGTATCAACGTAAGGAAGATAGAAAAGAGTTTGATTTGTACGATCCAGATTTGCTGAAGAAAAGTTTGCCTTGTAGAGTGAGCGATGATGATCCACGTCTCAGTGTTTCTGGTGCACAAAAGTGAGTAAAAATCTGAGCTATTTTAATAAGTACGGTAAGCAAATTAGTAGTCTGTCCAAGCAAAGAAGGCATTCTGCCAAGATGGGAAAATTACTTCAACTCAGTCAATATTAGTTTGAAAATCATAAATTTTATCTCAAATTGTAGATCAGAATGTTCTCCTATAATTTGAAACCAATTTACAATTTTTGAACCAATATAGGTCTACAGTATTAATCCAGAATTTTCTTCATTATTACATGTTCACGAAACTATGGAAACGTTTGTCAATAAAAAATATATTTTATCATTTTTTTCTATAAGGTATAAGGGATTTTCATCCGGGTACATATATGCGCTGGTTTCAGGGTAGAAGTTGAATCAAATTCAATAACAGTGCTGATAATTTAATTATTGTATTCAAGAGTGACAATCAGCAAGTCTCCTCCTTAAACTTGAATAAGATTTTCTCCTAATCTTAATAAATATCATCTTTATTGACATAGAAACGCCAGGAATGACTGGTAATCTGTTAATAAGTGATAAGGCTATCTTAATTGAATGTTATTGATAAATTTATTCGCTAAATAGGAAACAGACATCAATATTCATTCTTATATTTTGTTATACATTATTTTGTTTCTCCTTAAGGTTCGATGGCGAAGACCCCACAGCTAGTTCACGCGCCCGCCACCAGATGGCACAGAGTCGCGCCTGGCTAAGTCAGCAGATCAAAGAGAGGAGGGAGGCGGAGGAGGAGCGTCGGCGGGCGGAGAGAGCCTACCAGGAGGCGATGCTAGCCAAAGACCAGCAGGCAGTTATGATAGCCGGGTTGGAACAGGAGTGTAGGAGACAATTGCAGGAGGCTACTGTCAGGTTTAACCAGGCGCTGGTGAGTTTAGAAAATAATATTTAAATTTATTTTGATCCAAATTTGAATGTAACAAAACATCAGGCTGAGAAGACAGTTACTGTAGGGTATTGTGTGATGAAACAATTTGGTCTGCTTGTTTATTTATTAAAAGCAGGCATTTTTTCAGCGGGAACGCACCGGAGCGGTGTTCCGGTACCTCTTTGCTAGGCATGTATAAATATATAGAACTGTGCTCCGGTAGCTCTCCTACGAGGCATATACACATTCTATGTATTTCCAGATTCAAGAACTGGAACCGATCCTGGCGTTCCGGAACCTCATTTTCTAGAAAAAGAGCCCTGATTTAAAGTCATACCGTATTATAATTTTATACTTATTTTATTTTAGGGCTACTGTATTTGTTGAAACTTTAAATAATCACAATCACAGTACCCTTTTTAAGAAATATTTCTATTTCACATGTTGTGTGAAATAATTTTTTTTAAAAATTGTACTCTGATTGTAATTATTTAAAGTTTCAACGTATTATAATTTGTCTAATGTGAAATTAAAAGCCTGTAAACAGTTCATCATGAGTAAAAATTATCGAATTGGTGTGTCTGACTTTATACTTACTAAAGAATTCTATTCTGCCTTTAGTAGGGCAATTTTTTTAGGCTCCTTCAGATAAAACCAAAGTTAAGTCATTACTTCTGACAATCTGTATTAGAAAAGAATTGTAACAAATTCAAACAATATGAAAGAAAATGAGAAGACTTCAAATTTAAAAGTAAGTTCAAAATGTTGGACAATGAAGTACCGGTATTTGAAGTATTAATGACTTGATATTGACATATAATACAACTGGTAGCCTACAATATGCTATAATTTAAGTGGAAGAGGGCGCTTTTGTGCTTATACTCCCCCCACGTCAATTATGCAATAATGTACTAAGAGGGAAAAGAAAAAACTTACATTTATCTATAGATCTATCTATCTGATTCTACCTCCAATAATGACATCCAATTAATTATGAGTTTTGTCCAAGCGTTGTTTGTTGATAAATTTTTGAGACATTTATTTCATTTATAACTTTCAGGCAGCCGAACAAGAAACTCACAAACGCATGTCAGAGCTCCGAGACATGGAAAACGAGCAGTGCGAAATCTACAATGCATGCACGGGCGATTTCCTCAGCGAATGTTGCAGCCAGGTGCAGAGCAACTTGGGGCCCAACAGGACCCTGGTGACAGGATTCAAAGGCATGACTCAGGAGATGAGGGACCAGATCAGGGCCGAGCAACTCAGGCAGATTGAGGAGAGGAAGGTGAGTAATTAATAAATTGATTTATGTAATTTGTGTCACTTCATAATCGACTGTCGGCTTGAGTAACTATAATACTTATTATTATAGCTTATACTTATAGCTTATTTTGTAACTAAGTCCTACATTACCATTTTAAACAGGTCTAGTGAAGTCTATCCAAGCAAAGAAGGCCCTCTGGCAAGATGGGAGAATGACTCAAGCTCAGTCAATATATTGGTTTAAAAATTATCAATTTGATCTCAAATTGTAGAAAACAATTTGATCTACTATTAGGACCACATTTATAATTCTTGAGCAAATATTGACCAAGCTGGCGAGTCATTTTCCCATCTTGCCAGAGGGTCTTATTTGCTTGGACAGACTATGCCTCGAGATGTAAATACACAATTGTCATAAAATTTTATTATACTTTTTGATATTACACTATTATACTAAAATTGATATTACGGTACTTTCCTCCCATGTTGTCAAATTAATTTGTATTATTTTCTATTATGTTTATTTCCAAGAATTTTTTTATTTCTGCCAATAGAACAATTTTAATGTTGTTTATTTTCATTCAAACTTGAGAATGCCTCTCAGGAGAGCGAAACATATTGTGTTTGAATAAAAGAATTACTCAGGAAAAATTAATTGAGGAAAAACTCTCAAGTCCGTGCTCACCTCTACATTATAATAATCAAATGTATACCGGTACATCACATGACTGTGTAAGTTACAGTTTACTGTGAGAATTTACTTGTTCTCCAATAGTAAGACTATAGGTGCGTTTTCTAATTTATACTTTCATAAATCCATTAGTAGGCCTATGTGTTTCCTCTATCTTAGGGCGACTTAATCACTGTTTTTTAATTTAAAAAAAATAATAATAATCACAGTACCATTTTCAATCATTTTTTATTTATGCATGACATGTTTCGGCGTTTTAGACATTTTCAAATGCAAATATAGCGGCTACTGAGTAGATTGCCTATACCCTTTTAGTGCTGTAAGGTGTAGGCTACCATATTCAAATTTGAAAAGTTCTGTTCTTACATAGCATTTTTTTACTTGGCTGTATTATTGTATTTCAAGATTACTATTACTTTTTTGTATTTTCAAAATCTTCTTGTATCTTGTTATTGTATGTTGTTTGTGGAAATAATTTTGAATTTGAATAAAAGTAATATCTTTGCTGTAGCAGGATTACATTTCACAATGTAAGTTCACCAGAGCACTGTAATATAAATATAACTTACTATTGAATAAAAATGACGTAACTTAAGTTACACAAAAATATGATTGATTTTTTCAGACAAAACGCGAAGAAGAAGAGAAACTTGAAAAAGCTTGGGCTGAGCAGATGCTGAATGCTTCACAAATAGTATCTCAACGTACAACGGAAATGATGATGAAACAAAGGTAATAGCATGTATTTAATAAAAATATTTTAAAAAAGAAGATGATTTTGAGTTGAAACCGAAGAATAATTTATAATTTTCAATAAATTTAATCATTTTACACAACCTCCTTGAATTTGATGTTTTTTTTTTAAATGACACTGTAAGGTACCTACCTACACACTTTTATGGAGGATTGAGTGTGAGATCTTGAGCGCGAATGAAGAATTACTTTTTATTCCCTTTCCTTTATGGGTGCCAACAGCTACTAGAGTAGAATGTATGAAATTAGTCCAATCGTACTTGACCAGTAGTCCCCAGTAGTTGGGGGTATGTCACTTGAAACCTTTTTTCTATTCTGGGTATAAGGAATCAGTCTGAGTATTGCACATTCCTCCTGAAACAACCTGTATATTCATTCACTTATTCTGCTTCAATAATGCCCACTCACAAATAATAAAAAAGGATTATTTACTAATTAATGTTTCTATTTTATAGGGAGCTCAACCGTCAAATGCTTGAACTGAACAAGAAATTAGGCGAGGAACAGCGTCTAAAGAAGGAATACTCAGATAAAGTCATCTACACAAATAAGCCTACAGAGGAATATTTCAACCAATTCAATACTTGTACAAGATAAATAATGATGAAGATGAAGGATCATTTGCATCTTTTATATGCACTCTTTCCGATTATCTACTATTAATAATAAAGAAGCACAAAATTAAGAAATGTATCCTTCTTATAACAAACTACGATAATAAAAGACCAATAATTTAAAGGAATTTAATAAATACTTATACTTTTCCAATAGATATGTAGGCTACGCTTCTTCATGAACGGCCAATAAAGGAAAATCATCAGGTCGAGCAAAGAAGTAATTTTAGCAAGAAGGGGAAATGGATCCAGCTCGATCAATATTGGTTCAAAATTTATGAATTTGGTCTCAAATTGAAGTGTAACATTTTTCTACAATTTGAGAGCAATTTGATAACTATTTTGACCAATACTGACTGAACTGGAGTCATTTCCTCATTTTGTTAGTAGGCCTAATACGAAATCTCTTCGTTATTTTCTACAAATAGTACTGTATTGGATAATTTAATATTGGCAACAGGTTTTAAATTATTGATAATTGGATTAAGTTTAGATAAGATATAAGTTTAAGATAAAAGTGATGATTGTTTGAATTATGAAAATTGAAAATGTAAAGCAACACCAGATGAATTCAATAGCTTTTTCATTGGAGAGGTGGAAAGGATTGTTGAGTCAATGGATGAGGTGACTTTTGATGTTCCTGGCTGTGGTAGCAACCACTTGCGGTTTGAAAGGTGGAAGATAATCAGGCCCTCTGATGTTATTCGAGTTATACGCAGCTTCAAGAACTCCCCTAGCCCTGACATATATGGAGTCACAGTTGGTGTGATGAAGTTTGTTGCAGACGCAATTGCTGTGCCCTTGTCTCATGTGCTTGATGTTTGCTTGAGAAATGGCTGCTTCCCTGATGCCCTGAAGCTGTCGCGCACAATACCAGTCTACAAGAAGGGAGACACAGAGTCCATGAACAACTATCGACCTATATCAATCATTCCTGTGATGGGTAAGGTTCTTGAGACTCTAATGAAGGAGCAACTGGTGTCCTACTTTGAAGAAAATCGCCTGTTCTCTGATGCTCAACACAGTTTCAGACGTGGAAGGTCAACAGTCACGGCTGTCTCAGGGATGATTGACTGCATTGTTGATGCATTTGAGAGGAGGGACTATGTGCATCTGGTCCTAGCAGATCTAAGCAAGGCTTTTGATTGTGTACCTCATGGGATCCTTCTTAAGAAGCTTGAGAGTTTTGGTCTGTGTGGCAGCGTCTTGGTGACACTCATCTCCTACTTGACTGGAAGGAAACAAGTTGTGTCCATTGGTGGTGCTCTCTCTCAGCCCATAAAGGTGGATCATGGCGTGCCGCAGGGATCAGTGATGGGCCCTCTACTCTTCCTGGTTGCGATCAATGATCTTGGGCTCATTTTGGACCTGTAATAATGTTTGCAGATGATGCTACAATCTATTCAAGGGGGCAGACGGTAGAAGAGGCAGAATTGCATGCGCAGAGTTTTTAGCCATGCCAAACAGTGGTTTGCAGAAAATAGACTCTGCCTAAATGAAGGTAAGACCCAACAGCTGGTCTGTGGACTCTGCAGCCTTGCGGACTCTACCCACCAGGCTCAAGTGAAACTCCTGGGATTCATCATTCACCCAAAGCTATCTTGGGCAGGTCACATTGAGGGAGTCTGTTCCAGACTGGCACGTGTGGTTTATCTTCTGCGCAGATTAAGGGCCCTCCTCAGCCAGAAGGACTTGATCATGGTTTACTATGCTCTCTTTCATTCCCATCTTCTGTATGGACTCTTACTGTGGGGACATGCGGCAGGCTGTAAGAGTGTCCTAATGCTCCAGAAGAAGGCACTTTGAGTGATTGCCTCAGTGGGCTACCGTGAGCACTGTCGACCCATCTTTGTGCAACTGGGCATCCTCACGATCTACAACCAGTACATACTCTTCAGTTTGCTGCATATCAAGGACACTGAGAGCAGACAAGTCCTTAGATCGGATCTGCACAGATATAATACAAGGAGGAGGCTTGCAATGGATATTCCACACTGCAGAACCAGTAAGAAGAAGGACTCTTTCCCCATTTTTGCCCTTCACTTGTTTAACAACTTACCTGCTAGTGTGAGGAATCTGCAAGGAGGTGATTTCAGGGTGAAAATAGTGACATGGTTTGAAGAAGAACCCATTCTACGCCATGAGTGAATATTTTGATGCACACAAGGACAACATTGCCTGACCTGACATCTTGCTAGTAATTTATGACGCCATCTATCCAGTTCACTGGTCATTGATGCAGTAAAAGGAATTAGGAAATGAAATTATAATAAGGCTCTTGTTTATTTATAACTTTTCTATTCTGAAAATAGAAATACCCCAAGGCAAAGCCTACTCCTCCGACTATAATGAGGATATTATAGGTTTAGAACAATTTAATTAATCTAAGATTACAATCTAATTAACTAATTCAAGATAATTGTAATCTAATAACCTTGGGGTTTGACTTCAAACAATGTTAGTACGATTGTAAAAAGGATCCAAATAAAAGTGGTGTTATTGACAATATCTGTGTCTTTTTCTTCTCATTATGGAGAAATACCACACTACGAAGTTTCATTTGCAACCTCTCCTCTAAAGTAATAGTATTGTCGAGCAAATGAAACATTCCTTCAAAATAACAGATTTAAGCGAGAGTTTAACTACGCATAGGCCTATTATGTGCAGATCTGAAAATTTTATTGTAAAATCACTCCTGCCAACATACCGCTGGTGAGATGTGATGAGAGAGGTGGACTATTTTCATTCAGACTGCTGGCAGCATTGATAATGACAGCTGCCATTTTTATGGAATGTCTTCTCTGCTCGACAAGACTATTGAAAAACGATGACGTGTAATTGAACCATATTACAAGGATTTATAGTTTTTCAACAAATTTCAGGGCCTGTTTCATAGAACTTAGAAGTCAACTCATTGCAGGGAAAAGATGGCCCTACACTAGATGGTTCATCTTTTCACTTCATCATACCCTTCTCCAGTATTCACCTTTCATTCAATTGTTGTAATATTAATCAATATTTCATGAATAGACTTATAAATTTATGAAACGGGCCCAAGCTTTCATGTTCAAATATTTTGAAATCTGCAAGTTCTCTCCCTCAAGACATCCTTAATAGGAGGGAAATATTATAATTATGATATCCAATCCATCATTATGTCTACACTTAATCGATTCATGTTAGTTTCATGCAAGCTGTAAATATTTACTATCATAATTTTATAAATATTATTAGAGACGAATTGAAAAGCATTAGCAACTTGAGGCATTAGACAATACTGAGTGTAAGCCGACTAAAGTTAAACATTGACAGCATGCTTAAACGCACATAAGAACGATAAGTGTGGACAAAAAAGAATCAAAAGATGAAAAATTAAATTAGAAAAATCTAAAATGACATTTAACTGGATATAAGTTACTGTAGCCCAATTAATTTTAATTCTTGTCTATAATGGAATCTACTAAAGTTTTCGTGGAATGATGCAGCATCAAGTTCCCGAAAGCTGAGAAGACAGCAATTATTATTGTAACGCAGTGTCATCTCAGCTTGCGCAAACTATACCTTTCCACAATCTTCATGTTCACCCAGTGATAATAGAACAAATTCAATCTTCAAGGTTTTAATTCTTGCACTCTGCGTTCTTATTATAATCCTTGTAGAAATGGATGCGTTTGTCAATTTTTTCAGGACCCACTACTGAAAAACTCACGGTATTAAAAAAAAGCACGATACAATAATAATACTTCAAAAATTGAATTGTTCTAAATAGTAAGTGAACAAAGTATGGAATAAAGATTTCAATCATTACCAGTTTTGGATGTAATCCTGCTGACCATTCCATCGAGTAGGCCTATACAATCATTTAGAATTTTTTTATCATATTATTCACATTGACAAATAAATAATATAGTTGGTGACAACGAAACTGGCGAATAAATCAGCTGATCAGACGAAAGCTTTCTCGTTCTCTATCCTTCTCTTTCTCGAACACTTGCTACTCTTTCATTATTCTACTCTACTTAATTGTTATAGTCTGGTCGAGCAAAGAAGACATCCTGGCAAGATGGGAAAATGACTCCAGCTCGGTCAATATTGGTTAAAAAATTGTAAATTTGGTCTCAAATTGTAGAGAAAGTATTGCTTTACAATTTGAGATTAAATTCATCAATCTTGAACCAATATCGACCGAGCAGGAGTCATTTCCCCATCTTGCCAGGATGTCTTCTTTGCTCGACCAGACTAGACCACTCTAAAACTAAATCCTTCAAAGGTAGCCCATCAAAAACACGCAGCTAACTTAAATGAAACGTAATTTATTGATAAAAAAAGTTATCATTCGTGACTGGCGTCAACGTTTTCTGTTTGCAGCCTCTTGAAGGAGGCGACTGCTACGTAGGTGACCAGGGTGTACAGCTTGTGTGGCGAGTCCTCGTCATCGTTGCGTCTCCTCGCCAAACGGACCCTCATGCGGAAAGGAACGTTCCTGTAACACAACAATAGTACACATGTTATTAGTTTACTGCCAAAGATAAAATATATAGGAGGAAACTGATATATTCTGGTCGAAGAAAGAGTACATTCTGACAAGATGGGAAAATTTCTCCAGAACGGTCAATATTGGTTCAAAAATTATAAATTTGGCCTCAAAATGTAGATAATATTCTGTTCTACAATTTGAGAACTTGAAATAGATTCAAATTTTTTTGACAGTATTTGACGTACATTCATGAGTTTGATGACTTGATTTAGGTGAGTTGATAGTGATATAATAATATCACTAATAATAGGCCTAAAAATAGTATAACATAGTTCAAGATTTTATACTTTATGCCTAATTGTGGGTGAAGTGGAAGAGGGACTCTTGTGTCTGAATTTTGTCCACATCATTCAGACAAGCATTATTTATACAAAGTGGTATAAGTTAGTTTGAATAATGTATGAAATGTAACAATCGAATTAAAGTCTTAAAATGTCTTGTATTAATAATGATACAGAGACTTTAGAGATGAGTATCATTATCTCTTACATAGTAGATATTAATATTATGGTATTAACAGTATATTAGTGCATATCTAATAAATCTAATAAAAGGGTACTTTAATTATGATTTTAATCCATCAATGCATTTATCAGTAGCCTGCATAGTATGCATTTATCAGTATTTTTCAGTAGCCTTAGACAAAAAAGAAACAATGCATATCTATTATGTTTGACTACTAACCTACTATAACCATGAAAACTCACGTTTATGTCAATTTCAATTTATTCATAAGTAATACAACACAAATAATAAACGCAATTAAATCAACATAACGTATTCAAATAGAACTGTAACATTTATTATTCTCAATGTGATGTCAGCCAACAATTTATTCATGAAATTTATTATCTAGTTCATATTCAACTCAAACTAGCAACAGCGAACTTAGCGGCTTGATCCAAGTCTTTGGCAAACTTAATCGATAATCCCGATGTTTCAAAAACCTTTCTACCAGCTGCCACATTTGTACCCTCAATACGAACAACCAACGGCACTTTCAGGTTGACAATCTTTGACGCATTCACTATTCCATTAGCCACAACTGCACAGTCTACAATTCCACCAAAAACATTAACCAAAATTGATTTCACCTGATCATCCGACGTTAAAATCGAAAACGCACGGACAACTTTGTCTTCAGTAACCCCTCCCCCAACATCCAAAAAATTCGCAGGCTTACCACCATACAACTGAATAATATCCATTGTAGCCATAGCTAAACCGGCACCGTTTACGAGACACCCAATATTTCCATCAAGTCCAATATAACTGAGGTTGTATTTCAGTGCTTCAACTTCACGCGGATCCATCTCTTCAGTTACACCCAGTTTGAAAATATCTTGATGACGGAATTCAGCATTGTCGTCAAACTGGATTTTAGCATCAACTGAATAAACTTGGTTTGAATCGGTTTCAGCAAAAGGATTGATTTCCAATTGAATCACATCAAGATCGACAAAAAACTTCCATAAAGATTTCAATTCATTTACAGCTTTACTATGAAAGTCACCCTTGAACCCCAAAAACTTTGCTACATCTTTAGCATTACCATCAGTCAATCCTTCTTTAATATCTATAGGGAAATTTTTCAACAATTCTGGAGTTTTCACAGCAACTTCTTCAATATCAGTACCTCCGGAAGGAGACGCTATGATAACGGCACCCCCATACTGTCTATCCAACAGAATACACAAGTAAGTTTCCCGTTTGATATTGACAGATTCAGCAATCATCACTTTCCTTACCAAAATCCCATCTTTGGGAGTTTGTTTTGTGATCAATCGAAAACCCAGCATTTTCTTTACGATAACATCCAGATCGTTAAGATTTTTGGTTAAATGAACACCTCCTTTAAATTCATTATCAAACACACCTACTCCTCGACCACCAGCTAGAATTTGAGCTTTGACTACATATTCGTCAGCTTTGAAAGTTTGTTTTAGTTTCACTAGATCTTCCGGTTTTTCAACAATCCTAAACTTTTGCACGGTTACGTTGTTTTGTAGTAATAATGATTTACTGTCACACTCCAATAAGCTCAGGTAACGTTGTTGTTTTGAAAATTGACAGCTAATTCTTGAATATATTTGGTTGAATATAACAGTTCCCCACACACAATTCATTGTCTCGATACTTTATAGTAATAATGAGAGCCAAGTTGAATGTATCTCAAGTACTTTAACTTACATAAATAATGAAAAATTACTCTGGTTAGGTTCTAACAACCTACTTCAAATCAAACAACTATCAAAATTTAGCATTCAATCTCGCGCAACAATACCACCCTATAGTTGTTCAATAGTTCATGAAGCTGATACTGAAGTAAATCAGATAATTTCATTATTTTACTTGATTACGAATTTCAATTTAGATATTTCTAGTGCACTATCAGCGTTCTATGAATCGAGTCAAGTTTCCGATTGAACAACAAATTAATGACAAAATCAAGTTAGGGGTGTTTAGGTTAGGTTATACTCGAAGAGAAAAGTAATTGAAAAATTACAACAATAGACGTACCTGATTCCCTTCGACCACACTTGTTTGTTCAGATGTGTGTCTACTCGAACATCAGGTGTTCCCATGTGTTTCATGGCGAATTTCTTGATTTCCTTGATTGCTCTGGGAGCCCTCTTCTTGAAGCCAACGCCATGTAACCTCTTGTGGAGGTTGATTGTGTATTCCCGAGTAACGACTTCGTTGATGGCAGATTTGCCCTTCTTATCACCCTTTGGCTTCACCATTTCTGTAAAAACCAATAATTATATTATTAGATGGTTGCAAAAATCGAATAAGAACAGATTGTTGACTGACTGGACACGTGAAAAAGAACACCAGATTATGATATTATTCTGAATTAATCTTGACAAAATTACTTTAGGGACTATTAGAAACATAAAATAGAAATTAATATAATGAAATGACATACAGATGGAGTAAAATAAAGGTTTTTAGAACGGATGAAATTAATAGAAACGTAAACTCACTTGTGTATGATGGACGTCCGACAACAAAAGAAAATGGCTGTTTTCTCAGCTCGACTCGCGTTCTTGTTCGTGATGACTTGATCGACGAACGAGCATATAAAACATACCCTAAAAAATTGTCAACTATCACCAAATAATATATCAAAAATTGAATAAATGAATTTTTCAATATGTTGATGATTCAATTCATTATATTCCATAATATTATCATTTCCATTCAATTGAACCAAAGGTTATGTTGTTTAGCCTGGTTTGTCAGGTGTCATGTCGTCTGCGAACCGCCAAGTTTGAGTCGAATTTGAAGTGTAACCGGTGATGGGATAGATTTTACTTTAAATTATTAATTTTAAATCGAATATATTTGGTAAATTTTACTAATGAGCAATAAATTGATAAATTAGAATCTTGTTTAAACAATACCAGGTTGCCGGACTAAAGTACGGAACCGCATAGTAATATTGTTTCAAGAAAAAACTTCAATTTTACTTGTGGAATAACGTTCATCTCACAAGACTCTGTTCTCTGTTGATGAATTTATCCCAATATTATGCTGTTATTTTTATATTCTTGTTGACTTTGTTACAATTATATTTTGTAAATGTGACAACAATAAATGAATTCCAAATCTTCTGAAACTGTTGTTGTTCAACCATCTAGTTTTCATTTTCTTATGAAACCTTCTAGGTGATCAAGACTGGTGATCTATCAAGCTGCTGGGTATATTAATTGTCTTTGACAGTAAACTCAAAATGAAACTGCTGCTGAAGATGAGGCGACATGTGACTGAGGCTTATTTAGGTGTATCTTGCGTCCACTGTCACGTTTCCTATGTCATGCTCGTGAGAAGACATTCAGCAAAAGTTGTAGACATATACTGAAACTACAAAAACAGGCTGTCCGAATTATCACTGCGATCGAAAACTGAGCTTATTGCAAGCCTCCTTTTTGTCAGACTTTGTATTCTGACAGTGATCAGCCACTTCCTGCATCTCTGTGTGATGTGCGTCAAGAAGAACCAGCAGAATCTTTTGACTCAGACTGAAGTGCATCAATATAAGACCAGATATCAAGAGATGATTGAATTTCCAGGGTACCATACGTCTCCAGAGATTACAAGTTTGCTTCAGAGAAGTTCAGCTGCAATACTTCAACAGCGGCAGCCTGCGGGAGTGGAACAGTTGAATCCAAGAGCATTTGAGGGAGTTGTGTCGAAGCTCTTGAAGAACAAGACGCATTAAAGTTCAGGAATTATTTATGATTGATGATTTGTCTGAAAAGTTATCATGTAAAACTAAACATGGCTATTTTGTGTGTTTCATGTGCATTTATTATGTATTTGATGCTATCGGACCCGTATTTCCGGTAAAGGATGCAGTATTAGGAATAGGTACCTATAACAATAAAATAAGATTGAATAAAGGAAATATTTTAACCTTTTAAAAGAAACTTTAACTATACTCTTTTGGAAACCATACAAGAATTGAGCACTGGATGATGATAAAACATTTTTTGTTATTCTGTTATCGAATCAATGAATTTACCATATAATGCAGTTTCTTAAATATATAAAAAACACATGAATATGTTACACAAGAATTATTTTCTATTAGTTTCAAATTGAAATCCATTATTTTTTTGGAGAAAACATCCTCTTGATCTGCGGCACTGCAAAAAGAATCCAACTTTGGATTCCTCTTCAAAGGGAGTTTTTAATTTTTGATTATTGTTTCTTTTTTATTCTCATCCAACATAGGAATCAACGATCATCATGTTGTTCAATGTTTTGATTAACAAATTCAATTATCTGAAGAAATAAAACACGATAAAACGTAAGTAACTTACACTTTATTTAAATTGAAAATAGAATATCAATAATTTTAAATAGATTAAAAATGACAAGACGCTATGAAATAACACAACTTGTTCTGTCCTCTGTTCCAAATTCCAAAGCAGTTCTCTTAACTCCTTATTCCTTTCTCAAATATTCTTAAGAAACAAAATTAGAGTAACTCACAGTATTTATTTTATACTGGTTTATAAATTGTGGTCGCAGAATTCAACCATATTTTAAATGACAAGATGACATCTCCATAGAATTTAATAAATCAATAAAATAATTTCTTGAAAACACTTCAAATAGAATACGGAAAACGTAAACAAAGTAAATGTTCTCTAAATACAATATAATATCACTGCTTAAAGTCAGTTGAAGACAAAAAAATGGAGTTAAATGGTTTATTAAAGTGTGATGCTTATTGAGTTGTTCTAGAAAGATACATAGTTGCTGTTTAGTGACAAAGCTTATGTCATATTGATTGTTATTCTTGTGTGATTTCAAACTTTTCATTCATATTTTTTGGGGGTTTCAACCTGTCTTTGTTATTAACCAATCGTGCAGTGATATCTATATCGTATTACCAAATTTTATTCATGTTTTAGTATAAACTCAACCACCTTTTACTGTAAATGTTCACGGAAAGTGAGAAGACACGCCCTTACAATATGAATTGTATTGTAAAGACGAGTCTTCTCAGGTTGGCAAACTTTTCATATAGATGGTCTATTCTTTGAAGCATAACATGTTTGATACTGTAACTACATTACAGTTTTCAACAGAGTACAAAGTGTAATAAACTTCTGATTTAGTAATGTTCACATTGTACAGAAGATGAGATCTTATACATTGAATCAGTCACCTTTTCTATAGTAACATTTTCAGTGGCAAATTAATGTATTTTATAATTTTTATCAGTGGCAAATTGATGTATTTTATAATTTTTATCAGTGGCAAATTGATGTATTTATTTGCTGGTATTCGATTATTAAACGCTTACAACAGCATAGGAAGCTGTAATGCCACAATTAAACCAGCGAGAACAAGAACAAACGTGCAGTAACAAATGAGAATTTCATATCAAAATTCAATACAAGATTCGTATTCGTTATTGCTCGTTCACTACTGTTCGCTGAAATCGTACGTTAATAAGTTATTATAATAGAAACACATTTCCAATCAAAATGCCTTGGCAAAAGAGAGCTTCTACAGCTAGAAATTGTTTCACATTTGAAAAGTACCACAGTATGCACAATTTTTCATCAAAGTCTTGAGATATATTTATGTACAAACTGTCCCATCGATCGTCAATGCCCGCTCGTAGAGAGATTCTAGCTTGAAAAAAATACGTATCTGATACAAAATTTGCTGTCCGTTGTAGCTATGAGTCACAACCTGAAAATGAGAAATTCATAAATTTATAAAAGCAAATAAGGAGAAATCGATGTTTATAACACGAAACAACACGAAATGTTGTTTAAAAAACTTTACAATACTGTATAGCATATTATGATTATTCTCTTTGTTATTAGGGCTGCTAATATAATTACATACTTTGCATAAATACAAAGGGCTGTATAATATACATTTATTATATTATAATAAATCAATAATTAATCAAAGTACCAAGTACCCTTAGAATAATTTCATTTTGATCCTCTTGAATAAATCTTCGTATCGTTGGTATGGTTTGTCATCGCAACAGTAGCCACCCTGGATGGGTTTGTTTACTTTGTCTCAAGTCACTGTGAATGAGGTCTAGTATAGTCTGCCCAAGCAAAGAAGACCCTCTTGCAAGATGAGAAAATGACTCCAACTTGGTCAATATTTGTTCAAAAATTATCAATTTGATCTCAAATTGTAGAAAACAATTTGATCTACTATTGAGACCACATTTATAATTCTTGAACAAATATTTACCAAGCTGGAGTAATTTTCCCATCTAGCTAGATGCACTTCTTTTCTTGGACAGACTATATTAAACGTGCCAATATTTCGATCACAATCAAACTTGTAAAATAAAATCTAATATATCTAAACTAAGATCTAGGGATCCAGAGCTACATCCAACTGACAAATACAGCTCTGGTTCGGAAAAGATGGATGGCTGCCTACCAATGAAATGATTGAAGCTAAAGAAGAAGATGTCTAAACTGAGAAATCTACTGAAACCACTACAATATCAACTTGTAAATCCTCCTCACCTTTTCACCCCTCCCTCCTCTTTCCACTCACACCACAAACCGTTCCACTATCTGCCTACTGCACAGGGCCACCTTTCCCACCTGACCCTGACCCCCCTCCTCCTTGCTCGACAGTCCCATCAACGTGTCCAAGGTCACCGCATCTAAACAGCTGGCAATCAGCTGATCATTACCAGCTGCTGACGACAGCAGTGTGCCCAAAGCGACCAGAGCGCGCAGCTGGGCCTCGGCGTTGCCTAGCAACGGAAGTAGGGTTTGGAGCATGCGCACTAGGTGCGTTTGAGTGGTAGAGTCGCGTTCCTTGATGGCTAGTATGACGAAGTTTAGGAGGGTGGTGGAGAGCGCGGTCTGTAAACAGATACATTTGAGGAATGAATAAGCTTATAAACTTAGATAAAAACTTTAAAAGTATAAATTTGTTCAACTTATATTGTAGTAACTCAAGTTTCGACCTGTTGTTTGGTCTTCTTAAGACTGAACAGTGAACTCTACGAATGACATCCTATGATGTCAAATCAGGATAACTTGGTTTTTATACAAAACGTTTACAAAACGCTGCTATCAATGTATGATAATAAATAAAACCTAAAATCACAGTACCATTTTTAGTATATTTTATTTGAACATAGCATGTTTCGCTCTCTTAAGAGGCATTCCAAAGTGTGAATGAACAAATGAAGAAATTAGATTAATTCTATACTAAATTTTCTTATTTGAGTGTATGATAATACTTATTCATCATATGAATAAACACCATCATGTTCATAAATAAGAATTGAGTGTACAATTTATTGATTCAATGTTGTTTATTTCTAAATGTTCTTTATTTCCGTGCGGCTCGAGCTACTCGGCTCTAGATTCGCGTTGCTCTAGTCATCACAACTCTATTCACATAACTACCGTATATTACAGATGTTTAATTGAAAAATAAATAAAAATCAAACACCCTTTTTTGAAAACTTTAAAAATTATAAAACACACATACATGTTTCGGGATCTAAGTCCATTTTCAATGTGGATAAAAATAGTTATCAATGGCAGATAGTTTTAAAAAAAGGGTGTTTGATTTTTATTTATTTTTCAATTATTTTAAACAGCCCTGTTTTAAAGTTCTTTACAGATGTTTACTCTGTTTTTAGGGCTACTCATCAACTCATGTATACTAAAGCAATAAATACTGAAATTCACCATTTTTCAAGTGAATTTTACAATTTAAAGAGCCGCATAATTTATTTTAACACCGTTATAGGGTGACACTTGAATCAATCACAGTGAACGTCTGCCATTGACCTAGACAAACTCCTCCCCGATTAAAGGTACATTCAAACGTTACGTTAATGGGAATTCAAACAGCTGTAACTTTTCTATGAACCGCTAATCGAGGAGAAGTTTGTCTAGGCGGTGCTTGACTGTTAGTATAAATACTACTGCTCTTCACGTTGAGTTTTAGTTTACCAGAGATTGATAATGGTGTAGCAACCGAAATCGGTATCTCGATTTTCTAATGAACCTTTGGTTTGACAGTATCTTGTCTTTTCATTAATTTGGATAACTACTACAATATCACCTCCATAAGTACTCCACAAGTTTAGTCTTTCCAAGATAAGAAGACATTCTGGCGAGATGGAAAAATGACTCCAGCTCGTCAATATTAGTTAGAAAAATTGTAAATTTGGTTTCTAAATATTGTAGAGCAGAATCTTTTCTACAATTTAAGACTAAATTCATAAGTTTTGAACCACTATTGACTGAGCTGGTGTCATTTTCCCCATTCTTGTCAGAAAGTCTTCTTTGCTTGGATAGACTATAAATACTACAATATCACCTTCACAACAACTCAACAAGTACTTCTTGTACATTTTAACTTGAATTGAATTCAATGCACACCTGTAGATGCGTGCTCTTTCCATCAGCTACCGCCGCCAGACCGCCTATGCATTCCTCAACGAGGGGCAGCAGCTGTTGCCGCCTCTCGCCAACCGCCTCTTCACCGCCCCCGTGGACCATCATGTTCACCTATTCAATACACACAGAACAGCTTGTGATTAAATCTTTCTCAAAACAGTTGATTGACATTTAATACATCACTATACCCTATTCACGATAATTAGAGACTAAATAAACGAACTTTTTGCGTGTATGTGTGCGGGTATGGGGTGAACCTTAGCCACGACAGAATATAACCGACGTAGCTTGGACACGTCATAGCATTGGCAATGCGTATGCATTCGTTTGTGTTAATTTTTTTCGTCGGTACTGTGTTGTATCGTTGCTATGGTTTGTCATCGCAATAGTAGTCACCCAAAGTTTGTTTACTTTGTCTCAAGTCATCATGAAAGAGTTGAAATCATCAGGGTTGTCATGGAAAAATTATAACAAGCTAAAATATTTCGTGCTCTAAACTTTTTCGAAATTCCATATTTTTCGATAGTGAATGGTTATTTTGGTGTTCTTGTTCTTCCTCGTGTTTCTAGACTCTCTTGATTCGGAAGAACTTTTAAAAATTCAAATCTCAGTGTATCATATCAAGAAATACCATAATTTCCTTCGACGGAAATTAAGGATAACTCAATACGCCATACGAATACATACATGAAAGAGATAGCTTTCTCTGCTATGTGGTTTCAAGAGAAATTGAAAAATAAATTATTGTTTGAAGTGCTGCGAAAATTTATAACCTTGTTTTGAACTTATTGTTCATCATTAAAATTTTGTATAAAGTAGTTTTGGACATCAATCTGTGTTTTTAACGAATAAGTTCAATATTTTCTATAAAATGGATAAATAAATTCTCAATGTATAAAGAGTGAAATAATGATTTACAGTAACCTTAAAAATCTTTTCATTTCAGCACAACTAATTCCAACCTCATAAAAGTCATTTTCAAGTGAAACTATTGAATCATCAACAATCAAGCAATGATTAATATACACTGGTCGAGCAAAGAATACATTCTGGACTTCAGGTCGGTTAATATTGGTTCAAACATTATAAATTTTGTCTCAAATTTTATAAAACATCTTGCTCTACAAACTTTTCAACCAATATTGACCGAGCTGGAGTCATTTTCTCATTTTACCAGAATGTCTTCTTTGCTTAGTATAGATGATTATCAACATATCATGTTTTTAACATCATCCCTAGATTTAAGTCGAGTCTCTGTCTTAACTATAAATGTTATAGACATAAGTATGCTAAGTTGCAATAGATATTGAATAATTTACCACACATCTGAGTGCGAGCGCGCGGTTAGAAGCTGCGCCTGACGAGAGCTGTCGTATGAGCACGCCGAACAGGTGATTGCAGCGCTGCGTGCTGGGCGAGCTGAGCGCGCGGTTCGGCTGCGAGTTGCGCAAACACATGCGCAGTAGGTCCAGAACCGGTATCAGGAAGTCTGGCAATTTACAAAATAGGAAGGGCTTAATTATAGAGACTGTAACTCATTTATAAGATTCATCTTGATAGAAATTTCCAATAATTATTTTTTATAAAAAAAGATACATCCTCTCTTGGTATTGCTTTGAAATAGTTATAATAATTATATAAATCGTTTGAAATTCGAAGAGAAAAGTATTTGCACTTCATGTAACCTTTTCGTGTAGTAGGCCTGGAACTAGGCTATTGAGAAACCATTTTAAGTAACATTTTATCTGAGACAAATACATACTTTTGATTATGGAAGAAACTATACTCTATTCACGATCACTTGAGACGGAATAAACAAACGTTATGAGTGTGTATGCGTGTAATGGAAGGTCTTCTTCTATGCGAAATTTCGCATAGAAGAAGACCTTCCATTACACGCACACACACAAAAGGTTTGTTTATTTGGTCTCAAGTGATCGTGAATGGACTATAGATAGTACAGTATACAGAGCTTAGCCAGCAAGGTCACACGATATTATTATTATTTGCATGTTGGAATATCGCGTTAAGCAAGGCGCAACCAGAAACAGACGGACGGACGGAAGAATGAAATTCTCTCCTCAGGTTATTGATTGTTGCAACGCACAGAAGGACAGACGGACGTCTGGGTTCGGTCTGTCTGTACACCAGTTGCAACATTAAATAACCTAGGGAAGGATTTTCCTTCGTCCGTCTGTTGCTGTGCTTGCCTTGCATTATGCTAATGTGATACTCTGGATTATTAGGAAAACAGCTGATTCACACAGGAGTAAATGTAGTATGTATTTTGGACCCAAAATTATAGATTCTTTTGGAAGTTATTTATCCAGATTCCTTTTGGATTGGGAGTGTAAATATTATTTTAGTATACATGGTGTTATAGTCTGTCCAAGAAAAGAAGACATTCTAGCAAGATGGGAAAATGACTCCAGCTCGGTCAATATTGATTCAAAAATTATAAATTTGATCTTAATTTGTAGAGCAGGATGTTTTCTAAAATTTGAGACAAAATTTAAAATCTTTGCATCAATATTAACCGAGCTGGAGATAGTTTCCCATCTTGCCAGAATGTCTTCTTTGCTTGGAAAGACTACAATTAAAATTGAAAAGGACATGATCTAGAATGTTCTGTACTTATAATTGAAGTTTTTCAGTTATTTATAGATAATTTGACACCTTGTGAGATCGGACTCCCCAATACTTACTGTCGGGCCACTCGAGTAATTTCTGTAATGTATTCAAAGCCTCATTAGTTGGTTCTACATCGCTTTCCGCCAATCTTAAAAGTGACTCTAAACTGTCGTTATCAACAGATCTCGTCGGGTCTTTATTGAATTCTAGAAGTTTATCTGCAAGAAACAAAATTGGACAGAGAAATTATTATAATATGCTACTTATAAAGAAAGGATTAGTTTATCATTATCATCAAAGGTTTTGCCAAGTTTATGATACAGAAAATATTCGTATGACTTCTAATGGTGGGGAGACCCTTACGGGTAGGTTTTTTAGCGTCAACATAATGTTAAATAGCTTTAAAAATAAACATATTATTATACTGAAAAAAAAAACATTATTAAATTGAACAGAACAATAATAATATTATAATATGCTAATTATAACGAAAGGATTAGTTTGGATTAGAAAGATTAGTCAATGCGTAGTTGGCCAAATACTGGCCACCCATCCAAGAACAGTCCACAGTGTTCGTGACTCAACTTCATAATCACTAAGCAGTCATCCTCACCGAGTGGCCAATGCCCAGTAAGAAAAGTTCATAAATGGTATTAATCAAATAAAGAAACCAGCTGAAACCGAAACGCTGAAAATCGACAACAAAACAAATCTACTAGATTCGAATTGATAAATTGGTACATTATTGCCCGGGTTTTCCAAGCATACTCAAATTTGAGGGACCCTCAAGTTTACTACACTTTACTACATTTCCTATACCTATCATAGTAAATGTCAGCTGTTCATCAAAATTTGAGGGTCCCTCAACTTTGAGTGTGCTTGGAAAAACCGGGCATATGTGTTCTATATTTGTTTTAAATAATGTATCCTATTTATAATGTGAATACTATTTGTTTAAAAAATATTTAAAACTGAAAACTGAGACCGGTTTCATAAATTTCATAAGTCTTCTAATAAAGAAGAAGGTGAACATCATCGGACATGAATAGCGTGGCGTACTATGTTTTCGTTAACCATTCCTGTACTACAAGACTTCAAGAATTCCATAAAACACATATGTCTTATGTTTTTTAATCTCTCCTTTGGGAGATTGGCTGTCGTTAGTAAAGATGGTCAGTCATTTCCCGTCTCTGGAGGAATAGTGATTGTTGCATTACACTCTAACTGATCAACTGGATGTTGTTCAAAGGTGTTCTGCGCCGTCACTTGGTAACGGAAACTAGCTAAGGTTGAGAGGATCCCCTTGCTAACCACACGATACCTCTATCCTGGTTGATGATTATTCACCTCTGTTGTATAGTGGAGTGAATATGAAACTGACAACTAGCTGGTAGGCCTAGGCACTTTATGGGTTGTTGAGCCATTGACAAACAAAAAACTATGTTTTTTGAAAGGCACTAGGACAAAAAATTGAATAATTGGAGAAGTTACTCACCTTTAATTAGCTCTAAATTACCGGCATCGAATTTCAAATATGTGGTCTGTGGAAATAGAGTCGGGCCTGAATCGTTTTCTGCAAGAAAAAAATTATAGAAATACAAGAAACGACACTGATTAATCAATACAAATAACCGACAGGCCGATCGTTGATCGATCAGCTGTGAACGATCTAACTGTCAGTACGAACCGTTAGTAGATGTAGACCCTAACATAACTTGATTTTTGACTGTAGTATAAAAATTGGTAGAGAGGCAGATAAGTGCATGAACCTGTTGCACTTACCAAACTGTAATTTTGAATAAATAATTATTGATTGATTGATTCGACTGGTCAGCTTGAAAATTATTTATTTATTTATCCATTTACAGAAAATACTAAACTTATTGGCTGAAAATGTGACCTGTATGGCCACAAAACCATGGTCCTGCACCAAAAATAATCCAAAGAATTGATATACAGTATCAGTTTTTTAAAAATTTCATGATTGATTGATAATTAAGTCATCTTGTTTTGTATTGCGTCATATCAAGTATCAAATTTGATTGAATTTTTCACCTTCTTGGAGGAAATTGAATCGTGTACACTCAGCTTTGAATATTCTATTTGTTGAGTGGAAGAAGTACTTACTACTTGATGTGTTTCCATTGCTAAGAGGTTGTTGGGTGGCAGGAGCAGCACCTACTCCTTCAGGGATATACCTGGCGCCACCTAAAACAAAATAAAAAAAATTATCGTTATGATCAAGAATGTAAATTAGAAGGAAAATAAGGAAGAATATTAACGAGAAGATGTTGACAAACAATTAATCAGGTTGTTTGAAGTGGTCATCTTGGCTAAAGTCTTCTATACACGGAGTAAGTATGTAAGTAGTGTCGGCCAGTAAAACGTAGCCATTAAGCCTCGTACTGAGGTTCGCACGGTATGCTGATTTAAGAATACAAATATTGACAAATAACAATAACGATACCTTTAAAATAAAGCTATAATTCTCATGATCGTGAGTCTAGATGCATTTTCTGCTGCTAGATGGTATTGGTGGACTGGCCCTGGCCGCTTCAAATTCCACTAGCTACTGGCCGAAAACGACAAAACTAGTTTGTTAAGTGGCATGATTATAAAAATTATAGCCTTATTTTGAAGGTATCGTTATTGTATTGGTCCATATTTGTAGTGAATAGAATTAGCTAATAGAATGTATGAATTTAATGGACTATTTGACGTGAAATTCAATACAATTATCAAATCAGCATACTGTGCGAACGTCAGTACAAAGCTTTATGTCTAGGTATAGTCTGTCCAAGCAAAGAAGAGCCTCTGGCAACATGATAAAATGACTCCAGCTCGGTCAATATTCTTTAAAAAATTATTGATTTGATATCAATAATATCGTAGGAAACATTCTGATCTACAATTTGAGAACAAATCAATACTTTTTGAACCAATATTGACCGAGCTGGAGTCATTTTCTCATCTTGCCAGAGGCTCTTCTTTGCTTGGACAGACTATAGAAAGTATTCTTATGGCTTTTAATGGTGGAGAGACCCTTACGGGTAGTAAGTGAAAAGACAAGACGTTGTCAAACCACTGATTTATCAAAAAATCCTACCCTTACGGTTACGGGTAGGTCCCACCTCACCAATGTGTACTTTGCCAAATACTGGTCACCCATCCAAGAGCAGTCCACAGTGTTCGTGACTTACCACCACGATCACCGACAGATCACCTTCACCGAGTGACCAATACCCAGTACAAATGGCTAGGTGTAACTGGCCGACACTATTTACCCCGTGTACAGCAGATGTTGTTTTCCTCGAGAAAATAATAGAATGGTTAGTGTGACATTGAGTATAGTCTGTCCAAGCAAAGAAGACCCTCTGGCAAGAAGGGAGAATGACTCAAGCTCGGCCAATATTGGCTCAAAAGTTATTAATTTGATCTCAAATTGTAGGAAACAATTTGATCTCCTATTATAACCACATTTATTATTTATTAATCAATATTAACCGAGCTGGAGCCATTTTCCTATCTTGACGAAGGGTCTTCTTTGCTTGGACAGACTATACATACCAGTGAAAGGATCACAGTATCCAGTTGCAGCACCCGCCGCCTGATTGAGCACGACCGGCTCCGGTTTCTTGCTGTTTGTAATGATGAAGTTGGCGATCTGCTCCAAGAACTGCTGGTTGAGGTTGTTGCGATGAATGAAGGCCTGCGCCGCGTGCCAGGGGTCTTCGCCGTTGTTATAGGGCAGCTTCAGAGGCGGTGCACCGTCCTCTATGTCCACACTGAACACGTAGTCGTATTCCTGAGAAATAAAAAATTGGTAATTTTATTTATTTATTTGATTACAAAGTGCTATAGTATCCCTCTAGCTGAAAGCTATTTGAGGGATATATTCAAGATATTAGATTACAATTAATAAAACAAACAATAACAATGACAATTTTGTTTTGATAATCAATCTGATTATACCGTACTATTTTTTAAGTTTTTTTACTTATTGTTCTGTTTTGTCCATTGCACAAAAAAACACAACTTGATAAGCGTCCATTCTATACTCACTCCAACACGATATCACTTCGGTATACATCTTGGGAATACATTAGATATTATTCACTTTCAACTAACTTACATTTACAATACATTTCAATTTCAAAGCAAAAATATTCTTCAACATGATAATACCTCGAAATACATTTCAATTTCAAATTAAAGTATCCTTAACATAATAATACTTGATGCTTTCCTGAATCAATCCTATTCATTTATTCTCATAAAATAAACCTTCAATTTTTTTCTAATTATTGATTATGTATTGTATGTGATACAATTGATTTATGTATGTAAAGTATTGATTATGAATCTGAATAAGCAATTTCAATTTAAATTTTGATTCCTTCCTCTATATCCACACTGAAATCGTAGTCGTATTCCTGAGAAAATAAAATGAATTGGTAATGTACTGATTATGAATCCGAATAAAGCAATTTCAATTTAAATTTGAAAAATTTGGTTTAAAATTCCTTCATATTCACAGTGTAGTCATTTTAGGGGATTCCTGTTTATTCTATTTGTATTATTTTTTTTAAATGAATTGTATTATTATTATTTATTCTATCAAAACCAGAATATTTTCAAGAAATAGAAAAATAGACTTTCTTTCATTCAAATTTAGATAAAAATGTCCAAAGTAAGGTATGATGATTATAATGACTCCAGCTCGATAAATATTGGTTCAAAAATTACAAATTTAATCCTAAATTGTAGATCAAAATGTTTCCTACAATTTGAGACCAAATTTATAATTTTTGAACCAACACTAGTCGAGCTAGTCATTTTTCCCACCTTGACAGAAAGTCTTCTTTGCTTGAACAGACTATACTCTGAGACTTTAAAGGGGGTCTTAGACGAGACGTGTACAAGGCGCTTTATACAAGTCACTTTTTACTTACCAGCTTTTACTTCTACTTATAGTTGCCATTCGGGTAGTTATGTACAGCAGTACAGGCCATGTGAAGTTATGTAAATAATTAAATGGATAGAAATACTGTAATCTGATTAGGCAGCAGAATATTAATAGCTCAAGTGAATTGATAGAATGATTTGGTAGCAAACTCAAATAGTTCAAGTAATTTGATAGAAATAACGTGATTGGTTACCAACCTTTCCGTTGAAAGTAGTACGTCCCGTTTCAGGATTGTTGGGCCCAACCGCGCCCATGGCCGTGCCCACTTTTAGCCACTGCTGCTGTTCGGCCGACCAGCTGTAAACCGTCGCCACTCCGTCCTCCTGCACCATCTTCGTCTGTCCGTCCGATTTTCCAGCTGCCAGCAGCGCTTCTTTGCCTGGCAATCTGAAGAAAAACACCAACAAGTCTAGCCGTCTAGCACAATACCCGATAGTAAAAACAACAGAGTTTCCAGGGACCCAACATGATATAGTATGTCCAAGCAAAGACTCTGGCAAGATGGGAGAATGACTCCATCTTGGTCAATATTTGTTCAAAAATTATTGATTTGGTCTCAATTATAGGAAACATTCTGATCTACAATTTGAGACCAAATCAATAATTTTTGAACAAATATTGACCAAGATGGAGTCATTCTCCCATTTTGTCAGAGGGTCTTCTTTGCTTTGACAGACTATAGTTTACTACAGTTAAACACTCAAGCTAGGGTAGGTATCTCAAAAAAGTTTAAATGAATTTTTGTTAAAACTCAGCTATACGAGCTTTATGAAATATCACAACACATTAAAAAAACATATGAATAGATTGAGGAATTTCAGACAGTTTGAAAATGATAGTTAGATATGTTTCTTACCCAGGAGCCCTAGAATATTGGTAGGAAGTTCTGAAACATCCTGCATATTTAGTGTTGATGATGTTTCTCTTCTACATCTTCTAAAATTAATAGGATCTCTACTCCTATAATGTTGGAAAACAATATGAAAGGTTCTATTGGAACATTATGTTACTGATTTGCATATAACATAATTTATTAAGAGTGGATGGTAGTGGACGGCAAACTGCCGAACAGCAAAATCAAGCACCATAAGAACAATGTAATTTTTATCAATCTCTTGGAGCAGATAGAGCCTCTATTTATGGACAGAATTTCACGTTCTTTATCTCATTGGTACTACTGCCCACTCTTAACATAGAAATAGTTCAAATAACATCATTTGAAGTATTCTAGAGTGTAATTATAGCCAAATAGGTGTTTAGAACTTTTTCTCAAGTGTTATGCAAGATGATTTATACATTGTACACGACCCCCCTCGGAGTGCCATTCTTCAAACCTTTTGTATCTTTTACTCATCTCAAGTGCTTGTAAAATATTTGCTTTTGAGTATAAAACTATTTTCATTTCATTGATAAATGACTAAAGAATGAATGAATACTCACTCAGACACTTTGACCCCTCCCACCTCCTGACTGGCAGCTCTGGTTAGGGCGGCAATCTCCTCCTCAAACTGGGCCAAGGTCACTTCATCCGCCTGTCTGCTCACCTCGCAACTAAACACTCTAACCACGCCATCGCTATAAAAAACAGTAATTACTAAATTAACTAATTCAGTATTTTATTATAACGTGCCATTACTTTGCACTGGTAGAGTCCATAATTAAGCTTGAATTTAATTTTGTTGTGGGTATTCGATTATTACAGTAAGCAGTGACTTCGTGCAATGGTTGATCTTGATAGAGATTCTTGAATAATTCATTCTTTGATAAAGAATTATAGATAATCTGTATTATCATAATTGGATGAATGGTTTGATAAGAAATAATCTTTGAATATTCGAAATCCATGTAACTTATAGCTTTTTGACTGATTTGCAATTGAAATATTTTTTTTGGCTGAACTCTTATAACTTTTATACTTCTAATTAAAAGGTATATTTTTATTTATTCATTTATTTATTCAATATGAGACAGTAATACTTGAAGGTGAAAACACAGACATATATGTCCAAAACGTCTTCTATCCTAATTTTGTTTGAAATGTCACAAATAATGAAGATTATGTTCAAGATCACTTCTATGCTTTTAGACTTTTTTCTCCAATTAAAAGATCTCTTTTGAATGATCTCTATTTAAATAAACATTTTATTTGTTAACGAGCATATTATGCACATACTAATAGAGTTGCTATTTGATTAGAGCTCCTAAACAACAAAATAATTCATTATAATCACAATAACAATAATATATGAAGTTTATAATATAAGAGAATAAAAATTCTTTTACAAATAAGAAGAAAAATTACCAACAATAATCGGTACTTAATCAATCATCGATCAATATCAAAAACAAAATTATTATACCAAAATATGCTTTTTACTGTAATGATCTCTGTTTAAAAGATTTTTACTGATTTCTCCCATTAAAAGCTATCACACTTGTGTGGTATGTAACGCACCTTGAGCCGGTAACCACATCGCCGTTGGGCAGCAATGCGACTGCCCACACACTCTGCGCGGGAAGCGTGATCGACTCCTGTTGGCTGCCTCCTTGACTCCACACCATCACCGACCTGTCCTCGCCACCCGACACCACCAGACCACTCGGCAGGGCGCTCAAACTACACAAATCAGAAAAAATAGTAAATGAAAAAATAAGGAATGGTGCTTCCTAAAACTCAAATGATAGCTTTATTCAATTCAATTCAATTGATAATCAAATTCTGAACATCTGGTAATCAGACAGAGGACCAGTTCAATACGTATCAAAATGAGAAAACTCTCAATACAAAAGTTATTAATATTATTTAATGGATAATATTATAGAGACTAAATGATCACGTTATGTTATATTTTGTTACTGAAGCATCCAAGGATCCAAAGATTCAAAGATCCTCCACGCCAAACTAGACTTGTGTGTCCCAAGAACGCTAGTTGGGCAAATCAATACTTATGTCCTTTGCAAGGTCCAGGATTTTTTTCCCTATACACTAGGGTCCGATTCATCACCTAGTTGTTTTTAGCCAAACAGAGCCCTTCTCTTTGGCCCTAGTCTCTTGCAATCAAGTATGATATACTTTGCAGTATCTTAAGACTGATTGCAAAGCCTACAGATCTAACTTTCATTTCCAAGTCCAATTGTGTGGAGATATTTCCTTAGTGATCCATAGAATCCTTCTCAATGTTGATAGACCCTACATAAAAATGCAACAGAGCTTCCTGTGTTCCTGAAGCACCCATTTCAGATTGAGTAACCTGCCCTGATGGGACAGATCGTGATGGGTTTGAGGGCAAGGCAACTTCTAGAGTTGCCTTGGGTTTGGTTTTGGTTGGTTTGAATTCTGATAATTCATGTGGTTCTCACGAGTCACAACCCCTTTTAGTCGCTTCTTAGTTACAATCAGCGGATCAGGCAGAGGTTACTGTGGGCGTATTCTCATCTGCCCCCAACCCACAGGGTGAAGCTGTATAGTTATACAGTTATATAGTTGATTGGTGTGAAGGGTTCTATAAAAGCCTGCTGCGATCCAATTTCACCGCCTAATGCCATATTTCTTCCAGCTTTTTTTATTCTGATTATGGACTAAAAGGCAGAACTTTACTCAATCACTTATTGGCAGGATTCATTTTTATAGAGATGTAATTTCTAATAACTATTTTTTCATTAAAAAAGTAATAATTCGGTTGTCATGGTAAAATTTGTAACAAGCTAAAATTTGTCGTGCTCTAAATTTTTTCGAAATTCGATATTTTTCGGTAGTGAATGGTGATTTTAGTGATATTCCTCGTGCTTTGGAATCTCTCGATTTGGAAGAACTTTAGAAAATTCAAATCTCAGTGTATCCTATCAAAAAATACCATGATTTCCCATTGACGGAAATCAAGGTTATGGTGCCGGTGGAACTTCCTTTTGGGACTCCCCACCGAATAAGGCATACGAATGAATGAAAAAAATGGATGAATTAAAAAAGTAATATCCTCCCTTGCTAGGCTATTGCTTCAAATTTAGAATAGGCTAGTTATAATTATGAATAGTTTTAAAATTCGAAGGTAAAGTACTTGCTCTTGCACTTCACGTAGCATTTTCGAGTATTAACATCAAAGTGTGCTATTGAAAAAATAGGCAAAACTTGAATCAATCATTCATTTACAAGATTCATTGTGATGAATACCGAGATTGTGGAGTATAAAACTGGTAGCATTCCATAAAGAAATCGTTGGGACTCTAATGGCTTACCTGTAAATATAGTGTGGATGTCCATAAAAAGTGTTGAGACATTCGCCAGTGAGCACATTCCATTTTCTAATCGTAGCATCATTGGCACATGACAGGAACTCAGTCGGGCTTTGCGTAACAGCCAGATCCCTCACACAGTCCGTATGACCTACAATAACATGCATAACATGATAATAATCATAATTATTTTATGGTTGATTTATGGGCCAAGAAATGAAAATAACGGATGCGACAGTGAAGACTGGCGTTTTTGAGACTTCGAGTCTCAAAGTTTTTGATTTTTGTACACTTTCCCTCCGACACCGAGAACGGTAAGGATGGTGGCGTTTGATTTGTAAGGTCTTTCCATTTTTGTTGTAGTTGTCTTCATGAGGCCTGGTACGGTGGAACACTACGTTTTCGCCTACAGTGGTACACAGTTTGAGTTTCGACAAACCATAAATTCGGACGAATTGAAAAACATGTCTCGAATATCGACAGATACCCTAGCTAGATGACGAAATATTTGTGCTTTCTTCACGAACCAGCACGCGGGAATACACAACGAACCCTTTTATTGGAAAGAGTCTACGCAAGCTGCATCTGTTGCATCGTGTAGCTGCATCTGTTGGAAAGCCACACACGTAATTTCGAGACCATTCGATCGAGCCTACATCTGTTTGCGTGATTTTTAAAATACCTCCTCCTAAAAAGACCCGCCTGTATAAGCGTTCTGTGATACTGATTCACTGTGCTCAAGGCTTCAAATCAATATCAAATCTTATTGTCAAATCAATGAAATGTATGGTGAAGACATTTTGAGTAATTAAATAGCGCGAAAATGTGTTAATGCCTTGAAAGAAGGCAGCAATAACATTCATGGTGAGGAACAACGTGGGAAAACTTTAGTCTTACTGATATTCACTTCATCCTCATCATGAATGTTGTTGCGGCCATCTTAAAAGGCCATGTACACATTTTCGCACCATTCCATCACTCAGAATATCTTTACCATACACTTCACTGATTTAGCAATGAATGTAAACCGATTAGAAGCCTCAAACACAGTGAAACAGTATTACAGAACGCTTAATGCAGTCGGCGGCCATTTTAAAAATCACGCAAACAAATGTAGTGTAGACTCCCAACTGTGGCTTTCCAACAGATGTAGCTACACAACGCGCATGTACTGAATGACAACTGCTGCGTTGTGGCGGCGTAATTCACAAAAGGTTATCAATAAAAAAATACGACTCTCAAGTTATAATATTTAATTATTTATATATTTTAATAATATTGAAATATCAAATTATTAGAAGTAAGAATTCAATCAAATATCCACAGAAAGTGGAACCCACTCACCCGTAATAGTCTTCTGATGCTGTCCCTCAGCCGTATATATCCGAATGGTCTTGTCTGCGGATGCAGTCACAATATGTCCGCCGGACAGTTGCAGCACGGACCAGACCGCCGCCTGGTGTCCGGACAGAGTGAGGAGGGCCTCTCCTCCTCCTCCGCCCCCTCCCAAACACCACACCTTGGCAGTTTGGTCCCATGAGGAGGAAAGCACAATGGAAGGCGTCTTCGGATTGGTGCTAGCTGATAGACAGCAGACTGTGGATGGAAGAAATTTAAATAAAAAGTGTAGATGACTGTTAATACGATATGCATTATTTAATTGGTGAAACAATTGATTTGTATTAAATCTGTGTTTTGATGATATATTCTAGTATTTGTATTCAACATAGATAAATAGATAAGAAGATAGGCTAAATATATTCATGAAATTACGAATATAACTTAGTACTGAGTTGTTAATCTTGAAATAAGTAAGATAATCGACCTGAAATATTCAGACTATTTGAAATTACTTGATTATTTATAGGAATATATAGATATCTGGTTGACATGCAAACAGTTGTTTGAGCTTGAATTCAATGTTGATACAAGTCAATGTAACTGCAGAGACTTATCAAAACAATATCCGCACTTCATTTATGGAGTTTCAGTGAATATTGCCGAACGATAGGTACACTCTTGTTCCACCCAAGGTCATCACTTCAAATAAATATCGAGAATTTAGAATTTTACCAAAAGTCTTCGAAGTATCGATTTGAAAGTCTAGATAGTATTACGAGTTGAAAGATTTTATAGTCCTCGCAAACCTTAGAACTCAGCATTAGGCTTATGTACCTAGTACAGTTATGTGTCAGATATTCAGATTCAATCACTTTATTCATGCAGATTACATAATACAGTAAATCGGTTTAAATCCTACATAGGTTTATGTTTAATCTGATTTACTGCATTATGTAATCTACATGAATAAGAATAAAAATATAAGCTATAAGAATAAAATTAGTTGGTTAATTATAGACTATGAAAATTAAAAAATATTACTCAGATATGGTAATTTGTGATGTATCTACCTGAAATGATGGAGTTTAGACACATAAATGTCCATTTTTGGAGAGGGAGAAAGAGAGAGAGAGAGCAGAGTTTGTTTTGATGTAGCTAATGAGCAATTATACTGGCTGAGATAACCGGCAACGGCAATAGTGCTCATGAGAAAATGCATTGTCATAAGCATGTATTCATATGCTGTCATATGCTGCATTCTAAGGTTTGCGAGGAAAATTGTAAAAATTTCAAATTTTGAAGATCTCTCACCAGCATTTGTGTGACCGGTTAACACGAAAGCAGGCTCCGTTTCTCCATTTCGAAACGCACAAATTGTGTTATCATTACTTCCAGTCAAAATCAAACCTCCAGGAAGAATTTCAGAAGCTGGAAGGACACATACACTACTGACGAACTTTGAATGGCCTTTCAAAGTTTGTTCTTCACAGAATCCGGCATTGTGTCTGCAAAAAAAATCAGAGGAAATTATTAAATTTCATTTGAAAGCTGCTTTACAACGAACATGGATGAATATTGATGATTTTCTCAGTTAGTCGATGGAGGTTAATTTTCTACAACCATGAGCAATGCGTTGTTGACAATCGTGAGTTCGTGTCTGATTCAACATAATCCAAGATTACAAATTAAGGTTAATGTATGGAACCCATTAGTTTGAAATGAAAATTGTGAGACCGTTGTCTTATAAAAGTTTGTAAATCTTTTCAAGACCTGATTTTCATTTAAAATAATAGAATTCTCTTAGTTTCTATTGTCGTATTGAGCATGAATGACGAAGTGTCTAATCAATTTATTTTCCACCGATAGAATGGAACAAGTATTGGTAATTTTTTGAAATAAAAATGAAGAATTATTTTTTTGTGGGTACTTACAAGTTTGGCTTCCATACTTTGGCGGTTTTATCTCTAGATGCAGACACAATTCGTCCATCAGAAGTAACTGCCAAAGCTCTGACGTCCAAAGAATGTCCATAAAGAGCCGCACTCAACTTGTAAGGCATGATGACTAAGAGTTCTTCAAATTACTCTCCTTAAACCTAAAATACTCGAATCCGAATGAATAAAGATTATAAATTGAGATAAGAATACAAAAGTACATAGAAATTGCGATATAATAGTAAGTTTTCAAGAATATGCCGATCACATAACCTGAATTAAACAACAGAACTTCAGTCAGAACTCGGAACAAAAAAATGTCAGCTGAGAACTGAGATTTGTGGTTTGCACTGCCTTCTCGATCTTATCTTCTTGGTTCAAAATTTGTACCGGGAAATCTTAAACCTAGAAGATCAACGTCCAATTTGAGCGTATAGTACTAGAAAATGTTTTATAATTATTTCATTTATTTTTAGAAACAGCATTAATGTGATAAATACTTCTTTGTAATAATTATATGTTTCTAATAAATAGAAGTCATTAGAAGTTTAGAGTTATCTAGAAGTTTGATCATATATTATAAGCTCATGTCATTACTGCTTTGGGTATGCCTAGGCTATAAGTATTCTTAGATTTTCAACCAACGTTCAATTATTATTAAATATGATAAAGTGAAATAAACTCTATGAAGAATTTGGAACTTACTAGCCAACACCGGTGACCCTGTTCATAAATTTTAGAGAACCAGTTGAAGAAAAACCACCTTATTATAAAAATCCAGTGTAGGTACCGTAGGTACGGTATAAATAATAGGTATTTATACTTTTTACGGGACTTCTAATAAATACTCAAGTAGGTACCGTACTTGAAGTCGTTGCCTGGGGTCTCCATAAAAATCAATTCAAATCAAATCATTTATTGTCAAAAATACACTAGCATATGGTATCATAAGAAAGTCAACATATTGAGTATCATTTGAAATTTTCAACCAAAGCTTGGTTTAAGATATTGTGGAGGAGCAGCTACCCCATAAAAGAGGCCCCTTGTTCCACTTCTACAGCGAATATATACCGGTACCGTAACGGCTTTGCAGTTCGCTTTACGGTAACGTGGCTCATTCAGCCTGTCCCTAAATGTTTTTTAGAACCCTATGCAAACAGCATGTATTGCACCTCCCTTGGCAGTATTTGAACATACGAATGGACTCAGTAGGAAAGCTGTTATAGGTCCCTGCCAGTCTACACCGAGGTAGCTCCAGTTGAGCCACATTTCGATTATTTTATTGTAGCTGTGTATGTCACTCCGCTTGAGAAGTTAATCTTTGTTCTTCTTGACATACATCTGCGAGCAGATGCCTAAGCCATCACCAGGCACTTCTGGTCTACACTACAGTAACTTATATAATTATAGTCACTGTAGTCTACACCATGTGTCTTAGCTTTCTCAGGAGGTAGATTTACTCTACAGCTTCCTACATACCTGTTGTACATGGTAATACCAGCTTAGTTTTCCATCTATCCAGGAGCCTATAGCAGTTTGACACTGGCTCCTATTCAACTGCCTGCTTCTTCAATGAGCACATCTTTAAATTTGTATTCTCATTGAGCTTCAGTAAACCATTGATTTGCCTCTTCAATGAGTCAGGAACACTCCACCTCCAATTATTGATCTAATAATAATAAATTAGACATGTAATAAAAGCCACATGTACAGATTGAAAGCTTTGCATTATTAACAGTTTACCTAGTATTTTGCATTAATTATAGTTTTCATCATTAATAGTTTTTGGTGACTCGTTGGAGTAAGTGATAATGCGCCGGTCTGATAACCTAAGGTTCGATCCTCAGCCAGGGAACAGTTTTTGACGACAGCACAATCAGATAAATACAAGGGCAGTCCAGAAAGTCTGTCACGTTTTGATATAAAAGAAAAAGTAAGTGCAAAAGGAAGAATTTCTATTATATACATTTGAAAGTACAACTAAAATACTATTTTTCAACATAATCACCAAACAAATTGAGACACTTATCATAGCGGTGAACTTATTTGGGAATGCCGGCGTCATAAAAGTTTGCCGCCTGTAACTTTAACCAGTTGGTTACGCCCTCCTGCAGCTCCACGTCGTCGTCGTCAAAGGGCTGTGTAGCGAGCCATGTCTTCATCACCGGAAACAAGTGATAATCGCTGGGTGCAAGGTCTGGACTGTATGGCGGATGTGGGAAGACCTCCCATTTGAAAGCATCCAAGACGTCTCGTGTTTGATTTGCCGTATGTGGTCGAACGTTTTTGTGGACAAAGAGAATTTTTGAAGTCAACTTTCCTCTGCGCTTGTTTTGGATCGCTCTTCTTAATTTTTCGTAGACATTGTTCCCATAAACTTGACAGATTTGGTGATGAATCTGAATTGGTTTATTGTTTCTAGCCAACTAAACTCGTATTACCGACCGTACTCGCGGGATTTTGAATTGCGGCACACATTTTAAATTGTTATTGAAAAAGAACGAAGAGTGACACGAACCTCCCGCTAGCACGGCTGGATAGCCAGTGAACGGAGGAACACCCTGACGCCAAGACGGCCGTGATAGCCCCGCCCCTAGCGGCTACAACGCAAAACGTGACAGACTTTCTGGACTGTCCTCGTAGTATGGCCACCCCGTCTTTCGGAGGAGTCATCTCTCATCACTGTCTCTCTCATTGCCCACACACAGGCCTAGAAGCCCATATGGGCATCACCCCCAGAAAAAAATACCTCGACCATTAAAAAATATTGATTTTTGAGACCATACCTACTTGAGATGAATATTTCATATGATGAATCTCATTCTTCTCATTATCTAGCACAAGCCAAATGCTTATGTTAATTGTGAATAGTTCATATAAATTATATTTTATAAAGGGACTAAAGATAGAATTGCCAAAATTTAGGTAAGTGAAGACAAAGGTTGTCAGATCCAGCATTGAAACTCAAGTATGGTATTTAAAATAAACTTTGTGGATCTGACAACCTTTGTTTACACTTACCTAAATCATTATAGGAAATCTGCTACTCTGCTACTATACGGTCCTATTTCAATTAAACTGCAGGGCAGTTCATTTACAATAATAAATGCGAACAAAGTCCAAACTATTGTGAGTGTTTTTCAACAATAGTTCACTTCTCAATCATTTTCAACACTGTAAACAGATGGAGTCCCTAAGAACGTGAGTACTAGAAGCCTGTAAGCACAGGATTTGGCTCCTCTGTGCTGTAAGTTACATAAATTGAGTCTCCAAAAATACTTAAATAGCTAGATTTTCAAGATAATCTCTGCAGTATTATCCACGGATACTATAGACCTAATAATTAATATATTCTATAACTATTTTGGAATATAGTACGTATTCGTAACCCTATTTTTCTAGTATAGGCATACGAGGTGTTACCTAATCATCAGTTCAGTAATTGTATTACCTCAAAAGTAGAGGATGAAAATAATGATAAGCAACACGTTCATTTATTTATATTGCTATTTTATGAATATGATTTTCATCAATTTTACAACTCGTTTTTATAGTATACACATTTATATACACATAAAATACAGACAAGATAATAAATACAACCCAATAATAATTATTTAGACATGATAGTGATACATTACCATAGTACTAACGTATAACACTTAAACCGCGTTATTTTTACAAGAAACTATACATAAGGAAGGAACATTTGAGAACGATAAAATACGAGCATAGGTAAAGTCTGTCCAAACAAAGAAGACATTCTGGTCATTATCCAACTTGGTCAATATTGGTTCAAAAATTATAAGTTTGGTCTCAAATTGTAGATCAGAATGTTTTCCACAATTTGAAACCAAATTTATAATTTTTTAAACAAAATTGGCCAAGCTGGAATCATTTTCCCATCTTGCCAGAATGCCTTCTTTGCTTGGATAGACTATATAATTACTGACCCATCAATAATTAATTTAACACTGATTTTTAATTTAATTTACGTCTTGTTCAGAAGATTTACACATATCTATCAGTCGAATAACATTACTAACAATTTTATGTACATTTTCGTTCAATTATTCACATCCTATCTAATATAATAAATTATTTACTAGCCACAATTCGTATTTTTCGATTATAAGCGAATTTTTTCAATAGTTACCTAATTTTCTGTACACCGAGTGTATCAATCACAAATATTTGACATCGATAAATTTATCAACAATTATTATTTAGTATCAAAGTATAGTCTGCCCAAGCAAAGAAGACATTCTGGCAAGATGGGAAAATAACTCCAGCTCGATCTATATTGACTCAAAAATTATAAATTTGGTCCCAAATTGTATATCAAAATGTTTCCTACAATTTGAGACCAAATTTATAATTTTGGAACCAATATTGACCAAACTGGAGGCATTTTCTCATCTTGTCAGAATGTCTTCTTTGCTTGGATAGACTATATTAAATTAGTACATTAATCACGTCTATGTCAATAAATATATTCTGTTGATTAGAAACACTGAACAATTAGATGTTTTTATTTAATTTCTTTTAAGCTAACCATCCAAGGCACTAAAACTGGTTTAGCTCAGTCTAATTAGAAAAAGTTTAGTTATAAAATGTATCAAGTATCTTATTAAGACATTAAAAGATCCAATAAATCATGATCTTTCTCATATCTTAAATCTCAAAGTTGGATTAAAATGATTATTCTTGGAATTTATTATAATATCATTTTTGAGGTTTATCATAGCAAAAAAGTTGGTAAGATTTGAATTTTTAATTCTTATATATTATTGTATACTTGTTGGGAAATTTACCTGAATTTAGATTCATACCCAAGTAAATTAAAAACGTCAATAAGATTTTTTCAAACAATGAATTAACTTAAGTAGTTTCATATAAATATTTTTATCTATTTATAAAAAAATGTTTCACTCAGGGATGGAAATACAATAGGGATAGGCTACCTTATAACATGCAAAATTTCCATCATGTTGGTTACAGAGACTGAATACTAAGACTCAGTATACATAACCATCTATCATTTGATATGATATGAGAAATGATAGATGTTATGCAGTATACAAGTATATCGAATAGTCTCTGCTTGTAATTTTGAACTGTTTTTACCATAATTTTATTCTGTTTCAAATGAGGTAATTTTGTCTCAGTTTATTTCTCTCAAGTAATATTCAAATTATTTGAACTAAATAAATGCTTCAGTCTGTCCAAGCAAAGAAGACATTCTGGCAAGATGAAAAATGACTACAGCTCAGTCAATATTAATATTCAAATTAAAAAAAATCCTGTTCTACAATTTTAGACCAAATTTGTAATTTTTCAACTAATATTGACCGAGCTGGAATCATTTTCCCATCTTGCAGAATGTCTATTGCTTAGACAGACTATAAGAATAAAACCTTATTTTGCTTGAGCAAAACTTGTTCTAAGAAGCTTCAAAATATAGTACAATACTAGAACGAATGTAAATTGTGATAAATGGATGTAACATTCGAGTTTTCAATGGATGTATATAGCAAATAATGATTTATATAAATAATATTAGAAATGTTCAAAATTTAAAGTTGAACAATATTTTGATTTACCAAAGATCGTTTTTTTGAGAGATGGAAAAAATTAAGGAAGAACTGAAACAAATGAAATCAACATCCAAACTGCCGTTGTGATATAAAAATGGAAGAGTATTAGATTAGATGCTTTACTAGGATTATTTAGATAGATTAGATTTAGAATAGATTTTAAAATAAAATAAAAGCAGTTGATTCATTTACTGTCGATTGGATTGAAAACGTATTAGGCCAACATAAAAACAAAAAACCCAAAATAAAAAGAATCAATAAATTATATTTCCGAAAATCAGTATTCACAATTAGAAAAAAACAATTTACAAACTATACACTGTGAAATCATCCTAATTCGTGTCAATTGAAATTAAAAAACTAAAACAATTAAACTAAAAATATTAAAGGATCCACCAAAACACAGTAAAAACTTAAAAACTAATTTCTAACTAATGATATAAAAAATAAATACATACACATTGTACAAATTCAACTAACTATTTACAAAACAATTGAAATTATCAATAATTATTGAACTCTAAGATTACTTTACACAACTTTACTAAATTTTGTTGTACTGGATTTTATTTTCTAGAAGTTCGTCAACGTATAAAATTATAGTATTGAAACAACCACAAAAAACAATTGAATAAACGAAAAGCTACTAAAAATGTCAGAGATGCCAGGTGTCAATTCAGTTGATATATATTAGATTAAATATAATTGAAACCCCTGATTTCAGAAAACTCACTTTGAAACATTAAAACTAATTTGATAAATTAGTTATCGAAGGTGATAGATTTCTTGAAAAAAAATCTATTCCAAACGTTTTCAGTCATCGCTCTAAGGATTAAATAATTGAACGAATCCAAAGTAGATTCCTATGTCTCACTCAAATTCCATATTTGACTTATATTTTTAATTGTTTCAGTTGTTCCAGAGACCTCATGACACAATATTGATTGAGGCTATTTTCATTCATTTGTGAAAACGCATTACTTAATGGATAAAACACAGACAATTGTCCAAAACGTCTTACTTCACTTGCAATTTTGATTATAGATTGGAAAGAAATCGAGAAAGGAAAATTAAACTTAAATCACTCAAATTAATCATGAATGAGATACTGAAAGTGAAAAATAGATGTATGAAAGTTACTTCGATACAAAAAGAATTTCCAAACCAGTTGGAGAGCTAGTGAAGCAAATGGAGATAGCAAATAGATAAATTTTGGAGATATTGAATGACAAAACCTAATTCTAGAATAAAATTAATTGTTCAAATTTACAGATTGAGTTGAACTTAGTTGAGAAAATATCGGAAGGTGATCATTAGTTGAAGATCATTCAATCGAACAGCAATTCACATTCTAGTAATGAAAATGGAGCAATTGTCAAAAAAATTATCGAAGAATCACATTCATGATTTAAAATTATTTAAAAAAATTAGACTTATTTTGGAAGAACAAAGCTTGTGCGTTAGTTTGAATTAGTATGAATCACTGAAACATTTCTGCAATAAATAAACGTAAAACTAATTCTCAAAGTTATAATTATTCGAATCAATTGAATTATTTTCCAATGAGCAGTATGTTTATGATTTCATGTAATTTATTAATATATACGATAATCAGGGGAGAGAGATGGGCAAATGAAACTTGATTATTGATTTGAACCAGCTTCGAGTCTAAATTAGACACTTATTGCAATTTATAAATTCTATAGAACGATACAATGTGAATATTATTAGCTCACACTGGTCAATAGTCCGTCCAAGCAAAGAAGACAATCTGGAAAGATGACTCCAGCTCGTTCAATATTGGTTCAAAAATTATAAAATTGATCTCAAATCGTAGAAAACATCTTGCTCTACAATTGAAGCCCATTTTTTAAAAAATTTTAACCAATATTGACCGAGCTGGATTCATTTTCCCATCTTGCCAGAATGTCTTCTTTGCTTGGACTAGTTCTTGTTTAGGAAAAGTCCAGACTTTTCTATGAGCTCTAAAATGTCAGAACAATTTTAGAATAAATTCAAATTCATTTAGTGTGATTTACCCGCGAGGGTATAACAACCAATAAAAGCCATGTAAATAGAATAAAAACATTTGTGAAATTGAAAATAATATTAAAACTAGAATAAAAATAAATGAATTATAATATCAAGACTAAATTAAAACGTGATGCAGTTTTTAGAGGGCTGTAGTCTATCCAGAGACTAAATTGATGATATTATCTAAATTATAGATAATTCCTAGAATATATTGAATAGATAAATGAATATCTTGCACGCACAATATATTATTCAATAGTAATCACATAAGATTATTTTCACTTTTCAAAAGTGAAACGTACAGTAACTTGTTTAATCCCAAGTTGAATTTCAACTAAACAGCGTGAATTCACGGCGAAAATAATTAACTTACAAACTAATATTTAAATACAAAATTTTGACTACAAGAATAGCGTAATTTCAGTTCATGACAGCTTAACTTGTTCAACATACTAATCATAAAAATAACATGATTCAAAACACGATTAACTTAATTATTTTCATATCTTAATAATTCAGGATAGCATAAAAATAACTCAAAGTCAGAATATCATTGGATACAGTATCACATTGATGTAAAGAAGACTGAGCTTATTGGAATAATAATAGAATACAACATTTCTAGTCTTAATATTCGATCAATTGACTTTATCCATCATAAGTCGAGAAGACTAGATCATTTTCGAATAAAGCACTACTAAGGAGTCAGTAAAAAGTCAATTTTGACAATATTGTGAGTATTGAAACACACATTAATAGTAAAATTCATAGGATAAATTTAAAAAATCAAGATTAAGAATGGAGTTCAGCTTATAGATAGAGGAAGAACATGCCTATAAGGATAGAAACGATGATATATCTTGTTTAAAATTTCCAAATAAAAATTCAATCGAGTTGTCATTTCATTTCCAGATAAATAAACTTTGTCCAAGAAATTGGATAAAATTCTTATGCCAATAATAGAAATCGAACAATTATTATAGAATTTTAAAATCAAGAACGTTAAAAATTAGTGAAGTAATGTTCATTACAGTGATAAATGCCACATATTCAGATTATTTTAATCCTAAAACATCGAGTAAATTGTAATAGTATTTCGAAACTGGCATTGAACATAAAACTATTATAAGGCCTACAATACAATAAACAGTCGAATTTAACTACAGTCTAATAGAATATAATTAGACTGTGGTATGATTCAATACAATATCATTCATCATTTCTCCGATACCAAACTAAGAAAAATGTAATTCTGTTTTATTTGAGACAGTGTAATTGATGCAATGGATGAATAGTGAGACAATAATCATTTAACCATCAAGTTTTAAAATAATTATCTTTGATTATTGAGAAAAATAAGTGAAAAAAACAACAAATAAAATGGATTTCACAACAAGGACTAGCAATGGATTATTGTATTTGAAATATGAACTTTCTAGTTAAAAACTTATAATATCACGATTGATAGGCCTACAACTTAATAGAATAAAGCTTATTTAGAGCAGAGACTGACAACATTAATCTAAACTTTTCTGCAGCCAGATTTAGTTTAAAATAATGTAGTTTTGAAACTAGCATTAATTTATACAGTACTTCTAGAATGCAATTTTCAAATACTTTTTATTGTGAAAAATCGAGTAGCCATAACTGAATAAGGATTAAAACGAATGAAATAAAGATATTGAGCTAAAATAAGTTAATTTAATATCACTAGGACTAGTATGAACTATGGAAAGTAAAATGACATGGGAGGGATTTGATTCAAATTTGACATGAAAAATAACTATATTTTCAGATTTACTTGGATAATTTGGCCGATCTTGGAAGTTTTCATACTAGGTTGAGAAACGATAGAAAATATTAACACATTAAAAAATAAACTGAATTGTGACTCAGTGATAAAATAACTAAGACTAGGTTTAAAAATTAATAGTTTACTACCAAAATATTAGAGAAATTGAATAAAATCATAATGCCTAAAACGTTTAAAAAATGAAAGGGTAAGAAGTTTTGTTGAAAAAAATCGATAAATTCTATTTCTAAAAAATGACGTTGAGGAAGCATTACACGATTAAAGTAAAGCAATATCAGGTTTTAGGTTCTATAATACAGGATTCTGTAAATATTAGAAACGCAATGGCTGCTTTGAAATAAAATTATATCATCAGATTACACGTGGAATTACAGTATTAAAATAAAATAATATCAGGTTTTAGGCTCTATTGTAGAATATACAGGGTTCTGTAAATAATTGAAAAGCAATGGCTGCTTTGAAATAAAATACTATCATAAGATTACACGTGGAAATGTAATATATGGTAGATACATTTTTGGTAAATAAATACCAGTTTATGATTAAAATATTTGAAAAGCAAAAATAATTGCTCTAGTGAATGAAAATAAATTTAAAAATCTATTTAGTCAACACAGAATAAATTGCACAAATTGACTTTTTAAAAGGAATCAGATTATATTCCCTGAAAATAAATGATGAAAAATAAGACTAAAATCATTTAAGACTAAGAAGAGCATCGTATGCATAAAATACGGCGAATGAATGAATAAATAAATGAAATCCACTGTGTTGGACATTCCTATTTTGTCTAAACACTGAAATATCAAAGATAAAAATGGATCGACTAAACATTGATCAGCGATAACCTATTCTATGGAATCTCAACCTTGTGAAGAAATTGATTGTGACAAAATGTACATGAATAATAACTAAAGATAAAATATTATAAGATTATTGATGAGGTCGAAATAATATCAAATCATTGATGAGGTTTGAGTATTTTTTAGGGTTGATCAGCCCCCAACAGTACATTTATTTAACCAATTTTCAAGGCCAATAGCAATGATAAAATTAAAAATAAATAAATAAAACCGATGATTGAAGATGAGTAATTTTGGAATCCTTTTTTCAAAGTTGGACAGATTTTTGAAAATTTGAATATTTCTATTGACATGCAGCATTTAATTACTAGACCCGGCAGCTCTTAGAATTGAATGATAAGAATATGAATTTTAATAATACGAAGAAGACATTTGACAAAGAAGAAGGAGGAAAGAGTAAAAAATAATGAAAATAACAAATATGGAGAACGTTTAAAGTAGAACACGGATAAGTGGTTACCTCATCAAACTATAGATGATATATTTCACACAAGCTGAGAAGACATGCCATTAAAATACCTTCAGTTCAGTCTGCAAATTATTTCAGCCACCTTACCCCAAATTTACAAAGTAGCCTATTATTTGTTATAGAAGACAGCCAACCTACCTCAAACATTTCAGAGACAAAACTTGAAATTCTAAAATGTTTATTCATACTACCAATTCACGTAAAGTCTGTCCAAGCAAAGAATACGTTCTGACAAGATGGAAGAATAACCCCAGCTCGGCCAATATTGATTCAAAATTATAAATTTAGTCTGGAATCGCAGATCAGAATGTTTCCTAGAATTTGAGATCAAGTTTATAATATTTGAACCAATATTGATCGAGCTGGAGTCATTTTCCCATCTTGCCAGAATGTCTTCTTTGCTTGGACGGACTGTACCAAACCTCCAATTTTATCATTTTCTATTCATTACCGCCAATTGACACAGCCTTACTTTCAACCTGAAGTAATAACGTAAAATTAAATTGATATAATTGTTTCTGAGGCCATCAAAACACTGAAAAAATTAACCTTTCCATCCAAAAACAGAAATTTTCATCCAACTTTCCAAGTCAGAAGACATTTTAATGAAATTTAACCTCAATCTCCAACTGTTAATCTTAATCATTGGGCATTTTATTTCAGTCTAACATTATCTAACAAATTATTTGTATTCGCAGCCATCCAACCAAATATGACATCACTTTCTGTCATTCTAACCAAACAATTAGAACAATGATCAATGAAATACAGATACTTCTTAACTTAATCACAGTGTGGTCATTGATGTGAAAAGTTACATATAACACAGTGTTTCATAAATCACCACTGTCAAGCTCTTAGAATATTTCGATTTTTTGAAATTTATATATCTTTTAAATAAAATTTTTAAAAACTATATATTTATAATTGTGATACAGTGATACAAGCAAATTAAAATCCATCAACTTAATCAATAAAAACATTAAAAAAACTTTGTGAGCATTAAAAATAGTTTCTCTACTATAACTTTAAAAGCTTGAAACTGATAAAAGCTAACAATAAAGTTGTAAAACTAAAAACAAAGCTATAAGAACAACACTGATAGAAACAAATTGTAGGAAAAAATGAATATCAGTAATGTTTCATATTTGTTCAACAAAAATTATATCTCAGTTGGCCAAATTATGATGGATTTCACCAAGACAATCAATCAAAGTTTGAGATACAATGGCCACACTGTGATTAAACAGCCTCGGTACTTCCCCCTACAGTATACAGAGTGTTCCGAAAAGAACTGATTCAAGTCCCAACACGGTGTTCTTCGAGGTAAAACAAACAGAACTTGTCATTGGATAAACGACGAATTCTCCCTAGGTACTCGAATAAGTTCTTTTCAGAACACTCTGTATGAACCGAGCTTCCTAACAATCCTAAACTCACTTTCCGCCATCTTGATCAAACCTAACCTCACTTCTGCCCTACTAGCCTAAACTCACATTCCGCCCTCTTAAACCTAACCTCACTTTTGACTACTTGTTAGCAGCCGGCTGCGTTGCAGCACCCGACCTCCGCCTAGCAGTTGGCTGAGCTGGCTGTGGCTGCTGCTGTTGCTGCTGCATCTGTTGCAGCTGTAGCTGCTTCTGCAGCGCCAACTGCAGCTGCTGGTGAGTGGTGGTGGTAGGCCGCAGTGTCAGCTGTAGCTGGCCACCCGCTGTGGCAGTACTGCTGTTGCCACCGTCTGACACTGTCCGCACTAAAAAACAAAATGAAAGTTCAAATAAGATGTAAATTTTCCCCTTCTGGTTTAGTTTAGATTGGCTTGTCTTTGGTAAAGATAGTCAATCGTTTCCCGACTCTGGAGGAGTGGTAATTGTTTTATTACACATTAAGTGATTAGACTAATGACATTATTAAGTGATTAGCTGTATGTTATTCAGAGGTGTTCTGCGCCGTCACTTGGTTACGTAATCTAGCTCATGGTAGAGAATATCAACGTGGTAACCACACGTTACCTCTATTCTAGTTGATGATTATTCATCTCTGCTGTATAGTGGAGTTAATATGAAACTGGGAATCAGCTGGTAGGCCGGGGCCCTTCATGGGATGTTGAACAATTGACAAACAAAAAAGTTGAGGTGCACTAATATGTCGGAGTTATGATAAGCGATTGCAGCTGTGAAACTAGAGAATATTGAAGTGCTTTCTAATAAAACTTATTATGTCGGAGCTCTATAATATTGAATATACGCGTTTCTAGGATGACAGCTTGGATCGTTTATCACAGCTCCGACATGAACGCAACCTTAGAAATTTGTGACAAACGGTTTTTGAGATAATCGTAAAAATATGCTAAAAATCACAATTTTTCATCAACTAAGGGTTATAGGTTATAACTGGATATGGAATCATAAAATTGTATTTTTAATTATTAGAAGTTGTAGACGATCAAATTCTGAAGAAAATTTTAAATAGTGGTGAGCTGGTGACCGTGTAAAACCATAGACTATATAATACATCTATATATACAATATAATACTATATAGAGTATATAATACATCTACGGTAAAACTCTGAGAAATCGCGATCAAAAGAAGGCATAATAGACAGAAGATCGCACATGTGGAAAATGAAATCCATGAGAGAAATGGAAATTATAATGAATTGAGATGTTTTAACACAGCCAGCGAAGTCAGACTTGTGCGCTGGCTGTGAGTTCATTCAAGAAAACAGTGCAAAGTGAAAAAATAAAAAATAATAGACATTAACAATAGAAAATATAAAACAATAGATATCAATATCATATCAATAAATACACAAAATAAATATAAATTTGATATATAACAACTGATTATATGAATCAAAATTTATCAGTGAATCAGTGGTTAGTCAACACAGAAAAGTATTCACAGTCGTGAATAAAATTAAAAAAAATCACATCTAAAAAATTAGAGGTACATGTTGGGGTGCCTCAAGGCTCTGTTCTTGGTCCCTTGCTCTTTCTGTTGTATGTAAATCGTTATTTTGGCATTTATGATGGCGATTTCTGAGATTTTTGTTTTCATACCTGCAGCAGTTGCCGGCGTAACTTTGAGCATGCGTCGTTGTGTGGCGTTGGCGTTGGTTGGTGACTGGGAGATGGCGTTGTTGGTCGCCAAGGGCGCCGTCTGTATGAGACCCGCCGCCCCAAACTGCTTTGCTCCCACCAGTGTGGCTGTGCGCTGACGCTGGAACGTGCCCACCACCTGGATAGGCTGGCCACCCTGTCACAAACAAACCATTCATTAATCACGAATAATTTTATTTACAATTCTAAAGATAAACATACATAGTGGGAGAAAAAACTTAGTATATTTAACACAATTTTGATAAGAATATAGACCAAACTTTTACGTATAGTCTGTTCAAGCAAAGAGGACATTCTGGCAAGATGGGAAAATGACTTCAGCTTGGTCAATATTGATTCAAGAATTATAAATTTGATCTCAAATTGTACAGAACATTCTGCTCTAAAATTTGAGAAAAAATTTTCAATTTTTGAACCAATATTGGCCGAGCTGGAGTCATTTTCTCATCTTGAATTAGAATGGAACATGCTTTCTTCCTCAAATTTTGGTTTCAAGTAACTTATGTATTTAATGCTTCAGAAGCTTGTTTAGATCAGACTCAATCTGATTTAGCATATATGCAGAACATGCAGTTAGAAGTCTTCATCCAAAGTTGCAATGTTCAAGAATTTCATGAAAACTTGAGAATAAATTAATTTATCAAATTGATTTTTTATAAGAATTTATAAGACATAGACTGCAGAACAATAAGTACTAGACAATGTCATAGTGACATTTTAAAGAATTCGTAATAGATTCAAGTTTTCAAGTCAATATTATAGACCAAGTATCTATTTACATTATTTTACTACAACTGTACATTTTTACATACACTGTAAAGTAATAAATTATTATAGATATAAGATATATAGATATAATTATTAAGATATAACAAGAAATATTTTTGTTCAAACAAAATTAGTTGAAACATTTTCAGTACCATTATTGATTCGTACCTGATAAACTACATATAATTTTCAATTCGCTTCTAGACAACACTTTGCCAAGGAGAAAATTTGCCGGTAATGTACAAATATTCATTATATTCAGAAAATTCAAGTACATATTACTAATTCATTGAATAATGTGAAAAATGCCTCAATTTATTCATGTTTGCATTTAAAAAGTCGTAATTTTGTGTCAATGGCATACATGTAAATATCTTAAACCGAACAATAAAAAGAAGTAGAAACTAGAACAATTTACCCAACAAAAACCCGTAAAAAAGTTAGAAAACTGTGCAATATTTACCAGTATACAGGTTGTTCCAGAAGTCGACGTCCTAAGATTTCCACCCTTGTTGGCGGGAGCCAAAATTTGAGCTGCGCACACAGAACACAAACAAACGCACACTCAAGCAAATCAGTCTCTCAAACACAAGAAAACAATGGATAAAACAAGGCGTAATCACACTGTGCAATCATATCAGAAATGTCGACGATATTGCGATTTCGCTCTGTGCAAAGCTCAAAACCACCCACCAGAACGCTTCCCTAAGCCAAAGCTTTCCAAAGATGTAAGAAGATTACGTTGATTTGATGGTAGGATAATGACTAAATTTGTTGTTTACTTTGAAATTTTTACGCCTCAAAACTAGTTTTTTGAGTGAAAAATCAAGTTCCACTTGCAGTAAGGGCTACTAACGTATAATAATGTTATTATGGTTAAGTGGTAGAGTGAACATTACTGCCAAATTTCGCCACGTCATTAAAATAAATAATTAATTCTATTCTGATAAATCAATAAATAGTCACAGAAACCTTAAAATGGTTATTTGAATGAGAATTTCAAGGGTACTGTGATTATTTATTAATTAAGACTAATGGAAAAAAATTTATTATGACAATGGATAAACAGAGCTTAATTTCAAATATTTAAGGTTCCGGCACGGAGGAGGAACCCAGCCAATCCGGTGGTCCTCCCCCGGGGAAAAGAATGACATTTTTACGCCTCAAAACTCGTTTTTAGAGTGAAAAATCAAGTTCCACTTGCATTAAGGTCTGTAAAACCTCATCTCCAATCAAGGATGTAGATTATATATTCTTAGGATGCGTTCATGTCGGAGCTGTGATATATGGAATAATATGGAGAAATTTTCCATGATATTTACATTTCTTTTGTTATTTAAATACAAGTAATAAGGCTCTTCGTCTATCCTAGTGGCAAAAAGCAGAATAACAGCAAAGCAGTATGCACTATAAATGTAGCTTATTGAATAAGTTGTATGCTCACTTGCTTGAATATCCTGAAACTTAATATTATAATGCGATGGAAAAGCTGAAAATTTACCAAATTTTCTAAAACCTCCAATGCAAATGCAGAGAAAAGATAGTGTTACAAACGTGTTCCATTTAAAATTATCAAGCAATTTCAAAAATATTTTCCAATTTAGAACCTATTTTATAAACCTTTAGAAGTCCTATAATACAGGAAAAAGATGGACAAACACCAGACATGAATGGTAGTCTGTCCAAGCAAAGAAGACATTCTGACAAGATGGGAAAATTACACCAGCTCGGTCAATATTGGTTCAAAAATTATAAATATGGTATCAAATTGTATGAAACATTCTGCTCTACAATTTGAGAACAAATTTATAATTGCTTAGTGTTGACCGAGCTGGAGCCATTTCCCCATCTTGCCAGAATGTATTCTTTATTTGTTCAGACTGAAGTATAAAATAAATCGTTACGTCTTAAATTCGTCCATCTTCTTCCAAAAACCTATTTCCATGACTATTAAATGATTATTTAAATGGAACTGGCCCCAGGTGACTAATAAAGTGAACCAGTGACTTACCAAAGTGATACTCGAGTAAAATTTATAATAATACAGACTTCAAGGTGCCTCAAGTACCAACTCTATCTCACTCCACCTCACACCTACAGACCGAACTAGACAAATAATATGTTATAGTCTGTCCAAGCAAAGAAGACATTCTGGCAAGATGGGGAAAATGACTCCAACTCGTTCAATACTGGTTCAACAATTTTACATTTAGTCTCAAATTGTAGATCAGAATGGTTCCTACAATTTGAGACCAAACTTATAATTTTTCAACCAATATTGACCGAGCTGGAGTTATTTCCCCATATTTCCAGAAAGTCTTCTTTGCTTGGACAGACTATAACCTGATGCCTGATGTTACCCAACCTGTACCTGATGTTATGCCTGTACACCCTGACCCAAAAAGATTTCAAATAGTTTTTCTGTACATAGGCATGCATCACTTCTCCTTTTTCAATATTTTTCATAACAAAAGGTGATTTTCGCAAAAAAAGCAAGCAAACCCATGGGTGGGCGAGTGTGAAAAAGCCAGTGGAAGCCAAAAACAAAGGCTGAAATTAAACTGTGGGCCTTGGTTCATTTGCCCTTTAATTTGATACAGTGAACAAGATATGATCAATAATAATCGTATCAATAATCGTGCAACGCATTTCGATTACAATATTCTATTTTGTACAAGTTGTGCAAGCAAAGAAGACATTCTGTCAAGAAGGGAAAATGACAATATTGGTAGAAAAATTATAAATTCGGACTGAAATTGTAAATCAGAATGCTTTCTACGATTTGAGGCCAAATTAAGAATTTTGTTACCAATATTGACCAAGCTGGAGAAATTTTCCAATCTCGACTTTATAGGCCTAGCAATTTTTTCCCCAAAAACGTAACGGTTACCAATTATTGTATTAAAAGCTACAAATCATAGTTTATTTCCGTAATCGCATTGATATTAATTTTTAGGAGAATGAATTATTCATTTATATAATTAAATGTATGAAATTGAAGGGCAATTGAACCGTGGTCACACCGCTTTGAAATAAAATTTTTGAATAAACTCACCAGGTGTGGAATTTGGAAAGACAACGGTGGCTGTGGGATCTGTATTGCTGACGGCTACGGTCGCAATACCAGCATTTGCCTGAAAAATGGTAAATTATTAATAGAAATCATTACATAAAATAATAATAAAGATTCAATGTATTATAAAATTTAATGATACAGAGTTGCGATTAGTCTCAATCACTTCCAAATTTTATTCTCTACAGAAAAACAGGATTTTTTCGTCCGACGCTTCTGGTTCGGCTTCAATTATAGTCCCCTTTAATAGAAGGCCCAGGCCCAGGTCTAATAAAACGGCAACATTGCACCGTAGGTACAATCTAACCATACGATAGCATTGAGTACAGTTACAAATCTTTCATGTTGAGTTAGTTTTTATCTTTTTAAGCGTATTTTTCATGAAATATGATCATTAAACTTTTCATTGAGGATTCCTCTAGTATTTCTGTACTGAATTATGATAGAGATCATTATAAAAGGTTAAAAATAGATAATTATGTCTTGAGATAGCTGTGATTTGTAGCAAGTGAACTGTGAGAACGCACACAAGAAACGCATCCAGCTGATTTAAAAATGATTGTAATGCTTTTAAATGGACCGATTTTCCTACTCTACATAGTTGCCACTATTAAGTTAATTTTCTTCTATTGAATGGGGGCTATGCTAAAGTTCATGACAAACTGAAATTTAACACTTCTTACCCCTCCTCACACAAAACCCGACCAAAACAGAAGTATAGAATGATTACCTGGCAACTACTGAATCATAGTGACCAGGTAATGATTCTATAGTGGCCACATGATATTCTATGCTAATAGACAACTGAATTTCTCAAGCTGTTTGTTGCAATCATCCATGATCCAAGTAAGCTAAGTTTATAATCTAGAACCTGATAATAACACCAGCAATAATAATAGGTTATATTAAAATGAGTTGAATTGGTAATGTAGCTGTGTTGGTATCAAGCCACTACAAAAGTAAAGTTAAACCAGAAAAGAGAGATTGTAAAGTAATTCCTCCTATAACATATTTTGAACATTCTTTGGAGAACATTACTTTACATTACACCAACTTTAACAACAATTTCTATTAGGCCACTAGCAGATTATTCATAGTTTCTTGTACTAGTAGTGGTCAGTTTTGCATTTACGCCTAAATATCCGCTGTATTTGACTAGAAACCTTCTGAACACTATCTAGACAATCTGGTGCTTTTCCGATAATAGTTTTCTTTAGAAAAGTGATTGATAGTTACCATATTAGCAGTGAGCGTTGTAGCAGATACAGGTAACGAAGTGACAACATTTGGCGAAGCAGAGACATTGAGCGGGATTGCCAGGCCAGGAATCGGCATCTAAACAAACAACAATCAGTATTTTAAGCATAAAAAATACTTTAAAAAGGCAAGTTTTCGAGTTTATACATAGTTTTCGAATAAAAAAAGAACGCACATCAGAGTTTGAAAATGTGAATTCATTACGTTAAGTCACATAGTAAGTTAAGTTACATTAAGTTATTTTGCATATAAATCATTATTAATCTCAAAAGAGATAAACTTGATGTAATTAAATTTCAATTTGAATTCGTCTTTTAATCGTTCGTAAGATTTATGCGCGAAATAACTTTCAATAATAGTAGCATTAAGCATATTGCAACATAATGTTATATTAATAATTCATTTTAAGTGAAATTTTTGTAACCTTTTCTTGTTTGCATCTGGTTTACTGTATTTTTAATTTTAAAATTTTGATATGTTCATTTTCAATGTGTGATGAGTGCTGTTTGGGAATGGAATAAATAAACATTCAATAATTTCTTGAATCTTTGAAACCCAGCCAATATGGTTTTATCACATCAGCCATGGTTTTATTTATCTCGGCCAATATTACCACCTCTATCACACCCTTTCACCTCCATCCTTCCAAAAATTCCCAAGAATTAAAAGCCTTCCTATGACAAGGATAACCATAGTTGGAAGAACATTTAATCCTCTACCTCTTTTTCACCACAATTGTTTGCATAGCTTTCTACTTTAGTGTTCCCAGATATACAATTTATTTATTTTATAATGTAATTTTATTGTTGTAATTTAATGTTATTATAATGTTGTGAGTCTGAATAAATAGAATCGAAATTGAATATCACGAAAGACTGATTCTGTATATAAGGTATCTAATGAACAGTGTTAAGGTAGCATTCCCAAGCATGAGTTCGAGCTGCGCTTTAGCCGCGCTACTCTAGACATCATAACTAAATTATAAATGTTCTCTTTGTTATTAGGGCTACTAATGTACAATAAATGAATGAATTTCACTTGAGAATGATTGAAAAAGATTACTTTGATTTATTATAAGTTAACGAGTGAGTCACGGGAATCGAGTGGTTTTAGAAGTGGCCATTTGAGAGGGTTGGGGCATGTGACGCGTGCAATCTACTCCTCGTTTCATAGAATTTTACTGTTTTACTGTCAGCCGCTGTCATGGGTTCGTGGACATTAAAGCAACGTATGTTTGCATTGTATGTATGTATGTATGTATGTATGATTGAGTTGTTAGACGTGGTGAGTTGGTAGCTGCAGTCAAGCGTGGATTCCGACATTCCCATTACATTCATTAGTAGCCCTAATAACTAAGTGAAAAATTTATAATGTACACTAATATCTACTAAAAATCCTCCATCACACGGAGGACTAACATTTCTGATGTGATAGCAGCAATCCATTAATCGATTTCATTCTCCAAGCCACGAATTTGGACGAGTTGAAGAATGCGATAATTCAAGACGTTGCTGCTATCACTGCAGAAATGTTAGTTCGTGATAGAGGATTTTGAGTAGAGAGTTCAGTCCTGAATTCAAAATGATGGACATCACTTTGACGACATTATTTTTCACACAAAACTAAAATTACTGGTAATTAGCTTTGTCACCTTAAATGGTATATAATGAGCTTTGATTTCGCGTAAAAAATGCAATAATTTAAAAAAAAATGGCCGAGTATTATTCAACTGAAGACCGTCCAATTCCCGTAAGTCATCCTGTAGTTATGCGAATAGAGTTGTAATCGCTAGAGCCGGGCAGCTCGAGCTGCCGCTTGGGAATGCTACCTTTAGGTCACTCATACAGAGGGACATGCATTATGCTACTGGCCAAATTTGTATTAGTATCAACTGAAATAAATGACTTTAATCAGTATACGCACCATAATTTTAGGCGAGCTGTCATTCTGGAAGGTGGCCAGGTTGAAGTTGATGGTGGAGGGTGAGGGGGAGGAGGAGGAGGCAGACGTGGGACTAGACGAGGGGTAGGCGGGGGGCGTAGACAGTCTTTCGTGCAGCACCGAGTGCTGCCCCGTTGAGCTGTTGCTACTGCTGTTCGCTAGTGAATTCGTGTCTAGGCCGGCGTTCACTGTGAAAAAAGATGGAAAGTTATAAGAGGAATATCGCAAATTAAACCAAGCTAAATACTACAGAGACTAAAAATATTAAATGAAAAGACAAGATGTTGTCAAACCACTGATTCATTGGAAAATCGAGATACCGGTTTCGGTTGTTACACCATTATCAATCTCTGGTAAACTGAAACTTCAAGTACAGAGCAGCAGTATTTATACTAACGGTAAAGCACAGCTATTGGTGGACGCTTGAGCCAATGACCGTGAACGTCTGCCACTAGCCACAAGATCCTCCCCGATTAGCGGTTCATTCAAAAATTACAATAAACATTACCCACAGTAATATATAATATACCACAATATCACATTCACAACTACTCAAAAAGGGAAAAAAGACTAAACATACTACAGTGAGGTCATTAAAGTGTCACACTTATGATTGGTTAACTCGATCGAATCTAATACACTTTTATAGTCTGATCAAGATGGGAAAAATGACTACAACTCGGTTAATATTTGTTCAAAAATTAAAAATTTGATCTCAAATGGTAGAGAAGATGAGACCAAACTTATAAATTTAAACCCAATATTGACCGAGCTCTTTGACTATACCAAATGAAATTAGATTTATATTGAAAAGATAAACTAAACATAAGTTAAGCTTATATGTCACACCCTGCTATTATAAGCTTGCTAGTTTGTTTTAGCTGCCCAAATTCTACAGAGCTGTGTGTATTCATCAATAAAAAATAACAATTTGTATTGATATGTAGAAAAATATCGATTCTTCATTTGATTTATTACAAATTGCAATATAATAATGTACTGAATCAGTCATAAAGTAAACATATTTATAATATCAGTTACTTGTAAGAAAAAAAGCTGTGACATTTTGATCATTCTGCTACAGGATTAGTGTTGATCCAGGAACCCCAGGATTAGTTTGATCAAAACATCTAATCCGGGAACTGAGCAGCCAAGCGTAATACAAACTCAAGTGACTGAATGAATTAAGAAGAAAATATAAAAGACTATTGAAAAAAATATGAATAATATGATGATTATTGTACTGTGTGCTTACCAGACTGTTGATGAGGTTGTATCTGGTATTGTTTCGAATTCCGTACATTATGGGCTAAAGCACTAATAGCGGCAGGATTGTTCGTCTGTTGACAGAAATAAAACAAATTATCAACAAGAAAACGTATAAAATTGAATGATTATTTACTTTAAAATGGAATACCTAAAGGTACGATTCCCAAGCCACGGCTCGAGCTGCCCGGCTCTAAATTCGCTGCTAGAGCTGCCCAGCTCTGAACATCACAACTCTATTCACATAACTATATTATAGATGTTTACTCTGTTATTATGGCTACTAATGAATACTAAATCAATAAATAGTAAAATTGACTTGAAAATGACTTAAAAGGATGAATTTCACTATTTTTATTGATTTATTATTCATTAGTAGCCCTGATAACAGAGTAAACATTTATAATATAGTTATGTGAATAGAGTTGTGATGGCTAGAGCAGCGCAGTTAGAGCCGCACGGCTCAAGGTGTCGCTTGGGAATCGTACCTTTAGGGATCAATATAATTTTATTTGGAACTTGAAAAATTATGGAAGATGCCAAAAAATAAGATTAGAAACTTCACTATGGTCAAGTTCGATAGACAAAGGATGTCTCAAGTACTTTGACTTTCGCAAAAGATTGAAGAGCTCAACTTTCCTTGGATTATTTGTTACTGCAGGCAACTATCACTTGAGTACAGAATTATTTTAATGAAACTATTTCTACAACAATCAATCATTTATTCATTGATAAACTATTACAATGATCTATAACGAAAGATATTATAATCTAAAAGAGAAAAACTAGGCTTAGCCTGTATTATTTCTCTTTAAATTTCAATTGGTCCCAAAGGTTATGTATGTCACCCACTTCAAATTTCTGGTCCGGGAAAACTCAATAAGAATAATTCACAAGTAAAAACAGATTTGAATTTAGTAATATTGATAGAAAGCCGAAAAATCACTTGAAAGATTTATAATTTTAATAACATGAAATCAGCTTACATAAGTGTAAGAAAATATTAAAAGCAACTAGGAACAGAGACTGCGAAGACTGTATTGTATAATCACAATGTGGATTATGTTTAAGAGGATCAACGTGCTAATCACATGTTACACCTATTTTGGTTGATGATTATTAACCTCTGCTGTATAGTGGAGTGAATATTATGAAACTAGCCCTTCATGGGCTGTTGAGCCATTGACATACAAATTTAGGAATTCAAGAAGTTTTGGACAATTGCATTATTCTTATTAAAAAAGTGTTTCATTTTTAATAAAATAAGTTAATGAATGGAATGAAGGTTATGTTTACAAGGTTATGTTATGTTGTGATTATACATTTTCAGTAATGGCGACTACTCACTTGCAATGTAGCAATGTTAAAACTAATGGAGGTAGGCTGTGTAGGGTGATTGGAGGGGGGGTTGGAGGGACTAGAGGGTGAGTGTGAGCTGGGCGAGGGGGAGGGTGAGGCGACGTAGGGCGAGGAGGAGGCCAGGCGGTCGAGGAAGGCGGCACTCGTCGTGTTGCTCGGCGAGCCGGCGATAGGGTTGTCCGCCGAGGGTGATCCTAGAAAAAACAAAACAAGAGTTAAAATTTATTCATTTTTATTAAAGGTTTATTAAATTTTCACTCAATTGCCAAGAAAAGTTGTACGTTTTAGACGTATACTAAATTCTTTATAAAACTAGAATAAATCATCTATGGTGTACGAGATTTTACTTGCGACATGGGCGTAGGAGAACCGATTTCCCCTTCCACAGTGCGAAGCATCAACAGAATAATGGAAAGACGAGTGAAGTGAAGTGCGCTCTACCTAGTGCACACGGGTAGTTGGAGAGATTAGTAAAGGACATCTGGCCTCTCTTTCTAAGAGAGAGGGAGCCGTGTAGCAAGTAAAATCTCGTAGTCTTTAAGCATACGAAAGTTACGGCGGTCCTTAGTTTATTATCCTTGGAAGAGTCCTTCCTACTGGAAATAACCTGAATTAAGGGCGATATCGGTATAGTAGGTATTATATTAAAATAATATGGAGTCAAAAAAGATATAGTGGAAAACTCCAATACAAGGATCTAGAAATTTATTCATCTCAATAACCGATCAAGTAACAAACTTCTAACTGGTTTCATTGAATTTCTCAGCTGATTTTGAATAGGTATTAATAAATATAGAACCTGAAAGAAGCCTCTTAAGCATGGAAAAATAAATATTTTTTGAAATAAGACAGTTTTTTCCCATTGTAATATCGGTAACAAAGCGATTTTGGTGGTATCCCATCGAACTTCTTTCTCTACTTGGTGATTGGATTCAGCATGTGAAGTAATGCACATCACCCTATATAGGTGATGAAACTTGAGGATGACATATAACTGAGTGAAATATAGTTTTTCATTGTAGCTAGTCAATGATAATTATTACAAATAGACTAAAATCAGAGGTACCAACCTTGCAACAACCCCGTCAACCCAGGCATCGACTGACTCAAGCTGCTCGGCTGCTGCGGCCGCACTTTTCCCGTCGCCGGCTGCAGGTTGTGCAACCTATGCGCAGTGATCTTCTGCGCACTCCTCTGCTGCACCACAGGTCTGCCAACTGCTGCCAGCGAATTGTTCTGCTGTATCAACGGCGGCGTCGACAAATGATTCACTAACGGCGATATCGATAATCTCACTAGCTGCGAACCACCCACACTTTTCCGTTGCAAACTATACCTATTGTCACTATTGATAATACTCATATTATTCATGTTGATATGATTGCTAGGACTTTTCAACAAACTTTGTAACGTGGTCGTATTGCTCGTTAAACTATTATTGTTGTTGATTGAAGCACCAATTAAAGTAGTATGGTTGTTACTAGTGTTCCCAATCAAAGTCGTATGATTGTTACTAGTGTTCCCAATCAAATTTGTATGATTACTACTAGCGTTCCCAATTAAACTCGTATGATTATTGCTAGCGTTCCCAATCAAACTCGTATGATTATTACTAGCATTACCAATTAAAGTCGTATGGTTATTACTAGTGTTATTTGTGTGATTGCTTAGGCTCACTACACTCGCCGGATTTGAGTTGAGGGTGTTGTCGGAGGTTTGTTGTAGCAGGGAGTGGAGAGTGTCGTTGTTGAGACTGACTGCCGAGACGTTTGAATTTGCCGCCGCTGCTGAGTTGGCTGCCGCCACGGCTAGAAACAGGACAGTGAACGGGTTAGTAAGTGCTGAATGGAGTACAAGGTAATCAAGTCAATAAAGCATACTACAGAGTGGCTCAGAGAAACGGAAAATTTTGAAGTAACACGTACGTAAATGAAGGAAATGTAATAATTAGTTTCATTGCTGAAAGAGTAAAGTAAAATAGTTGCCGCCATTGTGAGCTTCAACACGAAAAAGTCAATGTTCAAAGGTAATGTCCTTGAGATGACGACCATTCGAATGACGTATAAATTCCTAGGAACAAACAGTGAGATTTAGCATGGAACGTCGAAGCACTGTGAGTGACTGTGAGATCACCAGAGCGCTTTCGGAAGGAGGTTGTTTGTGGGAAGACGAATATGTTTCTGTGAAAACTACAGAGAATGCGTAATGAGACAGCTATTATAGAATCTGTTCTAAAAACATTAGGCATCAGTATTTTTAAATTCAACTAATAACTTAGTAAATACGTAAAAACTTTTACTTTAACAACAGTACTCACGATTAGTTGCTTGCCAAACACGTTTAGTTGCACTGATCCACATCTCCAGCGTACAAGGAGTAACCAGTAATACTAGTATCTAGTTACTTCTTGTATGTTGCTGGAGATGTGGCTCAGTGCCACAAAACGCGTTCAACCAGCAACAGAATCGTGAGTACTGTTGTTAGAGTGAAGGTTATTAACGTATTTATTGAATAATAAGTTAATTATTATCATCAACAGTTCAAGTAGGATGAAGACAAAATAATAAATTGAAAAATTTGCTATTGCTTACCTCTTTCAAACTGCTCAGCACAGTTCTCGAAGTCTTGAGCTATCGCAATAATTGCGGGGTCAGTCGATACTGTCGGTTTACTAGGCTGAAAATCAATGAAAAACAATCGATCAGTGAGCAATAAAAGTCGAGATTGAAATAAATCGAGTTCAAGCCGAGTTTTAAGAAAGAAAAATCAATCGAGGATAAAAACCCGTATCATTCACATTTCCAAAATCAGTTAAGGGATCCTTTCCGAAACTACTACCACAGAGTATGTATATCAATCTGTTCCACTCATACAATCAACTTGGAAATATCTCTCTTTAATCACTTCCTGAAGAATATTCTTTCTCAGGTATATCAATCGTATGTATATAAATCTGATTGATATACATACTCTGTGCTACTACTCTGTACGCCGCGTATAGCGTACAAGCCAAAAGAGCTATCGAGAGGAACCTAGCTGAAATTACTCTTTTCGTTCACTTTGAACGAGAGTGGTTTTAGAGAAGCAAAAGCAGACCAAAAATAACATGTTTATTTGTATTGGATAGGTAATGTTTTTTGCGCAATTTATTTTCATCTCCAGTTTCAGTAAAAAATAATTTGAAGCCGATATCTTAAAAAATGATCGAGATACACGCGCGCCGTAACTACGACTTACTCGAAACAAATCCAAAGTCGGAATTTGAGGTTAAAAAAATATCCGATTCCTTGAATCCAACAATCACAAATCTGCTTTGAACGAAGATTCGAACTCGAACCTGTATGCTTTTGAACGAATTGATTGTCGAAAGAACGACAACTCATTGAAAAGAACTGAACCAGTTCATGACATCGATAGCATTGTTTACTATATAACAAAAAGAACGAGGAGTGTAGAGTCCCAAAAATTGAACTACAGTTCTTTAGTGCGCTAATGTGTGATCAGTTTCATAGGATCGCGTAGTTTTCTTTGTACGCTGTGCAAAAAACTGCATACAGCGTAGTAGTTTTGTAAAGAACCCCTTTATTGTACTGAACTGACTTTACTGTATTTTTAAAGTAACTTTTATAACGTGACTTACGGTATATTTAATAATTTTCAAAAATATCTATGAAAGCTCATGAAATTCTTCAAAACGAAGAGATATAAATCTGTGTGGTTTCAAAGTAGCATCTGAAACATCCTTTATATTTAATAATTTTTAAAAATGTCTACGTAAGCTAATGTAATTAAAAAAGAGATAAAGAACTGGGTATTACCTTAGCACATACACTAGCATACTGCTGCTGCCTCTGGGGCTGGGTGGTGAGCGGGTGTGGAGGCGGGGGCGGTTGAGGGGCGGCGGGCGCCTGCTGTATGAGCACCGTTTGCTGGGGGGCGGCAGCACTCTCGCCCAGGTCTGTACCATTCAGCAGGCCGTTCAACGTAATATTCTGCATGCTGGCTGATGATTGCGTGTCGTTTTTCACCTGAAAATTGAGGAAGAAGTAAGTTAATTACACGAATTGGTTCAACTTCTTCTTCAGAAATTGATCCTCTACATCTCTACAACTTCTATTAATTGAAAATACAAATTTTCTATTCCATAGCCAATTGTTTAAAACCATAAATTGTTGAAAAAAGTGAAATAAACCCACAGTTGTCAGACACAGGCTATGCTTGTTCTTTCTTCTACTATGAATGTTTGTCATTAAATAAATGAATAAATAAATAAATGGATAAATGAATAATTGAATAAATATATAAATGTTTATAAATTATAAAATAGGACTTTGAATCAACCAACCATAAAAAAGCAAAATGAATAAAAAAGTACTATCCCCTAAAACGAACATTAGACTAAGTTTATAGTTGAAAACAAAACTCGAGTTTCAACATTAAACTCAATATAAAATAAACAATATTTGTATCAATCATTCTCCTCGATATGGAGAAGTTTCACGAAATTCTGAATTAAAAATTATCAGTTCGAGCAGTGCTACATTATCATAACCTTATTTCGAAAAACATTGACTTTATTGAAATTTTTGGGAGAGGAATAGTACAGGCTTTGCCTAGTTTTTCCTTTCAATTTTTGTAGTTTGGATGAGTGAACAAATAAAATTATTAATCTAAATTTGGAAAGAAAACGTTTTGGACTCCATTATGAATGTTTTTACCCAATAAGTTCGAAGAATTTTCTTCTCGAATAAATGATAATGAATACACATTTCTAAAACAAGTTTAAACAAATTACCTGTTGTTGCTGCTGCTGCTGTTGTTGTTGTTGCTTCCTGACTACCTGTTGCAACACTTGCTGCAACAACTGTTGCTGTTGCCGCTGCTGTTGCTGCTGCAACTGCTGTTGTTGTTGCTGCTGTTGCTGTTGCAATTGTTGTTGCAACTGCTGTTGTAACTGTTGTTGCACCAGCTGCTGCCTTAATTGTAACTGTTGTTGTTGTTGCTGCTGTTGTAACTGTTGCTGTTGTTGTTGCGCTGCTGCAACTGCTGCTGCTCTCTGTGGGACAAAAATGATTTATTTTTATTAAAATCATTGTAAAAGATGAATTTTAATCACATGTTGGCGTATTTTTCGTCAAATATAAATTTCGAGATAGAGTATTCACAATTCTTAAACTTCCGAATACTTTTATGAATGCAATAACATCTCAATTGACTAAAACTATTTTTCAACATAACCAATGTATCATTAACATCATGATTTTATTTAAATTCAAGAATTAAATTGAAAATATCACATCAATTGAACTGAAGTAGCACTAATTTATGCAGTGTTGTCTCAAGAGTCAAAGAGTGGACATTATATCAATACTTATTACAGTACTTTATAGGCCTACAGTATATTATACTTAGGACAGTATTAAAATGTTTAGATTTTTCAATGGATCTCGCTTACTATTTATTATATTGGTCAATATTTGCAGTTGCAGGAGTCCTTTATCTATTTATATATATAATGTCTGACCAAGCAAAGAAGAGCCTCTTGCATGATGGGAAAATGACTCCAGCTTGGTCAATATTGACTTTAAATAATCAATTTCATCTCAAATTGTAGGGAACGATTTGATCTACTATTAAGACCACATTTATTATTCTTCAACAAATATTGACCAAGCTGGAGTCATTTTTCCATCTTGCCAGAGGCTCTTCTTTGCTTGGTCGGACTATAGCAATATATGAAGATTCTATTTAATAATTATTAAGATTTTTAGATATGATGAGAGACATATGCCGAACAGCAGAATCATGTCCCATAAGAACAATGTTATTTTTATCAATCTCTTGAAGCAAACAGCGCCGTCTGACCCATGAGTCAGTTGGGGAATAACATAATTGTAGTTTGTTCTGTGGCGAGTTTCACACCGGAAATTTAAATTTATTTCAACTAAGATCTGGGGTTTGTATTATTCTCACCTTAGCCTCCCGCTCCTTTGTTCGCATGCACATGATTCGCGGCGGTTGGTTGGGCAGTTTGTGTGTGATTCGCACCGGTTTACGAACTTCTTTCGTGAACGCCTCCAAATAGTTCTGCACAAATTTATCGAAGTGCACCCGAGACGCTAGACTAAAACTGCAAACAAAGGGAACACAGTTAGAATCAGTGTAACAGCAATAAGACAAACAATGGAAACAGTGTTTTATTCATTTAATTTATTCAAACACAGTTGAAATCAGCGAGAAGTTACACATTAAATTAATAAAAATATAAGATGTTGTAAAACCACAGATTTATCAAAAATCGAGTTATCAAATTCGGTTGCTACACCATTATCAATCTATGCTAGACAGCTATTTTAAAATAAATCTCTGCTTTGATTACATCTTGTCTTTTCATTAAATACGGATAACTAACACAATATCATCTTCACAACTATTCAACAAGTGAGAGAAGTTGAATATGGTTCAAGAATTAACAAAGGAAATTAATGTATGTTTGAATTAAAACTGCAAGAGAAAACTACCAAGGAAACAGTAATAGAATGAATGGAAAATTACTTAATATCATGTACTTATAGAGAGAATGTAGATCTCTTCAACAATAAGAAAAGCAAGAAAACAGCCTTAATATTAGTAAGAGATTACCTATACATGTTCAGGTATTTAGAGAGGAATTAAATGAAAAGACAAGATAACTACTAATATGGATAACTACCACAATATCACCTTCACAACTACTCAAAAAGTGAAAATTTATAGATATAAATAAAATTTATTTATAAAAAAGCAAAGTCTAAACTAAAAATACAGAAGCAGGGAAAACCCGACGGAGTTCTAATACTCAGTAGTGATGCTAATAATAGTATTATTAATAGTAGGGAAGCTTCGTTTAATAGAAGGCCATGGTCGAAAAATTGACAACTATGTAGAGTAGGAAATTGGGTTCATTTAAAAGCATTGAAATCATTTCCCATCAGCTGTTCCAATGGATGCGTTTCTCATGTGCGTTCTCACATTTGATATGCTACAAAACATAAGCTATTTTAATAAATAACTGTCTATTCTTACTCTTTCTTGCTAATCTCTATCATAACCTATTACAAGAAACACAAAAGGATTTCTATACGAAGAGTTTCATGAACGTTTTTCATGGAAATTATGCTCAAAGAGAGAAAAACCTGCATGTCAGGACCTGCAAAGTCAACATGCATGATTTGTACCTGTACTTAATGCTTTCATATGAAAAGACTGTGTCTACGATGCGACGTTGCCATATTATTAGGGCATGGCCTTTTATTAAAGGAAACTATGATAGTAGTGATGTTTGAATCTAAAATAGATACACAATCGTACAGGAAGGAAGCTCATTGACACAAAATAATTGCTAAGTGAGATTAGCTCATTTGACGATGACAATGCCGAAAATCGGGGGGAAAATAACTGTTGTCTCTCTGAAACTTAGTGCTTTATTATTTTTTTTATTGATTAAACTTAAAGTTCAACTAAAACTAAGTTTAAATGTTCTCAAAATATTAATTCATTGGTAAACTGAATCAGTTTATTTCCAATATGTCGGCGATCCATAAGTATTGCAAATATCTCGTATCAACGAGCTTCCTTTCTGTATAAATTTTTGACTCTGTATCACTACTTCATTATCATTATAACTATTTCATTATCATTTACATTTATGTTTTGATTATTCAAAGAGGAAAACTAGACCAAACTATGATTGCAGAAGAACAAGGAAAGGAACACATTTAAAATAAGTAAGAAGATTATTTTTAATGCATTTATACAGTTTAGATAAAGTCTGTCCAAGCAAAGAAGTCATTCTGACAAGATTGGAAAATGACTTCAGCTCGGTAAATATTAGTTTGAAAATAAAAAGTTTGTTCTCAAATTGTAGAGCAGAATGTTTCCTACATTTGGAGATCAAATTTATAATTTTTAAACCAATATTTACCGGGCTGGAGACATTTTCCCATCTAGCCAGAATGTCTTCTTTGCTTGGAAAGACTATAACATTCCATCACCACCATAATATTTACAAGCGGAACTAGAGATTGATGGTACTAGCACTAAAGATTAATTATTCTGCTAGCAATGCCAAACAATCAAAAAAGATTAGGCAGAAATATTTAGCCTATGTTAATTAAGCAGGAATAACAATCAAAGCAATTATTCATCAAAACTGAAAGATCTATGATGATGACAATTATTTTTGCATTTTGATTTAAATTATAGGGAATGAATTAAAAGAACATTAGATTGTATTTTAATCACGAGAAAGAACTATGTAAAATATCACAGTATTATGCAGTCTCAATAGGTTTTATTGGTTCCATAATTTTTTTTAGAAATACTGAGGGAAAGATTATTTTGATGAGGGTCAAAATTCAAGTCATTAAGAAGCAGAGTTAATTGAAAAGCGTAGAATTACAATAATAATCGGTCGAAATGTTGAAGAATGGATAAAAACAAAGTAAGTGAAAAGGTGCCTTTTCACTTAGTTCCCTTTCATCATTGATATGAAACATTGATATTGAGTGGAAATAAAATTATGGGTAAGAAAGGTTTTCTATGACTTTTGCTTGAAAAATGAAATTTCAATTCCTCAAAACTTGTTTTTAAAAGTGATTTCAAGCATATTCTCAATCTTTCTTTTCTTGCAGGTGATTGGTTTCTTGTATTTTTCTATTTATCTGAGATTTTTCAAGTATGTTTGTTTTGAAGAAACACAATAAAGTTTGATTTTGATTTGAATTTTAATATTACATTCTGGACTGAATTTTTCATCAAACTTGGGATCGAGAAATTGGAGAACTGTGCCTGTTTACTCTTTTTCCCTATCATCATTATAATTGTGTGTTTGTGTCTCTGAACAAACAAATGAATGATGAATGAAAGAATGAATAGATATAACTCACCTAGACATAGATCCGTTTTTGCCCCCCTCCGTGTAGTCTCTATCTATATACAATTGTCCGATAAATTCGCAATTAGACAGCCTTTGGAATAACGATAATTTAGCGCGATAAACAGTCTTGTTTTCTTGGACAGCTTCTAGAATGTACTCTTCAAGTAAAACCGGCGTAAAGTCCAACGTTAGTATAGGGTACTCGAACGATCTCGCTTTACTCAGGTCCGGCGTGCTTAATTCGACATCCTGCAACAGAATTAACAAGCAATTAAATACAAATTTATTAACCAATATTATTGGAAATGATTACAGTGTTTTGTCCTGTTAAACACGTGTTTTTTCACCCGGTACCATTTCAATTCAAAATTATTTACAACGATGAAATAAAATGAAGTATAAATTTATAATAATTAATTAGAATCTCTATATATTGCTATATAAATAGACAAATGACTTCTGCAACAGCAAATATTGACCAATGTACTAAATATAAAAAATAATTCCAGAATTTAGAATAATTATTCGAGTTGAATTAATAATAATTTTAAATTTAGTTCATTTGTCGTGAATTACCCTCGAAAGAGTTAATGTATCCTTCAGTAGATATCCTTGGAAATAAATTATTACAGTGTTTGGTCCATCTACACCCGTGGGTTTTTCAACAGATGCCATTTCACTTCAAAATTATTCACAACGTTAAAATAAATAATGAAGTATAAATAGAATAAATTTAGCTTATTTGTCGAGGATTATCATTGAACGAGTTGAATATTATTAATATATAATAACAACAAACTCAACTGTATAGTATGTTTTGTAAGAGACTTCATCAACTCTGACTGTGATAAGTACATACACTTTTCGACTTTGCTTAAAACTAAAATGAAATTTATTATTCACTATCTTTTATCATTGAATATCAACTCTTAGCTGCGCACAAAAATTTTCCTTGTACGTGATTTGTTTTTTATTCAATTTGAACGTTGTAATTGTGATATGTTTTGTTTTTGAAAACAACACTAAATTTGAATTCATTTGATTTTGTTTACTGACAATACAATAGCATTGTATGTGTGCATTGAAGGAATAAAAAGCATTCTTATTTATATTTACCTGTTGCCTATTAACAGCCGCACATGGCGTCCGCGCCTGCCTTGCCTGGGTGGCCAAGCTAGCCCCGTCCGCAGCGCTGCTCGACTCGCCACCTCTCCGCCTCTCCCTCAGCCACCGGGCCAGATGGCTAGTGGGTCGCGACCCGTCCGCCGTTTCCGCCAACTTCCGCTTTCGGCTCAAGGCGGATACGGTGGCGGTGCGCTGAACACGGGTGCGGATGTCCGGAGAGTTTAGCGGCTGTGGGAAGAGTGGCAGTTGAGTAGTTAGTTATTGAGTGAATGGTTTTAGTGCAGTACTTTGTTGTCAAGACTTTTTGAGAGTAATTGTTGTTGAAAGAACTTGTTATTGTTGTTAACTGTGTTGTTCAATTATCAGTTATTATTGGTACAGTAATAACAATAATCACTGAAGTCCACATCCACTGTCAGTTCGGACTGTGACAGCCAAAAACTATAAGTGGATGGAGATACGGGCAGTTCAAATAGCAGTAGACCGGCAGGCCGATCGTAGATCGATCAGTTTTGAAAGATCGAACTGTCACTTACGAATTAACTGTGGATTTAGACCCTTAGTGTAAGCTACAAGGAAAGGAGACTTGTTAAGCAAAGGAGACATTCCTTAAAAATGGCAATGAACCAAAATATATGTTCGATTAAGTGCAAGTGAACTTGACCTATATTTTTTTATTCTAATCCAAATTTGGAAAGCAATATTAAAGTCAGTTTTTTCTTTCATGTATTATGTGTGTATTGTAAATAAATAATTATTTAGAAGTTATTGTCAAGTAATATATATATTAGTCATTAGTTATTATCGAATTGCCGGTCTGGTTGGCGCGGTGGGCTGGGGCGTCACAACCTTCAGTCCGCTAGCACTGCCAGGTCTGGGTTCGAATCCCAGTGGCAGGCTGTTTTTCACCTCATCAATCACCTTCGCACTCAAAATCCATTACCCACGCCCAAGCTAAAATGCTTATGAGGGCATCATCCACAATATAGGAAAAGCTAGTAGGATAAAGTAGCATTACCTGATGTCGCTTCCTGGCGATGGCGATGCCAATGGAGGGCGTGGGGTCGAGACAGAGCGGCGCCTGGGTGGCCAGCACCAGCTGACTCTCGGCCAGCACAGCCTCATCCACCGACCACTCGTTCTTCGCCACCAGCAGGTTCACGTCGTTTATCACGCTCTGCAACACACAAAAACGTTACTCACTTACAATTACTTACTTGTAACATATACAATCATTACTAGTTCAACGAATAAGAAACTAATAATTACTTTTTATTCGAAAAAACGAACACTTTACAAATTAAATCAATTTAAAAAAAATCATTCACGGAAAATATGAATGACCAACTATTTTTTAAGTAGGAGACCCCAAAGGTGTCCTGTTTAGGGATCCATCAACTATGCGTAATTTTATTCACGTCAAGTTTAATGATTTTAATTTTATCTATTGTTACAACACAAATCATAACATAATAATTATGAACTAGGATAGAAAAACTAGGCTGAGCCTGTTCTATTTCTTCCTAAATTTAGTTGTATGATTAGTCCAAAGCAAGGTTAAACTTATGTGGTTCACAGCATTTCACACAATAATTTATGGCCCACAAAAAATAATTATGACAATCTTGAATTCAGAGTAATGAGATTGAAACCCTCATTTTTCATTTTTTCTACTCTTTTAATTTTCCTCTATAATTTTTTCTTTCTTCTTCTAATTGTATGAGCATCATGACTTGGAGTTGGAACCCGTTGTTCTCTGTTCCCTGATGAAGAGTTATCTTTGAAGTAAGTTTATTGAATAAGTCCATATTTTTTTTTAATTATTTTTACAATTACAAATTTGTAAATATTGTACTCTTATGGATCTTTTTTCCTTAATGATTGCAAATGCCGCCGCTAGTCTCTGCTCTTTGGTAATAAATAAACTTTAGAGGTATTATTTTCCTTTAATTCTTATACAAAAATAATTTCTATTTTTATTTTTTATATTGTTCAAATATTTTGCACTTTCTAGTCTATCCACCTCCACTATGTAGCCTAAACATCATCATCCACTTATCACCTTTGCTTAAAATACTTTATATAAGTCGCAATTGTAACAAAAAATAAAAAAATAAAAATAATAATAAAAGGCGACTATAGCCTGAAGCCTATAAAATAGCCTGAAAGCCTGAATATATCGATAGAATTTGGCTACCAAGAACTAGCCCCTACACTCAGACTTATAGTCTTGAAGGGCTATTCCAGTAAATAATTATCAATATAGTCTTTGAAATGTGTATCTAATTGTGGAATAAAGATTTGATGACTAGAACAGTAGATAACTGTCTACTGAACGATTGAGCAACCTATTATAAGACTTAAAATTGTTCTATCAAAGTAAAAGCTTTACTGTTACTACCAAAATAAAAGTTATAATTGACATTATCAGTGTTTTATTTCATCCCACACGTTACATTACTTACGATTTAGATTAGAGGAATTGAAAAGTTTGTAACATACCTGAGTGGAAGGTCGTAGTAAAACATATCTATCACAGTGAGAATTATTTGTTGCTTGTTTCAAGTCTTGTATCTGAACAATAACACAGCCACTATAAAACAAATTTGAATGCGTTTGCTCTAAACAATCCGTCAATATCGGGGGCAGTTCTTCATTATCTATATAACCTGCAACAAAAACACAAAATATTATATTACAAAGTTGGAATGTATGAATTCAATATGCTTTCCAAAGAATGATATAAAGAGACTATATGATTAATAGATGACAGTTCTAGATAGATAGATGACTTTATTTGCACGTTGTAAAAATATTACAGAAGTTTTGTGGGCGAAGTTGAGGCATGCAAGCCCCCTCTTCCACTTAACCCACAAGCTGGATGATACAGTTAGATGATATAGATAATAAGATTATATAAACAGAGATCAATACAATGCTTTCTCTTCTCAAAGCATCAGCAATTATTGGTTACATGGACATATTTAATAATGAGAATTCCAACTCATACTACTGGAGACTTTACCCTATTCACGATTACTTGAAACGAAATAAACCAACTTTTTGCGTGTGTGCGTGTAATGGTAGGTCTTCTTCTATGCGGAACGGTCGGTCTCAGTCGACCAGCTCGTGACAAGAGTCTCCATGGAGGACGAGTCTTTGCCCCGGGACTACTCGCTGCTTACCAGCGACTAAGGGCCTCCAAAAAGCTTCAACCAAAGGAACCCAGTGAATGAAACGGCAGGGTTCCTAAAGTTGCAACAACAAGTCTTGAGACAAGTCAGACTGTATGTAGCCAATCACAGCTCAATACAAGAGCTGTGATTGCCTAAAGATATTCGACTGCGGCCGACCGTTTTGCATAGAAGAAGACCTACCATAACACGCAAAATTTTAGTTTATTTCGACTCAAGTGATCGTGATTAGGGTATAAATTTAGATTCTCTCAAAATGTTCAATCAATGAAAAATAGAATCAGCTTATTTCCAATATGGCGGCGATCCATGAGCATTGAAAATGTCTCGTTGTCTCGTATCAATTTTGGACTGTGCTTTTTTCACTACTGCATATCAGAATCGACCGAGAGCTCTATACTATAAAGAGCAGATGCCATACTATGACTATACAGTACTTTTAGTTCTCCACAAAACGAAATCGAGAACAGGGTAAATCGAGGATACGATATAGTCTGTCCAAGCAAAGAAGACACTCTAGCAAGATGGGAAGATGACAATTCTGTCAATATTGGTTCAAAAACTATAGATTTGGTCTCAAATAATTGTAGAAAACATTCTGCTCTACAATTTAAGACAAAATTAGTTATTTTTGAACCAATATCGACCGAGCTGGAGTGATTTTTTCATCATGCCAGAATGTCTTCTTTGCTCGACCTGACTAATAGTATGAGAAACATTTTGTGCACTGAAATCCATTGCTGGAGGACAACACGTGAATGCCAAATTTCCTGTCTTTCCACCTATTATTTCTAACAAACTTTTCACCGCAATTTACCAGAGTATCTAATAACAGTGTTTCTACTTCGACCAAAACGCAGTCGACCAAATGTACGCTTCGCTCACCTAAAAGTTGATCTTCAGTGTAAGGCAACCGCGTAGTTTCGACTAATCGTCCGTCTCCGTTACGCCGACAACAGATGCTGTAGCCCATGTCTTCGGCGAACAACTTCAGCACCAGAGTATTTAGCTTATAGCGCGCCACTAGTTTCTCCAGTAGACACGAGCTGGGACGTGTCAGGTGCTGCTGCTGTTGCTGCTGCTAAAACAACGTAATTATCAAATAAAACTTGAAAACACATAGCGACTGTAGTTTTAAAACTATAGACTCTTTATACTCACAGTCAAATAAAACTTTATCAAATTATCAACATCAACCAACACTAGAAACAACTTAGAAACACAGGGCAACTGTAGTGTTATAAACATGGAGACTTTATACTCACAGTGGGGCCTTTGGTGTGAAACCATTAATGGAAGGCACTGGTCGAACAAAATGTCTACATTGCACCGTAGGTACAATTAACTCCTATGATAGCATTAAGTACAGTTTCGAATCATGCTTGTTGACTTGGTTTTTCTCTCTTTAAACATAATTTTGATTATTCATCTTCTCTTATAGAATTCCTCTTGTTTTTTCTAGATTATGTAATGGATTATGATAAAAATTAGAACATTTGTCAAACGTGATACTAATAATATAGTTTTTTATTATAAATTCAATTCTGCGAAAGTCGACTCGTGAGTCGAGTATATCGTGTTGCTTTTGCAGACCACTTTCACACTGAACTGATCATCAATAACAAACATTAGACAACTTTTGAAGGAGCCGTCGGTCCCGACTGCTCAAAAAGTAGTCATCATCTCTCATTGTCATCCTTCTCATTACCCATGCACAGGTCTTAGAACGCATGTGGGCTCTAAAAAATAGAACCAAAAATAAAGAAGTTCTTACCTGCTGAGGCTGATTTGAGGTCTTGCCAGTCAACTCCCAGTAGAGTTCTCTCAGTTTTTGATGAATTGAGAAGAACGTGGAGCTGCCCGGCTTATCATTTTTCTTTGATGGAGAGCTGGCTGTACCCTTGCTTCCAATTTCAACCAGATACTGAAAGAAAACACGAAAAGTGTAAGTTACATAAACTTATTGAGAAAACTGGTAATACACAGTAAACCTGTATAGTGGAGTGAATATGGAACTGGCAACCAGCTGGTAGGCCTAGGCCCATCTTGGGCTGTTGAGCCATTGACAAACAAAAACAAATACACAGTAAACTATCTCTACAATATTATTCGCCTCATAACGTACGCCTCATATTATTAGCGTATGACTTCATTTAGTGGAGAGATTAAAAGATGTTCCACATCGCCTTTTGTGTTCCACCTAGATGAGGTATAGTACTGTATTTGAGAGATTGCATTATTAGTAACATATTTCTTTTAATGTAGGCTACTGTATATTAGTTGTGGAATAAACGAGATTTTTAGTTGATGAAATTGACTAATTCATTCAATATTGTTATGAAGAGAATTTACTTCACATTAAACATACACACACACAATAATTCAATTTTCTTCAACAATTCAACGTAGGCCTAATCTAGATTTGGATTGTAGCCTATTCTAAATTGGAAAAGGGACTTGAGTTATTGGGCTTAACCCTGTTGAACCTTGCTATTAGATATTATTTGTAAATAACTAAATAAAATGAATGAATAATTATTATAATAAGATTGTTTTTATCATCCTCCAAAAACTTGTAAATTACATATCAAATAAAAAAGCAACTCAAACCGTTAAAATTTGAGTGTTGCTTTTGTCACAAGGCTCTTTCAAGTCTACAGTCAAGTTTTCCCGAAAGTTTATAGAAATGCTTTCAGTGATTCTATCGTTGAATTGGACGAACTTAACAATAACTTTTGCCATAATTTATAATTTTTTTGACTTTGATATTATACTTCATGACAGTTTCGTTCACCACCACCTGTGTTATAATATGAATAAATGTCATAATCAATAAATGAATTTCTATTTCGATTTCATACAACATTAATCGAGTTCATCAAGGAAGAAGTGTATGTGCCTCCGCAATCAATAACCTTCTCAAGTTAAGAAAAAGTACCATAGCAGCTGCTTTTATCCATAGCATGACGGATAATAAGAACGTTGGAACATTATATTGAGGAGAGTTTTCCTATACACAACACGACGGACGGCAGCTCCTGTTGATCACAGCGTATGTCTTGTCCTAGAGCTTCAAAAACAAGAGCTGTGGTTGGCTACAGCTGTTCGACTGTGCCCGACCGTGGTGTCAATCAATCTTTATTTGTCAAATGTACAAAAACACTTTGCATATTGTCACTTTACATTTTGTCATAATATTACACTGTCGTCTCGTGTAGAGGAAACTCCACCTTAAGGCTATATTTATGAATAAACAGTCTGAATTAAATATTATGCTCTTAATTTCAAATAAAGTTGAAAATTGATAGTTTATTATATGAAAAACTTACATCAGCCTCTTTACTTGCAGCAGCCAGGCTTTGCATCGTAGCCGAACGCTTTGCTCCGTATCAACATTCAGACAACCCTACTATGATATGCACTCATGTGTAGAAAATAATTCGTCTGCAAAATTGGAAAACACGCAAAAAACCATAGATTAGAAAAAGAATACCATCTTAAGTTATGGAAAAAACTAATTTACTCAATAAAGATAGACAACATAAGAGTATTTTACAGCAATAATAGTTGAATTATCATAAATGATTAGTATTTGTTTTCAATTGCAGTATGTCGATAGATACATTTATTGGTATTGATACAGTTATATATTCAGTTATTGATCTAATAATTGGTAAGATTACTTGTTGAAATGTTTGGCTATGCATATCCGTAATATAATATTTCAATAGAACCTTTCATATGTTATCCAGCAGTAAGCCTAGGAGCAGAGAGTATTTATTACCTTCCATTAAAATTGATAAAAAAAAACATACAAACATACAATTGAAATATGCATAGGCCTAAAGGTAGACGTGTAATGGAATCTAGGAAATTCTCAATTTAAAAATGAATTAATTCATCATTTCAACCAAATTAGACCTGTTGAGACCTCATGAAATTGGTTCATTCTACCAAGCGTGTATAATAAAATTTATTATGATAATTATAAATAAGAGTGATGAGTGAATACATACCACTTTAGAAATAATTATATAGCCTAAACCTATCATAAACATATTCAGTAGACTCAGAATACCGTTCATAGCTAGGCCTATATGCCTAGCTATGGCCTATAGCTAGGGTATGTTACGGCATTACCAAGTAGGTTAAAATAGGCCTTCTGATCTCCACCCTAAAGCAGACACGCTTCTATGTAATCCAAGTTACATAGACTGTAAGCAACTATCCAATTTAATTAACACTAAATTTAAGGCGATAAATATTTTGTAGAATCAAAAATTATTTTGGGAATAAATTTGAAAGATTTGGATAAGAATTTTGTAAGAGTTTAAATCTTTTCAGAACCTAACAAGCGTCTAGTATCAATTCAACATGTTCGATAATGAATAGAATGCACTAAATTTTTGAAATCGACATAGACAGTAGCAAAGTTTTATAGATTGGCAACTGAACTGACAATGTTTACTAGAAAAAATAGTAGGACAGTCCAACTTACAAGAGTTAACTGTGTTCCAAGTATGAGTTTTGATGACCATTATTCAAAAAGTACTACAAATAATGAAAAATATATATCCTTTGCGATTTCTGCGATTGCTCAAGTGCAATGGAATGAAAGATGGAGTTGGATAGAAAAATGTAAACAACCTAGAGTCACGTCAGATCTCATAGTTTCTTCGATGTAAACTGGATTCAAGATGACAATTAAATGCAGGGGTGGGGTTTTATGATTTAAAAGAAATTATATTTTGTTGTTAACGGTTTCAACTGAATTAAATCATCGTTATTACATTGAAAGACCTACATTTAACGTCCTAACCTTCACATAATTTGACACTGATGACACAGTTTTTAGGTTAGATTTTCGAGGAAAATTATAATATGCTTGTCAACTGGGGAGGTGTCGATTTGGGTGAGCTTAGATGGTTCAATCATGCACTTGAAATGTGATAGTATTCGATAATAAAGAATATTACTTACCCATTTTAGTTCAGTTGATAGTTTTTGATGTAGGCAACATGCATATTTGCAGACAGAGCCATCAGCTGCCTGCGACCTGCTGATTAACTACTAAGAACAGTTTGAGAGGTGTATTCCATTAAGGCGTTGATAGTGTAGGGTTTTTGCACAGTGATCAACACAAACACACTTATTACTAAGTCTAAACCATAATAAAACTACTAAATACAAGTTATGTCACACGTGAAATTATTCTACAAATTCCAGTTTACAAACATAGGCTTCATTGAGCCGAAATACAGCACAATGTGTAAACTCACTGCTGACACCTACCGGGCGAAACATAAATTGAACTAGATGTATGGCTGCCACTATCAAAAAGCTTAAAGCATAGAAAATTCTACAATTTCCATGGATTTGAACAATTCATTTGAAATTCGATCTAAATTGATTAAATCTAGCAAATAAATAATAATATTCTTTATAGAATACACAAACTGTAAAGATTTACGCCAATCTACACTAAGAATGTCAAGAATATCAATGATTCTTTTCAAATTAAAAAGCGAAATTGACAATAAAAATAATCAATTATAATCTTTAAAATTTATATATGGAAAATATTTATATTTTGATGAGTAATTCACTAACTGGTATAATTTACCGTTAATTCATTTCCATGGAGCCTCCATAATGACGTGGCGGTTTGTATGAATTTTCAAGCAGATCGACTTGAAATAACGGGATATTTTTTCCGCAAATAAAACCCGGAATCAAAGCCAGAAAATTATCCTTATGAGAATTTTGTGAGAAAATATATCAGAATAATACATTAGATATTTTTTTTAATATTCATCCATTTTGTTAGGTTTTCAGATCCATTTAAATGAATTATTCAGGAGGTTATAAACTCTTGATTTTTAGATAAATCACAATGATTGAGAGTGAATTAATTATTTAAAAAAAACTTCTAGTACCGTAGGTAATTTTTACCTGGAGATGATCCAGCTCATAGTATTCCATTAAAGTGAAAACCTCATTTCACTCTCAATCGTTCAAGGAAATATATTCGGTAGACGTTATTATGAATTAATCCTCAGCAGTACCTTTTCACCTTCATTTATTCTTATAATAATGCTGTGTTATTCCAAATTGTCATTGTTATGAATCAATTATTCGAATACTGTAGAATCTCATAATCCATAATTTATTCAATCAAATTTATCCATTGAACTACATTATTTGAACTGAATTGTCTGTCAACTTATATAATTACCGTATTTCTTCTACTATGGAAGTTTTTATAGAAAATATAATGGATGTATTTCATTGAATCTTTGAAAACAATTAATAATTATTGATCGATCTATAATCACAGTTCCTATTTTACACTCCATTATACACATTACACAATCATGTGAGACAGTGAAAGATTGAAGGCATTCACTTTAGGCTCTATATATAAACTAATAAATTGATTAAAATAACTCAAACACACTTTTTGTACACTTTATTATTTATTCATTCATTTGTTAGTCCATTTCACAGCATTGCGAAAATACATTACAGCGCGGAATGTATAAAATATTATGCTGCTATAAAAGTTGTTCAAACATAATTATTACAGTACAAGTAATTACTGGAAAAAATACAGCTATAATATTAGTTTTCTCAACAATTTTTTACTATAAGAGGTTCAACTCTTAATTGATCTACACAATAATATAGAAGTAGTATTTCAGTTTTCATCTTATTTTACAAATCTACGAACCAAGAAAAATACGTCTTCACTAGTAAGTTGGAAAAGTAAGGATATTGACAGTACAGTAGGTTACAATACGGCGATTAAATTATTGAGAATTAACAGTTGATTACCAAACTAGAGCTTCATGTTTGGGATGACAATATTCCAAAAATTTTGGTTTTTAGTTGTTAATTTCTATCTACTTGTTGGGTGAAGGCACACTAATTCGATTGAAGAAACAGGTAAACTATGTATAATAGTATAGTCTGATCAAGCAAAAAAAATCAATCTGGCAAGATGGGAAAATGACTCAAGCTCGGTCAATATTGGTTAAAAAATGATAAATTTGGTCTCAAATTGTAGATCAAGATGTTTCATACAATTTGAGAACAAATTTATAATTTTAGAACTAATATTGACCGAGCTGAATTAATTTTCCCATCTTGCCAGAATGTCTTCTTTGCTTGGGCATACTCTACCTTTAACAAGTTGATTGTTTGGAATGAAGGTTGGAAACAAAGTTGAAATGTTAATTTATTTGTTCAACAATCTCTTTATGAACAAATCTTTGTTTAATCTTGTATCCATGAACTTAAATAAGTTTTTGGTAAATGAAGTAATAAAAAATTTACAAAATGAATTAAAAAATAAAACAAGAAGATTTCTTCATTGATTGCAATAGAGAATTTTTAAGCACTATGAGAAAATCCAATAATATTATATAAATATGATATACAGTAATGTAAGGTTCTCTGTTCAGAGACACAGAACAATATAACTTAATAACAAAAAATATTAATCTTGAAACCTTCAAATCAAAAAGTGTTAGTACCGGTAGTTAGAGTTTCTGAGACTTAATAATAATACGGTAATAAATTATATTCAGAGAATGTGGCGAAATACAATGTCAATATGCCATCAATTTATTATAAAAGATAAGACATCAATTAACATCAAATATAAATATATGAACTTTCCTGACAATTATTATCCAATCCATCAACTTGCAATTGAAATAATTTTTAATAATAATTATTATTGAGAGAAAACCATCCTAGCATTTCTTTATCCTTGGATTGATATCAAACCTGACAAATTTTAATAATACGGTATCAATTTCTGTTTAACTTCGCATTCACATTCTCTAATCTTTATATTCTTCAGTTTCTTTTCATAGACAAATTACACAGAGTTGCTTTTATCATTCTCATGACACAAAGTATGATAATATCCGATTATCTATGATTCCACCAAACATATTTTAGAGATGGCATCACTTTCATTGCAAAACTTTTCCTGGGGTTTTTCATGTACGATTTCCCGATAAAACTTATTTTATTAATATACATTGATAGCAGCCCTTGCCAAGAAGGAAACATATTATTATATCAGTTATATTTCAATAATAGGTATTTTCTTTCCAAGTTCCCCAGTGAAAAAAATTGAGTAAATCTCTACAAGAACGTCAGTATAAAGTTGTTAGAAATTATTTTTACCGAAATGACAGTTTTGTTGTTTGAAATTACTCAGTGCATGTAAAAATGAACCAGATTTGTGTTTCTATATTCGATTCTTAGTGGTTTGGTCCAGAATTCTAATTAGATCGCTTTTCTAATCGGCGAAGACATAAATAGTTTCTAAAATTTATTTTTCGAAGTGGTCTGGTCGTCTAAAAAGTATAGAAATCTAAATTTCGGCATTTGAATATTTCTATTATTCTCTGTGCTTCATATTTCGTCTAACTATTTCGTAGTAGAGGATTGTTATACATTGAATCAACAATAAGTACCTGATGATTGGATGCAAGGGAGATAAAATTAAAGATTATTATTATATTCAATCAATTCGAAGTATCAACTTATGCAATAATTTATTGTAAACCAACTATATTTTATGACAATTTATTATTATTTTCAAATGCAAACTAATTATTTATCCAAACAATTGAACAAACTCTAGTTATTTGACCTATCTTGAATGAATTACATTTCTCACAAAGCTTTTTTCACAAAACTATCAAACCTATCTGTTTAAAAACGTCCTAAATAAAATTTACTAAATAGGTGAACGCTTAATTAATTAAATCAAGTATTAATTCAAGTTTTTGTATGGTCTGAATTTCTAGTAAATCTGTGGTTTGAGAATTCCTAGTTTTTTTATTGAATAAATGCAATTCATGCTATATTTGACAATTTAATAGTTGAGAGTTTGAATTCTACAAATTGTACTGTAACCAGTACAAGAATTTTTTTCAACTTTCATATTATACCGTGCATCACAATTTCCAAAATGTAGAACAAATTAAAACGACTAATAATCTAGCGCCAGGTGTTGGGCCAATTTTAAAGGATACTTCTAAAAAATAACAATGAGTAGGCTACATGACTTATCATGTTTTTTTTGTAATATCTCATGTTTTTAACAATTTAGGATTTAAATCCTTTTCTATTCATGTCCGTCATGTCTTTGAGTATTTCCAACAATAGAGTAGGAACGTATAGATATAACATTTAATTTTAGAAGTAGAAAAATAAACCAAATATTTTTTGCAGAGCTGAAATAATTTTACAACCTCTAGCCAATCATCAGATACTCACTGTCTTACAGCTCAGTACCAAAAACTCCCTATAACAACAATTAATATTATTTTACATTATTAAGTATTCCATTGAGACGCCTAAATTTACATTGATCGATTACTTTCAAACAGAATAACTCTATACAATAACATCTATAAAATCGATGCATCTAACAACATACTTTATTCAATTTTCAACGTTTACAGTAACTAATCCCCTGTTTTCCCTGTTAGTAAAGTTTAATTAATTCTTACTAACATAACTTTTCTCTCATTTCTACACAGAATAACACACTAGATACTAACACTTTAACAATATAGAAATTCAGTGTAACGTTATTTCCTTCATTTTGTTCAGGCCAATAATTATTTATAATAATCGTTATTATCTGAGAACATCAAGAAAATACATGTAGATGTATTTCAGGTGAATTAATGTAAAAAATAATGCTCCACTGAATTCCTCTAATATTCTATATAATACTCAGTATTTGGTAACATTTTCAACACTTACTTCATTATTATTTTCATAATAAATACAATCACACTACTGCTGCAGTATTAACATCGAATCAGAGAAATATATTATTTATATATGGTCTATATATTCTTTATAATAATATATAACAAGACACAGAAGGATTTTTAATAGTAATTGTTCGATTACATTCATTAATTAACTACAGAGAAAATACCATCAACAATTAATATGTCACACTTTACAATTTATTAGGCTAAATTTGATTAATCACAATTTTTTATGCAATAATGTAGTAGTTGGGAATCATAACTACTAGTGAATATAGGTACGGTACAGTGATTGTTGTGTGTTTTTTTAGTTAACTATCTAGTTAACTGTGAAGGTTCACAGTGATTTGAACTCATTTTCTCAATCAATTGATCTTTTATATTGGAATTTCTCGTTTTGATTTAAATATTTGAAGTCTAAAAATAGGAAAGAGTGTTAGTAATAATTATGATACAAGAGGTAATAATAATTGAAAGACTGGCAGTGCTCAAGATAATTTTGATTCCTTTATGCAAGATTTGCCCCGGTACAAGTTTTTGATAATTAAGAATGCTTTCAATTCTAACTGTGTTTTCATGAATAATTCAAATTAATTATATGTTTTAAATTTTTATTCTTTTACTAGTAAAAAATGAATTCCTTAACATTGAAAAATTACATTATATCCACAATAACTCTTCAAGACTTGATTAAAAGTGGAACTTGGCTTTAAAAAATGATGAGACTCTTTCAAATAGGACTACCATATGGGAATTATTTCTATTTGAACAGAGAATTTACTATAAGCTTAAAAACTTAGTAAATACTAATGACTTTCACTTTTACAACAGTACTCACGATTTTGTTGCTTGTCGGACGCGTTTCGTGGCACTGAGCCACATCTTCAGCGTACAAGGAGTAACTAGGTACCAGTGAATATAAAGTCTACATATTCTTTGCTAGATACTTCTTGTACGCTGAAGATGTGGCTCAGTGCCACGAAACGCGTCCGACAAGCAACAAAATCGTGAGTACTGATGTAAAAGTGAAAGTCATTAGTATTTACTAAGTTTTTAAGGTTATTATCATCAACAGTTCAAGTAGGATGAAGACAAAAGAAGAAATAGAATTTAATCTGATTGAAAATAAAATTATTATAAAATTTACAATTCTTGGCAGATAAGTATAGGAAAAATAATATAAAAACTACATTTTTTCCATAGACTTTTCTACTCTCAATTGTTATGAAACATACATTACAACACAATGATAACTAACTTTCATAGAATACAATTTGAAAAATATCCAACATTGTTGTTTAACTTGTTTCAGGAGAAGATTCTATTGGAATTTCATTAATTTGTCGTAGCTTTATATTATAACATTTTCATTTACTATTTTGTAGTGCATCAGTGAAAAAGTTAGATCAGAATTCAAAAATATTGTTTAAATATTTATGATTCACTATAGTAAAATGAATAAATACGGAGTTGAATTGTTGAATTGGGTTAAATTGAACTGTATTTTAATCTGGGATATATGTTTCTTCAAAATTGAAAACTTCAATGACTATTTATCAAAGTAAATTCACTATTAAAAAAAAGTAATAATATCTACCTCTTTTGTGCGCATTTAATGCTGTTTATGTCCAGTATCAATGTTTTTTAATTGATATGCTTCCTATTCTACGTTACAAAATCCTTCAATATTGCAATATTTGAAGTTGATTATTATTCAATGAGCTTGAATGTGCTTGAGCCTTACCTTTAATATTTTTAGAGTAAATATTCAGTCAAACACTGATGACCACATAAGCCCTTGAGAAACAATATTTTCCCCTGTAGGAGTTATGAGTGATTTCATTTTTCCTTTTCTAGATCCTTAAATAATACAATAAGTTGTCTTTTTATTGCAAGGGAGAAATCAAGTTTAAACATGGAATGACGTCATTCTACGGCGATCAACTTTATTTTCGTTGCGTTGGGTTCTTTGGATTACATAATTTTAAAGTAATTCGATTTAATAATCGTCAATCTACATGATTTACGGTACGTGAATACTAAGGTAGGTACACTGTTAATATGAGTTGATTGAATACAACCTCAGCAGTTGTTGATAAAAAACAAAATCGACAAAAATAATACAGTAATATTGTCTGTTTCAATTCTAATACCTTTAAATATACCAATCAAATTATTTTGAATAGGACTTCAAAAATTGTTTTGGTTTTTACAACTTTGAACAATTTGTTGGTTCTAAATTATTCAATCAGGAAATAAGTTGATTTACATTTTTAAAGCAATAACCATAAACCTTTAATATTGAACTCATACAATTAGAAAAACTAGTACCTACTTTTCTGAAAAATACAACAAGAGTTTTTCACACACTTCAACAACTTTAGTTACTCTAAATTTACTTAAATTTATCTTCTCTTATCTTACAACCGTCAACAAAATTTTCAATCAACCTTACGTCTAAAATTATCTCTTGTGCTTTCAACAACTGAATTAACTACACAATATACAAGTTGACTACACTTTAACATTTACATTCACAACAAATTACAAGAAAACTGTACATTCGTTGGGAAATTAACTGTTGAAATATAGGTAGGTAGCCTGAAAAATGAAAGTTTTCAGGAAAAATGTTCTAGTCTAGAGTTGAAAACAGTGCTTTAAGAGAGGCTTTAATGGAAATTTTTACAAATAGAATTCAAACAAGACAATATTGTTGGCAACTTTTTTGCTGACAGCGTTCTCATTAACTATACCAGATTATTATCTAGTAGGTCTACTAACAGTAGTCTGCTGATGAGTATGGTAAAATTCAAACCTTTTAATTTAGTTCATAAATTTTGTTACAACGTTTTCATATTTTTTTATTTGATGATTGTTGATAATTTTTTTGAATAGTTAAGAAACTAAGAAACAAATAATTGTTTCCAAACAAAATATCTTTCATTATCAAATTTAAAAAAATCATTTCTTAAAATTGAACATTGAAATTTTTATAATGAAGAAATAATATCACAAAATCTCACCTCATACAGACTTTCATAATTTTTTAAAATTCATTTTCATATCAAAAAACATTGACTGTTGAAAAAATTATTTTAGATAGGAATAACACAGGATATGCCTAGTTTGTCACCTAATTTCAGTATTTTGTATAAATAAATACTAGTTTATCCCTCAAAACACTGTTCCAACTCCACTTGACTACTCTGAATCTTCTTAATCCTAGAACAATGTCTCTTGCGACCAGGAACAGTTCTCAACACTGGCATGCAGCCCGGCTGCAGAGCCGTGCAGCCGGTCCTGCGACTGCAGCGCTTTCACCAAATGATCACAGCTGGTATAGGGACGAAGTGTCAACTCTGCACTGCTGCCACTTGCAGCTGATGAGCTGCACAGCTTGCGGCGGGCTACTGTTGAGCCTGATCGAGAAAATGTGGCCACTTTGGTGGTTGATTGGCTCCTTGAAGGAATGGCTGCCAGTTTCATTGAAGAAGTTGGTTGAGAAGAAACTTTTTGCCTTGAAGAGGCAACACTTGAGGAAACTGTTGATCCCAAAAGTGAACCAGTTGAAGAAACTACTGATCCCAAAGGTACACCTGTTGATCCCAAAGGCGCACCAGTTGATGCAACTGTTGATCCCAAAGATGCACCTGTTGATCCCAAGTTTGTACCTGTTGATCCAAAAGCTGCACCACCTGATGCAACTGTTGATCCCACATTTGGTGCAACCGTTTTGGCTGCAACTGTTGACCTCAATGTTGCATCATCTGAAGAAACTGTTGATCCTGTAGTTGCAACACTTCCTCTAGCCGCTGATCCTGAAGTTGTTGCCACAACTGCTGAACCCAAATTTGTTGACCCACCCCTAGATGGATAACTTGCCCTTGACTCACAAATGGCGCCCAAAGTCACACTATCACTGGAGGGCGAACTGTGTCCCCCCGGCAGTGGCAGGGGAGGTCGACCACCTGAGACACTTTTATTATCGAAATCACTACACGATCTACTAGGGTGGATAGTTCTTTTGAGACTGTTGCAGGTGGGGGATGAGTAGCGGCGGTTGATTTGGTTGCTGTGCCATCTTCCCGCCAGGGTTCTCGGGTAGTGGGTGGGTTGCAGATGTTGGGCGAAAGGGACGTTGGATGGTGTCAGGTTACCGAATCTCTCGCTGGCAGCGGCTGACCGACGACTGCTCACTTCACCTGCGTCCTCCTCGTAGTCAGTGTCCAGGTCACTGTCTGTCGAAAAGTCCTCAGCTTCGTCTTCTGTGTCCATACACTCTGCAAGAATACACATTTTTGAAATAATGGAAAACAGAGGAATCCGTTAGCCAAGCATGGAAATTTCTATAGTAAATAGAGTATCTAGGTTACCGTACTTATTTGTTAACTTATATGAATTTCCGTCTCCTCACTCTGCTCTTACTCCACACCATGATTCAATTTTTTTATATCCCAACTCGAGACTACGCACAGGCCATAGTGCCCATGTAGGCTCATTCTATTACAGAATTGTAAATGAAAGTTTAATCTAGTACTGTATTATTTATAATATTGCAATCATTAGAAACAATAATTTAGTCTAGTACTTTAATTATCTATAAGATTGTATTATTAGTTGACAAAATATTATTTCATGTACTGTATATTGATTGTGGAATAAACGAGATTTTGGCTATATGAAAAAATATGTACTGTATATGAAAACCATGTTGTAAATTATCAAGCAAATAATAAAGCCGTTAATAGAGCAACTGAACAATGATATTTCACTTGTGCTATGTTTTGTATATTATTTTGTCTTCTTTTGATCAACTTAATCTCCCATCAATTTCCCAATTCAGTTTTGAACTCAACGTTCTTACTGAATTTCGGCGCTCACCTTCATCTAGAAACACAGAGTCCGATCCTAGCGAGTGTGGCGCCGCCTCTGACAGATCAGTCGCGGTAATAGCGCAGCTGCTGCCTAGAGACGCCAGTGGTGCCAGTCGAGGCACGCACAGACCACCCGTTTGACACGTCGCGGCGCCGATAAGCCGCGAGGAAGGAGCCGACTGGTCGACGCGCGCGTACAGCGAGCCTTCGCTCTCGCTCGAGATGTCGGGGGTCGGCTGGATTACCTGCAAAACAAAGGAAAGGGAAATTGAAACAATGGTATGGTTATAATGTTAAAATTTCAACGCGTTGAATTTTAGTGCTCTAAATTTCAAGTCAGAATAAAATATTTTTATATTGTCAAGTTAATCTTTAAAGTGTTTCGGTTCTAATAGTTGATCATACTTTTCCAATATAAAGTTATTCTTTGAAGTGTTTCGGTTTAAATAGTTAATATAATGTTTTGAAATAAAAGAATACCGTAAGGTATGTTTTTAAAATTAAATTATTCAAAGTTTAGAAGAACTTCTTTCTTAAATAGCTTGACTTAGACTCTTCAGTCAATTACAATACCTGAAAAAAATCAAAATTCGTACGAAAAATAAAACTTTTTACTCCAGCCTGTTCAATATACAGTGATAAATATAAATAAAATAATATACTGGTAATAATAAACAGGTAAATAGGCATAATACATATAATATACATTAATATTATTATATGGGATTGTAGAAGTCCCTCCTGTGAGAGGAGTAGGAGTATAAACATTTATTTCATCCAATTTGGATAACTTGATGAAGTGATAACGGCTGGTCTGATAACCAAAAGGTAAAGGAGCCGAGTTCGAGTCATGAACGGGAAATATTCTTTGATCACAGCACAATCATAAAGATAATGGCCTGTTTCTTATTTCCACTGGAATTGTATAATTTTTTAATATGAATGAATTAATAAATATTGCCACCTTTTCCTTTGGAGGAGACAATAAACCGATGAGCCCAACTGCGTTAGAAGTAGTCGTTATCACTCATCATCATCTTTCTCATTACCCTCGCACAAGCCTAAGAACCAATGTAGGAATCGCCCTCAGAAAACGCATTGAGTTGCATTATAAAATAAAGGAAAAATTTGTAAACAAAGAAGACACCATACACCATAAAAATTAATACAAATTCGTACACCAACCTGTATATCAATAGGATAGTAGAAGTCCCATCCGGCCCCCGGCTGATAGGGAGGCTGATGCGTGGTGCCCCTGCGGCCCCCCAGCTGGGGCGGAGGCGGAGGCAGACCCATCTCGACGGCCGATCCGCGTCGCTCCAGGTAGGAGGTATCCGCACTCGAACACGTGATGGAGCTCAGGCGACGCGACGCTCGGCGACTGTTGGGCACGCGCAAGAAGTGGTGGGGGTAGTCGTCGTCCTCATCCTCGTCTTCGTCTTCCTGCGAATGGGGAAGAAAGAGATAATAGAATAGGATAGAATAGAAATTTCATGTATGTGGAATAATAATTTTAAAGTTTTTAAAAAGGGTATTCGATTTTCATTTTATCAATTATTTTAAATAGCCCTAAGTTTTAAAGTTCAATTTTAGAAATTTCATCTATAATTTTAACAAGGCTCTATTCGTACTTCCCCCTGTGGGTTGGGGTCAGATGAGAAAACGCCCACATGATCTTAAAATTACTTGATCGTGAAAGGCGACTGAAAGGGGTCGACCAATGCACTCTCCAATTTGAGTACAATGATCTAATCCTGGACCTCATTCCATGTTCACAATGACAGAGGTACCGAAAATTGTAATAATTAGTGAGTACCACCACGATGTTCTTCGAGCTAAAATAAACAGAAAATGTCATTTATAGTGGAAATATTCAAGATTACAATTAATATTCGAGATTACAATTTTCAAGACTTTATATACTATTATACTTGAGCCTACAATGGATCACAGTCTCATAAGGAACATTGTATTAAATGATAAATTCCAATAATTTATGTGGATAGTTTAATTATAATTCTCTTAAAAAACTTTGTATCAATTTTAAGACTATAGAACTACAAAGACAATTAATAGTATATAGCCTACTACACAGTAGTATTATATACCAAACCACCAATTAATTAATAGTGTTTCGAGAGGATTAAGATTTATATATTCATATTTTTGTGCTGCTAATAATGCTAGTTATCGTGAGAAATCCAATTATCCATTTCCACGGTAAAATTAATGAATAATTTGAATCCTATTCGTCTAAAACTTTTTCATTCTACGTGTAAATGCGTTTCGGACTCCCTCGTGTCATTTAGCTAGGATATGTGATTATTTTTCTAAAAATGTGCTGACCGTTGTGGAATTTCTACCATTTGCTAGCTGCAGTGTTGTAGCGGCTACTTTCAAGTTTAATTTTATTAAAAATTATTTTTCTCACTAAAATACTCACACAAAGGGCTGGAAAATGACGCCAGTTATGGCGAAAAGCCAGGTGCCTAAACACCTTCTAAACAACACAGAATAGCATTAGTTTAATCAATTCTTCAATTTTTTATTTGTCATGTTATTTATTTAGAAAAGAATATGGTATTTCTACTCATTGTGTCAAGTAGGAAGTAGCCTACACATTCAAAATAGAATAAAGAAATAATTTATTTCCAAAATTTACAAATAAATTCATTTCCAAAATAAAATTTTATCTTACATTCACTTTTAATATTCAAGGAATCTCTCAAAAGACTAGACGTCTGTGTGTAGGGAGATAAATGAAATAAATTTTGAATTTCCTGGATTTTCCTTCACAATTACTGTATACTCTCAGTACGGTAAAAGCTCAAGTATTTCATCAGAATTGAAGTATCATTCGATTGGAGAAGGTGGTTTCTGCTGTTTGTAAATAGTTTCCTTTCTATTATAAATTTTGTCTGCATTTTCGGTGATATATCTTTGTGAATTGGAGCAGGAGCAATGTTCACTTCCTAAGTGAGATGAACATGTCGATGTATATATTCTTAATTTTTTGTTTCAAATAAACCTCTTAATTCGATATATTAGAACCGGCGCTCTTTTTGGATCAACCCATAGCTGAACTTAATTAGTACTTGCACTTACTTCAGGATAAGCTCGTTTGGGCGGCGGTGAGGTGAGCGGCTGACTTATGGGTGACTGACAAAAGCTGAACCTATGATTGGCGCTCGCTGCTGAGCCCGACATCGAAATGCTGTTCTGTCTGATGCGCGGCCGCCGGCAGTAGGGGGGGCGACGAACCACTGGCGCGTTTAGCAGACTTCTAAAACAGGACAAAGAGCAAATGAGTGGAAAGGATACGGTAGTGCAAATGGAAGAAGAATTGTATATAGATGATAATAAAATTCCAGAATTCTAATAGAGAATAATGTAATACCTGGGCCATGTCCCATAAATATTTTCTTCAGAAAAACAAGTGATCGGGATTGTAGATTCACAATTGAAGGGGTACTTTCCGAAACAACTCCGAGCACAGGCGTCAGCGTACAAATAGTCAAATACTATGCTATAATATAGCGTGATAGTGCTGCTACAGTGCCGGACTGGCTAGGATTTGGGCCGTCGGCTATACTCGCTCAAGGGCCCCCCTAAAGAGGAGTTGCAAAGGGGGGAGGAATTTTTCAACTGCTACTTTCAATGGTATGAGTGGGGGGGGGCGTGACAGGGAGATTGTTGCAATTTTTATAGAATGATTGTTGCAAAAGTTCGATTGTTAATGTTCGATTACTGTAGTAATTCATATTTGTGTATGCTGTTATTTACGTAGATTTTGTTATTACGAGAAAAAAATCATGAACTCCACAATAACAGTAGTAGGAGCAGTATTATAAATAAAAGATAAATATTTGATCTTGATAAAAATGATCAAAATTGTCTTTTAATTTGAGTAGAAGTATTAATTCCTCAATCAGATGATCTTCTCCCTCTTATATGTACAATATTATAAGCTGTAAAATGCATTTATTTGTAAACACAAATGAACTTTCCTTAATCAGTCATCCTGATATGGAAAAGGGGGCCCGGGGGTTTTCCCCCGCGAGATTTTTCATAAAATTAAGCCATTGAAAAATGCATTCAGAGTAGTTTAAGAGCCTGCATTTGATTGATTCAATTCACAAATAAGAGAAATTCTTTCTCACCACTTTTTAAAGAATTAATTCTAATTTATTCTTTTAAATCTCCACTTATCCCATGAGTTTTAAATGAATGATTTATTTCATTAACTCAGCATTTATGCCAAACTGAAAAAATATATTATCATAGTATTTTAATATATATTTTACAATAGTTATAGGGCAGTTTAATACTCTATTCATACTCTTCTGGCGTCACTCATTAACAAAGCCCGCTTTGTAACTAAAGTATATTCCCCCCGTCAGGGGGAATTTTTTTCAAAAAATATGTACTCCAGGACTATATTTTTTAGAGTTTCTAGCCTTATAAGGAATTTGAATTGGAAGTAATGATCAATCATTTTATCAATGCACTAAGTATAATATTTATCTCGTTATTTATTAATTTTTAAAAATAAAATCAAATTTGGAAAATTGAAATTATTTAGGCATGAAAAACAAGCTGCACCCCTACAATAGTCTGTCCAAGCAAAGAAGGCCCTCTGGCAAGATGAGAAAATGACTCCAGCTCGGTCAATATTGGTTAGAAAGTTATTGATATCCTCTTAATCGTAGGAAACATTCTGATCTACAATTTGAGATCAAATCAATATTTTTTGATACAATATTGACCAAGCTGGTGTCATTTTCTCATCTTGCCAGAGGGTCTTCTTCCCTTGGACAGACTATAGTTGTATCTAGAATTTTGAAAGTATTTGATGTAGTCCGAAAGAAATTTAATACATAGTTTTTAGTCAAGAAATGAAATTAAGAATTTCGAATTTAGAGTGTTGATGGTACTGAAGAGGCAAATCGAATCATTAAATAAACCAATAGAAACTTGAGGAATATTGAATTTGTTTAAAAAAATTTATGGAATTGCTATGTAGCCATGTAGAAAAATATCGGTATGATAGTCTACACACTTTGAGTGCTTTATTAGTAACTAGACAATTCGATATTCACTGCCCTATCAGCAGATTCTTGAGGGGCCCAGTGAGAATGTTGTAGATTAGAGAGCAGGGCCCTCAGGGTCACAGAGAATGAGATCTGAAGAGTTTTTGGCCTTAGTTTCTGGGCACCATACTCGAGCACCTCACAGTAGATTATATGAAGGATCTCAGCATTCAAGGGCCTCTTCAAGATCATTTGGGATGAGGGGCCCTCACGTCTAATCAAAGGCCTTAAAAGTATGGAAAAATTAGTCGAATTGTTATGGTATTTATTATAAATTAATTCACCTTTTATTAAATTCAAAATTCAAAACAAAATTTTTCATTTTTTTATTTGCAGCCGATTAAATTTTAAATTTTTGTGTTGAGGGTATCTTGGGCCCCTCTGGGCCCCTAGGGCCCAGGGCCGACGGCGATCGCCGACTAGCCGACCTGGCCAGTCCGGCACTGTGCTGCTATATAGTGGCATGGCTACAAAGGCCGCAAGTTAACACTTTAAATTATAAAGGTTCAATTATCAGCTTATTTACGTGACGTATTTTCGGAAAGCACACTTTTAAACGTTCGATTTAAGGCCCGTATTTACATGTGCCGCGAATGCCTCAAGGTACGTTGTTACTGGTGCGACTGGAACACAGTCGATCAGCTGTGGCCAATCACAACTCTTGTTATTGAAGCTAGAGGATAAATCAAGAGCTGTGATTGGCCATACTTGGAAATGGATCTTAAGAGCACGAATTTGAGCACGAAACATATTGTGTTTATAAAAAAACATAAAAATAAAACATATTAAATAAAAAAATTATCAAAAGGGGGCAGTAATTCACTAACATAAACTGAAGGTAGCTCTATTCAAAAAAGGAAATCATTCTATGATCATTAACTGATATATTGTTGTGTATTCTATTCGTATTCTAAATTATTTATTGAAAAATTGAAAATTTATTTTGAAAAACATGTTTTTCAATCAAGCAATCCCTTACCCTCCCACCGACGAGAACCTCGGCACAAACGACGTGTAACTCCCCGCCGTCGATGCTGCGCCCCCCGAACTCTGCAGTGACCTCCGCGGCCCCCCGTACAGCGCCAGGGCGGCAGTCAGCGCCAGCCGCTTCTCCTCCTCGGCGCCGCCCCCGAGACCACCCCCCATGCCACCCGATGCCTGATCCACGGCGGCCGCCACTGCCGCCTCCAGGTGCTCGTCGCTGAGGGTGCGCGACTTGCACTTGGACTTGTAGACGACAAGGAGCACCATCAGGCCGAAGAAGCCGCCCAGTGTGGCTGCTATGCGAACCTGGTGGAGAAAATCGAAACTATTTATTCATTTCATTCCTCAAACAAGCATTACAATAATTTACAAATTTTTATTTTGAATATTAATCACAGTACCCTTTTTCCATTAAAATAATATACAAATTTTTATTTTGAATATTAATCACAGTACCCTTTTTCAATTATTTTTGTTCATGCATTTGAATTTGACTATTAATAGTCGAAACATGTTATGCATGAATGAAAATAATTGAAAAAGGATACTGTGATTTACGTTCAAAATAAAAAAAAACAGTAAGAAAGTAGCACTAAGATGAAGGAAACAATAATATACAATGTATAAATTAAACAGGAAAATGAATCGATAACAATATACAATAAGGAACAACTTCCCAAAAGAGGAAGCTGGAGCTTCAATTGGGGAAGTAACAACCTTAAAAAAAATCATTCCAATAAGTTCACCAGAGATTGATAATGGTGTAGCAACCGAAACTGGTATCTCGACTTTCAATAAGTCTGTGGTTTGAAAATATCTTTACTCTTGTGTTTCCCGGAAGAAATTGGATATTTAGTTGGAAATTTGATTAGAAATAACTAATATCCTTCCATTTTTGAAACCTGGCTGGATAGGCTAACATGATTATTGAATGAAACTGGTTAGCGAAGTAGTTAAGCCGCTTGGCCAACGACTGAAAGTACTGGGTTCGAGTCCCGGTCTGGGCACAGTTTTTTGAACAGTCTCATTCAACGAATCTCACCTGCTACTAAGTACATTGGTAGTACCTGCTACATTTGTAGTAGCAGAAGTCCTTTGCTTTATTTATACAGGTATCATCAGAGATTCATAATAATTCTCATCTATTTTGTTTGAATATCATCTTATTATCTACCTTGAAAATCATCATTGGAGAATCTTATCAATCATTGAATATCAACTATCTTGTCTTCTCACTTAATATTTTTATAAGTTCAGATAAAAGATAATAGAATAGTACTCTGATTTCGATTTATATCTATTTACAAACACTGATATTAGCCCTAGACAAAAAGGAACATTTACAAGTACTTACCCCTGTCATAACGTCATAAGTCTTGTAGAACTCATTGCGTATCTGCTCTCGTTCGCTGAGCGTGGGCTCGGGGGGCGGGGGTGTCGACGCCGAGTCCGATGAGGAAGAGGAAGAGGAGGAGGAAGAGGAAGAAGAGGAGGAAGAGGAGGAGGCGGAGGAAGAAGAGGAGGAGGATGAGGAAGAGGCGGAGGTGGAGGTGAGAGCGGCGGACGCAGCGAATAGGCGGGAAGATACTGTCCAGTAGACATCCATCCGCCTCTCTGGAAATAACAGAGAATTTGGATTAAAAATGGTAGAAAAATTATGAAATTTGATGGATAGATTGTAAATTTCAATCAAGAAAGTGGTGATGGAATACATGGGACATTCACTTCTCAAGTAAATTAATACACAGGGCTCTTGCATGGGGTGTGCGGAGTGTGCGACCGCACAGGGCACCACGGCCAAGGAGGCGCCGCGGCGGCTGATGCAAAACGGGAATTTGAAAAATATCAATTGGGCTATTAGAATAATTCTCCACTATTTGATAAAAATCTTATTTTATCAACAACTTGAATCTACAAGAAATTATTTCCTTTGCATGAATTCATTCATTGTAATGAATAATTATTGATCAATTGAAAAACAACGATCAATGTATGAAGCAAGCCAAGAAACCCCCTCTTGAATTCAATTCTATGGTTGGCTGACATGACAATTATCTTACATAGGCTACAACCAATCACAAGCCAGTTCCCGATAAAAACTCCTCCATATAATAATCCTATAATACTAATATTTTTACCGAATTGTTGTAATTTTTCAAACATTTTTCTAGCAAGAGGTCGGTATCAGATCATGAATAGTTAGAGTTATTTCATCTTATCATAGTATAAAAAATATAATTAATGAGTATAAGATGGGTGTGCAAAATCATATTTTCATCTCATTTCATACAGCATAAAACTAACTATTGAAGTCTAGAACTGGCCTGAGTTACACAAAGTAAAACTGGGTCTAAATTCTATAAATAAATTCTTCAAATATTAACTTGATAGAATCTTACCAGCCTGAATACATAGAAGAGTATTATATTAGTACAAGATCGACAATAGTAAATCAGCGTAATGTTTTGTGTATGATACACCATCCATCATTTTCTTGCTAGCAGCCATTTTCTAAGACAGATCTCACGAAACATCATCAACCAATAAGAAAAGAGCAGGCGGGGCATGAAGGCGTGTCCAAGTCAAATCTAAAACATCACCCATCAACTGCTGCCATCTACTGCTTGAATTTGGAAACTTTTCTAAGCGATGTTTTCGGCCATTTTGATTGTAGGTGATGCTTGGAGGCGTGTCCAATGGAAGTCGAAGCAAGTCACCCTGTTGCTACTGCCATCTGCTGGCTCAATTCGAAACTATTTGAGATGTTATTAAAAAATGTTGGATAGAGCAGTGGAAATAGCTGAAATCTTCAATTTGATTGTTATTGATATTCCAATTTTTTGTTAAAACTTAATTATTTCTAGTTAAATGGAATATTTATGATGATAGCCAATGTTTTTCTGTGAAAAATTTATAATTTCCTTCCTTATGTGCTTTCAAGCAAACTAATAAAATGGATTAATTAATAAATTAAAATTTTAATATTTTAATGATAAAGTACGTTAAAATGTGACAGTTTTGCTCAATGTCTGTAAACTGACAGAGGTTTCACCTCTCTGTAAAATAATAGTATTCTTTCTGAAACTCCTTCTATTTGAACTAGAATATCATATGAGGTAATTCATGAGATATATTATAATTTGTCTATTTTGAATATCATATAAGTAGGTATTCATGATATTGAGATAATATGATTAAATTATATTGGAAACATATTAGATATTTATTGATTGGTGATTTTTTGTTGGAAATAGAATGTGCGCTAATTCTTAAATCTTGATAAAACTTCCAACTTTATGCTCTGAATCGTTCTCTCCTATCCCTCTCCTTCTACTTCTTCTTCTGTCAACTATCAATCTTTCTCTTCTTCTTCTTCTTCACCATCATCCTCTTTCTTCACCGTACTTTTTTCTCATTTCTAATCCTGCTATTTTTCTGTCCTTTATCAACTTTTTCCATGTTTCAGTTTCATCCTTCTTTCAGCTTTCCTTTTTCATTTCTTCTGCCCTGCTCACTCTTCATTTTTCTTCCTTTCTCCACGCTTATATCTTTTCTCCCTCTGTACCAATCTATTTTCTCCTCTATTCATCTTTTCGAAGGTTTTAACAGTTTTCCTAATAATCTCTCTCCCTTTCTACACCCTTAAATCTTTTCTCCCTCTCTCACTATTATTTTACCTATTTATTTTCCCCTTTTTAAATCTTTTTTCAAGTTCTTGCAGGTTTCCTGATAATCTCTCTCACTGAATCTCCACCTCTTTTCCTACCACTTTCCCTTTCTCTCTTTCTCTCCATTTCCTCCTTTCTCCATCTTTTTTTAACCTTTTGCAGGTTTCCTGATAATCTCTCTTCCTTAAACTTCTCTTTTCCTACCTCTTTCCCTTCCACTCGTTTCCTTCCATTTCTCCATCCTTTTTCAACTCTACCTGTTTCATGCTCGACTGAATAAATTCGCCACTGTCACAAGCATACGTATAGTCTGTCCAAGCAAAGAAGACATCTCTACAAGATGAGAAAATGACTCCAGCTCGGCCAATATTGGTTCAAAAATTATAAATTTGGTCTCAAATTGTAGAGCTCAATATTCTTTACAACTTAAAACAAAATTTAAAATTGTTAAACAAATATTGACCGAGCTTGAGTCATTTTCCCATCTTGCCAGAATGTCTTCTATGCTCGACCAGTCTACTTTTCCTTTGACATGCTCTGTCAGAGACGCAAAAAGAAAATTCGTACTGAATTTTCAGCGCTTAGTGCTCAACCGGTACCAATTTATTAGGTTGTAGGTACAGACTGTCAAAGCAAAGAAGACATTCTGGCAAGATGGGAAAAGTGCTCCAGCTCGGCCAATATTGCTTCAAAAATTATAAATTTGTTCTTAGATTGTAGTAAACAACTTGAAATTTTAACAATAATTGTTAAAATTAACTTAAATGAACTAACTAATGAATTAACCAAATGAACTAAAATTATTTTAGTTCAACTAACTAATGAATTAACTAAATGAACTAAAATTATTTTAGTTCTACAATTTGCTTCGTTTTAAGTTGAATTGATCAATATGCAGGTATAGCTTAACAATAATTGTTTAAATTAACTAAAATGAACTAACTAATGAATTAACTAAATTAACTAAATGAACTAAAATTATTTTAGTTCAACTAACTAATGAATTAACTAAATGAACTAAAATTATTTTAGTTCAACAATTTGATACCTTTTCAGGCTTCTGAGAAGTACTTCGTTTCAAGTTGAATTGATCAATATGCAGGTATAGCTTAACAATAATTTATTGTTAAAATTAATTAAAATGAATAACTAATGAATTAACTAAATTAACTAAAATTATTTTAGTTCAACTAACAAATGAATTAACTAAATGAACTAAAATTATTTTAGTTCTACAATTTGAGACCTTTTGAGGCTTCTGAGAAGTACTTCGTTTTAAGTTGAATTGATCAATATGCAGGTATAGCTGCCGCCTAAAATTCAGGCGGTTTTGTCTGCTCCTTATTCAATTTGTCCGCTGATGTTGTCATTTAACTATGCCTAGATGATGTTTCAGGAAACAAAAGAGACAATAGATACTTTATATCGTTATCAATTTATTTTTCTAAAATTATTGAAATTGTTGATACTGTGTATCTTTTCTCCATTGTTGTTTTGTTTTTTGATTATTTGATCAACTGATAGCAGGTTACGTCAGCTAGGAAACCGCCTAACCTTTTGGCAAGAGCTATAGCTTTTTCTAAAGGTTAAGATTTGCTTTCATAGGCTTTCTGCTTTTAAAGCTTTCCAAGGTTTGGTTTATCATAATTTATCTAATCAATATTTAAAATTCAAGATTGTTTTGGGACCAAAATATCTGTGTGGAAGAATTCAAGTGCAAAACTTGACCTATTATTTTGGAAAAAGTTCTAATTGAAAATTAGGGAAGAAATATAAAGGGCTTAAGCCTGGTTTTCCTTCTCTGTATCATAAAATGATTATGAGACGTGACAATTGTAATAAATAAACCAATGATAAGGAATAATATTATGAATCCGTCATTTCCAACCCTCTTTCCATCATCCAAATTGTTCATCGAGCGTAATACAAACCAGTGAAACGTAATCTGAAAAATCCAACCTGAATCCACAGTAACCAGGAAGCATAAAAGCCAGAAACTAACGATAACCCAGGCTATAGGGTGCTTACACAGATTCGCACATCGGAAGGGCTGAGTGAAAAGAGTTGCAAATCCATTTTTATTGCTTGGTTCGTTAAAAAACCCGTCCATCCAACCATGGCGAACAAATTTCAATTGACACTGTAGTTTTTTTATTGTGGATGATGTATTGTAAGCCAGACAGGCTTTTAGTGCTATGCTTTGCACTTTGCAATCCGACCATTAATTCATCAACCCTCATCAACACTATTCACGCTTTTTCCATTCTTTCGTCGTGTTTTCTACCTGACAAACAAGTTCGGATTTCTCCTTTTCAACGGTTTTACCTCTATATCACTCTTGTTCATCACTTTTTCTCATTTAGCCTAATTTTACTTTAATTTCAACATGTTGCCATTTTTTCGAATATCTCTTTTTCTAACGATTCTACATTTATCTCACCCTTGTTCATCACTTTCTCTCATTTACTTCTCTTTTCATTTCATCTTGTTCTCATTTTTTCATTTTTTTAACGGCTTCCCCTTCACCTCACCCTTATATATCACGTTCTGCATTTGCATATTTTCACTTAATCTTGTCGAGCAAACAAGCCAATCTGGCGAGATGGGTAAATGACTCCAGCTCGGTCAATATTGATTCGAAAATTATAAATTTTGTTTCAGTTGTTACTCCATTATCAATCTATGGCAAACTATAGAATTTGATATCTGGAATATTTTAATTCAATAATATACTTTATCCTTGTTTAACTTTGTGTTACTTTCTAATTCAGCACCGAGAAAATTTTCCTCTCAATTTTATTCATTGCTTTTTAATTCTTGTAATTTGAATTCTTTGATCTTTGCTCAGGTGAATATTATAAAAAAGACAGTTTAAATCGAGAAGGAAGTAGAACCAAGGGAGCAATGAGAATGAGGATTTAAAAAAAAGGAAGAAACATGGCAAAAAATGAAGAAAGAATGGAAGAAAGTGAGTGCTTGTGTGTGAGAGAGAGAGAGAGAGAGAGTAAGTGGGTGTGTCTGTAGAAAGTAATAATTTCTAATGTTCAAACTTTGAATGGCCCAGAATGGTGAAGAGAATAGATCCAAGGGATACATTAGAACGAAGATGTGAATAAGTAAAGAAGCAGGACGAAGGAAGAAGGGAGAAAAATTCTGTAGTAAGTGATAATAGAAAAAAAGATAGAGGAATAGAAATGACTAGTTGGCAAACAGTAATTATTTCTAATGTTAAAACTTGCGTCTCACGTTTTCAATAATTCCAGAGGTCATTAAAAGAGTCAAGAGAGATGTCCGACTCTAGACTCTCACTAATGACTCTCAAATGACTTTTAACCTTTGCGCGAACCCCGTTCTAACTGAAATATCAGCCATTTTTAAAACTTGTTCTCTGCATTCATTTCTGCAATCCATCAACTCTAGCTTGCTCCATCCATTCCTTTTTTCGAAGAGCAAAATTCAAATTTCTATTGAAAATGGTTTAACCACATAAAATGGTGTCATCTCACAAAACGATGCAACAGGAATCAATGGAGAAACCTCTAGTTAATGCAATGATGTAATTTATAATTGTAAGTTAATATTGCGTCTCTTGGGAGAGGCGATTGGCCGTTTTTAGTAACTTTCTAATAATAAGTGTAATTTCTAATCATCCACTCCTCTCTTTACACACACACAAGCCTGGATGGAGACGTCATCCATGGAGAAATAATCTCCAGTAATAATAATTTTATTTATAATTCCCAAACGTATTCAGAACAGATGGAACAACAATTATGAACATTATTTTGAATATTTCACTTGCATAGTCTGTTCGAGGAAAAGTCATTTTGGCCAGATGGGAAAATGACTCCAGCTCGTTCAATATTGGTTCAAAAATTATAAATTTTTTTTGAAATTGTAGAAAACTTTCTGCTTTACAGCTTATGAACTAATTTATCATGTTTGAACCAATATTGGCCAAGCTGGAGTCATTTTCCCACCTTACTAGAATGTTTTCTTTGCTCGACCAGGATATGCAGTATATGACCCAGTCGAATAATGATATTTGGTTTGTTGATCTGTTTTTAATCTTATGTTAAAGTATTCTTACAATAAAACCTTAATTTGGACTCATATTGTAAATTGGTTGAGGAACAATTTTGGGCACTATGCCTGTTGTACTCATGTTTGTATTTTGTTGATTGAATAAATGAGTGGTTATGAGTACGTGAATCAAGTAGATAAATGAATTGAAAAATGAATTAATTATATTGCAAGATACCGACTTTACTCAATTAATGAACCTGAAATTAGTCAACGAAAACGATTTAATAAGTTTTACGTGCGGCTTTCAATAAAGTCACACGATGACACATGCGTAGATTAATTCATTGTTTACTGATGCAAAAAACAAATTCCTCAGCTTAGTTTCATGATCCAAACCTTTTTTCGTTCGAAATTAAGATGGGGAAATCCAGTGAAGCTGGACGGTCGTGAAAAGGGGATTTAGAGGGAGAGAGAACTTTTTTAGGGGAGAGAGAAATTTCTGCTCGGAGAGAAAAAATAGAGAGAATAAGAGAGCGTGAGTGAGAAAGAGATTAGATTAGATTATTTTATACAAATTGATAAACAAATTCAGCTAAGATTCTGAATTTCAATATAAATGAGTGAAAAATATTTTCAATACATTTTGCGAAATAGAAACTCCTAATAAAAATTTGGAAAAACGATGAAGAAATAGATGCAAAATTTATACAAATATTAATTCGAGGTTCTGCAAGATGAATTAGGAGAATGTCAGTTGTCTAAGTGAGAAGGCGACGTTTGAAGATAAATATGTCAATTTCGGGAAGGAGTTTGTGAAAAGGAAATGAAGGAATGAGGAAGAAACGGGGACAGTAAAGTGGTGAGAAAGACATAGCGAGAGTGAAGGGATTGGAAAGTGAAACAAGAGAGTGAGACGAGTGAGAGATGTTAGAAAGAAAAAATTAAAGCAAGGAAGGGAGAAATATAAATAAAGAAAGAAAGAAAAAAAAAGAAAGAAAGGAAGAAACAAAGAAAGAAAGCAAGAAAGAAAGAAAGAGAGAAAGGAAGACAGAGAGAAAGAAAGGAAACATGAGATTAATGAGAGTGAAACATGAGAGGAAGACGAGTGAGAGATGTTAGAAAGAAAAAAAGAAAGCAAGGAAGGGAGAAAGAAAGAGAGAAAGATAGAAAGAATGAAAGAAAAGACAAGGAGTTGTTAGGGAAGAGTTATTATATAAGATGGAAAATGAAAGATTTTGGAAGAAAATTGCATAGAGAGACAGAGAGAGATCGAGTAGAGTAGTAAATAGAAAAAAGGTTTTACTAGAATAAAGAGAAAACGGTGAAAAAAGCATAAAGAAATTGAAAAGCTATGGAATTATTCATTATAGGCCTAATTCGATTTTGATTGTAAAGATAGTATTAGACTCTAATTGATTTCAATATGATTTAGAAAATATCCTTCACATCAATCACTATGCCCTATCGACTATTTAATGTACTGTATATTGACTATAATTAGAATGTACTGAAATTGACTGTTGATTAATCAATGTAAAAATAACTAATTTCCCAAAAATGCGCATTGGATAACTTGGGAAAATGAGCATAAAAATAAATCACTATTCTTTCTTTTTTGTCAATGGCTCAACAGCCCATGAAGGGCCTAGGCCTGCCAGCTGGTTACCAGTTTCATATTCACTCCACGATATAGCAGTCACTGCTCTACTGGGCTGGAAAAGCATATAATCCTCTCCTTTGTCAGTGCAGTCATCTAATAGAAAGTGTATTGGAATTCAACCAACTTTGAATAGAATAACAATCGAACTAAAATCCAATTACCAATTACACAAACCGACTACAGTTCATAAATTTATCCCACAAACTCGATAAAATTCAATTTAGTCGGGTAACCGCAAAAGGAGGCAGCCCTGAATCCCTCCTGGTGAACATTAATATATCTGTATTGGTTTTCATCGATGCATGTACAGTTTCAGCGATATATGGGGGGGGGGGGATAAACGGGATTTATATATGTATCCTTCTACACATCGTTTACCATTCAAGTATATGTCCTGAATGTAGTGGAGAGGAGAAGTAAATCGCAAAGAAGACATTCTGGCAAGATAGGAAAATGTTTCTAACTCGGTCAATATTGGCTAAAAAATTATAGATTTAATCTTAAATTGAAGAGAACATTTTAATCTACAATTCAAGACCAAATTTATCATTTTTGAACCAATATCGACCGAGCTGTAGTAATTCATCCATCTTGCCAGAATGTCTTCTTTTCTTGGGCAGACTATAAAAATCTCAATCGGTTTCCATTCATTTATATAGTCTTTAAAAAAATGAAGGTATAAAGGTTGGAGAAAGTTAGGTATTTGGTGAAAGCTTTGGAGGAATGGGAGAAATTCTAGAATAGAAATTGGATTTTTTTATCTATCGTTCTTCAATTATGCTTGATTGATTCAATTCATGGAGAGGTGAGGATCAGACACTGGCGGCTCGTGCCCACGAAACAGGTGAAGTGCCCGTATCTTTCACTGTACAGCACTTCACCTGTTTCGTGGGCACGAGCCGTTAGTGGATCAGACAAATAATTTATAAAGTTTTCAATTCAAGCATATTATTGGTGATGTATAGATTTAGAGTTGATAGAGAATGATTGAAGTAAGGAAATTATTGAGAGGGGCTATTGTGTGAGGAGGAGGAGAAGGAGGAGTAGGAGGGGGAGGAGGAGGAGGAGGAGGAGGAGGAGGAGGAGAAGAAGGAAGAATATGGCAAAAACAAGAAGTGAAGCAAGTGTTAAAGAGCGTATGAAATAAAAGGATGGGAGCAACAGATACAATTCAACCAGCTATCTCGAATTAGCAAGTCAAATGTGCAACAGGGTACTCTCTAGGGGGGGGGGAGAATAATCCCCCTATTACCCTGGGGGGTACAGTTCCCCCCCAGTCATCGTCGACTCCTGAGGATAATGGATCCCCTATATTCTCTCAGCTACCTTGGCTACCCATCCACCCACACGACCGTCTCCCCGTCGCATGTCTTGCCGGTGATGTTTTGACGACCTAATCCTCTTTTAAACCCTGTAGGATTGGGAGGGGGGCTCTGGTAAACCCCTGTCAACAGCAAGGCCTATTTAATAGCGCCCCCTTCTTCATCTACCTAACCACCTTGGATATCGATTTTGTTGTTCTTTTTCTCTCTTCTCGGTTCTACTTCATTCTACCCTGTTCGTTTAGATGACAACTGTCCAATTCTGATTTTGTTTTCAACGTTCTTCGATGTCGCTGCTTTGTCATTTTCATTTTTTAGTAGCTAACAATTTTCATTTCCTTATAAAATCGTTGCAACTTACTTGTTGTATTACAATATTATTTTGGAAGTTATAGAAATTATCATGAGAAATAAAGAATGAGAAGAAGAATAAAAAGGTGAAGAAGGAGGAGAATAAAAAGGAGATTAGATTAGATTTCTTTATTCAAGAAGAAGAAGAAGAAGAAGAAGAAGAAGAAGAAGAAGAAGAAGAAGAAGAAGAAGAAGAAGAAGAAGAAGAAGAAGAAGAAGAAGAAGAAGAAGAAGAAGAAGAAATGTTCGTAATTTGTTGAGATGCAGCTCTCAAAGTGATAGCCATCTTTAATTAAATTTTCACTTTTGAAGCTCCCTAGTCTAGGAGAAGATGAAGATACAATGAAGTAGATGACTGAAATATCTTTACTACTTATTGGAGAAATTTCTATTATATGCTCTACATTCTATTTCTCTTTGTCACCACTTGCTCTCTCCGGAATTGATCTTTTTATTTCATTTTGTTTACTTCTCTTTCTAGCTAATTTTTCATCTCATTTTCCTTAAATCTGTTCATTTCTCTTTCAATCTCATCATTATTATTGTTCTAGGTTTTTGTTGTAGTGTCATTGTTATACTAAGAATATGATGAATGTATGAGATATTTTGGAATTATTAGAAAACTCTCATCAAGCTAATAATAGGAACTACTAGAACTCAAAATGAAATCAATCCAGTGAAACTACCGTATTCTCTGTTGAACTCAAAGGACAAAGGAAAAGGAAAGAAAGAAGTAAACGCAGTAAAAAAAGCAACTGAAAAAGAATAACAAAAGAAATTTTGCAGAATTTTCTTATTTAGTATCCAAGCTTTTCAAGCTCCTACCACCTCCCTATTTGGATTGTAATACTGTTTACAAATTTCTTTAAAACTTGAGAGAAATCTTCAAATCGAAAAAAATCTTCGAGTCGTATAGAAAATGCTCGATTGAATAATTGTTTTTTAATCACTATATTGTTGTATTTCTTCTGAGTTGTAAAATTTGAAATAAGAATAGATCAGTAATAACATAAATTCTATGAAAATAATACAATAAACTAATTACTTTAGTGTTGTTTAGTACATTCTCTACTGCATTGTCCAACTACTAAATAGGCTACATTGACTTTGGTGATACTATGTTTTCTTTGTACCTGCCACCCCATTGGTTTGTTTTTTCATTTTTGAAAAGTAAAATAGTATTGCTACTTTATAACAGACTATGAATGCCTCGAAAGCAGTGCATTCCACAAATCAGAAATATTTTCACGTAAGAAGTCAAATAACTGAATCAATCTAATTTTTTAAAATGTAAAAGTTGAAAACTCAAAATATCATATAAGTTTTTTGCAGATATATATACATAGATATATATAGATATGTATATACATAGATAGAGATACATAGATATTGTACTTTTGTTCTCATTTATTATGATTTTTGTAAATTGTACAGTCAAATGTGGAAATAAATCTATTTATTATCCATCTATGAATTCAACTAAGGATGATACAAGTTTCGAGAAGAACCCTTCAACTAACGAAAATACCAAAGGGAGAAGTTTACAAAATGATGAGATAAAGCTCCTGTTCTGATAAAGTTAATTATGAAACATGGTAATGTTAAATGGTGAAGAAATAGAGCAAAAATAGATGGTATATGTAGTGGTAGGAAAGCAACAAGAAGAAAAAGGAGGGCACGAAGACGAAGAAAACGAAAAAAGAAGAAGAAGAAAAAGAAAAGAAGAAGAAGAAGAAGAAGAAGAAGAAGAAGAAGAAGAAGAAGAAGAAGAAGAAGAAGAAGAAGAAAATAGCCTGGAATTGAAATGTAAGAGAGGAAGGAGACTGATTGTAGTACTCATGCTGTGAAAAGCAGAGCTATCGCGAAAAAGAAAAGCTTCCTTTCCTCTTCTTCTTCTTCTTCTTCTTCCTCCTTCTCTCCTTCTCCTTTTTCTCCTTCTTCTTTTTCTTTCATCCCTCATCCCTCTCCTTCTCTTTTATTCGAGCAACTGTGCTGACAACAGAGCCGTGATGATTAAATCAGGTGTGCCAACTGCTCAAAACAAAATTTCCCCCGCTGAATCTACCTCCCACCTCCCGCTTTTTTTCTAGCCAAACACTTTTCTATATTGCTCCACTTTTTCCACAAATTTACCTTTCTACTTTTTCTCAACCGCTCGAAGGTAGTTTATTGTTGTAGTTTAAGAGTAATTGACAGGGAGCTTTTGTTCCAAGTGCCTGTTATTATACTACTTAGCAATCAAATATCATCCAATAAGATAAAATTGTTGAAAAAAATAACACGTATAGTCTGTCCAAGCAAAGAAGACCCTCTGGCAAGATAGGAAAATGACCTCAAGCTCGGTCAATATTGGTTCAAAAATTATCAATTTGGTCTCAAATTGTAGGAAACAATTTGATATACTATTAAGACCACATTTATAATTTTTGGACAGATATTGACCAAGCTGGAGTCATTTCCCATCTTGCCAGAGGGTCTTCTTTGCTTGGACAGACTATAGCAATCAAACCTTCCATCAAATACCATCCAATAAGATAAATTTGTTGAAAAAAGTCAACCATAATCTTGTTTAGCTACACTCCAACAGCAAAAAATCAGAGGCATTTAGAATTATTTTTGAATATGATTTATTTGATTGGGATTTCTTACTTTTAGCTTTTAGATCTGTAGACCTGAGTGAAAGGAATCAGCCTGAGAAGTATTTCACCACTGGCGACTCGTGCCCACGAAACAGGTGAAGTGCTGTACAGTAAAAGATACGAGCACTTCACCAGTTTCGTGTGTACGAGCCGCCAGTGTATTCCACATTCCTCTTGAAACACCTTGTATATTGTAGAACGAGAAGAACGGATGAGGAGAGTTTATGAAAAGAGAGTAAAAAAAGTTTTAAAGAGAATGTGTGAGAGTTGAAGAGAGTATGGGAGGAATAAAAGAGAGTAAAAATGACAGAGAAAAGGGTCCTGGAAGCAGTCAGTGGTAGAGAGCCCTTGAAAGTTGGGAGTGAAGAGTCCTTATTCACCAAAAATAATGGCATAAAGGCTACAGACCTCAGATAATATCAAAGGAAAAAATATTTCAAAGTAAGCTGTACAGATAAAATCCATTTTCAATATCTCACACACTGAGCACATGCATTCAGATCGGAAAATTATGTAGCCTATATAAGAGTAAAGCGAATTTATATTAATAGTATTAATGAAATGGAATGAAAATTTCAGTTAAAGAATTTCGATTTTTATCTACTAGCATACATTATATTACTATATCATATTACATATCATATTACTATATTATATTACTATACCAAATTTATCAGCAATGTAAAGTATGGTCGAGCAATGAAGACATTCCTTCGAAATGGCAGATGTTCAGTACTTTCAGCAGTCGAAATGAAAATAGTCCCACTCTTACCATCTGCCTCTCATCAAATCTCACCAGCGGTATGTTGGCAGAAGTGATTTTACACTAAAACATTTAGATCATCACAAGCGCTACAATTGGCCATTTTGAAGGGATGTCTTCTTTGCTCGACCAGACTATAAAATGATGATGAATTTGGTATAGTAATATAATGTAAAGTCAATTGTAACTGTTAGTATTCTTAGCTTGCGCGAACCATATGTTTCATACGCAAAAATAAATGTAGTTTATGAAGAATACATATTTTTATGTGAGGGTGATATCAATTTATGAGTATTTGCATTTAAGGATTGATGTGGGCAATGTAAAGAGAGATCATGACTACTTACTATTTTTGCACATCATATATCAGATCTAGGTTGAATGGATTAAAAATAGAATTTGAATTACTGTATTCTTAATAGACCTTCTAAATACATATGTATACTTCCTCCATACAATGTTTTAGATGTTTGTCGAACATCAACTGTCAATGTCAACTGTCTTGTCGAATTGTCAAATTCTGTTTCTCATCCTTCAAAAATCAGAAAAAATATGAAAAAATTTATATGAGAATATAAAAACACTATATCCACTCCTGTATCAATGCACATGACTTGCAGTTTCAAAGTGATATTTTCTAGTCAAATAAGTTAGGCCTACATCCATTTCATATTATTGAGAAAGTCATAAATTTTCAATTTTCAACACTCACAGTGACTAACTCCTCGAAGCCATAATTGTTCCTCACCTGAAAAATAGAAAAAACAGTTCAAATTTAACAAACAAAATACCAACTTTTATTAAGTTGGTAGATGAAATTCTATGAAGTTGAAAATACAATATTGGAATCCATTCGCAATAGCGTTGACAAAAATATTGATACACCTTATATGCTGGCGAAATGGAACAACCCTTGGGTCTCCCCACTATTGAAAACCATACGCTGAATAAATAAATAATAATAAAATTAATACACCTTGAAACAATATTTGTACGGGAATTGATAGGAGAGGGAATGGTATCTCATCTAAAACTGAACTAGAACTGAAACCAAAAAACCTAAACTGCCTCATATGCATCAGAAACTTCAGGTGCGGTTGTAGAAAATCAGAGTCTCGAGAATTTTTATCACAATGTGCCGAGTAGTGTACCACTGGAACATGTTAATTCCACTGCAGACTTCTCATTTATTCAGTCTTCATTTATTCAGGACTACATTCGCACTGCGACTTTTATTACTGTCTGTATGACCTCGTTTATCCGTGAACCCATCTAAGCCCTAAAACCCCTCTAACCCATCGTATCACCACTCTTTTCTGCCTTTCATTCGGTCAGCGGTCGTAAACTTAATCTTAACCCCGAAATTTACTGGTGAGATTGACAGTGGCGCGGACTAGTGGACAAAATATGAACTGAAGAGTTGAAGTAAAGGGGGTAATAATGGTAATGAGGTAATAAGTAAGGGGGTGAGAATTGATAATTTCAAATCATTTTAGATATTTTTGAAGCTGTTTTGAACAACTTACCAACCTTTCAAATTTTAAATTGATAAATCATGGTTTTTTATTCTTGAGAGTTGAAATTTGTGAGTATAGTGAAAGTGGACATTGTGGATAGACATATAACCTACATCTTAAACCTTCATCATCATCATTCATCATCACTCATTCATCCTTTGCTTAAAATACTTGGAAACCAAGTCGCAATTGTAAAGAAAGAATAAAAGAATGGAGGAGTAGAAAAATAAATTTATTCTCTGTGGGTGATGCCCACATGAGCTCTTAGGTTTGTCCACGGCTCATCAGCCCACGAAGGGCCTAGGCCTACCAGCTGGTTGCCAGTTTCATATTCACTCCACCATATAGTCCGTCCAAGCAAAGAAGACACCCACGCAATACGGGAAAACGATTACAGCCCGGACAATACCGGCCCAAAAGCCATGAATTCTCAAACAGAGCCCCATTCCTCGAACCGACACCAACCGAGCTGATGATTACTTTTCAGGTAGTCGGGACCGACGACTTATCGTCAAAACTAAGAAAATTGAGTGGCATGAGAATTGCAAGAGAATTTGAGAAATCAAGACATCTAACTACCAAAATAATTTTGCAAATTCAATGAGAGAATCCAACAGTGGATTTCAAGTTCTAGTAACCGAACTATATTTATTTTGTTGAGTTGAGTACCGAAATACTATTGTTGAGTATTGAAAGACTATTGCAAGGATATAATCAATTATGTACACTATTTGGGCTAGTGAATTTTCATAGAAGATTCCTTTCTGCAGAATTCAAATTTCTATTGTGCTCTGAAATTTATGCCTTAAGTCTACAAAAACACCACAAAGACTATAAAGAATGCTACAAGATCCAGCTGAACAGAGCATTGAATTCGGCACAGTAAATATTTACAAGAAGGTTTGGCTCTGCTTGGTCCGCTATAGAAATCAATTGAAGAATGGAGAAAAGCAATTTGTTTTAGAGATTATTCATGCTTTATCTAATGCAGGTAGTGGTGGTAATGTGGAAGTTGAAGTTTGTTTACATGAGAATTGATAAATATTCTGATCTTCTGATACATTTGAGGCTTGTCTTTTAAGTATTGAGGAACAGGAAAAAGGACATATCCTAGTTTAGACATGAATTATACCATGACTAGAAAATCAAGCCATAAGTATGGTGTAGTTCCGACTTTCTCCTCTTTTTCCTCTGTGATTACTATGGTTTTCATCTGTGATTACAATTGCAAAGGTTTCATTATGCATAAAAAAAGTATTTTGTATCAGTTTAAAATTTATAAACCAAGGATATGTATGACTATCAGTAATGACTAATGAAATGTATTTTTTAAATGTACTAGTATAATGTATTAGTAGCCTAAGTCAAAATATAGGCTATTCTCAAGCTCCCTATTTTGAATGGATAATATTGATTGCTAGAACTAGCGAAATCAATGGATCTGACCTTGAAATGGGTTATTGTGGTATTATAGGTGTAACTTATGGTATTGCTGTACTTTCACCTCAACATGTATTTGTGATTACTCTGTGGTAGATTTCGCTTTGAACTGTAGGTTTACTATAGTTATTACACTATCGAAATGACCACATCATAGCGGACAGAGAACGTTCACTAGGTCAGTATTCACATTTGTGTTTGGATTGATCAATGACCAATGATTGGTTACGTGTTAGACACAATGTTGACACAATGATGTGTTAGGCAATGATTGTGCTCCATTAATGGATGAAATATGGAGAGAATAGAAAGTCTTATGTGAAATTAACTGTGAAATAAAATGCAATCTATATCTATGAAAGCAAAATGGCACTGACTGACTGACTAATTCATTCATTCATCACCAGAAATAAAAATCCACTGAACCGAATGCGTTCAAATTTGGCAGGCATGTTCAGTTGGACGTTTAAACGCGCGCTAAGAACGGATTTTAAAAACTTTTCAAAGATACGCCAAATATTTAAGTTTTTCTATCGTTTTTCGGGGTTTTCTCAATTTTATTCGAGAACTAATCGGTAGAAAATGTTGATATTTGGTGGGTAGGTTCAGATAAGGTCTAGAAATGTTGTGTTAAGATATTTTTGAATTTCGTTCAAGATTAGGCCAGTAATCAGGTTTTACACAATTTTTAATGTATTGCGGGTTGCATATCTTCCGCCTTGATACGACCAATCCTTACTGTAAATTCAATGGTTCAGCGAGATTATAGATAAACTAATTTGGAAGATATTGAATCAAGTTTCAAACTATGACTTGGTGAACGGAATTTGCAGGCGAGCGAAGGGAGCCTGTTTGTCTTAGAATACACTGACAGAGGTTATGCAGGCGAGCGAAGCGAGCCTGTTTGACTCACTGACACTGCTAATACTGTCGGGGGTCCAGGGGGCGGAGCCCCATTAGGCGGAGAAGGCGAGCGAAGCGAGCCTGCCGGCTAGTAAGTGAAATAAAGTGAAATTAATAAAAAAATGAATCAAATTCCCTAGTCATCGCACGTATTCTCCCATCTTTGGAATCGACCATTATTAAAGAAAGTATTATTATTATTATTATTAGCTTATGGCTTTATTTGGTGGAGAGACCCAAAGATGTTCCACCTCGCCGACATAACCTTGTTAAGTAGGAAATATGGTTGAATTCCTTGCATATGTTCACAATTAATTTGATTCGGAAGGGTTATTACCAATTTAGAAGGTCCAAAAACACCAAAGCACAAGTCAAAATCACTAATCGAAACCCGAAAATTTTTGAATTTATGAAAAACTTGGAGCACAAAATATTAACGTGTTACAATTTTGCCATGGCAACCAAACATAATAATCTATGTTTTCTACACCTTTTCCAGAAGTAGTTGAGAAAGCGCCAAATGTAGTTCAGAATAGTGAATTGTATTTCAGAAAATATCAGATGTAAATCAGAATAGTCAATTTGATTTCAGAAGATATCAAATGTAGTTCAGAATAGTGAATTGTATTTCAGAAAGTATAATTTGGAATTGAGAAACTGTCAGTTGTGGTTCAGATAAAAACATTTGTATTTGAGAAGAAAAACATCTGATCAAAATTCAACGTAAGACCCCTCATTTTGTAGGTCTTCTTATTGACCATAATTATAACTGAACATAATTTTTAATAAGTAGGTCAAGTTTCTATTCAAAAAAAGGTCCCAAATGTTTCAATTTTTGTGGGTGAAGTTTTACATAAAGTGTAACACCCTGGTGTTTCACAAGATTTCAGATTGGATATCATCACTCAGCGCCCTAAAATCCTATAATATTATAAAACAGTTGAAAAATTATTTCGCACTACTGTACTTCCCTGACAAAAATACCATTTTATATTAAATTTATATGTATAGGGCTGTGTTATGTACCATCTTAATTCAATTCAACCCAAGTGCCTATTTAAATTTATCCAGGATGTATGATCACATTTATTATAATGTGTCTCAAATTCAGCTGACGTTGTTGAAATTAGTTTCTCAATTTCATATGACATTTTCTGAACTACAAATGACACTTTCTGATATACAATTCACTGGTCTGAACTACATTTGATACCTTCTGAAATAAAATTGACTGTTCTGATCTACATCTTATCTTTCCTGAAATACAATTCACTATTCTGAACTGCATTTGGCATGTTCTGAAATTAAATTGATACTTTCTCAACTACTTCTGGAAAAGGTGTAGTTAAAAAAAGAAACTATGGTACAATTTTATAATACAATAGTTTGTAGTCTAATTGTATTTTTATATGTGGATGAATTAAATTGAAAGACAAGATATTGTCAAACCACAGATTTAAGGATGAATACTTCACTGGCGGCTCGTACCCATGAAACAGGCGAAGTTCCCGTATCTTTTACTGTACAGCACTTCACCTGTTTCGTGGGCACGAGCCGCCAGTGGAATACTTTCAAGTAATCTCAACAAGCAGGAATCAATTAACTTATTCGAATCTACTAGCTTGCAGAGTCTGGTTGAGATAGATAATGAAAATGGAAGTGAGAGAATGAATTCATTCTATTTTCTTCAACGAGACTACAAGAATTCCGAAAGTTTGGGAAACCAACTCTTTCGAGAGTAGATAGGAGCTTATGAATTCATAGAAAGTTACTGACAAAGCTTGATTGTTCAATCTCCTTTTCATCAATCTACTAACGTATACAGTGTCTTTTATCAGTTATTAACTCGCGTAGGTATTGTATTATTGTATATTCTAAACACTTGTACAATCCTCCTCTCTATACTGTACTTCTACTCCTCTATGCTCTAGTCTTGAAGTTTATTGATAGCAACACAGAGGGTTGTAACACAGAGACATTCAAAGAAATTTATTTATCCATAATTGAATACATCTAATTGAATAAATTATGCATGTATGTGTATGTGAATAGCACGTTGATCATCTCAACCATAAGCTAGCTTCCGTAACCAAATGACGGCGCAGAACACCTCTGAATAACATCAAGTTAATGAGTTAGAGTGTAATGCAACAAGTACAGAGATGAGAAACGACTGATTTCTTTACTAACGACAAGCCAATCTCCCAAAGGAGGTATGTTTTTTGGATATTTTATATCCTTGTAAAAACTTGGTACTATCAAATACCATAAATAGGACATTTTAATTTACATGATACTTTGTCCAGGCTACTGTCCAATTCTTGTGTGCTGTACCAATGAGTACTTAAGGGAAGCCAGGGATATTAAGGGGGGAAATCGGTACTCCACGCATGGTTAGGTTGGGGGATTGAAAGTGAAAGGTTTGGCTTCAGTGTACAGAGTGTCTATGCGAATAAGGCAAGCTGGCAGGATGGGAAAATGACTCTAGATCGATCAATATTCGTTAAAAATTATAAATTTGGTCCCAAATTGTAGGAAACTTCCCGATCTAGAATTTCAGACAAAATTTACAATATTTGAACAAATATAGACCGAGCTGAAGTCATTTTGCCTTCTTGCCAGAATGTCTTCTCTGCTTTGACAGACTGTAACACTGTTTGCAGTTCAATAATTGGTTTTGCAAAGCAGGCTAGTCCCATAACCCTCTATGGATGGTAGGGGACGCGCTAGCTGAGAAGACATGCCGTTACAATGTTAAGTTTATTGTTTCAAGTGTCTTCTCAGCTTGTGCGTACTGGAACTGGGGGAACATGCGTATCATGGATAATGCATGAGAGTGAGAGGAGTGTAAGAGAAAGTGAGAGAGAGAAAGAGAGTGAGAGAAAGAGTGAGTATGAGAGTGAAAGAGAGTGTAAGAGATAGAGTGAGAGTGAGAGAGAGAATGAGAGAGAGTGTGAGAGAGTTAGTGTGAGAGTGTGAAGAATAGGAAGAAAATGAATGAGAGAAAATGGGTGAAAGAGAGTGAGAGAGTGAGTAAGAGAGTGAATGACGTGTGTTTGAAATAGAGTCAGCAAAGTTGGAACGGTAAACAAAAGTCACCAGTTGATTGTAATCGATTTAATCATCGTCTGTCCCTCTGCTGAAGTTTTTGTTGAACTGTTTTCCAATGCTGAATGATTGAATTGTTAGTTGGACGTACAGTGTAGTAGTCAAACAATGTATACTGGAACGAACTTTTCTGTTTTAAATTATTTAAATGTTGAATGGAATCAACGTGTTCGTTGAGTGTAGACTATTCAATATGATTCAAATAGGTTTTTATCTATTAACAACGATAACAGGAGTGAAAAATAGGAACATAGAGTTAAATTAGAATAACAATGTACAGTATAAAACTCAAATATATAATAGAGATAAGGAAGGTCTCCGCAAGGTTAAGAAACCTATGCGCAGAGGCCGCCTTTCTGAAAATTTAGAAATGTGTGAAAATGTGGATTGGACACATGACATAAACTGCTCCAGTATTACATATTCGTTCTGAAACACACAGGATACATATACAGAATATCATTATGTATAGTATGTGCATGCATAGAAGAACCTCTGGCAAGATGGGAAAATGACTCCATCTTAGTCAATATTCGAGAATTATAAATGTGGTCTTAATAATAGATCAAATTGTTTCCCACAACTTAAGAACAAATTGATAATTTTTGAACCAATATTGACCGAGCTTGAGTCATTCTACCATCTTGTCAGAGGCTCTTCTTTGCTTGGACAGAATCTACCCTAGTTTCTTCCTCAAGGATGATACCGTATTTGGTAAATAGAGCCGAGACTAATTATAGTCGTCACATGAGAATTTCGTTGGTATAGACTGTCCAAGCAAAGAAGACATTCTGGAAAAATGACTTCAGCTCGGTCAATATTGATTAAAAATTATGAAATGATAAATCAAATCGTAAGAAACATTCTAATCTACAATTTAAGATCAAATTTATGATATTTGAACCAATATTGACTGAGCTGTAGTTATTTCCCCATCTTGCCAGAATATCTTCTCTGCTTGAGCAGACTATAGGTGTAGGTTTTGAGGGGGGAAGCATTCCTCATGAGGCCGATGCTAAACAGATGTAGAAGCAGTTTGTTTACAGATATCTGCGGTGGAGAAAGTTACCAGAGAGGAGAATAACAATAAAGGAAGACGAGAAACAAGAAACTGAATTTTGGGGAAAGAGGGAGTATAGAAAGTGGAATTTGAGGCAAGAACTGATGAAAAGAGGGAGGTGGTGAACAAGAGTTGTGAAAGTGGAGGAGGAGAAAAAAGGGTATAACAATCTATGAAGAATCTAGAAGTCAAAATGAATATAGGAGAGGAAAATTGATGTGGAAGCTGAATTTTGAAAGGATGCAATAAAGAAGAAGAAAGATAAAAGAGAGAATAACAGAGAGCTGGATAAATTTAAAAAATATATAATAGAAGGATCTGTAGAATAGGGAAATGAAGAAAACGAGAGACACAGAAGGTTGAAGGATTGATAAGTGACGAAAAACGAAATGGCATATATTAGAGAGAAGTAGATGGTGGAAAAGTTATGATTAAAAGATGTAAAGATCAATGAACTTACATGAGAGAGAAGAAAAGATACCATTGGTCAATAAAGATTTTATTGAATACTTATTTTCTCTTAGGGCTACTGTATTCATTAAAACTTTAAAATAATTCACATCAAAGTACCTATTTTTAAATATTTTTATTTTACACATAATAACATGTTTCAAGTGTAAATAAACAATTGAAAATGCCACGCCGGAACATGTTGTTATGTGTAAAATAAAAATATTTAAAAAAGGGTACTTTGGTGTGAATTATTTTAAAGTTTTAGATTTTATTGAATATCAATTATTTAAAATATCATTGGATGAAGATTTATAGGCTATTATTTAATAGAATAAAGATTACTTATTGAATAGGGATTATAAGAGAAGAGAGATTATTGAATTGAGAAGACTTGAAAAAAATGATTTTGATAGGAACAGAATCTTTGAGGGGAAGAAACTCTTCTCCCCTATGATACCGACTTCTGGCAGACTACCTTTCCGGTTATGTCATAAAGTTTGTCTTGTGTTACAAAATTACTGAAATGACAATAATTTTATTTTGTTTTTCATGGATAATCTGTATATTTTTAAACATGATTGTAGAGTATGATTTTCATTTATATTCAATAAAGGAGTTTTCTTTATATCTAACTCTAACTCTTTATGAGGAAAATGGTAGATGAAGATATAGGCTACAAATGAATAGAAAAGGGAGAGTAGGAAAACAGATGAATGGAAATTATATGTCACAGATAGGGGAGAAGTAGAAGGTGAAGAGATATAATTGTTTAAGAGATTAGTGATTAGTGAACTCACAATAGAGAATATAGTGAAATATAAAGGAAGAATAGTTGAGGAAGAGAGAACAAAGAAAAGAGGTGAAACCGGTGCATGAGAATATTAAGAATATTAAAAGTCGGAGGAAAGAGATATAAGTAGAAGGAAATGAAGAGGAACGAAGATTAGGGATAAAAAGAAGAGAAATAAAAATTAGAAGAGACAATAACAGAATCCAGGATGTTTGAGAGTGTATTCTGTATTGGTTTGAACGAACTGTATGTACGTTGTTTATAGTTTGGTCGAGCAAAGAAGACATTCTGACAAGATGGGGAAATGACTTTACCTCGGTCAATTTTGTTTCTAAATTTTAAATTCAGTCTCAAATTATAGATCAAAATGTTCCTTACAATATAAGACCAAATTTTTCATTTTTAAACCAATATTGACCGAGCTGGAGTTATTTTTGCATCTTGCCAGAATGTCTTCTCTGCTCGACAAGACTATAGTTCCTCCATTCAGGGCCGCTTTCAAATCAACTTGAATCGTCCGAGAATTCCCACCGCTATAACTCGTCTTCCCGTAACTGCATGATGCTCAGGACCAGCAGAGCTGAGTTTGTTTCCCATGTCAAAACATCCGTTCCCTGTTACAGTTTCCGTCGGTTTCCTACTGGGAAGAATCACTGTAACTTTATGATCTTGCCCTCTTTGAAAGTTTGTTTCGGAAGGTATACAGGATTCCCATTGATTTCCAATATTTGCTCTTTTTCAAGAGTTATTTGTGTTTTTACATTAATCGATAATCAAGGACGAATTATTAGATACCGGTCAATTTGGGGAAATTTGGCTCTATGTATAAAAAGTAATTTATTTATTTATTTATTCATTCATAGATACTTGTAAACTCATTGGCTAATTGATTATATTAAAAGTGAAAAATGTGTGTGATTGATTTGATGTAATTATTTTATGAATACCACAAGTCAGTGTCAGCCTTAGCCCAAACTTAAATATGAAAGAATTATTAGATATTGCAGAACACCAATTATTTGTCTATTTATATAGCAATTTATTTACTCAACCTCTACTACAGTATCTTAAATATTCTAATAAAAATTTGGGAATAAGACGATTTGTACTTCAATGTCTGTGTTTTAACTCTTTATTGTGATTTGTTGAATTAATAAATGAATAAATAATTATGGAGATTCTAATCAATTATTATTACAAATTTAAATAATTGAATTAATAACTGAAGTCACCTTTAAAGGCTAGAACTACCCCAGTTCCAGTTTATTACAGTTAACCATCTGCTGGAATATTTTTATGAATATCATTCATACCTAAATCCAATGAAAGCTGTATAAATAGGAGTAACGACTCCTCTGACTTCAAATATTGAACGAAGAAGTAAAATAGCAGAAGGATTAAGTTCGTTAAATGCTACAGTTTGAAAAATATGCACAGAATGGGACTCGATCCCAGTACCCAAATTTATTATACTAATCTCTATTTGCTATTTAGTTCCCCGGTCTATATTTGTATTAGCAGACATCCTTAGTTCTGAACTTTAAAACTTAGGGCTGTTTAAAATAATTGAAAAATAAATGAAAATCAAACACCGTTTTAAAAAACTTTAAAATTATTAAAACACAGACATGTTTCGGCACATTAGGCCATTATCAATGTGGATAAAATAATAATACTTACTATTACAGTAATAAGTATTTCACTATTTATCCACATTGATAATGGCCTAATGTGCCGAAACATGTCTGTGTTTTAATAATTTTAAAGTTTTTTAAAAGGGTGTTTGATTTTCATTTATTTTCAATCCTTAGTTCTATTTGTATACAGTTATTTAGTTATACGTAGTTATTTTTATAGCTTTCTTTGGTTTCACGAGTTGATTATTATCGTTGAAAATATGAATTATTCAAGATATTGAATGTGATGCATGATTCCTTGATGCTTTTCGAGAAAAATTTGATTGTTTGTAGTTTCTGAGAGTGCAGCTCACATCAGCTCATAGGCGTTTGCGTGGGAAATGGGAATTGAAGGAGATTTAGGTTTAAACGTTAAATAATAGGCTATACTTCGTTGGACATTTTTCATTCAATTGAATAAACTCTAAATATCCGGTGAATAGGGTAAAGATGAAGATAATTAAATCTACAATCCAATAAATTTCCATTTCCTGGTGATGGCAACCAGCTGGTAGGACTAGGCCCTTCTTGGGCTGTTGAGCCATTGACAAACAAACAAAAAATGAATTTCCATTTACTAGATTGAATTGAATTAAGAGTAGAATGGATAGTTTCTTAATAAATGAAAAGACAAGATGTTGTCAAACCACTGATTTATTAGAAAAACGAGATACCGGTTTCGGTTGTTACACCATTATCAATCTTTGGTAAACTCTGATAATGGTGTAACAACCGAAACCGGTATCTCGTTTTTCTAATAAATCATTGGTTTGACAACATCTTGTCTTTTCATTTACTATGGATAACTACCACAATATCAATTTCACAACTACTCAAAGAGTGATAGTTTCTTATATTAGTCACTACAAAAGATGTGATAAAATAACTGAAATTCATTAGTATAAGCTATAACGACTTACTTACTTATATGTACAAAGAATCATGCATAATATACCTTACGTGAGTAACAATATGAATATTGCAATAATTCAATCCTTCCTATAAAAAAGATACTTCCACGATGAAATTCCAATGAGTACAAACTGAAAATGATGGGAAAACATAACAGCCAGCTCTGTAATAGATTGAAAATTGATCATGTCGGATAACTCATATTTACAAAATGATGAGGCATTAATACATTTATTCCCGTGCAGATTATTTATTGAGTGTTGGATATATATCACTCAGCTTTTAGTACACTGTTATAGATGAATTCCTCGTAAATATTTCATATCATAACGAATATTATTGCTCATCCGTTTACGAAGTTTCAAATATCTATATTTTGTTTGGAAATATGTCATGTTATATCATAATGAACTAACAGAATGTTATATTTGCATTCAGTTCCGTTCATTCGATCATTGGAGATTGTACGTAGTCTGTCCATCCAAGAATAGAAGACATTTTGGCAAGATGGGAAAATGACTTCGGCTCGGACAATATCGATTCAAAAATTATGAATCTTTTCTCAAATTATAGAACAGAATGTTTTCCACAATTTAAAACCAAATTTATCATTTTTTGAACGAATATTGATCAAGCTGGAGTTATTTTACTCTCTTTCTAGAATGTCTTCTTTGCTTGGACAGACTATTCATCAACATTATTGTGTCAGAAGGTAGAAATTGAATAAAATTGGAGAGCATTGCTATAGAAAGCGGAATATATCCTCTTTGAGCTTTACGCATCGCTGATAAATTGATTGGAGCTTTGTAATTGAATAATTGAGTGCGGAACTCAATAATCATTAGAGTATTACTTTTTTCTGGATTCTAGAATATTCTCATTGAGCTCTTTTGATCTTTGTTCTGTTCAGACACGTTATGGGAATTTCAAAACGTAATGTTGAATCAATAAAGAACCCCATTTCCATTATTGTTCATTCCAGCGTTGTTTGAACTTTTGGTAGGTTTCATTATCATTAGAATCAAGTGTTTTTCCATTATTGTTACCAAATTTATTGGCTTGAATTGTTAGTATTCCATATTTTTCACCCATAATCCGGTCAAATATAAGACAACGTCAAGTTGAAGAAGGTTTAATAAATACAAACGAATTTTCATAATTTTTATTCTAATGAAACTAAGTTAAAAATCAAACAAGATTTAGTTCAGTATTCAATCACATTGGAAATGAGCTAAAGCATCGAAACATGTATGTGATGAAATAATATTTTTCAAGTCTCAAAAGGATATTTGATCTTGATTTCGATTTTTATCTATCTATTGAAACTAATTCTTATTACTCGAATCAACCAATAAATTTACTATCTTTTTTCTTGGAACAGAATAAATTCCAAAACACTCAAGCCTTCCACGAAAGCCATCTAATTGTTTAGCTCTTGTAATTTCATATGATTTTGATAAGAGATTTCCAATTGGTCAATAAAGCAAAGCGCGCACACAGCAACAGACAGACAGAGAAAAAATCCCTCCCAGGCAGACCGATGTCTTAACAGTTCGGTCAGTATTGGTTTAAAATTTATAATTTGGTTTTAAATGTCCGTCTGTCTATCTGTGTGTTGCAACATTTGAAAATCTCGGGAGGAATTTTCTGATACGTCCGTCTGTTGCTGGGTGTGCTTTACTCAACTTCAAATGTGAATCCAACACAATGAATTCACAAATAGCAATCCTTAATCAAGAAGTAACACAAGTATTTGAAACAGTTTATGAATTCCTCGATAAGTATATAAGTTGAGGAGTGACAGGAGGAGAAATGGAGAAGGATGAGGAGGAGGAGATGATGACGAAAGAGGGGAGGTAGAAAAGAAGAAAGAGAGAAGAAATGAGAGATGGAGAAGAAGTAGTGAGGGAAGGAGAAGCAGGTCAAGTAAAAGTAGGAAGAGGAGGAGTAGGAGGGAAACCGGAAGGTTTTATCTGAATATAAATTCGCTAAGCCCTTGAAGTTGTGATGTATAGTCAGTTGAAGCAAAAAAGACATTCTGATAAGATGGGGAAATTACTCCAGCTCGGTCAATATTGGTTCAAAGATCATAATTTGGTCTCAAATTTTAGAAAACACTCTGCTCTACAATTCGATACCAATTTGAAAACGTTTGAACTAAAATTGACTGAGCTGAAGTAATTTTCCTATCTTACCAGAATGTCTTCTTTGCTTGAACGGACTATATAGGGGTGAAGGCAGGCAGCAATGAAACCATCCACCATCCAACACACAAGTGAAAATAGATTCCGAAGCGATAAAGTCAGCAGCCCAAAAAAGAGTGAGGAGAATGCTCCTGGGAAGGGTGACAATAAATTTTCCGGCCATTTTCCACACTGTGTGGAAATTTTGGAGGGAAATTTTTCCATGAAACCAGTGCCCGTGTAAAAATGTGTAGGAGAGTATTTGATGGTGTGAACAGGTGCGTATAAAAATATATGAGCATTTTATAATACCTGTTTTACCATATCGCTACCTGATCTAACCAACAAGTACATTTACTACCACGAGTATTACAATAACCTTTTTTTTACTCAGAAAAAGACTTTGTAAAAACACGCCCTTCTCTTCATATTTATTCTAGTTCTTCTCTCTATTTTCCTCTTTCTTCTTCTCCTTAACCAAGCATGGACATCTTGATAACGGAAGATGAGACGTTGCATTGAATAAATAATTTATTACATCACTTCATGTTATCATTTTCCATGCATTGTAGAAATATACGCATGAGAGCTCGCTGATGACTTTTATACAGTATAACCTGTCTAAGAAGACATTCTGGCAAGATAATAAAATAACACTAGTTCGGTCAATATTTGTTCAAAAATTATAAATCTAGTCTTGTAGATCATAATAATTTCTACAACTTGAGACGAAATTCTCAATTTTTGAACCAATATTAACCGAGCTGGAGTCATTTTCGATTTTCCCATCTTGCCAGGATGTCTTCTTTGCTTGTATAGGCTATAGTCATGTTCAAATGAAGTTGAAAGTTCTCAACAAGCTGAACGCATCTCTCAACTAAGTTTGAAAACAGAAAATAAGCCTAAGAAAACAAATTGTGCCGAGGAGACAAGAAAATTGAATTTCAACTTTTCCGTTTAACGCCCTCCTCAACGGTTTGACATTTTCCACGTTGAATTTGATGAGTTTTCTTCAGGGTTATAGAATAGGCCGAAACTGTCAATTGTGTTATACATGAGGCAAGTTGTTGCTTTATATAAACTTGCTCATTCCTGGCAAAGTTAAGGGAGGAGTTATTTTAGAACAAGTTGTTCATTCCTGAGAAAGTTCAAAAAGTTCACATACGTGATATGAGGAGAATAGAAATTCTGAAAGACAGAGACTTTCTGGAAATTAACTTGTTTGTTGTAGGCTTATGAACTAGAACTGGAATTCGTCCTCAAAGACTTGAAAATATGATGGAAAGAATCAGGGAAAGAAATAGAGGTAACAGGATGAAAGTAGAGAGAAAAAGAATATAATACAAAATGTGTTAATTACAGAATCATAGACCTCGGCAATTCCGAATCTCTGGTTTCAGAAATTTCTAGAAATTAATCCAGACTTCTGAAACTTTCTGAATTTCAAGAAATTAATTTATTTGTAGCAGGTCAATAAATTCATAAAAATACATCTTAAAATGATTCTATTAGTAACTTGTTCGATACAATTCAATTTTATCACTAATTAACATTTATTCTTTTGTTTTGTTTCATAATTTATTTCGTGTTATCCAAAGGTATTGTCTTTGGGGTTGTAGATAGAATATCTTATAAACAATAACGAGGAATTTGTCTTGAAGTATTTCTAAATATGTTGAGAAAACTTAAAAAAACATAGCCTTTTTTGTACAAAATGCTTTATCAAAGTTGAGATTGAGATACTGAAGAGCCTGCGATACTGCGTGTTATATCTTTCCTATCATCATACTATGTTGTTTGTGTGTTCGTCTCTGAATAAATTAATGAATAAAAATGAATTAATGAAGAAAGAGATAAAATGAGCAGGGAAAACAGAGGAAATTAAAATGAAATTGAGAGAAGAAGATAAAAAAGTATTTCAAGTATTATAGAGAATAGAATAGAAACATGGCTTAATTAATTTTCAGCATAACAATTAGTCGCACTGAGATTTTCAATTAGCCGTGTTAAGATCCAAGCACTTGTATGTGCCTTGGGAGCCATAGTTATAAAACAAGCTCGTAAACAGAGAAAGTTCCGTGAGAAAGAGAAGATTTTCTAGAGAAAGAGAATTAAGGAAGGACAAAAATGTGGAAGTAGAGAGGAAGAGGAAGAGGAAGAGGAAGAGGAAGAGGAAGGGGAAGAGGAAGTCGTTTTTATTGTATCACGAATCAAGTTTCATAAATTTTTGTGTCTTCCCGAACACATAATTTTGTATCTTCGTGTAAGGAATTTAAAAAATGGACTTAGAGCACAAGAAAACAAGAAAATAATAATTAAAATACGACTAAGAAGTGTAGGCCTAATGTAGTTGACGCCTAAAGTTAGACGGTTTCATCTGGTTCTTGTACGTAATGTCAGCTAATAAGAGCTGATGTAAAGCATCTATTGAACCTTTGATTTAGAAAAAAACATCCAGGATAGCTAAATAAAAAACCTGATTGACAACAACAACTGTTGGAGCACACAAGGTGCAAATGAAACCGCCTAACATTTTGACGTCAGTAATAAACGTCTTGAAGGAAGTGAAAAAATGTATCACAGAGAGCTATCTATAGTGGAATAGTAGATGAAACAATAAAATTGAAAACATGCAGTTTAGTGTTGCAGTAAAAACACAAAAACGTTAAAATAACCAGGACAAGATTTACCCAATAAAAACGAAACAAAGAAAAGTAATTTGTGAAGAGAAGCATGGGGAGAACAGTAAAAATAAGAAGAAGACAAGTAATAAAACTTGAAGATTATGTCAGGAAACAAAGAAGGGGATACAAAAGAGGAACGAAAAGTATAAGAAGAAGCAAAACAACAAAAAAACAAGTTATATTGATTGAGAAGAAAAACAACTAAAATAGGTAGTAAATCAAAGGGAACTAAAGTATATAAAAAAGGAATCGTAAAAGAAGAAAAAGGATCAAAAAGAAGAGAAGCTAGATTATGAAAGAAGACGAATAAAAAGTGACTAGGAAAAATGAGAAAATATAAACCTGCGATAATATTATTAGCATCATTACAATTTTGCTTGTTAGTAAGTACTTGAGTTTTTTCAGAATTTCTCCTTTCTCTTAATTGGACTCTCATACTGCCTCTAAACAATGCTAATACAATACAAAACCCCTCTCGTGCGGTAGGATTGTAATTTTCTTTTGTTACAATCATTTTTTTCTTTTTTGCACATTCTAATTCGTCTTTCAAGCTGTTCTCTCTCTCAAGCAATTCTCTGTTTTCCGAGGTGTACTTGACCCAACGGTAACCCAGCTCTACAACACTTTTTCAGCTTGACCTCAGGGACTGCAACACTGCAGAGTCCTAGTGAAATTGGATTTTAGAGTGCTTCGTTTCATTGTAGAGCTTGGTGTAGTGGATTAGCTTACAGTGACTATAGAAGATAGTCCTTCATAGTAGATAATAGTATACTATACATAGTTTACTCTACCCTTTTTTAAATAATTAAAAAAAAAGAGTACTGAGATCTACATTTATTGAAAACTTTGATGAGTACAATAGCCCTAAGAAAAGGAAATATAGTATACTATTTATAGCAGGCGCACACCAACACGAATACGTTGCGAAGGTTTGTTGCGGTGCGAATTCAATTCTGAGAACTTGCCGGACGAAAATTTAAAACCATTGCTGTGTATGTGCTAGCGCAGACCAATGCGTTGCGAAATATTAGGTTTGCGAATATTCGCAAAAAATTCTGCATGCATCCTACTATCGATACATTAGGTTGGTAAGGTTGAATACTCAAATATTCCCGCGCTCCAAGTTACGATTATTTCGCTTCGGTGTGCGTGCCTAAGCTTTACGAATATTTCACAACGAAACCTTCGTCACGAAATTGGAGTCCAATTCTTTGAACCACCGCAACGAATTCGTAACGCATTGGTCTGCGCAAGGCTATAGGGTAGTTTTTAAATACTGTAGTAGATTGTAGTTAGACTATAATAGCCTATAATAGATAGACTATAGATTAGACTATAGTTAGACTATAATAGATTAGCTAGAGTACATGGAGCTGACTGCTAAAATTACTGTATTACTGTAAGATAATTTGAAATTTTTAATTGCTGTGAGATACTCTTCAAAATTCGACTTGAAACTGATCTAACATTAAGAACCAATAAACTATGACAATGATGATCCACATTAAGTATTAATAGTCTGGCCGAGCAAAGAAGGCATTCTGGCAAGATGGGAAAATGGGAAGTGACTCCAGCTCGGTGAATTTTGGTGCAGGAATAATAAATTTTATTACAAATTGTAGATGAGAATGTTTCCTAATCCATTATAATTTTTGAACTAATATTGACTGAGCAGGAGTCATTTTTCCATCTTGCCAGAACGTCTACTTTGCACGGACAGACAATACCTGACATGATACATAAATAGCCAAACCAACCCAGGAATCGAACCCATCGCCTCAACAAGTTCACATCTAGACTTAACAGAGTGCTAACTCTAAGTGAATTGGCTATTTGCAGCTGGGGAAAGGCCAATAAGTGAAAAAGACATATCCATTACTCCGAGTTGGAAGCTGGTCTATAAATCAATGTTGGCTTGAGACCGATTTCCACACGAGAATAAGTCGCCCTGAAATCTTAAACTCGAAAGATTTTCTCCGACCAAACTCAAGCTTTCAGTCACGCATGGTCAGTCACTTTCATTCTGTATAGTAGCCTACTTCTCTCCTTCAAATTTTCTTCTTCTGTTTCTTCTCCTACTTCCATTCCTTTGATACACATCTTCTCAGTTTTCAAATTGAGAAATAGTATGCTTCTCTGAATGTTATGTTGGGTTTGTGAATCATAAGTTAAAATGTAAATCTATTGTAGAGATCATTTCAAATAATGATACAAACCGAGATATATTCTGGTAATTTATTTATTATCATAATGTATTTGTTGAAATTCATCAAATTATATTTTCAATCATCTTATTTCCTGGGCTTTAAACAAACTGAAAAATAATTAATCAGTAGGGCCTATAATTATTTTCAATTCAATTCTTAAAATTGTGCTGAATCATCCCTTTCTTATCAAAATTATCCATCTCTTCATTCTACACCAATTTCATTTTGAAAAATTAAGCTCGATAGTGTTCTCAACCAAATTTTCAGCCAAAATAAATTACGCTGCTTATAAGAACTCAGAGCTGCTAAATAATCTCTTATTTGAAAATTTCCACTGATAAAATTCATTTCTTAGAGTACAAAGATACAAAATACGGAAAGATAAAAGGCAATAGCCCAAAACTTCTTCAATTCCTGATTGATTCACATAAGCAGTCCAAATTTTCTGATTACACATACATCCAAAGATCAATAAGCTCATTTTAAGGGTGCGAAACCCAAACTAAACATCTCATCTCATAATTTAATCGAACTCGCAATTCAACTCCCAAAACTTTTCTCAAACCACCCATGATTGGTAAGCCGCCGACAAATCAAATTTCAATTTGTCCCCAAATATCGCAGTTGCAGGTTTCAGTGTAGAATACATAGGTTGGCAGCAGTTGTGGAGGTATAATTTATGGCTATTAATTCGAGTCCGATACGGAAACAAAAGGAAATTCCGTGACTTCTGTCCAAGCAAAGAAGACATTCTGGAAAAATGGGAAAATGACGCCAGCTCGGTCAATATGAGTTCAAAAATAATAAAGTTACTCTCAAATTGTAGGAAACATTCTGATCTATAATTTGAAACCAAATTTATAATTTTTGAAACAATACTGACCAAGCTGGATTCATTACCCCATCTTGCCAGAATGTCTTCTTTGCTTGGACAGTTTATAGTATAGAGAGCAAATGTGGGCACTGTGCATATAAGAATGTGTGAGTTGCACGAATGCCCGGTCCATAATACTTGAAATCAGCTAATGCCACTTTAGTTTTCAATGAGAGATTCTATCATATTTCTATGTTTTAATATCCGTGTGAAAAGTGTTGATGTCATATTAGCTAAATAAGAAGATTTGATATAATCATAATCATTAATTCTATAATTTACAATGTATTCCTCCTAATACAGGATACCTCCCAAAACTGTTTCTCTTCCAATTTATACAAACAGCCCAAAAGTAGGTTACGTTACACAATTTTACTCAATCATTAATTTTTACTCACAAAACTAGAGTAAAAAAAATGAGCAAACATTATAGTTCTACCAAGAAGTCATTAATTGAGAATTAAATAATTTGAAAACTATGAATAAACTTACGTGATAATCGGTATATCCGACGCCAAAAAGGTAGGTGGCTTCGTCTGTTTCTTGTACGTGATGTAACCTACTACTAGCTGACGTGAAGCATCTATGTTTTAGTGCATTTCATTCAAAATAATGCAAAATTGCCCTGACAATAGAAAATCTATGATGTGATATATTTTTTACACGTTTCCGAGCCCCTAGAACATGAATTCGACGTCCGTTCAAATTCTTATATCTCTCTATAAATATTTATATATAAATATATTTATATATGTACAGATTCTTGTGAACATAGTTCATTCACATTCTAACTCCCAATGGGCTTGTCGGAGAGCGACCAAATTTTGCACAAAAATCATTAGTGTTAATATCTCGGTCAAGTTCGTTAACCAGTCAAATTGGTCCAAGGGTAGGGGGTGAAATTAGGGGATGAAAGTTTAGAAAAATCACTACAAATCTACCAATAACTTGATCGTTTTGAAAATTTATAATACCCCTATTATGCCCTGCAATTTGAGCCATCAAAGAAGAAAATCCAATCAAAAATGGCGGAGAAAATTACGAATAATATGCCAAAAATGGTGTTTTCATGTGTTTTTCGAAAACTGCACTTTTGAATTCACACCCTGAATAGCTCATTATAAGTCATATGATTTGAGCTATCATATAATTGCATTTGAAATGCACTATTTCCGACCGCCAGCTGCCGGAGCGAATTTTTTTTAAAACTATTTTTCTTATTCCTGTTGAGAAAAAGACACCCTGATAGATAGAACAAAGTTAGATTTGTATAGAATGGACAGAATAGGTTAGCGAGTATTTTCGTGAGCATTTGAGTGATTGTGTTCATGAGAAAGTTACCCCAAAAAAAGAACTGCAAAAGATCCTCGTCGGCTCTTAAATAAATAACCGACTACTGGACCACGAAGGTAGAAGGTTTTCTTCACCCTCCCCTATCTTCCCCCGCAACCAGGTAAACCATCAACCCTCTTCCCCAACCCCCTCCTTTTCCGAAAAGACGAGAGGCTGGCTCACGATATCTGGCTTCTGTGCTAAGTGAGCTCTAGACTAAGACCCCCCCACCACAATAGAGAAAATCCTCACGGGAAAACCCCCACGTTGTGGAAAACCGTTGCCCCCAAATTTTCCCAAGCATATTTTCCGCTTGGAAAAACTACTAACCGGCCCCGAGGTCTTGGGGGGGGGGGGTGTAGTTCCATGAATTATAATAAAACCGTGTTTTCGCCACCCACAAGATCGAATTATCTGATCGTTTTATGAGCAGGAGTGTTCCTGTTGAGAGGGTTGTGACTGTGAATGATGATGGCTACTGATTTTTATTCGCAAAGCATTCACGTGAGAAAGAGAGGGAGCTGAAAAGAGCTAGAGAAAGAGAGAGCTGAAAAGAAGTGAGAGGAAGAAAGGGAGGAAGGAAAAGAAGAGAAGAAGAATAATAGAGAACAAGAAGTGAAAGAGAGGAAGAAGATAACTAGGAAAAGTGAGTAAGGCTGGATCAAGGAGCTGAAAAGAAGAGAGAGACTCGAAGACTCCGGCTCCAAAATTTGAATTTTCTCTATTTATTGAGACTTATCACTCAGACAAAATTAACTTGGATGAATATCATTCATTCCAAAATTTAAATGAATTGATTTTTTCTATTCATGAGAATTAATTCTGCTCTTTCATCACTATATTTCAAAATACTAACCCTTTACATAAAGTGAAATGCATAGAAATAATTAATAAATAAAATTTAAAAAAAAAATCAAATACCCTTTTTAAAAAAAAAACTTTAGAAGTATTATTTTCTTACAGACATGTTTCAGGACTAAGGGTATTGATTTTTTTAATTTTATTTATCAATTACCTATTTAAAATAACTAAGTTTAATTTACATAGAAACATAAAAATACTATATCTAACAGAAGTGTCCAGCTGTATTGCACATTAGTTACATTACATTGAATGAATGAAGACATTCAATTCAGTAACAACAGAAATGGGAGTTGGAGTTCAATCCAATTTCTCCACCTTATCACAAATTCTGACCAACCGTTTCCAATTTCGCAGGTGATTAAGATTTCAAAAGCGCCGGAAGTCAGGATAGGAAGGAAGTAGAACTTAATAGAAGCTGTTTGTATTCAAGGGGCGAGTGACTCAAGTTCTAAAGGTCAAGAAAGGTCAAAATGTTATGAAAAAATCAGAAGAAAGGACGCTTCATGCACTTTTAATCCATCCTACTCCTTCTAAGCAGCTCTGCAGTTCTGCGTTAAGGACTTCATGAGATTAGTTTCTAGGATTTATTTCTCTCAGGAATTTGTTGTACTAGAAAGAATTTACTAGTATATATATTTTTAAAATGAATTGCTATATCATTATAAATTATTCAAATGTTGAATAAGAATTCGTCCGCATTGTATATTGCATTACAACTACAATAAAATAAATTTTACACACTTTGAACTTTGCAAAAATACTTTTTGAGTAGTTGTGAAGGTGATATTGTGGTAGTTATCCATATTAAATGAGCCGGTATCTCGATTTTTTAATAATCAGTGGTTTGACTACGTCTTGTCTTTTCATTCAATTTGCAAAAATATGTGATAAATTTTCAGTGGAGAAGCTTCAGCAAAATACACCATTCGTGAAAATATAATATATCTTTTATAGGACAAATAGCGTGTCTATTAATCTGAGTATCTATATCTCGGAATCGTATCCATTCAGCGCATAAGCTCAGCTTTGCTGATGGATAAATAATTTTCGCGGGTAAAAATTGTGCAAACTATCGTATTTTTTAAATGAATTTCATTGGTTGATCCACTAGGAATTTCAGACAGGAAAAATCAAGAAACAATCTTAAAAGAGATCACTTTTGAAAGCGTTTATTAACATGGTTAATTTCATTCTCAAGATGATGAATTTGAGAAGACACACAATATATTGTTCATGCACTGATTGAAACAATCTTGTATATTAATTTGAAAGACATGTGAGAAGACATTTGGAAAGACACGCCTTTACAGTGTAAAGTGTATTATGTCGGCGTGTCTTCTCATCTTGCGTCAACTGTATTTTGTTTTAAAAAGCCAACAACAGTAGCAGGCGTTAAAACCCAGCGGTGAGCAATAATTTTCGACAGCATTGTTGTAAGTTTTGCAGCTCACTAAACTTTCGCAAAGATCGATAGTTGAACGAGGGGTGTAAGGGGTAGGTGATGGGGGGTTGAAGGGTAGGTGGAGGGGGAACTTTTGTGACGTCATTGCACTGTCCAACTTGTTATTGTTGCTTCACACTTTTCATCCTCTTGATTAGTTTTCGTTTTGTTGTTTCATTCTCATTCTAGTCTCTCATTGCAATATTCACTTCTGTTAGCTCACTAGAACCTAGTTTATATGATGCCAATTGGCATGGCGAGACAACTGTCTCATGAAAATTGTCTCCTGAAATTTACAGCTGATGTAAAGTATCTATTGAATCTTTTGATTTTAAAATCATCAGCTAGGCATGGCTTGATGAAAACTCTAATAGACAATATCAGCTGTTTGCACCCGGCATCAGTTATCTTATGACAATTGCCTATCGTATAAACTAGGCATAACAATGAAACACAGCGTCAAATATTGAACATATTAGAAAAATTCTCTACTTCTGTTTTCCAAGTGGATATTAGAGATTGAGTAAATTTTCTGAGGATGAAGCCCACATGAGCTCATAGGCTTGTGAGTGGATTATAAGATAGAGGATGATGATGATGAGACTACTTCTCAGGTCGTGAACATATTTACTCTTGACCGACGGCTTATTCCGGTGGAGACGAAAAAGCAGTCCACTATGTTTTGTACTGGTCCAATAGTAAATGGTATTCAAATCTTACCTGATAGCCTATCGATATAGGTTGCGATATTGAATACGTAATTCTTGGACGTTCACTACAATTGGCTCACCTGTAGCTAACCTAATTGAATATTGATGATAATTCGAACTTGGTCGGTAATCCAGTCTGACATCTAGGTTGTTGTACGGTGATCAATATTTGAAATCAATTTCTTATTCATAACCAGTGTTAATAATTCAAAATTTCAGTGTTATTCCTGGATTGAAAATTATGTGTTCACTCAATGCTATTATATCATAACCTCATTTTGGAGAATATTGACTTCATGATAAAAATTTTTTGGAGAGGAATAGCACTATTTTTCCTCCCAATTCAAGTAGTTGTATCGATGTATGAATAAAGAATAAAAAATTATTCATTATTACTGGTTCCACTCTCCAATTCATAATTGCTGTGAAATATCATAGCATGAACCCATCAACAGAACCTAAGTAGAGAATAGAGATAGAAATGAGTATTGTGAATTAGTAGTTCATGAGTAATATAAATAATTTTCTATAAATTATTAATTTTTATTATAACATTATAGAAGAGTGATAAATGAATGACAAAACGGGAAGAAGCAAGATGAGAAGGAGTTGGAATCGAGTGGAATGGATAGAGTGAGGAGGGGGAAGGGGGTAAGGGGTTAACAGGGATTTGATTAAGCATCCACCTCATTACATGTGATAGGGAACGACGCCTTAAATGCAATTAGCGCCAGAATTCAGTGCCAAAGCTTTTCATTCACATCACCACCAGACAACGCCACTCCATGAATATTGTCTCTTCTTCTTCTTCTTCTTCTTCTTCTTCTTCTTCTTCTTCTTCTTCTCCTCCTCCTCCTCCTCCTCCTTCTCCTCCTCCTCCTCCTCTTCCTCCTCCTCCTCTTCTTCCTCCTCCTCTTCCTCCTCCTCCTCCTACTCCTCCTTCTCCTCATCTTCTCCTCCTCCTCCACCTCCTCCTCTTCCTTCTCCATCTAATTCTCCTTCTTATTCTCCTTCTTTACCTCTTTCTCATCCTCCTCCTCCTCCCTTCTTCTTCTCCTCCTGCCTTTCCCCATTTATCACCTTTCCGAAAAGCTCTAATCTTATACTCAACTATAGTCCAAGCAAATGAGACATTCTGGCAATATGAGAAAATGATTCCTACTCGGTTAATGTTCATTCAAAACTTATAAATTTGTTCTCGAATTGTAGAGCTGAATGTTTCCTACAATTTAAGATCAAATTTATGTGTTTTGAACCAATATTGACCGAGCTGGAGTCATTTTCCTATCTTGCCAGAATGTCTTCTTTGCTTGGACAGACTATACAATCAGTAACAGAAAGCTGTATATCGCCGTCAATCTGTGTCATATTAATTTACCGCGAATGACAGCTTTCACTGCTTTCGTTGTGCTTCATGACATAACCGCGGAGTGGAAGAGATGATTAAGGAATTCTAGGGAACAGGGGAAACAAAATGATGAAGAGAGAAATTTGACAGAAGAGAACGAAGGAACGAAGTAAGGAGAGAACAAGTAGGCATACCGAATGGATGAGAGAAGAGGAAGAAGAAGAAAAAGGGAGGGTAGTAGAAGGAAAAGATATGAAAGTGAACCTCGGAAAAGATATCATAAAGAAGAGGAAATAATAAGAAGTAACAATGGATAAAGCAGACGATGAGTCAATGATAGACATTCGAGTTTATTAATTCTTGTGAGATTGTTAAATTCTTTACGATGAATTTTCAATATGTTGAGAGAATGAAATACGATTTGATATTAATATAGTCTTTCCAAGCAAAGAAGACATTCTGGCAAGATAAGAAAAAGACACCAGCTTGGTTTATATTGGTTCAGAAACTATCAATTTGGTCTCAAATAGTAGAAAACATTCTATTCAACAATTTGAGACAATTTTATAAATAGTTAAATCATATGTAAAATGAGTCGATGAATTCAATGTAACTATAAATGGTTATTGAGATAATTGGAAAAATATGCTAAAAACACAATTTTCAACAATAATCGAGTGTCATAGCTGGATAGAAAATCATAAATGTTTGATCGCGATTTCTGAGATTTGGGTAAGATTTACTTAATCACCGCTACTTAAAATTTTCTTCAGAATTCGAATCTCTTCAACTTCCATCAATTTTAAACATAAGTTTATTATTCTATATCCAGTTAAGACTCAAATGTTGAAATATTGTGTTTTTTTATCATATTTTTCCATTATCTCAATAACCGTTTATGGTCTCATTGAATTTCCTAGCTCATTTTACGTATCACTTGACTAGTTTAGAATGAAACCTCTAAAAAAATACATATATTTTTTTAAATGTCGATTTCCCGCCATTGTTACCTGTATCTCAGCAACAAAGCGTTTTTGGGGGTATATGCCATGAAACTATTGAAATATAAAATAAAAAAATCAAATACCTTTTTTTAAAACTTTAAAAGTATTATTTTTCACAGACATGTTTCGAGCTCAAGCCCATTTTCAATGTGACTAGAATAATACTCATTATAGCCATGGAACTATAATAAAAGTCATGGAACAATTATCTCTACTTGGGGTGAGGAATCAGACCGAAAAGTATTGCAAATTCCTCCTAAAACACTCTGTATACTATTATAGGTGACCATGACCATGTAAAGATCACATCTATTTCATCTGTCATTCCTATCCCCATTACCTTCCCTATTTCCTATATCTATATCCTATACTATTTCTATAACTGTTTCCTATATTATCCTATGCTATTTCTATCACAGTTCCCTATTTGTATACAGCGCTATCCCTATACTATTTCCCGTATTTCATCCTATTGCTATTTCTATACTATTCCCCATATAACTTATCTCTCTCCTATACTGTTCCCTATATTATATCCGATTGCTATCCCTATCATAGTTCCCTGATCCCTGAACACATTTAATCCGTTTAGCGTGCGTCCATCCCTGTTATTCCCTAACCGTCTGTGTACGCCGCTAATTTAATGGACTATTTTCCCTCCTTACCCCCTTACTTGACCCCCCCTAGACCCTAACAAGCACTCCCCCAGAACAACCACAAACAACCCATTTAAACCTCTGCAACTCGACCGTTGAAAACTCACACTTATAAGGCTATCAATTATTCGGGAAGCGGCTTGTCCTAGTGGTAGAGCGTCTAATCGGTGAGATTAGATAAGCGACGTGCCTCTATCACCACTGTTGTAACGGTGACCGGCTCCTCTGAATTCAATTCGAGCCTCAAAATCGCTTTGGTTCGGAACCCACCTAAAGCAGTAGGTCCATTCATCTCTCATCATCATCCTTCCCATTACCCACGCACAGGCCCGAGCCCATGTGGGCATCACCTAAAAAAAAAAATTATTCAATGAATTTGAACTTAAATTCAATACTGAAGTAATTGATGGATCCAATTCAATGTGAATAAATTAAGCAATACCAGACTAACAATCTATTGTACTTTAATTGAATAGAGTTATATAATTCATTTATTATTATGATTATTATAAATGAATCGGAATGTTGTGATAATAAATCAATAATAAACTAATGGAATTACCCTTTAAAATCAGTTTTTTATCACAATTATTAGTTTAAAAATTACAAGTAAACAAAATAAACAATTTAAATTCACTTGTTCAATTTCACCTGAAAATGACTTCAAAGTTCGAAACTAGTTACTTGTGAGAAGAAAATGAACTTATTTCAAAGGGTACTTTCATTGATTATTGGATGTAGCCTACCAGATAGACCTATCAATTCATCTGCAACGTAAATCTGAAGGTGCGATTTCCTAGCCCGGCTATAAATTCGCTGCGAGAACTGCAACTCCTCTAGCCATCACAACTCTACTCACATAACCATATTATGGATGTTGACTCTGTTATTAGGGTCACTAAAGTATACTCAAACAATAAATAATAGAGTATATTGGTAAAATCCAATTTTTGATTTTTTCAAGTCATTTTCATGTGAATTTCACTTCTTATTGATTTTGTACACATTAGTAGCCCTGATAACAGATTAAACATCTATAATATAGTTATGTGAATAGAGTTGTGATGGCTAAAGCAGCGCAGCTAGAGCTGGGCAGCTCTAACAGCGAATTTACACCCGGGCAGCTCAAGCTGCCGCTTGGGAATTGTAACTTTAGCCACCACTCCATTACAAAAACTTCATTCATCATTGATTAATAGAATAGATAGATTAACAGAATGGAATGGAATATTCATGAATAGATTGCAGCTTAAATTGAGATTAAAGGACTTAATCAATGATTGAATCGGTTGCAATCAAGTAGGTAAGCACGACTTACTTGAGGGACTTGACTCTGGGAACACTGTCACTGTTCATGTGGGAATAATCAATCATAGATTTCCAGTGTGTGTGATTTACTAATGTGGGGTGTGTTGGATTCCTCGTGGCGAAACATTTGCTTTAAACTGGCCTCAACTGATGAGGACTTATCATTCCCAGCAATTATCACTCATTATATCCTTATCAACCAGACAGAAAGTAGAAAAGTGTGTTGGATTTGTGCTAGTGTATTCCTCGTGACAAAACTCTTGCTTCGAACTACCCTCAATTGATGGGAACTTATCATTTACAGTAACTATCACTCATTATATCATTACACCCCACATACAGAAAGTAGAAAGTATCTTGGTTTGTATTATCTGTAAAAATAGAAAATCTTGTATAAATGAAGAAATAAATATAGGTAAGTTTTGATCATCGTTGCATAAACGACGATTAAAACTTACTCTCTGAAAATTAAACTTTGAACTTAGGGCTATTTAAAATAATTGTTAGATTAAATCAAATACCCTTTTTCAAACTTTAAAAGTATTATTTTTATATGTCTGTGTGAAAATCATACTTTTAAAGTTCAAAAACGGGTATTTGATTTATTTCTTGCTCTCTGATTATTATCTCTTTCGATAAATAATTATAGGTTGAAAGTATCATGATTGACTTAAATAATGTCAGCTACTAGTAGCTTATTATTTTAGGATGAGTATATCATTTCACTACTCACTTGGGGCTCTTGATTTACCATTCCACTTTAGAGAATTGTATGAAATTACCTGAAACAGAGAAAATATATTTTTATTCAGTGAATTCAGTAATTTTATTCGATAAATTTGGAGAATCTGAGAAATATAATCGACTCCATCCGAGGACAAGCTTGGAAACTAAAAGAGCTAGAACTAATGACAGGTTGATCATATTGGAAATAATTTTCTTAATTGTAGTATCCGAGAACACAGTTCTTCGAATTGATTTTGAATACTTTTTTATTTTCTCTTGTATAACGGAATGAGATATTGTACTTCAAGTATACTCCCAGTTTAAAACGGAATGCAAAACACTAAAAACGACCAAATGAGCTAGCCTATTCTATTGTTTCCTTAATCTCAGGGCTAGTTTTGTTCATTTGCATTTGAAAATGACTATTATTAGTTGAAACATGTCATGCATTGAAAAATAATTCAAAAAGGGTACTTTGATAATTATTTGAAATAAAAAAATAGCCTATTCTAATTAAATACCAATCCATTCAATAAAAGATGGAAAATGATACGTCAAATTGAAAATTGAAAGTTTTCAGAAGCGTATCTTCTTGAACATATTGTCTATGGCGTTTACAAAGAACAGAATGGATTGTACTTCAAGTGCATTCTTCCACAGCTCCTGTACCTGACAATAACAAACAGAGCGTCAAAGGCTGAAGCAGCTCCCAGGAGCTTTCAGCACGCACGGTTGAGAGATCAAAGTCAACGGTAAAAGTGCAATCAGAATCATTGTTTCAGTCATGAATTGTTTGAACGTTCCTCACAAAGGTCATGCTTTGATTATTCAATTCTTTTGAATTGGAATTGAAATTGAGTTTGAATTGAATGAATTATTTGAACGTTTCTTGCAGAAATCACGTTTTTAAAAAGAATGGAAATTGAATTTGAATCTGAGTTGAGCTCTATTTGATGAATGGTTCCAACTAAAAGTGAAGTCACCTGTTGATTTCTTAAATGCAAATTGAACAAGTATTGTTCGTGTCAATCATCCAAATTGAAAATTCTCTAAAAGTTATTTTGGCACCAAAAAATATGTGTGCAAAGAAGATTTCAATCAACATAACCTTTTCTGAACAAGTATTTTTCTTCAAAATTGGGATCGAGATGGTGGTTCTCTTTCCTTATCTCTGAATATTGAACAATTAGTAATATCACAAGTATTGAACTTATACTAATTACTAGTACTTAAAATAAAAACGTACTTGTAAACACATTACAATAATACTTTGATTTCATTATTGTAATACTTGATTATTTTTGTAATATTGTACAAGGAATAAATAAAATTTAATTGAATTAATACTCCAGTATAATATATTAAGCTCTATTATGCTCATTAACAATCCCACCATATTTTACAAAGTTTCACTTTTTGAGTAGTTGTGAAGGTGATATTTTGGTAGTTATCCATATTTAATGAGAAGACAAGATGTTGTTAAATCACTGACTTTGGTGTCTCGATCAGTTTGACAACATCTAGTCTCTAATTTAATTGATAGATTCCATTTTCGAAGATAATGATTATCAAGCGATTATTTATAGCAGTAGAGGCTATAATCAAGTAAACTGTAACGTAACTGTAACGTAACTGTAACGTAACTGTAACGTAACTGTAACGTAACTGTAACTTAAATGTAACGTAACTGTAACGTAACTGTAACATAACTGTAACGTAACTGTAACATAACTGTAACGTACCTGTAACGTAACTGTAACGTAACTGTAACGTAACTGTAACGTAACTGTAACGTAACTGTAACGTAACTGTAACGTAACTGTAACGTAACTGTAACATAACTGTAATCTAGTAAACTGTTGAAAACAGACTGACTAGAACAAAAAAATTATTATATATAAATTTGTTGACACAAAATATATTAGTGAAATATGTAGATGTCAATTGATTGAAGCTGTTGAATTGAATTCTATTATGTTTTCAATAGATGTATGTTAACAAATATCTAATTAATCTAATTACATTGTGGAGGGAAAACTACATCATGCTCATAGAAAGTCAAGCTTAACACAACTACCGTACTGCATGTAGTCTCATGAGCTTTTCCTTCCTCCCTTAAGCTTAATAGACGTTTCTGCAACTGGCACTAGAATTCCTTCCTCTGAAAGCTAGCTGTAAATCGATTTAGAGCAGCATTGACACCACTAGAGAAACGCTGAATCATCGCAATTGAACAGTTTCAATGACTGTCAATGACAGTTTCAATCTTCTAAATCCGAATGCTTCGATTGAGTTGGGATTCAGCAAGCCTTAACAAGAAGTCATCGGCTACGAGTAAGAGGATGATTGGTGATAAGAAGAGGATAGTGATAGAAAGAGGAGAGAGGAGAAAAGGAGGAGGGGGGAGAGAAAGAGAAGATAGGAGTAAAGGAGAATAGTGGGGAGAAAAGGAAGATACAGTGAGAAAGAAAGGAGGGAAGGAGGAGAGAGAAGAAAAGTAGGAGAGAGGAGAAAAGGAGGAGAGAGGAGTAGAGGAGGATAGTGAGGAGAAAAGGGAGATACAGCGAGGAATAAAGGAGGGTAGAAGGAGAGAAAAGAAGGAGAAAAGGAGGTGAGAGGAGAATAGGAGAGGAGAAGAGTAAAGGAGGAGAGAGGGAAAAAGGAGAAGAGAGGAGAAAAAAAAGGAGAGAGAAAAAAGGGAATAGGGAGGAGTGAAGGAAGAAGGAGAGGAGAAGAGGAGGTAGAGAATAGAAAAAGAGGGGATAGGAGGAAATGAGGACGGAGGAGGAAAGGAGGAGAGAGAAGTAAAGGAAGATAGCGAGGTGAAGAGGAGGGGAGAGGACAAAAGTAGGAAAGATAAGCAAAGAAGAGAAGAGATAGGAGAAAAGTAGGAGAGAGGAAAATAGGAGGAAAAACGGAGAAGAGAAAAAAAGGAGAAGAGAGGAGAAAAAGAGAAGAGAGAAATAGGGGAGGAGAGAAGAAAGAAGAAGAGAGGAAAGAAGGAGAGAAGAAGAGGAGGTAGAGAATAGAAAAAGAAGAGATAGGAGGAAATGAAGATAGAGATGAAAAAGAGGAGAGAGAAGTAAAGGAAAATAGCGAGGAGAAAAGGAGGGGAGAGGACAAAAGTGGGAGAGATAAGGAAAGAAGAGAGGAGAGAGGAGAAAGCAGAGGAGTTTGGAGGTAGACGAAAGAGTGGAATAAGGAATTGAGGAAGAGAAATGGTTGACTTTATTAAGAAGGGGTTTAAAGGGGGGTACCATCCCCCCTCTAAGGCCTCTTAAACCCAAAGTCTCTCCTAGCAAAGAAGACAATCTGACAAGATAGAAAAATGACTCCAGCTCAGTCAATATTAATTCAAAAATTGTTAATTTGATCTCAAATTGTAGGAAACATTCTGATCTACAATTTGAGATGAAATTTATAATTTTTAAACCATTCTTGACCGAGCTGGAGTCATTTTGACATCTTGCCAGAATGTATTCTTTGCTTGGACAGACTATGTAGTCGCCGCTAACGAATTTGGCGGCTAGCAAAAGACTCTCATCAATTCTCAGCTCTATCAGGACAGTCTGGAGCTGTCTGCTGGAGCATATGAGTCGAGAGCGATCCCAGCTATACTAATCCGCTCTCTAACACAGCTTCAGACTGTCCTAACGGAGTTGATTTTCAATAATTACAAACATTAACCAATCGCCAATTGTTTTGAAAGGGGGAAATTTTGGTGCTTTGCTATGAAAGGGGGAAATTTTGGTGTAATAGGGATTTTGGGGAGTGTAAAATTTGTGTGACTGAGTGAGGTTGAAGGGAAATTTGGTTGACTGAGTTGTGAGGAGTGGGGAAGTTGGTAAGGGGCGATTTTGGTGAATAAGGGAGGGGGTGGAAACCAGGATGACGTTGTTGAAACTTGGTGTGAGTCTTGCAAGCAACTATGAGAGCAAGTTGTCTGAGTGAGACTAGGATTGTTTTCGCCAAACTTGGCTCTAGTTCATGAACCGGTGTGAGAGTGTTCCAGATAATGTCTGTTCAAGCAAAGAAGACCCTCTAGCAAAATGAGAAAAAGACTTTTGCTCGGTCAATATTGGTTCAAAAATCATCAATTTGATATCAAATTGTGGGGAAACAATTTGATCTACTATTAAGACCACATTTATAATTCTTGAACAAATATTAATCAAGCTGGAGTCATTTTCCCATATTGCCAGAGGGTCTTCTTTGCTTGGACAGACTATACCAGTGTTTGGGAAGAAGTTTTGTTCTTCAAGATGGATTTCCATTACTACCGGGACTATACATAAAATAAATTTTCCACATTTTTTTCGAGTGTAACACAATATTTCATAGGGTTTTATCATTCATCATTGCAGAGTCTGATTCATCTTTTTTTACATTTTCACGTTTGTTATATTGGTTTTCTTAGGGTGATGTCCACATGGGCTACTAGGCCTGTGCGTGGGGAATGAGAGATGACTACTTTTCAGGCAGTCGGGACCGACGGCTTATTGTCTCAAATTGGAAATTAATCAATGAATTATCATTTATTAAAATTACAGTGTTTGGGAACTAATTGAATCAAAATTAATCAATCAATCATCATTTTTATTCAAGTTACATTTTGGTGAGTGCAACAGGCTCATGCCCTGAACCGCTCCTCTACCAATTTATACTATACAGTCCAAAACAAGGACTGTTTATGTTAAATCATAAACTAATATTACAAATTCAAATCAAATCAATTCCTCTCTACTGAATTCTTTATTCTTTCTTCACAGTTGCGACTTGGTTTCCAAGTATTTTAAGCAAAGGATGAATGATGATGATGATGATGTAAGTTATATTATGTCTATCCACAATGAAATAACTCAAACTGAATAACAAAGAAATCTGCTAAAAAATTCACCTGTTAAACGGGACCGAAAATTGTAATCATTTTTTTCAATAAAATTGATTGATTGAATTTACAGGGAAGACCACACTTCAAAACACGTTAAGCATATGAATTACCTAAGGCATAGAAAATAAGCAGGTTTATAGTGAGTTGTGAGAAACCCTGATTGTGAAACTGTTTTCATCACTCACACTAATGAAGTTTCATGGCTTTTCAGTATTTATGTGCAAGTTTTCAACGAGTTCCATTACCTCAGAGAACGTCAAATCACATTTCAGTCGACTAACTGCAGCTTGTAAACCAGAAAAAAACTCTACCTCACACAAAACAACTCGTTACGACAATTTCGACCAACTGCTAACTTCTACTTGTCGGACCGGTGGAAAATTGGGTGGAAATTCGTCCTCTACCAGCGGAAAAACTCGGAAAAGCCGTCGCCGTAATCGAAGCAATCTGGCCGGGTACCTAAAAGTGTCCCCAATTCAATTTTCCAAGTCCAGTCAACAGGTAGTCGAGCTGAGAAGACTTTCACTTATCCTCTACTTCCTGCTGCACTTTCTCCTTCTCTCACCCCCTTCCCTTCCGCCTGATTCTTCTTCTTTTTTCTCTTATTCTTCAACTCCTCTTCCTCCTACCTCCCTATTTCACTTCCTCCATCTTTCCCTAATCCTTTCTACCTTCTGGTTCGTTTTCCACCTGACCAGGTCTCCTTTTTAAAACCAACTTTCAACTTCATTAGGCTCATGTGATGAAATATGATGGCCTACTCTCTCACTCAATAACTCACAGTTTGGTTTCATGTTAAAGATATTGATACGTTGCTGGATTTTTCGTGAGTAATGGCTAGTAATTCTAGCTCAAGTAATTCAAACTCTTCCTTTGGGAGATTGGCTGTCGTTAGTAAAACGAGTCAGTCGTTTCCCGTCTCTAGAGAAATAGTAATCGTTGCATTACACTCTAACTGATTGTTATTCAGTGGTGTTCTGCGCCGCCACTTGGTTGTGGAGACTGGTTTATGGTTGTGAGGATCAACGTGATAACCACACGTTACCTCTATCCTGGTTGATGATTATGCGCTTGCAGTGTGGTCTGTCCGGGCGGGAAGGGCATTCTGGCGGGATGGGGTTGGATTTTGCTAGGTCAGTAACGAAACGGGGACTGTGGATGTGTAGTGTGGGTTCTGTTTGAGAATTTATGCCTTTTGGGCCGGTATTGGCCGGGCTGGAGTCGTTTTCCCGTCTTGCCGGGGTGTCTTCTTCACTTGGTATAGTGGAGTGAATATGAAACTGGGAAACAGCTGGTAGGCCTAGGCCCTTCGTGGGCTGATGAGCCGTGGACAAATTGATTCAATTATTCTCTGTCTGCAACGGATTTTACAGTAATTATAATATCTTTGCAGTATATCCATAGTCCATTGAATCAATATACTTAATTGGTTGATTATTGCAATCACAAACCAATCATCAAATCAATTTTACTAATTGCAACCAATGGGATCATCCCGTACAATTATTGTTATTCAATCAATCAATTGTCTCATCTCATTTTCAAGCTTAAAAGACCTTGTTCGATAAATATTTACTAGTCATGCAGTTTTCTCAATATCGGTTCCTTGTTTTCACAATTTTGGGCTCTTTTTATCCACTTAGATGAACTTTGGTTCAATTCCTAGTTTTCTGATATTCCCAATTCTTCATGAATTACAATGAATAGATCATTGCTCATTGCAATGAACTCATAATATACGAGTTATATGTATATATATTATATACATATAACTCATAACTATACGAGCTACTCATAGACGCCCTTACTCTTATAACAATAGATTGTAGTTGAATTCTCTTATTCTGTCACTCAATTTAAATAATCTATTATACAATAATCTATACTTGAATTCCAATTGAATTAATTAACACAGTCTTATTCTAGGTGAGGAGTATTATTCTTCTTTACGTATAATTTGCTTTCATCTTGTAATGTGCATTCCTTAGAATATGAACAATCCAATTCAAAATAGAATCACACAATCACCACTTTCATGTGATGACTAGTATTTTGAGATCAACCTAAATATTGCGGTCAGCCTAAATCAATACAAAAATTGGCATGCGATGACTAGGATGCCCCGTTTAGTGGACATTCTAGCAAGATGGGGAAATGACTCCAGCTCGATAAATATTAGTTCAAAATTATAAATTTGGCCTCAAATTGGAGGAAACATTCTGATCTACAATGTGAGACCAAATTTATAATTTTTGAACCAACATTTACCGAGCTGGAATAATTTTCTCATCCTACAAGACATTCTGGTCTTCTTCGCTAGGACAGATTAAATCAGAATTTTTTACTGTTGCTTTTGAAGTTTTTATGCATGATTGGAATCTCATTTTCTTCTTCCAAATCTCAATTCTATTTTTCACACATATTCACACCCTCTATCCACATTTTTACGTCCCATTTCTGATAAACCCATCACACGAGCAAACTCAACACCTCTCATCAGAGATTTGACATCAAAGCGTTTACCGAAATTGCCTACTAGAATATTCATTTAAAGTCAACCGTGTTTCTAAATAGCGAAGTTCATCAACATGTTGCCTCAAAAAGCGCACATGAAAGGCATGCCTCAAATTTCACTTGCAGATTCCTGTTTTTGGCGATGTAAATAATTGGAACTTGTGTGAGAAAGAGGTTTGATAAGGGAGGTGAGTGGAAAGCCATATTTACTCTTTCTTCTTCTTATTCTTCACCTTCTCCTACTTTCCTCATATCTCTTCTTCGTTCTTCTTCTTTCTTCTTCTCTTCCTTTTTCCACTATATCATATCTTTTCACCCTCTACAGCTGTGATATCTTCATTTATTTATTGTATTTATTTCTTACTCTGAATACTTTTCCGCCTTCTGTTCGCTTTTATTGTTTTTTGTATTCCCCCCCCCTTCCACAGGATGCTTATGGAGAAAGGTGCTAAACCTCTAGGTTGATATAGTAGTGAAAAAATTCCATTGAACGTACTCCTAGAAATGCTTTGTTTATGAGATAATAATGATGGAAGTTTGACATTTCTTATAGAGTTATCATTTCAACATTTTTTGACATTTCTTTTAAACCTTTTTGAAGGCTTCATGCAAGTATTAAAATGAACATTTTCTATCTAAAATTAGCTAAGAAATTTATTGAACCAGTTGAACGTTTTCAACATGAATGTTGATATAGATAATCTAGGAAAATATATTCTAAATATATTCTATGCTAATGACCAGTTTTCCTTTTCATTTCCTTGGGTGGTTTCATCGATAGAATTCAATTTTTGGGAAGAATATCCAAGGATATCCTCTCCATTATCACTCAGATATTGTGATTTCCCTAGAATAAAAAAGGGAAAAGTGGGAGATGAAGAGGGAAAGGAGAAAAAACCAAGTAGAATAAAAGGAACCAAAAGTGAGAGAAAAAGAGGGAAAGGAGGAGAAAGAGCCAAAAGTGAAAGAAAATGAGGGAAAAGAGAAAAAGAGGGAAAGAAAAAAGAGCCAAAAGTGAAAGAAAATGAGGGAAAAGAGAAAAAAAGAGCCAAAAGTGAAAATAGAGAAGAAAAATAGCCGAAAATGAAAAATGAGGGAAATTATTTTCTGAGGAAAAAAAACCAAAAGTGAGAGAAGAAGAGGAAAAGGAGAAAAAGAGCCGAAAATGAAAAAAGGGGGAAAGGAGGAAAAAGAGCCAAAAGTGAAAGAAAAAGACGGAAAGGAGAAAAAGAGCCAAATGTGAAAAAAGAAAAGAAAAAGAGGGAAAGGAGGAAATAGAGCCAAAAGTGAAAAAAAGAGGAAAAGGAGGAGAAAGAGAGCCAAAATAAAAGAAAAAAAGGAGAAAAAGAGCCAAAAGTGGAAAAAAGAGGAAAAGGAGGAGAAAAAGAGCTAAAGTAAAAAAAGGAAAAGGAGGAGAAAAAGAGCTAAAAGTGAAAAAAGAGAAAGCAGGTAAAAGAGCCAAAAGTGAAAAAAATGAGAACAAAGAACCATAAGTTGATGAAAAGGAGAATAAGGAGAAGAAAAAAAGACCAAAAAAAGGAAGGTAAAGTGAAAAAATAAGCAAAAAGTGAAAGAAAAATAGAAAAAGGAGAAGTAGAAATGAGAGGATAGAAGAAAGTTAAGGACTTAGCAGCTGCTGGTTGAACATTGAATGCTGTAGTTGAAAGAGTAGACATCTGAGTGACTCTTCATCCTCGTCAGGTATAGCGAGCTTAATGAGTTTCTGAAGCCAACAGAGCCTGAACACAGAAGAGAGCCGTTTCCAATTTGTTATTCATAGCAGATTAAAATTTGCAGACATCACTGCCTTGTGATCCTTTACCCCCCCGCACACTTCTCCCACTCCTAAATCCCTCAACAGATTCTACCCCTGAACCCCTCCTCCTTCCGTCATTGATGTAAGCGATCTTGTTCACCTCTAAAATACATCACTCCAACAGACATCCAGCTCAACCCAACATCGAATCATTTCAGATTCAAATTAATGTAAACTGTCACTCCGCTACCCTACGAGACTATGATACGATAACCGCGGAATCTGAAAGTTCTGGAAACATTAATTATATACGATGGAGTTTGTTATCCAATGAAATCAACAAATTTCCTCCCTTCTTCTCTTCTACTATTGCGGTATAGTCTCATACGAGGGTAATAAGCAATTTATAAATAACTTATACAATTGGGGTATTGGACTAAGATGGTTATTACATGCTGTAATGTCGATTAGATTATAGGTATTAGATTAGACACTCTGTATTGAATATGTTCATTGAATTTGGTCCAACATTATTTCTGTAGTCTTCTGAATATAATAGGTGATCAATATTAGGAATCTCTCTCTTTATTTCATTATTCAAATCCAATTATTCAATTTGGATTGTATTTGATTTAATTTTTTTAATAATTCATTTTCTCAATACTGGGAATGTCTTCTCCATTAAATGGTTCTCCCACTAATGCTCACAATTACTATTCAATTTCTTACCACTTTTCTATGTCACTTAATTTTCAAGAAGTTACCGGTAAAGAGTGTTTGTTTTCCACTGAATGATGATAGAGATAGACGACCAATAAAGTCTTGATTTGCAGTTCTCCTAGTGAAATCACTTATTTACAACAAATAAAACTCTCCACTTTCTATAGAAACGTCAACGAATACTACCATAAATTATTGAACTTTCGCTTTAATCGACCAGAAAACTCCCCAACATGAATAATTGATCAAGCAAATATAGTCTGTCCAAGCAAAGAAGACATTCTGACAAGATGGGAAAATTATTCCAGCTCGGTCAATATTTGTTCAAAAATTTTGAATTTGGTCTCAAATTGTAGGAAACATTTTGCTCTACAGTTTTAGATAAAATTTGTGACTTTTGAACCAATGTTGACCGAGCTGGAGTCATTTTCCTATCCTGCCAGAATGTCTTCTTTGCTTGGACAGACTATATCACGCGTTAGTCATTTTCCGGCCTGTTTTTCATCATACATCACTTTCCCGGTGTCATTTTTCTTTCCCCAAATCAATTTTCAATGTCTGAGGTTTTGTCGTGACATACCTTTTAATTCGTAGCTGTCATGTTCCACTTTGATAATATAGTGAAAGAGTTATTGATTTTTGAAGTGAGGTTGTAGGACAATGCCATTAGGTGCAATGTCGGAGAGAAAGGATACGAGATTTGTCAAATATGAAAATGACAGAGAAAAGACTGTTAATGTTGGAAGTGTAGTTGGTAAAAATATTCTAGCCTATAATTATTTGTGACGATTTAATTTATAACGATTTTCATATGACATGATTCATGATGTGACTAATCTATTTTGCTTTAATACACGTTATAGTTGACGGCAAAAAAGTTGGGGGGGGGCAGGGTTTCATCTGCTCCTTGTGCGCTTCAACAGCTGATATTGTCATTAAGAGTTATTGATTAGCTATGCCAAGATGATGTTTTGGTAGAAAAAAACAATAAATTATTTTCATCAGCTATATCAGAGGAGTAGTATGTATTACTGATAAAAAAGTATTGAAGATCGACATAGAAAGCACTTGATACAAAACGTGATATAAAATGATCCAAAAATAGCTCTATCTAACAATGCAGATAGAGATCGATGAATCGATGAATAGATCGTTGAGTTGATGAGAAAATAGAAAGTTGAAGAAGAAGTATAAGAAAGGAGGAAGGTGGAAAGGAAAGGGGAAGGTGTTGGAAGGAAGTAGAAGGAAGAAAAGTATAGAGTAAGCCAATCACCAAATGATCAACGTGTGTTCAAATTTGTACGTAAACTGTACAGACATGAATTGAAAAAGGCTAATTTGCAGTACAATGCACTAAAAATTGAGAGTGCCTCCAATAAGTGTTCTACAGCTTGGAGCATTATCCGAGAAGTTTCTAAGCCTTCAAGAAGAGCAACAGGAAACACGCCGGTCACACCTGATGAATTCGATGAATTTTTTGTCACATCTGTTCTCCATATACGTGAAAAGATTGAGACGCCTCCAGTGTCAGCTGTGCAATTGCTTGACAGGAGTTCTGCTACAGTGTCCACTTTCAAATTCAGGCCACTCTCTTACAAGACGGTTGAAAATATTGTATTGAAAATGGAAAATGAAAAATAGCACAAGTAGGGACATCTATGGTATTTCAAGCTCCTTAATTAAAGTTGTGATTTCTTTTGTTGTGACTCCTCTTACCAATTGTATCAATGCTTGTATTGATGATGCAGTTTTCCCCTATATCTTGAAGCATGCCAAGACAGTGCCAGTTCATAAGAAAGGGAGCTGGGATGATCCTGCCAATTTTCGGCCCATATCAGTAGGATCAATATTTGCAAAGATTTTTGAGACTGGATTGGCAATGTCATTGTATGAATATTTTGAAGGCAAGAGATTATTCACATCTTCCCAGTATGGATTTAGGTCTGGTCGGTCAGCAGTTGAAGCAGTGGAGAGTTTGGTGACGGATATTCTGAAGAGTTATGAGTTGAATAGCCTTGCAGGATTAACCATGTGCGATCTCAGCCGTGCATTTGATGTTGTCGACCATGATATATTGTTGGCTAAGCTTGAATACTATGGCATTAAGGGAAAGAGTAATCAGCTGTTGAGATCATACTTAACAGATCGTAGGCAGACGGTTTGTGTTAATGGTGTCCTCTCTCATCCAAGGTATGTAGGATATGGCGTTCCGCAGGGTTCAAATCTGGGACCATTGCTTTTTATCATCATGACAAATGATATAACAGTAAGTGTGGACAGTGCGATAATCAGCTATGCTGATGACACATCATTGCTTTCATGTGATGCAGATCTGGATACATTGAGGGACAGGATGTCTAGTGCTCAAAAAGATATTTCTTCTTGGTTTCAAGCAAATTACCTTTTACTAAATCAGGAAAATACCAAGTCAATTATTTTTAATCTGAGGAATATAAAAGATGGAATCACCTCAGCTAAGCTACTTGGTATTATCCTTGATGATAAACTAACTTGGACATGTCACATTGACTGGTTGTGCGGTCGACTCAGTAGAGTGGTTTTTCTTATGAGACGTCTGAGAACTCTTGTTCCCCAGGAATATTTGAGAACGTCATACTTTGGGTTTTTTCAGAGCTTGATCCAATATGGTCTTATTCTGTGGGGCGGTGCGGCCAATACTGAAAGGGTGCTGCTGATTCAAAAAAGAGTAGTAAGGCTTATGGCAAATGCTGACTACCTTGCTCATTGTCGTCCAATATTTGTTTCATTGGAAGTTATGACTGTGTTCAGCCTTTATGTTATGCAACTTCTGGTTAGGGTCAGAAATAAATTGGATGATCTTGAATGTAGGTCTGAGGTACACAGGCATTTCACTAGACAAGCATGTCACTTGAATGTTCGTGAGGCTGAAAAAGCTGCAACGTCATTACAGAATATTGTCAATTAAGGCCTTTAATAAACTACCTGCTAGTGTGAGGAATTTAAATCAAGACCGCTTCAAAGCGTAAGTTAAAAAAATGCTAACAGAAAACCCATTATATAGCGTAGAAGAATTTTACGATTTGCCTGAGGATGTGATAAATAATTACTTTGAATAGGGATTGATTTGTGTGTGTATGAATTCAGCATTTATATTATGTATTTTTCTATCCTTGACGACACCTAATGTACATTGCAATGTATTTATAGGTGAATTAACATTCTATTCTATTCTAAGAAAGCAGGAAGGAAAAGAATGGTGAAAGAAGGAGTAAGAGCTTAAATCACAGGAAGAAGGAGCAAGTTTGATACGTTGATAGGAACATGAAAAGCTAAGGAAGAAGCAAAAGAAAGGTTGAGGAAGATGAAAAGGAAATGAGAAAGTGGTAAAAGGAAGAAAAAGGATAAAGGAAGAGGAAAAAAGAAGGAGGGGGAGAAGGGTAAAGCAAAGGGAAAGAGGGAAGTTTGAAACGTTGATAGAAGAATAAAAAGTTGAGGAGGAAACAAAAAACGTTGGAAGAAGATGGGAAGAAAAGGAGAAGTTGGCATGAGGAAGGAGAAGGAAGGAGAGGGAAAAATAAAGAAGTGAGAGAGAAGGAGGATGAGTATGAGACTAGATCTGAGGAAGTAGAGGAAAGTTTGATACGTTGATAGGAAAATGAAAGGTTTGGGAGGAAGCAAAATAATGGTGTTGGAAATACAAAGATGGAAAGAGAAGGGAAAAGTGGTAGAATGACGAAGAAAGATGGAGAAAGGAGGAGGAGGAGGAGGAGGAGGAAGAGGAGGAGGAGGAGGAGGAGGAGGAGGAGAAGGAGGAGGAGGAGGAGGAGGAGGAGGAGAAAGATGAGGAGGAGTAGGAGGGTACAAGGGAATATTCAATCAGGGTGTTTTGAGTGAGCGAATGAGTAATTGAGTGACGCCTCCTCAGGCTTGTAAGCTGTCAACCCAGGATAGGCGACAAGACAGCCGGGGATCTTATACACTCAAATCACTATCAACACCATTATCATCCAAATCGCCGTCGTCATCATCATCAACAACAACAGATTAGAAAGATAGGTGAATGAAGGGAGTGGAGTAACGAAGGACGAAGAGCTGGATAAAAGAGAGTGAATGGGGAGAGAAATTATACATTATTGAAATAGATAGTAATAAATAAATTAAAAAATAAATGCCTTTATTGAAAATTTCAAAGTAATCATTATATAATATCAGTATACAGTATGTAATTGTCGGCAGATCTCCATGGCAAAGTGCCGTCAGGAGGAGTTATTGGAATTTACATATATGACATAAATAAGCTACAATCAATTTTTTTTCCTTCTTAAAAGTTGTATTCCTGCACAAGAGAGTATGTGTACTGCCACGCTCCCTTACAGTACCGGCCTATAGCTTCCCAGCTCTGTCCATTCAGTCTTGACCTCAGATCCTGTGGGGTGAGGATACTTTTGTTCAGTTGAAAATTGAACTTTAAAACTTAGGGCTATTTAAAATAATTGAAAAATAAAATGAAAATCAAATACCCTTTTAAAAACTTTAAAATTATTAAAACACAGACATGTTTCGGGTCATTCAGCCCATTATCAATGTGGATAAAATAATTTTCAATAAATAAAATTATTATTTTATCCAAATTGATAATGGGCTGAATGTCCCGAAGCATGTCTGTGTTTTAAAGTTTTTAAAAGGGTATTTGATTTTCATTTTACTTTTCAATTTTGTTCAATTATCTTCTCCGGATTTCAGAAAGGATGGGACATCTTGCAATAAAATTTGATACATCTTCTTCTTCTTTCAGGAAGCATAATGAGCACATCTTCATTATACTACATTGCATAATGCTGCAAAATGATGAATAATTTTTGACGAAAGAATAATAAGAGAGAGACAGAGCAGAAGACAGATGACACAAAATCATAATGTGCGAAGAAGGAGGATAGGCTAACGAGTAGAAATGGCATAATAGTAACGGGTGAAGAAATTTTGATAAAAAATAACAGTTAAGGGAAAAGCACCAGTAGTGGCCACTGCTTCAGTAGTGACCACTTGAATAGTTTTCTCTTTAAAATAGGCCTACGGGGCTTACGCCTTAAAATGAATTCTAAACCTGTTAGAGGCTTAGCTTATTTCATTTAGCAGCTGAATAGTTCAAGTATAAGCTCGCAGAGCATCATCAGAGATTTTTGAGAGAAATTCATTGTCGCTGCTCCACCCGAGTACGTGGTTTCAGTAAGACGTTCAGTTTTCTCTTAGACGTTTCGGTAAGAAGGCATTTATACAAATTGTTTTATTATGACTAGGAAGTTCGTAAATTTCGCTGTTTCTGGTGTTAGAATTATTCTCTAGAATGTCTAGATGATATTCAGAAGGTTTCTAGCCAAATACAACTGATATTTTGGCGTAAAAGCAGACTGGCCACTACTAGAGAAATAAATTGTGAATAATCTAGTAGTGGCCACCTATTGAATATTGTTGTAGATATTGTTGTAAAAGTTGATCTAATTCGAATTTATGTTCCCTAAGACAATTTTTAATAGGTTACAGATCTGTTACTTTATAATATCTATTTTCTTGTTCAACTTCACTTTCCTAGTGATTTTAAACCAGCAACATTGCATTACCATTCCAACTCATTTTAATGAAATCTATCATCATTTCTGGCGTTATAATCATGTTCTGGGATGTAAAGTTAACTCAATCGAATGATTTGAACAATCAGCTTGAGAAATTGAATTTTTAATGAAAAAATACATCATGTGGCCACTATAGAATCAGTACCTGGCCACTACTGAATCATAGTGGCCACTTTAGAATCAAAATTGTGTTTCACGGAAAATTTAATTATTCATTTTTAAATTGATACATTTGCTGTTTTTAGGAATGCGTCAGTCAAGAATGATCTGGGCTATATATCTATTGGGTTCCAGGTGATATAACTAATGGAATGATCCCACAAGTCTGAATAAACTATGAAAAAATCCTTAAACATGGCCACTACTGGGGCTTTTACCTTATTTCTAATAAAATTAATCTAATAGCGCTAGTCTATTCGCAATTTGTAAATCAACTCTGTGCAACGATTTTTTGGAGATTTTAACACCTTATTAATGTTCTAATTACTTGAATGCATTATAAAGACCAATATCATCATTGTATGGATTTATCTATAGGTGACACGAAGGTGTTCCAGATCACTAATAGGAAACGTGATGAAAGATCTTGATTAGGTCGTCAGTAATTATTTAGATTAGGAAAATCTCTATCAATTCAAAATGTCCAAAACAAGTTTTAAACGATGTTATTCCAAGACTAAATTATTTTTGATCAATTGTATTATTAAGAACTTTTTAGGAGAGTCTATGACCCAGTTGTTTATGAAAAAAGGTTAAAAATTTATTCAAGCTTAGAACAAAGAATGGTAACAAAACCTAGAAGATTGAATCCATACCGAATACTCTGTGAAATTATAGCTTGGTGAAAATCGTTTCAAGTTTCAAAAACACCAAATTTCATATACAAATAGACCAATAATATGCCTCGAAAATCGTTGAAACCTGTGGAGTTCTCCCTATAGCGTTTATTTCCTCAAAGTACGTGATAACTTTCCCTTCACACATAAACATAAAATGTGTATTTGTATTCACACCATGACTGCCTTATAATATTCTCTCCTATTGGAAATTCGTTCGCGTATTCCCAGAGATTCGTAATCGTGACGAAAGTTTTTTGAAACTTTTTGATCTTATTTTCTTACATTTTCCCTTTATTCTTTCTCAATATATTTCATCTTCCTCATATTTCATGCTTTCTTTCATAATTTTTATACAATATCCATTTTTACCCTTTTTCCCACTCTTTATTCTTCTTTTTCAACATTTTTTTCAACTTCCCCCCACCACCGGTATTCTTCTCCTAACTATTTTCCATCTTTATTCCAATCATTTTCTATCACCTCCTCTTTCACCTCTCTACCTCAATTTTTCTCCCTATACTATCCATCATCATTAATATCTAGTGTTTTTCTTCTTTAACCATGTAACTTAACTATAGTATTTATATATATTTTTTAATTAAATGGATGTGTAGTATTTGTACAGAAATGTTGTGGTGGGTTATGTGTAAGAGGGGGCCGGCTGTGCCCTAACTTCGCTCTCCCAGGATATAAAATAGAATCAGCCATTCTATTTTATACTATACTAGCCGGCAGACTCGCTTCGCTCGCCTTCTCCACCTAGCCAGGGGGCTCCGCCCCTGGACCCCCGACAGTATCAGCAGTGTCAGTGAGTCAAACCGATTGGTTCTCGAAAAAAATTGAGAAAACGCCGAAAAACTATGGAAAACTTAAATATTTGGCGTATCCTTGAAAACTTCCTAAAATCCGTTCTATAATCTCGCTGAACCATTGAATTAACAGTAAGGATTGGTCGTATCAAGGCAGAAGAAACGTCCAACATCTACAATTTTGAAAAACCTGATTACTGGCGTAATCTTGAACGGAATTCAAAAATATAATAGCACAACATTTCTAGACCTTATCTGAACCTACCTACCAAAAATAAACATTTTCTACCGATTGGTTCTCGAAAAAATTGAGAAAACGCCGAAAAACTATAGGAAAACTTAAATATTTGGCGTATCCTTGAAAACTTCCTAAAATCCGTTCTTAGCGCGCGTCTAAACGTCCAACTGAACATGCCTGCCAAATTTGAACGCATTCAATTCAGTGGATTTTTAGTTCTGGTGATGTATGAATGAATGAAAGAATCAGTCAGTCAGTCAGTCAGTGCCATTTCGCTTTTATAGATATAGATTTCTATACTGTCTATTATAGAAGGAAAGGTGAGAGTGGATCATTTGCTACTTCTGTTGTTAAATCCAAATTGCTTCAAAGAACTCATAACATTAAGATTAATAACCAGGAGAGGACTATAGTTCTATTCTTATTTCATACTTTCTCCTTCTGTTGAGGAATCCCAATTGCTCCAAAACGCTTGAGATAGATTGAAATCCAGGAGAGAATTATAGTTACATCTTAATTTTCGAAAATAAACAGCAGCTAAATGAAAAACGGTCTTTTATGAAATTGAACGTCTTCCGGAAACTTTATTCTATCCGGTAAAAGTTTGTTTGAGATGGGGTGAAAGAGAGAAGGATAAAGAGAGAGAGAGAGAGAGATAAAGTGAGCGAGAAAGAGTGTGAGGGAGAGAGGAAGAGAAAGCGTGAGTGAGCAACTAAGAAAGAATTTGAAGATTAAGTGCAGTTTTGCAGCATTAAGAGAATAAAGAAGGTAGATGGATTGGAGAAGAGGAAGAGGTGGTGGAAGAAGAGGAGAGGAAAAAGAAAAAGAATAAATAGGAAGAAAGGAGGAGTAGGAGAAGATTACCGAATTATTCTTGTAGCGTTTTCAATTCATTAAAAAACTTTTGCTAAAAACGGCAAAAAAGTTTTTCTCAATTCTTCAGTAAGAGGAAGAAGATCTTCGAAAAAATAAGAAGGAGTAGGATAAGAAGAATGGAAAGGAGGAGAAGAAAGAGAAGAAAATGTAATAATGATGATGAAGTGAGCCAGCCAATTCCTTTTTTCTGCTGTCGACGAGAGATCCCTCTAATCCTACTAATAACCTCTTTGCATTAATTGGTTTTCGTAGAGAAGCTTTATTTCTTGATCAGGATTATTTCTTCTACCGTTCTTTGAACTTTGATTAATTTATCATGGAAATCAGGCTGTGATGTATCAATGAGATTCATGGTTTTTCCAAATATTGAACATCTTCAAAATGATTTAAAATGAGTTCAACATTACTTGTTGAACATGATTTTCACTGTTCCAATAAATAAGCGATACATACTCATGTTTTCTAATATTTATTGGCATTGAGATTTCTTTTTCCCCTCAAATAGACCAGAATTTTTCCACAAGTTGCTACAAAATTGATAATTTTCGAACCAATATTGACTGAGCTGGAGTCATTTTCCCATCTTGCCAGAATGTCTTCTTTACTTGGACGGACTATAACAATCTTCTCATGTGAATACAGCTTAAATTTCGTTAATCGTGGAAATCCAATAGGATTTACTAGTACTGTATTGAGTGTCTTGTGTATTCTCAATGATTGTAACTTGAATGCGACAAGCATCCAACACTTTACAATCACACTATACATGATTGATTCTGTTCTCGATAATTCATGCCTTGTCAACCGGTAGTCAATTGATTGAAGTCAACAGAAATTCGCAATCAACTGATTGAATTCAAACTCAAACGATAGTTGAATATGTTGCAGCGTTCAAGTGCTACAATCAATCCCAATTATTCTCGTATTGGCGGAGAGTGGAGACCCATTCTAATCTCACTCCAACACTACTCATCAACTCAATTTCTCCTTGAGGGGAAGTCCTCACTTGGGTCAAGATTAGCTGAGGACCACAAGTTTATTTGCTCAACCCTGCTAAAGCTTTGGGTTTAATTTTTTCCAAGAAGGTACAAATGTCCATGAAACAAATTTGATACATGATAAGACTCATTGAAAATACTAATCAGAATCTGGGAAGAAGACGTTTCGAACTAATTAATAGTTTCGGAATATTGCACCTAGGTTATAATACTGTAGATCATGAAAGTTAATAATTAAGATTTTCTCTTCAGAACACATTTTCACTTTGATCAATTTTGATTTTATGATAAAGGTTTATTTCTAAGTTCCAAAAATATACATCAATCCAGAAAAAATCAATTGAAAAAATAGGGAAAATATTTTGGTACCAACCTTATAAATTCCTCAGCTGTCAACAGAGACTGCTACCAACCGCAGTTGTATTACCTTGTTCATGATAGAATCATTTTCATTTTTGAAACTTTTGAACGATACTTTGATTATTCACTCACTCATAATCACTGATCTATTAGTACACAACACTTCCGCAGCGAGCGCTAGGATCAAATTGAAACCGAACATCAACTAGCCAATCACAGTGCGACACTGGAGAAACAGCACTATTAATAGATGTTGATAATCGATGTTGGAATGTTTCGATGATGTCGAGGTTGATTCTGCAACAAAAAGAGAAATAAATTGGCAAAAATTTATAAGAATATAAACTAATAATTTAATGGTGAACACACTTTCTCATAACATTTCACTTTCATTTCAAAACACTTATCATAATTTGAAATAAAAAGACGTGAAGGATGAATGAATAAATCAATAAAAAAATGGAAATATCTTGTGACAAATATCCATAGTAGTAGGATACAGGAAATAAGAATAGCCATTAAAAACAATGGAACTATATTTTTAAAATTATTCTTATTGTAGTCTGGTCTAAAAAAGAAGAAATTCTGGCATAGAATATTATATTTTCAGTAAATATTGGTTCAAAAATTATGAATTTGGTCGCAGAATCTTCTATATTTCGTACATTTATAATTTTTTAAATAATATTGACCTAACTGGAGTCATGTTCCCATTCTGCTAGTATTACAAAACTTGTAAATTTTGTCTTTAACTGTAGAAAAATTCTGCTCTACAATTTCACACCAAGTTTATGAGCCAATATTAACCGAGCTGGAGTCATTTCCCCATCTTGCCAGAATGTCTCCTTTGCTTGGACAGACTAGTACCGAGTAGATATAATAAGCTATGTATACGTTTGTCGAAGTATGTATAAGTTTGTCTATGTATGTACTAAGCTGTATATGTTTGTCTATGCTAGTTAGTACTAATGACAATATCAAATATACTAGAATTATTTTAATAACGCTATTCCAGATCCAAACGTCATATCAAATCACAATAATACGTTGAATACATCGAACGGGATGATTTGTAGTTTCAGTAACTCTATAAATTTCCATTTCCATTATTGTAGATGCATGGAATTATTATGATTGCAGTTGGAGATAGACTGAAGTTGAAGTGCCTGATTTCCCGTGTAAATACATAGGGCGGAATTGAGTTGAATGCAGGAGCGCTTTTGTGTTTGATACATAATAATAGTTTAGTTCTGTGGTTGAATATAGACAGTCAGTTATTAAAGTTGTCTGATTGTGGAGCAGGAGGGTTATTTGTGTATTATTAGAAACATTTTAGAGGTGGAGGATGATATGGTTGAGGGAGAGAAAAGGATGAAAAGGGGAGAAAGAGCTACGAGGAGGAGGAATAGGAGGAGGAGGATGAGGAGGAGGAGGAGGCGGAGGAGGAGGAGGAGGAGGTGGAGGAGGAGGAGGAGGAGAGGAGTAGGAGGAGGAGGAGGAGGATAGGAGGAGGAGAGGAGAGGAGGAGGAGGAGGAGGAGGGTGGAGAAGGAGGAGGAGGAGGAGGAGGAGAAGGAGGAGGAGGAGGAGGAGGAGAGGAGGAGGAGGAGGAGGAGGAGGAGGAGGAGGAGGAGGAGAAGGAGGAGGAGGAAGAAGAAGGAGGAGGAGGAGGAGGAGGAGGAGGAGGAGGGGGTGGAGAGGAGGAGGAGGAGGAGGAGGATGAGGAGGATAAGGAGGATGAGGAGGAGGAGGAGAAGTGAGAATGTGTGTGTGTGTATGAGAGAGAGAGAGAGAGAGTGAGTGAGAAAGAGGAAGATGTAAATATCTAGGAAATTATCCATGAAACGTCAATCATAGGTTCTCGTATACTATACATACAGTAGTGTAAAGTGAATCCCGAAAATTGGTAGACGTTGGAATGAGACGTTTAATCAATAATTGTCAAGAGAATGATTAGAGAGAAAGAGAATAGGAAGGATAGAGAAAGAAGAATCCATTATGGAGCGCTTACTTTTTTAGAAAGATCAACATATATCAATATGATCATTATAATCAATAGTTGATTCAATGCATGTTCTGAAAAAATCGTTTAATCTACTTGAAGCCTTTTATCAAGTATAATAATTTACTATTTATCAAGTAATATACTTGATCAAATCAAAATAACTTGAAAATGATCTCATGTAATCGCGCCATGAATAAAAAAATTAATATAAAATAATGATGGTATGCATGATTGTTATGTTTATTGCTACTACCTTTGGCCGGTATTACACGATAATAGTTCTATGATCATATAAGGAAGGAGATGAAAATATCATTTTGTACTTTCATAGAACTATTATCGTGTAACACCGGCCTTCGAAAAGTCAGCTACTTGATTGATTGATAGTTTAGATGGGACTCGAAGATAATAATTATTAAATTCAGTTGTGTACAAACACTCCTATACTAGAATATCATAAGAACAATAAAATCTCATTTGAATAACTTCTGAGCTGAAATATTTCATTCAAATAACTTCGACTTTAGGTTCTTTCCCCTGTCCTGGAGGAATAATACATAAAACATCCAAAGCTTCATCTTATTCAGTAGCTATCTCTTGATTTTGCAAATTTCAGAATTCATCAGAATCTGATGAATGGAGTTGTTTCACGAAATGTCAGTTAAAGTCTGCCTGTCAGGAAAACAGGATGAGCTTTTCATTTTGATTCCCGAATCGTTAAAAACAGATGCTGACAGAACTGTCTACAAATATTTTGAACGATAAATATTTTCCTCCGATTTCCTTATCACTCTGAATAGAAGTAGAATCTATTCTATGAATAAATCATCAAAAATTTCAATCATAATAACTTGATTATTAAATTTAACATCTATTAATATTACGTATTTACATAATATACTTTATTATAGATCCTCAATATTTCCTTTTTCATGAGGCTCCTTATCAATGTTAGAAAGGCTCCTTACCCTTTAGAAAGTATTTTCATTTTAGCATTACATGTTACATGTTTACATTACATGTTCTATTTCAGCATTACATATGCATTTGGAAATGACTCTTATGAGCCGAAAAATATAGTACTAAGATATAAGTAACTTAAAAAGGGTACTGTGAATCATATTTCAAATAGAAAATATTATATTATCCACATTGATAATGGGCTGAATGTCCCGAAACATGTTTGTGTATTAATAATTTTGAAGTTTTTAAAAGGTATTTGATTCTCATTTCATTTTTCAAGAAATATTATATATTATTTCAAATTTATATAGTTCCTCTATAAAAGTATCTATGATTTCATAACCTAATTATTCTAATACAGTTCCTACTCGTAGAATTCTGAAATTTTTGGAAAGTTTGGAATTTATGGTATTGACTGTATTTATAGGCTACCATCTATACTCTATACTGTATCTATAAAATTAGAACAATCTAAATTTGTTCTACGCTAAAGGTAGACTGTCTGTCCTCTCGTATAATGTAGATCCTAGTACCCTTTTAAATTAATTATTTTTTAAGGGTACTGAGATGTACATTATTATTTGAAAACTTTGATAATAAGTACAGTTGTCCCCCTTATGTATGGATAATCAATTCTCATTAATACAATACTGTAGGCTTATTATCAATCCTTCAAATTGAAACCTGAGCTACCAATTGAATGGGTGCTTTATTACAGCTTTCAAGTTGTACAAAGCAATTTATCGTTTAATTATATGTAACGTATCTCCCAAATCTCATATATTTGGTGCCGTGTGTTTTTACATGTAGACCAGGCTCCTTTGGCCATGATACTATAGTTATAATTATATGCACATCATTGAAATGGCATTTCCATTAAATTTGTGGAATTCCATTAGCTATTCTCTCATTCCTGGAATCCTTCGGGATATTCATGAAGGATCTTGCTGCAAACTAGAGGCTTTGTAGATAGGAAGAGTAAGCAGGAAAGAGAGGGAGAGAGTATGATTGAAGAGAGAGAGATTCAGATTCAATCACTTTATTCATGTAGATGACATATATATAATACAGTATATTTGTTTAAATCCTATGCTTTGATAATATAAAAATGAGACTAATTACACAGTTCACATGAGTGAACTAAGTATTGACTATAAATAATTGAATTGTGAAAATGACTCGGATAAGGGATTTAAAAGGTACCAATAATATAAATTTGTGCAGTATCTACATAAAATGGCGGAGTTTAGACATATAAATGTCCATTCTTGGAGAGAATTAACACCCATTAACACTCAACCATGAGAGAGAGAGAGAGAGAGAGAGAGAGAGAGAGTGGGTGAGAGAAGAAGCTTTTTCGTATTTGTGAGAGAGAAAAAGATAATTCGGATAAGGAAGAGTGAGAGAGATTAAATTAGATAGAGATTGAGGAAGAGAAATTATAATAGAGAGTTGAAGAGAGAGAGTGTGATATAGATAAAGAGAGTTAGAGAGAGAGAGAGAGAGAGAGAGAGAGAGAGGGAGGGTGAGAGAGAAAGAGTATTCATGCTTCCATATTCAGACCCAAGCATGTTGTCGTGCCATGTAACCATTTAGCTATAAACTAGTGACTGCTTAGCAATTCAACTAAAATAGGCTTCTTGAGTTGAATTATTGCTTCATGTATAACCTCACCATAAACATGGATGGAATGGCTCATTCATATCGTTCTAAATCTGTAATAATTTATATTATATTGTCAATACCTGAATAACTGACAATTTAGGCTCAAGTTTGATCTCATTTTGGAAATTGATTTCTAATGTTTCTTTATATAAAGTGAGTTTACCTCACTATAAGCTATGAATTAGGTCATTTATAAATAGCTCTGATCTTGTAATTGATATTGTAAATAACTGAATGAATCACAATTTCTGTACAAGTCTCTATCACAATATTATTTTTATCTATATCTATAAAAGCGAAATGGCACTGACTGACTGATTCATTTATCACCGGAAATAAAAATCCACTGAACCGAATGCGTTCAAATTTGGCAGACATGGTCAGTTGGACGTTTAGACGCTCGCTAAGAACGGATTTTAAAAACTTTTCAAAAATACGCCAAATATTTGAGGTATTCTATAGTTTTTCTGCGTTTTCTCAATTTTTTTCGAGAAGCTAATCGGTAGAAAATGTTGATAATTGGTAGGCAGGTTCAGATAAGGTCTAGAAATGTTGTGTTAAAATATATTTGAATTCCGTTCAAGATTACGCCAGTTATCAGTTTTTTTAAATTGTAGATGTATTGCGGGTTGCATATCTTCCGCCTTGATACGACCAATCCTTACTGTAAACTCAATGGTTCAGCGAGATTATAGATTAACTAATTTGGAAGATATTGAATCAAGTTTCAAACTATGTCCGATATATTTCCCAAGGTTACGCTCAATATTAGCGTTTACTATTTTTCGGAATTCTCGGAGTTTATCTTGGATTTTTTGAGAATAAATTGTTAGAAAATGTTGAAATTTGGTGAACAGGTCCAGATTAGGTCTAGAAATGCTGTGTTCAATAAGTTTTGAATCCCTTCTGAACAGAATTTGTAGGCGAGCGAAGCGAGCCTGTTTGACTCACTGACACTGCTGATACTGTCGGGGGTCCGGGGGGCGGAGCCCCCTGGCTAGGCGAAGAAGGCGAGCGAAGCGAGCCTGCCGTCTAGTAAACTGTAATGTGAGTTATTTCAAGAATTCACAAGTCTACTACATTATCAGTTTGTACTATTGTATCCAACTATCAAATTTATTATCATGGTATACACGAACTAGTCAATTCACAGAAACAATTTTTTCTCTACCCAGGAAACCTTGAAAAGTTTAGTGTTCAATATGAAAAAATTGAAGATGCTTTCTGTACATTACCTTATTCACCTGAAAAACAATTCACAAGAAATATCTTCCTTAGCAATGGTAATACACTAATATCATAGACTAAGTATATACTACTATATTCACGCTAATACTCGTATAGTCTGTCCAAGCAAAGAAGACACTCAGGCAAGATGAGAGAATGACTCCAGCTCGGTCAACATTGGTTCAAAAATACATTGATTTGCTCTCAAATTGTAGATCAGAATGTTTTCTACGATTGAGACCAAATCAATAACTTTTTAACCAATATTGACCGAGCTGGAGTCATTTTCTCGTCTTGCCAGAGGGTCTTCTTGCTTCGACAGACATCAAGACAAGTGAAAAACGAAATTAAAATTATACCTCAAAATATGACGAAGTGGAATGTAACCTTCATGATTACCATTACCATAATAGAAAGTGGACATGAACATGACTCTTCAACTCCATATCTTCATACCGTTAAACGATGCAAGCAATCTGCATGGTAGTTAGAACGTTGTCGAGAGGTTGGATAATTTGAATTGAGTCCTGAATTAAGAGACGATTCTCAACAGCCCTACTTGCCAGAACTTACTTCTCCCCCCTCCCTCACATACCCTTCACCATCGTGGGAAGGGGCTGAGTGTGTCTTCCACCCCCCTAAACTGCGCATGCCCACATCTCTTGTTTTTGCATCTCTCTTACGTCACAGGCAGGTAGCAAGCTTCCAAGCTTTAACACACTGGGATGAATCCCACTTAAACTCCACTTATGTATGCTTGTTGAAATTAGCATGATATGTGTACTCTGGAATTCAACCTTGAAGCTGAAAGTGAATTATTAAAGTAATGCATTCATTCATTAAAATGGAGCGAATTAAATAGATGGTTATCTTTGAAAGTATATGCTTGTTTAAATTAGCATGATACATGTGTACTCTGGAATATTGAGTCTTGAGACTGAAATTGAATTAATAAAATAATACATTCATTCGAATGGAAAGACAAGATGTTGTCAAACCACTGGTTTATTACAAAATCGAGATACCGGTTTCAATGGTTGTTACACCATTATCAATCTCTGGTAAACTAAAACTTAACGTACAGAGCAGCAGTATTTATACTAACGGTGAAGCACCGCTATTGGTAGACGCTTGAGCCAATGACCGTGAACATCTGCCATTGGTCTAGACAAGCTCCTCCCCGATTAGCGGTTCATTCAAACATTACAAAATTGCAGTTCAAAAAGGATTCAATTGAAGACCAATAAATAGCTACAATAACTTACGAAATAAATGGAACAATGTTACGGAAGGATGAGAAAAACAACGGAACTAACTAATACTGTAATCTCTGACTAACAAATTACAATAAAATTATATTTGTGGTGTTGTATTGATTGAAATGAATCTGGTCGTTCAAACTTGAATGTGGATTATCTTTTGTTACCCTAGTTATTTCTAATGCTTCCAGAATTTTGAGAATTCTGCCCTTATTATTAAAATGAAGAAACTCAACGTTCTCCTCGGCCTTGAACTTGTGATAAATTTTATTAAAAGTTCAGCAAAGTTTGAATCTCCATTACACTTATTCCAATCTTTGATAATATGTTCTTTTATCCTGATTTTGAAACTTCTACTAGTTTGACCAACATAGGTCGCATTACAATCCCCACATTCAAGCCTATTCATTTACCAAAATGCAGCGAACTGTGTGTTTATTGTGGAAATTATGTGAATTTTTGTAATTATGTAAATCATGTAATTTTTTATTAGAGTGTATTTATGTATGCTACAGCTGGCAGTTGAGAAAAAAATTGCATAGCTTTTAAAGCTGTGAAGTCCCTGGGATAGTCTTAGACGAGACGTGTAGCAAGCCGCTTCTTACGGGTACGTTCTACCTCGCCTATGTGTATTTGGCCAAATAGTGGTCACCCATCCAAGAGCAGATCACAGTGTTCGTGACTGAAGTTCACGATCACTAAGAAGCCACTCTCACCCAGTGGCCAATACCTAATAAAGTAGAGAGTGGAAGGAAGGATGCATTTTACACACTGGCGGCTGGTGCCCACGAAACAGGTGATGTGCTCGTATCTTTTACTGTACAGCACTTCACCTGTTCCGTAGGCACGAGTCGCCAGTGCATTTTAATCCACTTAATTCAAACTAACGGGATGATTATTATGGAATATTATTATTGTGAATTAATCGTATCATCCAAGAGTTGTGGCGTTGTGGGTTGAGATTGAATGCATTATTCTACTTATAATCATAATCATCTTTATTGAGAAATAATACAGGTTTCTCCAATGAAGTGGGACGATTTGAATAAGCAACAGGTCGTTTAAGAAATTGTATTTTTGTAATTTTTTCATCATAAATAGGAAGTAGAAATGTAACCATTTAGTGTACAATAAGTAAAACCTTGTTGCTTATTCAAATCGTCCCACTTCATTGGCGAACCCTGTACATAGAAGAGTACAACAGGCAGAGCCCAAAACTTTTCCTCTTACATTTTATACAATCATATTAATGATAGGTTATATGATCTTTTTCACACATATTTCCGCTAATTTTTACACTAAAATCCAAATCAGGAAATCTATTTATCAGGATTCTGGGTGGAATCAACGGTTTTATTCACTTGCCATACAATAATAAAATTCATGATCTAATGAGATCGAAGCATGTCATGCAATAAAACACAAAAAAAGGGTTTCTGGATTTTTTTATTTCAGTAGAAGACAATGTTCGATGTAATGTATTATCTTACTGCAATTTGCATTCTCATTCAACATTGATCTGCCAAATATTTTTCATATAAAATTTGTTGATTGAATATTGATGTAGTGAAATTTTTCCATAATGAAAGTGTATTTTTCCATACTTTCATGACTGTGTTGTGTGAGTACACATGAAAGCAAGTTTCTGTTTGATTACTAATTTTCATTTGTATTAGAAATAAAGTGGATTTGAGACAACATCTTAGTTCTTTCATTATTTTATATATAATTTAAAGCAGCTTATCCTGACCAATCTCTCTGAAGATGACATCAGCTATAAGAAATAGACAACTCCACCAAAAACCGTTGACCCATAAGCCGTTTAATAGGTCAGTAATTCTCAGGGGCTGTTACTATGAGTGAATGAGGATAAATAAACATAAACATGGAGTTCGGTGCCAACAAAACTTCAGAAATTATTCGGTTAGACATTTTTCGAAAACTGGGCGATAGGCCAGAGAAAAATTACTAAGCAGCTTCAGTTAAGAGCGTTTTTGCCAACGATTCAAATCAGCTCAATCACTAACGGACAAGCGACTAGACCTTCTTTCTCTTCTTCTTCTTCCTCTTTTATATAATCTATTTTATAGATGCTATTTTAAATAATCTATCTAGCTGCAGTACTAGTAAAGGCAAAATTGATGTATGGGTTAGGAGTGGGGCAAATAGGCTTAAATGTGGGGATTGTAATGCGACCTATGTTGGTCAAACTGGTAGAAGTTTCAAAATCAGGATAAAAGAACATATCAAAGATTGGAGTAAGTGTAATGGAGATTTAAACTTTGCTGAACATTTAATAACAAATAATCACAAGTTCAAGGCCGAAGAGAATGTTGAGTTTCTGCATTTTAATAATAAGGACAGAATTCTCAAAATTCTGGAAGCATTAGAAATAACTAGGGTAACAAGATATTATAATCCACACTTAAGTTTGAACGACCAGATCCATTTCAATCAATACAACACCACAAATCTAATTTTATTGTAATTTGTTAGGCAGAGATTACAGTATTAGTTTATTTCGTTGTTTTTCTCATCCTTCCGTAACGTTGTTCCATTTACTTCGTAAGTTATTGTAGCATTTTATTGGTCTCCAATTGAATCCTGTTTGAATCGCCATATTGTAATGTTCGAATGAACCGCTAATCGGGGAGGAGCTTGTCTAGGCCAATAGCAGACGTTCACAGTCATTGGCTTAAGCGTCTACCAATAGCGGTGCTTCACCGTTAGTATAAATACTGCTGCTCTGTACGTTAAGTTTTAGTTTACCAGAGATTGATTATGGTGTAACAACCGAAACCGGTATCTCGATTTTCTAATAAATCAGTGGTTTGACAACATCTTGTCTTTCCATTCGAATGAATGTATTATTTTATCTATTTTAGCTTGTTATCAATTCTCTAATATTACTGTTTAGTTTTTTTATGTTTTTGGTTTGGTCTTCTATTATTCAAGCATTACTATATACTCTTTTCAAGCGTTCTTTTTCATGCTTCTTTTCTTCTCTCTTTTTCCCCTTATTTTCCAAGTTGTTATTACCTTGTTCTCCTAACAATCATCAAAACTTTTTCCCTCTTTTCTTCATTTCTAAAACAAAACAACACCTATTCCAACTCCTACTCTTCTCATTCATTCTTTCCCTTTCTCTCTTTTTCTTCTTCTTCTTCTTCTTCTTTGTTTTCTTCTTGTTCTTCTCCTTCTTCTCCACAAATTGGGCCGCGAAGACTGAGAGAGAATATTTTGGTGGCGGAAATTGAGGCAAGAAGAAGAAGCCTTTGTAAAATTATCGGACTAATGATAAGCCTCGTTTGTTAAACTGAGCAAACGCCTCTTTTTCATTCAATTTTCAAACAGTTTTTCACCATTTTACGCTTGTTCCTACGTGATATTTACACATTGAGCCCCCTATTTCTTGCAGACTTCACTTTGGAGAAACTACGGTACATGAATCATCAATCGATCCACGTATATCAAAATCAGAATCAATAAAGGTTTGAAATAAGGATGTATACGCTCAAATGCCAAAGCACGGCAGGCAAATTTTAATGAATTATTTTAATTGAGGTTTACTTGAAGAAGATGCAGAACACAGGCCTCACTATTGTAAACATACAACTAAACCTCATTCACGCGATGACTTGAGACGAAGTAAACAAAACAGAGCTACTGTTGCAAAGAAAAACCATATAGACTAGCTTAAACTATATAAACCGTAAAGAATCGATGCGTCAAAGTTCCGACGAACAAAAAATTAACGAAAAACACGCACACATACGCATTGCCTACGCTATGACGTGTCTATGCTACGTCGTTTATTGGTTATGGTTTGTCGTGACTAAGGTAGCCACCCCATACTAATACGCACACACACGCATAAGTTGGTATATTTTGTGTCACGTCATTGTGAATTGAATAGAATAGGCTATAGAAAAAAGTAGACGAGTCAACTCGAGGAATAACGCAAATAAAAAGAATGCAGAATGAGAATCGATTTGAAAAAATCTCATATCCTTTCATATTCACTCCGAAAAACATCTGCTAAAAAATTAAGTGACAGTTGACATTCCAATTCCGGAGCAAACGGAAATTGGAAACATGATTGGCATAGTTTAAAGAAGACATTCTGGCCAGATAGGAAAATGACTCCAGCTCAATCAATATTGGTTTAAAAGTTATAAATTCAATATCAAATTGTAGAAAATATTCTTATCTACAATTTAAGGCCAAATTTACAATTTTTGAACAAATAATGACCAAGCTGGAGTCTTTCTCCCATCTTGCCAGAATGTCTTATTTGCTTGGATAGACTATAACTTCCACCCCACACATCCAATAACTGGAAACAGTCCACTCTGGAACAAAAGTGATTCTGAATTCTCTTGATTGGAACATTTTACGGTAGATACTCGTAGATTTATAGTCTGTATAAGTGTAATTATGGATAATGTTCAATTTTTTGTAATTTCACTTGAAAATGACTATTATAATAGTTAGAAACAAGTTGTGATATGAATAAACTTATTTTCGAGGTGTTTTCTTGTTAGTTTGTCAATGGCTCAACAGCTTATGAAGAGGCTACCAGCTGGTTGCCAGTTTCATATCCACTCCACTATAAAGCAGAAGTGAATAATCATAGTCAGTAGTTATAGTTCTTTATAACATATTGTTCAAGAATAGTAACAGATATCACAGATTTTCAAATCAACCAGGATAGAGGTAACGTGTGGTTAGCACGTTGATCATCTCAACCATAAGCTAGTCTCCGCAACCAAGTGACGGTGCAGAACAACCTCTGAATAACATCCAGTAAATCAGCTAGAGTGTAATGCAACAATTACTATTCGTCTAGAGAAGGGAAACGACTGACTTCTCACGAAACGACTGATCTTTACTCACGACAGTAAATCTTCCAAAGGGGGGTACGTTTTTAAGGGTACTTTGATTTATTATTTATCAATTAGACTGTATTAGATGCCTATAAATGATTTATAAAGTCCGTAAAAGCTTAATCATCTATTCATCAGCTACTACCAAGAAAATACTAGAACCAAAAATTAAGAAAATTGAAAACCGATAGAATGGAAGAATATTGAGTGTGTGAAAAACAGTTTAAACATGGGAAAACCCCAATGAAGAGTGTGGTGGAACGGAATTGGTTTGTCAATTATTACCAGAAAATTGCAACAAATAGACATGCGAACTAGTAAGCTGAAAATCGTTCGTTCATTGGCGAATAAGCTTAGCTCTGGAAAGTATTTGGGCTAAAAATAAAGTTTGCCCCATATAACTTACTGTGCTTTATTTAGAGATTAACCATTGATAGTATGCAGGCATGCTGTTATTCAAGAGAAAAAAGGTATACTACTATATCAATAGGCTCTGTTTTTGTGTTCTTCATTTCTCTGCCTTTTTCTTCTTCTTCTTCTTCTTTTTCTTCGTGCTCTGTTTCTGCGTTCTTCATCTTTCTGTCTTTTCTTCTTCTTTTTCATATTTTGATGTTGTTCTCTATCCTCACCCAATCTAATATAACTTAATAATTGGAATATTTTTGAAGTTATTAACCATCACTAGGACTACTATTAGGTACTTCTACAAAATTATTAAATAATAATTCACTCAATATAGCAGAGGCCGGGATGTGATATATTTTCACTTTATAAAACTCTCACTATAACCACAAACTATGAAAATCAGAAGTATGATTTACATCCACTGTGCTATAACCAACAAGGTCTGCAATTGGAAGTTCTTCTAACACGCTTTTTCAAATGTATCATCTTGAAAGTTAATTGAACCCCGTGGATACAGAGCTTAGAAGCAACAGTTGAATAAAGAGTGAAGGTAAGCTGGTTTTAAACAAAGAACAGACAATTTTAGCCAGTGTAAGTAGATAAGGGCGTACTAGTAGTCTGTCCAAGCAGAGAAGACATTCTGACAAGCTGGGAAAATGACTCCAGCTTGGTGAATATTGGTTAAAAAATTATAAATTTAGTCTCAAATTGTAGATCAGAATTTTTCCTACAATTAAAGACCAAATTTATATTTTTTGAAGCAGTATTGACCGAACTGGAGTCATTTTTCACTCTTGCCAGAATATCTTCTTTGCTTGGACAGACTATACTAGACACTCAAATTATATGCAAACTGAGTACCAAGCCTCCCTGTTTGTCAAATAAGTCTTTGTCCAGACTAATTGCAATTTTAGCTTGATAAATGCTTAGCAAACTGGTGGACATCAAAGAAAGTTTTGATACGGTGAGAGTGAGGTAATTATGATGAAGTTACAGTTGCACTTTATGATAAAGGAAGAGAAAAAAGAGGAAAGGAAAAAGTACAAAGCTTGAAAAAGAATGTAATGGAACTTGAATAAAGCAGAGAGTATTTAGAAGGAAAACCTGAAAAGTGAATATTTTTTGGTTAGGCCTACTCTACAATTGGACATCTCTATAAAAACCTAATTTATGTTGAAGCTTGAAATTCTAGATGCTAGTTTATTATAATTATTATCTATTAAATATAATTACTATTATCCATTAAAATAATACAATAAAAATATTGAAAAACTATAAAATAAAATATATATCAATAAAATATTGAAAAGCGTAAGACCAAAACTTCTTCTATTTCGATTCAGATTAAAATGTCTAAATTCAGGCTTTGCCTTTTTCAATACTGAGTTCACACAATTTTCACTCAGAAAAAAATATCCCAGAGAATTTTGAATTTAAAGGTTGACACAAAAAATAGAATTATTATTGTTGACAAAATAAGAAAATCCACTCTTCATTCAAGTTCTGGTTGCTGGCAAAAATACTTGTAACTTTTGAAAACACAATATTCAAAAACAATTTCAATTCTCTATCAATTCTAGATTGAATCACCACTAAGCTTTCAAAAAGTCAGAAAACCATTGACTGATCGGTATAGTCTGTTCAAGCAACGAAGACATTCTGGCAAGATGGGAAAATGACTCCAGCTCGGTTAATATTGGTTCAAGAGTCATAAATTTTGTATAAAATTGTAGGAAACATTCTGATCTACAATTTGAGACCAAATTTATGATTTTTGAACCAATATTGATCGAGCTGGAGTCATTTTCCCATCTTGCCAGAATGTCTTCTTTGTTTAGACAGAGTATAGCTTTACACTAAATAAATCAATACGGCTTGACTTGACGTAGAGACTAATTGCCACCTTTCATTACTTTTTTATTCATGTAACACTGCTTTTTAACAATATTCCACAAGTTTCCAAGAGGTTGTGAACTGTTGTAACAATATTAGTGAGCGTAATTATTGAACGAGTCTATCATGAGGGATGATAATTAATCCCTCGATAACACATCGATAATTAATTATGTGAGGGTTGAGAGTGATTTTGGGGTGGAAAATGAGTGGAAATTGAATGGTTATCGGTGGTTATTTGTTGGAAATTAAAAGGAAATTTGTAAAATTTGAGGGGGATGAGATGGACTCACCTTGACTCACTCGTAGAATCAACCTGTTAGCTTCAAAAGTATCACCTCAACAAAACTCGTTTCAACACTTTGACTAAAACTGTTTCAACTGAATTTCACTTGTAAAAAACTAGGTTTGTTATTTATTCCAAAACCCTAACCAACCGAAACGACATTCCGATTATAAAAGCATCTCACTGATAAGAAACAGAATTTTTGAGGAGAAACTAGGAGCACAACTTAGTATAACGCCTCACTCAGTACTGCCCTCACCACAGAGTACTGCTACACTTCTGCCTCACAACAATCACAATGCTACTACGGAGGGGATGATTGGCCCGTTACACAGAGGAAGCTCGTAGAGCAACGTGAGGAATTGTGTTGCAAAGGGGTGAGAAATTCTATACTGATAGGTATCCTATTATATTAAGCGAGCAATTTCTGTACGTATGTATGTATGTATGTATGTATGTATGTTTGTGGAACCACGGATCTAGAAAACGGCTCTAACGATTTCCTCGAAATTTGAAATGTAATATAACCGTGATGGAAAAATAAGATTGCACCAGGTCTCATGTCTGGGAAAACTCTAAGGCAGGATTAATAAAAGAATTGAATATTCCTTATTTAGGCATAATCCCAAGTACTGCGTATAATGGCTGTTATCGTTAGCTGATCAAAACTATCCAGCTGGAGTAAATGGAGTTATATTCAAGTCTATAACACATGTTCATGCGAAAAGATTGTGAGAGGTGATCATATCAATTTTGATTTTTTTTACAATAACATATTTAGCCTATGTAATTCAACAGTTCGGCCGCAGCTTCAGAGCAAAGTTCGGTACCAGATATTTTACATTATTTGTGAGAGATGGTTTGTTTATTGACAATTGACTATATATCTCAGTGAAAATTGGAAGTGAAAGAAGAGATGAATAAAGATTATTATATGTAAAAAAGTGTTCATTTATAAAAAACCAAGTTTCAATGGAAGTGAAAAGTACACTACCCATGTGGTACTTGACCTTCAAATTACATACCTCTCTATGAACTTCAGAGCTACTGAATCAAAGAAAATCCAAGTTCATGAGAACAGTAACATGAATAATAGAATATAGGGGAAAACCCCAATAATATTCTATCAATATAACTCAAATCATAACTATCCCGTATCCCTATCAATATTTCTATTAAGCTACCTAATATTTTTTATAGAGTAGTGGTGTTTCTTGCAAACTTGTAGAGATCTGATAATTCAAACAATAATTATGAAAATAAGAATAATAATGATCCAGCAGAGTTGGTGTACTTCAATTTGTAATAATTATAACGATTATAAATAAGGCTCACATTGTACGTTTCTACTAATAAAGTAGTACCTAGGTATAATTATTTGATACTAGCCGGCAGGCTCGCTTCGCTCGCCTTCTCCGCCTAGCCAGGGGGCTCCACCCCTGGACCCCCGACAGTATGGGCAATGAGTCAAACAGGCTCACTTCGCTCGCCTGCAAATCCCCTGTCAATGTCAGTTGAGACAAACATTCATATCAGGGTTCTTTTAGGTAATCATTCCAATAAAGTAGTTGTTCTATAACCTTAGCTCAACCTGTGTATATGATTTGAACGTATTTAGTTCAGTAGTTTCTGAGAAATAAGCAAAAGTGCAAATTCCAAACATTGGAAAACCTTATTTCAGGTGTAGCCTCGAAACGGTTTCGAAATTCATTAAACACAGCACTTCTAGACCTAATCTGGACCTGCTTACCAAATTTCAACATTTTCTGCCAATCGGTTCTCGAAAAATCTAAGAAAAACTCCGAAAAATTGTAAGACGCTAATATTGAGCACAACCTTGGGTAGTATATCGGACATAGTTTGAAACTTCAATATATTCCAAATTAGCTCATCTCATAATCTCACTGAACCATTGAATTTACAGTATGGACTGGTCGTATCAAGGCGGAAGTCAACCCGCAATACATCTACAATTAAAAAAAAGTTATTACTGGCGTAATCTTTGACGGATTTCAAAAATAGTTTAACACAACATTTCTAGACCTTAGACGAACATCTCTACGAATGTTCAACATTTTCTGCCGATTGGTTCTCGAAAAATCTGAGAAATCGCAATAAACTATAGAAAAATGCAAATATTGGGCGTATCCTTGAAAAGTTTCAAAAATCCTTTCTTAGCGCGCGTCTCAACGTCCAACGTAATTCGGTTCGGTAGTTTTTTTAGTTCTGCTAATGAGTGAGTGAATGAATGAATGAGTGTCATTCCGCTTTTATAGATATAGATAAATAAGGCTCACATTGTACGTTTCTACTAATAAAGTAGTAACTGAGTATAATTATTTGATATTCTCGAATTATTTTTTTATTCTCTATGGCATTCATCAAGATTAATTTATTAGCATAGTGATCTGAACCACTAGATATATTCCAGTGAAATTGGAATAAAAATGCAGGTATCTTTTTTTAATAAAGTATCCTATTATTTATTTCAAGATATGATATGTTTCAATCTCATCAGTTTTTTAACATCGACTAGGCATCAAAACATGTCATGCAATAATAGAATACTGTCATGAACAAATTGAGTTGAAATATTTGGGCGCCCCCATTAATTCATTACGTCAATTGTGGAAACGGGTGTAGGGGTGCAAGAGAGAAATAGTGGAAAGAATGATGAGCAAAAGAGAGGAAAGCAAGGAGAATTGGAGGAGCATGCGCTTGAAATAGGGCGGTGGAAAAGTGGCAACTTTGAAAATAATCCTTACAAGAAGGAAGCTCATGTGATACGCTGAGTTTTCTCATGATACATCAGATTCTCACTATCAATATAAAACTGTATTGATAAAGCAGACGCCTAGGAAAATCATTGTGGTTGGCAAAAATCTGTCATTCATGCTCAGCTCTGTCAAGATAGTCTAAATGTTTATTTATTTATTACAATTTTTGTATACATGTTGTCAAAAGCGTATAGAATCAATCAATTTCAGCAAAACCGTTTCGTTCCGTAGACCGCAATCAGACTGTTTTGATAGAGTCGAGAATTAATAACAGAGACATCCGCCAACCGTCAGTTTTTCTGGAGTCTTCTATAACTATAACTAAATAAAACTGAACTTGGATGATTCGGTTGCTTTACTTATTTATTACAATTATTGTGATGTCACATAATCATTTTATAATGATCCAGAGAAGAAAAAACAGGCTCAAGCCCTTTCTGTAGTCCAGTCAATAAAGCCTATCCACACGGGTATAGAGTGCATGAAATATGCCCCAATTTTCGACCTCGGGGATTTGTTTAGACTAGTTGGGAGGTTAACATACTAAAAGTCCCTGGTCCTGGGGGATGAACATAGGGCGGGAGGGGGGTTAGAAGGTACAACTTTTCAGTTTTTCTCATAAAACCCGCAAACGGTTAATCCTAGAAAAAAGTGCTCTAAATAGAAATAAAAGAGGACTCGAATCTGCGTCGATTAAAAAAAGAAAACGAAAATCGGCCGAATAGAAAATTTTTTCCATTTGATAAAGAATCCAACTTTTTGAAAAAATCCCTAAAAATTGTCACAACTGTTTTTAAATGTTATGTAACTCATAAAGTAACAATAAATCCACTTCCCCCTCACACTAAAAGTTGTCGAGCATGAGAAGTTGAGTCCAAATAACATATCAATATTGATATTTGACTTTAAATAAATTACAATCAGAGTACTCTTTTTAAAAAAATATTTTTTATTTCACACAATACGTTTACTAAGCGAATTTGCCATTTTACACTTGAAAATGGCGAATTTGCTGAAATATGTTGTGTGAAATAAAAAAAATATATTTTTTTAAAAGGGTACTCTGATTGTAATTTATTTAAAGTTTCAAAAAATACAGTAGCACTAAAAGAAAATAAGTATTGATATTTGACCTATTTTTGGAAGTTCAACAATCACTTTTCCAAGAATGGAATTCCTCCAAATTCAGCTACAGGTGGTTTTTGTCAATATTTTGATGCTAAAATATACATACAAAGTAATAATTATATTCAAGGTGGTGCCTGGTGGTCTATATGGATCATTTCTCATCAGAATACTCATTTTACTGCTCAAAATCTGGACTATTTTCAGTAGAAAGAACCCTTCAAGGATAATAATTTAAGGACATCCCTAACTTTTGTAAAAGTAAACGGATATTGACAAACTATAGCTCATTGTTTTCAGCTTTAAAAGGTGGTTCTATTCTATATACTATATGTTCAATTAGTACAAAATTGAAGAATTTTATTAACCTGAGTACTTTGAGCTTATTCCTATATACCGGGAAAACACCAATTTTTTGTGTTAAAATGCGTTCATCTTGAAAATTATTGGTGGTAGAAAGTCGCATTTGTGCTCAAATTGTAGAACATAGTCTCCTTTATCATTTGCATCTAATCAAATTATGAAATTCTCTATTCTAAGAGTAACTATGTTTGATTTTGTAAATTCATAAACCATCAGAATTCTTCATCTTTATACTTCTTACACCATATTTGCAATGGAATATGGTATTAAAAAGTTATTGAAGTCAAATGACTCCATGGAGGATTTAATTCTTTACAATTTGAGCAGCTCAAAATCTTATTTATAACTTGAATCTTTTACAATTTAGAATCAAATTTCCAAGATTAAAATACGTAGTAAGAAAAAACGGAAAAAAGTTTTTCATTTTTTTTTACTGCCAGTAAAATTGACTTTAGAAGTTTGAACTCAAGATTTTTTATATATCGAGACTATGTTCTACAATTTGAGCCCAAATGCGACTTTCTACCACCAATAATTTTCAATAAAAATAATTTAATAAAAATACTTTGGGACTTATGAAAATTATTAAATACTGACAAACAGAAGTTGGCTTGTGGTTCAACAGACCCGGTCACTGGTGGTTGAAATTTGTACTTGATGTCTATATCTAGCGCATGCACAGTACAGAGGCGCATTCCTTTGGCAAGATGCTTGTATGTCAAATGACTAGAATGTTTTGGGTTATTATTCAATTTTATCATTGATTTATCAATAATATTGTAAAGCTATAAAGTATTTACAGTTTGGAATAGTTTAAAAAATGTATCAGTCAATTTGAAAGCATTTCCATAAAATAATCTGATTTCCCATGCATATTGGTTTATCCGTATCTGCCATTTTGAAGTAACTCTTCTCTCCCAATTGCAAGTCGCGAGTTTCCAGGAGAAGAATAAAATAATAGGAAACCTTTTCCTTCAGAATTGGAATAATTGTTATTGAAATCTATCACACAACATTTCCTCTTGTACTTTGACATCTTTTCTTCAAAAGTAAGTAGTTTTTCTATTTGCAGGTATTCAAAAACAAGCAAATGTAGCTACATACATTTGAATTTAGCCGTGCTTAGGATCTAGACATTAAGTACATTTTTTGCACACCGGTCATGCTGGTCTCCTTGCCGCAGCTTGTCAATAAATAATATATTGAAAAGTTCTGGTAAATCTTGGAGCAAATAATATTATAACTCAATCACAAATTTTGTAGATTATTTCTTTCAAATTAGATCTCTAAGTACTTTTTCAAGAACTTTGGTCTCTATTAATTTTGTCCTTCTGTCTTCTGGTACTGGTACTGGCAGTACCCCAACTTCCAACACGCTACTTAATCTCTAATTGATAAAACTCATTTTACAACTATACAAACATATTTCTGTGTGAGTTTTAAAATTATCTTGTAGAAAATACTGCTTCAATTTCTAAATTTGAATAAGTTCATATTGAGATACTGTATATGCTATTGTTATGGGCCTTCAAGAACAGCAATTTCACTTGTCAATAATTCTATTTTGAAATAATTATTTGAAAATTTTTCTATTACTTGTCTATGAAAACCCTACTCTTATCAAGTACATTAGAAGTCAATTATCCAAGCTGTTGGGGTTAACCAAGCTGACGGATTTCATTTGAGCAGGATTTACCCCAATAGTTTTAGAAGATTGTGGTTGAGCAAATAATTTTAGCTGGGAGAAATAGGTTGGCACCTCATTTCTTCATATGGTGGGACATTACTAACAACTAACAATTAAGTATTGTAGTTATGTACCAACTAACTACTAAATATGATTATGCTTTAATAACTACTAATTGTAGTTGTAAGCACCAACTAACTACTCACATTGATTATGATTCCCTACTAACGACATTCTGTACCAGATGGTACAATCTGTTGGCTGCATCAAACGACAATCTGTACACCTTTTTGACTAAAAATATCACAAGAATGCGTTAGTACACCATAGCCGATTTGGTACAAAATGTGCCTTCTCCATTATTCAAGTGGATCGAATCACGGTGACGGATGATACCAACACCTACTAGTACATCAGGCCTAGCTTCAGTTTAATGACGTCATAACAAGTAGATGGATTTTATCTAGAATGACAGTGAAGCTTCCTATCTTATCACTATAAAACTCCTCAACTTTCCTTGCTGCATTGATCCTTTAATGAGTGAAGTGCATTCTAATCTCTTAATAAAAGACTTTGTTTTTCATTCAATAGTATTTAATTTTAAATTGAAGCACTTTATTCCACAAATGCAATAGTTTATTCATGGATATGTTTGAACAAATAATAATTTTTATTAATGAATTCAATTCATTTTCAACTAAAATTCTTTTTTGGATTTAACTATATAATATATAAATAAAAGAATAATGGAAAAGCTATATTAATTCATGAATTAATATAACTTAAATTTAAAATTTTTTCAATAATATTAGCCTTGATGAATAATGATACTATAATTTACGATAACTCTAAAATTCTGAGATATATGTCTTTTACAGGTGAAATAAAATCAATAAATGTGTAATTATAACAAGTAATACTGAGATTGGCGAGGTAGTTCACAGGTGATAAGCCTCTGAAGGAATATCAGCCCCCACCACCAAATCAGGGGTAACTCTCATAGGAAGAAGGCTTTTAAAGACTTGAATCACAAATAAATCGGTGGTGAAGGAACAGAGAAACCCATCAAACTGATCAATTTGCATCCAAATCATTTAAAACATTCCACTGTATTGATGTTACGTAGACAGTTGACATTGATATGCATATTACCTCAAATTAGCAAATCAAATTCATATAAGAGATAGTTCCAAATCTAACTAGATTTCCACTCCATTCTAGTAATAAGCCATTTTTATAGTCACTTTTATGTGTTCTTGGACCTGTTTGTAAAAATTTAAACAATTGCAGCCTTTATTCATACACTTTCTAGATTTAACACTCTTTCACAATATCCAGTAAGCCTATTCAATTAATAATTCATAATACCTTCATTTTTTCAGCAGTTGCTTTAAGAATTTTGAAGAGTTTTGGTCTCCATCACTTGTTCATTATGTTTTTGAGCATTATGATTGTCTAGTTGAACATATCATTGTCATTGATCACAAATTCTTTGTTAGGTATTAAAATCAATTCTTGTCTTCATTTAGCAGAACAACACAATTATTTTCAAAGAGCTCTTTTCTTTTCAATGTGAGCTTTTTATTTCTTGAAAGATATCCTTTTTCATCAAAGCTTTTCTCTCATACCTGAAACAAAGAATTATAGGCTAAGCATTATAAATCAAATCAAGAGTTCATGGCATGTTAAAGGTGGGTACTTTTCTATTAGATTCATGAATTTCATTAATTCATTCATTGAGATTATAAACTATAGTTTTTAATACAAAAATCATATGCTGTATGATTTTTTTTATAAATACAGAAAATGAGCTTGGTTGAGTCTTATACTTGAGGTACAAAAGATTAATTTTTTTGAGAAAAGAGTCATTTAGGCTACTTATTTCTTTTCAAGACGAAGAAGAAAATCAATTATGATAAGCAACTGCTTATAGATTTCAAATTACCTATCAGAATCTATCTTCAGGTTGTGTGAACAAAATATCTTGTTCAAAATTCAGTAGATGCAGTACCATATAGCTTAATCACCAGAACCATTCTTCCTACATATTTACTTATATTAACTTGAATTGAAAGATTTCTTTTTTTGAAGAAACTTTATTGTAACTTGAAATGTTTTTTTAGCATTTTAGAATAATATAGAGCCATCCCAATTTTAGATTCAAATAATTTGAAAACTCACCTTCAAAATTCCTGTAGAATTGAAATCTTTTCTTCAGGTTCATTTTCGTTTGGGCTATTTTATTATTATTTTTTGTAGAAGAAAAACACGTTTTGCTACAATAATGACACGGCAATGATATTTCATGTTTTACAATTTCAAATCCACCATCACCTCACTCAATTTTTACCAAAAACCCTTTGAAAATGATAAATGAACTCTATTTAATGTAATAATTTTTGCGAAAAGATTGCAATGATGAAATTTGTATTTTGTTGGTTATCACATGGAATAGGATGGAATATAAAAGTAAACAAACATTAGCGCTCTTATTTTGCCCATCTACCGTCCATCTACATAACATGACGTCATAGTCTGTGAGAGCTTCAGTTGTGGGGCCTGATGTATTAGTAGGTATTGATGATACTCCCGGTGTAGGAGCTCTGTAAATACTTTTTTAGTTTTCTGTAAATACTGTAAGTCTTTATAGTTCCTTACTCTGGTGTGGGATTCCGGGAGAGATGATACAAATGTATACCCACTGAGTCTGTACCATTCTTGAAACAACATCCTGCTGATAATTTTCTCCCAACATTCTGTACCACATTCCTGAGCTATCACAATCTGTCGTTTGCATGCAGCGACATTCTGTACTATTTTAAATTCCTTCACTACCCGACAGAATGTACCAACGACATTCTGTATCATATTCTAGAGCTATCACAATCTGTCGTTTTCGGGCAGCGACATTCTGTACGATCTTAAATTCCTTCACTATCCGACATTCTGTACCACATTCCTGAGCTATCACAATCAGTCGTTTGCGTGCAGCGACATTCTGTACAATTTTCTATATTTCTGCACGTTCCGACAATGTGTGCTAACGACATTCTGTACAAAATTGTACAATGTGTCGGCTGCGTCAAACGACAATCTGTACCATTTTTTGACTAAAAGTATCACAGGCTGTCGTTGGTACAAAATGTCGGAGGTACAGAATGTCGCCGTTCCGATTCCGGTGACTCAATGTTTAACTGTAAACTCATAATTGTATGTGTTATGCAAATTATAACATTTTAACACATTTTATCAATCAAAATTGTATTCTCATTATTCATATCATTAATAATTTATGTAAATATTGTCATCTTAATGTAGGCCCATCTAGTGCTGTGGCAGAACTGACAACTCACAGTTCGCGCGTTTTGGTAGAAGCAGAAGGTAGAATGCAATGCATATTCATTATTCAATGCAATTTTATGCAATGTGCAAATGCACCCTCGCATTGTTGAGTCGTTAATTCGCTTCGCTTTGTTAATTCGTCAATTGTTTAAATTAATTGCTTAAATTACAATTATTCACTACATACTACAACACTACAGATCGTTTAGTGTGTATAGAGTTCAGAATTGTTCAAAAAGTATCAAACTAACGTTGTATCACCCGTGATAACTACTTGACTTCTCTTGATAAAAAAGTAAGTAATATTCCGATTAGTTTGTCTGACTTCGTTGTATAATTTCGATTTCTGTATTGATTTCAAACAAGGGTCAGACGCTGGCTGGCTATGACTGTGATTTTTTGTGTAGGGCAGTGATGGACAAATTTTTCAAGGCGATCCAAATCTAATAAAGTATTTCTAAAATTTTGTTGGTGAACCACAGAATGTACAAGATCATAAGCTTTTACTATGCTTTATTATATTGTGGGGGTTGATGAGAACCATTTCGCGAATCGTATTAGACTAGTCCGACGCTTGATTGCATGGAGCGCGAGGGCTGCACTTTGCCCATCACTGGTTTAGAACTTTTTAGTTTTAATTTTAGGCGTATATATGTTTTAAAATTGGCATTTGAAAGTTTTTTTGGAATAAGGGAAAAGGCGTGCTGTGATACAATTAATATTTTCTCATACCGGTACTTTGTTCCTTGTTAAATTGTTGAATTAGGCTAGGTAGGTACTTGAATACTTCCCAATATCAAAAGCCTATCATATACAATTTTAGAAACTAATTACTATTCATGAGAAAGTAAAATTGATATCACAATTCTGGACAAATTCCTCCATCAACTTTCAAATGCTGTTAGTTCTGTAAGATAGTTTGTAAGTTGTGCTTGTTTATGTAGGCCTAACCGTCTAAAGTTTCCCTTGTAAAATACCATTACGTTGATCCATTGCTGGTTTACAAGTTGAACAATAAGTAGTAGAATGTATTCCATCAAATATTCTGACAATTAGGCTATAGTTTCTTCTTACTTGCTTTATCATGAAATAGGTGTTGAAATAATGCAAAATAGGCAATTGATTACATCAGTGGGTACCGGTATCACACTTCTTGGCTGCTTATAGATTAACCATTGCTGTTTTAAAAGTTGTAGAAGAAGTAGTAGAATGTACTTCATCGACCATTACAGTTTATTCTTGCTTGCTTAATCATGAAATAGGTGTTGGAAGAATACAGAGTAGGCATTTGATTGAAGTAGTGTATTCTACAAGTTTTGGTTGCTTATAGCTTAACCATTGCTGTTTTAAAAGTTGAAGAAGATGTAAAAGAATGTATTATATTGAATATTCCGACCATTATAGTTTCTTCTTACTTGCTTTATCATGAAATAGGTCTTGAAAAAATACAAAATACGCATTTGGTTAAATTAGTGTACCGGTATTCCAAACTTCTTGGTCGCTCAACCATTGCTGGTTTAAATGTTGAAGGTTTAGTAGATTGTATTTCATTGAGTATTCCGACCATTATAGTTTCTTTTTACTTGCTTTATCATGGGTTTGGTGTTGAAAGAATACAAAATAGGTATACAAATTAGTGTATTCTACAAGTCTTGGTTGCTTATAGCTTATCCATTGCTGGTGCGCCGCACTACTGCGCCAGAGTATTTGTGAGCTTCCAGTGTAGTCGGAATCTCTGATTTGAACTACGTCAAATTCTTGTCTCTCCACCACTTTTTCATTTTGCCCAATATCAGGCAGTTATGGAACAACCTTTTTGTAATAACCTTGACTCACACCATGCTATATTATGCTGACGACATAACCTTCCTCAATGCTCACCCATACGTAGAAACAATATCGAAAATAAAAGATGATACCATGTTTTAGACTTCTAAATGGTTTTATGTTCAACAAAAATAAGACAAAATACAAGAATCATCTGTACGACTGGCTGAGTCTGAGGTCGTATTACAGCTTGAATGAATTTTATGATAGTTGATTGCTTAAATGTTCCAATTATCATCTTCGCTTCCATTGACCATGTAAACATCATTCACTCATTCATTATCACTTTTGCTTGAAATACTCGCTATCAAGTCGTAATTGTAACAATTAATAATAATGATAATTAAGGTACTTTTTCAAATTTAAACTATATTTAGGTTGTGTAATGAAGAACTCGGGCCTTTAGTTAATTTTACTATTTCAATTTTGTTGAATCGAATTAGGTCTACGACTGATTCTATTTCATAATTGATTCTAGACTGTGATATATTAGCCTAGTGAACTGTTCGGCTTTGCCCATGACTACTTTGTCTCTTGACGATAATTTTTTTTTTCATTAATTTAGTTCTCTAGTATAATTATTACAGTTGGCTAGTTATATTTTCGCTCAGTCAACGGACCAATTCTTTGGGTCAAACTAATTCCTGTAGGCCTACCAAACTAATCCACTATGATTCAATCATCAAACTTTTTGCATCACAAATGATTTTGTAAAAGAAAATGATAGTATAGGATCTTAGCTACATATTCAATATAAGGCCATGACCTTGAAAGTGGCAATCATGTAGAGTAGGAAAATCGGTCCATTCAAAAGCATTGGAATCTTTTTTTAATCAGCTGATTCAACGAATGCGTTTCTATCTTGAGACGTAATTGTCTACTTCCAATCTTTTAAACTAATTTTTATCATAGTCCAGTACATAAAACACAAGAGGAATTCTATTAGAAAGGTTATCATATTTCCTGATAATTATGTTTGAAGAGAGAAAAACTAAGTCAACATGCATGATTTGCAACTGTACTGAATGCTATCATATGAGTAGATTGTACCTTATAAGGTGCTAGCATTGACTATGGATATACAGGGTGTTTCAGGAGGAATGTGCAATACTTCTCAGGCTGATTCCTTACACCAAGTAGACAAAAAAGTTCCATGGGACCAACCCCCAAAAACGCTTTGTTACTGAGATAACAATGGCGGAAAATTGAGATTTTTCAAAATATATTCAAATTCAAATTTTATTTATTGTTGCAACATTACAAAAATGCATAACAAAGTCAAAACAGTAATTAAAATAAAATTTCAAAATACAAAACAGAGTATAAATATCACAAATCAAACAATTCATTTTTGTTTTAAGGACATTTATCTATAAGATAGTTCTTAATATTTTTTTTGAAACATTCCAAATCGTCAACTTTCAAAATATCAGGTAACTTATTATAAAGTCTTGTCCCATACTCTAAAAACCCATTCAAGGTGTAGGAATAACTACATTGGTTCAGTCTAAGAGAAAAAGCATGTCTAGTATTATGATCGTGTACAGAGCAATTCAATGGCAAAAGTGGTAAGTTTCTCTTTATGTACATTAAACATTCAAAAGCGTAAATTGCATAGATGGTCAATACTTTCAAACCCTTGAAAAGTGGTTTACAATGCGTTCGACCTGGAACACCAGCTATCACTCTTAAAGCTCGTTTCTGAAGAAATAAAAGTTTCCTTACATTTGTATCACTGCCCCATGCAATAATGCCATACAAAAGATGACTATGGATATATGCAAAATAAACAGTCATTAAAACAGATGTGTTCACAATGAATTTTAAACGGTTGAGCAAAAATATGCCTTTTGATAATTTGCCATGCAACAAATCAATATGAGAATTCCACTTCAGATCACCCTGAACAACAATGCCCAAAAATTTTGTACTAGTAGCATTAGAATTAAAACCAAACTCAAGCAACTGAGTTTTATCTCTGTTGAGACATAGTGAATTAGCTGAAGTCCAATCCTCAGTGCATTGGAATTAACAAACATATGAAAATCAAAGAACAAGTTGTTACATTTAATCTGCACAGCAAGATCATCAGCAAACATAAATGGCTTTACAAAATCGGTACTTATGGCAGCAGGAAGATCATTAATATAAATTATGAACAAAGTGGTCCCAAAGTAGATCCCTGGGGGACACCTGATCTTACCTCTAAGAAATCAGAGAAACAATTGTTGTAAAAACAGACTGATACCTATCGTTCAGGTATGATGACATAAGACTAATTGCTAAGTTGTCAAAACCATAAAAGCTAAGTTTTCTAATTAAAATTTCGTGAGAAATAGTATCAAATGCCTTAGACATATCATAGAAGCTACCTTTAACCTTATGTCTCTCATCAATGGAATACATGCAGCATTTGATAAATTCTGAGATAGCCATACCAGTCCCCTGTTAGGCCTAAGGCAGTTAATATCACTAAAAAGATGGTTCATCTCAAAATATGCAATAATTTGCTTCTACAAAATATTCTCAAAGATCTTGGAAAAGATAGGTATTATCAAGATAGGTCTATAATTATTACAATCAGACACAGAACCCTTCTTAAACAAAGGAAGCACCTTTGAAAATTTGAGACACTTGGGATATATACCAACATCTATACAGTGATTAAAAAGACAACAAAGAACTTCACAAATCTAAGGAGATGCAAGTTTAACAATAAAAGAGTTTAGATTATAAACATCCAGGCAGGTACTATTTTTTAAGGACATGTTTATTTTATAAACTTCTTCAACACTTGTGTGACAAAAAGAAAAAGATGAAGGTACATCTTCAGCTAAAGATTTTTTGAAATTATCAAGATAATAAGAAAAACTGTGATCAGGTACAGGAACACTCTGAACAATTTGGTTAACCTTCTCTAAGAAAAAATTATTAAAACTATCAGATGTGTGGCCATGACTGTTCAAATTCATAGATACATCATTTCTATTCATGTTTTCTTTAACAATCGACCATAATATTTTAGGTATGTTACTAGCATTAAGAATACGCTTATTATTATAATTCAATTTAGCCTCTTTCACCATTTTTCTAAACAGTTTTTTCAACATAGTATATTTAGCTCTATAATAGATTGAACCAGTGCTCATGAACAAGTCATACATAATAAAGCATAGTTCTTTTACTTCCCTTATCTCACTATTGTACCACTTCAAATTATGTAAAGGATCAGTTTTGTTGCAAACATATTTTAAAGGAAAAACTTGGTCCACAATGCCCACAAATTTGTCATGAAACAGTTCAAATTTTTTATCAATAGAATCCATTGAATATAACAAAAGCCAGTTGACAGCCGATAACAAAGTTATAAAATTGAAGACACAAAAACTGTTTAAAGGTCTAACAACTTTCCTTACAATATTCTCAACGGAAACATTAATCATGTCATTACTTAAATCTAATGAACACTTAAGAACTAAGGCATTGTGGTCAGAAACCAGCATTGGCTCAACAGTAGCATCAAGTATTCTATCTCTGTAAATAGAGGTTGCAATATTCTAAATAGTAAATAGCAATATAAATATAGTAAAATATCTTGCCACATAAGTATTCATAGGCCAAAAATCTGACTTGAACACGGAATCAAAATCCTTATCGGAAACACCAACTTTAAACAATGCGTATGAGTCAGGATGGTTGGAAACAAGTTTCTCAACCGTAGAATTGTAATTTGTTGCTTCATCAAAATTCATTTAGGTTATCTACAAGTTGTTGAGGGGAAAACTTGAAACAAAAAGAAATTTTTACGGTCCTTAACTGATAGATTTTCTACACCAGTCATACTACCAGTAATGAAATTCCTATTTTTCTTAACATTTACATTTCTAGGTAATTTGGGAGTAACAGAAGATTGCACTTCAACTTCATGAGTTGCCTTCCTAGATTTACGTCCTTTTTTCTTGACCACTGTAGACCAGTTATTGCTATTAGGTTCACTAGTAACATTTCCAACTGTAATATTGGATGTCAAAAGGGTGGAAAAGATGAAGAATAATCTTTATAAATGTTTACAACATCTGGCTCACCAGCTTCTTATTTTCTTTGGAATTGCAGTTCCTAACACTCAAAAGGCGATACCCACTCTATTGAAGACGAAATTAATAGTAAATCATTAAGATCGATATTAAGTATCTACTTTTTCCTACCCCGACGATTTAAATTATTAATTTTTCTAATTCTTTAGAGGCTTAAGTGAGGTTCTAAAATAATCAATTCCTATGTAAAATTAAGCTGAAATTCAAATGAAACTAGTTCCAAGTTTTGTAACTTCAATGGTTATTGAGATAATTGGAAAAATTAACTTTTTAAAAATTAACTTATTAGGCCATTTAACTTTTCTTCAGAATCGGCCAGCTCTCCTCAACTTCCACTAATAAAAAATACAATTTGCAGATTCCTTATCCAGTTATAACCCCTTATTGTTGAAAAAATGGCGTTTTCTAGCATATTTTTCCAATTATCTCAACAACACTAACTCGTTGAGAAGTTACAAATTTGGGAACTAGTTTTATTGAATTCCTCAGCTAATTTTACAAAGGAATTGATTATTTTGGAACCTCACCTAAAGCCTCTAAGAAATTAGAAGAATATTAATATATTTTTGAAAAAAATCTCAATCTTCCGCCGGCATTGTTATCTCAGTAACAACAAAGCGTTTTTGGGGATTGGTCCCATGGAACTTTTTTGTCTACTTGGTGTAAGGAATCCAGCCTGAGAAGTATTGCACATTTCATCCTGAAACACCCTGTATATCCATAGTAGAATGGTGCTAGTTTACTATTCCGTTAAGGCCTGCCTGGAGCCTTCTGTTGAAGGGGGCTGTGATAGTATAAATATGTTTGTTTTATCATTCTGTTAGGCCTGGGACTTCAAATAGAATTTATGTTATGTATATATTAGTTATTTTTGTTATATGTTTTATTCTATCCCTGATTTAGTACTGTACAAAATGTTATGTAAGTAATTTTTGATAAACCAAATGAAACAAAATGTATGTAACATTTTGTAAAGGATGATTTCTTGATCCATGACAAACTGCTGAATATTCACATACATTCACTGGGATTGGTCACGAACATTCAGATCTAATCGATTTATCAGTAAAAAAAAAAAGATATAAAGTTTTACTCACAGAGGTAAGTCAGTGTAACTCACTCACTCAGTGAAGTGTTACTCACAATAGAGTAAAACTTTTTATCTTTTTTCACTGATAAATCAATTAGGATTTCATAAGTAAGCTGACCAATCCCAGTGGATATTGAGTTTTGTAATATTAACTTTTATATTCCAATACAGATTTTTTTCTTTTCTTGTTAAATAATGTGTATTCTCTGCTGAGATGATGTTGCCAGAACTGAAGGCTGCCATTAGGCGGCATTGGAGAATCAAATTAATTCGTTATCAAATCGAATGGACAAAATTAGTTTGGTGACTGCGGTATTATGTTGACTGGGCATCTAAGCGTTCAAGTATTATTGTCTGTCCAAGAGAAGAAACATTCTGGCAAGATGTAAAAATGACTCCAGCTCAGTCAATATTGGTTCAAAAATTATAAATTTGGTCTCAAATTGTAGAAATCTTTCTGAACTAAAATTTGAAACGAATATTGGAATTATTTAACCAATATTGACCGAGCTGGAGTCATTTTCCCATCTTGCTAGAATGCCTTCTTTGCTTGACAGTCTATAGCAATTGGTTTGAGGCTTGATCAATCTGTTTCTTTTTCAGGATGAACTCCATCATATACATAGACAGATGACTGCGAATACTATCCGGACATATATGATCTGCCGTCAAGGTCCTGAACTAAGAAACACTTTTTTAATATTAATATAAGGTGATTCAAAAAGATCGCTTTTGATTTATCGAATTTGGAAGTTCATTTCAACGAAAAACTGGAAATAAATACATCAATATGCTCATCTGACTTTCCGATTCAATTATTTATGGAGAATGATGTCACCCATGTGTCTTCCTCTAAAGCGCTGGCACGCATCAATACTGTCCATGCTATTCACTAATAATAATAATAATATTCGTGTAACCTGGCTGGCTCAGGTCTGGTGTCAGAGTTTTCAGGTCGCTCCTGAACAATTTCAGGGCCTCTGACATGACTTAACGACTGTTTTTAGGCAGCCGGGACCGACGGCTTAACGTGTCCATCCGAAACACGGGAAGTGGCTTGAGAAAAATTTCTGGTCTGACCTGGGTTTGAACCCGGGACCTTTGGGTTGCAACGCCAGCACTCAACCCACTCAGCTACGCCACCCCAATTGCTATTCACTATTATAATCTGGTACTTCCTAGTGAGATGGGGAAATATTGTCTTCCAGCTCGGTGAATATTGGTTCAAAAATGATAATTTTGGTCTCAATTTGTGAAGCAGAATGTTTTCTATAATTTGAGATCAAATTTATAATTTTTGAATCAAATATATTGACCGAGCTGGAGTCACTTTTCCATCTTATTTCTGAATATTTTATTCATCTTCCGCTTATTTTGGAATATCTTGAGTTGTAGCGAACTGTGATGAAAATAATCACTATTTGATGCTGTCAAATTCAGTACAGGAAAGATTTATTCATTTTTTGATTTACGACATTAGTTTACATTATTAATGTCTTCTTGAATATATCAATTAAGAATTCTATTTTTTCATCATTTTTGTTGAACAGCTTGAGTAACCTATTTTATTTCAATTGAGGCTATTTTTTTGTTTTCCAGTCCTGAAAGCAGCCAGGGTGCACAGGGGTCAGGTCCACAAACCGTAAACTTGGTGTGTATTGTATAATTTTTTGAAATTGTTTTCTTTTATACATTTACTAAACATTCAGGTGTCAAGCCAAGTTTTTTGGGTTTGGTTATGTTGTTGATTCAATGTTGCCAACTTATCTTTGTAATTCAAGTGCGCGTATTTATTTTGTCAACCTCAGGTTGAAAATCTATTTATTTAAATGATGTAAATTTCAAGTTTTGAGCATCAATTGCCAAATGTTTTTATAACAACATAATGATAATAATGTAATCTTCCTATAAAATCTGATATTTATCTTATAATATTATGAAGAGTGAATTGTTTCACCAATTTGTAATATCACTGGAGTAAAATTACCGACAAGTGCAGTCACAATTTTTCGGAAGGACGCTATTAAATTACCTTTCTGGAGTGGAGGCCTTTCGTGTTCCATGAAACTAAGAAACCAGAACACATAGCAGCTCGTCATCGATCAAGAAATCACCTTCCTGTAATATCAGCTGCCTATATAAACTGCCCTAAATCAACTGAATAAGAAGCTCTCGTTTATAGCTGTCGCCAAAAAGCTACCCCTCTGTTTAATACATCAAGATTTTTGAACGCCAGGTTTTTGTTTCTTTAGCCTACATTTTTTTTAGATTTAATGAAATTTTTTGATTGTTTGTCAATGGCTCAACAGCCCAAGAAGGGCCTAGGCCTACCAGCTGGTTGCCAGTTTCATATTCACTCCACTATACAATCCTTCCAAGCAAAGAAGACACCAAGATGGGGAAACCACTCCAGCCCGGACAATACCGGCCCAAAAGCCATAAATTCTCAAACAGAACCCACAGTCCCCGAACCAACACCGACCGAGCCGAAGCCCCCTCCATCCTACCAGAATTCCCTCCCCGCCCGGACAGACCGTACAGCAAGCGAATAATCATCAACCAGGATAGAGTTAACGTGTGGTTATCACTTGATCCTCTCAGCCATAAGCCAGTCTTCACAACCAAGTGAAGGCGCAGAACACCTCTGAATAACATGCAGCTAACCAGTTAGAGTGTAATGCAACAATTACTATTCCTCCAGAGACAAGAAACGACTGACTGTCTTTACAAACGACAGCCAATCTCCCATAGGAGAGATATTAAATGAAACTTGGAAAACAATAATTATGATATGTGCAGAGACGTGTTCGCAAAATCGTGTTCAATCTAAATGCCTACCCTATTCACGATCACTTGAGACAAATTGAACAAACTTTTTGCTTGTGTGTGCATGTAAAGTAGGGTCTCCTATGCGAAACGGTCCGACGGGTACCGCAGTCAAACATCTGTAGCCAATCACAGCTCTTGTTGCTTAAGCTCAAGGATAATACTAGAGTTGCGATTGGCTACAGCTTTTCGTTCTCGGTCTTCCCGGTCTGTTTCACACTATGAGGACTAAGGCAACACACATTGATTAATTACCTTCTGCATTCAATCATTCAGGTATAGTCTGTCCAAGCAAAGAAGTCATTCTGGCAAGATGTCTTCTTCAATATTTGGAAACATTTGAGACAGCTAATTCATGATTTTTTAATCAAAGGTAACCGGGTTGGAGTTATTTTCCCATTTGCCAGAATGTCTTCTTTTCATGAACGGACTATACATATAGCTCCTTGATTGTGTTTTATTATTTTAAATTTTATTATTTATGTTTGCTTGTTTATAGTTTAAATCTCTAAAAATAATCAATGTCTGTTGTGGTTGATGTGTTTCAGCAGGAAACAGCAGCTCGAAGCCGCCCGCTCTCCACATGGTTAGTAAATTCATCTTCTCTTTTATCACATTTCTTCAATACTATTCAAACTATCCTCAACTCTAAAGCCTTCTTCTATTTGTATTCTCTCCATTTTATTCAATGTGTTTCAGTTATGATTGTTTCGACTTGAAGCTATAAACCTCTATCTATTTTGAGTGTTATTATGGTCTGTCCAAGCAAAGAAGACATCCTATCAAGATAAAAATATGACTCCAGCTCGATTAATACTCTTTCAAAAATTGATAATTTGGTTTCAAACTGTACAGGAGAAAGTATTCTACAATGCAAGACCGAATTTATTACTTTTGAACCAATATTAAACGAATTGTAGTCATTTTACCGTCTTGCCAGAATGTCTTCTTTGACTATAGATCAAACTATGAATCTATAAGTTATTACAAACTTACGTGATTACAACCTAATTATAAAAAAGCTGCAAATAAATTTATTTATTTAATAAATTTAAAAAAAATTAAAGCTTAGAAGGGTGTTTGCTAAACAAATTTATATTAGTTATATAGACTGTCCACGTAAAGAAGACCCTCCGTTAAGATGAGAAAATGACTCCAGCTCGGTCAATATTGGTTCAAAAATTATTTATTGGGTCTTGATCGTAAGAAACATTTAAATCTACAATTTGAGACCAAATTTATATTTTTTGAATCAATATTGACCGAGCTGCAGTCATTTCCCCATCTTGCCAGAGTGTCCACTTAGCCTCAGTCACCTAGCACTTACGGTCAGTCACCTAGGAGATCACATTGCAAGTTCGCTCAAATTAAAATAACTTGCACCCACTTTCCAGGTGAAATAATGCACTCAGCCTTCATTCAATGTGGCTGACCAGATTTCTATGTCACACTTGAGTAGCACTCTCAATTTTATTTTTTCACGATTTAAATCTCAATTTTTTACTATTTCTACTGAGTTCTACATTAAAATTGACATTTTTTATGAGAAATATTATGCCGTTTCCAAACGTTTTACCTTTTCAGTAAAATATTTCAACAAAGTCATTCACAAGAGTCATACATAATAATAGAAAAATTTTTAATAGTTTTTGAATAAGCTTCATTTCTAAATCTTGAAAGTATTTATATGGGAACCGTACAGTCTGTCCAAGCAATAAAGAATACATTCTGGCAAGATGGGGAAATGACTTCATCACGGTCAATATTGGTTCAAACATTTCCAATCTGGTCTTGAATTGTAGATCAGAATGTTCCCTACAATTTGTAACTGAATTTGTAATTTTCGAACTATCATTGACCGAGCCCAAGTCATTTTCTCATCTTGTCAGAATGTCTTCTTAGCTTGGACAGACTATAGCTGATCTGTTTAAATTATAAAAGTAAGATATAATATCATGGAAAATTGATATTAAAATAATAATTGAATAAATAATACATTTTTCATTCAAAAATACATTGAACTGTATTTGAAAAAATGAAACAAAATGTAAAAAGTATGTGAAATGTATAGAGTCTGTCCAAGCAAAGACGACATTCTGGCAAGATGCGGAAATGACTTCAGCTCGGAGAATATTGCTTCAAAAATTATAAATTTGGTCTTAAATTATGATGAGAATGTTTCCTACAATTTGTGATGAAATTTCTAACTTTTAAACTAATATTGACGGAGCTGGAGTAATTTTCCCATCTTGCCAGAATGTCTTCTTAGCTTGGACAGACTATATCACTGTGTATTGCTATTTAAGGTTTACACTATAGAGATTGCATGTATTATCAGTCTCATTATACAGTCTCTATAGTTTACACTTTCCAGTTTTTTTTCTAATTGTTCCTTATTTAGTTGAAAAGTATATTCATAATTATTCAATTGACAGTTTATTTCTGAAAGTTAGAAGTGTTATATTTCCTGTAGATGTGAAAAATTCAATACCGTATGTAAGTCTCTGTTTTTTTCACTGAAGCTAAATTACCTAGCTTTGTCTTAGTCTTGTTCACAGTTTCTTAAAGTGTTTGCAATTTCTTTTGCAGTTGAAGCAAGGCCAAATAGTGTGGGTCCCATTCGGCCATAGTGAAGAGTTCGATCCCCAAAGAAATCCGTAAGCACATTTAGCCATACGTAGTCTGTCTAAGCAGAGAAGATAAGATGGAAAAATGACTCCACATCGGTCATCAATGTCAGTTCAAAAATTATCATTTTGGTCTATAAAATTGTAAGAATTCTGCTCTAAAATTTGAGACCAAATTTATCAACCAATATTGGCCGAGCTTTAGCCATTTTCCCATCTTTCCAGAATGTCTTATCTGCTTGGACAGACTTCCTACCATATTTCAATAGAAAAGTGCTGTAAGTTTATGATTTATTCGAAAATATATGTACCGTACTGTACATTAAAATTATTCAAATGGAACTAAGGACTTCTACTACTTCAAATATTTTTTGAGTAGTTGTGAAGGTGATATTGTGGTAGTTATCCATATCATTAAATATTAAATTAAATAAAAAGACAAGACGTTGTCAAACCACTGATTTATTAAAAAATGGTTTTTAATAAATCAGTAGTTTGACAACATCTTGTCTTTTTATTTAACTTTAAATATTGATGAACAACTAAATATAAGTCACGGTAACAGAAGGACGTATTTTATTAAACTCAACTTGTGATAGAATCATGTTGTCCTTCAGTTAAAATATTGACAGATAGACCTACCTGTAGCAAAAGTGGAATCTGAATTGAGCCTCTTTAAAATTGGAAAAATATATTTTTAGAAATATCAATTTTCTGTCCTTGTTATCTTGGTATGGTAACAAAGCGTTTTGGGAGTTATGTAACATGGAATTTTTTCTACGAGTTTATCAAGAGAGCTGTTATTAAAACTGTAATATAGTAGTGATAATTGTAAAGTAAACTTTCATCATCTTTCATTTACAATGCAAACATTATCATTCATTCACTCATCATCACCTTTGCTTGAAATAGGTACTTGCTATCAAGTTGCAATTGTAATAAATAAATCAATAAATATAAGTTACTTGGTGCAAGTTGAAAAATCAGCATGAGAAGTATTAATTGCACATTGCTCCTGAAACACCCTGTATGTATGTTAACAACCTATATCACATTGAATCTTATTTGAGTAAAATTATCTTCATTCAGGTAAGTTAAGTATAGATGACAGCCTCTAGTAACTTACAGTCTGTCCAAGCAAAGAAGACATTCTGGCAAGATGGGAAAATGAGTCCAGCTTGGTCAAAATTGGTTTAGAAATAATAAATTTTGTTTCAAATTATATAAAATATTCTGTTCTACAATTTAGATCGAATCTATAATTTTTAAACCTGAATTGGAGTCATTTTCTCATCTTCTAATAAAATATTGTCTTCTTTGCTTGGACAGACTAAAGCTAAGTATTATTTTAGAGTGTGTCTTTATTACTAGTATTAATAATCAATTAATTGAAGTGATGATTTACTTTTCAAATGTTGTACTCACGGTTTTTTATTTTGCTTGCAGCCTGCAAGAATGGGGTCACAAGAATTTCATTCGAAGTGAAATTCATGCGATCTGGCCACCATCTATATGTTGGGCAGACGGCCCTGATAGCCTTCAGTAATGGGGCTGAGCCAGTGGCTCAGCTCCAAAAGGAGGTCATGAGGCCGGTGAGTACCTACCTAATAACAATTTTTATATATTTGAAATGCTCCTTTAATTGTTGTGTTTTCTGTGAGCATGATTGTCTCATCAATCAACATCATTGACAGTTTTCATTAATTTAATCAAATTGTTCAGTAGCCTCAGTGGCATAACGTTTCCAAACCGGGCCTCCCCGCAAAAACAAAAATTCCGGGCCCCCTTCTTCCGAAATCATACCCTTTTTTCTACCACCCACTTCCTTAATTTCAATTATTCAACTTTCTAAAAATGTAAACGTACATTTTTCATGTTTGAAAGACATAGGCTAGATATGTAGGAAAAAATTCTACTTAATTATAAAATATTCAAGATTATGAAGAATAATGTATCCAAGGAGGAAAATAAAGGATCAAGCCTCTAGTCAGAATTGAGGATTTAACTTTAGTAAAGTACGTCTCTATAGTGTTTGGATTATGTAATCTAGAAAGAATGAAGATAATAATTTATAAAAAAAACTTGGATTTGAAGACTTCTACACTCTATAGGCCTCCAAGTTCAGCAGTAGCACCTTATCTTCATTCTCCCAGGTACCTAATTTCGCACATGTACGAGTACAGTATTTCCATTGCTTGCTTGCGCACTTGTATTGGGTAAGTAACTTACCTAGTCTAAATTATGATTTTCAAGGTTTTAATTTTGAGTTAGATTGATAATAGACATTCAATTCAAAAGTTATTGACAAAGAAAATTAATTGGGAAGAAATAAACAAACCATATAAGTGCTTATTGCTGTATTTCCCAAAATAGAAATCATGTTTTTCTTGATTTAATTCTTCAGAAATTATGTAGCCTAATAGATCATTTTGGGCTCTAACCTGGGCCTCCTAGAATCCCAAGTAGCTTATTTTTCAGGAAACCTATTTTTCATGGTCTGCGGGGGTGTACGTTACGCCACTGAGTAGCCTATTCTACCGTATAGCATACGGTATATTTATTCAGTTTGTTTGTATGGGCATGTACTTGAAACAAATAAATTTATTCAGCCTACTAGGCTATTTTATTAATTGATTTATTCAGTTTTTGAGTAGTTGTGAAGGTGATATTGTGGTAGTTATCCATATCATTAAATATTAAATTAAATAAAAAGACAAGACGTTGTCAAACCACTGATTTATTAGAAAATTGTTTTGAATAAATCAGTAGATGACATTCTGGCAAGGTGGGGAAATGACTGAAGCTTGGAGAATATGATATTGCTTCAAAAATTATAAATTTGGTCTTGAATTGTAGATGAGAATGTTTTCTACAATTTGTGATTAAATTTCGAACTTTAAAATAAATATTGACCGAGCTGGAGTCATTTTCCCATCTTGCCAGAATGACTTCTTAGCTTGGACAGACTATATCTGTGTATTGCTATTTATGGTTCACAATATTGTTTGTATTGTTCATTATAGTTTACTCTTTCCTGTTTTTTTCTAATTGTTCCTTATTCAGTTGAATAGTAAATTCATAATCATTCAATTGACTATTAATAATTATTCAGTTGATTTCTGAAACTTAGAAATGTGTTATTACCTGTAGATGTGAAAAATTCAATACCATAGGTAAGTTTCTGTTTTTTGTCACTGAAGCTTTAGCTTTGTCTTATGTAGTTTCTAATTGTATTTGCAATTTCTGTTACAGTCACACCAGATAACATTGTGTGGGCCCAATTTGGGTCCGCATCAAAGTTCATGCCAGCCGTAGTCATGGCTTCACCCCCAAAAATAATCGGTAAGCACACTAAGCCATACCGTAGTCTGTCCAAGCAATAAAGAAGACATTATGACAAGATGGCAAAATGACTCCACATCGGTCAATGTCAGTTCAAAAATTATCAATGTGGCCTAGAATTGTAAGAAACATTCTGCTCTAAAATGTGAGACCAAATTTGTAATTTTTGAACCAATATTGACCGAGCTTTAGCCATTTTCCCATCTTTCCAGAAAGTCTTATCTGCTTGGACAGACTTCCTACCATATTTCAATAGAAAAGTGCTATAAGTTGATAATGATTTATTCGAATATATAATAATAATAATGATAATTTCTCTGGATGCTGAATAACGCAACCAGAGGAGTTTATTTGTCAGTCAAATCATTACATAATACATGCAAATCTCAGATATAGATACATGCAATAAAGAACTTTAAAACTTAGGGCTGTTTAAAATAATTGAAAAATAAATAAAAATCAAACACCCTTTTTTTGAAAACTTTAAAATTATAAAAATTATAAAATTATTTATTTTTCAAATACATGCAATATTATAGCTAGCCTATATAAATATAAAAAAAAAGATTCCCCACTATAATAATATATGTGTCGGGGTACCGACTGTGTATATAATATATGTACCGTACTGTACATTAAAAATTATTCAAATGGAACTAAGGACTTCTACTACTTCAAATATTGATGTACAACTAAATATACGGTAACAGAAGGACATATTTTATTAAACTCAACTTGTGATAGAATCATGTTGTACTTTAGTTAATATTGACAGTAGGCCTACCTGTAGCAAAAGTCGTCAGTTTTATTTCTGTATGAACATTCAGCAGCATATTTTATCCAGGTGGAGAACAAAATTCCACAGCCTCACGTGTTCACTAATATTTCCATCGCTTGCAAAAACAATTATACTGAAGACAAACCGATCAAGTTACAGAGAGTTATAACTGCTGGTTACATTGAAGTTCTCAGATAATTTTTGCATAGGAATTGATAATTGAGTAGAATGGAGCCTCTCAGGGGCGGATCCAGGATTTACTTCTGGGGGGGGGGGGGGCACAAACCAGGTTATGAAATTATCGAAGGCTAGTAAGGTGAAATTATCACAAGTCTCCACCCCCCTCCACCATTTTTCACAAGCCTCTCTTCATACCTAATCACCCCCCCATGATAAGATAATATCAGAAAGTATCACTAAATAATAGGAGTGTTTTTTTAATCTAGGAATTTGAAAAAGAGTATTTTATTAATTACAGAAACCATGATGAAAATTCCACAAAATTCACTCTATCTAATTTGAAAAATGCATATTATTACATGATTCATCAAGCAGATTAAATTTTCCCCTAAATTATATGAAAACAGTTTTTAACCCTTCAATTCAATTTTTACAAAAGATCAAGAAACAAGAATTATTTATTAATAGGCTGGATTAATATGAAAAAATGCTGAAAGTGGCTTACCTAACTCATGAAATTTTTGGTACCGGTACATTAGTTTCGTTTCCCATTGTAACATGTATTCTTATCTAGTAGGCTACCTACTTGATATTTTTACTTCTTACGCTATGGCAAAAAGGGGTCGGGGGTTCTCCCCCGGAGATTTCTGTTGAAAAAGGTAGTCTCAAATGCATTTAGAACAGCAAGAAAGCCATCCAATAGGTATTTTCAATCTTACAGGAGAGCAATCATTCCCAACCTTTTTCCTTGAATCTGAGCAATCATTCCCATTTTCCTTGATTCTGACTAGTTGATATGGGTATTGGGTATGATGGTCACTGGTCAATCGTCAGTGCCCCATATAACACTCTCTTCACTTTAAAAGCTATTCTACAAAAAATACAATAAATTATAGTATTCAGAAAGTACTACCAACACCAACATATCCTAATTTAAGCTCCTCTCATACAAATAATAACGAAACAGACAGTCAAAGTCTTATTCAACGGTTTATTCTTATTTCTTTTCTTATTCAACGTCAACCTTATGGTAGCATTCCCAAGCAGCAGCTCGAGTTACGCGACTCGAGCTGCGCGCCCTGCTCTAACTGCGCTGCTCGAGCTGCCCGGCTCTAGCTGCACTGCTCCAGCCATCACAACTATTCATATAGCTATATTATAAATGTTCTCTTTGTTATTATGGCTACTAATGTATACTAAATCAATAAATAGTGAAATTCACCCATTTTGAGTCATTTTCAAGTAAATTTCACTATTTATTGATTAAGTATACATTAGTAGCCCTAATAGCAGAGTACACCTATAATATAGTTGTGAATAGAGTTGTGATGGCTAGAGCAGCGCAGCTAAAGCTGGGCATCTCCAGAAGCGAATTTAGAGCCGCGGGGCTCGAGCTGCTGCTTGGGAATCGTACCTACCTTTAAGAGCCAGGCAGCTCGAGCCGCGCATCTCTTGCTGGAGCTTGGGAATACTACCTAGTATGAAGCAATTAGTCTACAAATGGCCTAGGTCCTAGCCTTATTTTCAAGAGTTAAAGTTTCTCCCCAATACAGAAATGTTGTATACAACCCCTAAACTATAAATTGTTCAAATGAAAATTTTGTGAAATGCTACATTTTATTGAAATTATGTTTTTGGGAAGGGGGGCTAAGATGTGTAATTAGGTTTCCGAAATATCTCGAAGATTGGCCTAAAAATGTATAAGTTACGTTCATCTCTTTGCTTTTGTAACTTGAGAACCGTTCAATTTAGCGAAATTTTGCATAGGACAACTATTTTAAAATTGTTGTAATGTTGACACATTTTGCCCTGAGCAGCATAGCTCCTGAGATATTTTGGTGCCCCCCAAACGTGAAAACTGTGTTATTTTTTACAAAATTATATTGAATAAACCAATTCAGAGTTGAAGAGAAACTCTTATTTTGGATGTTGAGGTTTCAGTCTGATTGCTACTATAGCTGTTGCCAAAATTTTAGACACTTTCCTCGTTGATGTAGCCTACTACTAAAGCATCTACTGTCTCTTTTAATTTCAAATACACCATCCAGGCCTAGCTAAGTGAAAACTCTAATCGACAGCATCAGTTGGAGCGTACAAGCAGACAAAACCGACTAACGTTTTGCCGTCTGCTATTACTATTAGGCTACTTGATACACGCTGAAAATAGGGTCCGGGGCTTGCCCCGAAATTTTTTTGTTTTTTTACTCTAAAAAGTATATTTATAGGAGTTTTAAAACTTTTAATTGAACCCCCTTAAAACTTTTAATTTGAGTTTATATGTACAGTATAATTCAATTTAGTCCATTCTATCTAGTAATCGTTTCCAAGTTACAATTTTTTGAAAACTCCATATTTTTTCACAGGAATTATTCCGTTACTTTGTAAGTTTGTAACTTTGGATAGGAAACACTTGCATCCGTATTTCAAAATCCCTCTCTGCTCAAACCAAAGGGGATCTAGAGTGAGTTATAGTAGAGAGATCTATTATTCTATATGCTTGAACACTCGGTGGACGGAGTAGGTTAGGTTTAATTGCACCTAACAATGATAATAATGATGATTGGTTGTTTTGATTTGCAGGGAATAAAGAACAAGAGGAGGGTGGCTGCTCTCCGCCCTCGTACGGCCGCCTTGAGAGCAGCGAGGAATGCCGCCGTGGCTGAGGCTCAACGCCGGCTTTGCTAGAGTGAGTCCCAATTCAAAAATAGTAGAAAATACAAAAATCAAATCGTGGAAGTAACAGTTATAAGGGTGGATTGGTGTGCTAAACATTAAGTCTCTAGAAGTAGATACTGTTTTCAACTTAGAATGATTATTGGTTGTTTTGATTTGCAGGGCTTCAAGAACAAAAAGCGGGTCGCCGCGCTCCGCCCTCGACCGGCCGCCCATAGAGCTGCACGCGATACCACCGTAGCAGAAGCTCTGCGCCGCCGCTAAAGTGAGTACCGGTACTGATATTTTTGATAAGAGAGAGTGTATAGTCTGTACAAGCAAAGAAGAATTCTGGCCAGATAGGAGAATGTCTCCAGCTCGATTAATATTAGTTCAAAAATTATAAATTCGGTCTCAAAGTGTAGAATAAAATTTTTCCTTCGATTTGATACTAAAATTATAATATTTGAACCAATATTGACCGAGCTGGAGTCATTTTCCCAACTTGCCAGAATGTCTTCTTTGCTTGGACTATTACAAGATTGGGAAATGATTCCAGCTCGGTCAATCTTATATTAGTTTAAAAATGATCAATCTGGTCTCAAATTGTAGAGCAGAATTTTTCCTACAATACGATGCCAAATTGATAACTTTTGGACTCATATTGACCGAGCTTGAGTCTTCTCCAGCTTGCCAGAAGTCTTCATTGCTTGGACAGACTAAAATTGTGTCACTTGGTTAGCAAAATATATATATTACTTGGTTAGCGTATTTTTTGCATTCAATTAAAAAAATACTCTTGATGATTTCAAATTTTATATTTTGTCTTTTGCACCTTGCCATCAAACCCAAAGTTCAGTTTTTCAAAAATTCATAGTTCAATATTATTTTGAGAATTGAGTCAATGTCAAGTCAATCTCAAGTCAATGAAAACCTATATCTACCTTTTGTCCCTCGAAGTTCAATTTTTTTCCAGAATATTAATGCTCAGAGTTCATGTAGGCCCACATTTTAAAAATGTTCTGCTATTGTTATCTAGGTAAAAAACATTTCTGAGGCTATTACATATGAAACTTCTCTCACTATACTTGATTGGGGTAAAAGGAATCAGCCTAAATTGTGAGGCACCTTTCCTTCTGAAACACCCTACCATATTCTGATGAAGTCACAGCCACGCACATTCCTATTATACTAGGAGCCCATGTGAGACTCAATTCTTGCTCCATGTAATTTTTCACTTGCAACAATAGGCCTACTTTAGAATTTTCTTTTTCAAAAAATAAAAAGTAATTTTTTCCTTCATCATTATAGGCTATATATATATATATATATCCTACGTTGGCTTAGAGTAGGCCTACCTCATGAAGCCTAATACACTATAAAAAAATGGAGCCCACAACACAGTATAGTTAGACTAGGCCTGTTGTATAGCTATAAATTAAGCTCATGAAGCCAAATAGGCTAGGTAAGTCATAATTTATAGGTAACTTACCCTAATTGTTTAGTATAGGCTACCTTTTTGCTCATAAAAGTTGAAAATCTTCCAAGTCTAAGTTATTTCCAATTATTACGACAGTGGATCGACAGTTTTGTGTGGCAGTATAGTATTTTGATCTAGATTTATAATTACTTTTTAGACTACCAAGGCTATGAAGCTTTTAATGTCCCCTTCAAAAAAAGGTCAGCAGAGCTGGGTAGGCAACCTATAGATTATCATGTTTAGCGGGTGAGAATGGTGGTTGACAGATGACCATTATTATTAATACTGCTCAGCTTTCTCATGACAGTCAGCGTGCGACTCTACCTCAACTAACCCTTTCCACTCTTTTTAGAGCGCTTTCATACCGACCTGAATAAAGAATTGAACAACAAATATTTGCGAACCGCTAGTTTTGATGGCATCTATAGCAAGGAACCTCCTTGTAGTAGGCTATAGGTACTGTAATTATTTAGTGTCTACAGAGACCATGACCTATAGTGCAATGTCACAATTTTCGAATTTGATTGTTCTATTCTGAAAAATCATCACATCAATACTTTAGTCAATTCCCATAGGATTTGCAATTGAAATAAGTACTAAATTAATAATATAAATACGGTACCTATTATTCGTGCTACCGTTCTCTCCCTTTTGTTTTAGGTACAATTTATACCGTTAGGTAGCGTGGGCACGTCACTTTTTCAAATTTTTATTTGTGAAACCAACCGCTAGATCGCATGAGCATGTGGAACCATTATGATTTTCGACAAAATAATAACGACAACTCTTTTTCCGGTAAACTGCGATCGCCGATCAGCGTCAGTGATCAGTCAGTCACTCATCAGCAATTCAGCATCACTATTCACTGTGATGTGAATAGGATTGGATTATTGGATAGGTGCTGTTTGTTGCACATTAGATTTCTAACTTTTGTATTCCCAAAATATGATTCCAAATTTAATATTATCATCCCAATCGAATCAATACTTTTTTCATTTTCCGTTATTTCCTCTCTGTCAAAAGTTTCTCTAATTTTTATTTAAATCACAATGATTCTAAATTTCAACGAAAAGCACAAGGCACACAAGTCTTGTCTCTACTTTTCAAGCAACCGGTGAGTTCATCTTCTAATTTTTCAGCATAGGTGAAAACATTCAATAAACAATAGGTGAAAACATTCCTTATTTATTCAATTATTATTTATAATCCTCCACCCGACGCTGAGAGGCAGAAGGGTTCGATGAAGAAGAAGAAGATTTATAATCCTTCATTAGTTGAGAAATGTTTATATTTCATGTTTTCTTTTGTATTTGAAAGCTTTTACGCTATCATTAAGAGGTTAAGTATGATGATATTTTAATACCGGTGTCTTGCAAGTTTTTTGGGTGGTCTAAAACATTTGAAAATGTAGCCTTTGTTTAGTTTTTGTACTACAGTCCTAGATCACAACTATTAAATGTAAGGTTAGTTGATTCTCTTATTCCTATTTTGTAGGACCTAATCCTACTTAATTTAACCTTGTTTCTTGTATGCAGTAAGAATATACTCTACCCGCCAACCTACCTTTAAATTTCTACTTGCAATCGATTAAGAATAGCCGTTGTTAGTCATCATAATTTTTCAAGAATATTTAAATTATTCCTAACCTCACTTTTATTATTATTAAGTTTTATTAGCTTGATGTAATTGTGAACAACACGATAAAACTTATTGAATAGTAATTAATTGAACGCCAGATAGATTTACTATAGTCAACCACAGATCATTGGAATTACCAAGGTCACGGGATTGCTGAGCCCTGTTGCCACTGTTGTCCAACCTCACCCAAACAAAACATCACTCCTTCTCTCTCACACACACTCTCTTACTAGCTACCCCTAAGCACAAAGCGGCATCACCGGAGGGAGAAACAGGGAGTGGTGTCGGAAGAATTGGTCGTCCTTGACCATTCCAATGATCTGTGGACGACTATAGAGTGGCGGTGTCAATGCTGTATTTTACTTATAGCTGCAGGTTCCCGTTTCAACTTTTCTGGGTTACTCTACCTAACCTAGTCCAAGTAAGTTGCTAAAGTGATGGTATGTGGTTGCCTCCCTGAGTTAGCCCCAGGTTAAGCGCCTTTTTAAGATCATATCTGCAAATTTTCAGCTGGGTCCTCCGACTTTCACTTTTTTTGCTTAATTTGACTGGACTACTTTTAAATAGAAGTACAGTATAAATATTTTGCTTGCTAGACCTGTGCTAATATAATAGGCCTTATCAGTATTTAAGTCTCATAAGCTTTCATATTTATATGAAAAATCATATTATTATTTTTTTCAGTACAAAGAACAATTATTTGATTACTCAAACGCAGAACCAGATTGTCATCCATCAAATCCGTCAAGTGATGATATTGTTTGATACAAAGAAGAAAATTATTCTTTCACTCATGATGAGGTAAGAATTGAGTTATATTTATAGGGCAGCTGAACAATTTTTCATCTATTCTACGATCTGCGATATCTACTTTCTCTATTCTCGAATGAAAACACAACAGACAGTATAGTCAAATCACTAGTATAGTCAGTGGTTTGGCACTATATTATTGTCTTTTCATTTGAGAATTAAGAATGTACATATCGCAGATCGGATTACTGACACAATATCACCTTGACAACTACATGTACTCAGCAAAATTTTTACTTACTAACGATATGCAGTTTATATTTTGATTGTAAGAAACCATTCACAAGTCACATTCAGATCATCACAGTTGAAAATTGGTTTCTGAAGCCCACAAACAATCCATTAAGTAACTAAACGAATCTGTTTTTTCTTACAATATAAATCTCGCTGCATGTCGGTAGTGATCTATATCTATTCACGATGGTTTTTATAACGAAATAACAAACTTTTTGCGTTTGTGTGCGTGTAAAGGTTGGTTTTCCTTTATGCGAAACCAATCTGAGCTCTTGTCTTGTCCTTAAGCTTAAACAACAAGAGCTGTGATCGGTTACAGCTGTTCGAATACTGCCAACCGGCGGAGCGTTTCGTAAAAAGGAAAACCCACCTTAACACTTACACATACGAAAAATGTTCGTTTGTTTCGTTTCAAATCATTGTTAATAGGGTTTAGTGAAGTAAAATAAAAGTTGATGTAAATTTTCAATACTTTTACTAATTGAAATTATGATATTTAGAAAAATATATATTTTTTAACCTTATCTAATCTTTTATTAACCAATGCTAATTATAAAGTACCTAATTTAGGTGAAATTTATGAAAGAGCCCGTTCAATTTTATTTATTTATTTAACGTATGGCTTTTAATTGTGGGGAAACCCAAAGGGTTGTTCCACTTCGCCATATAACCTCATTTCCCACAAATAGGAGCATGGAGAACCATGTGGCTTATAGTCCTTTTAAAATAATCATTTTTCAATTTTATGATGTTTTAGGTATGTCCTTATTCTGGCAAGGAATTCTTTTTGCATTGGGAATCAAAATTGAAAATCATCGATAAATCCACATACCCCTTACATAGGCGGTCCGTAGGATGAAAATGAAATGAGTTGTTCATCTCCAATCACTACTGACCAACTGAAAATTGCAAATGAAGTGAAGGAAGTACTGTTTGATGGATCTCCTAATATATGAGGTAATAGATTCATTGATAAGGTCTAAGTAAGATAGTTGTCAATTCCACTTTATTATTTTTTAATGATATTTTCTCAGAAAATGAAATTTGGCTCTTTCAGGTAATTAATCACAGTTTCAAAGTCATATGAGTTGAATTTCTTGGTCCCATGTTATACGAGCGGCCTTAATTTTTTTGCGCATACATCTATCAGTCCGCACCCAACCACATATGATTTTATGATATGTGATTGGTCCGGTGTTGTTGCCCGTTTGCATGCTTTTGTATGTTCCTGTAATGTAGTTGAAATGATAATACACGGTGGGACAGTCAACCGGCACTATTTCAGGTAATAAAATAAAGCTCTCAGAAAATAGTATCAAACCATATTAGTTATTGTTGAAAAAATTGTAAGAGCATGAATGGAAATTTTGGTTTTATACATAAACATTGTTATTTCTTGAATATTGCTCCATTAAGGTGACGACCATCATTTCGCACAAATTGTCCATGTTTCACTCTGAAATTCCAACACGCTGTAAAACCTCTGGTGTTATTGCACGATTATTTTGTGTTATCCACATTTGATTACTATATATTGTTGATGGACGAGTCTCAAAAATCTTGAGGTACCGTATCCTCTTGGAAAGAAACCATACAACTTGGATCGGGTGATCGAGGAGGTCACCACTAAAATCCTACTACTGAATCCTAGAAAAGTATCCACCATTCCTACAACTCCATTCAGAAAAAGCTTTCTCATAATCTCAACTGATACTCTGGCTAGTTTCTCCACCTTGTTGAAATTGAGTGTTCTCATTTAACTTTATTAAATCGTCAAAAGTTGAGAAATGAGGAAGTTGTTGATGTTTCTGTAACTGAATCACCGTTGTCAATTACCCCAAAAAGATATTAACCGCAAGGATGTTGTACCCGATCAAGTTCTTCGGCACGGGCTATAGCCCTGGGGCAATCAGCCCTGATTCCATTCAAGAAAACGTTGTCACTCGACGAGCTGGAGAGAAGCGTGTGGATCCCAGTGAGTAGTATTGTCTGTCCAAGCAAAGAAGACATTCTGGCAAGGTGGGAAAATAACTCCAGTTCGGTTAATATTGGTTCAAAAATAATGAATTTGGTCTCAATTTAGAGCAGAATGTTTTCTACAATTTCAGACCAAATTATAGTTTTATTTTGAACCAATATTGACTGAGCTGGAGTCATTATTTCCCATCTTGCCAGAATGTCTCCTTTGCTTGGACAGACTACATCTACCAGCATTATGTCAATAGGAAAATGCTTTAATAATGATTTATTCGAATATATACCAGTACAATGGAAGTACCGGTACTAGAACTAAGGACTCCTATTACACCGTACTAAATATAGCAGGAGGAAATTTTTATGTGTCCTATGTTACCTAGCAAAAATCATTTTTTCTACCAGTATTTCTGTACGGTAGTTTTCAATGGATAAGGGATAATACAAACAGACCAAATTATAAGTTATAACTGGTTTCATTGAAGTTCTCAGCTAATTTTGCATAGGAATTGATAATTTTTGAACCTGAATGAATAAGCATCTGAAAAATAAGTCAAAAATTGAATAATTAGATAAATGTAGATTTTCCAGCTTAGTTATCTTGGTAACAAAGCGTTTTTCTTGTCTAATGAAACTATTTTCTCCAATTATATTGGCGTAAGTCAAGATCTAGCATAGGAAGTAATTGCTTGTTCCTCCTAAAACAATCTGTATATGTGTATATGTATGTGAACAACCTATATGCTACCATGCATCTTACTTGAGTAAAATATACTATTTTCATCCAGATATAGATATCCTATTGTCATTTCAGAGTGTGTCTGTATACCAGTATTAATAGGTTATCAATAAGTGATGGATTAGGCTACTTATCAAATGTTTTACTAACGCTTTTTGATTTTGCTTGCAGCCTCAAAAAATACAAGGATTTTGAACGAAGTGAAATTTGTGGAGAGTGGATACTGCCATTTCGTGGCTCATTCCTCTGTCAAGAACTGAGCCACTTGAAGAGCTAGAGAGGAGCGTGCGAGTCCCAGTGAGTAATATAGTCTACACGTTAAACTTTTGTGCTCCTAATTTTTCTCAAATTCCAAATTTTCCAATCTTGGATTAGTGTTTTAGTGATCTCGGACTTTACGAATTGTAAAATACTTTCCTGAATCTGAATTACTGAGAAAATAATCAAGAACTTTTACCATGTTTCCAATTGGCGAAACATGGTTATGTTGGCGAGGTGGAATTACCTTTTGGTCAAGGTTATCAGAAAATTGTCTCTAATAACCTTGCCTTTTGGTCTCCCCACCGAATGAAGCCATACGCTAATAATAATAATAATAATAATATAGTCTGTCCAAGCAAAGAAGACATTCTGGCAAGATGGGAAAATGGGTTCGGTTAGTATTTGTTCAAAAATAATAAATTTGGTCTTGATTTGTATAGCAGAATTTTTTCTACAATTTGAGACCAAATGTATAATTTTTGAACCAATATTGACTGATCTGGAGTCATTTTTCCATCTTGCCAGAATGTATCAAGACTATGCCAGTGAATTATATGGACACATGCAATTGATAGTGCTAAGTGCTAACGCCGTAGATGAGGACTTATGCATGTCATAGTTTTTCATAAAATAAATCAGAATTTCAGATGATTATTTTGATGTAGGTTTATTTATTTTCAGTTTTTCGTTTGAATAACCCTCTCAATTTGATAAATTAAAACCGGCACTCTTTTTGAGTTACTCTATAGAAGCAGATAGATAATTTTAAATTTGCATTGTAAACATGGGATGAAGGGTCCAGGATTACCAGTTCATATTACTAATATAAGAGAGTGCATTGGTCGAATCTCTAGCCAACTCAAGGTAATTCGAATAGAATTCTATACTAATTACCTTGAGCCAACTTCTGCTGCCCCACAGGAAGTTCAGTAGATTGACATCTAATTTCACAGCACTCTAGGCTGTAGTCTTTATTTTGTTCAAATGTAAAATGTAACAATGTATTAAATCCAATATACATGAAAAACAATCACAGATCAATGCTGCAATAAATATTCTTTGTTTAATCATTTATAGGAGGCGAGAGGAAATGAATTGCAGAAAATCACTAAGAAAAATATCTGCTTCCACTTCCACTGCAAAACCCTTCAAGGCAGGAACTATGCTTCTCACATGATGGTAAAACGCAAAACTCACCGAAGACGGGCAAAAGCTGTGGGGAAATACAGAACAAGCAACTCAGTTCATCAGAAATAAAGGTAGACAAAGAAGAAGTAATTTCAATGTTTTGCAAAACGAATATTTGAATCGCCAACTTTGGAAGCAAATTCATCAAGGAGAATAACGGCAGTAGATCTTATTCCTGTAAGAGTCATGGAGGGGAAAGTCCATTATTACTGGTAGGGTGATCTGTAGTCATTGTCATAGTTACTATTACTCGGCAGTAGTAGTCGGTCATTTGCTTTACCAAACAGCAGAATCATGTATCCTATCATAAGATTTAATAACAATATAATTTAATCAATCTCTTAGCGCAAATAGCGCCGTTATTATTTTATGGACAGAATTTTATACTCTATAAACTATAATATGTATTTGGAAAGATGATTCAATTCTCCAGGCCTTCTACTTTCCACTTTTCCGATTATAACATTCAAAAATTTAGTTACTGAATTTAAAATACTTATATTTGTGGAATATTATAATAGAAAAGTGAAAAGTAGATTGCCTCGAGAATTTAATTCTCTTTTCAATGACATATACAGGGTGTTTCTTTACACCAAATAAAGTAGAGAAGTTCCATAGGATCAATCTATAATATTGGCAATATATACATAATACAAAAAGCCATGTCATTTCTCAAACAAAAATTAGTTTAAACAAGTTAGTAATAGAATTGCTTGTTCAAACTTTCGAAGGTGGTATATGTTAAGTAGTCATCCGTTGAGTGAAAAGCCTCATTCTTCAGCCATTCAGCAATAGTTACTTTGAAAGTTGTCACCGGCAATTTTCTGACTCACAGAGGCAACATATTAATTAATTTAAATTGCAGATAAGTGTGACTTTTCAACGTTTTACTAAGTCTAACATTCGTTATCATTAGGTCATATCTATGTCGCGTATTAAAATCATGTATATTGTCATTTGTTGTGAAGCTTTCCAAATTTTCTTTGACAAATATCATATTTTGAAAGATAAATATACTTGTCAAAGTCATCACCTTCATACTAGTAAAATACGGTCTACATGACACATTATTTTTCAAATTACAAATTGTTCTTATAGCTTTTTTGCCATATGAACACTCTGTGCTCCGCAGGTTTTCTTCGAAAAATCTGGTTTGTAGATCAGTGATGACATAGTCGAGAAGTGGTATATACAAGGATATCCTATGATATTCCATCACTGTCTCTGCTTTGTAGTTTTCTCTATGCCTTTGGCTTTTCACTCCTCTGAGCTTTTTAGTGGTAGTTAGAGCTTCCAAATATAACTCTGCGAAATGATCATCACAATTTTGTCCCATATCCTTCAGACGTGTCAGTGTGTCTGTCACTGCATTGCAAGCCTTGTTCAAGCCAAAATTTGGTTGGAAAGTTATAACCTTGGTATAGAACTGTTTTACAGCTTCTTTTTCGGTCCTCTATCAAATAGCAGTTCAACAATTACAAATATATCTGGTTGACCAGTTATCTCCTCTATGTTTACTGTAGTCCTTTGAGATTTCTTATTGTCATTCTCAGGTTCATGTTCTTCAAAATTATCGTTCTTTGAGTCACTTAAATTAAGTTCAGCATCTGAATCTTGACACATGAATTCACAAAAAGATACTCCAAGATCCAGTATTAATTGTTATGATAGTTGAAAAATAGTGACTATCTTTCTCTAAACGAAATTGCACATTGTACTTGATGCATGAAATTCTTGTTTGACCTACAACACACAATCGACATCTACCTGGTTTATTATCAATCCACTAAACTACCACAAATTTTTGTTCAAATATAACTTACAGCTTGACAATAGCTCCCACAACCTTTTTTCATAGTTTTATGAAGTAAGTATTCCCCAAAGCCATTTAAACTATTGCATCCAACAGTTCCCAAACTGAATATATCATATTTTGTCTAAAACGTCCAATGAAGTGTAAAAATTATAAAAATAGATAACATTGCAAGTTAAGCCGCGTATCGACAGTCCGAGGCATGTGCTACTACGAATGCCTTGCTGTACAGTCTGTTGACACAAAAAAAGAGTACTACTACTAGTCTACTATCTACCGCGTATCGACAGTCCGAGGCATGTGCCACACATGCCTCGGACTGTCGATACCGGTTTTGGTAGCAGCGAGGCAAACGCTGCACACAATTCGCAACGAGCAGTGCCTGTTGCCTCGCAACGCACAATGAACAATTCTACAAACTAACCTCAAAATTGTACCCCATTCCTATGCATTTTTGTGATTAAGAATTCTATTTGGGTGCAGAAGGTTCTAATAGGCAATAATAAGCATTGCCTTGAATTTTTATCTACTAATTGAGCACAAACTAACCTCCAAAGTCCAAATTATCAATTGTCAGAGCTTAGTTGCTTTGTCTCGCGCTTGATGGGGCTAGTCAATTTGTTCACGTGCTCGCATTTTTGGTTACAAAAATGCAGATTTTTTATTATAATTATATACTATATACTATACTATAATTATTTTTGATTATTGCAGATTATATTCACACATATGCCTCAGCCTTGAGTTTATACTTTTTTGCGTCACCAGACTGTACTGCGAGGCATTTGTGGCACATGCCTTGGACTGTCGATACGCGGCTTTAGGGTCCCCTAAATAATTCATTGTCCCCTATCCTACAAGCAAAATGAAAAACCGCAAGTACAACATTTGAAAAGTAAATCATCACTTCAATTAATTTATTATTAATAGCTAGATGCCTGGATATGGCACTGCAAAATTTGTTTCAATTAATGAAAATTGTCAATGATGTTGATTGATAAGACAACCACACTCATAGAAAACACAACAATTACAGGATTACAAATATATAAAAATTGTTATTAATCACATCCGTCATATGATGGTGGGACTTCTGGATACCGCAGGTACACCGGAGTTGTCTCCAGTGATTTGACTCCTTAGGAGACGTTTCCGGCAATGGCCGCCCAATGTGACGCCGCTCTGGCCCCAGTGGCGAATTAGCTTGGACAGACTACGGTATGGCTTAGTGTGCTTACCGATTTGTTTTGGGGTTGAATCCATCACTATGGCCGGCATGAGTTGGGAAATTGGGCCCACACTATTGAATTTGGCATGCTTTAACTGTAACAGAAATTGCAAACACTTTAAGAAACTGTGAACAAAACTGTAAGAGACTGTAAACAAGACTGTAAGACAAAGCTAGTTTAGCTTCAGTGAATAAAGAACAGAAACTTACCTATCGAATGTTTTACATCTACTTACAGAAAATAACACTTCTAACTTTCAAAAATGAAATGTCAATCAAGTAATTATGAATATACTTTTCAAATGAATAAGGAACAATTAGAAAAAGCATTTATACATTTCTCATCTTTGCAGTATAACAAGCTTCCATGACAACAGCCGTGAGTGCGCACATTCTCCAGTATGATTCCAGGCCATCTAGCCCCAGCTGGGTACTCAGGACCGCTATGTGGGCATTCTGCCTCTCCTGATCGCCGTAAGGAGGCCGTTTCCCTTTGTAATTCTATATTTGGGTGGGTTTTCATCCTACCATATGGCGGCAGGGCTTCTTTGAACAATTCAATACTGGAATATTCCCACACAGCACAGATTCTGTGCTGATTCTGAGGGGTCTAGAATCAAAACTCACATTATCCAAAAATCAAATTTTTCAGTACAGCCAAAAAACTTGCTCACATTGTGATTCCAAAGAAAGATACTTATGGCTCGTGTTTTCATGTTCATTTGAGGTATTCAAATAGAAATGGATATTGAAAGTCAGACATTTCTCCACAGAATCAAGAAAAAAAAGGAAAATAATATGGATAATGTGAGTTTTGACACTCATCCTGGGATAATGTGAGATTTGATACTGAATATTCTGGATATTGTAAGTTTTGAAAATGAGTTTTGTCGAAATTATTATAAGTTCGAATCTCTTTAATTTTGTCCCACTAGTAGACTATAATACTGTCTTTTTGAAATGTTATATCGGCTATTGACACAAATTACTAAGCCAGAAGAGTTATGTGGTAAGGAAGGTGATTGAAAAAAACATTCTTCTTACAAATTAAACTTTTATTGATACACTGTTAATAATTCAAAAGGATAAAAATAAAATAAATGTTGATCAGAAAATTAAAATATTTTTTTTCAAATAGTGAACTGATTATTCATATTTTCATCTTCACATCCACATTCAAATATTATTGGTTCTTGTTCTTCTTCACCATTATTGTCTATTGCTTTCTTATAGAACTCCAGATTATCGATGAGTCGCCAATCCTCACCAAAATGTTTTTTAAGTAGTTTGTCGACATCTTTTTTTTCTCCTCCGCAAGATAATTTTTCTCTTCTATAATGTCAGGATTCAAGTCCAGATTAGGTTTTTTACCATTTTTCATTAGGTTCCAATACTTATCAGACAAATCACTTACATACGTGGGCTCACCTCTGACCAGAACTTTATTTCGTGCATTTTTTCGAGCTTTTATGTAAATGCGTTTACATTGGGAGATTTTAAAAGGCCATTTTTGGGTATCTTTCATGTTTCTTTTAACTACATTTTTAAAATCAGCTACTTCACAGTCTTTTCCAAGGATTTTTATAGTTGCATGCTCAGATATAATATCGTATACTTCTTCATAAGTAGTTATGACTTCTTTCTTTTTCAAAAATTTTTCAATGTTCCCAAAAACCCTGTCTGCTGGAAGGAAACTGTGCCCTGTAACGGGATATACTACCTCAATTTCTTCAATGTTACTTGGTGCCACAGAACTCAACCAGAAGCTACACATTCCTATAAAAATGCTATTTTTATTTTGTCCGCCGCACCCGTCAGATATCAGTCTAATCCTATTGTAGGGGGTCAAATCAATAGATCTCAAGGTGTCAAAAACACATGAAGCGATGGTGTTTGAATCTTTGTCGAATTTATTCTCTGTCCAGCAATAAGAAGTGACTGATTCCTTGTTCAACTGTGGCTTACTATGACCTCTCACAACTGAAAAATTCTGTACATAAATTTGTCTTGAATAATAAGTTGATTGGTCTGGCAATTTGGGGATTGGAAGATTTTTCTGGCAGTTGAAGGATAAGATAAGAAGATTTTCGTCTTTGTCCTGGAGTTTATAATAGAACGCTTTTGCACGCAATTTATGTACACGTTTCTCAATCAACAAGTTAGACTTTCTACCTGGATCACTTTCAGCTTTGATTTTTTCTTTCAGGCACAAGCACGTAGAACAAACATCAGTTCGAGGAAATTGAAAACCCAAATTATAGTTGGTATTGAAAATGTTACGGATGAAGTATGATTCTTTGACAGGTACATTTCCATTTATTTCATCTGAATACATCATGAACAATTTCTTGATACTCAGATCAGAGGACATAGTATATTTCGTACCTAGGGCCGAAAATGTGCGTTTACCGGCTCGAAATCGGTTTTCAAGTCCGAGGCCGTAGGCCGAGGACTAGAAAAGATTGAGAGACGGAATATTACATTTTCGACCCGTGGTGTCGAACTTTATTTTTCGGCACACAACATCAATGAAAACAAAACAAAATAAATTATCAGTTAATCAGTTCCAAGAACAGCTAGACCAGTAGCCTTATTATGCTATCTTCCCCTATGCTGAATTTGGAGTAGGTGCCATCTGCTTGCTATTGGAACTTTGCATCAAAAGTTTATTGATTTAGTGACTGAATATTACTTTATTACAGTGTATTCGATTTTATTAGTTCAGAAACGTTTAAGCTCAAGATAATTTTTGTGCGATCTTCCTAAATTGTACAATATCAATTCAAAGTTGTTGATTTTCGACAGATATTGGCTAACAGAGAAGCTTTGTCTAGTTGCATTATCAGCCGCTAGATGGCACTGGCTTACCTGCTAGACGAAGTAACACAGAGTCTGACAACAATAATTTTGTTCAAACATGGATTTCACGTTCATCATTATTCAACAGTTAATCAATACAAACATTTTTAATCTTATCAAAGTTGAAGTATTAGTTATTGAAGCAGTTTTCCTTTATTATTCAACTACTGATTAATTTGAAAACTTTCAACGTTCAGTTCTCTTGACAAGGGATCTTAACAATCAAAATAACAGATGAGAGACTACCTTTACATCGAAATACCAATAAGTCGACATTGACTCCCAAAACAGCTGACATTTAATGCAATCAAACCGGAATACTATCTATTGATCGACTTACCCTTAAATCGACAACAACCTTCAGTCAGCTGACATTCAAGGTTATTTTACCGCCCTAGGGCCGAAAAACGCATTTTCCCGGCGAGTTGCTGGCGACCTCGCCTGAAAACAAGCGTTTTTGGCCTCCATATAAAGCATGTAAAACAGTCCATTTCATACCAGTCTTTTCGACAATAGTGGCTCTCAATGCACTGCAATTTTTCTATAAAATTCATGACACTAATCTTTTTTGGAGCAAATTCTGCTTTCCTCTTAAAACCTCCCCTTTTCTCAGTTATAAAGCCCTGTTCATGGAATGTTTTTGTAATATTATTGACTCTTAATCTGGATATGCCCAGAATACCAATGAATGCATTCAAACAAACAGGCACCCTCTCCTTCTTTTTATTTAATACAAAATAACGTGTACTCCTCATTTGTTTCTTGTACTTGGATACTTCATTTTTATTTTTCTGTTGATTTGGACGCCTTCTCCTCACATTCACAATCTCAACATATTTTAAAACGAAATGATCCTGATATTCTTTTTCTGTCTTTTTGTAGAATAAAGAATGAAACTTTTTCAAATCACACATATCAAGCGAACAACATTGAAAGGATTGACTGTTGTGTCCACAAGTTGGTTTGTCCGACATACTCTTGGGCTTGTACCTAAAACCAAAGAAAGCAACTTTTAGGTTATGCCTAATTTGTTTGCTCTCTTCTGGCTTAGTAAGTTATATTAATTTTAAGTGGCTTAGTTTAAAAAGTAGCTCCACAATCATTCCTATTTAGAAAGAAATTGTATCATCTGTTATGCAATAATTAGAGAAATTACAAGAATCTAAAACAGAACAAGGGATGAAAGCATGGTTTGTAGTTATACTGAAACTTACCGTTCTGTCTTCAATTTAGCTTTCTTCCACTGCAATGGTGACTTTTTAGGTTTTCTAGCTCTCTCATTACTCTGCACTGGCGTCACTGAGATATCCATTGAACAAAAGATTCTAACACAATAAAATAAATTGACTCTAATAAAGATTCTAACCAGTCAATACTCGAATATTCCGCAGCTATGGACTGCTTTGCTACAATGATGTTTGACAGGAGTCACATGACCTGAATGCTGCTCTCTCATTGGCTACAGCTGCCTAACTGACAAAACTCACATTATCCTACAGATATTGTCAGTTTTGACACTAACCCACAACTTTTGGTTCCATTTTATGTGGGATAATGTTATTTTAGAGAAGAACTATTAGCACCATTGAATTTCTCGCATCTTTTTCTGTAGGAATCCAGTGCTAACTAAATTTCGTCAAAAATGGATAATGTGAGTTTTGATTTTAGACCTCAATATAGTTTTGATTCTATTCTAACAATATAAACACTTCAGTATGGTCTCTGCAACATAAATTTGTTATATTCCAAGTTTGGATTTTGTTATGTGTCAGAAACTTTGTAATATTTCAAGATAGTTAACTATGTTACAGTTCAGAAACATTGAAAAAAAATTAGGATTTTCAAATTTTTATTCTTATAATCATTGAAGGACTTGAAAACGACAAGAAAATTGGACATTTTTTTGTAAATGCTATTCAGTCGGTAAAAATTCAAAATAAATTTTTTGTTTAATGGTATAAATTTGAAATTTCAAAATTTGGCCTTACCATATTATAATTATACATTAACTCAAAGTTATCCTGAAAAATGATATGAATAACAAAGATATTCCCATTCTAAGTTGAAAACAGTATCTACTTCTGGAAACTTAATGTTTTGCACACTAATCCACCCTTATAACTGTTAGTTCCACGATTTGATTTTTGTATTTTCAACTATTTTTGAATTGGGACTCACTCTAGCAAAGCCGGCGTTGAGCCTCAGCCATGGCGGCATTCCTCGCTGCTCTCAAGGCGGCTGTACGAGGGCGGAGAGCAGCCACCCTCCTCTTGTTCTTTATTCCCTGCAAATCAAAACAACCAATCATCATTATTATCATTGTTAGGTGCAATTAAACCTAACCTACTTCGTCCACCAAGTGTTCAAGCATATAGAATAATAGATCTCTCTACTAGACCTATACTCAGTTACTCACGTTGAATTTTGTTACTGTTAGGTGGAGTGTGAAATGGATTTTATTTTATCTATAAATACATACTGATTCACTTTCATGTTTTACTTTATTTAACCACACCATAAAAAGAAAAATCAAACACAATACAGAACGCAATTCGCAGCCATTCCAAGACACATCTTGCTCTTGCATATGCATACAGTGCTGCCTCAATATTAAATATAAAATTACCTCTCAACACCCTCCCTTAATTTTATCATTAAAAAAAAACATTTCTTCAGGATACAAGTTCTCAATTTATTACAAAAGACGACAAAAAAACGACTATAACTAAACATAAAATTTACATGAACCAAATTTACTCAATAACAGCAGATCTGAATTGCTCAAATTTCAATTTATCAAGTGGCTATGTTGAGATATTAGCAACATTTTTAGAACTCTCAATATACTTTATTTCTATTTTGTTTTCTCTCAATTTCTCAATGAGAAAGTGATATCTTACATCAATATGTTTGCTCCTTCTATTGAAAACGCCATTTTTTATCAATTTTATTGTGCTTTGATTGTCAATGTTAAGAATTACTTTTACTTCACCTTTTATCAAGTCTTCAACTAAGCATTTTAGATACAATAATTCTTTCACACAGTCAGCAGCTGCAATATATTCCGCCTCTGTACTTGATAAGGCAACAATAGGTTGCTTTCTTGAACACCAAGCAATAGGCCCTCCAGCATAAAAAATTACATATCCTGAAATACTTTTACGGGTTTCAATGTCATTAGCATAATCTGAGTCACAATAAGCCTCAATAATATTACTCTTATTATCTAATTTTGCATAAGCTATACCTTTGTCAATCGAACCTTTAATGTATCTCAAAGTTTGTTTCACATTTACAACATCCCTATCAGTATGGTCAAAACATTGAAAATCATCATTTAGACTAGGTAAGTTACTTACTCAATACAAGTGCGCAAGCAAGCAATGGAAATACTGTACTTGTACATGTGCGAAATTAGGTACCTGGGAGAATGAAGACAAGGTGCTAACGTGCAATTCAGAAAGCAGTGATTGCTGAACTTGAAGGCCTATAGAGTGTAGAAGTCTTCAAATCAAAGTTTTTTTAAATAAATTATTATCTTCATTCTTTCTAGATTTCATAATCCAAACACTATAGAGACGTAAGTTACTTCATACCAGTTAAATCCTAAATTCTGACTAGAGGATTGATCCTTTATTTCCCTCCTTGGATACACTATTCTTTATAATCTTGAATATTTTATAATTAAGTGAAATTTTCTCCTACATAGCTAGCCTATGTCTTTCAAACATGAAAAATGTACGTTTACATTTTTAGAAAGTTGAATAATTGAAATTAAGGAAGTGGGTGGTAGAAAAAAGGGTATGATTTCGGAAGAAGGGGGCCCGGAATTTTTGTTTTTGCAGGGAGGCCCGGTTTGGAAACGTTATGCCACTGAGGCTACTGAAAAATTTGATTCAATTAATGAAAACTGTCAATGATGTTGATTGATGAGACAATCATGCTCACAGAAAACACAACAATTAGAGGAGCATTTCAAATACATAAAAATTGTTATTAGGTAGGTACTCACCGGCCTCATGACCTCCTTTTGGAGCTGAGCCACTGGCTCAGCCCCATTACTGAAGGCTATCAGGGCCGTCTGCCCAACATATAGATGGTGGCCAGATCGCATGAATTTTACTTCAAATAAAACTCTTCTTACACCATTCTTGCAGGCTGCAAGCAAAATAAAAAACCGTGAGTACAACATTTGAAAAGTAAATCATCACTTCAATTAATTGATTATTAATACTAGTAATAAAGACACACTCTAAAATAATACTTAGCTTTAGTCTGTCCAAGCAAAGAAGACCATATTTTATAACAAGATGAGAAAATGACTCCAATCCAGGTTTAAAAATTATTGATTCGATCTTAAATTGTGGAACAGAATATTTTATATAATTTGAAACAAAATTTATTATTTCTAAACCAATTTTGACCAAGCTGGACTCATTTTCCCATCTTGCCAGAATGTCTTCTTTGCTTGGACAGACTGTAAGTTACTAGAGGCTATCATCTATACTTAACTTACCTGAATGAAGATAATTTTACTCAAGTAAGATTCAATGTGATATAGGTTGTTAACATACATACAGGATGTTTCAGGAGCAATGTGCAATTAATACTTCTCATGCTGATTTTTCAACTTGCACCAAGTAACTTATATTTATTTATTGATTTATTTATTACAATTGCGACTTGATAGCAAGTACCTATTTCAAGCAAAGGTGATGATGAGTGAATGAATGATAATGTTTGCATTGTAAATGAAAGATGATGAAAGTTTACTTTACAATTTTCATTATTACAATTTTAATAACAGCTCTCTTGATAAACTTGTAGAAAAAATTCCATGTGACATAACTCCTAAAATGCTTTGTTACCATTCTGTTACCGTAACTTATATTTACAGTAGTTGTTCATCAATATTTAAAGTTGAATAAAAAGACAAGTAGTTCTCAAACCACTGATTTATTTTTAAAAAAATTCTCAATTTTTAGAGCTGAATGTTTCTTACAATTCTAGGCCAGAATGATATTTTTTGAACTGACATTGACTGATGTGGAGTCATTTTGCCATCTTGTCATAATGTCTTCTTTATTGCTTGGACAGACTACGGTATGGCTTAGTGTGCTTACCGATTATTTTTGGATGTGAAGCCAGGACTTCAGCTGGCATATATTGTGAGGCTGACCCAAATTGGGCCCACACAATTTGTCCTGGAGTGACTGTAACAGAAATTGCAAATACAATAAGAAACTACATAAGACAAAGCTAATTTAGCTTCAGTGACAACAAAAAACAGAAACTTACCTATGGTATTGAATTTTTCACATCTGCAGGTAATAACACGTTTCTAACTTTCAGAAATCAACTGAATAATTATGAATAATACCTGAGACCATTCTCAAGCTATATTAAATCGAAATACAGATTTTACTTGTTGGATGAACATTTTTTTTTTTTGCTGCGAATGATACTCACAAGTATTCCAATTTACTTGTGCGTGGGTAAAATCAATTTGTTTTGTGGATTTAAATCAATTTTAATGATCACAACCACAAAGTTTGATCCTAAATGGGCAGACTTTCCAAGTGGAAAACAAAATAAATGGAATCTTCTCTACAAAAATAAGTATTCTCTTTTAGCTTCTTCAGTTAGAATATTTTGAATTTATTCAGACATTTGATGTCATTTTGAAATTGATTTTTATTGTGATTCCATTTTTTAATAAGGGTAAAATTCGCTATAGGCTAAACAAGCAGCCATCAACCATTGCAAGATATTAGCAAATGGTCTGCATGGACTGTACTGTATAGTCTATACATGTCCCTGTCTCCCTGACTGTACCTGAGACCATTCTCAAGCTATATTAAATCGAAATACAGATTTTACTTGTTGGATCAACATTTTTTTTTGCTGTGGATGATGTATTCATCAGTATCAGACATAAGTATTCCAATTTACTTGTGCGTGGGTAAAATCAATTTGTGTTGTGGATTTGAAATCAATTTTAATGATCACAACCACAAAGTTTGATCCTAAATGGGCAGACTTTTCAAGTGGAAAACAATATAAATGCAATCTTCTCACCAAAAATAAGTATTCTCTTTTAGCTTCTTCAGTTAGAATATTTTGAATTTATTCAGACATTTGATGTCATTTTGAAATTGATTTTTATTGTGATTGGTCATTTATTTCAGCAGATGCAAAGTGTACTATATGTATAATATATATTAATCTTGAATTGAGAATTCAAAAGTAAGGTACTGACCTGTATATTTGTTTGTTTATTCAGTGTTTTCAGCTTGGTGTGTGGACGCAATTCTGTCTATTCTCATCACTTTTTCTCACTGTTACACAATTTTTATAGTCTTTTACATCACTGGCATACTCTGTTCACTTATACCCACGCACACATGCTCTCACTATGGCAAATCCCACCAATTCATGTGTACCCTACCCAGATTTTGGTCCTAATTTATCTAGTATAGCAGGGAAATCCAATATGGAAAGTATAATTAGGGAAATCCATTATTTGGCAATAACTGATATACTTGAGACAACAGAACCTTTATTTGATAAAGTGCTACCTGAGCAAAATAAAAAAATTAACAAGGTTGTCCATAGTCAAAATGATTTAAAGGCAGAAATAAACACAAGACTGGGCCACCTACAGAGCTGTTGAATAAAGAGATTAAGCAGTACCAAGTGTCACAAAAGGCATTGAGTGAAACAGGTGAGGTTGATAAAATGAGGTCTAAAGTTAAAATTAGATAGTTGACTTCAAGATATTTCATCAAGCTTAAGAAAACTTTCAGCAATCAATAAGAAATTTGACACTCATTGGCTGAACCTCGAGAATAGTCTAATTATTCAAATGTTGGGGGAAATAATTGGAAATCTCACTTTACCTCTCAGGAAGGGAATCTTCAATCAAAACTTTTATCAGTTCTGATAGCAAACATTCCTTGTAACCTACCAAATAATTGTATTTCAATTCCTTGTTTAGTCTTTCCCCGCCATTTTTGGTGTTGATGTGAAAGTCAATGGGCTTAAAGGCAGTGGCCCATCTTTCCAACTCCTTTTCCCATGTTGCTTCAAAGTAGATTTTTAGAGCAGTTGTCTTGTAAAAGTCTTTCAATTGTCGCTTGTCAATTGCTTTGTATGTTTCCTCCTTGTTACAAGCATAGGCAATCTTTCACGGTAATGAAAATGCATCTGCTCTTGAAATAGCTGGAACAGAACAAAATAAAATTTACCAAGAGACCGAAATATTGTTATTAGGTAGATACTCACCGGCCTCATGACCTCCTTTTGGAGCTGAGCCACTGGCTCAGCCCCATTACTGAAGGCTATCAGGGCCGTCTGCCCAACATATAGATGGTGGCCAGATTGCATGAATTTCACTTCGAATAAAATTCTTGTGACCCCATTCTTGCAGGCTGCAAGCAAAATAAAAAACCAAGAGTACAACATTTGAAAAGTAAATCATCACTTCAATTAATTGATTATTAATACTAGTAATAAAGACACACTCTAAAATAATACTTAGCTTTAGTCCGTCCAAGCAAAGAAGACAATATTTTATTAGAAGATGAGAAAATGACTCCAATTCAGGTTTAAAAATTATAGATTCGATCCTTAATTGTAGAACAGAATATTTTATATAATTTGAAACAGAATTTATAATTTCTAAACCAATTTTGACCAAGCAGGACTCATTTCCTCATCTTGCCAGAATGTCTTCTTTGATTGGACAGACTGTAAGTTACTAGAGGCTATCATCTATACTTAACTTACCTGAATGAAGATAATTTTACTCAAGTAAGATTCATTGTGACATAAGTTGTTAACATACATACAGGGTGTTTCAGGAGCAATGTGCAATTAATACTTCTCATGCTGATTTTTCAACTTGCACCAAGTAACTTATATTTATTTATTGATTTATTTATTACAATTGCAACTTGATAGCAAGTACCTATTTCAAGCAAAGGTGATGATGCTAATGTTTAATCAATGATAATGTTTGCATGGTAAATAAAAGATGATGAAAGTTTACTTTACAATATTCATTATTACAATTTTAATAACAGCTCTCTTGATAAACTTGTAGAAAAAATTCCATGTGACATAACTCCTAAAATGCTTTGTTACCATTCTGTTACCGTAACTTATATTTACAGTAGTTGTTCATCAATATTTAAAGTTGAATAAAAAGACAAGTAGTTCTCAAACCACTGATTTATTTTAAAAAAATTCTCAATTTTTAGAGCTGAATGTTTCTTACAATTCTAGGCCAGAATGATATTTTTTGAACTGACATTGACTGATGTGGAGTCATTTTGCCATCTTCTCATAATGTCTTCTTTATTGCTTGGACAGACTACAGTATGGCTTAGTGTGCTTACCGCTTATTTTTGGATGTGAAGCCAGGACTTCAGCTGGCATATATTGTGAGGCTGACCCAAATTGGGCCCACACAATTTGTCCTGGAGTGACTGTAACAAAAATTGCAAATACAATAAGAAACTACATAAGACAAAGCTAATTTAGCTTCAGTGAGAACAAAAAACAGAAACTTACCTATGGTATTGAATTTTTCACATCTACAGGTAATAACATGTTTCTTACTTTCAGAAATCAACTGAATAATTATGAATAGTCAATTGAATAATTATGAATATACTATTCAACTGAATAAGGAACAATAATAATTTAAAACAAAAACAGGAAATTGTAAACAATCATGATTATATTTACCCACTTAGGCCTACACTCTCTCATCATGTGAAACTATTCAATTTTTAAACATACATGAAAACACAGGAAGATCTATCAAGTGAATAGATATCAGATTAATATTTGTTGAGTCAGAAAATTAACCTTATTTGAATATTGCTGCAAGATTTGTGAGAAAATTTCTCAAGCTCATATTTTTTATACACTTTCTTCTGTATCTGTATCTTATTATATAGGCTAATCAATGGACTAGCACCTCCTATGAGCTACCTATACATGAAATAGCCTATAAAAAAATATTTAAAAAGTATAGTAGTAGCCTATACCAGGGCTCTCCAACCTATGTTGTCGCCTGCAGGCCACATCTGGCCCATGGATAGATTTTGTCTCTCCCACCAAGAGTTATAGCTCCAGATTTTTTAAAGTGTATATTTATAAACATTTTTGAGAACAACTGTGAGTTCAACCACTCCACAACCTCCTCTTACTAGACATTCCATTTCTTAATAAGGGTAAAATTTGCTGTAGGCTAAACAAGCAGCAATCAACCATTGCAAGATATTGGCAAATGGTCTGCACGGACTATACATGTCCCTGTGTATGTGCGCGCGAACTGTCCATGTCTCTCTGACTGTACCTGAGACCATTCTCAAGCTATATTGAATCGAAATGCAGATTTTACTTGTTGGATGAACATTTTCTTTTTTTTTTGCTGCAGATGATGCCCACATAAGTATTCCAATTTACTTGTGCGTGGGTAAAATCAATTTGTTTTGTGGATTTGAAATCAATTTTAATGATCACAACCACAAAGTTTCATCCTAAATGGGCAGACTTTTCAAGTGGAAAACAATATAAATGCAATCTTCTCACCAAAATTAAGTATTCTCTTTTAGCTTCTTCAGTTAGAATATTTTGATTTTATTCAGACATTTGATGTCATTTTGAAATTGATTTTTATTGTGATGGGTCATTTATTTCAGCAGTTGCAAAGTGTACTAGATGTATAATATATATTAATCTTGAATTGAGAATTCAAGAGTAAGGTACTGACCTGTATATTTGTTTGTTTATTCAGTGTTTTCAGCTTGGCGTGTGGACGCAATTCTGTCTATTCTCATCACTTGTTCTCACTGTTACACAATTTTTATAGTCTTTTACATCACTGGCATACTCTGTTCACTTATACTCACGCACACATGCTCTCACTATGGCACATCCCACCGATTCATGTGTACCCTACCCAGATTTTGGTCCTAATTCATCTAGTATAGCAGGGAAATATAATTAGGAAAGTATAATTAGGGAAATCCATGATTTGGCAATAACTGATATACTTGAGACAATAGAACCTTTATTTGATAAAGTGCTACCTGAGCAAAATAAAGAAATTAACAAGGTCGTCCATAGTCAAAATGATTCAAAGGCAGAAATAAACACAAGACTGGGCCACCTACAGGAGCTGTGAAATAAAGAGATTGAGCAGTACCAAGTGTCTCAATGGCGTTGATTGTAACAGGTGAGGTTGATACAAAGTCTAATGTTGAAATTAGATAGTTGACTTCAAGATATTTCATCAAGCTTAAGAAAACTTTCAGCCATCAATAAGAAATGTGACACTCATTGGCTGAACCAGGAGAATAGTCTAATTATTCAAATGTTGGGGGAAATAATTGGAAATCTCACTTTACCTCTCAGGAAGGGAATCTTCAATCAAAACTTTTATCAGTTCTGATAGCAAACATTCCTTGTAACCTACCAAATAATTGTATTTCAATTCCTTGTTTAGTCTTTCCCCGCCATTTTTGGTGTTGATGTGAAAGTCAATGGGCTTAAAGGCAGTGGCCCATCTTTCCAACTCCTTTTCCCATGTTGCTTCAAAGTAGATTTTTAGAGCAGTTGTCTTGTAAAAGTCTTTCAATTGTCGCTTGTCAATTGCTTTGTATGTTTCCTCCTTGTTACAAGCATAGGCAATCTTTCACGGTAATGAAAATGCATCTGCTCTTGAAATAGCTGGAACAGAACAAAATAAAATTTACCAAGAGACCGAAATATTGTTATTAGGTAGATACTCACCGGCCTCATGACCTCCTTTTGGAGCTGAGCCACTGGCTCAGCCCCATTACTGAAGGCTATCAGGGCCGTCTGCCCAACATATAGATGGTGGCCAGATCGCATGAATTTCACTTTGAATAAAATTCTTGTGACCCCATTCTTGCAGGCTGCAAGCAAAATAAAAAACCAAGAGTACAACATTTGAAAAGTAAATCATCAGTTCAATTAATTGATTATTAATACTAGTAATAAAGACACACTCTAAAATAATACTTAGCTTTAGTCCGTCCAAGCAAAGAAGACAATATTTTATTAGAAGATGAGAAAATGACTCCAATTCAGGTTTAAAAATTATAGATTCGATCCTTAATTGTAGAACAGAATATTTTATATAATTTCAAACAGAATTTATAATTTCTAAACCAATTTTGACCAAGCAGGACTCATTTCCTCATCTTGCCAGAATGTCTTCTTTGATTGGACAGACTGTAAGTTACTAGAGGCTATCATCTATACCTGAATGAAGATAATTTTACTCAAGTAAGATTCATTGTGACATAAGTTGTTAACATACATACAGGGTGTTTCAGGAGCAATGTGCAATTAATACTTCTCATGCTGATTTTTCAACTTGCACCAAGTAACTTATATTTATTTATTGATTTATTTATTACAATTGCAACTTGATAGCAAGTACCTATTTCAAGCAAAGGTGATGATGCTAATGTTTAATCAATGATAATGTTTGCATGGTAAATAAAAGATGATGAAAGTTTACTTTACAATATTCATTATTACAATTTTAATAACAGCTCTCTTGATAAACTTGTAGAAAAAATTCCATGTGACATAACTCCTAAAATGCTTTGTTACCATTCTGTTACCGTAACTTATATTTACAGTAGTTGTTCATCAATATTTAAAGTTGAATAAAAAGACAAGTAGTTCTCAAACCACTGATTTATTTAAAAAAAATTCTCAATTTTTAGAGCTGAATGTTTCTACCAATTCTAGGCCAGAATGATATTTTTTGAACTGACATTGACTGATGTGGAGTCATTTTGCCATCTTCTCATAATGTCTTCTTTATTGCTTGGACAGACTACAGTATGGCTTAGTGTGCTTACCGCTTATTTTTGGATGTGAAGCCAGGACTTCAGCTGGCATACCGTAAAACGGGGTGACTTGATACAGTTAAAAAAGTTAACACTTGATATGTCCTCAGGAAAAAATGTTTTTTCAATTTTTTTTCAGTGATACTTCTTATGACTGTGAATTTTAACACAAAATGCATTTGTCTTTTCATATTTTTACTTCCTCTTACCTTTTTTTTAAAAAAAACCCTCTGTATCAAGTCACCCCAGAATACAGGGTGAATTGATACACTATTGAATTATGATTTAATATCATTTTGAGAGGATACTGGGGTGAATTGAGACTAAGTTGGTGTTTTTAAAAAATCAAGAAAATAATAAAGGAACAGAAAAAAATTATATTTCACTTTTAATCAAACATTTTCATAATTTAAACAATATCTTCAGGGAACTTCAATCGTCCGTAACGGATATTTTCTGGAGGAGGAAGACGTCGTAATATTTCATTTGGATACACCACACTTGACTCCTCAATGTCTGGCCACACAAAGATATCCCTATGGTTTCTGTAGGGTTTCAAAAACTTCACTTCTACCACTCTATTGGTTTGTGCAGCATTCTCAGATATGGATGAAACCTTGGCTACATACAATTTGTCACTTTTTGTGATTGAATCAGTCAATTTCACAACTAAAAATTCTTTTTCCACTAAGGACATATAGTTGACTTGGGGTTCCTGTTTTCTCACTTTTACTACAGGTTCTTCTGCTTCCTCTGAGTCTGAATTTGTACTTTGAACAACAGAGGTTTCTCTCACAGTCATCAGCTGAAGTATCAGATTCTGACTCACTCTGGCACACATTTCTTACACTTTTCCCTGGATCAACCTGTAGTTTGCCCTTTCTTGCTGTTCTCTGCTTAGGTTTCTCCTTTCCATATCTCAGCTCCCTAAGTAAACCTAGTACACTACTTTCCATGTTCTCTTCAACTTGGACTGGATTTGCATCCACCCCTTTGTTTGGAAGCTGACTCAGAATCTGCTGGCGATCAACTGGAATAATTCCAGTTTTCCTGAATCCACTTTTTATATTATTTTCTGCATTTTCTAAACCCTCAAGAAGTTTTTTTACCATGGGAGGAAAATGAATTTTACTCAATGTACCTCTGTTACCCTGGTTCCTCCATTCTTGCAGAAGTGATCGCCATTTACATTTCAGTGGCCGAAAAAAGACACATCTAATGGCTGAGCTAAGTGAGTAGAATGCTTGGGCAACATTGTGAATGATATGTTGTTTTCTGAGCAAGCAGATAGAACAGCTTCAGAAAAGTGGCTTGACAAGTTGTCACCAATTAAAACTCGAGGTTCAGGTTGTTTTACAAGGTGAGGAAGGGCAATTGTGAAAAACCAATCCTCAAAATGTTTCTGATCAAACCATCCAGATTTTGTGCAACCATAGCCCTTGGGCCTCCTATGCGCCAAGAATCATACAAATTTTCGGCTTTGTAGATGACATAGATCGGTAAGAGTTTTCCATCTCCAGTACAACTGAACATGATGGATGTAGATGATTTGCAAAGTCATTTATTTTCTCTGCATGTTTTTGTCCTCTTCGACAGATAATTTTTTTATTGCCTGGATCATCTGTCAGGTTTGTTTCATCATAGTTGATGATGCTGCAAGGTTGCACTCCTTCAAGAGTGCCCTCCAAATTATCAAAGTAGCTATTTACTATTTCGGCTGATACAGCTGCCCGTGCTCTCTTAATGTTTTGCGACATTCTTGAACTTAAAAGGTGCTTGTGTCTACCTAGAAATGACACAACCCAATCCTCTCCAGGTAGATTATTTTTGAATTTTGCTACATTTCGACCAGATTTATTGATATATCCTTTCACTAGGAGTCTCACATCCATGTAGGACAGTGGGAATCCCCACTCAGCCAGTAAAACAATCTTATCTGAAAAAAAGAAACATTATTAGCAGTCTATAGGCCTAATTTATGCAGTTTTTGCCCCATTTGAATAAGAATGTATCACAATACAAGAATTCATCACAAAATAGGAATTCATCTCAAAATAGGAATTCATTACAAAATAGGAATTTAGAGTTACCTGCTAGTACTGCCTCCTCGTTTTCTGTAAGAGTTGTTTGCCCACCACATTTCCCTTGGTGGATTTGCTTGATTTGTCTATATATTTTCATTTTGTCAACTCCAAATTTTTCAGCTGCCTCTCTGTAAGTCAGCTTTTTCTGTTGAACTTCAGAAACAGCTTTCTCCAAATCATTTGTATTCAATAATTTCCTTGGGACTGTCCCAGGCAACCTTTTATAAATTCTGGGCATAGGTAGTTCTTTTATACCTGAAAAAAGTAATAAGCTGTCATAAAGTTGCTAACAATAGCCTACTGGGGTGATTTGATACATGTATCAAGTCACCCCAGTTCAGGTTAGAAAATTTTTCAATGTTTATATTTTTCCATCAAAATGTATTAAATGAAAAGTAATGTCAAATCATTAATTATAATTGTATGACTTACCTTTCTACCAAATACAAATAGTAAATCAACTCAAGATCAACTTCAAATGATGAAAGTTTCCAGAAGAAAAAATTCGTGTTCTTAACCTTCAAAACAAATCAGGTATAAATTCATGAACTGAGATGGCGGGTAAAGTTTCAAACTGATCAGCTGATAGCCTGATTCCAGCTGATCAGAATAGTGTCATTTCGAATTAGGATCATATGATTAGTCTTTGTGGAGGTCACAATAATAAGAAACATACAATCTGTATCAATTCACCCCTGTGTATCAAATAACCCCGTTTTACGGTATATTGTGAGGCTGACCCAAATTGGGCCCACACAATTTGTCCTGGAGTGACTGTAACAAAAATTGCAAATACAATAAGAAACTACATAAGACAAAGCTAATTTAGCTTCAGTGAGAACAAAAAACAGAAACTTACCTATGGTATTGAATTTTTCACATCTACAGGTAATAACATGTTTCTTACTTTCAGAAATCAACTGAATAATTATGAATAGTCAATTGAATAATTATGAATATACTATTCAACTGAATAAGGAACAATAATAATTAAAAAAAACAGGAAATTGTAAACAATCATGATTATATTTACCCACTTAGGCCTACACTCTCTCATCATGTGAAACTATTCAATTTTTAAACATACATGAAAACACAGGAAAATCTATCAAGTGAATAGATATCAGATTAATATTTGTTGAGTCAGAAAATTAACCTTATTTGAATATTGCTGCAAGATTTGTGAGAAAATTTCTCAAGCTCATATTTTTTATACACTTTCTTCTGTATCTGTATCTTATTATATAGGCTAATCAATGGACTAGCACCTCCTATGAGCTACCTATACATGAAATAGCCTATAAAAAAATATTTAAAAAGTATAGTAGTAGCCTATACCAGGGCTCTCCAACCTATGTTGTCGCCTGCAGGCCACATCTGGCCCATGGATAGATTTTGTCTCTCCCACCAAGAGTTATAGCTCCAGATTTTTTAAAGTGTATATTTATAAACATTTTTGAGAACAACTGTGAGTTCAACCACTCCACAACCTCCTCTTACTAGACATTCCATTTCTTAATAAGGGTAAAATTTGCTGTAGGCTAAACAAGCAGCAATCAACCATTGCAAGATATTGGCAAATGGTCTGCACGGACTATACATGTCCCTGTGTATGTGCGCTGAACTGTCCATGTCTCTCTGACTGTACCTGAGACCATTCTCAAGCTATATTGAATCGAAATGCAGATTTTACTTGTTGGATGAACATTTTCTTTTTTTTTTGCTGCAGATGATGCCCACATAAGTATTCCAATTTACTTGTGCGTGGGTAAAATCAATTTGTTTTGTGGATTTGAAATCAATTTTAATGATCACAACCACAAAGTTTCATCCTAAATGGGCAGACTTTTCAAGTGGAAAACAATATAAATGCAATCTTCTCACCAAAATTAAGTATTCTCTTTTAGCTTCTTCAGTTAGAATATTTTGATTTTATTCAGACATTTGATGTCATTTTGAAATTGATTTTTATTGTGATGGGTCATTTATTTCAGCAGTTGCAAAGTGTACTAGATGTATAATATATATTAATCTTGAATTGAGAATTCAAGAGTAAGGTACTGACCTGTATATTTGTTTGTTTATTCAGTGTTTTCAGCTTGGCGTGTGGACGCAATTCTGTCTATTCTCATCACTTGTTCTCACTGTTACACAATTTTTATAGTCTTTTACATCACTGGCATACTCTGTTCACTTATACTCACGCACACATGCTCTCACTATGGCACATCCCACCGATTCATGTGTACCCTACCCAGATTTTGGTCCTAATTCATCTAGTATAGCAGGGAAATATAATTAGGGAAAGTATAATTAGGGAAATCCATGATTTGGCAATAACTGATATACTTGAGACAATAGAACCTTTATTTGATAAAGTGCTACCTGAGCAAAATAAAGAAATTAACAAGGTCGTCCATAGTCAAAATGATTCAAAGGCAGAAATAAACACAAGACTGGGCCACCTACAGGAGCTGTGAAATAAAGAGATTGAGCAGTACCAAGTGTCTCAATGGCGTTGATTGTAACAGGTGAGGTTGATACAAAGTCTAATGTTGAAATTAGATAGTTGACTTCAAGATATTTCATCAAGCTTAAGAAAACTTTCAGCCATCAATAAGAAATGTGACACTCATTGGCTGAACCAGGAGAATAGTCTAATTATTCAAATGTTGGGGGAAATAATTGGAAATCTCACTTTACCTCTCAGGAAGGGAATCTTCAATCAAAACTTTTATCAGTTCTGATAGCAAACATTCCTTGTAACCTACCAAATAATTGTATTTCAATTCCTTGTTTAGTCTTTCCCCGCCATTTTTGGTGTTGATGTGAAAGTTAATGGGCTTAAAGGCAGTGGCCCATCTTTCCAACTCCTTTTCCCATGTTGCTTCAAAGTAGATTTTTAGAGCAGTTGTCTTGTAAAAGTCTTTCAATTGTCGCTTGTCAATTGCTTTGTATGTTTCCTCCTTGTTACAAGCATAGGCAATCTTTCACGGTAATGAAAATGCATCTGCTCTTGAAATAGCTGGAACAGAACAAAATAAAATTTACCAAGAGACCGAAATATTGTTATTAGGTAGATACTCACCGGCCTCATGACCTCCTTTTGGAGCTGAGCCACTGGCTCAGCCCCATTACTGAAGGCTATCAGGGCCGTCTGCCCAACATATAGATGGTGGCCAGATCGCATGAATTTCACTTTGAATAAAATTCTTGTGACCCCATTCTTGCAGGCTGCAAGCAAAATAAAAACCAAGAGTACAACATTTGAAAAGTAAATCATCAGTTCAATTAATTGATTATTAATACTAGTAATAAAGACACACTCTAAAATAATACTTAGCTTTAGTCCGTCCAAGCAAAGAAGACAATATTTTATTAGAAGATGAGAAAATGACTCCAATTCAGGTTTAAAAATTATAGATTCGATCCTTAATTGTAGAACAGAATATTTTATATAATTTCAAACAGAATTTATAATTTCTAAACCAATTTTGACCAAGCAGGACTCATTTCCTCATCTTGCCAGAATGTCTTCTTTGATTGGACAGACTGTAAGTTACTAGAGGCTATCATCTATACCTGAATGAAGATAATTTTACTCAAGTAAGATTCATTGTGACATAAGTTGTTAACATACATACAGGGTGTTTCAGGAGCAATGTGCAATTAATACTTCTCATGCTGATTTTTCAACTTGCACCAAGTAACTTATATTTATTTATTGATTTATTTATTACAATTGCAACTTGATAGCAAGTACCTATTTCAAGCAAAGGTGATGATGCTAATGTTTAATCAATGATAATGTTTGCATGGTAAATAAAAGATGATGAAAGTTTACTTTACAATATTCATTATTACAATTTTAATAACAGCTCTCTTGATAAACTTGTAGAAAAAATTCCATGTGACATAACTCCTAAAATGCTTTGTTACCATTCTGTTACCGTAACTTATATTTACAGTAGTTGTTCATCAATATTTAAAGTTGAATAAAAAGACAAGTAGTTCTCAAACCACTGATTTATTTAAAAAAAATTCTCAATTTTTAGAGCTGAATGTTTCTACCAATTCTAGGCCAGAATGATATTTTTTGAACTGACATTGACTGATGTGGAGTCATTTTGCCATCTTCTCATAATGTCTTCTTTATTGCTTGGACAGACTACAGTATGGCTTAGTGTGCTTACCGCTTATTTTTGGATGTGAAGCCAGGACTTCAGCTGGCATATATTGTGAGGCTGACCCAAATTGGGCCCACACAATTTGTCCTGGAGTGACTGTAACAAAAATTGCAAATACAATAAGAAACTACATAAGACAAAGCTAATTTAGCTTCAGTGAGAACAAAAAACAGAAACTTACCTATGGTATTGAATTTTTCACATCTACAGGTAATAACATGTTTCTTACTTTCAGAAATCAACTGAATAATTATGAATAGTCAATTGAATAATTATGAATATACTATTCAACTGAATAAGGAACAATAATAATTTAAAAAAAAAAACAGGAAATTGTAAACAATCATGATTATATTTACCCACTTAGGCCTACACTCTCTCATCATGTGAAACTATTCAATTTTTAAACATACATGAAAACACAGGAAGATCTATCAAGTGAATAGATATCAGATTAATATTTGTTGAGTCAGAAAATTAACCTTATTTGAATATTGCTGCAAGATTTGTGAGAAAATTTCTCAAGCTCATATTTTTTATACACTTTCTTCTGTATCTGTATCTTATTATATAGGCTAATCAATGGACTAGCACCTCCTATGAGCTACCTATACATGAAATAGCCTATAAAAAAATATTTAAAAAGTATAGTAGTAGCCTATACCAGGGCTCTCCAACCTATGTTGTCGCCTGCAGGCCACATCTGGCCCATGGATAGATTTTGTCTCTCCCACCAAGAGTTATAGCTCCAGATTTTTTAAAGTGTATATTTATAAACATTTTTGAGAACAACTGTGAGTTCAACCACTCCACAACCTCCTCTTACTAGACATTCCATTTCTTAATAAGGGTAAAATTTGCTGTAGGCTAAACAAGCAGCAATCAACCATTGCAAGATATTGGCAAATGGTCTGCACGGACTATACATGTCCCTGTGTATGTGCTATAACTGTCCATGTCTCTCTGACTGTACCTGAGACCATTCTCAAGCTATATTGAATCGAAATGCAGATTTTACTTGTTGGATGAACATTTTCTTTTTTTTTTGCTGCAGATGATGCCCACATAAGTATTCCAATTTACTTGTGCGTGGGTAAAATCAATTTGTTTTGTGGATTTGAAATCAATTTTAATGATCACAACCACAAAGTTTCATCCTAAATGGGCAGACTTTTCAAGTGGAAAACAATATAAATGCAATCTTCTCACCAAAATTAAGTATTCTCTTTTAGCTTCTTCAGTTAGAATATTTTGATTTTATTCAGACATTTGATGTCATTTTGAAATTGATTTTTATTGTGATGGGTCATTTATTTCAGCAGTTGCAAAGTGTACTAGATGTATAATATATATTAATCTTGAATTGAGAATTCAAGAGTAAGGTACTGACCTGTATATTTGTTTGTTTATTCAGTGTTTTCAGCTTGGCGTGTGGACGCAATTCTGTCTATTCTCATCACTTGTTCTCACTGTTACACAATTTTTATAGTCTTTTACATCACTGGCATACTCTGTTCACTTATACTCACGCACACATGCTCTCACTATGGCACATCCCACCGATTCATGTGTACCCTACCCAGATTTTGGTCCTAATTCATCTAGTATAGCAGGGAAATATAATTAGGAAAGTATAATTAGGGAAATCCATGATTTGGCAATAACTGATATACTTGAGACAATAGAACCTTTATTTGATAAAGTGATACCTGAGCAAAATAAAGAAATTAACAAGGTCGTCCATAGTCAAAATGATTCAAAGGCAGAAATAAACACAAGACTGGGCCACCTACAGGAGCTGTGAAATAAAGAGATTGAGCAGTACCAAGTGTCTCAATGGCGTTGATTGTAACAGGTGAGGTTGATACAAAGTCTAATGTTGAAATTAGATAGTTGACTTCAAGATATTTCATCAAGCTTAAGAAAACTTTCAGCCATCAATAAGAAATGTGACACTCATTGGCTGAACCAGGAGAATAGTCTAATTATTCAAATGTTGGGGGAAATAATTGGAAATCTCACTTTACCTCTCAGGAAGGGAATCTTCAATCAAAACTTTTATCAGTTCTGATAGCAAACATTCCTTGTAACCTACCAAATAATTGTATTTCAATTCCTTGTTTAGTCTTTCCCGCCATTTTTGGTGTTGATGTGAAAGTCAATGGGCTTAAAGGCAGTGGCCCATCTTTCCAACTCCTTTTCCCATGTTGCTTCAAAGTAGATTTTTAGAGCAGTTGTCTTGTAAAAGTCTTTCAATTGTCGCTTGTCAATTGCTTTGTATGTTTCCTCCTTGTTACAAGCATAGGCAATCTTTCACGGTAATGAAAATGCATCTGCTCTTGAAATAGCTGGAACAGAACAAAATAAAATTTACCAAGAGACCGAAATATTGTTATTAGGTAGATACTCACCGGCCTCATGACCTCCTTTTGGAGCTGAGCCACTGGCTCAGCCCCATTACTGAAGGCTATCAGGGCCGTCTGCCCAACATATAGATGGTGGCCAGATCGCATGAATTTCACTTCGAATAAAATTCTTGTGACCCCATTCTTGCAGGCTGCAAGCAAAATAAAAACCAAGAGTACAACATTTGAAAAGTAAATCATCAGTTCAATTAATTGATTATTAATACTAGTAATAAAGACACACTCTAAAATAATACTTAGCTTTAGTCCGTCCAAGCAAAGAAGACAATATTTTATTAGAAGATGAGAAAATGACTCCAATTCAGGTTTAAAAATTATAGATTCGATCCTTAATTGTAGAACAGAATATTTTATATAATTTCAAACAGAATTTATAATTTCTAAACCAATTTTGACCAAGCAGGACTCATTTCCTCATCTTGCCAGAATGTCTTCTTTGATTGGACAGACTGTAAGTTACTAGAGGCTATCATCTATACCTGAATGAAGATAATTTTACTCAAGTAAGATTCATTGTGACATAAGTTGTTAACATACATACAGGGTGTTTCAGGAGCAATGTGCAATTAATACTTCTCATGCTGATTTTTCAACTTGCACCAAGTAACTTATATTTATTTATTGATTTATTTATTACAATTGCAACTTGATAGCAAGTACCTATTTCAAGCAAAGGTGATGATGCTAATGTTTAATCAATGATAATGTTTGCATGGTAAATAAAAGATGATGAAAGTTTACTTTACAATATTCATTATTACAATTTTAATAACAGCTCTCTTGATAAACTTGTAGAAAAAATTCCATGTGACATAACTCCTAAAATGCTTTGTTACCATTCTGTTACCGTAACTTATATTTACAGTAGTTGTTCATCAATATTTAAAGTTGAATAAAAAGACAAGTAGTTCTCAAACCACTGATTTATTTAAAAAAATTCTCAATTTTTAGAGCTGAATGTTTCTACCAATTCTAGGCCAGAATGATATTTTTTGAACTGACATTGACTGATGTGGAGTCATTTTGCCATCTTCTCATAATGTCTTCTTTATTGCTTGGACAGACTACAGTATGGCTTAGTGTGCTTACCGCTTATTTTTGGATGTGAAGCCAGGACTTCAGCTGGCATATATTGTGAGGCTGACCCAAATTGCCCACACAATTTGTCCTGGAGTGACTGTAACAAAAATTGCAAATACAATAAGAAACTACATAAGACAAAGCTAATTTAGCTTCAGTGAGAACAAAAAACAGAAACTTACCTATGGTATTGAATTTTTCACATCTACAGGTAATAACATGTTTCTTACTTTCAGAAATCAACTGAATAATTATGAATAGTCAATTGAATAATTATGAATATACTATTCAACTGAATAAGGAACAATAATAATTTAAAAAAACAGGAAATTGTAAACAATCATGATTATATTTACCCACTTAGGCCTACACTCTCTCATCATGTGAAACTATTCAATTTTTAAACATACATGAAAACACAGGAAAATCTATCAAGTGAATAGATATCAGATTAATATTTGTTGAGTCAGAAAATTAACCTTATTTGAATATTGCTGCAAGATTTGTGAGAAAATTTCTCAAGCTCATATTTTTTATACACTTTCTTCTGTATCTGTATCTTATTATATAGGCTAATCAATGGACTAGCACCTCCTATGAGCTACCTATACATGAAATAGCCTATAAAAAAATATTTAAAAAGTATAGTAGTAGCCTATACCAGGGCTCTCCAACCTATGTTGTCGCCTGCAGGCCACATCTGGCCCATGGATAGATTTTGTCTCTCCCACCAAGAGTTATAGCTCCAGATTTTTTAAAGTGTATATTTATAAACATTTTTGAGAACAACTGTGAGTTCAACCACTCCACAACCTCCTCTTACTAGACATTCCATTTCTTAATAAGGGTAAAATTTGCTGTAGGCTAAACAAGCAGCAATCAACCATTGCAAGATATTGGCAAATGGTCTGCATGGACTATACATGTCCCTGTGTATGTGCGCGCGAACTGTCCATGTCTCTCTGACTGTACCTGAGACCATTCTCAAGCTATATTGAATCGAAATGCAGATTTTACTTGTTGGATGAACATTTTCTTTTTTTTTTGCTGCAGATGATGCCCACATAAGTATTCCAATTTACTTGTGCGTGGGTAAAATCAATTTGTTTTGTGGATTTGAAATCAATTTTAATGATCACAACCACAAAGTTTCATCCTAAATGGGCAGACTTTTCAAGTGGAAAACAATATAAATGCAATCTTCTCACCAAAATTAAGTATTCTCTTTTAGCTTCTTCAGTTAGAATATTTTGATTTTATTCAGACATTTGATGTCATTTTGAAATTGATTTTTATTGTGATGGGTCATTTATTTCAGCAGTTGCAAAGTGTACTAGATGTATAATATATATTAATCTTGAATTGAGAATTCAAGAGTAAGGTACTGACCTGTATATTTGTTTGTTTATTCAGTGTTTTCAGCTTGGCGTGTGGACGCAATTCTGTCTATTCTCATCACTTGTTCTCACTGTTACACAATTTTTATAGTCTTTTACATCACTGGCATACTCTGTTCACTTATACTCACGCACACATGCTCTCACTATGGCACATCCCACCGATTCATGTGTACCCTACCCAGATTTTGGTCCTAATTCATCTAGTATAGCAGGGAAATATAATTAGGGAAAGTATAATTAGGGAAATCCATGATTTGGCAATAACTGATATACTTGAGACAATAGAACCTTTATTTGATAAAGTGCTACCTGAGCAAAATAAAGAAATTAACAAGGTCGTCCATAGTCAAAATGATTCAAAGGCAGAAATAAACACAAGACTGGGCCACCTACAGGAGCTGTGAAATAAAGAGATTGAGCAGTACCAAGTGTCTCAATGGCGTTGATTGTAACAGGTGAGGTTGATACTAAGTCTAATGTTGAAATTAGATAGTTGACTTCAAGATATTTCATCAAGCTTAAGAAAACTTTCAGCCATCAATAAGAAATGTGACACTCATTGGCTGAACCAGGAGAATAGTCTAATTATTCAAATGTTGGGGGAAATAATTGGAAATCTCACTTTACCTCTCAGGAAGGGAATCTTCAATCAAAACTTTTATCAGTTCTGATAGCAAACATTCCTTGTAACCTACCAAATAATTGTATTTCAATTCCTTGTTTAGTCTTTCCCCGCCATTTTTGGTGTTGATGTGAAAGTCAATGGGCTTAAAGGCAGTGGCCCATCTTTCCAACTCCTTTTCCCATGTTGCTTCAAAGTAGATTTTTAGAGCAGTTGTCTTGTAAAAGTCTTTCAATTGTCACTTGTCAATTGCTTTGTATGTTTCCTCCTTGTTACAAGCATAGGCAATCTTTCACGGTAATGAAAATGCATCTGCTCTTGAAATAGCTGGAACAGAACAAAATAAAATTTACCAAGAGACCGAAATATTGTTATTAGGTAGATACTCACCGGCCTCATGACCTCCTTTTGGAGCTGAGCCACTGGCTCAGCCCCATTACTGAAGGCTATCAGGGCCGTCTGCCCAACATATAGATGGTGGCCAGATCGCATGAATTTCACTTTGAATAAAATTCTTGTGACCCCATTCTTGCAGGCTGCAAGCAAAATAAAAAACCAAGAGTACAACATTTGAAAAGTAAATCATCACTTCAATTAATTGATTATTAATACTAGTAATAAAGACACACTCTAAAATAATACTTAGCTTTAGTCCGTCCTAGCAAAGAAGACAATATTTTATTAGAAGATGAGAAAATGACTCCAATTCAGGTTTAAAAATTATAGATTCGATCCTTAATTGTAGAACAGAATATTTTATATAATTTCAAACAGAATTTATAATTTCTAAACCAATTTTGACCAAGCAGGACTCATTTCCTCATCTTGCCAGAATGTCTTCTTTGATTGGACAGACTGTAAGTTACTAGAGGCTATCATCTATACCTGAATGAAGATAATTTTACTCAAGTAAGATTCATTGTGACATAAGTTGTTAACATACATACAGGGTGTTTCAGGAGCAATGTGCAATTAATACTTCTCATGCTGATTTTTCAACTTGCACCAAGTAACTTATATTTATTTATTGATTTATTTATTACAATTGCAACTTGATAGCAAGTACCTATTTCAAGCAAAGGTGATGATGCTAATGTTTAATCAATGATAATGTTTGCATGGTAAATAAAAGATGATGAAAGTTTACTTTACAATTTTCATTATTACAATTTTAATAACAGCTCTCTTGATAAACTTGTAGAAAAAAATTCCATGTGACATAACTCCTAAAATGCTTTGTTACCATTCTGTTACCGTAACTTATATTTACAGTAGTTGTTCATCAATATTTAAAGTTGAATAAAAAGACAAGTAGTTCTCAAACCACTGATTTATTTAAAAAAATTCTCAATTTTTAGAGCTGAATGTTTCTACCAATTCTAGGCCAGAATGATATTTTTTGAACTGACATTGACTGATGTGGAGTCATTTTGCCATCTTCTCATAATGTCTTCTTTATTGCTTGGACAGACTACAGTATGGCTTAGTGTGCTTACCGCTTATTTTTGGATGTGAAGCCAGGACTTCAGCTGGCATATATTGTGAGGCTGACCCAAATTGGGCCCACACAATTTGTCCTGGAGTGACTGTAACAAAAATTGCAAATACAATAAGAAACTACATAAGACAAAGCTAATTTAGCTACTTGCTACTTGTGCGTGGGTAAAATCAATTTGTTTTGTGGATTTGAAATCAATTTTAATGATCACAACCACAAAGTTTCATCCTAAATGGGCAGACTTTTCAAGTGGAAAACAATATAAATGCAATCTTCTCACCAAAATTAAGTATTCTCTTTTAGCTTCTTCAGTTAGAATATTTTGATTTTATTCAGACATTTGATGTCATTTTGAAATTGATTTTTATTGTGATGGGTCATTTATTTCAGCAGTTGCAAAGTGTACTAGATGTATAATATATATTAATCTTGAATTGAGAATTCAAGAGTAAGGTACTGACCTGTATATTTGTTTGTTTATTCAGTGTTTTCAGCTTGGCGTGTGGACGCAATTCTGTCTATTCTCATCACTTGTTCTCACTGTTACACAATTTTTATAGTCTTTTACATCACTGGCATACTCTGTTCACTTATACTCACGCACACATGCTCTCACTATGGCACATCCCACCGATTCATGTGTACCCTACCCAGATTTTGGTCCTAATTCATCTAGTATAGCAGGGAAATATAATTAGGGAAAGTATAATTAGGGAAATCCATGATTTGGCAATAACTGATATACTTGAGACAATAGAACCTTTATTTGATAAAGTGCTACCTGAGCAAAATAAAGAAATTAACAAGGTCGTCCATAGTCAAAATGATTCAAAGGCAGAAATAAACACAAGACTGGGCCACCTACAGGAGCTGTGAAATAAAGAGATTGAGCAGTACCAAGTGTCTCAATGGCGTTGATTGTAACAGGTGAGGTTGATACAAAGTCTAATGTTGAAATTAGATAGTTGACTTCAAGATATTTCATCAAGCTTAAGAAAACTTTCAGCCATCAATAAGAAATGTGACACTCATTGGCTGAACCAGGAGAATAGTCTAATTATTCAAATGTTGGGGGAAATAATTGGAAATCTCACTTTACCTCTCAGGAAGGGAATCTTCAATCAAAACTTTTATCAGTTCTGATAGCAAACATTCCTTGTAACCTACCAAATAATTGTATTTCAATTCCTTGTTTAGTCTTTCCCCGCCATTGTTGGTGTTGATGTGAAAGTCAATGGGCTTAAAGGCAGTGGCCCATCTTTCCAACTCCTTTTCCCATGTTGCTTCAAAGTAGATTTTTAGAGCAGTTGTCTTGTAAAAGTCTTTCAATCAATATTTGAATAGGATGTATTTCAATATTCTGTGATGTTGGCAGTTACTTCGCAGCTATGTATGCGCTAAAAATGTGCTCACCTAGTTAGTTAGTAATAGCTACCAAGATTATAATTAAAAAATTACCAACACTCAGACTTGAGCTTCTCATTCTAGAATGATTTGACAGTAAATGATTTCTGATGAAAAGATAAAAAACATATTTGCTTTCGGTTCAAACAAAAAAGCAGTTCACATTTATCATAATTATTTACACTTTATCTTTGAGTAATTTTTCACACAGTTTTTGCGTTGCTGCTGTTCTTTGTCGGTATTGGCCATTGGTCTACATCATCAAAACGACCGTCCTCTGTTGGTCTGTGAGTGACTTTGTATTTCTTTGATGGTGGTCTATACATATAGAAGTATCGTTAGAAGGCCGTCCTCGTTTCTTCAACTTATCTTTCCCACCAGTTGTTGTACTTATCTTGCTTGCACCAGTTGTTGTACATAATATATGTTAGTATGGGGCACAAAGTTTTCAAGAATCTTCATATCAATGAATTCTTTAAAGTATTGTTTTGGGGCTTTCAAGTGTAGGTAATGGTAACTGTACATCACATTCAATTTCAACAATCATCACTTATATTATTTTTGAATTCATATGATGGGGAAATTTAGGTATTTGAATAAACTTGTACATTTATTTGACTGTTAGAATGAAATCAGGGTGTGAGTTAAGTCTGGGAAATTTCAATATCAAAATTATCAATATTGAATTCTTATTACTAAAATTTATATTTGGATGTGCACCACGTATAATTCAATTAACACAATTTTCCTTTTCTGAATCAACATGAAGCTGTAGAATTTCTACTAAAATGAAAATTGAGATCTCTCATTTATGCCGCCCTTGTATTTTTTCTATAATTTGAATAATTATACTTGAATATTTTTTTCAATCTCATGCTGAATTTGAAGTCGGGTTGTCCTGAAGTCGTGGCTTTTGAAGTGATCTTGCGGCTAGTTATTGGTTCTCTCTCATCTCAGGGATTTCTCAGGATAGGGAAAAATGTACTTCCACACCATTATAATTATCATTCAACTTGGAAGTTTTAAATATAGAGTTCTAAATCAGAGGCCACTAAATACTAGCTATGCTTACATCTCAAAAGGACTAGGATGGAGGAAGTCCTTGAGAGAATTCTCAATTCTCTCATTCCCTTCTTGTCACATGACATCGTAGATAATATACTTTCCATTAAAATATGATCATCAATATCATATGAATTGGATAATATGATCAAATTAATGCTTAATACATTGAAAATAATACACTGAACATTTATTCAATGATAATAATAATTATTGTGGTCTGTCCAAGCAAAGAAAATCTGTCTGGCAAGATGAGAAAATGACTCCAGCTCGGTCAATATTGGTTCAAAAAATATTGATTTGGTATCAAATTGTAGATCAGAAAGTTTCCTAGGATTGAGACAAAAGTAATAATTTTTGAACCAATATTGACTGAGATGGAGTCATTTTCTCATCTTGCCAGAGGGTCTTCTTTGCTTGGACAGACTATATTATATACATAAAGGCGAGTGAAACAGCCAAATGCCCAAAACCGTTCCTCTTCCAATTTCTACAACAGTCCAAAACAAGGTTATAATAAATCATCAAACATAAAGCCCTACCGTACTAGTGGAGTATTTATTTTGAGTATTTTGCATTTATATTTTTTATCAAATGTATTTTTAATGAACTGATTATATTATCAAAAAACTGCTAACAACAGTCAATACTTTTGGAAAAAGTATTGTCAAACTTAGGTTTATTGCCGAACTCCTTCAATTCATGATAATACGTGCATAATAATATATTTTTTGAAAATAACAAAAAATCAACATTTATTCTCAAAAGTTCCAAGGACATGTTATGTTGTTTCATAGTTCTAATAACTATTTTTTATCAAATTCAGTATTATTTGTTACATAGATAAATTGCATTTCTTTATTAAGTTTGATTGTATTATAGACAATCCAAGCAGATTGTCTGATTGTATTAAATAATCTTTTCACATTTAATTCATTATTGATACTCTTAGATTAGGTATTATACAATGAATAAATCATTTGAACTTTGAACATTGTAATTCTATTTTCAAAGTAGTAATTTCAAGTTATTTAACATTATTATGGTGATATCTGAGAACATTATTTGTAAGCAGGAAAGTAGCTAACATTATTGTATTCTCATGGCTAACACTCTGGTATCACCAGCTAGCACTTTTCTATAGTGTGTCTAAGCAAAGAAGACATTCTTGCAAGATAGGAAAATGACTCCAGCTCGGTCAATATAGGTTCAAAAATTATTAATCTGTTCGCAAACTAGATCAAAATGTTTCCTACAATTTGAAACCAAATTTATAATTTTTTAACCAATATCGACCGAGCTGAAGTCATTTTCCCATCTTGCCAAAATGTCTTCTTTGCTTGGACAGACTATAGTGTAGTCTGTAGCTATTGAAGTAGATATCATCTACTTCATTATTTGAAATTATTTGTTAATCATTATTGATTTTCATTGTCATTAATAATGCTTTGTATTTTCAATTCATCATGTTGAAAAATGTTTAAAAAATTGTTATTGAATTTAAATTTAGTAAGTAGGTACTTGATATTAAATTTGTATCCATTATTGGTGCACTGGCGGCTCGTACCCACGAAACAGGTGAAGTGCCCGTATCTTTTACTGTATAGCACTTCACCTTTTTCGTGGACACGAGCCGCCAGTGTATTGGTGTATATACTGTAAGTATATGTTGCTGTAGAATTTACTGCCCATCTATTCTTCTGCTTTGTTTTTGTAAATCGTATATTATTGTATCATATTAATTCAATTTTGTTGTAGAAGCTACTGCTTTTCCTATGTTTTATGTATCATGCTTTGTGTTTGTGAATCATAGCATAATATTTTCGTATCATATTGATGCTATTTTTGTTGTAGAAACTATTGCTTATCCACTGTCATATTTATTTATCAGGCTTTGTGTTTTTGACGAATCATACCTGAAATCATTTCGCAATTGTATCATAGTGATATATTGTTTCTATCCATCATATTGATGCTATTTTTGTTTAGAATCTTGTGATTTTTGTTGTAGAGCAGTATTGTATCATGTTTCGAACATATTGTATGAATATGAGAAATAAAATTTATAATTTTCTATTTAGTATCACTTACTTGATATCTACAGTACCTATTGCGTCACATATCCTAAAATTAATCTAGGTTTCATAGTAGAATGTTAGAGGAGAACAATGTCTCATAGTAGCCTACCCATAATAATCTGTCATTACTATATCCAGCAATAACACCCTAAAGAATCATGATAATACAACTTACTCCAATGTAGCAACGTTTTAGAAGAGAGCCAAGTCAACTTTGGGTAAGAGTATGTCAAAAAGGTTAGGCTTAGGCTTGAGGTTTACACTATAGGCTACTATGCAACTATGATATACAAATCATATATAATATAGATGTAGAACTATATATTTCGTTTCTCTTTTTAGGGCTTCTGTACTTATCAAAGTTTTCAATCAATTTAGATCTCAGTAGGCCTACCATTTTAAAATAACTTTTATTCTAATGTAAAATAGAAGTTATTTCAAAAGGGTATGCCGCTACTGAGATCTAAATTGAAAACTCTGATCTATGTGTATACTATGTAGCACCCGCAGCCTAACCTTAAGCCTCACCTTATTTGACATGTTCTTACCTTCAGTATGAATCTCTTATTATTTACAATATAGATCTTGATCATTTTTTTGCAGTTATTTTCTGTATTTTTACTCTTGAAAAATTGTTGATACGATTGTTTTTTCAATGTGTTATGAGCTTGCACTCAAATACCCTATTCATTTATTTGAGAATACAGTACACAATATTAACATGTGGATAAAACACAGGCAAAACGTCCAAAAAGTATTATTTTCAAAATTTGATAAAAATATTCTAAACTATTTAGTCCACCAAATTCAATCCAAAACACTTGAAAATAGAATACTATAGAATCAATCAATCCAGAATTTATAAGGTTTTATAAAATATGTTATAAATTATACAATTGAAAATATCGGTCTGGAAGGCCTTTAATTACATTGAAACGTCTCATACCGTTGTAGGTCTATATTGAATCTTTATTGATAACTTATCAAGTATCAAATTTGATGATATTTTATAGGAAGCCTACCTAATTTAAATGAATCTATTAAAAAAGCTATATAGATCTGTCAGTACAGTCTGAAATGGTCTTCGAGGGCAAATTAGTTCAGCTGTGATCGATGTTCAACACCGGATTGCAGCGATTATTCTATCATTAAAAAGCCAAACTTCAGACTTCGGCAAGTCCGACAATTATATTTGAAGAGCAGCAGTCGCGGCTCTCGTCTCGATTATAATAATGAATGCTGTTATAGTCTGTCCAAGCAAAGAAGACATTCTGGCAAGATGGGAAAAAGACTCCAGCTCGGTCAAAATTGGTTCAAAAATTGAAAAATTTGTCTGAAATTGTAGGAAACATTTTGTTCTACAATTTGGGACCAAATTCATAATTTTGAACAAAAATCGACCGAGCTGGAGTATTTTTCCCATCTTGCCAGAATGTCTTGTTTGCTTGGACAGACTATAGGGTGGTGCGATGAGGGTTCTGCGCGAGTGTCAATTTGATGAGAACAGCTCACAATTCATTAGGCAAGTTTTAATGAATCATTAGCGAATGAAATGATGCTGCTGATGCAACTTCTGCCTCTTGACTGAATCCATCTGGGGATGTAATCGAGGACGATTAAAAAGAAGAGGAGGAGGAAATAAGAAAATAATCAAAAGATAGAATTGAAGGATAGGAAATGTGTAGAAGAAAAGGTGGAAGGGTGGTCCTATACAGAAATAAAAAGTGTTACGGAAGGCTACACTCTAGCGTTCCCGTAGCTAGGGGCAAAGTTTGAGTAGTCGGATATAGCCTAGGCTACTTGTATATTTTTTTGAGTAAAATATAGGATGCTCAATGATGAATTATGAGTTTGCTGAATTTTATCATATTGATTTGAAATAAAACTCGTATATCATCTTGAAAAGCTTTAGTTAATTTTTGTTATTTACAGTAGGCTACGGTAATTCAATTTTATAAATTTAATTCTAAAAATAAAATGTATTTGAATATTATAATAAGTTTTTAATCGATCTATTTGGTGTTACGTTTTCAACGATTCACCCAAAATTCAAACTTTTTGTATATTATTCTGAACTGGAAATAAGTTAGGCCCATTAGTTTTTTCTATACCAAATCCATGAAATAAATTATAAGTAACTTATTTATCAAATCATAAAATAGATTAGTAATAAGTCAATTACTATAATATAATCTACTACCTCTCTTATGTAGATTTTTGTGTTTTGTTCGCTTCTATTGTTGTAGTGAGAAAAAAGGCGAACATGGAGTGCTTTCCCTGTTCCATTGTCAAATTCCCCATGCGACACTGCAATCAATCAGAAACCTTCTCCTACTCTGAGGAGTAGGAAAAAGGAACGAGAAAAAGAAAATAACCGAAGGGGGAAATGAGGGGAAATAAAGGAGAGGGTTGAGAAAGAATGAAGGAATTCCCACAGGGAATTCATTCACTTGTTGTACTGGTACGTACAACACCGCACTTTATTTCTAACTCATCTTCTCATATAGGTATACTACAGCCTACTTTTATTCCATTTTTCTTATATTTGTCGCATCAACTAATGAATGTAACTACATTAAAGGAACCTACACAAAAATTAACATTATTGTTGTGCTAAAAACTTGAATAATTTCACTACGGTACTGAGTTGTCATGTTCTTTGGCTGAGGCCGCACTGCCGGTGGGTAGAGCCTGGAGGGTGGAGGGTAGTTGGTAAATCTATAGAACATACACACCATCCACAGTAATACATCGTATGAATGGTATGTGTTCAGCCGCCATCTTGAAATTCTTAAATATGGACAACATAACCTCAAAAAAAGAATGATGTCATACCATTCATACGATGTATTACTGTGGATGGTGTGTATGTTCTATAGATTTACCAACTACCCTCCACCCACCAGGCTCTACCCACCGGCAGTGCGGCCTCAGCCTTTGAGTAGAAAATAAAAACTTGGAAAAAGTTGAAACAATAATAAATATTTACTTGAAACAGAATAAAATATACAGGGTGTTTCAGGAGGAATGTGCAATACTTCTCAGGCTAATTCCTTGGACCAAGAAGACAAAAAAGTTCCATAGGACAAGCCACCCAAAAACGCTTTGTTACCGAGATAACAATGGCGGAAAATTGAAATTTTTCAAAATATTTTAATATTTCTAATTTTTAGAGGCTTCTCTCAGGTTCTAAAATGATCAATTCCTATGTAAAATTAGCTGAGGAATTCAATGAAACCAGTTCCAAGTTTGTAACGGTTATTGAGATACTTGGAAAAACATGCTAAAAACGCCATCACAAAATTGACAAACCATATAGCACAAGTGATGAATTTGTGCTATGTAGCGATTCTGCGATTTTTGATCGCCATTTCTGAGCTTTGGGTAAGATTTACACGATCGCCGCCATGTAACTTTTTTATTCGACTCTTCTTTAGAATTCGACTCTCTTCAACTTCCATTTATAAAAAATACAATTGTATGTTCCTTATCCAGTTATAACCCTTATTGTTGAAGAATGGCGTTTTCTAGCATATTTTCCCAATTATCTCAATAACCGTTGAAGTTACAAACTTGGAATTGGTTTCATTGAATTTCTCAGCTAATTTTATACAGGAATTGATTATTTTAGAACCTCAGTAAATACTCTAAAAAATTAGAAAAATTAATATATTCTGATAAATCTCAATTTTCCGCCGTTGTTATCTCGGTAAGAAAGCATTTTTGGGGGTTGGTCCCATGGAACTCTTTTGTCTACTTGGTGTAATGAATCAGCCTGAGAAGTATTGCACATTCCTCCTGAAACACTCTGTATATCTGAATAATACTTATTTTCTCTTATGGCTACTGTATTCGTTAAAACTTTAAATAATTAAAATCAAAGTAAGTTACCCTTTTTTAAAATATTTTACTGTTATTTACACTTGAAAATGGCTACCGGTATATCGCCGAAACATGTAGTGTAAAATAAAAATATTTAAAAAAGGGTATTTTGATTTTAATTATTTGAAGTTTTAATATCTGAATAAATATCCTATCGGATCATATCGCCGGCCTGGTTGGCGCAGTGGGCTGGGGCGTCACAACCTTCAGTCCGCTAGCACTGCCAGGTCAGGGTTCGAGACCCAGTAGGCATGGCTGTTCTTCACCTCATCAATCACCTTTGCATTCAACGTCCATTACCCACACATAAGCTAAAAATGCTTATTATGTGGGCATCACCGCAATAAAAAAATCTAACGATAAACATGAAATAATAATTCATAATTTCATGATTGATTCACAAATTTGTCTGCATATTTTTTGTATAATATTTCATTGAGATTTGCATTGAAACACTTTAGCTTAAATTTTTTATCTACTTTCAACACTATCATCAACATGTATGTTGAATATTTTCCTCGAAAATCGGAGTATGAATTTGAACTTTATAAGCTACAGGTAAGTTATACATTATCCGCTAGCGCTACCCGGTCGTGTGTTCGAATCCCACCAGAGGCATAGTCGTTTATGCATCTCATAAATCACCCTCGCACACTACATTACCCACGCACAAGTAAAATTGAATACTTATGTAGGCATCATCCGAAATAAAATATTTTTTCTTACTTGTATTAAATACTGTTTCATTTCTAAATAAATCATTATTTTGAAGACTTTATAGAAATATAAAATCTAAAACACTTCAAAAGTCTCTTCCAATTTGTTCAACTCACTGCACATTTCCAGTCCATGTCATCAAATGAGGTACCGTACAAGAAAAGCGAGAGCTCACCAGTTTACCATTGATAATGGTGTAACAACCGAAACCGGTATCTCGATTTTTTAATAAATCAGTGGTTTGACAACGTCTTGTCTTTTCATTTAATATGGATAACTACCACAATATCACCTTCACAACTACTCAAAAAGGAAAAGAGATAGCAACTCCCTGCAATGAAAAGGGATAGAAGGGAACAACAATGATGAAGAGAAGAACAATGAAGAAGAGAAGAAGAAGAGTAAAACAACAATAAAGAAAAGGATAGCAAGAACAGACCAACATAATAAAGAAGAGGAGAACAAGAACAGAACAACAATAAAGAAGAGGAGAACAATAATAAAGAAGAGAGAACAAGAAAATAAAGAGGAATAGAAGAAGAATGAAAGACGACAGGAGATGAATTGACAGACATTTCAACAAGTGGTGAAAGTCCCTGGGGAGATCAGGGGAGTTCCGATTGATTGTAAGGTCTGCGGGGAGCTTCCTTCACTAAAGGAGAATTTCTACCTTGAACAAACTCACTTCCTATATTTTCCAGGCTGAGATGTTTCTTCTGTAGGAAAAAGTAGAGATTTTACATTGTTTGATCTTTATAAAAATCTTGAAATACTTTTTATAGATATTTTAAAATGAGTAGGCAACAGTATGTTTTTCTTGACAGGTAGGCTACCCGGTAGGTACTTAATGAGAGTTTTAGCTTTCATGTCAATTTAAGCCACGTTTACACCGGAGTTAACACAATTGTTAATAAATTTTATATAATATATTATAAGTTTATTGTTTATATAATAATAAGTTACCCCAATCACAAAAGTTATCAAAAATTGTGCTATTAACTCCGGTCTGTAAATAACGTGGCTTATTATTTCAAGTCTATTATAACCCTTTTTGAACATTCCCACTGTCCCTATTCTATTATTAATAATTAAAATTCAGCCTTTTGATGTCTGTAAAATTTAAATTATGAATCATTAATTGTTTTTTATAGGTAGCCTATCTAGGCTATTATAAAGACGACTCATCAATTTTCGCCTTAAGAAATTTTAACTTCAGTTTTCAACTATCTTTAAAAAATTATTGCACAATAATGATATTACTGTCTAGATATTTTGAGTGTAAACTTACCGGTAATAATTGTGTAAATTGATTGAATGAAAATGTTATCTATTGAGCTCAGTAATATATAGGCTACATTCTCATAATTAACGAACAATAAACTTGTCATCGGTCATCATTCTGTTGTCATTAAAAAATGTTGACAAAACTTGTCATTCGGTCATCATCATACTGTACTATACGTAGACTATTAATATTACTGTTACAGTGTTAATATTTTATGACTAAAACACTGTAAACTTACCTACCTACATTATTCTGTTGTTCATATTTTTTGTTCGAATGAGAGCTTGATGAAATGATGGAAATAAAAGAGAAATTGAATTGAGAAATCAGTATCAAATTATATCGTTTAATATCATATTATAGAAATTAACTTACAAAATTCCAACCTGACAGACAACACCCAAAGCAAGTGCAATAAAACGTTGTAGGTAATAAAAATATGAAAAATCAATATTATTTTTTCAAGCTGTTATTTGTATATTGTAGGTTACGTCTGTTATACCTACCTTTAAAACTTTTACAAAGTAGATAGAAGGAAGAATAAATAATAACGGTTTATCATAGATCCATACTTTAGATAATAGAATTTTGGAATTTAAGTAATTCAAGAATAATGGATTAGGTAAATTTAAAAAGTGAAGATATCAAGTGGACTTTTATCAACTATTTAAATTTTGCGCCACTAAAACCAAAGTGCAAAACTACGCCGCTAGATAGCGCGGACATGTCAAAACTCAATTCACCGGCTTGCATGGTCACCAGTTTCAACACGTCTGTGAGCCGTTGAGTAGATTACGTACTGAATTATCGGTTACAATTAAAATAATTAGAATAAAACTTTTCATTTTTATTATCGCAAAACCTATATTAAACTAATAGGTATTTCAGTGTAAATATTCGACCTTCTTGTGTTAATCATTTGTGACAATTTCAGTTGAGCAAATGGTTCCGGACATACTTGTTGGCGTTATTGTGAGTAGAATCTTATCAATTATGAACCTTTCCACTGATAATAAGATTCTAGATTTAAATTCACGAATGAGATTTTTTGGATTGTAATTATTATTTTCATTCATTCAACTACCTTACCGTATTTGTATTTGACAACACGTTATCATTAGCATTGTAGAAAAATAATTATTGTTATCGTTATCACTGTTGTCAGTTATTTGATAAGGCAACGAAATATTTGATAAGTACAAATTGTTTTCAATGATTCCCTGGCAGGAAGGGGATTATACTTGTACGTGCAATACGTAATGAGACATGATGAAAGATTTGAAGCTTTCCGTATCTATCCAGTAGCCTACCCGTAACCCGTAGCCCGGGGTCGCTTAGCGCTTTAAACTCAGATAGCGCTTATCAAAAACTGATTCTCTCTTCATAACACGCTGCAACTAGCGAACCACTCGTCCGATAATTTTCGTTTACCACTTGATTTGTAGGGAATTTCATTGTCTTCCGTTTTGTATAAGTACAAATCCGCTAAGTTCAAAAGTTTTGTAATAAATCATGAATCGAAAAATATGAGATGAGTGTAACATTTTCACTTTTTTGAGATAAAGATGCTCATTATCGAGATAAGGCTGAGGCTGAGATACATTTATTTTATAGTCTTATTGCAAATATTTAAAATTTCGGGAACGAATTCATCATAAGAAATGGATTAGTTGCAGGTTACAGTACGTAATGTGAGATCTGAGATGATGAAAGATTTGAAGCTTTGCATACTGTTATCTCTATCAGTAGCCTTACTTGGGCGGGGTAGTGGTCTGGCTTGGGGCAGTGAAACTCGGGGTGTGTGGTGCTTAGCGTTTATCAAAAACTTAACTGTCTCTTGAAAACGCTGTAACTCCTGAACCGCTGGTCCCAAAATTTTCGTTTACCAGTCGTTTTGTAGGGAATTTTATTGCCTTAAATTTAGATTGAGTAAAGTTTTGCTTTAATTTGCATTTTTTGTTTCAAATGGGAAAATATGAGATGAGTATAAGTATTTGCGAGATTTCCACTTTTTTGGGATGAAGTTGCTCTATTTCGGGATGAGAGAGAAAAATAAATAATAATTCATTATAAAACCTTGATTACAGGGGTAGATATTAAAAGAAATAATAAATTTCTATCGTGGAAATTGAGCCAATAAGTTTTTTATTTCTTGGTGTAAGAACGAGAACTAGAAATAAATTTGCCGGCCCGGTTGGCGCTGTGGGCTGGGGCGTCACAAACTGTGTAGTCCGATAGCACTGTCTGGTCTGGGTTCGAGTCCCAGTAGGCATGGCTGTTTTTCACCTCATCAATCACCTTCGCACTCAATATCCATTACCCATACCCAATCTAAATCGCTTATGTGGGCATCATCATCCACGTACAATAAAAAGTTTTTTTTCTGCGACTCAGAGTTGTAAGTATTGGTTGTTTACACTATTTCAACAAAATATGTTTCATATGTAAAATAAAAAAAGATACTATTCTGCTAATGATGCTATTCTATGTAGCAATACTTAGCCTACCTATAATCTCCCTATTATCTCTATTATAATAGATGAATTATTTTATACCCCTATAACTACCTATTATCCATTTCCCTTATAATCTATGAAATGGACGGAAACTAATTGAATAATTCATTTCTGACCTTCAATAAAACAAATAAAAGGTATTTATGTGATAAAATTATATTTTTTACCGGAGTGTAATCAAAATGAGAAAGTTTTACTAGAAATAATAGATAAATTTTTCTTTATCCCAAGTTTTATGTATTTTATTTATAAAATAGCCTAATAGCCTACATTAAATTGAATATTTTCAATTCTTACTTTCATAAATTATTACAGTTTCAATAATAATCATTATTATTTTAAGTTTTCCATTCCCCGTGTTTATTATTTATATTTACTGTAGACTATTCCCAGTTTTCACTTGATTTTCTTTGAGATATTCATAGAAGATTAGGCTATTCTAATTTTGAGCAAAAAAATTAGGCCTATACGGTACATAATATATTATAATCTATATAAAATACAACATATAGGCCTATACTTATGTTTTCCAAGTGTTGCTATCAGGATTGATCGATATAGCCATATCCTCCACACTTCCATCTAGCAAACTCACAAAATGACACGAAAATCAATGTGTTGACAAGTTGGTTACTTCCAAGTACACTTCAAATTGTTCGAGTAATTGTACAAGTTTTGATTATTCATTAGTGTAATGATCGTCGCGGAGGGTGCAAATTGCAAAACTATGAAGACTGACGAGAGAGAAAGAGAAATTCATTGAGGGAGAGGAGAGAGAGAGTGAGTGTGAGAGAGAAAGAGAGAGAGATAGAGAGCGAGGAAGAGAGAGTGAAGTAGCGATGTTAGAGCTCAAGCAGTGCTGACAAACCAAGATTTTCGCCGCTTGTTAATTGAAGTGTAGGCTACAAAATTGATTCAAGCTTTTAATGTCGTGTTTACTCCAGAGCTGGTATAATAGCTCTTTACTTGATACTTCAGAGTGCTATAAGTTGATGAGATGTGATGGTATAGTCTGTCCAAGCAAAAAGACCCTCTGGAAAGATGAGAAAATGACTCAAGCTCGGTCAATATTGGTTCAAAAATTATCAATTTGATCTTAAATTGTAGGCAACAATTTGATCTACTATATAGGCCATATTTATAAATCTTGAAAAAATATTGACCAAGCTGTAGTCATTTTCCCATCTTGCCAGAGGGTCTTCTTTGCTTGGACAGACTATAGGAGCAAGTTTATTGCCTGCTTCTCCTCTTGAATTACACCGATTAAAGTTTGATCACAGATTAACGAAAAGTTTTTAAAATCTCCAATCAATGAGCGATGATTAAGAATTTCAATCAGTGAAATATTCCTACCATTTGAATATTACTTGAATTTTCAACGCTGATAACAGGTCAATTATTTGAAGAATCGTCTATTATAGATCAACTAGTTGGCAGTCTCGCTTCGCTCGTCTTCTCCGCCTAGCCCCCCGCCTGGACCCCCGACAGTATCAGCAGTGTCAGAGAGTAAAACAGGCTCGCTTCGCTCGCCTGCAAAACATCTGTCAGTGTCAGCTGAGATAAACATGCTCACTTTGCTCGCCGGCAAATTCCATTAGAATAGATTTGCTTTGATCATCATTCATCAATTAACAGGGTTATTTTAGGTAATTGTTCTGAATTAGTTGTTCTATTACCTCAGCTCAACCTGGTACATGATTTGAACGTATTTAGTTCAGTACTTTCCGTGAAATAAACGAAAGTGCAGATTTTATTAGGCGTAACATCGGCAGGGTATTGAGATTTTATTGAGCACAGCATTTCTGGACCTAATCTGGACCAGTTTACCAAATTTCAAAATTTTCTGCCAATTGGTTCTCGAAAAATCTAAGAAAAACTCCAAAAATAGTAAAACGCTAATATTGAGCGTAACCTTGGGAAGTATATCAAACAGAGTTCAAACTTGATTCAATATCTTTCAAATTAGTTCATCTATAATCTCGCTGAACCATTGAAGTTACAGTTAGGATTGATCGTATCAAGGCGGTAGATATGCAACCCGCAATACATCTACAATTTTGAAAACCTGATTACTGGCGTAATCTTGAAAGGATTTCAAAAATATTTTAACACAACATTTCTAGACCTTATCTGAACCTGCCCACCAAATCTTTCTACATGATGAAATAGCTGAATTTATATCCATCCATTGCTTTTGAATTGGTCGGGCTACTCGAGTTATTATTTCTATATTTATATAAATATCATAAATACTCGAAGATTTTCAAGAAACTTATTGAAGAATATTAGTGATCTCAATCTTTGAATGTATCAAACATTCCATGCTCATCTATTTTTCTCAATCCAATTTCCAGTAAGTATTATGAATTACATTATCAATTTTTCCTTTAAAAACAGTATCCACGATTCCGTTTGCTTGTCGGGCGCGTTTCGGGGCACTGAGCCACATCTTCAGCCTATAAGGTATACTGATAAATCGTGAGTAGGCTGCTGTTATGAAGTTAAATTTAATAACGGAATTTATTATAATTATCATCAACAGTTGAAGTAGGATGAAGACAAAAGGAGAAATTTAATTTCCAGTACTACGGAATTACTTTGACTGTTGTGTAGGAACTTAGAATTTCAAAAATAGAAACTTTTTCCATTGCATACTGTATAAATGAATTAAAAACGATATCCGGGGCCATTGAATTACTTGGCAAATTATTATTTGGGAAACAGAAACTTCATTTGGCCAAACCGGGGTGGATTGTGCTGATGAATTTTCTTTCTTATCAAAGTTTTCTCCGGCTGCAGTATCACAGTGAAGATGCTCGGATAGATAAGAGATATATTCTGTCCAAGCAAAGAAGACATTCTGGCAAGATGGGAAAATGACTCCAGCTTAATAAATATTGATTCAAAAATTATCAATTTAGTCTCAAATTGTAGATCAGAGAATGTTTCCTACAATTTGAGGCCAAATTTATAATTTTTGAATCAATATTGACCGAGCTGGAGTCATTTTCCGTCTTTCCTGAATGTCTTCTTTGCTTGGACAGACTATAACAGTAGTAGCAGTAGAAGCTCAATTTATGAAATTGAATCATCAACCTAAATAAATTCTCTAGTGTCAATAGGAAGTTACAAACTCGTTCGCAAAGTTTTAATGAACGATTTCGTCGACGATGATGATGATGATGATGATGTTTGGAGGGTGATTGAGGTGAGTTGAGGAGGATGATGATGATGAAGAAGGAGGAGGAGGAGGAGGAGGAGGAGGAGGAGGAGGAGGAGGTGAAGGGGTGAGAAAAGTGGGAGAAACGCCAATTTCCATCGTTCAAGATTGAGACGTTTCTCTCCCTTTATTACTTGTACAAGATAAGTTACCCAACTTGTAACTGGTTAAGTCTAACCAAGCGAAGAAGATATTCTGGCAAGAAAGGAAAATGGCTCCAGCTCGGTCGATATTGGTTAAAAAATGATAAATTTGGTCGTAAATTGTAGGAAACATTCTGATCTACAATTTAAGACCAAATTGATAATTTTTGAACTAACATTGACTGAGCTGGAGACCTTTTCCCATCTTGAGAGAGTGTCTTCTTTCTTTGGTCTGACTATAGCCGAAGTGAGATATTCATACAATCTCATCACTTCTCATCTCTTGATTAAAATAAGTCAATGTTGATAGCCTATATGTATTATAATAAAAAAATAAATGCATTAACATTATTTATTTGATTACAATAATACAACAAAAGGAATGAGAAACAGACATTCCCCCAAAACTTTTTTTCGCCACACTGGTATGAAATGAACTATTTTACATGCATACAGAGGCCGAAAACGCTCATTTTCAGCAGGCGAAGTCGCCAGCAACTCGCCGGGAAAATGCGATTTTCGGCCCTAGGGCGGTAAAATAACCTTGAATGTCAGCTGACTGAAGATCGTTGTCGATGTAAGGCTAAGGCCGCACTGCCGGTGGGTAGAGCGTGGAGGGTGGAGGGTAGTTGGTAAATCTATAGAACATACACACCAACCACAGTAATACATCGTATGAATAGTATGTGTTCAGCTGCCATCTTGAAATTCTTAAATATGGACAATATAACCTCATAAACCAGTATGACGTCATACCATTCATACAATGTATTACTGTGGATGGTGTGTATGCTCTATAGATTAACCAACTACCCTCCACCCACCACGCTCTACCCACCGGCAGTGCGGCCTCAGCCTAAGGGTTAGTCAATCAATAGATAGCATTCCGGTTTGATTGCATCAAATGTCAGCTGTTTTAGGAGTTGATGTCAACTTATTGCTATTTCGATGTAAAGGTAGTCTCTCATGTGTTATTTTGATTGGTAAGATCCCTTGTCAAGAGAACTGAACGTTGAAAGTTTTCACATTAATCAGTTATCAGTAGTTGAACAATAAAGGAAAACTGCTTCAATAACTGATACTTCAACTTTGATAAGATTGAAAATGTTTGTATTGATTAACTGTTGAATAATGATGAACGTGAAATCCATGTTGAACAAAATCATTGTTGTCAGACTCTGTGTTACTTTGTCTAGCAGGTTAGCCAGTGCCATCTAGCAGGTGATAATGCAACTAGACTAAGCTTTTCTGTTAGCCAATATCTGTCGAAAATCAACAACTTTGAATTGATATTCTACAATTGAGGATGATCGTACAAAAATTATCTTGGGCTTGAACGTTTCTGGACTAAGAAAATTGAATACCATGATAGTTATAAAGTAATGATCAGTCATTAAATCAATAAACTCTTGACGCAAAGTTTCAATAGCAAGCAGATGGCACCTACTCCAAATTCAGCATAGGCGAAGTTAGCATATAAGGTTACTGGTGTAGCTGTTCTTGGAACTGATTATTTAATTTGTTAAGTTCGCATTGATGTTGTGTGCCAAAAAATAAAGTTCGACACCATGGGTCGAAAATGTACTATTCTGTCTCTCGATCATTTCTAGTCCTCGGCCTACGGCCTCGGACTTGAAAACCGATCTCAAGCCAAAAATCCGCCTTTTTCGACCCTAGGTGCAAAGTATACTATTTCATACCAATTTTTCAAATTTACGTCTTGTCCCTTTTAAATAGGTACTTACACAATTTTTACTCCAGTTTAAGCATTTTATAATTCAACATCCCTATGAGAGCAACAAAGCTGAAAATTTGGCACAAATGATCAATTTTTGTTCTTGCTTCAGCATTACATAAATGGTATAGGCTACTATTGTAATACATTGCTGTCTTACATTCAATAAGTTACATTGTGAGATGTCTACTTTCACATAATTTAACTTTCATGTATAAGGTTTTATGAAAATATATGCTATCAATCAAAAACCCAAGAACAATATAGATCCATCGGTTGCATAATTTTTCAAATTAAAATCTTAACATAATATGTTTTGTATCCTAAGGATGAAATACATCAACGATACAAAGAAAATTGAAAGATAGAAGAACCAACAAAAGCAAAAAAAAAAACGAAGTTGGCCCAAAAACCATAAATTTTGTGTGGAAATTTCCTATTATAAATTAATAATCCAAGAAGATAGCTTTTTCAATAAAATAATTATTTTCTCTTGCAAGAGTAGGGGATTTTGTTCAATACTTGATAAAGGAAATTGAATAAAAATACAAACAATAGTCATAATTATTGCTTTTTTTGCGGATGATGCTCAAATAAGCATTTTAGCTTGTGCGTGGGTAATGGATATTGAGTGCAAAGATTTGAAATAGCTGTTAGTGATTTGAAGATTTGAAATAGACACATAGTGAACATGGAATAGAAATTTCAAAAGAGTTTCAAGAAAAGAGTAATGTTGAAACTGGATAAAATACAAAAGCCGAATTAATAGGCTTCCACAACTACCTTTCGGGTTTCTAAATTGTCAATTTTCCATAGTAGTGGTGTTTTTCTGAGTATAGGGGTATGATTAAAAAATAATTATCTATCCATACCAAAGACAATCTGTGTATTCTTATAAATTGAATTTATAATTATCTTTGATATAATATTATCATTCGATCTATCTACACCATACTGTACAAGGTTTCTAAATTCTTCATAAAGTAGAATCAAATTCAATTTTAATGCTTATATTTGATGACTATATTTATTCAATTTATCATAAATGTACATGGAAGATCATAATTTTTGTCTAGAGAATTATCAAGATCTATTCATCTCTTATTTATCAACATTAGAGGGAAACATTTTTATTGTATGTTGACGTGTTTAAAAATTCAATTCATTTTCAAGAATACAGCCTAATCAAGACTAGGAAAATTAATAAGAATCTTTAGCAATGATCTCTGATTTTAAATAATTGTGAAAAATTCAGCAGTAGGACTATAGTCTGCGCCTGACATTAGTCAAGTGTTGTGGCTTGTATTTTATTCATACGCGAGAGATAAAATGAATATCTTTTGGTGATAAATGCTGCCATCAATGTCAGGAACAGAATTCACTCCATGATGTATGTGGTGAAGCACTTCAAAGTATACCGTACATCAAGGGTTTGAGTCTACAATCCTTTTTTTCAAACTATTGTAGGCAATCTTGTGACAAATTCTCATACGGCAATTCTCAAATTCTTGTTGCAATTTCTGAGACGAAGTCTATTTTATAGAGTTAAAATCTTAATTTTATCTTTTAGATTTAAAATCTCTCAGTTTTATTTCGCTCAAGTAGAAAGGGACATTCATTCATTATGTAGCCTGAACATCATCATCCACTTATCACCTTTGCTTAAAATACTTGATATAAGTCGCAATTGTAGCAATAAATAGATAATAATGTAACTTCTTATTTGTGGTTGAGATAAATTTTATCCCCTATCTTATAAGTGTTAAGCCTAGACAAAATTATCTAAAATCTTGTTTAGTATAGTGTGAAGTCTATTAGAAAAATCAACACCATAAAAATTAAATAAGTCATAATAATGCATGAAATGAGAGTGTCTGATGATATTAAAAGCTGAGATCTGTATTGAAAACTACTTTAAGCTTCTATATTGTGAGTTTAGTTATTTTGAGCTTCTGAAAGATAGTTTGAGGTTTTGAAAAATATTTTGAGTTTTTGAAAGATATTTTAAATGATTTTAGTGCAAATATAGGCTATAGTAGGGCTGTAGCAGAAAGTTTTATCTTTATAGTTGGGATATTGAGGGAACTTGTAAAAGCCACATTCTATAAGCAAGCCAAGAACTTTCAAACCTCACAATCTTGCTTGGCATTGACTGACTCAACACACATATGACATGACACGTCAGTGTTAAAAGGTCCTGACTTGTATGCGATGGTGGGGGGGGGAGGAATAAGACACCCTTCTTATCACTTACCCCCCCCCCTACCAGGAGCTCAAACTTATTGAAAGCTAAGGCAACCTCCTGATATCAAAACCAATATCTGTCTAGCTAAGTGCCACCGTTTCAGCTTGTGCTTTTCATGTTTGAGTTTTTTGTCATTTCCTTTAACATTTTTTCTTGCCCCTTTCCTTCATTTTTTCCTCCATTATGGTTTCTTCTTTCTTTCTCTCTCACTTTCTGTCTTGTTTTGCTTGTTCATATTTTCTATCCTGTAATTTGTTTGTTTCAATGTCCTTTGCTCTATTTTATGTATGTTTGCTCTATTTGCCATACTTTTTGCCATATTTTGTTTACTATGTTCTTTGTATCTCGCTATATTTCCTCCCATTCTATCATTTTCTGTCCACTGTCCTATACTATTTTCTCCTCTTTTTTCTTAGAGGTTTCAGTCTTCTTCCGTCTTATAAGAAGTCTTCTCTTTTCTGACAAACAGTTGTTTTACAATAATTTTTAATGATTTTCTTTCATTCCTTTCAGTATTCCTCCAACTTCATTATCTCACTCTCTAACATCATATTTTGTTACAATATAATTTTATTCTGATGTTGACAGAGGTCTTCTCAGATCTGGCAAAGGAGATTATAATAAATCAATCAATCTCTCACATGATATCTAAATATTTTAAGAAACATGCATAAAAAACATTAGAAACATGCATTAGCTGTAATAAACTTCAGAGAAATTTATTATTGGAACAAAGTAGCCTACAGTACGTCAAATGCGTATGATACAGTACTTCTAAATAAAAACTTTCTACATAGCACCAAAGTAAAAATTTATACCTCAATATACTCTAATAATATAGAGATAGACTATGTTGTGTTCTCGAGTCTCGACTGCAAGTTCCTGTTTTTAAGTGTCTTCTAAAAAGTAATTTCATGTTATGTTGGATTTTAATCTTAATCATTGATTACGTGTTTTTAACTTATGAAATAAATGATAATGTCTGATCCAATTCTTATCTAATTTTTCATTTTCCCTGAGTTTATTGTGAACAATATTTCTACCTCTTGACAAGTCTTGTAATGCAATTTATACTCTCTAGAGAACCTATATCCAACTCAAAGACCAAGTACTGCCAGGGGCTACATATATAGTCTGGTTGAGCAGAGAAGACATTCTGGCAAGATGGGAAAATGACTCTAGATTGGTCAATAAAGGTTGAAAAATTATCAATTTGGTCTTAATTTGTAGGAAACATTATGTTCTACAATTTGAGACCAAATTTATAATATTTGAACCAATATTGATCGAGCTGAAGTCATTTTACCATCTTGACAGAATGTCTTCTTTGCTCGACCAGACTACATAGGGGCAATACGGAAGTTTCTCTTGAATCCTTGTACCGCCTTGGGTTGTCTTCATTAGACAGAACATTACACACTTCCTCAGAAACAATAACTTGTCAGCCCAATTTCAGGAAGTATCGATTTTTGTTTACATGGTTTTTTCTTTCTCTCCTTCTCTTCCCTTCCATTTTTTTGTTCTCTTGGAGTTATTGATGATTTATTTAATTATAAAAGTGAATAAATAAAATAATGTTATTATTGTTATTATAATTATTCAAATATAACTTCTTCTTCACTGCCGGTGGGTGGAGGGTGTATAGTATGGAGGGTGGACAACCTCCACAGTAATACATAATATTTATTTATTCTATCACAATTCAAGGATTAAGGAATAAAAACCCCAAAACTTCTCTATTTCCAATGCATATAAAAATATCCGAAGTAAGTTTATTAAAACCAAATTTATATAGAAAAAATAATGTACACTTCAAAATTCACATACACAATTCATTAAAACGAAACACTATTGAAGGAATTAAAAAACAGGTCTTCTCCCATAACTTATTCAATTACGATGTAGATAAAATTGTCCAAACTAAAGTAATGTTCCAAATTAAAATCCACACACACAATTGATTAACAATATTTCTTCCTCTTCACTTTTATATAATATGTTCTAGTTTTTCTTACTCTTCCTGTTCAGTACGGCTTTTTGTGCAGTAAATTGAATCAATGTTTTTTGCAGGTTGGAAGTTCTTCAATGGCATAAGGAGACAATTGATGGATAAGGTAAATACACATCATCAACTCACATTACATTTATTGTATTAATTATTGGCATCATCAGATGACTTTGTTGTGAATCGTTGACTATATATGGACATTTTTTTCAAATCTCTTGGGTACATATTTCACAAATTATTTTCCTTGAAGACTTTTTCCAAAAAATATTCATCATTCTAATTTTTTGAATTTGCTTGAAGATTTCAATATTGTCACTAACTTATATCGCCATTGTGGTACTAGTAAGATGCTTTGTGTAAAAATGTGTCAAAACTCATTGAAATTTTTAAATTGTGGATTAATTAACACTGTTCTTGTGTTGACTGATTAGTTCAATGGATTATTAAATTAAGACCAGAATAACGTTCAATTGTTTTAGTTCTTTCATGGGTTGTCTTTGAGCATTTTCATGCATTAAAATAATTTATTGTTAATTATTTGAAAAGTTGTCAAAGGATCGTGTTGAAGTACATTGATTGTATATTGATTGTAAATGCTTTGGTAACAAATCCATGAGAAAATCAACAATTAATGTGATACTCAAAGATCTTTTCCCCTTCTTGAATTTTCTTCAACGATATAGATAACTGATCATAAAAATTAATAATATGTAAGGTACTGAAAATGCTCCAATGAGTGAACTCATGCAATAATAAAGTATGATATAATAATCATTTTGATTATTTCCTCTGCTTAAATGATCATAATTAAGAGGTAATTAATAGCTCATATCTCATTTTTCATTTTATACACCTATATAAGCAAGTATTTATGCGTTATGATGGGAGAGATATGATAAATTGACAGATTATTGATTTATTTTCAATCCAGCCGATTTTGTTATAGTAATAAAAGAATTAAATATTCCTTCAGGAACAGTCTCAAGTTCTGCGTATAACGGCTGTTATTGTTAGCTGACCAATGCTATCTAGCGGGAGTAAATGGAGTTACATTCAAGTCTACAACACAATGTTCATATCAAAACATTGTGAGAGGTGACAATTAATTTTTATTTATTTTTGACAATAACACATTCATGTCATTCAACAGTTCTTCCGCAGACAGCTTCAGAGCGCAGCTCGGTATGGTACCAGATATTAAAAAATTAATATATTTATGAAAAAATAAATCATTACATAAAAAATATATGAAAAAAGGTAATGTAACATATGATGAATAAATGACATGAGATGATATTGTCAAACTAATTTTCAATGGTTTGACAATATCTTGTTTTTTCAATTAACATGGATAACTACTGCAATATCACCTCGACAACTACTCAACAAATATAATGATGATTCTTTATTATCAATGAGTTTACTCTCTTCATTCAAGTCCCATGATCACTGATCAAAGTTTGTTGGTTTTTCTACTTCAAACATCATTATGAAAAAGGTTATTAAAGACAAGGTTTTCCGATTTTCGAGAATTTGAAAAGTGATGGGGGAACCCAAAAAATGACGTAGTTCAGATCAGAGATCCCGACTACACTGGACCACAACTACACTGGCGCATTGAAAATATGAATCATAATTAAAGAACTAAATAGCTCATATCTCATTTTTCATTTTATACACCTATATAACAATATTTATGCGTTATGGTGGAAGAGATATGATAAATTGACAGATTATTATCAATTTACGGAAATTATTTAAATATTAATGTTTTAATGATAATAATACTGTATTAATGTTTCCATAATGTAGGAATAGGATCTACTATCGGCACAATATGAAGCTGGTGTTTTTTTTTTTTGAGAAGCGTCAACAAAATAGCAACATATGATATTAAAATATAAATTTTTTTTTGCTGAAAAGATTGAAGGACCGCTCATGCGCCGCACTACGGCGCCAGTGTAGTCGGGATCTCTGATCTGAACTATGTCAAATTTTCGTCTCCTCACCACTTTTTCATTTTGCCCAATATCAGGCAGTTATGGAACAACCTTTTTCTAGTAACCTTGATTATGAAGAAGTAAGATATAGTCTGTCCAAGCTAAGAAGACCCTCTGGCAAGATGGGAGAATGACTCAAGCTTGGTCAATATTAGTTCAAGAATTATCAATTTGATCTCAAATTGTAGGAAACAATTTGATGTACTATTAAGACCACATTTATAATTCTTGAACAAATATTGACCAATCTGGAGTTATTTTCCCATCTTGCCAGAAAGTCTTCTTTATTTGGACAGACTATACTTGAATTCAAGCATCCCTTCAAAGTGTTATTTATCTCATCTAAGTTTTCAATGTTTTTTTTTCTATTCAATGAAAACCCCTTGCTTGTTTTATTGAATGTTGGGTAACTCCGTGGACCAAACCGGGGGTAATTTATGAGTGGGGTGGGGTAAATAACCCGTGTGAGGGGAGGTGGCACTTTGTAATCCCCCAAGGACGAGTTTATTCCGAGTTCTTTAGTTTTGTGAGCAATGTGTATCTGTGTTTAGAATTCGTGAAAAGGCGGACAGCCTGCTCTAACTTCTCTATTGGCTGCTTACACGGAATACCAATGCTGTTCGAATGCTAAGCGGTGGCCATTTATCAGTGGGGCCCAAATAGCTGTAATGCACTGCTGAAGTGGGCGGAAGACCTTTATTTTTTAGGAGGAAAGTAGGGTGAAGGGATCATAGATAAGGAAAGGTGGACGAATTTGATGAGGTATAGTCTATAACAAGCAATGTAGACTATATAGTTGATGTGCAATATATACTATATTGTAGACAATATATAGTCTATTATAGTCAAGCAATGAATACATTCTGGCGAGATATGAAAGTGACTCCAGCTTGATCAATATTGGTTCAGGAATAATAAATTTCGTGTCAAGTTGTAGAGAAGAACTTTTAATAATTTATAATTTTTGAACCAATATTATCCGAGCTGGAGTCATTTTCCCATTTAGCCAGATTGTTTTCTTTGTTCGAGCAGACTATAGGTATCCAAGCAAAGAAGACCCTCTGGCAAGATGGGAAAATTGACTCCAGCTCGGTCAGTATTGGTTCAAAAATTATCAATCTGATCTCAAATTGTAGGGAACAATTTGATCTACTATTAAGACCACATTTATAATTCTTGAACAAATATTGACCAAGATGGAGCCATTTTCCCATTTTGTCAGATTGTTTTCTTTGTTCGACCAGACTACAGGTAGAGGTAGATGAGAAGGTGGATTGGGAAGTTGGAGGTTGACAAGGTGGGTAGAGGTTAATAAGATAGGTAGTGGTACAGGTAGTTCAGAAAGGTAGAAATAGGTACAATGACAGGAGGCAGAAAAGACCCTATTTTGAGTATATAGTTTAACGTTCAACTATAATAGTTCAGTCTTCAGTCTTGTTATTTTTTTGCTATAAGGATGAAACTAGAGTGAAGAGGTGATAGCAATTGATAGATTGATTGGGTTCTGCTGGTACGAAAATAGATTAAAATAAATAGGGGAAAAATAGGAAATAAAACAGGACAGAGGTATAGAGGGATTAGGAGATATTTGAGGATAGTTACTTTGTAAAGATAGAAATAGGAACAGGGATGAAAAATAAGCTAATTTGAATAATTTTTAACAAGAAAGTATAGTCCATATTACTCTGCAAACTGAGTGTCTCGAGGTAATTCAATCTCTTAGTAGTTATTGTTCTTTGTACCCTGATTGGATAACGATTTTCAACAATATCTTTTTTTTAGAAATGTGACCTCTTGAAATAATATTGAATGACCAATAAGTCCAAGCAGGTTACAAATACTTATAACACCTGAAAAGATTATATTAGCTGCAATCAAAAGGTTGCAAGGGCTCTCTTGCAACCCTTGCTCAATTAATAGAATTAGTAAATCTATAATTATGCTGTATTTTATTTCAAATAAGAATCACAGTACCCTTTTTATAAATTTTTATTTATGCATGTTTTATGTAACATGTTAAATAAAAAACGGTGATAAAGAAGCCCTAAGATAAAGGAAATATAATTATGCTCTACATGAGCTGTTAGTAAATTATATCACGTACAAGCAGAGACAGACGAAATCGTCTTTTTGGGTCAATTACAGTTTGAGGAGGTAAAAGGTACAGATAAATACATGTATACTATACATTGTATAGAAACTGTATAACCTGAGAACAGTCTCTGAAGATACAATAGGGAAGAAGCTACAGTTGTTTCAAAAAGGCAAGCTCGTTTCTCGAATAAGCTAGACTAGTGATCTATCTAGATGTTCTTCCCAAGTTAAAGCGATTGGTCTTATACTGTAGTTGATTCATTCTAAATAAATGCAATTTATCCAATTGAGTTGTCTTTCTGAACTCAGTCTCGAACGTTGTTGAGGATAGTTCTATTGAATTTTATTAGTTTCAGTTATTTGTTCTATCGAATAAAAAGTCTTGAATAGAAAGAAGACAAGATAGCCTTTTTAGCTAAAACTACAACTGTTTTCTTTTATTGGAGGCGATTCTTATTTGTTTAGTGCTTTTTGAAGGGATAGTTTTCCATGTTGATTCTATTGAATCCCTTTCAGTAAACCTATTATTGGATTATATTCGCTTCAATTGCTTTGTTCTCTTGGAGGAGAGTAAGTTGTACGAACATTTGATTTTAGAGTTTATCAAGGTAGTAAAAAGAAAGTTTATCGATGTAAAAACTAAAGAGGACCTTTGTTTCTCATTGGAAAACTTTGACTCTTCTTTATTGATAAAAGAATACTTTATTATTATTTCTTCTTCTCATTTATTAATGTAACTGAAGATTTTGGGCGCAGCTTTTGTTTAAGCATTGTATAAGTAAATTTGATTGTTGTTTGCACAATCAGTCTTGTCAGTGATTGGTTTTGGATCAAGTTTGATTCAGTAATTACCAAATTTCATGGTTGGTTCAGGGGTTTTAAAAAAATTAGTGAATACAAACTTATAAAAGTCATATTTGGAAGTCTATTATTATATTTATGAGAATCAATTTTTTCACCTTATATAAGTCTATTAATGCTGAATTACAAGGCCACAACATTACAATGCTGAATTACAATTTATGTAGGCTACTTATTGAGTTCATCGTTTGAATGACGATATCATTCGATATTGTACGAAACCAAACTCCCGAATACAGTGAATGAGTCATTTATAGGGGAAAGCTACATAAAAGGCATTCACGTAATTTCAAGTTTCGTGTTATTTAGTGAAACATTCCTTCCTTTAACTGAAAAATCGTCAAACTTTTACAACATTACGTGATCCAATTTGTAGGACAATGACTCCTAGAATGTTAATTTCACGATCATTGATCTTGACAGCTACAACTTCGAATGGATGGGGGAGTGAGGGTGTGAATAAAAAGGGGAAGAGGAAGAAAAGTAAGAGAGGAAATAAGGGGGAAGGAAGCGAAGGAAATTAGAAACCATTCAAAGAAAACTGCCAACAAAAATAATAATCATTTCACAGTCTACTTGATTTCATTCATTGCCATCTCTCAATTTATAGTGCCAAGGAGCCCTTTTATTTAGCACTCTGTTTATATGGTGGGTTAAGTGGAAGAGGGGGCTTGCATGCCTCAACTTCGCCCACAAACTCTTATAAATTTTTACAAAGTGTAAAATAAAGTCATTTTATCTATCTATCTATCTATCTATATTGTAAAACGTCTACCTTGGTCGAGGCATTTTAGGATTTGAGCACCCAATGAGAGCGGTTAAGCTGATAATTGGCATTCTAAATAAGGACTTGAAAGTATACCACTGTATCATGTGAAGAAAAGTTGTTATTCAAGGTCAAAGGTCAAAAAATGTGTTTTTACGAATAACTTGTTTTGTGTGCATGCTGCGTATTTGAATGTTATAATTGATATTGAAGACCATACAATCATCAATATCACAATCATTGATATTACAATCATTATATACAATCATTATGATTCACACTACAGCTAATTCACCAGGAATATTTGAAGAAATATGAAGCTTGTACTGTACTATTTTTCCTCTCTAGGGGTGTTATAACATATTTACAATGTGCTGAATACACAGACAATTATATGTCTCCAGCAAACTATTACTCTAGCAAACGCACAGACAATTATGAGTCTATGTTTGCTGTAAGTTATTCCAATATTTTTAAATAATATTTGATGATATAATGTCATGATGTATTTTTCCTTGTAAATTTTTAATTTAGCACTTGTACTTTATGTGGAATAAATGTGATTTTGAGTTTGAATTTGAATCGAATGAATTGGTTCATACACTGTTCACTTAGAACTGAACGTTTTCGAGATACATCCTGAAGAGGGGGAGTGCTTAGTTTCGGTAAGCACCCTACAAAATGACTTTATCGCTGTTTTAAAAGGACTACTACAAAACGTAACTGTGTATGTTCTTCAAATTTCGATGTGCGACTTTTTGGTCGCACCCGACCACTGAAACCTCAAACCTGGCATGCATAGTTTGTCCAAGCAAAGAAAACATTCTGTAAAGATGGAAGAATGACTCCAGCTAGGTGAATATTGGTTCAAAAATTATGAATTTGGTCTTAAATTGTGGAGCAGAATGTTCCCTACAATTTGAGACTAAATTTATAGTGTTTGGACCAATATTGACCGAGAAGGAGTCATTATCCTATCTTGCCACAATGTCTTCTTTGCTTGGACAGACTATACTAGCCACAGACATTGTGCCAATGACAAAGTATTTCTCACTCAGCAAAACTCAAACACAGCCCAATGATTCGACACTGATCAAATTGAAACACTGCCAAATGACCAATTCCAACTGGCCTCAAAAACCTTCCCCTTGGTTCACCCTCTCTCACCCTTGGAACGGGTTCACGATCCAAAAAGGGGGTTTACTCTCTGAAAAGGGGGCTTCCCCCCTCCTAAACCACCAGGGGGTCGAACGACGACACTTCGACAAAGTCTTGATTAAAAAAAGGGCGTAACTCTCTCACTGGGTGTCTATGGCTTCATTGTCCCCCCTCCATCCGATAAACCATAAACTTCAATTAGTTGGTGGTTTTTGGAACTTTTCTGACAGCAGTAGTTTGGCGAGGAAGATCAATTTGGTCAGAAATTTTGGAAAACTGAGGGTCTATATTCAACATCGATTGTGTTTTACGTCACGAAATTGTTAGTATAGTCCAGTCGGGCAAAGAAGACATTTCGGCACCTATGTGGGTAATGAGAGGGGTGGAGTTTCTCGTCCTATAAAAATGCTGTATCTACATAAAAAAGCGAAGTTTAGACATATGAATGTCCATTGTTCGAGAAGGATGTTTAAATAAATTTATCATGACAGACATAGAGAATATCTATGTTCAAAGATATTCCCATCCTCAATCACATCCCCATGTTCAAGAAAATTATCATATTTAAATACATCCATATAATCAAAGACATCCTCATGTTCAAAGACATCTCCATTTTCAAAAACATCCCCATTTTAAAAACACCCCCATGTTCAAAAACATCACCACTTCCAAATACATCCCCATGTTCAAAGAAAATAAGAAATCCCCATGTCAAAGACAACCCCATGTACAAAAGATATCCCCATGCTCAAAGACAGTGAACGTAACTGAAGAAGAGAGCTACTTACCAAGTATTACAAATATTCTGTCCTAGAAAAGAAATAATTCTGGGAAAATAACTTCAGCTCTGTAAATATTTATAAAAGGTTCAAAAGTTATAATATTGGTCTCAAATTGTAGGAAACATTCTGATCTAGAATTTGAGTTGACATTTTTCACATTTGAACCAATATTGACCGAGCTGAAGTCATTTTCCTATCTTGCCAGAATGTTCTCTTTGCTTGAACAGAGTATAGGCCTACTATAAGACCCGTTGTTCAAAAAAAGAAGGGAATATTGAATGATAAGGAGTTACTCAATACTCACTGCATATTATAATAACTCAGCTTTGAAAAGAGACAGTGAAAGGCAAAGAAAAGGAGAGTGAGTGAGAAAGGACAGCCGGTGATTGGCCGAGCGTTAGCCAATGGTAAGACGGCACTGAGTTCGCGCACGATCTTGTCCAAACGGGGGTTGTTCTAGCGGGGGGGTTGGGGAGCTGATTTTGCGCGTTGAGTAGCCCCCATACCACGGAAAGTTTGGTGGTAGTCGGGAAACAGGGTTCGCTAGGGTTTAGTATCGCGCGGTCCCGCGTTGGAAGAGGTTCGAGCCTGGACTTAGTACTTAGCCGTCCAAATACATCGCGAATTTGCGCGAGTATTACGAGTATTGGTTGGGAGATTCGTGTTCTTGAAGTATAATTATTGTTCAGGTTAAGAGATTCAAGTATAAGTATTGTTGAGAGATTTGAAAGTAGTCTCCATTATCAGCTGATTGGAGTGGAGTAGTTTCATCATCTGACAAAGTCATAGGTGGAAAAATTGTGAGAGAGTTCTATTACAAGTATTCGAATGGAGATTGTAGTACTTATTGGAAATTACTGTTGTGAGATTGGAAAGTACTAGAAATTATTGTTGAGAGATTGAAAAGTTCTTTCCATTATCTGACAGGAGTGGAGTAGTTTCAACATCTGACAAAGTAATAGATGGAAAAATTGTGAGAGAATTATCCTATTACAAGTATTCGAAGGGATATTGGAGTACTTTAGAAATTACCGTTGTGAGATTAGAAAGTACTTATAATTATTGTTGTGAGATTGGAAGGTATTAGAAATTGTGGTTGAGCGATTGGGAAGTTGTAACTATTACCCGACAGGAGTGAAGTAGTTTCATCATTTGACAAAGTAATAATTGGAGGAAAAACTGTGAGAGAATATTTTTCAGTAGAGAGATCCTTTATTGAAAATAATTTTTGTGAGATTGGGTAGATGTTCATATTATCTGATAGGAGTGGAGTAGATTCAGCTTTTATTATTGAGATTCAAAAACATTTTGTAAGAAATTGTTGATTTTGTCAGTAAGAACATTTCAAGTAACCTTTGTGGAGTTTCCGTTATTTGATTATAACTGTCTTTCAAATGAGACTTATATAAAAGTGAAGCTTTCCGGGAGTTTGAAAGATTATTCCGCAAACTAGACCTACTGTTCATGTTTCAAGTTATTCGGAATCTATCTGAATCCAAATATACATCTAAGAGAATAATATTGTGAAAGTAATCGAAGTCTCAAAAACAGAGTAGTCAACTTGATCGTGCTTTGAAATTACAAACTTTGCATACATTTATTTGCAAAAGAGCAAAAAAGAGAAGAAAAATAATAGAGAATAATAATTATTGAATATTTTTGTGCATTTTCATTTGCGTATTTGTGCTCGGAATTGGAATATATTCCGTTTTTGTGACGGTACGATATTCAAGAATATTAAACCTTCTTTCACGCTGGATTCCTAACAATATTGCGTCTCGATTTAATCAAGGAAACATTAATTAATCCAGTTTTTTATTGCATTGAAACTTGATAAAAAACAAGCACTTCTTCAATATTCGAACACGACTGCAAACAAGTTATTTCTCCAAAATCATGCATATTCTATATAAGATTTCAAGAACTCTTGTGGTAGGTCTATGATCTTGTCCAAGAATAATCTTCAAGTTCGAGGAAGTAAAGTAAAAATTGAATCCATGCGGACTTTTTGTGATAATCAAAGTTCTATTGGCGTTGAAATTGCCATCTGAATCTCAAAATATTCTCGTATAAAACACAAAATTATCAAGTGAGAATTGCTCATTTGTGGAAAGAAAACTTACAGTGGAGTAGAACATTCAAGGTTGATTTCGATTAATTTGAACAATTCTTATGATAGAAAATAGAGTTGATGTTGTTTTGTACTAACCAAACTGATATTAATAAAAAGCACGCTTATTGCAAAACCTACTGCACTGCTCAAAAGCTATTCGTCCAGCAATATTATATTAGTGAGTATAGTAATCGAACTTTTTGTTTCTAAGAACAATACTCGTACATCTTATTGGAACTTCATAGACATTACAACAACGATAACCTCCTGGTGGAAAATATTGTGAATCTTGCTAGTCAACTCAATTAACGAAATCTTATTGACTGAGTGGAATCTTGCTACTAAACTCAATAATTAACTTGCTACGAAATTCTATTGACTGAGGCATCGAGTTTAATTATTGAAGAAGGTTCAATGATATTTTTGTGAGTTGAGTTCCGATCGAGCACAAAATTTTTGAAAGATTTGTGACACTAGTTTTAATAGCCGAAAGCTACAAGTTCCAATACGTTGGTAAAATGAGCTTCCTCACAGTCATCACAGTCTTGTCTGCGCTACTAGTTTATGGTGAGTTGTAATTGTTGATTTTCTATTTTAAATAATATCACAGTACCATTTTCAATGATTTAAAATAGAAAATCAGTGATAAAAGTAGCCCTAAGATAAAGGAAACACGTTGTTGATCTATGTATCAATTTGTTCTATTAAGATTTTTAATTGAATTTTTTGTCGTTATTAAAGTATAGAAAGTTTTTTGAAAAGTATTAAAGAAACATAACCTTTGGACTCTTTTCATTTGAAATTGGGATCGAAATAATAATTGCTATTATTTTTTTCAGAAAGTTTCTGTCCCTATGATTGTATGTTTGTCGTTAGATGGAATAAATAATTTTATTATATCATATCATTTATTCATAATACACAATTATAATAGTGATGGTTATCGAAAAACAGGCATAGCCCTCACTATTTCCATCGCAATTTTGCTCAAAATGATAGTACAAAAAGTTTATGTTTCTTCTGAACTGCAATTTAAAACTCGAATGATTTAGATTCTGAAATAGCAAATAGATTATATTGTAAGTAAATCCTATAAATTATAGGTCGGCAGTATAAATTCTAGTCACTGAAGGCTGTTTAATAACGTTTTTCTGATTGCTGGAAGCTCATAATATTGCTATTAGACTCAAACGTATTGCTATGAATGGAGGTTGTAGATTCGTAAGTTCGTAGAATAGGACATGACTGTGATTTCTGCCAGTTGCACAGGAATTAAATTCAATTGAATTGCCGTAAGATGACTTCATTCTATGAAGCTCAATAGGAATCACATTGCGTTTTATTCAATGTTTCCCTGTTATTTAAATTCAACATTCACATCTTGTGAGCTGACCAAAAACTGATACAGTATTCTAAACAATTTGTTTCATTTCATTATCACGAACAATTTTCGTGCTACAAATCCTTCGAACTATACTTTATACGGTTCATTTCGTTATTCTCGAAATGGGAATAAGTTAAATGAGAATTATTAGCCCGATTATGTTGGGAAAAATGCTTATCTAGGGCGTTTATAAACATTTATTCCCATTAAGTAGAAAAAAGATTCTATTTTGTTATTCCTGTAAAGCCAGTATTTTTTACTACTGTATTCAGTTGAGCAATCAACATTTTTGATACTAGAATAATTATGTCACCAGGACTATTTTTTAAAAAATAAAAAAAATATTTAAACAGAAACATGACATAGGATATTTAATACGTTTTTGTAAAATTGATTCAAATTTTACGTACGAATATGGTATGATCGTATTGATTCATTGTTAATTCACATCAAAAGCATTCTGAATTGAAATAGAGGTCCTTATCGAGAAAGAATTCCTAATTTATATTATTGTTTAATCAATTCTACCAAGAAATTTATTTGAATATTGTAGGTGACTTCGCATTTCCTTCATGGAATAACATTCTATGGGAACATAGTTTTCCGAGGTAAGGGATTATTTCGTTGTAGTTCAATGAAAACAGAATCAATAATAGATTAATAGAAAACACCTATACTTAACATCCAAATGTTTAATCAATAACGCAAATGTTTGATAGAAAACGCATTCACTTAAAAAATCAATCAGATAAAACCAAAAGAACACAATCGAGAATAGATTGATAGAGAACAAATCATTCTAAAACCCGATAAAAACACTCCTTCCACTCTCAAACCAATCACTCGGCTGAACTAGTTGTTAATAGCAGCTTGCAAATCAGTTCCCAACTTAAATCACCCCAAATCGATGATTGGAGCTTGCCGCTGCGAGCTTAGATTTATGGGACTCAGGCCTCATTAACGAGCATTTAGCACTGGAAGATTCTATCTTGTTTTCAACACGCATCAACACTCTCCTCTTGCTAATGGAAGGGTCTTTGTTCTTGTGGTTGAAGGATACTTATCACTGCAAAGTCCTGTCAATTTTGTTACAATCGGCTTTCATCGAATCAATCCATTTGCTCTAGAATGGTAGACAGTTTAGTAGACAAGTTGAGGGGAAGATTCATTCAAAATAATTCTGACATCTACATCAACCTTTAAAATTATAAATTGTAGTCTTCAATTTTTGAGTGTGTAAATTCGTGAAAAGTGATAGTGGATTTGGATTAAGTGGACATTATCCCTAATTATCTAAATTTGAGCAAAAACACGTTTTGGGCTTCATTGCCTGTGAATATTTATTGAATATTGTCATCAATAATAATAATAATAATTTCTCTGGATGCTGAATATATTATGTAATGATTTGACTGAATGTGTAGTCAAATCATTACATAATAATGCAAATTTCAGATACAGATACATGCAATATTATAGCTAGCCTATATAAATATAAAAAAAATGATTCCCCACTATAATAATATATGTGTCGGGGTAATCATCGGTAAAAAATAATTGAATGTATTCATTGGATGTATAAATAAGTCCATTGAATACAGAATACAAATTTGCTAGGGATGAATAATGTTGCGAATTTCTTCAAGCATAAATATTGAATCTGTAGTAATATCATTCAGAGAAATGCTATAAACGTGGGCAAATTCGAAAACCAATTCCTATAAAAATTGTTCAATGTTATCAAATAAAATAGAGTTCACATGAAGTTGCCCAGGTTATTGAAATTGGTTGAATATCAAGCCATTATTAATTATGATTTTATTTCTTTAGTAATTAATTAATGTTGTCCTGAGTAAGGCAGGTGATGAAAATTGGTCTTGAACGGTTAAGGCCCAGGAAATACAGTACTCAATATAGCTATCAATATTACTACAGTCTGTCCAAGTAAAGAAGACATTATTGCAAGATGGAAGAATGACTTCAGCTTGTTTAATATTGGTTCAAAAATTACAAATGAGGTCCCAAATTGTAGGAAACATTCTGATCTACAATATGAGACCAAATTCATAATTTTTGAATCAGTATTGATCGAGTTGGAGTAATTTTCGCATCTTACCAGAAAGTCTTCTTTGCTTGGACAGACTTTATACATAGGTCTCCATCACGTTTTCTGTTACCAAGCGGTCGCTCAGCAGTCGATAATCGATTGAATCGATAGTCGAAAAAAGAAAATAGTCGATAAATCGATACTCGCAACGCAATATTCAAAGCGACGACAAAAACGGTGGGGTCCCCCAAAACGCTATCAGACACCCGATTAATCTTCACCGGAGGAATTTCCCTACATTTAACCCCACTCCTCCCCCACTACCATAGTAGGAAAAGCGGAAAAGCCACAAAAAACGTTTTTCCACCCCGAAGTATCCAATGTCTGCAAGAGCAACCGCACAAGAAAAAACGAGCTGTGTAGTTGGCTTATGAATACGAAGAGGAGAAAGGAGAAGAAGAAAGGAAAAGAGAGGTAGAAAGTTGAAGAAGAAAGAAAGGCTAGAGAAGAAAGTATGAAATATGTGGAAGGTTGAAGAAAATAAAGAGGAAGATGTACGTGTACAAGGGTAATAAAGATAGGTAGAAGGTTGAAGAAGAAAGAAAAGTTGATAAAGAAAGAAGAAGGTATAAGGTTGAAGAAGGAAAAAAGAGATGGAGAACAGCGAGAGTTGAAAAGAGGAGAAGGAGAACGAAAGAGGAAGAAGAAAATAGTGATGATGAAGGGAAGAAGAATAAGAACTGAAGAGGGCGATAAAGGGAAGAAGAGGAACAATAAGGTATGAAAGGGGTGATTAAGGGAAGAAGAGGAGGAATATGTAATGAAAATGACAATAAAGTGAAGAACGAAGGAAGGAGAGTAAAAATAAAAATGAAAGAAATGAAAAGCTTCTTAAAGAAATGAGGAGGAGGAGTAGGAGAAGAAAGAGGAGGTGAAAAGAAGGATAAGAATAGAAGAAGATCTACGAGTGGTAGGAGGAAAGGGGATAGAAAAAAGAAAATAAGAGAAGAATAAAGTGAGGAAAGAATAGAGTGTAATTGACAAAGTGAGTAGAAGGGAAAATATGAGGAATAGGTGGAGGAAGATGATAAGAAGAAGGAATATGAAGAGGAGTCGTAGAGAGAGAAAGTAGAGAAGGAAGAAGGAGGAGGAGGAGAGGAAGAAGAAAGAGGAGAAGAAAAGGAGAAGAAGAATATGGTCGGATATGGGAATAGGATAGAAATAGAAAAAGAAGAATAGGAGTAGTGAAGAAAACGGAATAAAAACAACAAAGGTAAGGGATGAGGAAGAAAAAGGAAAAGAAATGTTCAGTTGGAGTGAGAGGGGTTTCAAAGTTGTTGAAAACCAAGATACAAGACCGACATAACGTAATTAAATTTGAAGTTGCTAGGAGTAGACTACGTTGGGAGAGAGGAATTCGGAAGATTTTAATATGGAAGGTGTTTATGAAATTCTTGTTCGATTATTTTGATCTTATATGTTTTGTAACATACATAGTTTGGTGGTTTTTGTGAGGTATTGTTTGGAAGTTCGGTAAATTCTTCGGTGATTATTATCAGCTTGTAAGTAGAGATGGTTTTTGTTCATTAGTTCCAAATTGGATTCTTGAGAGATTGTATCGAACATATGAGTAATACAGGGCTCAAACTAGTTGTTCATGAATTGTGTGGCGTGAAGCGTTTTTTTCTGTGTTCGACAAATAGTTATTTGTGCATCTAGGGACTAATGCTAAACTTTTTCTCCCTGAGGAAAATTGTTGGTGCCCGCGGCATAGCAGAGGGCGACAATTTCCTGAGGGAGAAAAAGTAATTTAGTCCCGAGATGCACACAACATTTTTCCTCCACCTACACCAATTAATACAATAAGAATGTAATAAAAAAGTGTGATCTACCAGACTGTCGTAGAGATGACATAACCTCACAGTCGAAAAGCCGCAGCTATTTTCTGTACCCAAACATGTCCAAAAGGCGCTATTTCTTTTTGCTGTATGTAAGAGATGATCATCTGTTTTGATCAATTTTCCATATGCTGCATTGTTGGATGACGTTACCCATGTTATTCTTATGGGTTTACTTTACTCCCTAGGGAAAAATGATCAACTTTTTCTCCCTTGGGAGAAAATGTGAAGCTTTACCATTTGACCCCGGGGAGTGAATTGCAACTTCACATAGTAGGTGGAGGAAAAAGTATTTAGCCTACCTCTATTTAACCTATCGTCTTCTGTTGAACATTTTATCTTATACAAATGTTGATAAAATACATTTGTGTATTTTCGCTTTAAATGTTCCGACTTTGGACGTTATTAACTAACTATATGTCTACTTCAATGTATAATTATCGAACTCTGAACCTAGATGGATCGAAATTGTATTGATAAAAATCTTTCAATTGGTTCTGTTCTAACTCTAATTTTGAACTGTTTCATTGAAATTCAGTCCTCCAATTTGGATCTGTTGGAGTCTTATATTTGTTGCGTAGTTGTGAAAGTGATATTGTGGTTGTTATCCATATTAAAAATGAAAGACTAGATATTGTTGAACCACTGGGCAATGATTTAGGGAAAGTCGAGATGCCGGTTTCAGTTGCTACATCATTATCAATATCTGATAAACTTTTTTCAAATGGTCAAAATTTTTTGTTTGCAAAATTTACCAAAAAGTAGATTTTAGAATGTAAAGGAGAATGAGAAGGGGTGGAGAAGAAGGAGAAGAAGATGAAGGAGGAGGAGGACGAGGAGGAGGAGGAGGAGGAGGAGGAGGATGTGTCCCCATTGACTCATTACTCACAATGAATGTCATAATCCATCACTGCTCATAATATGCGACACTTTGAGTCAGGTCTGATGATCGATTTGATAATTTCATTTCCAAGTTGACTATAGTCTGTCCAAGCAAAGAAGAGCCTCTGACAAGATGAGAAAATGACCTAAGCTCGGTCAATATTGTTCCCAAAAATATTGATTTGGTCTCAAATTGTAGATCAGAATGTTCCCTACGATTGAGACCAAATCAATAATTTTTGAACCAATATTGACTGAGCTAGAGTCATTTTCTCACCTTTCCAGAGGGTCTTCTTTGCTTGGACAAACTTTACCTGGCCATTTATAATCCATTAGTTCCATGAGATCTAGGTTGGGTATTTTTAGAGGCTTTATCATTCTTTTACATCCTTTTTACGCTTTCAATATTCCATTTCCACATGCTTCTATTCTAGAAGTAGGCCTAGACTTCATTGAATTGAAGGATTGGAGTATATTGTCAGATTCCTGATGATAATTTCTAATTTAGTTATTTTATTTTTCTCTGATGTACAGAGTATAGACCTACACATTTTCCCCCTCTATTCCTTCTTTATACATTCCCATTCTTCTCCCCTAAACAAAAACCTTGAAATATGCACATGTTTTGCATCGGCTCCTTTCACGTTTACCTGTTTTTCTCCTGCCGAAAACCTTGAAAACTTCTGAAAAAAAGTGTCGCTTCCGATATTCTGCCATTAAATTTTCATCGCTTGTTGCGACTTTTTTCTAATCTCTCGTTCACGTTCAACGAAATTGAAAACAAACTTCTTGTTTGTTCATTCTCATATCCGCAGGCGATTTCTTCTACACCTGTTTGATGATACAGGGCGGAATAGGGGAGGGGAAAGGGCAAAAACCACGTACGAAAAATCGGAATATGTCTGCTATCCACTACCATGTTACCAGACCCTACTGGGATGATGTAACCGAACACCAGTTTTATTTTGCAACTTTTTATCCACATATTACTAATCTCATTCATCAATTCAATTGATAGATTACATATTAAAAGATTATAACTATATTTATACAGTCTATTAAAGCAAAGAAGACATTCTGGTAAGATTGGAAAATAGCTTCAGCTCGGTTAATTTTGGTTAAAATTAATGAATGTGGTATAAAATTGTAGAGCAGAATATTTTCTACAATTTAAGACCAAATTGATAATTGTTGAACTGATGTGAACTGAGCTGGAGTCATTTACCCATCTTGCCAGAATGTCTTCTTTGCTTGGACAGATTATACCAAGTTACCAGATCCTTCTGGGATGATGTAATCCAACTCCAGTATTATTTTACTGCTTTTTCTTCACGAAATACTAAATTGCTTATTCGCGAGAAATTTTTCCATTTTTTCAGCTAAGAAGCTGAGAAGACACGCTGTTGGAATGTAATGTGTACTGTAATGACGTGTCTTCTCAGGTTGTTCGAACTATACGTGTACCGTAGCGACATAATGAATATTGATATGATAAAGTTAACCTATATTTTTGATGATGTATAGTGAAATTTCGAATTTAGATTATTGTTGATGTATAGTGAAATGTGGTTCTATTGCACTATTGACCCATTATTTGAATATTGACGCATTTCGTACTTTATTATAATGTTATAAAAGCCAGCTCTCAGGATAGATATAGTCTGTCCAAGCAAAGAAGACCCTCTGGCAAGATGGGAAAATGACTCCAGCTCGATCAATATTGCTTCAAAAATTACAAACGTTTTCTCAAATTGTAGATCAGAATGTTTTTTACAACTTGAGACTAAATTTATAATTTTTGGAAAAATATTAACTGAGCTGGAGTCATTTCCCATCTTGCCAAAATGTCTTCTTTGCTCGGACAGACTACCATACCTGTCAAATCATGAGGATGCATCTATTTCCATATCGGGATATTACTATTGTTTAGGTCAACTAGAATATTCATTAGGCTTTCAGCGAATAATAGCACCTTTGTTAAGAGGTCTGAAAGCACATCAATCATTTGTCTTTGATTGTGAATGGCTAATTCAGATCAATTATTTGACGCCCGGTTAGTTGATTATGATTGACAAATGCTTTCAGTGATATGTAGTATTTGCCATTTGTGACATTGAGTTGAAATGTGTACCTAGGATATTTTGGGAAGGAATTTTGTAAGTGATGTCTTTGATAATAGGGTTCTACTACAGACAAGCTATTTATCTTTACTCTTGAAAGTAGTTTGCTTGAATGGTTTTAAACTAGGGAAATAACTTTTAGAATGTGGACGAATAGCTTTCAATTCTTCTCAATATTGTGTGATATCAACTTAGAAGTTTTATTATAAAGGAGAGAATCGCGTGATCCACTTTTATATGTAGAGGAAGTCAAATAATGTTATTTCCAGGTGTTGTGCACAAATGTACATTTCTGTTCTCTAGGGATCTTTCATTATAAATCTACCATCCAATGAAATGAAGTACATTAATCTCGTTTCGGACTTCTTATTCATCAAAATTTGTTGAAAGACGTTCTAGACATTAGTCTGTGTTCTTAACCAATAGGTGTTTTAATTTTTGTCCAATTAATGGATAAATAAATAAATATGTTTGGTTTCATCACTTGACTAGACTCCAAAATAATAAAAAAGTTCTTCAAGTTGATATCAATTTTGAAACAAGATTTTAAGCTATTTAATTTGATTTAAAATGGTATCTTGTACAAGAATAAAGAAATAATGAAGAATTCTAAATTGAGTTTGCTAAATTATTGAAATGCTTTTACCTGATTTTTATTTCGTTTTTTACAGGTATGTGTCCAACATCAGTTCTATGTTAATAGATCCAGCCATCAATTGTGAGTAATTTATATTTTCTTTTGATTTTGAACGTTATTTTTCAATGGGGTTGGAGATAATGCTAGAAGGGTGAATGAAGAAGTGATAAGTGATTCTAATCCTGAGTTTTCAGTGATTGGAAGATTTATTTCAAATAACAACTCTTGTATCTCATCTACTTCCTGGTAAATGACTTATAATCTATCTAGAATTCTATCAGACATGTTCCAAGTTTGTAATTTAATAAAATCCATTCAAATTAAATCTACTCTTTTAAAAACTCCTTTCATCCTCTATTAGAGATAACGCCAAAAAGTTGGGCGGTTTCATCTGCTCCCTATGCCCTTCAAATGCTGATGTTGTCAATAAAAGTGTCATTTAGTCACGCCTTGTTGATGCTTTTGAAATATAGAGAGACAATTTCAATAATATGCTTCACCGTACATCAGCTGATAGGTTACAACAACTAGATATGTTTAACAATTCTGGAATACCGCCTGTAATAATTACTAAAAAGAGACAATTGATAATTTAAATGAACTGTTAGTAGGTTATAAAACGTACAAGAAACAGACGAAACCGCCTAACTTTTTGGCGTCAGCTTCACCTACTATTCAACATCCAATTCACTCTTTCCACTCTCGGACTTCTGTAATGCTGTCCCTTGGTTTTCCGTCATGCTTTATGCTTTCCATCAAACATAGGGGGACCTACAGAGATCTGTCTGTTTTAATGACGTATTAAATCTGATTCACGGAGTGGGCTTCTCTTCTCGAAGCAGCTACCGGTTTTAGGGCCTCTGCAGAGAAAGGCTGTAAAATACTTTGCATATACGGTCTGTCCAAGCAAAAAAGACATTCTGGTGAGATGGGAAAACTACTGCAGCTTGGTCAATATTGGTTGATAAAGTATGAATTCAGTCTCAAATTAGAGAGCAGGATGTTTTTTACAATTTAAAACCAAATTTATAATTTTTCAACCAATACAAACCGAGCTGAAGTTATTTTCCCATCTTGCCAGAATGTTTTCTTTGCTTGGACAGACCGTACGTCTATACGGTCTGTATTTTTTATGTTCTTCTCCTACTTTTATTTCTATCACACTGTCCCTCTTTTTCTGTCTTTGTCGCTCTCACTCTACCTACATCTCTTTGTCAGGTTTGTCTACCTCACTCTCTCTTCTGCATTTCCTCTCTCTAATCTACTCTAGTATAATGCAATCTCTCTTCTCTCTAATCCAATCTAATGTAAACCCCCTATCTCTATCTCTCTAATGTTCTATCTTCTTTTTTTTCTCTCTATCAATCCGTTTTCTCACTCACTCTTCTGGCTTTTTATTCGTGTCTTCCACTATCGTTCCAGTTTTTCCTCTGTGTTTGGGTTTCTCTTCCTCTTGGTTTCCTGCGTCGATTTTCTCTTGATTTTTTCTGACAAACTGTTTCATCATTACCTATTTTAGTCTTTATTACTTCTTCCATGTATTTGTTTTTCTGTACTTTCTCAATTTAATCTTAATCTGAAATCAACAACTTTGATTTCTAAGCTTATATGTACTTTATTTTGAAAAGTCATGTATTTTATGAAGAGTGAATTTTGGATCTGTTCAACTTAGTTAAGTACAGCGGAGTACTTAGTTGAGTACATACTTAGCAAAGTATGTATTGTCTGATAGGCAGGAGTGATAGAAAAGCCAAAAATTGATACGAAATCGTTGAGGAATGAAGCTCATTTGCAAAAAATCGCAACTGGGCTGCAAAGCAAGGTTAGCTTATTTGATAATGCCGAAAATATGGGAAACATAAGTATTGACTTTCTGAATCTTGAGTTTTATTACTTTCTATTAATTCAAATTGAAAAATACTTAAACTAAGTTTGAGATTTCTCAAAAAAATGTATAATTGAAAATAAATAGAATCAGCTTATTTCCAATATGGCGGCGTTCCATGAGCATTTAAAATAATTTTTTAAATTATTATTTTAAATTATTAAATTAATTATTAATCACTTGTATCAGTGAGCTCCCGTCCTGTATCAATTTTTAACTGTGTATCACAACTGCGTATCACTACTGATTATCAGAAAATCATATAGTATAAAGTATAATATTCGTTTAGTTTTTTATTAGTATAAAGTTGCTTCAGGCGTCAAATCATATCTGCGACGCAACTAATCAACTGATTCTTGAACAATATTGATTGCTGACTATAATTAAAAGTGACCTACTTTCTGAATAGAACCTCCTAAGTGTTTGTCAATTTTTTATATACAATATCTTGAAAAATCACCCATCTTTATCATTTTTCTTAAAGGACCTGTCACCTGTACTTGAAGATGTGAAGTTGGTACGGTCTGGTACATTGCACACTCATCAATTTATTGAGAATCGTGATAAACGGGCGTTGAAGTTGGCGATAGAAAATAGAAGATAGAAAAATGAAAGGAATTCCCAATAATTTATAATAAATAGCAGGTGAAGGCGTGAAATTAGAAACCGGGGGTGCTTGGTTTTTAAAAGTATTTGACACGGAACTTGAGTGTCGTTTCTATTGTCAGGCAGAATGGGTTTGATGTGTTTTATGTAGATTGTTCACGTGACTTGAGAGGGTTTCGAAAATGAGTTTGGAAGAAGAATGAGAAGGGGTGAGTGGGGAGGAAGTGAGAAGGGAAGAAGTAAGAAGAGTCAAGGAGTAAGAGTGAGAGGGGGAGTAAATGAGAAAGTAAGGAAGGAAAAAGTAAGTAAAGAAGAAAGTTAAAGTAGGGAGTAAGTGGGGATGGAGAGCCGGATGGAAGAAAAGAGGAGAATGAGAATAGAGAGAAAAAGTAAGGATGAAAAAAAGGGGTAATGGAGCATGAGTAGGAGAAGGAAAAGAAAAAGATTTGAAAAGCAAGTTTGAATGATAATAAAGAATGTAAAATGCCTTACATGTAGAACCTTTTCTAACTTTGAGTTTTAACTATAATATAACACTGTAGCCTACATCAAAGTCAGTAATCACTTTGAAACTGTTTTATTTTAATCCTATTTTAAACTCCTATCGATTTCAGTTCGATGGAGTTTTCATCAGAGTAATATTGAGTCAGTTGATCAAAGTAATAGCCTACTACATTCTTCTCTATCTATTTCTTTCTCCAACATAATCTAAGGAACTATGAAGCCTATAAAGAGTACTTATAGTTCCTATCTATAGAAGCCCTATCACAATCTTTAGTACTGTTTCAGTGATTCAGCGTAGCATGATCAGTTTATTGAAGAACATCGTTCGCTAGCCGCCAATTTCATTGTTGGGAACTTTGATTTTGATATGAATGTTGTCAAGAGATTGATGATTTATTGAAGTATTTGATCCATGTTTTAATTATTGGAATGAAAGCTCTTGATGAATATGTATTACTTTTTCAATTTCTCGATTTCGATTTCTAGGAATTTGATTGGTAAATCATGTTTCAATCCTACTTCCAAAACCGACTTCAACCGAGATCTGGCCCAATTTTCGTCAGTCCAATTTTAGGACCGGGTTAGTGGTGTTGGAAGTGATGTAGTCTGTCCAAGCAAAGAAGACATTCTGGCAAGATGGTAAAATGACTCCAGCTCGATCAACATTGGTTGAAAAATGTTATAAATCTTATCTCAATTTGTAGAGCAGAATGTTTCTACAGTATGAGATCAAATTTATAATTTTTGGAACAATATTGATCAAGCTTGATTCATTTTCGCATCTTTCCAGAATGTCTTCTTTGCTTGGACAGACTGTACCAGGTGAGACTGTGTAGTAGGCACTTACAGCTAATGCTGATGGCATGTAGGGTTGTATGTAGGCCTCCCCAAACTATCCATGTATGCTATTATCACCCCGTGTCTAATCAGGACCAAGGCAACAAACCAAACCCAACCATACGCCAATCTTGATGATTCGCTCACTACAAATGCCTCCTCTAGTGGGTTACGATTCTGAATCAACAGTGTCTATAATAGACTAACCAGATTTGGATTACGTATTGAGTGTCTCTATCATAGGTAAAGCATGGACCAGCCAAATATCGATTATGATTATAATTATAATAATTAACTGCCTTTCATGGACTAAGCAAGTGTAGACTACGAGTTTATTTTGAGTGTCCCTATTATAGATATGAGCTTGGACTATAGTTAAATATTGTTTATGAACAAACAGATTATATCAATAATAGTTTCTGAATATTTTATTGTTGACTAACTCATAATATTTCTCTTACATATAAAATAATCATATTCTCATCTCTGTTCAGATGATATTAATGTAATAGAAAATTTTATCGTGTAATATAGCCTGCAGATTGAAATAGAAAAGTAGTGAATGAGTAGGATTCAATCAAATCAAAGGTCCATCGTGGATTTGTGCTTATAGTGTTCTTGGCTCTATAAAATAAAAAAACTCTATCATAATTTTTAAAAGAATGTATAAAAACAAGAACCATCACATTGCCCCGTCATGGGAAATTGTGGTTGTATCGGCTGTCGAACTTCTTGGGAACACTCCACTCATAAGATTTAAGCTAGTAATAGTAAGTGGAAGGATTGATTCATCACAATAGAAATCGATTTAGACGACAGTGAATAAACTTTGTGAATGGATAGATTGAAAAAATTTTCGTCTCACAACACAATGGTAATAAAAGACGGAATATTTCCTACCTTCAATAATAAAAATATATGAAAACAAGCTCAAAAAACAGCACCAAGAATCTCCCCCACCATCCTAAACAAAATGCAGGTGCGTATAAAAGTTGGTTGACCTCCCCCCCCCTTTCATCTAAAATACCATTCACTTTTATCCCTTTCTCCCTATTTAACCCGCAGAGTCACCCCCTTTTCCCCCTGCAGAGGACATTAGTTAGAAGCAAAGGAATGTGTTTTCCGGTGACAGAACCCGGGTGAATAATGTGGTGATAATAGACCGCTGGCCTGCACCTCCTTATCACTATGTGGTATGACCAGCTCTTATACTCTCCACTCTTATCTCTCTCTCTCTCTCTCTCTCTCTCTATTTTTTTATCTCTCACGGAGGGTTGAGTGAAATAGAGAGGCCAGCTGCGCCCTAACTTCGCTCCCTGAGGTATAAATAAATGGAGCTATTCTATTCTTTGGTAAATAAATTTCTTCTCATTGCTGGGTTTCTCGTTATTTCTTAACTTCTTCTATTTCCTTTTGCTCTGATTCTTTTTCTCTTCATCCTTCTTCTCCACCTTCAACTCCATCTCTCCGTCTCTTTCTCTTTCTTAAAATTTCTTCTCATTGCTGGTTTTTCTGCTTATTCCTCAACTTATGTTCTACCTCAACTTCTCCCTTCCCTTCCACCTTCACTCGTTTCGCTCTTATTTTTTTGGCTCTTCGTTCTCCTTCTCCAGTTTCAAATCTATATATATCTCTCTCTCACACACTCTTTCTCTCTATCTCTCTCTCTCTCTCGCCATTTCTTGTAGATACATCACAATCATATTATAACAGTAAGAAAATTGAATCCTACATATCTGTAATTTAGTAAGTTCCTTGTATCTGTATTTCCTATTTTAACCAATCGTGTAATTAGATTTATGCTTAATCTTTGGAATCTAGGATTGAAGATCGTAAATGCTGTACTCTACTTGAATAAAGTGAATAATCTAATCTTATCTCTCTGTCTCTCTCTTTCTTCAAGACGGATACTCTCTTTCTAAATCTTCTCCAAATTTCTTCACATTGCTGGTTTTGTCGTTATTCCTCAACTCCTCCCCTTCCGTTCTTATCCTTTCTTTCTTCCTTTCTTCTTGCATTCAACTCCATCATATTTCTCTCACTCTCTCTCTCTCTCTTTGTCTCTCTCACTGCTCTCCCGCTCTTCTTCTCTCCTCACGCTCTTAATCTGTCTTTTTATCGTCTATCGTCCTCTATCTTTCTCTTTCCTCTCTTTCTCTCTCTCTCTCTTTCTTTCCCTCTTTCTTCTCCCTCTGTCTCTCTAATGTCCACCCCGTAGTTGTGTGTAACGATGTGAGAGAGTAAGGTCGGTCGGTCCCCTTCACAAAGTTTGGACCCCGAGTAATGGATAACCTTGCTCTGCTCTGTCCTGTCCAGTGACCCCTGGAGATAAGCGCGCCACTAATGCAAATGTTCATTCTCATTGATTTATTTCTGTTAAATTCAACGCGCCATAGTTGCGAATTAAATTAGTTCAACATTGCGTGTGTCTTGGTGTTGTCTGTGAAATTGAGGAAATTGTATTCTTGATCCTATTTTCTATCAAATTAATATATGTAGTAAGATTGGAAAATTGATAGAATTAAATACATGATAAGATTTACGACTGTGAGTTTTAGGATACAAGATGTTTAAATATGTTGAAAGTACTTTCAATTCAATTTTTCATTTCTTCAATTGCTTCATTAATTCGAAGCTGCTTAGAATTCTATTCTCTGAATATTTCCTAATAAAATACACATTTTGGAGTCTATCAGTCCATAAAGAAATTTATTGAAAAAATATGATTCTCCAACAGACAATTCCTTGTAATCATTGAAAGTTTCAGACAGTTCCCGTCGAATTCATAAATATTAAAGTGCATAGAGCATAAATTAATATTATATTAGATTTTCTGGTTAGTGAAATCTCAGAGTGATCTTCAGTAAGTGGTCGATTTATTCCCCAAACAAATTTCCCGAACGTGATAATGTACCGTAAGTTGCAATTTAAAAGGATAATACACTGCGTTACTGGAATTGTAACCTTACATACAACGATTACAAACGTTTCAGTTGCTTATTTAAACTCAGATTTAGCACTAATAAATCTATATGATCTCAGAGGTCCCTTCAGTAGGTTGACGATTTATGCAACCAACAAATCCCCCGTTCGCTAATGTTGTGCTAATTTAAGAAGCACTCTGAAAATATTGAAGCCGTAAACTGTGTTTTTCACTAGCGGAAAATCTTTTCTTGAGAGGGGCTTTTCCACGGCGCTTTTCCCGCGGCAGATAAGGTGGTGGTGACATTAGCGTGAGCAATTTTCCTTTTGAGAAAATGTCTGACATCAAAATCAACTTAAGTTAGTGTCGGTCAGACTTTATCAGCTGTAGACGCAAATAGATGCTTTTTCAGGTTGTTGTCAGGTTATTTTTACATTAGTGTTTTCCTTGCAGTGAGTTTTTTAAGGATGTTGATCCTTTGGTGTTTGTTACAAATTCCAGAGGAGTACTCTCAGGAGATAGGATTCTAAACGAAGTAGGGAAAACTAGTGGTTGAGAGATTGAGATGTTTGTAGATTTTTCTAGTGTAGGCCTATACAATTCATGTAGGGAAGTTTAATGTTGGGAATTTAACAAGGGAAAATAGACTATCCTTATAAAACATCAGTGCATTGGTAAAAAATTGATATGAGAAAGGGTAATTGTATATTTCCAGTTTATCAAAATAGCACAGTGGTAGACCTATAGAAATTGTATATTTATCTTGAGATTTTAAAATTTCAAACCTATCAAATATCAGTTGTGATTTAGTAAGAAACAAAAATAATAATATAAAAATTAGAGGAAAAAACAAGCAAAATATAGTGTGTTGGCTATTATAAAATTATATTGGAATTGAAATTTGATTTATAGAAAATATATTCTGCAAATGTTTATATTATATTCGAGAATATATTGTCTAGTTCAGCAAATAAAACATTCTGGCAAGATGGGGAAATGACACGTGCTTGGTCAATAATGGTTCAAAAATTATAAATTTAGTTTCAAATTATAGAATAAATTCTACTACATTTATAATTTTGACCACTGTTGAAATAGAGCATTTTGAGAGAAATTTTGTAAGGCTAATTTCTGCAAACGGTGGTGTATGCGATTTTATTGTTTCAATTGCTTTATTAGGGTCCCAATAATGTGTATTCGAAAAGTGCACACAAAATTTCCCCCCGCACAACTTTTGACAGCCGGAAAACCATGCATTTTTTTAGTTTTTCGCAAGTAACTAAAAAACGGTCCACATTTTCATAGGTACATTCTAATAGTAAATTGTAGAGGACAAAATTCTGCGTCGATCGAAAATAATTTTGATTTAGAGCAGTGAAGTATTTAATCTGATGAAAAGTGATCCAAGTAGTCTACAAAATACAAGATAGGCTCTATCTTGTATGTGAATATCTTGTATCTATCTTGATGTTAGATATGTACCTTATATGTCTAACCTAACATCGAAGTATCGAAAAAACCACCTGTAGCCTGTTTTATTTTTGGAAAAGGGATTGTCAAAGTTCCAAAAATTGATCAAATATAAATTTTTTTGTACTTTATGAACTCAATTTTTGATGCTCTATAGCTTTTAGGTAGGTGGGGGGGGGGTTAATACGTTTCTCTGTTACTTTATGAGACTACATAACATTTTTTGGGTAATTTGGAAAAAATGTGTTTTTTGAATGAATGTAAAACGTTATCTATTCGACCGTTTTTGTTTTCGTTTTTTCAATCGACGCAGAATTTTGTCCTCTACAATTCACTATGAGAATGTACGTATGAAAATGTGGACCGTTTTTTACTTACATGAAAAAAACTAAAAAATGCATGGTTTTCTGGCTGTCAAAGTTTGTGCGAGGGGAAATTTTGTGTGCACTTTTCGAATACACATTATTGGGACCCCAATGGAGCAATAAAAACAAAAAAATGGCATACACCACCTTTTGCTGAAAAAATTCCTGCTTACTGGACTAAAATGACACCGAGCTGGAGTCATTCCCCCATCTTGCCAGAATGTTCTCTTTACTCGACCAGGGCTCGATAGGGCTCTATATACATCAGGTTGACGCAGCATTATTCTATTATAAACCTATCAGGCTATAATAATAAATAAACATTAATACAGTATTTGACACGTTATGATTTACAATGCAATGGTGAATGTTTGTTTACCTTGTTTTTATAGACCTTCTATACCATTCATCATTTGAGATGCATTGATGCCCTATGTTAATGTGGCAGCTAGCCACCCTATATGCTAAGTAGCAGCGACTACTCACTCGATGCTGTTTGACAGTGTTAATGGTAGAGGCAGCCTTTCCAAGTTGGGAAGACATTCTGGCAAGATGGAAAAATGACTCCAGCTCGTTAAATATTGGTTCAAAAATTATAAATTTGGTCTCAAATTGTAGGAAACATTCTGATCTACAAGTTGAGATAAAATTTGTAATTTTCAAAGTGATATTGATTGAGCTGGAGTCACTTTCTCATCTTTACAGAATGTCTTCTTTGCCTGGACAGCCGGTAGACCACCTCTCAACTAGCGACCACACCGGACACACTGAGCTACTTCCTTTGCTTTGTGGCAACTACCTGCCACTGCTGTGGTGATACTGCTACTACTCAACTGTGTGGATACTGCTTAGCTTTGCACGGAAATTATTCAGTTGCTCACCAGATGCTGCATGTAGGCTTGCCACTGCTTTCATAGTATGTGAAGTGCATCAAGGTAGAGCTTTATGCCTTGAGTGTCATGTGGCATGGCATGGGTGGGATCAAGACTTGGGATACAGAGAAAGATGGAATCAATAGATACAACTGATTATCTAAGGATTTGACATGATTGTTCACAAAATATAATAGAAAAGTGTTCAAAACATTATGTGAAAGAGAAATTGATTGAAACAATTTGGCCTACTATGTGTAGCAGCCATCTTTATTCAGCTTATGGCTTTTAATAGTGGGGATAGCAGCCATCGAGCTACATATAACAGCAATTTCAGTGTTACATACTCACACTACTCAATGGAATAGAAACAGGGGAATATGCATACCTAAACCTCTATCTATGGTGACCTTGGTAGTAGCATTGCACTTATGCAGTTCGCTAACTTTGAAAGTAAATAATAATCAGACAATTTTTTCCTTTAGGGTTACTTATCACGTTCTATTTAATAACATAAATATAGCCGATAGTATATGAATTTTGTTCAATTTAAACGTTGATGTTCAATATAAATGGACTGAATTCATGAAGACATTCATATTTCAAATTCCAAAAGTGTATGATTTTTAGTTCGTCAGATATCTTGCGTACAGACAGGCGGGAATTATGTGTGAATTTCTCATAGAAAGGAATGAAGCTTGTATTTGTGTGTCCTCTATTTTAGGGCTACTTTATCACTGTTTTAAATGTTAATCACAGTACCTTTAATGCGTGAATAGAAACAATTGAAAAGGGTACTGTGATTAATATTATTTTAAAACAGCTTGCATTTGATTGATAGACGTGGACTGGACATTACAATCTAAACTTCTGTACGACACAAGAAAGCCATTCCATTCAAATCCAAATTACGTAACAACGAATATGGAGGTTGGAGAATTATATGTCTTCAATAAACAGCTAATTCTACGTTTAGTCATCTGATTCATTCGACAATTTCTTTGTCACCAACTCACACGTGTTATTGGTGCATAGCTTTCTATCTGTAGAATTGGATCCTTTTTGCTACAAAGCTGGAATTCGCATAGTAGGGAGGATGAATTTGGGGTTTTAAGAAGCGCTTTGAGGGATAGCATTTCATGCGGCACCCTTTAAGCGCGGCTACTTTGAAAATCCAAAACGAAATCGAATCCCTTTCTGGTGGTTGCTCTTCTTGGTTTGGTTCGTAAAGAGTTATGCGATGTAAAGTGTTAAGTGTTGTATCAGATGGCAAGAAGACGATCTCTCAACTTGAAGGTTTTGAATCTTTGACAGTCTTTGAACTTGAGTTGTGGAACACAATATGAGAATTTCGTCTCTGAGAACGATTTGGGGATTGTCTTTGAAGTTGGTTTTTGTGGTGGGTTCAATAGAATTTGAAGCTATAGAAGCTGAGAAGGAGAGTCTAGTACAGAAATAAAATTCGAATCAATAGTCCGAGCGTGCTGAAAATAAATCTTAGTAATAGCGTAATAGTAATAGAAATTAGATAATATGTAATAGAGTATGTAACTGAATATGAATTTATTGATCATCTTGGGAAGATCTACTTAACTGTGTAAATCATGGAGGCTGTAATAGATCACTAAATGTAGCTACTTAAGGGCTATTTCATGCTAGAAATAATTTTATTCTAAAAATGAAGTGTGTAAACTATATTATAATTATGTGGGTGTGATTGTCTTCGAAGTTGGCTTTGAGGAAAAAAGTAAGTTATCTGGTATTAATTGGCTCTGGTATCAAATGAATGTTTGGGAATGGAATTTAATTCAATATTGAGAAATTTAAAAAAGTTGACCAAGGTGAAGCAATTTTCGTGTTGTTGTGGAGGTGGTATTGTGTTTAGTGGCATAGTAATTATCTTATATCCATATTGAGTTCGAAAAAACTAGAACGATGGATTTATTGAAATAACGGGATACAGGTTTTGGTTGTTACACTATTTTCAATATTGACCGATATTGACCGTTATCTTGTTATTTCTTTCAAAACTTTGTGATTATAATAATAATTATTGGTCTTTTTATTCGAATCCAAAGTCAGTAATTCGTCCATGGGTGTTTGGATACTTTGTTAATTCAAAGGATTGTTGTATTTAAATAATAACAATTTAATCCAATTCATTTCGAATTCCATGTAAACAATTTGTGTAATTTTGATCCTATTCATTCAAGAATGAGTTATCCAGAATGGTTTCAATATTTTTGTTTATTCTATATTTCAAAGGAATAATTTTGTTGAAGTTACAATTTATCTATTCATCAATTCCATCCTGTATGAAATATAACGTCGGAATGAAATGAATCATTGGCTCCAATGTGACTTTGAATAATAAAGATTGATTGAGGTGAAAACGAAAAAAGCTTTCCACTGAATTAGAATAGAATTTTCCCCTTTGCGCCCAAGTAGTGATAGGAGAGATATTTTCGCAAGAAGCTGATTCTGATCACTGGAGAACTATTGAGGGAAGAAGAAGGACAAGAAAAGAAAAGGGAAGAAATGTGTGTGATAAAAAGAGCGAGAAGAGGAAAGAGCAGGATACAGAAGATAGAAGACAGATGAGAAAGAAGAAGAAGAAGAAGAAGAAGAAGAAGAAGAAGAAGAAGAAGAAGAAGAAGAAGAAAAAGTCAATACCCTCCTGTTAAAGTGAAGAGGTGACTGTGCAATGATATTTCGAACTGAGATGCGGACTTATTGATAGCATGGTTTCGTCCTTTTCACCCTTCTTTTCCACTTCTCTTCTTCATCCTCTTCCTTGTTGTTTTCTCATCTTCTTCTACTTTTTCCTCTTCTCCGCTTTCTGGTCAACTTCATACATCCTTCAGCCAATAGCAAGACTAATGGGGTTGCTAGGTTGAAGGAATTCTTGGTTGTTCTTCTCTTTCTTCTTCATTATCGTCTTCTTCCTCTCTCTCACTTCCCTCTTCTATTTCTTCTCCTTTCTCACTTTCACAACCAATCACTTCACTGCAAGGGTGAACCTTCGACCGCTAGGCCAAGGGTTGGATGCAGACCTTCTTATCTGGATGATAAGAGAATCCAGGAGGTGAGAATCTATATTTTCATCATTTCACGACTTCTTCCACTGCTTTCTTCTTCTTCTTCTTCTTCTTCTTCTTCTTCTTTTCTTCATACTTTTCTTTTCTCTCTCATTCCCTTTTCTCACTCACCCTCGTCCTTATCACTGGGGTAATTTATTTCCAGAGTGGAAATTGATTTTGTAGAAATGTTGAGAAACACTTTTTCAAGCCGGTAGCTTCTTTTGAGATAAGACTGTACTGTGCTATCAAGGTCAAGAGCACAAACTGAGGATATTTGTGCCGAGGAAAATTTGAATTTGAAATGAATTTTGATGTGGGAGCATTGAGGTTATAAAGGGTGTTTCAGAAAAATCTGCCAAACTTTCATCGTGACTCCTTACAATTAATAGTGAAAAACAATTAGTAAAGTGGCCAAAATCGTCTAAAGCCTTTTAACCTCAGAAATAACTTTTAAATGCATAAATTACATATTATAGGCTATTAGGAGAATTTCAAATATGATTATTTTCACTCCTTTTTTCATGAATTCTGATTCTGGTCAAGTTTTAGAAATTCACCGTAACAGGTTCGATCTATGATTCATATACAGTACATTATTTTGACTTATTTTAAAAGTTTATATTGCACTCGTACATTATTTTGTATTTTATCTAACCTATGTGGACTATTTATTATTACTGTGACTAAATCAGGAATTGAAGTAGTTTTGGGCGATTGCATGTTTTTCTCTCCCTATTTATTTATTTGGCGTATGACTTTTAATAGTAGGGAGACCCAAGGGTTGTTCCACTTCGCCAGATAACCTCATTTTCCACAAATGGAGACATAAGTTATAGTTTTTTCAAAAAGTTCATTTGAAAACATAATTTTTGATTTCAAAACATTGTTGGCTACTAAAACTGAAGAACTTCACGAAATCACTACACCATAGCCGAAAATATTGAATTTTTACTAAAAATTAAGAGCACGAAAATATTCTCTCCTTATTTCGTATATTAAAAATACCTGAATAGAATAACATAAATTTTCAGCATAGAGTAAGTCCACATTCAATATCATATTATTGTACTCTTAAATCAGTGAATATAGGAATGTAGAACAGAATAAAGTCATATTCTGTATGGAATCCCTACTCTGGTTCAAAGCAACCGATCCAAAAAGTGGAACCATCTTTTCTGTAACAAGCTACACAACGATAGAGCCAGAGATATGCTGATGCCAGGAAAAATGGCGGTTGTTACATGTCTGTTATAAATTCTGAGATCTTTTTGGACAGTCTGAAAGCAATCTACAAGAGTGAAATGGTTCAGCTGAGGCTGCTCTCGACTCTATAAACTTTCGCAGACCGCTCTCCAACTGTCCTGACAGAGCTGAGCATTAATAACAGTCATTTGCTAACTGCCAGTTTCGTTGTAATGTGCTTCAACAATACCGGCTAACGACTGACAATCGAAATATTCAACTGCTACTTATATTCTTATAGTCTGTTCGAGCAAAGAAGACATTTTGGAAAGATGGGAAAACGACTCCAGCTCGGTCAATATTAGGTAAAAATTTATAAATTTGCACTTGAATTGACGAACGTAATTTTCTTTACAATATAAGATCAAATATATAATTTTTAAACCTAAATTGACCGAGCTGTAGTCTTTTCCCCATCTTGTTAGAATGTCTTCTTTGTTCGAACTGATATACCGCTGTGATCCCTCACTCAAGCACTCTCCACAGAGTTGTCCTTCACAAAAGAAAATATAATTGCTATCTCGATTTTCCAAGCTTTGCTGGTATGGTCGGGGTTTTTGAAACTTTCCCCTTGTATTTTTTATAATGGGAAATATTTTGCTAAAGATAACATCAGTGGATTGATGTGCTATTTGAATGTTTATTTTTTTTAATCAATAAGCTATAGGAAGTGAGGATTTAAAGTTGGAAAGTCAACAAAATACTATGGATTTAGTAAATCAAATTCTTGTCAGCTATAGGATAAGAGCCGAAGGAGTTCTCCTTTTTTGTGAACTCTCCCCAACCAAATGAAGTGTGTTTTCCCGTGTTTCCTTCTACCTAGCTCCTCATAAATTTGGAGTTTTCTTTTAGTTGTCATTTTTAGTTTTCATAATATTTGTATGTTCTAGAATAAATTTTCAAAGTTCATTCAAAATTTTTTTGTTAAAGTTATTACTTGAATGGATTATTACAAGCAATCTTATTGTCCAATTTTCACAATGGCAAAAATTTAGTTAACAATTCAACATTTTTACATAGTCTACTCTTAATTTCTTGGTCATTACTTCGGGATCGAAAAAATCTGCGTTTGGAAACGCCAACAAAATAATTTTTTCTAATAATCATTCCAAGAAAAAATTCGTCAAAAATTACACAAAACTGTTATAGCTATGAGAATATTAAAAAATAGAACTTTTTTAACTCAACAACTACAAACTTCACTTCAACTTTAGTGCAAACTTTCAACACAAAATTGAAACTCTGTGAGCTACAGTATCACCATTACACTTGACTAGACCATTCACGGTTGCTTGTCATTGAGTAGAACATCCGGCCGACTTGAGCGCACTTCAGAGGTTAGGTTGATCAACGACTAAATTCCACGCGACCCCAACAACAGTCCCCCCATAAATACCTTAACCTGCCGGAAACCCCGCAGCCAACCTCCTTTTAACCCTGAGAGACTTCTTTCGAGAGCTGCTGCCTCTCCTCACGAAGGTTTCGTGAAAAACACCTCAACACGTCTTTAGAAAACATGACCAAGCAAAGAAGACTTTCGGGTAAGATTAATAAATTACTCTAGTTCGGCGAATAGTGGTTCAAAAATTATAAATTCAGTCTTGAACTGTAGGAAACATTTTGATCTACAATTTGAGACCGAATTAATTATTTTTGAACCAATATTGATCGAGCTGAAGTTGATTTCCCATCTTGCCAGAATGTCTTCTTTGTTCGGACGGACTATAACTGTTTATACTGTAGTAGTTGATAATGTGGCTTTAGAAAACGTTCATACTATGGCTTGCTGAATCCATTCTTTGGTACCGTACGAAGTTGAGATAAGAACGGTTTGCTTTCAATTGGCCCAAACGGACGCGATGGTAAATCAGGGAAAGGATATGTTTATTTCTGTACTCTAAGAAGACAAGTAGTTGAAGCTTGAAGCTGACGCCAAAAACTTCGGAGGTTTCGTCTGCTCCTTGTGCGTTCCTACAGCTGATTTTGTCAATTATGGTTATGTAGGCCTAAAGTTTGTGAGATTTCACTAACGACTCGGCTCTCTTTTTTAGAAGGAGAGGCCAGATGCTGTGTCCTCTACCTCTTCCACCACCGGTGCGCACTAGGTAGAGCGCTGTGGAAGGGAAATCGGTTCCCCAACGCCCATGTCGGTGGTATTTTTTCGCTCAATAATAATAAACTCTTGTAACTCATTCACTCAATTTCCATAAAATTGAAAAAGCTCATAAATGAGCTTCGTTGGAGTTGTATGACACTTATTTATTTATTTAATGTATGTTTTTCAAGCTCCAGGCAATCATAAGAGCTACAGCTGTTCGACTGCGGCCGACTGTCGGACCGTTAAGCATGGAGGAAACCCCTCCTTTTCACGCAAAAAGTTTTTTTATTCCGTCTCAAGTGAACATGATTTGATGTTCAACTATAAATAATTCTTGTCACTGATCAACTCCATTCCAATGTCTATACCCTATTCACGATCACTTGAGACGAAATGAACAAACTATTTGCGCGTGTGTGCAGGTAAAGGGAGGTATTACTTCATACGATGGTCGGCTGCAGTCGAACAGCTGTAGCTAATCACAGTTCTCGGCTTTTTCCTCAAGCTCAAACAAAAATAGCTACCTGTAAATGCAAAAAGTTTCTTTATTTCGTCTCAAGTGATCGTGAATTGGGTATAGTGTGCTCCAAATTCTATTACACAAAAAGGGTTCCTGCTTATAAGCTACTGCTTCTGGACATAAAAATTCGGCTCTGGGCTCACTCACTTGTACGAGTGCTAACTCACTTCTAATTATACTCTCTATACTCAATCATACTAACTTAAGGTGATCGGATCTTGTTTTCGGTAGAATTATTCGTCTTAATACCATTAAGGCTCCAAGTAAGAAAGGCACTCGCGTAAGAACACTATTGATTGCAGAGTCATCTCGACTCAAGGAGGCTTGTTTAGAGTCAGGCTGTGGTGCATAAATACCTTATTGATGGCAATAATCGGATTTGGACTATGGAAAAGGGGCCCTTCTGAATTACGACCGCCACCACAAGAAGGCACAATATTCGCCTATTGTTATACCCGTGTATTGGGAAGGAACCGAAATATTCGTAAAAGATGGCGGTTTTAATTGGATTTAGAATATTTGTTTTATTAATAATATTGTTTATTGTCGATTTCTAATTGGGAAGATAACAACTGATCTATTTGGACAGAATATAAAAATAAGGAAAAAGATTACAAAAAAACATGAATTATTTTTATTTTCTTTTGTATGAACGTGATTCAAGAAATATTATATTCTGTGAGTTGATAACTTGAGAAGGATTAAATTCGATATCTCTTTCTTTCTTTCCTTCTTTCTTTTTAATGCAAACATTTACTGGAGTTCTATACTACTCATTTTAAAGATATGATAATACCCCTAGAGAGGAAACCCCTTTTATATTTACCAAAATACTACTGGTAAAGAATGCTGGATTAGCTTTAGTTTGAATCATAAGATTGTTTTCTCTTGTTATTTTGTGGAATAAACCACTGGCGGCTCGTGCCCACAGAACAGGTGAAGTGCTGTACAGTAAAAGATACAGACACTTCACCTGTTTCGTGGGCACGAGCCGCCAGTGGAATAAACGTGATTTTGAATTTTATCGAGAAGACACCATAGCCTCTATCCGGGAAGAATATTAAAATCAGGGAAAGTCTAGTTACATATTATATACAGGTATTATATACCTGTATTATAAATGCTTTTTTGTTCTCCCATGATAAATGAATAGAATTCATAAAGTGAACTTTTTTAAGACTCATGCCACAAAGATTCAATTAAGATTTTTGTCCACTTCACAAGCAGAGATCAATATAATCTAGTGCAACTATTGTCTCTCCTGGGGCCATCTTGGGACGTTGAAAGCCAAGAGTTCAACAGAGGAGACCGAATTGGAATAGTAATCAGGGAAAAAGGAGAGGGAAGAAGAAGAAGAAGAAGAAACAATGGAGAAAAAAGAAGAGAAAGAAGTCGGAAGAGAGGAAGAAAGTGCAGAAGGGGAATAAAAAGATTAAGAGCAAGAAGAAAAGGTAAAAGAAGTGAAAGAATGAGGAGGAGGAAAAGAAAGAGGAGGAAAAAGAGAAGGAGGAGGAGTAAAAGAATAATTCCTCCTCTTCCCGTTTAATACTCTATCCGTCCCGGTTTGAAATGCAACTCAACGTCTTCGACTGTTCAAATAGTCTGCAGCACTTTTCTGATTTCTTGGATAAACGTCTCCCAGAATAAAGAGAGCATGTAGGAAAGAGGAAGAGGAAGAATGGATGGATTAAAGGCATGAGAGTAAAGGAGGATGAGGGAGAGAGAGAAGAGAAGATCACGTGACAGTCATAATGCGGCAATAGGAAATTCATTCATTCGACAAATGGCGGACATTTCTATTCATCAATTTGTATTACACACTATAAAAGATTGGAAGAAGGAATTGAATGGGGATGTTGGTAATGGGTACTTTTCGAAATGAACCAGGAATGTTTGAAAAATAAATGAAAATCAAACACCCTTTTAAAAAACTTTAAAATTATTATAAGGGTGTTTTTTTAAAAGGATGTCTGATTTTCTATTATTTCAAACAGCCCTAAGTTTTAAAGACCAGGAATGTATAATCCTAGTTGAAAATTGGTATTCAAGACAATTTTATAAATAAAATTCATCTTATTCAAGTGAAATAACACTGTGATATTTTTAATATTCCATGGAAAATTGTATGATGTCACAATATACTCTGATTCAAACTCTTTAGAACAAACCTTAGGCTATAACCAAAGCGGACCATCATTTTGGCAGAGCGTGAATCATCTCTACGACAGTATGGCAGATTGCACCCATTCAAATCTCACATTCTCATAATATTTATTTATGGAGGTGGAGGAATAGTTTTGTGTGCAATTTGGGACAAGTTCGAGGAATTGTCGCCCTTGGCTATAGGTCTACCTAGGACAACAAGTTTTTTCTCTGGGAGAAAAAGTTGAAATTTAGTCTCTTGGTGCACAAATAATAGATGATAATAATTGAAGGGTACTATTATTTATTAAGAAAACAGTATTACACAGTACTGTGCTAGCATAGTAGATCTACTATACATCAGTAGATCAGCACCACAGTACTACAGTATTTAGATAACTCTAAACATAATATTACTTGATGAGAAAATACGAAAAAACCTACTCAAGTATTTTGTACCTATAGCATCAACTGAATCCTCACTCCTCCGCTATTGTAGAACAGAATGTCTTCTACGAATTGAGACAGAATTTATCATTTTCGAACTAATATTGACCGATCTGGAGTCATAAGAAAAAAAAAAACAACCCTATAGCATAAACTGAATCCTCAGCTACAAATGCGTGATGGTGACCTAAGATCCCACCCAAGAAGTAGTCCTCTTTTCTTCCCCCCTTCAACAATCCCTTGACGGTCATGAGGGTGGTGGTGAGGGGGAGGATGGTTAGATCGTTGGCAATCGTGAAAAGGGGGTTATCTTATCTTGGAAAGTCCTCACACCGCAGTTCTATGGTGAAACTCCTGCTAGTCATTCAGGAGAGAGTGGGCTTCTCTATCTTTCCCGACTATACTATCGGAGAAAGCTCTTCTCCAATCTAACTTACCTCTGACTAGATGTACCCCTTCCAATCCTTCCTTTCTTCTTGTTCCACTTTTTATTCTGCTTCTTCCTCTTCCTCTGTTTACTGCGTTTCCTTCTTCTTCCTTCTCCAACTTGCTTTTCTACTTTTCAATCTTTCTCTTCTCCGTCTCCTGCTCGTCCACCTCCTCCTGCTCCTCCTCGTCCTGCTCCTCCTCTTCCTGCTCCTCCTCCTCCTCCTCTTCCTCCTCCTCCTCCTCCTCCTCCTCCTTCTCCTCCTCCTCCTCCTCCTCCCTTATCTTCCTCCCCCTCCCTTATCTTCCTCCTCCTTCTTCTCCATCACCTACCCCTCCTCCTCCTAATCATCCTTTTACTCTTCCACCCCCTCCCTTATCTTCCTCCTCCTCCTACTCCTGCTCCTCCTCCTCCTCCCTCTTCTTCTCCCTCCTCCTCCTCCTCCTCCTCTCCTCCTCCTCCTTCTCCTCCTCCTCCTCCTCTTCCTCCTCCTCCTTCTCCTCCGCCTCTTCCCTCCTTCTCCTCCTCCTCCTCCTACTCCTCCTCCTTCTTCTTCTCCTTCATCTCCTTCTTCTCCTTCTTCTACTACTCCTTCTTCTTGTTCTTGATATTTTTTCTTTTTTCCCATCTCCTTCTTATCCTCTTTTACTGGATGTCCCCCAATCAGGTTATCGATGCATCAATGCTCATGTGAGCATCATCACACACATAAGTATGTTACATCAATTTTCAATTCAAATTCAAGTTCTTAATGGCGTTGGCAATGTGTTAAAAAGGCATTATAATCAATAAAACCAATTACAAATGAAAATTAATGGATAAGGTAGGCCTAAGTTTTACTTTGCTTCTATTTTTTCTCCTACTTTTTTCCATCTCTTCTTCCTTTTCCTCTTCTTCCACCTTTTTTCTTTTCTGTCTCTCAATCTCCATCTCCTCCCTATTCCTTACAAGTGAAGGCGATCAGCAATTGCACTGGCAATCTCTTACCGCTTAGAGCAGTCTCGGTCACCCATCCCCTTCCGGTCACGTTAAGGCGCCACTTAACCTAATGAAGATTCAACTCCTTACTCCCCCCCCCGAAAACTGCCTGCCTGCTATCAGCTGGATCTTCTCTCAAACCCCCTCTCCACGATTCCCCTCCACTAGTCAGTGAGTTGATTTAGTTGGCCGCTGAAACCAAACTTGGAGTTAACTGATCTGACCTGACATCGCTCACGGAAGATGAGAGTAGCGAGGAAGAAGAAGGAGAGGACAGAGAAAAAAGAGAGGAGGAAAAAGAAGGGAGGTGGAAAGAAGGAGGGGAGGAGGAGGAAGAAGAAGAGGAGAAAGAAGAAGAAGAGAAGGAAGAAGAAGATGGAGAGGAGGAAAAGTTGGTTAGTAGAAAAAGAAACAGATAAGATGAAATACTGTAAATCTTTTTCTCTATCTACTCCTTGTCACTGATATTAATTTGATGAGATCGAGGCTTTGTGATTACCTTTTTGTCAATAATACATAATCACATATGATACATAACATTACACATAAATTGTATTATATGAAAATGAATTAATCATTCACATTCCCTTTAAAGAAATCTATTAACGAATCTTGAGTTGGCATGACAAAATTCCAACATGTTCAACTTTCATGCTATAAATTTCAAGTCAAGTTTAGTATTTTCGATCATGGTTGAGAGATATTTCAAGAGTTTGGTCGGTTTCACACGATGATAGTTCTATGATCATATCTAATCATATATGATTTCATATTTTCATCTCTTTTCATATATGATCAGATAATATTATCGTAGAACTTATGTCGTGTAATACCGGAATTGAATAGTTAATAATGTTTTTGGATCAGAAAATCATTTTCAAAATGACTATTGTATTTTAAAGTGTAAAAGAACTTCAATCTTTATGGTTCTCCATGTTCTCATCTAGGGAAAGTTCGGTTATTTGGTGAATCACTGGTGGCTCATGCCTACGAAACAGATGAAGTGCTCGTATCTTTTACTGTACAGCACTTCACCTATTTCGTGGGCGTGAGCCGCCAGTGTGGTGAATTAAAAGAACAACTCATGGTTCTCCCTACTATTGCAACGATGCCTAAATAATAAAAATAATAATATGGAAAGCATTGAATTGTAATTCAAGCGTTATATTTTTTAGTCTGTATGATGATTAGTCTACGAAGTATAACAGAGTTAAAAGAGACTGTCTAAAGAGTAAAGCAACTGTAGAGTAACCAGACGAGTCTGGTAGTAAACGAACGAGCAGGCTGAAGAGTGATTTAATATCAGCGAAGAGTTTATTTCGGTGTCGCACTGAAGGAGAAAGTTGAAGGAAGTGTGAAAATTAGGACCCAACCCTTAACATGGTATAGTCTTTCCAAGCAAAGAAGACATTCTGGTAAGATTGAAAAACGACTCCAGCTCGGTTAATATTGGTACAAGAATTGTACGTTTGGTCTCAAATTGTAGATTAGAATGTTTACTACAACTTGAGACTGAATGCATAATAATTGAACAAATATTGGCCGAGCTGGAGTCATTTTCTATCTTGCCAGAATGTCTTCTTTGCTTGGACAGACTATACACTGTCGATTGTTCTGGGGTTGTGGTTTGGGTGGAGGGGGTTAATCGTAGGAGGGGGGGAGAGGATAAAAAATGGGTTTACTGACTCGTCACTAGGAAAAGCTGTGGGGGAGAACGCACACGCTTGACAACAAGGGGAGGAAATTCATGAGTTTTCCACTTTATTTTTTCATTGTTTGGGGACTCTTTTCAAAGGAGGGGGGATTGAGAGAACGAATGAGAGAGGAGGATGGTGGTAGGGAGTCGGAGAAAGAGAGGGAAGAGACAAGATGATGAGGAAGAGAAGAGAGAGAGAGAGAGAGATAAGATCATTTACTTTATTCATTCATTTATAAATATTGATAGAGATGTATTTGGGAAAGATAGAATGTAAGAGATTTATAGAAAGAAAGAGAGGTAGAGAGAGATATTAATAGTGAGTGAGATAGGAATAAAGAGAGAAAGAGTGTAGGCAGAGATAGAGAGAGACAAAGGAAGAAGAGAGTGAGAGAGATGAGTATATCAGTGTGTTCCTCTTCATTACATAAGGTCTGAGAAAAGACATACTATTTAGATCGAACCACACATCAGGTGAATAATATTTAATATTTACTGCGGTTGATTTATTGTGTTCTGAAGTTTAATATTTCATTGAGTTAGCATTTGGAATTCTCTGTTGATTTACAATTGAGACAATTGTTTGTTCAACTTTTCCCTGTCAGGTTGGTTTATTGGAAGAACTTTATTTGTCAACTGTGATAAATTTATAGAGGTTTGAGTTCTCCATTCTGGTTTGCCAATCTGATTTGATTTATATCCTTAAAGATTAGAGAAAATTTGGCTAATTGAGCATACCTGTTATCAATACTTAGGCGGGTATTACACGATACTAGTTCTGTGATGATGAAATATTACCGTGTAATGAACCAAATATTATGAATGATCATATTCTATGTCATATGTTCTCCTATAGAGAACATATTATAATATCGTTGATAATATATGTATGACTTAGAACTATTATAGCGGCCTTAGCTATGTCAGGACATTTAGCAACCGCATGACGAGATCGACCTTAGCTAAATCGTTGAGTTCTTACAGACCAAACGGATGTGTTGAAACCGGTATCTCGATTTTTATGAAACTTTGGTTTGACAAAAGCAAGATCTTCTCATTTCTAATGGATAACAATGGCGGCTCGTACCCACGAAACAGGCGAAGTGCCCGCATCTTTCACTGTACAGCACTTCACCTGTTTCGTGGGCACGAGCCGACAGTGATGGATAACCATTACAATATTACTTCACAACTACTCAACAAGTAATGTTGAAAGATTAGATGACGTACTGACTTACGCAGTATTTTAGTAGTATTTAAACTATCAAGTAGTCTTGAGTAATGTATAATATTTGGTAGTATCACAGATGTTCAACAAAATTTGAAATACATTTCTATCCGGAACCAGTTCATTATGTTTCTAAAAATGACAATGCAAGGAATCAATGTAGGAATATAACGTTTTGGGGAAAAGGAGCGTCTTACATCAGTAAACTGATAAGAATATAATTAGCAACCTTTGACTGTATACAAGTGACATCTCTTCTTTGGTAAATAGCAGATTGGAGGGGAAACAGAAGAGACAATCGCTATCTTTTCATCTCTTTCTGCTTTTGTCTGTTGTTCGTTTGTTGTCTTGAAACGAAGGAGAAGGAGTTGGTGAAAGAGGAGGTGGAGGAGGAGGAGGTGGAGTAGAAGGATGAGGAGGGAAATTGAATAAAACAGAGATATGACAGTAGTAAGTACCAGAACAGACAACAAATTGAAGTTGTATTATACATTTTCGTATTATTAACGTCTGTTCGAGCAAAGAATACATTTTGGCAAGATAAGAAAATGACTCCAGCTCAGTAAATATTAATTCATAGATTATAAATGTGGTCTCAAATTGTAGGAGACAATCTGCTTTACAAGTTGAGTCTACATTTATGATAATTACAGAACACAATATTGTCTATAATATCACAAGAATAATTCTTGTGGTATAATCTTGTGACAAATTCTTGTGATATAGGCAATATTGTGCTCTTTAATTATGTTCAAGTATCACAACATCTGACATTCTATTACATTTATGATCTTTAAACCAATATTGTCCGAGCTGGAGTAATTTTCCCATCTTGCCAGAATGTCTTCTTTACTCGATCAGACTATACAAGTACAGTACCAGTTCCTGTCTCCCGTCTGATTTTTTCCTTCATCCTTCTCCTTTTTATTCTTCTTCCTCTACTTCTATTGTTCTTTTCCCTACTATTCGCCTCTGCGCCGATTCGTCCTATTCGACAATGCATGCATAAAAATCTCTCATAGGATCGGTTTGGTTGTAATACTATTATTAGCTTACTCCACCACTTCCTTATAAAAAGTACCATCAGGCTTTTATGATGAGTTTGTAATGGAACATGGAACAGGCCTCAGGACTCATCCACGAATCAGTTTTGTTCAATCGGACTCGAAGATTGGAAAATTCCAAAAATTTTGAATCGTAATGACAATCTTCCTATTCGTTGAGGTGCAATAATTTTGTCATAAATTCTCATCTATCGTGCTCAATCACTGTTTACTGGGGAAAAGAGAGTATCTGTCCGATTTTGAAATTATGGTGGAAAATTGTGGAATTTTCGTGACAATTACAGGTTGATAATGAGACAGACTGTATGATATTATAGGCTGACGCTAGATCATTTTTTGCGAATTCTCTGTTTCTTTTATGTGGTATAACCGACTAATAGCTCATGTACATCATGTGATGTCTCTTCTGATTTCAAAAAATCATCTAGGCATAGCTCGAATATTGACATCAGCTGTTGGAGCGAAACATTCGTCGTCAGCTGCAGACTCCGCAGTTGATGAGAATTCTGCATCCGGTTCAGTCTCGTTTTAGTTTTTCAGTTGTAATTTTGTTCTGTAATATTTCAATCTGAAATAATTAACTTCATTTGGCTACATTATGCAGGAAAATTGGAAAATAATTCATGCAATGCATTATTTTTGCATGAGAATTCATGAGTGTCCAATTCTGAATTCTGGATTCTGTGGTTGATAAGGGTTTCAGAAAGAATAGATACTTACAGTTGACGCCTGAAAGATTTCAAAGTACGAGATATACTTTACTAGTTTATTCAAGCGGACGATGTAGTTGGCCTCATTTTCAATTTGCATATTCCAGGATTTAAGCCGATATAATTATATTTCATGATCCATATAAATAAATTGAATGAATCTGAATCCTTCGATCTCGATTATTCTTCTTGTTCTTCATGCTTATCCTTTTTTCCTTTCCATTTCATCTTTTTTGAAAGATCTCTTCAATCGCCTTCTTTTGGTTTCCTTTTCTTCTGAATTATCTTCACGTGTTTTCTCTTTTTCCTCTCTTTAGCTTCCTGTTCAATCTTAACGTCTCTTCTTGCTTTTCTCTCATCTTTCCTCTTCCTTGTAATCTTCACGTTTCTCTATTCTTCCCTATTCCTCTCCCATTTTCTATAAATCTCCACCAGCCTTATTCCCACCCCATTTTCCGTCTACTTTATGCTTGTAAATTGTCACCCACTACATGGCCTTAGAGAAATCTACAAGCCGAACTCAGACGCTATTTTGCACTATAGGTCTGGCACACTGTGTTATGTATCCTATGCGTGTAAATGCAAGCATGCATGCATACACGCCACCCTTGCCACTTTACACATTATATGTTCATTCCAATTTCCCACTCCATTTCCCTAGTAGGCGACCTCTTCCTGAATAGTCTTTTTCTTACCCTCTGCCTCCTATCTATATACACACACTCTCTCTTCCTTCCTATGTCTCTCTCTCTCTCTTTCTTTCTTCCTATCTGTCTCTTTTTCTTAGATCCTGTATCTTTCTCTTTCTCTCACACAGCTTTTCCTTCTACTTCCGTTCATATTTCTCTTTCGCTGTTTCGCTCGCTTGTTCTCTCTCTTGCATGCGCATTCATATACGAAAGTTGGTCAGTCTTGCACAATATTCATGGTTGGACGACAACCGAAGCTTTCAAAGTTTTGATGAATGGATAATACTTTCGTTTTGTAATACAGAATATAAATTTGATACTGTATAGTGAGTATTTACTGATATACAAGAGGTTTGTCGTACTTTAACAGTAGCCTATTACTGTTACTGTACCGTACTTTAAAATAGCGTCTGAGTTCGGCTTGTAGATTTCTCTAAGGCCATGTAGTACATCTACTATCAGTTCATGTCTTAGGTAGACTATACCTATTACCAAATCTATTATCCCTATCATTTCCATAGAATGAAAATATATTTATTAGTAGCCTATATTATATTTATTAGTAGTCTGTTCAAGCTAAGAAGAAATTCTGGCAAGAAGGGGATACCCCTTCTGCTCATTCAATTTGTCTCAAATTGTACAGAAATATCTGCTCAAGAATGTAGGGCAGAATGTTTTATACAATTTGAAACCGAATTTATAATTGGTTCAAATTTTGACCCAATATTGACCGAGCTGGAGTCATTCTCCCAACTTGCCAGAGTTTCTTTTTTGCTCAACCAAACTACCTATACTCAACTGTTTCATGATTTACTTATTGGAGTGAAATTGATGAGAAACTTAATCGTGTAAATTAGTACCTTACATTGCTTTGTTACCTAGATTCTACTCAATTTTCCCATACATTTTAGCATGAAATGCTTGTTCACCTTTCAACTTTAAATGTTGAAAACTTATTTCAAAGATTTAAAATCATGAACTATAGAATCACAGTAACATTGAAAGTGAAATACTTATTACTTCATTTCTAAGAATTAAAAAAGAAGAAACAAAACTCAGATTTGATTGAAACTTGAGTCGGGAAATGAGGGAGAATTGAGAGAGGGTGCATTACACTCTCTACAATAAGGATGGCGAAGATTTCGAGTAGGATTTTGAAAAAAAACCAAGAGGAAATTAAGGGATGATACACTAGGAGAAGAAGAAAAATTATTTATTAAAAAATAAATTTATGAAGGTGCAGGATGAAGGAGAATGTGATGATGATGAAGAAGAAGAATAAGGAGAAGGAGAAAGAGAAGAAGAAGAAGAAGGAAAAAGAAATAAGAATAAGTGAGAAGAGGCTGGTTTGTGCTCGGATATTAAATTCAGATTTTGCACCCTTTCACCAGTCTGGCCTTTTCTTGGCAGTGACAGCTTTGCAAGGGTAGCCGACCATTGAAATGTTAACACCTCTGCCAAATATAATATCCTTGTATTGAACCAGTAAGATATTACAGGCTCCTGAAATATGCGCTTTTGAATCTGTGCAGCTACCAATATTTTTGGCAGATTTCAGTAGTTCTGGTTCTAGTACTAGTAGTTCTTGTTGAGTCTTATTTTTAGTTATTTTTGGCAAAGTTGAGTTCGGCCTCGGATACTAGGATATAGGCTAATTATTAGCTATTGAATATTATGTTGAGTTGCCTTTTTCTTCCCCGGTCTCTTTAATTGCAAAATTGCGAGCATCGCTAGTAATCTCCCTGACCGATTTTAGTTAAAAGTTTGTCAGAGGAATCAGCCTGAGAAGTATTACACATTCCTCCTGTATAGTCTGTCCAAGCAAAGAAGACCCTCTGGCAAGATGAGAAAATGACTCCAGCTCGCTCAATATTGGTTCAAAAATTGTCAATTTGATCTTTAATTGTAGAGCAAAATGTTTTCTACGATTTGAAACCAAATTAATAATTTTTGAACAAATATTGACCGAGCTGGAGTCATTTTACCACCTTGCCAGAGGGTCTTCTTTGCTTGGACTGAGTATAACACTGTATATTGTCCAGGCAAACTATTCATCAAAACTTCAAGTGAAGTCTTTGAAGAATAATCTTAGTTCTTCATCTTATTTATAGAATGGCGAACTTTTGAAAAGATTCTCATTTCATTCTCCTTCACTTCTATCTTTGTCAGACTTTCTTCAAAAGTCTCCTCATTCAAACACTGCCCTCTCTCACACCTCACACTCAATACTTAATGTACTCTCATCATAACTGTCACTGAGTAATTTTTTCCAAGTGAATTCCATTTATTGCTTTATAATTTGTCTCCATTCTCAGTTTATTTTGACTCTACTTCTTGAATTATCTATTTTATTTTTTTCCATATTTCTCCTTTATCCTCATTTGTCCTTTTTACTGTCGTTTATATGAGTTTTCTGAATACTAATGTAGCTAGCTCATTGCTTGAAAGTATGAAGTCTTCAGTAGGGAAGTCATTGATGCTTCCTACGTCTTCTTCTCTTCTTATCTGTGTTTTACATCATTCCTGAAATAATACGATACATCATCCTTTATTGTAACATTTTCTTTTCTTTTATTCTCATTTTTCATGTGTTTCATCAGTCTTCTCCTTCGCTACATCCTCATCCTCCTTCTATTACTTTTTTCTCGTCTTATTATTTCTTCCTTACTCCTCTCTCTCGTCATTTCCTCCTCCTCCTCCTTCAGCTCCTCCTCCTCCTCCTCCTCCTCCTCCTCCTCCTCCTCCTCCTTCTCCTTCTTACTCCTCTATCTCCTCCTCCTCCTCCTTCCTCCTCCTCCCTCCTCCTCCTCCTCCTCCTTCTCCTCTCCTCTTTATGTCCTCCTCCTCCTCCTCCTCCTCCTCCTCCTCCTCCTCCTCCTCCCTCCTCATATCTCCTCTCCTCCTCCCAGTTCCTCCTTTTCCTATCCTTCATCATCCTCCTTCCTATGCCTTTTTACTTGTCTTTCCCATCCTTTTTCACTTTGTTACTTTCTCATCTTTCTCGTCACTTTCTGACTAGTCGTCTACTCATCCCTTCTCGTCCCAATTCTCTTCTTCCTCTAATTCTTACTGCTCTTCCTTTTTCTTCTACCTCTTTCTTTTTCACAGGGATTCTTCCACCTCCTTTCTAGATTGATATCCTTTCTACATCTTTCTTTTTCATAGCGATTCTATTCATACAGATGTCATCCACCTTCATATACTGTATAAAGCCAAGATTCAAATGCTGCAGCTTCCAAAAGAAGAAGTCTTACAAATAATCTGCAATAAACGGAATATTCTGCGCTCGGCTCGTCTCGGCTTTGCGAGTTGCCATTCAACTGCTAGCCTCTCTACTCCCACAATCTCGAGAATTCAATGGTGAAAAGAATTGCTGAATATATCAGATCGATGTTGCAGGGTGACATCGAGCAATACGGATACGAGTTCACATTTTTATGAATTCTGTATTGATGTTGGTGGAGGAGCCTATGTTGGGGAGTCCGATCCCACTACACGTTAAAACTGCAATAATACGATAGTGCAGTTTGTCCAAGTGAAGAAGACATTCTGGCAAGATGGGAAAATTACTCCAGCTCGGTCAATATTGGTTAAAAATTATAAATTTGGTTTCAAATTGTAGGAAACATTCTGATCTACAATTTAAGACTAAATCGATCATTTTTGACCCAATATCGACCGAGCTGGATTTATTTTTCCATCTTGCGAAAATGTCTTCTTTGCTTGGACATACTGTAGAAACCAAGGAAACAGGAGCCTATTATAACAGATAAGACAGAGATGACATGAAACAATTATTCAAACTCTGGGTTATGTTGCTTAATTGATTCATTTCTGATGTGGTGATTTCTAATTAATTCTTTACTAGCCTACTTGTTGAGTAGCTGTGAAGGTGATATTGTGGTAGTTATCCATTTAAAATGAAAAAGGAAATATTGTCGAACCACAGATTCATTAGAAAATCGAGATACTGGTTTCGATTTATTTTAATTATCATTAAAAAATTCAAATTTTTAAAAATATATCCAATATAATAATAATAATACTACTTTTAAAGAAGTCTTGTACTAAAATAATACTTTTGAAGTTTTAAATAGGGTATTTGATTTATTTCTTTTTATGTATTAATTAAATCCAATATTTATGGATTAACATATTATTTTCGGTATTCCCTTGATAGATGGTTCAATCATGGACAAAAATTTCTAAAAAATTGAATTTAAACTACTATTCCTACAGTATTTTCATGCATGCATTCAATAAAACTCCCTACATTTCATTGACTGGGGGCAAGATATATCGTTCGCGCAAGCTGGGAAGACAGTTCGTTACAATACACTTTACATTGAACTGCGTGTCTTCTCATATTGTTCTTCCATCCTCCTACCTCCAGCCTAATGCCAATATGATGTGTGGAATATGGATGGTATCTTATAAGAATAGGGTGGGCCGTCTTCCTATTCTATAACACAGCAGGAAAGGCAATAATATCAAAGCATGCACTTTGCACGCTTCAAAGACCACACTCTCAATAATCCCCGACAACTGGATAGGCTCCATTTGTCTCACTCTGTTCTTTCTTATCTGTTTCCATCTTTTAGATCTTCTTCTATTCCTTACCTTTCTCTCAACTGTCTTGTTTATCTCCTTATTCTTTCAATTTTTCTTCCTCTTGCTTTTCATCTTCCTTTTTTCATCATCTTCCTTATCTCCTTCTTAATCTTTCCTTTAGTTTTATTTCGTTGACCAATTATCTGTTACTATCTTCTCGTACCTTTCCTTCTATTCCTCACCTTTCACATTATCATCTTCATCTTTTTATTCTTTTCCTCATCTCATTCTTAATCTTCTTCTATTACTCTTCAAAGTCTTCTTTATGTTCTTATTCTATCGATTTTTCCTACTCTTGCTTCTCCTCATCTCCTTCTTGATCTCATTCTATCTCTCTTCATCGTCTTCTTCTTCTTTTTCTTCTCCTTCTTCTTATTCTTTCTTATTCCTTTCATTTTTCTACGTTATCCTTGTCATTATCTCCTTCTTGATTTCCTTCTATTTCTCTTTATAATCTTCATCTTTTAATTTTTCCTCGTCATATCCTTCTCACAAATTCTTGTTATTTTGTCCTTCTTTACTATATATTTCTTATTTTTCTTCTCCCAATCAATTTTTTAGGGAGTTCGTCTCCTTTTTCATCGTTTTTCTTGGACTACTATCAGATATATCTCTTTCCATAATATATCAATTAGAGTACCCCTCTTAGTAGTTTTTATTCGAACACAACATGTTCCGCTCTCTTTAGTGGCATTCACTACTAAGAAGGGCACATTGGTGACAATTTTTATTTATCAACATACTTAAGAAAGATGGATCTGGATACTTGGTATTTGTTTTATTTGCTGAATGGTTATGTTTTTTGTTTGTAATGATCTGTATGAGCCTCTGAAACCGTAAAGAGAACAAGAATAAGAAGGTCGTATTGTAAGAACTGACTAAAGTGATAATTCAAGTAAGAATACAGAATATTACACTAAGTAGATTGATAACGACTAGGGTATCCCATAGACAATCACTTGTACAAACAAACAAAATTAACAATTTTTTTGCGTGTGTAAGAATCTAATTATGAAGTGGCTTACTTGGCCACGACAAAATCATCACCTATAAACGATATAGTGTAGACTCGTTATAGCATTGTCAATGCGTATGTTTCGGTTATTTTTTCGTCGTAACTGTGTCGAATCGTTGCTATGTAACGGTTGTTATCGCAACAATAGCCACCCTTTACTTTGTCTCTAGTTTTCAGTTTATCAGCCTAACTACACTGTACTGTATCTACTGTATCTACACTGTTTTATTATTTGCCATGAATTTTCACAATGAAAGAGAGTCCCATTGTGGTAGGAAAAGATAAATTGTTGACGACGATGAAAATTCATGACAAGTAAAATTATGGGAGAAGATGAGAGGCTCTAGGCAGTCGGTGGCAAGGACGGGACTTGGAAACACCTACAGCAGATCAACCAGCCCGACTTCTCCCTACTGAGAGGGTCTTCCATTTGTGGTAGAGTGAGTGCCAAATTAACTATTTTACTTTTATTTTTGAGGATAAATCTTGTCAATTGTATGTATTTTAGAAATTATATTTTTGTCTTTTGATTAATAATGTTTTCAAAATTATTAATAAATTTTATATTATTCATTTAACATTTCATTATTTTACTATTAAAACCTTCTCATGAGATAAAGAGTAAGATCCAGAATTTAACCTCTCCTATGCCAAGCGATATTTAACCCCATTTAATTTGTTTTGTTTATTATTATAATTTAACAGTTTTATCTTTTATTCATTTCAAATCCAACTCCTTGAGAGTTCGGATCATTTATCTCTTCCAACAATCAATCATGTTGAATTGATCTCATTCAAAAACTATATTATAAAACTTAATTAATATAACTCAATCGATATATTCATAATTAGCTGATCACCTTAAATTTATTTAATTCCATTACAACACCTAAAGAAAAACTGATAAACAGACTACCGTTGAGAAAAAGTGAGAATGCTGATAAAAAAGCGGCACAAAAAAATAAGGAATATGGTAGTTGGAGCGAGAGGTTGTACGGGAGAGACGTTCAATAACATTCACTTTGACCTTGACTCGGTAATGTCTGTAGGAGCAAAGAAGACACCCTGGTAAGGTGGGAACATGACTCCAGCTCGGTCAGAATTGTTACAAAAATAATAAATTTCATCTAAAATTAATAATTCTTATCCACGATTTGAGACCAATTTATAATTTTTGAACTATTATCGACTGAGCTGAGTCTGAGTCATTTCCCCATTTTGCCAGAATGTCTCTTCTACTTGGACAGCTATACTAACACATAATACAGGCTGCATTAACTTTTCAAAGGAGGCGCGCTTATGATTGCGTGTGCAAGAAATGTCACGTGACTTTTCGAATGTGCTTCGTAACTGTCGCCTTTGAGCTGTGAATGTGAGCGAGATGAAAGAGAATATTTATGATTGTGATGATCATCGTCGCACCCCGAGATATGCCAGCAAAGGAAACAGCTACGCAATACCAAAGTTCGCTTACGCTGAAAAGGCACGTCGTTACTATGCACTTTACATTGTGATTGGGTGTCTTCTCAGCTATACGATGCCAAAGTTCGCACAAGCTGAGAAGACATGTTGAAAAGATACACTTTACATTGTAACGGCGTCTCTTCTCAGTTTGTGCGAATTATAGATGTGAGAACTCTCTAATCAACTCTTAATTTTGTATGCGTATGAAGGCGAACGTAGCAGGAATTGAATCTGCTAGATCCGTCTGTTTTGAACAAGTAGTAATAATATTATTTTCTTTGATTAATATTGTTATCAGGGTCGTGAATGGTCTTGAATTTATGACGAAAAGTTGATTTGTAACAATTTGAGATCGGATTGGACTAAGGGTTAATCTTTGATCAATCACCCATGATTTTAGATCATATATTATTGGGATTTAATCCTTTCATCAACTGGGACTTAGCCATAGTACATAGTACGTCATAGAGACTTCTATCTACAGGGTGTACAGGGATTTGTTTGTCAGGGGTGTCAGGCTCTGGAATCTACAAACTAGCCCACTTTTTTGGAATTTTGTGGCTATGACAAGAACTTGTGTCTCTCGTTCATTCATCTCAACTCATTCTCAAGTGTTACTGAACATGTTCTGTTCAAATGAAAACTACTAGAAAGGTACTGTTATTCCAATTTTTATTTATTGACATTCATTGATAGTGATCCTGAACAAAAAGTAGTTGGTTAAACATTATGTTAGATTCTATATTTCTGTTGACGTTTTCTGCACCAGAAGTAGTCCAAACTTCTTTTCCTTGAAATATTGCTTCCTGCTTGGTAATATTCACTAAAACAAACGAAATAATAATTCAATCGAACAGTGATTCCCTGACTTGTTAATTCAATACTAATTATGCTACAACTTCATTGATTTTGGAATTTTGTTGAAAACATGAACGGCAATACAGTACCTACTAGACTGAGCAATCCAAACTTCTGTTCCTTATAATATTGCTAGCTGGCTCGTTAGTAGCAGCCGGCTCGTAAGACGTGGATAAGACTCTGTTAAGAATGGAGCGACTCGCTTTCCTACTCAATGAGTGGCTCAGACCCTCATTTCGAATTTCCAATTCAAAACAGCATCGACTACGTTTTACTACTTAAGCCATCGTTTGCCCAACGAGACACATCCTACTATCTTTATCTACTTTTCTCTTTCTTCCTTTTCTCCAAATTTCTTAGAGTACCCTTTCTCCAAAGGCTTTTTTCTTCTCTTTCGAGGCCTATCTATAGTTTTCCTTGACATTTTTCTTCCTCTTTCTTTATTATCTACAAATTATTTACCCTTTCTCAATAGGCTTCTTCTGCTCCTCCTCCTTCACGGCCTATCTTTAGTTCTCCTTTACATTATCTTCCAATTTCTCTTCCTTCTCTGAACGATCATCCTCATCCTCCTCCATGGCCACTTTATTCTTTCTTCTGGCTTTTCTCATACTTCACTCATTTACTCTACTCTCTTTTACTCTTCTTCTTCTTCTTCTTCTTCTTCTTCTTCTTCTTCTTCTTCTTCTTCTTCTTCTTCTTCTTCTTCTTCTTCTTCTTCTTCTTCTTCTTCTTCTTCGAGGACGATATTTTGTCTCCTTGCCATTTCCCTCCTCTTTCTCTTCTCCTCCTTCTCTACACGATTATCTTCATCCTCCTTCATAGCATCTTTATCAGTTCTTCTTAGAATCATTCTTCCTCATATTCCATTTGTTACTACATACCTTTTTCTATTACAATTTACAGTATTATTTGGTTTTTATGTTGTTCTCCCAATCTTGCTTGCTTGAATACATTTATGATGAACACTCGTAAATCTATGTTTATTTTGAATAATAGTATATCTGGTTACTTTTTGATCAAAACTCATTGATGAACCAATTTCAATTAGAAATATATATCCACTCTAATTTGACCTCAATTCTTGTGATTATTTTTTCCTTCTTCCTCTCCTCTTCCTTTTCACATTATTTTCTCCTTTAACTTTGAAATTTCTTCCAATTTTTTTTTCTTCTGATGCAAACTTGCATATACTGTTGTTTTTTGTTCTTTTTCTATCAGCTATTTCTTCTATCAATTCTTTCTCCTCAATCTTCTTTTTCTCTTCATTGTTTTTTCTCTTCCAATTTTTTCTTTCTACTACTTCTCTTTCTTTTTCTTCTCCTCAGAAGGGGTGTAGTAGAGGGGGTCTGGAGCTAATAAGCAAGCGACGCTCAGAGATTTGGATTCAAGACGTTGTCTGCACTTGCATCTTTCCCCTTTTCTGATCTGGCTTCTGCGAATCTTAATGCTTTTTCGAAGGTCACCCTCAGCTCGGCAAACTTCCTCATGCCTTTTTCCCGCTTTCTGAAGCTACGTGTATTTCTCCCAACGTTTCTTCTGTCGCTCAACTCCTTCAGTTGAAATTCGTTCATCAATTATTCGTTACTATCTTCTAGGAAATTTCCTTCTATTTCTTACCCTTCCCTCTACTGTCTTGTTTATCTCCTTATTCTTTTAATTTTTTTTATCCATCTTCTTATTTTTCTTTTTTTACCCTCTTACTCATCTCCTTCTCAATATTTCCTTCAGTTTTAATTCGTTGATCAATTATCTGTTACCATCTTCTCGTACCTTTCCTTTTATTCCTCACCTGCCACATTATCACCCTCTTCATCTCCTTATTCTTTTCAATTTTCTTCCTCATTTTTCTCATCATCTTACTTTTTATCTTCTCCTATTACTCTTTAAAGTCTTCTTTATGTTCTTATTCTATCGATTCTTCTTACTCTTCCTTCTCCTCATCTCCTTCTTGATCTCTCTTTATCACCTTCTTCTTCTTCTTCTTCTTCTTCTTCTTCTTCTTCTTCTTCTTTCATTCATTTTACTGAATTATCCCTGTCATTATCTCCTTCTTGATTTCCTTCTATTTTTCTTTATAATCTTCTTTATCATTCACTTTTTATCTTATTCCCTCTCCTTATCTCCTTCTTAAAACATTTTGTTTGCTTTATCATCTTATTCTTTGGATTTTCCTTCCTCATCCCTCTCCCCATCTTCTTTCTGATCTTCTTTCCATTTCTCTCGATCATCTTATTCTTCTGATTTTCCTTGCTCATCCTTCTCCCCATTTCCTTTTCAATCTCTTTCTATTCCTCTTTATCTTCTATTTTGTCCCTCATCGTTCTACTCATCTCCTTCTCACTCTTCTTCTTCTTCTTCTTCTTCTTCTTCTTCTTCTTATTCCTTTTATTTTTCCACGTTATCCTTGTCATCATCTCCTACTTGATTTCATTCTATTTCTCTTTATAATCTTCTTCATCTTTTAATTTTCCTCCTTATTCCTCCTCCTCATCTCCTTTCATTCTCATCTCCTCCACTTCTATTCTTCATTATTCATCTTTATCATCGTCTTTTTCATCTTTTTCTCCTTTCAATTATTCTTCATAATCCTTCTCATCATCTCCATCTTAATCTCCTTCTATTTCTCTTTATCGTCTAATTCATCTCACTTCTCTCCCTCCTTCTTGCTCTCTCCTTGAAGAAGACGAGCAGAGCGGCAGATTTCTGTCTGGGATCAGGGACTAAAAAGACGTTTATAAGTTTTAGTCACGTGTGTAGAGCAGACTTTTCCGTGTCGTTGGCGAGGCGTGAGAAAGGAGGTTGGTGGGGGGAAACGCGTTGAAAAGTCTTACATCGGCATCGTGAGAAAAGCGAATTGGAATCGCATTTTGTTCAAACAACGTCAAGTTTTCCGTTGCAACATCGTGGGATGTCTGTTTGAATTTCCGATAGAATAAGGAATTTTTGTTCAAGCATCAACACTTGAGTTGTAGCTGTGGATGTTTTTGGATTAAGGTTGGAAGTTACGGTTGTATTATATTATTTTTTGACTTCAACTATTAATGAAATAGAAGATTTGCATAGTATGTTTCCCTTTTGTCTAGGGCTACTATCATGGACTAACATGGGCTAACATCATATACTAACATATAGTTAATGAATGAAAAGTTGGGATTACAGTACCATTTTTTTCTTAATTTTTCTTCGAACAAACATGTTTCGCTCTCTTTAGAGAGTCAACATTCATTTTAAGCCGCGTATCGACAGTCCGAGGCATGTGCTACACATGCCTCGGACTGTCGATACCGGGTTTGCTAGCAGCGAGGCAAACGCTGCACACAATTCGCAGCGAGCAGTGCCTGTTGCCTCGCAACGCACAACGAACAATTCTACAAACTAACCTCAAAATTGTACCCCATTCCTATGCATTTTTGTGATTAAGAATTCTATTTGGGTGCAGAAGGCTCTAATAGGCAATAATAAGCATTGCCTTGAATTTTTATCTACTACTTGAGCACAAACTAACCTGCCAAGTCCAAATTATCAATTGTCAGAGCTTAGTTGCTTTGTCTCCCGCTTGATGGCGCTAGTCAATTTGTTCGCGTGCTCGCATTTTTGGTTACAAAAAATGCAGATTTTTTATTATAATTATAATTATATACTATACTATAATTATTTTTGATTATTGCAGATTATATTCGTGGCACATGCCTCGGACTGTCGATACGCGGCTTTAGAGTCATTCTCAAGTCTCATTTTAATAGAAATCCACTACAGAATGGGTGAATAATTTTGGATGTATGGCTTTTCAAAGAAATACAATAATTTGAAACTTCATAGATAGAAACGTATTCTAATTGCATTATTTGTGACAAAATTATCATTGAAGCCGTAAAAGCACTTGTTACAAGTTGTGTTCTTTATGAGAAAGGACTATGTTCTTTTGTGTTTTCTTCAATTAAAAGCTCTTTATTGAAATATTGGTGTGTGTCTGGTTGTTCAGTGAAACGGTTGCTAGGTGATTGTGATGTTAAGTCACAAATACTATGAACTGCTTTCGGATGGGTGACCAGATTGTGACCAAGGCGAGTGGAACCTACCTTTATGAGTAGCTCCCCACAATAAAAGCTATATGTATATTTATTGAGATATTGAAAGCTTCATGCCTGAAAAATAGAAAAAATGCATATTGCTTTTATTTGTGGGGATGGAGAGACTCTTATCAGAAGGCTCTGAAGGAAATCTGTAGAAGGGGGAGAAGAAAAAGATGTTGATGAAGAGGAAGATCGAGAGAAAGAGGAAGAGTCAGAGAAAGAGAAACAGAAAGAGAAAGGGTAAGAGAAAGAGTATAAAGAGGAAGAAGGAAATAAGATGAATGAAGAAGAAGAGGAAAAGAAAAAGAAACATTATGAAGAGGGAGGATTGAAAAAGTGAGAATATAGAAGAATCGGAACGAAAAATGAGAATCATGGAATTTAGTGGAGGTGCTACTAGAGGCATCAAGGACTAGAAGTAGCAGAAGATGGATGATGAAGTTGAGAAAGTGATGAGGAGGAAGCAAACATAGAGGAAGTAGAATGAACAAGTAAAGGAATAAAGGAGTAACAGAACGATGAGGTGAATGAGAATTATGGAAGAGAGGAGCAGTAGGGAAACCTGTGTTGCCAAAAAGCGGCCTACTAAATATGAAGTTGAATTAGTCATTCTGTTGATGAATACTGTTCTGCTTCATCATGCGTTTTACACCGCTGCTGTAGCACATTTGCAACATAGATTTATCAATATCACAGGTGCTCCTCTAGGTATTCCTCTGGTTTCTAACAACTCGTATAGAGGGTTTTCCAGGAGGAATATGCAATACTTCTCAGAGTGATTCCTTACACCAAGTAGAGGAAAACTTTCATGGGCATATCACCAGAAATGATTTGTTACCGAGATAAAAATGGCGGAAAATGTTTATTCTTCAAAAATTTTCAATTTTCTCATTTTTTAACTGGCTTTATTCTGTATACTGGAATTTCCGTGTGAAATAAGCTGAGGAATTCAATGAAACCATTTACAAATTGGTAACTTGACCCGTTATTAAGTTGATAGGGAAGATATGCCAAAAACACAGTTTTTTCAACAATTAAGGGTTATAACTGGATATGGATTTTCATTTTCAATTGATGAAAGTTACAAAGAATCAAATTCTGAAACAAAAAATCAATTATCGGTGATTGTGTTAATCTCACCCACAACTCAGAAATAACGGTGAAAAAATGCAAAATAGGCAAAACATAGCACTAGTGAAAAATCCGTGTTTAGTCGATATTTTTATATCCTACTTCCATAGTTAACCCAAAACGTTATTTGAATAAACTGATCACTGATGGCCATTAGCTTTGAGTTATTTCATGTATTATACATTTAAATATATTTACGGGTGGTTCCATACAAATATTAGGCTATGCGTAGGCTTTAAAATGATTCACTACATACGTACCTGGAATGCTATTCAATTACTATAGTCCGGCCAAGCAAAGAAGAGCCTCTGGCAAGATGGGAAAATCACTCCAACTCGGTCAATATTGGTTCAAAAATTATTGATTTGGTCTCAATTGCAGGAAACATTCTGATCTACAATTTGAGACCAAATCAATGATTTTTGAACCAATATTGACCGAGCTGGAGTCATTCTCCCATCTTGCCAGAGCCTCTTCTTTGCTTGGCGAGACTATATCTACTCAATATTGAATGCAATTAACTTCTCACAACATCAGCTATAACATTCCAGTTTCAAAACATGCTAATAATAACCAGCTCATAGTTATTGTAAATTGTAGCTACAATATTATATGATAACGTTAACGAAGCATGAACATTGAAGTTAACCTCTGTATTCCTGGGAATCAGAAATTGATTGAGCTGTTTTTCTTAGCCTTATTTGATAGTTTACCTACGTAAGCTTCTAGGTTTGATTATTATTTTTGATGTTAGCTTGTTATTATTAATAATGGAAGTTATTGATGATATCTGATGGTCTAGCTACGTCATGAGTTTTAGAAATATGAAATATTGTTTTAATCGCTACTGATGTCGCCCTCTCTCGTCGTTGTAATTCATAATGTTGAAATTCGTGATGATAATTAGCTCATATTGTACTTTTTGTTTATTCTATTGGTAGATGTTTTGTTTTTCGATTAATGATAAATATGTTTTGCCCCACATGTATGTTGAGAACTAGCCCGAAATTGTGTTGTTTGATGGCAATATTGTGGTAAAGTAGTAAATTTTATTTAAAATAAAAGTTACAATAATGTTTGTGATATAGAGTGATAGAGTTATGTCGCGCGTATCATATCAACTAATATTCGTGTATGAGCAACCGTTTATACAACTAAGAATAATTCGTTAATAATTATTACGTTAACTAAAAACGAGTTGACTGGAAACGTGTAAACATTTCATTGGAGACAACATTGTCTTTGTAAAGCGCCACAAATTCAATCCCAACCATAGAAATCTCTATTCACATTCCATTGACAACTGCCTACGAATGTCTTCTACATATCTTCAACAAATTGCTTCCAAGAATGGGATTGGATATGGTTGGGAAGGGTGGTGCAATTGCTGAGGGGAGCCTAACACATTTATGGCAAGCCAGCACATTCCAGAGCCCCATATAGTGTCTGGTGTAGTCTGTCCAAGCAAAGAAGACATTCTGGCAAGATGGGAAATTGTCACCCAATCTAGGTCAATTTTGGTAATAAAAATTAGGTTTAAAATTGTAGGAAAAGCTCTGCTCTACAATTTAAAAAGTAGTTAATTGTTTTTGAATCATTACTAAACAAGCTTAAGTCATTGCCTTATCTTGCCAAAATGTCTTCTTCGCTTGCACAGACTATAAATGTGGACTACTAGTAAAGCAGACGCCAAAAAACTGGCGCTTGACGAATGACTATTATTAATGCTTAGCTCTGTCAGCACAATCCGTGAGCGGTCTACGAGATCATATCAGACAGAAAGTAGACTCAGCTATTCTTTTTGATCTTGAAGACCGCTTCCAGACTGACATGACAAACCTGACATAACTGACAGAGATTATAACAGATATTCGCCAACGGCCTCTTCCATTGGATTCTGGAATAGTCTATCCAGACAAAGAAGATACTCTGGCAACATGGGAAAATTCCTCCAACTCAGTCGATATTGTTTCAAAAATTATAAATTCGCTTCCAAATTGTAGATCAGAATTTTTTCTACAATTTTAAACCAAATTTATAATTTTTGAACAATTTTTGACCAAGATGGGGTCATTTTACCATTTTGCAAGAGAGTCTTCTTTGCTTGGGAAGACTATATCTACTGTATTTCATACGGGAGGAGATTGAACCTTGTATCTATTTTATTGGGTGGAGGAGGGGTTACTTGGAGACTTGCTCCCTGAAATCGTCTTGGAAAGAGGATAGGGTGGATAAGAAATAACATTGAGAGAGGGGTCCATGTCCTGGTTATTATGACAAATGTTTTTTGAGGGTCCACTGACAACCAGAACCAGTCTACGATTCTCTTCTGCCAGAAAATAGCAAAACAAGAAAAGGAGACCTGTTTGGGTAGGGGGGAGGGGTGTTGAATAAGGTGGGGGGAGATTCAGGCGTCACGACGTCTGGACAACTTGGCGTCTGTAGTTCACCCCCTCTCCCCCAATCCAAAAAAGGGGGTAACAGTTTTCGAATCCCGGAATAGAGGCGCCGGCAGTTTGCAATTTCTATTCTGCCCTTAGCTTATCCACCCTTCCTACCCTTTATCCGCCCCAAAAACCCTAAAACAGGGGGATTGCCCCTCTCTGATCAATACCTAAGATGGGTTATTCAACCTCCTCTTTCCCCGAGATCGTCTTATTTTCATGTTGTTGTAAGTCTTTTATGGTTGTTGATCAAAGGGAGACTTAGAACATGGAAATTGTTGGGCAGGTTTTAAGATGGTTGAGTGTTGTTAACAAAATAATTATATTGTTAGAAGAATACATAGTAATGAGAGTAACATGTAATTGGTGGTTGTCGAGAGTCTTTGATGGAAGCAAATATAATATATATATAATTTATTCATGGTACACAATCGTGATAATGATGGGGATAAAAAAACAGCCCTCACTAATTTTTGCTCAAAATTATAGTAAAAACAAGGCCATGTTTCGTCTGTACTTTACTTTGAAACTCAGATTGTTTAGATAACCAACGAGTTATATTGAAGGAAGTGTACAGTTATAATCTTATCAAGCTTGAAGTTGATTTACCTGCATAAGGTGTGAGAACCCAGAATCATTGTTGTTCATATAGAATAAGATTAGGACAGAAAAGATTCTTGTTAATCAATGCTCTTGTGTTAAATATTTCAGGATGGAGATAATGTAGTGGTGGCATTTTCAAGGATATTCTTAGGAGAAAAACATTCCAAATTCCGTTTGTCTGAAATTGTGTGATCAGTAAAAATGTTCATGCTCTTATTTTTAACATTATTGAACATGTTTTTCTATAAAAGACATTAATGGTTCATGAAACATTATTTTAATAGTGGTATTACTTTTTCAAGGATAGGCTGGAAAAAACAATAATCAATCATTAGTCAAAGTTTCAAGGTGTATGAAAGAAAATTGAAGTCAATTTATTGGAATAGTCAATATTTTAATGCAACATTCTGCTTGTTTACAGAAATCCGAGCGAGCTGGGAAGAATGGTGGACATACGATGGGATATCAGGTAAGAATAATATTCAAAATTAGAATTTATTTCTGATTCCTTGCTGATTAAAAATAGGTATGTGAAACCAAAGATTAGTAGAGCGTATTCCTCTCTACTAACTTTGTGTAAAACCCGGGATTTTGGTACATCCTGAACATGAAGTTTCTGAGCTAGGTACTTGAAATATATGCCTGACAATAGATTGTCAGATCCCTAAGCTATGGCAGGCCAAAGGAACTTCTTTGAAGTATCCTGAAGTATCTACAGAGATTTTAAACTTTTAAATAACGATAAATATTGAAATAGTTCTCTAGCTGTGATTTAGATATTGAATTATGTTCAAACTTTGCTATTGCTAAGTTCCCTAGTCCCGGACTTACCAAACGCCATATTTCTCTCAGTTGAAGTTTCATGATTCTTTATTGAATTTTCAAGACTTCTCAAGTCAGTTTGTTTTCTGAAGGTGAATCCCACATAAGCTCATAGCCTTGTGCGTGGGTAATGAGATGGATTAGACATATAACCTACATATTAAACCTTCATCATCATCACTCATTCATCCTCTGCTTAAAATACTTGAAAACCAAGTCGCAATTGTAAAGAAAGAATAAATAAAAGAATTATGATGATGATGTGAGATGGGGACTACATTTGATATCGTATTTTTGATACTCCCAGTGATATATTTCAGGCTACTCAATTCACTACATTTATTTTCTATTCTTAATGATTTACCATTTGTTGCTTCCATAGAACCTAGCTTATTTCACAGTTGTCTTCATACATATGAATATTATAAATTTTATTCAAGTATTCATCTCCCCATTATAAAACCTTCAACACATTCACTCGTTTGGATTCGACTTGTTTGTTGTATGTTTGGAAAAAAGAAATTACATCGATTTGTATGTTTAAAAAGAAATATGAACGAGAGAGATGAGGAGGAGAAGAGGAAGAGAGAGAGAGAGAGAGAGAGAGAGAGAGGAAAGAGAGGGGAATAATGGGAGAAAAGAGGTGAGAAGAGCAAAACAAAGCACATCTCTTCTGCCTTCAATTACGGGGATTTATATCGGGGCTAGATTAGTGATCCGTTAGGCCTAACGGCATTAGATTAAGGAGTTGATTAAAATTGGTGAGGTTCGCTGGAGACCAGTGCCAGAGAGAGAGAGAGGAAGAGAGAGAGAGAGAGAGAGAGAGAGAAAAGTGACAGTCAGAAAGAGAGAGAAACGAGTGAGGATATAAGAACCAGTGAAAGAGAGAAGGTGAGAGAGAGTCATAAGTTGAGAAATCCAGTGGGAGAGAGAGGTGTGAGAGAGTGAGGGAGAGTGAGTGGAAGGAGGAGCAATGATGGCAAAGAGAGTGGAATAAGGAAAGGAGAGGAATGCGTGAGAATGTGAGAGTAGGAAAGATGAGAGTTGAACTGGTGAGTCAGAAGATGAGTAAAAAAGAGAGAACGAAGGTGGTAAGTGAGAACAAGGAAAAAGAGGATCTCTCTCCTCTTTCACTCTTTCTCTTTTTCATCGGCTCAACCCCTCTATCACAACTTCCCTCTTTATATACTCCTATCAACATCAAATGGACCTCTGGCTGACGAAGCATGTAATAATTTTGTAAATTGTAAAACAGAAATCTCTCTTTAGATTAATTTGCATGTCGCTATGTCATATCCTTTCAACTTTATTTTCTAACGCTTAAAAAACTGAATATGATTTGTAATGGTATACATAACGTGAATTTGTATTTAACATCTGAAACATAACCTTCTATCATTCTATCAGAGAAATGATAGATAGTTATGTCTGAAAGCACTCATGTTGCAGTATTTCTCTAGCTTTGATCAACTAGAATACGTTCGATTAACAACAATTAATGAATTACTGATCGAGATTAACGAAATATTAACGTAATAAATGTAGCGCGGTTCATTAAAAAATACTTTCAATTATATGAATACTATCACAATCGGGTTGACGAAATTTAGTTCCATATTAAATCATTATTTTATCGGAGTGTTTACAACTCTAAAGAACATGTAGACCTAGAGATGAAATTCTACGTCCAAACTAACTTGAAAAGTTAGTCTAAAGAACTTGAAAAAAGATTTTTTAATAAATATATTTCAGATTTATTTTTACAATTTGACATAATGAATTATACGACCATGAATTCAAGAATCAGGTACTCAATATCGTAATCTTTGAAATAATTGAGTCGAATCTAAGACCACTTCGTCAGCTAAACTGAATTGCTCAACTGGAGCAATTAATTAACTTATTTCACGGTTGAAGGTCTAGAACACCACTATTCCCAGGAAGACACACGTACGTTTCTCATACTAGGACACTTCCACCTTACTCCCTCTACCAAGTCCCACACCTTGTCGAAAATTCAATTTTAGTTCTGATAATTGCAAGTTTATCTCAATTCAACTCTATATTGTACACAGAGTAGAAGTATAGTCTGTCCAAGCAAAGAAGACATACTCGAAAGATGTTCAAATAAATACAGCTTTGTCAATATTGGGTCAAAACTATAAATTTTTGTCTCAAATAGTAGAGCAGGATGTTTTCTACAATTAGGCTACAGACAAAATTTATAATTTTTGGATCAATATTAACTGAGCGGAATTCAGTTTCTCATCTTGCCAGAATGTCTTCTTTGCTTCAACAGACTACTTCTAACTTGTGTACTTATACTTAATATACTTGTTCTTGTATGAAAATTAAACTTCAAAACTTAGTGCTATTTGAATTAATTGATAAATAAAATTGGAAACCAAATACTTTTTTTACGTAAATGTAAAATAATACTTCAAAAGTTTTTTTTTTTTTTAAAAAAGGGGTATTTGATTTTCCATTTTATTCATCAACTAGCCGGCAGGCTCGCTTCGCTCGCCTTTTCCGCCTAGCCAGGGAGCTCCGCCCCCTGGACCCCCGACAGTATCAGCAGTGTCAGTAAGTCAAACAGGTTCGCTTCGCTCGCCTGCAAATTTCGTTCAGAAGGGATTCAAAACTTATTGAACACAGCATTTCTAGACCTAATCTGGACCTGTTCACCAAATTTCGACATTTTATACTAATTTATTCTCGAAAAATCCAAGAAAATTCCGAAAAATAGTAAAACGCTAATATTAAGCGTAACCTTGGGAACTATATCGGACATAGTTTGAAACTTGATTCAATATCTTCCAAATTAGTTTATCTATAATCTCGCTGAACCATTGAATTTACAGTAAGGATTGGTCGTATCAAGGCGGAAGATATGCAACCCGCAATACATCTAAACTTTTGAAAAACCTGATTAGTGGCGTAATCTTGAATGGAATTCAAAAATATCTTAACACAACATTTCTAAACCTTATCTGAACCTACCTATCAGATATCAACATTTTCTATCGATAGGTTCTCGAAAAAATTGAGAAAACGCCGAAAAACTATAGAAAAAATTGAATATTTGGCGTATCCTTGAAGATTTCCTAAAATCCGTTCTTAGCGCGCGTCTAAACGTCCAACTGAACATGCCTGCCAAATTTGAACGCATTCAGTTCAGTGGAGTTTTAGTTCTGGTGATGAATGAATGAATCAGTCAGTCAGTCAGTGCAATTTCGCTTTTATCGATAAAGATTGTTCTTGTATACCTGTACTTGCACTTTGTGTACTTGTAATTGAATTTGAACTCCGTGAACTTGTTTTTGGTTATTTGTACTCATTGTACATGTACTTGATGTTCTAGTACCTGATGTACTAGTACTTGATGCACTAGTACTTGGTGTACTTGTACTTTGTGTACTTGTTCAGTTGTACTCGATCTACTTGTGCTTCGTTGACTTGTACCTCTACTTGGCATACTTGTTCTTAGTGTACTTCATGTCCTTTACATATTCTTTTACTTGTTGTGAGCTACTTGTACTTGTACTCAGTGTATATTCCTTCATGTACTTGTACTTGGTATCTGCAGATTCTTTAAGCAACTTCAATTGATGCCATTCACTCGTGTTACACGTATAATATGAGGAACACAATGAATTCCAAGTTAAAAGTTACAATGATAGTCTGGGAATTTCCAATCGCGTTCAACCAAAACAGCCATCCACTCTGAGATTGTCAAGAACTGATTCCACACTGTAATCTCCCAACGTTTTTCTTTTTTTTCTCATTCTATTGTCCTCTTATCCACTGGTTTTTCTCCGTCTTGCTCTTTTTCTTCCCTTTTCCCATAAAAGTAACATTCCGAGAGCCGAGAGAATTGTTTTTCCAGCCTAGTTTTCTTAAGAGGCGGCAGATTTTTCTTGAGATAAGAGCGGGTAGGCCTAGATAGAGCAAGTGATTTCTTTCTCGGATGAGAGGATTGTGGGTGGAATAAGGATGTGGTGTGATTTGATTGGAAGAAAGTGGGGTGAAAAAGAGAAGAAGAGGGAGGGAGGACGAGATGGAGAAGAATGAGAAGGATATAGAAACTTGGAGAGTGTCAAAGGAATGGGAAGAGAACAAAATTATTCAATAGATGAATCAAAGGCGATTTACTTTTATACGATGATTCACCATTCACTCTGTATTTAGCCGTTCATTTGAGAGACAGCCGAATTTCGAATAAAAAATTATTTATTGCTAAAGGTACATAATAATTTCAAAATGAAAGTTGTCAAATATAAAACTGACGTGAAAACATAATACAGTGGAACCTCGATAATTCGTAGCTCATGAGACCAAAGCTTTTGTACGAATTAGGAAAGTACATAATTAGGATTGTACATAATATTAATGGAAAATTATTTCAAGGGACTGAGCTTTCATTACAAATTATGAAGGTTCCACTGTATCATACAAGTACTGGAATCAACGAGTACTTTGGTGTTTTTATTTTCACTCAATATTTTCGTGTTTCAAACTAATTATTCGAGTGAATGTCTCCCAATTATTTCTTGTATTAAAGTTATAAATTCTGAACTCCCTTTTGACTGTTTTGGAATCCAAATCATCTCAGTTTTAAAGCACGAGTACTATAGTACAGAAGAAACATATCCTTTCTTGTTTGGACTATCATTTTGAGCAAAATTGGGATCGTGATAGTGTTGTTTTTATATCCCCATCATTATTATGATTGATTGTGTATTACAAATGATATGATATGAAATGAAGCATTTATTTATTCAATGACACATACATACAATCATAATTATTATAAGTTAGGTTATTATATGATAGGAAAAGAGAAAACAGGCACAGGCCCTTCAGATACGATACAGTACTTGGGATACTGAGAATCAGAATTAATTTAACTCTACTGAGCACGCAACAAAAATTTCGGAGATTTTGTTGGTTCCTTGTACGTTCCAACAAGTGATATTGTCTGAAAATAGTCTGAAACTGTTCCGGCGGACAACCTGACTAGAGTATATAGTTAAATCTTTTCTTCAAAAGAGATACAGTTCCGGGTACAGCTTCTCAGACTATTTGCAGGTCAAGGTAATTAGAATAGAGAGGTAACAGTTATCGTGACCAGCTGCGAATTTCCTAACTTTTAGCGACAGCTAGGTTTGCTTAACAGCTGTGGTTCCGATGACGTCAGAACTCTCGGTTTTATCCCGGCTACGGTTACGATGACTGTTACCTCTCTATTCTAATTATTTTGTTTGTAGGTATCAGCCATGGGAACGAATTAGAAACTTATGAATCGCCTTAATTTTTGTTGCGAACTCCAACAACTTCCCATTTCCAGATGCTTTATTAGAATATTTTCTCGTTTCTGGAAGATTTTCGCGAATATCTTAAAGATTTATTCCACTTATATTGTGTGTTAGCTGATATCTAAGTGAGCCAGTTTCTGCCACTGACTTCACCTGTGCATATCCTGGTTCTCCACTGTACAGTGCTGGAAGCGAAGGATAAAGAGTATACTACAGGATAAAGGATCCAAATGAACCAATTCAATTTCACGCTGTCGGCCCTCTAGCTGCGCCGGAATTTGAACCTGACCCCCTCCCTAACACCCCTAATACCCCCCTTACTTCAACTAACCCCCCCTCAACACCACTTTTGAAGGCTTAGGAGTATCGTAGTTCCCCCTCGCTATCTACCGATTTTCGGAAGCATCGTTTTCAGAGGGGTTCCCCCTTTTTTCCGGCTGAGTTAAGTGATGGGGGGACCAAGGTAGATAGGTGGGTCACCCCGTTACAATCCCCAAATCTGCAAACCGCCCCTCCCCTCCACCAGAACTCTCTTCGATTGGGGATCGTGGGCATCCCGACCACAAATTCTCTTCTCTTTTCTGTTTCTTTCTCTGTCTTTTCTGTCCTTGTTCCGAATGCAGTTGGTTTTAGTTCCCCTCTACCCAATAGTTCTCTATAGTTCTTTATAAATATTTCTATTTATTCATGTTTTGACAATATTCATATGTACAATGTGGTGAGATGAAAAAGACACTTGTCAAGAGCTGAAATGTCTGAATCCACATCAAAATCATGAGCTCTATTAAAAATCATGAGTTTATTCTGGATTCCGCTTTTATATGTATAGATTCCAAATGATAGTTGAGTTTTCTGAAACTATGAAAATCTAGTCTGATTCTAGTCTGGATTGATATTTTTTATTGAATTGATAATTCATGTTGAAAAGAATTATTCCCAATTATTCTAGTTGAACAATTCTAAAATTCTGAATCTTGATCAATTATCTAGTCTGTGGTTTGGTTTAGTGGAGCCTAGATGCCCTAGTTTTATTTTCTTGAGTTTGTTTTCATGTAAAGATGAATTTGATTTCCATAGCCTTTATTTCTTATTGTCGATGTTATTCAAATAAAAATTGTAGTAGAAAAAATCAAATAGACATGAACATTGGTACTGCTCATGATTTACTGGGAATCTGATTCAAAACAACTGTACACTGAAAGTTCGAACTCATAAGATGGGAATTCATGCAAGACGCAAAATCAGTAGGCATTATCAATATATGAAATTAATTTCTGTCCATTCTCCATTTAATTTCTGATCAAATTTTATTTAGTTTAAGTTGAGCTGTTTTGCCACTCAGATCAAAACATAATATTTTGTAGTCGTAAATGTGTGTGAATGACAATTATAGACATGTTTTGAATTGTGAATTCCATATCAGTAAAAATATTCAACTTTTCACAATAAAAAATTAGCAAAGTGTGGTGAGATTCTATAATAGAATCATTAGTATAATGAATAGTATAGGTACTGCATTATTTGTAGGTTTATTTGTTCAGTCACTCTTTTGAAAGGTCTCCAGAAAGTGCGTAATAGATTGTGTTCAAATAAAATTCATATGATGGATACCTTGATTTAAATTATTTTCTACTTACATAGCCTACATTAATTGCAGCCCTATACACAAAAAGAAAACGTAATGGTGAATCATGTATATTCCCATTCCATAAAATTATGACAATCGATAATTTCAATCAAGATCATGACCACTATCATGTTCATCAATTATTGTTTATATCTCCCTTCCATAGGACAGTTTTTTCTCCTCATATTTTGAGCATCACATTCTCAGTTCCTCGTTTTTTCTAAGCTCACCAATCAACCCTCCTGGAAAACTGGAAACTGTTCTAACTCCCTTTTCCTAGCAACTCCTATCTTTTACCCATCCTTCGCCTCCTCCTCATTTCTTCTTCTTCTCCTCCTCCTCCTCGTCCTCCTTGCCAACTTCTTCTCCTCCCCACCTTTTTATTTTTGCTGAAGTAGGCTACGTGGATCTGATCTGACTTCTTAATGTGTGCTCTGCCTGACCAGCTGAAGTCTAGCATATCTGACGGACGGACCTCACTCACTGAAAAGTCCAGATTCGGGAGCAGAAATAGAAGAAGAATAAGAAGAGGATAAAAAAGAAGAATGGGAAGAAGATTAAGAAGAGAAGGCAGAAGAATGGTGCAGAAAAACAAGAGAAAAAAACAAAAATGGGTGGGAGAAGAGCAAGGAGAAGAAGAAAAAATAAGAATAAAAAAAGGAAGATGTAGAAGAACGGAAAAAGGGAGAAAGAAGAACACGGAGATGAAAATGAGAAGAAGAACAAGGAGAAGAAGAAGAAGAAGAAAAAAAGAAGAGGGATAAAGGCAGAAGAACATGGAGAAAAAGAAGTCAAGAAGAGGAAGGAATGAAGGATGAAGAATAGAAACAAGAGAAAACAAAAAAAGGAGTTGAAGAAGAAAAAGGAGGAGAAAAGTGAGAGGGAGAAAGAGGAAGAGAAGTGGAACAAAGAGGAAAATCAGAAGAAATAAGATCAAGGGGGAAAAGAAGGACAAGAATATGAAGGGAAGAAGGATGAAGAAGAGAACAGTACAAATCAACACAAATGATTAATAGAAGAGCAAGGAGAAGAAGAAAAATTTGAAGGAGAAGTAGAAGAACAGGGAAGAAAGATGTGGAACAAGGATGAAAACAAGAGGAACAAGAAGGAGAAGAAGAAAAAGGCAGAAGAAGAAGAAGAAGAAGAAGAAGAAGAAGAAGAAGAAGAAGAAGAAGAAGAAGAAGAAGAAGAAGAAGAAGAAGGAGTAGAAGAAGAAGAAGAAAACGCCGAGAAATAGAAAAGAGGAGATTCAGCATCACCTTGGTTGACCTCGGGGATCGGGGATCTGGACTTCCTAGCAGGCCCTCAACTCACAGCAGGGTCTATTTTCACACCTCAATGGGTTCTTTTCCACTTTTTCTCCCTTCTTCAAACCAGGAACTCCTTTTTCCTAAAAGCTTGGAGATAAATGTAGGGAGCATCGGACGCCTGGCTACTTGCTATTCGGAATGATAATGTTAGTGTTACTGACAAATCATCATCTATGGCAAGGACAGTGAATGGTATAATGGTTTATAAGTGGTATGGTTTTGTGGTCGTATGGTATGGACAGATGATTCTCCATTGCTAATAATAAGGATTCTGAACCGTCATGAATCAAGATATTGAAAACTTCTGACTCAATCAGTATACCCTTTAATTTTCCACTCTTTCTTAGGGTCTACACCCACTGTCAGTTCGAAATGACAGTTGAGACAGTGACAGTCCAAAATATCTGAAACTGGCAGTCCGATCGACACACGTAGACGTGGACGATGAGAAATTCTATTTTAGTGCATAAATTAAATTTATTCCTGTCTTCTCATTGATTTGTCCGATTTTCTCCAGTGGAGTACCCAAAAAATGGCGGCTGGCAAATATTTTTCAGTAAACAGCTGATTCTACACTAAAAAGAGTGAAATGATGGTGTTAGAGAAAGATACAGAACATTAAAAAGTTACTCTGATCAGCTAACTCACCCGCTAGTTTTTGATTTTGGATAAATAATGACTAAGCTGGAGTCATTTCCTCTTCTTGCCAGAATGTCTTCTTCGCTATACCTTTTATTTTCCAACTAATGTATGATAAAGTGTTGAGTTTGATCAAAGTGCTGATATGATTCCTAGTTCACCTCGCGTGAGTAACTTATTCTTTCTGCTTTGATCAGAGATTTGTCTTTTTAGAGAAAACGTTTTTTTGTAGAGTGTGTGTCTGTCCTAGCAGACTTATTCACATTCGATTTCCCATTAGGATCTGTCGTCTTTGTACTTCCAATTCCTTCTTCTGCTTTCTTCTTCGTTCTTTTGTTCTAACTTGTCCACTTTTCCGAAGGTGTCTCGACAATTGTATTGTCTCGTGCAGCTTCCCAGGAGTGTCTGTTAAGACAACATTCTTTTTTTGAAAAGAACAATGGGAAAAAGGAAGTATATGTTGAAAAGACACGAAGTTGGAGCTCTTTCATCTTGAATTCGATGTTCGTTTTCTTTCACTATTGAAAGCATCTAATCTGATTAAGCAGGTGCTACTTTCTATGCTTTAAAGAAAGCTTTTTGATGTTTTTTTAATGCGATTTGGGTTGCTGACGCATGCACGTTTTCTATAATTATCTATAAAGTTTGATGAATGATTAGGCTAGTTATTTCGAAACAGTAACTTCAATTATATCACATAGAACTTTCATCTTATGAATTATAACTGTTAATGAGAATAATTTTAGTTCAGTCGAATAAACCAGAGGTAGAAAAAGCTCTTCTTTGGTTAACAGATTGAATTGAAACACCACACAGAACGTAATCGAAAGTCCTCTATAATCTTGCTTATTATATGATATAATTTGTTTTTCAGTCAAATAAACCAGAAATAGGAGAAATTTTTCTGAGCCGAAAATTAACAGATTGGATTGAAACAAAATACAGAACATAATCGAAAGTTCTGAAGAATCTTGCATATTAAATGCTACAAATTGTTTTTAGGAGGCATAATACTATATCTATTGAGTAAATCTCATGTTGAATTAAGTTCCACACTAAATTTCCTATCGAATCAAATAACTATATTTTTTCATACTTGAAACATACGTCATTTTGATTACCAACCAATCTTTATTGTTTTATTGGAAAAACAAGATAGTATAATTAATCATCAAATATTCTTTTTTACGATGTCTTCAAATTAAAATATAATGAGATAATGTCTGCTTTAAGAGAAAAAAGCGGATATTCTAGAGATAATTAGTCAAAGAAACCGCGTATCTGTATAGTATGAGCTTAGAAGACACGCCGGTACAATGTAAAGTGTATTGTAACGACGTGTCTTTTCAGCTCACGAAAACTGTACCAACCGTCAAATTGTGTACATTATAAGGCGTTGATCGGCGAATAATAACGCCGGTTATTCATAACGGCCAATCAAATCAATCAACGTCAAATTTAATGATGGCCTGCCAATCTGGGAGCGCGTTAAATCGGCTGGAATGTATCTAAGGGTAGGTTTGGGGGAAGGGGGGGTGGAACAAACCCCTGAAGGAGAAGAACCCCTAAAAGATATAGTTAGTCCAAGCAAAGGAGACATTCTGGCAAAATGGGAAATTGATTACAGTTTGGTCAATATTGGTTTAAAAATTATAAATTTTATGTCAAATTTTAGAAAACATTCTGATCTTCCATTTGGGACTACGTTTTTAATTTTTGAAACAATATTGACTGAGCTGGAGTTATTTCCCAATCTTGCCAGAATGTCTTATTTGCTTGAACAGACTACATTGGAGGGGGGTTCATTCATCCCTTATTCTATAAATACAGAGGGCTATCTTACACCACCAGCTTTTGTTGCGAAATTTGGTGTACTTTCCTTCTTGGTAAACAAAGTTTTATGTGTTTTGGAAAGCATTAATCAAAGTTGTTATGAGCTGATTGGTATTCTACTTGATTTTGATATGACAAATAATTGTTTTCTCAGGTGGTTGCTCTAGTGATTAGGAATTTAGAAAAATTTAGTTTGTTTGTTTGATTTCTTGTCAACATGCAATGAAAGTGTGGAAATAAATTTATTTCATGGAATGAGATTCAAGTTCATTCCAAGTAGGCACACAAGATCATACTTGTATCAAATGGAACAATTCAATTGAAGGTCTTGTATGAGTCTGTTCTCAAATTGTAGAAAACATTCTGCTCTACAACTTGAGACCAGATTTATAATTTTTTAACCAATATCGACCTATCTGAAGTCATTTCCCCAGCATGCCAGAATATCGTCTTTGTTCGGAAAGACTTCACCATTATTAAAACCTGATGTTTGTTCTGTGTACCACTTTGAAGGAGAATTGAGATGTTAAAGTTCAGGCTCCTAGACATAATAAGTCCAATTACAAGAACTTGGGCTATTAATAGTATTGTCATGACAGAAAAACATTACAAGAATGTTCTTACAATATTCAAACCCTCTAATTTCAAATCAACTCTTCTATATCAGTAGCATCCTATTAGATGATCATTTATTAATTACTTTTTATTAATTTTTGTGGAAGCAGTGATGAGATTATACAGTGGAGATTGAATAAATAATTTTCAAGGCATGAGACAGTCTGTGCAAGCAAAGAAGACCCTCTGGCAAGATGAGAAAATGACTCCAGCTCGGTCAATATCAGTTCAAAATGTATCAATTTGGTCTCAAATTGTAGATCAGAATGTTCCCTACAATTGAGACAAATCAATAATTTTTGAACTAATATTGACCGAGCTGGAGTCATTTTCTCAACTTGCCAGATGGTCTTCTTTGCTTGGACAGACTAAACAACATGAACCTCAACAAACTTTTATTAAATGCAAATCTTGGAAAATCGTATGGCCAGTGGCCTCAGAAGAAAAAGGAATTAATGCTTTTTCAATGGTATGTGGTATGGCGCTTTTTTCTATGGTATGGCTCTTATTAAGAATAGTGCTGCTAGACTGAGAACACTATTTGAGAAGAGTCTCACACAAAAATTCTAAACCCAGACTGGGGATAAAAGCCCAGAGTGCAGAGAAAAGGAGATGACAATGAATAACATAACTGGGGAGAAAAATATTATCTCGGTAGAAGCGGCAAAAGAATAAGAAGGAGGAGGTGGAGGAGGAGAAGATAAATAATAAAAATAATAAATGAGAGGAGAAGAAGAAGAATAACACCAAGAGCAAAGGAGATTATTCAGAAGACAAGAAAATTAAGAAGGAGAATAAGAACAACAAGAGCTGAAGAAAAACAATACGAAGAAGATAAATAAGTAGAAGAACAAGAACTAGGAGAAAAAAAGAAGAAAATAAGAGAGTTGAATGTTTGTTCTAACATACGAAGTGAAGGGAGAGTGTAGGAGACAAGTTTGCCAAAGTAATGGAATTGCTGCTGAATGTTATGAGTAGATGACTACGTCATCATACAGGATTATCAGGCATGGAAGGATATCGATTGGGAATGGATTTGTGCTCAGGAAATGGGCGGATATAGTGTATGAGGGAGAGAAAGACAGAAAGAGAGAGTGAGAGAGTGTGGGTTAGAGACTGGTTCATAAAGCATGAAGTAATGTGGAGAGAGATAGAGGATTACAGTGAACATATAACATGTAATACTCGTATCACATACATGGACGAAGAAGGAAAAGAAGAAGAGGAAAAAAGGAGAAGAGGAAGAAAATTAGAAGATGAAAGATAAAAATAAGAAATTGGAAGATAAGATAAGGAGAAAGAGGTGAAGGAGAGGAGGAGAAACATAATGGACCCAAAAATATGAGAGTTAAGAACTACTTTGTAAGTTACTTTGATCACTACTCCATGCTTGAGAAATGAAGGGATATAGTCTTTAAAAGGAAGAGAGATGAAATAAGAGAGACACTGATTCGTGGTTAATAAATAAAATAGGGTGGAAATTCATATTTTTTGAAGAAGTCAGTTTCCGATTTATGTGGGTTCAAAAAGTCTTCTCCAACTGTACACAAGTTTGGTTATTTATGAACCAATTATCGAATCCTTACTATGGATAGAGGGTAATGAGATGGTACAAATGGTTGTCTATGGTGCACTTTTGAAGTATTTGGAACTTTTCAGATATCATGACAAAATATTATGTGATGATACTAATAAGACCACCGTTTTAAAATTACAGTATATTCTAAAATCCTTATTGTTAGTTCAAAATAAAAACTCCCATCAACGTTAATCTACTCAAACTCAAATAATAATATTTATTACTTGTTATTGGATATGTGCAGTTATCCCAAGACAGGTCTGATATTTCAAACTAAAGTGTGAACCAGAAGTAGATAGAATCTGAAAGTAAACAAGGGACTTATCGAGGATCGATGAAAGTCTTGTGAGAATTTTAGAGAGAGTGAAAGTGAGCGAGAGGAGAATAATAATATATGATGCAATGCAAGGGGATGTGATGGAAAAGAAAGAGGAGACGGAGAGAATGTGAGAATGGTAGAGAGTGTGAGAGTGAGTAAAGAGTAAGAGAAAGTGAAAATCGCATCGAGGTGGAATCTTGGGGGATTTTGCAACTCGTAAAATGACTGCATTGTTTTCCCCCCTTCATTCATAGTGTATTGAGCACTGCTATAGTCTGTCCAAGCAAAGAAGACATTCTGGCAAGATGGAAAAAAAACTTCAGCCTAGTCAATATTGTTTCAAAACTGACAAATTTTGTTTCAAACTGTAGGAAACATTCCAATCTTCAATTCGAGACCACATTGATAATTTTTGAACCAGTATTGTCCGATCTGCAGTCATTTTCCCATCTTGCCAGAATGTCTTCTTTGTTTGGAAAGACTGTACCTAACATGGTGTCTGTTTACGTTCTTACATTGCTTTTCAGTTCTCACCTGCAGAGATGGTCAATTCTTTCTATACCGGAATCCACTTTTATTAGTTGGAAGTTATGTATTGGATTGACATATACGCGTACATAGATTCTATTCATATTTTGGATTGAATATTTTTTGTTCATTCATAAATAATAATCATATTTTTACTGATGATGTTTGATCAGATACTTAGAATTATAATTATGACATAGGCCTAATGCTCAATTTACAGTAGGCCTTTTTCATTTCTTCAGTTTGTGCTGTGACTGTGAAGATATATATGTTATATGTATGAAGATTGAGTAAAATTTTGTAGGCCTATTTTCAAATTTGGATTTAATATGGTTGTACCACGATTGTTAGTAACTAGGTACATACTCTACTAGTCATTGATATTATTGTGTTTTCGATTTTTAGCTACTTCGGTGAACCAAATCAATTCACTCTATCATTTAAGGAGTTAATCTATCACGTCTATTCATTCTAATGAATATTTTTTCTTGCATTACAGGTCGGTTCATATCTTTTCCACTTCCTGGTCGTAAGTTTGGTAAGTTGATCATCAATAATACGCATGAAGTGGATATAATAATTATTTCAGTACAGTAGTTGTTAAAAACTCATGGAGAGACAAATTCTTCTCATAGACTAATTGAATAGAGCTTTTATGTTCAAAAAACGAAGAGTGGAGGAAATTTTGGATGCCATTTCTGGATAATCCGCTATTATATTACTTATAGTCCGCGATTGAATTGAACTATGCCATAAGACATCATCAATTTACATTTTGTTTCATCCGCCTCTTTGGAAGCCTTTTTGGATCAGGCAAGTCTTTTACCACCTCAAATACATCATAAAATATACAGAGGCTTAAATTCTCTTCAAGTTTCATAAAGTCTCAAAGTTTTTTCCTTGGAAGAAGTATTGTAACGCCATTTCCCCGCGTTTCCCCTGAAATCGAACCCTGTCAATGTTAAACATCGAAGTATTACAGCTGGTTCTACGATAATTCAATCCTAAATTTTATCGTATAATTGTATGTATGTTTGTATGTATGTTTGTATGTATGTTTGTATGTATGTTTGTATGTATGTTTGTATGTATGTTTGTATGTATGTTTGTATGTATGTTTGTATGTATGTTTGTATGTATGTTTGTATGTATGTGGAACCACGGATCTAGAAAACAGCTCTAACGATTTCCTCGAAATTTGAAATGTAATATAACCAAGATGGAAAAATAAGATTGCAACTGGTCTCATGTCTGTTAAAACTCTCTGGCAGGATTAATAAAAGAATAAAATATTCCTTATTCAGGCATAGGCCTAATCCAAAGTACTGCCTATAATGGCTGTTATCGTTAGCTGACCAACGCTATCCAGCTGGAGTGAATGGAGTTAAATTCAAGTCTATAACACGTGTTCATGTCTGTCAAAAACTTGTGAGAGGTGATCATATAAATTTTGAATTTATTTTTTACAAGGCCGGAGGCTCCTTGATTTTTTACAATAACTTATTTATGTAATTCAATAATAATTTATGTAATTCAACGGTTCGGCAGCAGCTTCAGAGCGAAGCCCGGTACCAGATATTTACAATTAACTGAGTGAACTAATTCAAAGAGTAGGATACCAATGAGAAAATGTTACTTCAATACGATGATAAAACTACGAGATGTATGATTTTAATTAAGATTTTCCAGCCACTGTGATTTTATTAACGTGATAAGCCACACGATCTGAAATATGATTTTATATTTCAACCCACCATTACAAAAGTGCTGTGAACGAAGTTTGAGCATAAAATCTTCCACTTGACACATGAAAGGTTGAGTAAAACTGACAAATTTCTGGTGAAGATAGAGTGAACAGTAGAAATGATAATTATGCTATCAGATCTTGGCAATTTGAGTCCCCGTGCACTAGATTACAACGTTCATGTATCCTGAAGAACGAGATTATTCCCATAGAGTAATGGCTGGAAAGAGGGGTTTGATAATGAGAAAGAAAGTGGAAAGGAAATTAATGGAAAAAATAGATATGGAGGAAGCAGTGTGGAATTGAAGAGAATTGAAGAGAAAAGAGGGAGAATTGGTAATTTTTCTTTGAAGAGGGGAACGAAAAAAAGTAGTGAAAGAACAAGGAGGTAGAGAATGAGGAAGAATGAAAGGAAAAAGAAGAACAAGATAAATAATAGAAGGAAAGAAGAAGTAAGAAAAGAGGAGGAGGAGATGAAAAGAAGAAGATCAAGAGAAAACCTAGTTTGAATCGAGATATTAGGTAATGAAAAGAACAAAGTCATTACTAATAATTACCCGAAGGTATGAACAAACGCTAAGGGATGAAACTTTGGGGATCCCACAGATGTATGCAATGGTAAAGTGTGAAGGAAAACACAAGAAGAACAAGGAGAGGCAGAAGAAAGGGAGGTAGAGTGATGGGTGGTTGGGAGTAGGAGAAAGAGGTAGAGGTGAGAGAAATGAGGAGATTTGAGTTGTGGATGGTGTGGATTCAACGCTTTAATGCCTTCTAATTTCCTTCTTCTTCTCCTTACAGATTCTATCCGCTGCCTCTACCCTCCTCCTCTTCTTCTTCTTCTTCTTCTTCTTCTTCTTCTTCTTCTTCTTCTTCTTCTTCTTCTTCTTCTTCTTCTAATTATTATTATTTTTTCCTCCTTCTTCCTCCTCTTCACCTTTCTCTGGATCCCTGCTAATCCTTGCTTAGTGTGTTAATTTCCAACACTCATTCCTCACTATGCCTTTTCTTCCGATCTTCTGCTATCTCTCTCAATCTTACATATTATCTCTCTTTTCTTCCTCTTCTTATTCTTTCCAATTTTTTGTTCTCCCTATTCCACTACTTGATTGAACACGGCTCGCTTTAACCGTTTACATACTCTGTATCATACTATCTATGTACTACTATCATACTATCATTTTTTCGAACAACTGTTTCTCATCTTTTCTTAACCGTGTCTCTCTTTCTCACTCTCTATCTTTTTCTCCCCATCTCTCACTCCTCCCTGTGAGGAGAAAGAATCTGAATCTGAATCTGGATCTGAATCCCTCTTTCTCTTACTAGAAAAAAAGAGTCTATGAAAAATATTGAGGTATAAAATCTTTTATATTATCTTTATTCTCTCTCTTTCTTTCTCCCCCTTGTCTTTTCTCTTCCTTCATCATCTTTTCACCACTCACCCTCCTCGTTTCATGTCTCTCTTCACCCAATAATTAACCGCGTTTCTCTTTCTTTGTCTACATTTTCTCATTTTGTTAGATCCCATTATCTCGAATATCCCGTTGGATATGTTTTACGGTAGCCTTTAAACGCGCTCATTAGTACAGTCTGTCCAAGCAAAGAAGACATTCTGGCAAGATGGGGAAATTGCTCCGGTTCGGTTTATATTTGTAGAACAATTATAAGTCTGGTCTCAAATTGTAGAGAACATTCTGATCTACAATTTGTGACCAGATTTAGCATTTGTGAACAAATATTGACCTAGCTGGAGTCATTTTCCCATCTAGCCAGAATGTGTTCTTGGATAGGACAGACTATAGTCGAGTTGTGATTAGGGTGTCTTGAGAAAACATGGATACCAGTAATGGAGGTGTAAGAGATTTAAGATCTGTTATAGTTTGCGCAAGATGAGAAGAAACGCTAAAACAAGGTAAAGTTTATCTTGACGGTGTGTCTTCTCAGCTTGCGCAATTTATACGAAGAGTTATGCTATTTTTGGAACGATTTTATGTTTATTATTTTCTCTAATCAAATACTTGACGAAAGATGGTGGATTACAGTTATGGATGAATTTTCTTCAGATTTAGGGTGTATATACTTTGTGATTACACGAGAAAACATGGATTTGAACCCTGTTATCGTCATGTTAGTTTTAGAATGATTGAATACTCCTTCTAAGTTGATTAAATACATTAATTTAGTTCAACCCTCATTGAGTAGTTGATTATTATGCTGATGGACGTTTTCTCTCTTATTGTCGCTGAATGATATCTCGAAAAAACGTGAATTTATTTTCAAGTTTGCGCTCCGTTATCAACGCCTATTTCATTTTAAGAATTATAAAATGTTTATCTCCATCTCGCTCAGAATAGGTTATGACTGATTCTGAATTAGACTACTATGATAAGAATACTACAAAGTGGCTTGTTATATTTCTTTCATGAGTAACGAGATAAACAGATAACGATACAGGGTGTTTCAGGAGGAATGTGCAATACTTCTCAGGCTGATTCCTTACACCAAGTAGACAAAAAAGTTCCATGGGACCAACCCCCAAAAACGATTTGTTACTGAGATAACAATGGCGGAAAATTGAGATTTTCAAAATATATTAATTTTTCTAATTTTTCAGAGGCTTTAGTGAGGTTTTAAAATAATCGATTCCTATGTAAAATTAGCTGAGGAATTCAATAAAACAAGTTCCAAGTCTGTAACTTCAACGGTTATTGAGATAATTGGAAAAATATGCTGAAAAACGCCATTTTTTCAACAATAAGGGTTATAACTGGATAAGGAATCATAAATTTGTATTTTTTTATTGAAGAGAGTTGAATTCTAAAGAAAAAGTTCAATGGCAGCGATTGTGTAAATCTTACAAAAATCTCAGAAATAGCAATCTGAAATTGCAAAATTCAACAAAACATAGCACAAGTGATAAATTTGTATTTAGTAGCCATTTTGCGATTTTTGATCTCTATTTCTGTGATTTGGGTAAGATTTACACAATCGCTTCCATTCAACTTTTTCTTTAGAATCCGACTCTCTTCAACTTTCATTAATAAAAAAATACAAATTTATGATTCCTTATCCAGTTATAACCATTATTGTTAAAAAATGGCGTTTTTTAAGCATATTTTTCCAATTATCTCAATAACTGTTGAAGTTACAGACTTCAGACTGGTTTCATTGAATTCCTCAGCTAATTTAACATAGGAATTGATTATTTTAGAACCTCAGTGAAGCGTCTAAAAAAATAAGAAAAATAAATATTTTTTGAAAAATTTCAATTTTCCGCCATTGTTATATCAGTAACAAAGCGTTTTTGGGGGTTGATCCCAAGGAACTTTTTTGTCTACTTGGTGTAAGGAATCAGCCTGAGAAGTATTGCACATTCCTCCTGAAACACCCTGTATATATATTATGATATCTTAGAGAAAAATTAATGGGAGTGTTTCTTGATCTCTATTGTTGAGAGCTATTATATTTCAAAATTATTTCATGTGCGTCTTCCTCTGCAATCTAATGTCTTTATACACAGTACCAGCTTTGCTCTCTATTTGTGAAGATATAGTCTGGAGGAACAAACTTGCAAATTATTTCTTGAGAAGAACATTCTAGCAAGATCGGTTTAAATTAAGTTCAAAAATGTTCAATTCAGTCTCAAATTGCAGGAAACATTTTGCTCTACAATTTGGGACTAAAATTATAATTTTTGAACCAATTTCAAACGAGCTGGAGTCATTTTCCCATCTTGCCAGAATGTCTTCTCTGCTCGACCACAAACTTTTTCTGGTATAGTCATTAATAAATCTAAATCAATTCACGGCAATTTAAGAAAATGGGATAGAATAACTTTATACCATTACACTGTATTATTTTACGATGATCTCATGAATATGAAATATACCTGTTATTAATAATATCATCTATATTATGGAATATTCCAAATGAAGTGATTAATTGATCAATCAAATGAAGTTGACCATTTTTCATTAGGCCTAGGTAAACCCGTATTTAAGTGAGTCAGGTACTATTGATGATAGCTTGAAATTGATTCATGCCCGATATTGGAGTCAATAAAGGAGGTGATAGAGTATAAAATAGCGCAGCAAAGATAGAATCCGAGGCTGGTTTTCAATTTAGGCAGAATACAGAATTCATCCTCTTATGAAGTTTGTCGGTGGCGGGGGATGGTTGAGCAGGAGCACTGTCAGGGTTTATTCAAAACGTCTTCGTCTTAAAAGCATCTCCATGAATATGCTAACGATATCGTTTGCAATATGATTATGCCAGGGTTCAGATGGATGGATATTTCTACTTTAAACAGTTGAGACTCTATAGTCTGTCCAAGCAAAGAAGATATTCTGGCAAGATGGGAGAACGAATGCAGCTCGGTCAATACTGATTCAAAAATAATAAATTTTTTCTTAAATTGTAGAGAATAATGTTTCCTAAGGTTTGAGTTCAAATTAATAATTTTTAAACCAATATTGTCCGAGCGGGAGTCATTTAACCATATTGCTGGAGTGTCTTCTTTGTTTGGACAGACTCTACTTGGAACAATTCAGTTTCTTATTGTTGGATTGTCTTCAAGATGGATGAGGTTGGATTAGAACTTGGGAGTGAATCGTTTTATGAGATTCTGTTGTGAGAATGATATTGAATTTTAAATCTTGTTTTAAATTCCAATTTGGGACGGTTCTGTTGACATTGTAGAAGCTTAAAGTCAGTGAACTAATTATTTTCCTTGCCTGGAAATTAGGTAAAGATGATATAGTAGTTTAATTCCTTTAATTACTCAGATGATTATAATCCTGAATGAGAGTTCTGCTTCATAAGAATTTAAGTTGAAGTTCAATTTAAAGTTGAATAGTACAATAAAAATAAGGCGAAAGTACACTCATATTACTAGACTCATATTCCAGACGCCATATTATACATGCTTAGTTTTCACCTGAATTTTCCTGTTCCACTATAATAATTGAATTTACTACTATAATCATTCAAAACACGAATGAGGTCTAATATCTACACTTCCAGAGTTCTAAAACGATGACAAGACATTGAATAGAATCTAAATTGATAAAAGCATTGAAATTACTTTTATTGAAATTGGAAAGAGTCTATTGCATTTTTAACTAACTGCTGGAATATTTTTTATACAGTATAATTATATAGTTAATATTCAATATTCATATTCAATATAAAGTATAATAATTAATATCTGGTACCGAGCTTTGCTCTGAAGCTGCGGCCAAACTGTTGAATTAGATAAATATGTTATTGTAAAAAATCAAGGAACCTCCTCCTCTCACAATTTTTTGACAGTCATGAACATGTGTTATAGACTTGAATGTAACTCCATTCACTCCAGCTGGATTGCGTTTGTCAGCTAACGATAACAGCCATTATACGCAGTACCTTGGATTGTGCCTGAATAAGGAATATTCTATTCTTTTATTAATCCTGCCAGAGAGTTTTCCCAGACATGAGACCTGGTGCAATCTTATTTTTCCATCACGGTTATATTACATTTCAAATTTCAAGAAAATCGTTAGAGCCGTTTTCTAGATCCGTGGTTCCACATACAAGCATACAAACATACATACATACAGAAATTACTCGCTTAATATAATAGGATATAGAGTATCCAAAGCCAGCTAGATTGATGGAACTGAGGATTTTTGTTACTACACTGTGAACATCGACCGAAGAACTAAATAGCAAAAAAAAATAGTTGAACGAAACAGTGATCGAATTAGTCTATCCAAGCAAAGACATAGTGGCAAGATTTAGAAATGGCTCCAGCTTGGTCAACATTGATTCGAAAATTATAGATTTGGTTTCAAATTTATAGATCAGAATGATTCCTACAATTTTTGAAAAAGTTGACAATTTTTAACAAATATTGATCGAGATGAAGTCATTTTCCCATTTTTCCAGAATGTCTCGTTTGCTTGGACAGACTCTCTCGGTTGCCGACCTCTCACTATATTCTGTCCAAGCGAAGAAGACCCTCTGGCAAGATGGGCAAATGACTGCAGCTCGGTCAATATTTGTTCAAGAATTATAAATGTGGTCTTAATAGTAGATCAAATTGTACACCTACAATTTTGAATCAAATTAACCAAGCTTGAGTCATTCTCCCATCTTGCCAGACGGTCTTCTTTGCTTGGATAGACTATACCATCATTTCCAATTCGATAGAGTAGGAATCAATAAAATTCTATAAACCTGGAAAACCGTATAATAAACATAGATAACAATTCCCGGGCTACAATGAACCTAAAAACCGTATTGAAATCAAGCTCTCCTTCTGCAAACCGTTCGAATTTGAACTGGATCACAGCCGTCTTGAACTTATTTTAAAAGCCCACTTCACAATGCCTCAAAGACAATAAAATCAAGTCAAGGAAGTCTTGGAAAGAAGGGGAATCTATATTATGGTTTGCTTTTTGCTCGAGAATAGTCGGAAGTATGCAGAAAGTATTCTGCGTCTACTTTGGAGAAGAAAATTCTTCAGAAATTTCCAACTCATTCCCCTTTCAAGTTTTGCCCATCTTTGTGGTTGAGTTTTCTTCCTAGGATTCTTTATTAGTTCCTTGTACTTGATCTTCTCCTTTGTTGTCTTCTCATTCCCCTCCCTCTTCTCTTTCGCTTTTATTCCTCTTTCTCTTTTTTTGTTATTATTGTAGTTATTTTAAAATTTCACTTATTTTTTCTGCTTTGTTGTTATGCCGTTTCTCTCTTCTTCCTTTCTAGTCATCATAACCCCTCTCCTTCGCTACAGTATTTGCTTCTTGTCTAATTAAATTATTCACATTCTATTATAGAATCTCTCAACAAAATTTTCATTCTCTTCAGTTTTCCGATAAAGGAAACCTCAATTCTCTTGAATTCTCGATTTCCTCTTTCTCTTTCTTTTCAATTACTTCTCACCCTCCTTATACGATCATGTTCTTCTTTCTCCTTTCCTACCCTCCTCCTCTCCTCCTCCATCTCCTTCTCTCTCCCTCCTCTTCATCCTTCTCCTCCTTCTTCACCCTACTCCTCTCGTCCTCCTCCTACTCCTCCTCCTCCTCCTCCTCCTTCTCCTCCTTCTCCTCCTTCTCCTCCTTCTCCTCCTTCTCCTCCTTCTCCTCCTTCTCCTCCTCCCTCCTCCTCCTCCTCCTTCTCCTCCTCCCTCCTCCTCCTCCTCCTCCTCCTCCTTCTCCTCCTTCTCCTCCCTACTTCTCCTTCTCCTCCTTCTCCTCATCTCCTCCTCCTCCTCCTCCTCTCTTACCCTCTCCCTCCTCCTCCTCCTCTCTCCTCCTCCTCCTTCTTCTTCCTCTTCTCACCTCTTCCTCCTCATCCTTCTTCTTCTTTTTCTCCCTCTTCATCTTCTTCTTCTCTCTTTTTTCTACTTTCCCTTTGTCCTTCTTTGTCTACTTTTTCTACTCCTCGTAACGTTCCTGTTCTTAATCTTTCTCTCCTTCTTCTTTTTTCCTCTTTCTTCTTATTCTTCTCCATCCTATCTCTCTTCTCATTCACAATAAGTTCGTTACAGGGTAGACCTATTCCACTGTAGAACATTTTTCGCCGCTTAGCTAGTAGCTTGTCCGCTTTTAATTCAGTAATTTATTCACTCAACATGTGCTCTTTGTTGCTCTTTCTGCTCTCTACTTGCCAGCAGATGTTTCCAACAGTTTCTTCAAACTTTCTGCCTGTCTTCGCCCTGGAGAGCATTGTAAAATCAATATTTTTGTAGAAGTGGACGTTATAAACAGGTGGCATCGGTATTTTATTTAGAGAAAATACTTCATGGATTATATTCATACTCCATACTTCGTATACTAAGATTTTTATTTTGTAGAATATTCTTTCATGAAAGATTATTTCTCTCGTGGAGTATTCTCTCATAAAATATTTTACATGAAATCCATACTGAATCAAATTCATTATCAAGATCTCATGACTCCAGTATTTATCTCATTTCATACATGTGCAATTGATTCAAAGTTCATTCATACTGATTGAATTCTATATTATTTGTAAAAGGCAGGGTTTTCGTGGAAAATTAATAAAGAAAGATATATTGCCAAATTAGTGAAAAAATATATGATAACAGAAAAGTCTCTCACATGTAGATAGAAAAACTGAAAAAGATTAATAATGTTGTAAGGTTACAACATCACAGGTAGAACAGTCTTAGCTCTATAACAAAGTATAATATTTTATAAATCAGAGAAACACTGTATCGATAACAATCATAATGATTCATTACTTATCGCTTTGGAAATTTGTTTCATCCTATTCAGGGCTCTTACCAGTAACCACATAATTAATGTTATGTAAATCAATAATCATTCATTAATGACTCACATGATTAATTGTACAGTATTTATTCAAATACTATTATACCCATGGTGCGATCTATTTTCATTATGTGATCACTGGTACTTAACAATATGAAATATAATGTGATGGATAGTTGAAGGATTTGAAATGTCAATGGGGAACACCAAATGATTTTTGAAATTGAGCATCTGACATCAGATGCTTGTCACATTGACAAGGCCATTTATCCATTAACTAACTCGACATGACAGATTCCAGTATTTTCTTTCGACGTGCAAATCACTTCATAATGATTTTTTATTGTTTGTATACTAAATTTTCAATATTATTTAGTTTGGAATATTAATAAAAAACTCTTCAATTATTCTTATCAAGTCATATTTCAGACGCAAGAGTAGAACAGGCTTTCAAGCCCTCAACTGTTCCTCTTTAAATTCATATATATGAAAAACAGCAGGTTTCATAAAATCTACCGTAACACTAATTTTTATATCAGAAGCCCAAGTTAAAGAATTCTGAATGAGTATTGATTTTGACAATATCACTATATTTTCATTTTTATTTTGAAAAAATATTTCAAACAACAATACAAGCTAGGGAATAGAAACAATATTGAATAATTTTTTGAGAAATGAGAAACTATACTCATAATTTTACTTCCAACAAGACTTGAATTGATGACAACAAATACTCCCTCGAACAAACACAACTAAAAGTGACACTGATGAATGCGATCACCTTTCCAACCACAGTTCCGAGGTGGCGTTACTCAACCTTACCTCGGTTACTCAACGCAATTGTTACAGAAAGATCTAAGAGAAGAAACAAGATCTTAGAGAGTGTGAATTCGAGACGAAATTCGCATAACAAGAGAGCAGAGTGAATCCGAGGGGCATTATTCAATGTCTGGGAGTTCCCTACCCTTGGTGGATAAGATTCTCACCTCCTCATTGAATGTACAAGCAAAGAAAACATTCTGGCAAGATGAGGAATTTACTCCAGCTCTGTCAATATTGGTTCAAAAATTATAAATATGGCCTAAAATTGTAGGAAACAATATGCTCTACAATTTGAAACCAAACAAATGATTTTCGAACCAAAATTGACCTAGCTGGACTAATTTTCCCATCTTTCCAGAATGTCTTCTTTGCTTGGAGAGAGACTATAGAGCCTCTCAAAGTCCTGAAAACCCCTCATCACCCTATCTATCTTTCCCTCCTTAAAGGCCTCTGGACCTCTTTCACCCCTTCTCGATCCCCCAGAACCCTTAACCCTTTTTGGGGCCCCTCCAACGTCATTTTCCACCCCCTAGACTTCTTTTAACTCCCTCCCCCCACCAAGGTCCCACAGAAGACAGCAGTATAGTAGTGCACCATTAATACAGCGCAAATGGAAACGTGAATACAGTGCATAAATCAAGTGAATGCATGCTTCACGCCTAGTGAAACTCACTCAACCAGGTGATACATCTAGCGGCTCTTCACAGGTGGGTTTGTTGTTCTTGTAGGCAGTTGTTGAAAGGATTATGGGGAGGTTGTCGTGAGGTGTAGGAATGGATAAAGACATGGTGCAGGGTTTTTTTGGAGTTTGTGCTGATATTCAGCAGGAGTTTAAGCAATCTACATAATTTTATTCATAATTCAAAGAAAATCTCAAACGTATTCACTTACGTGGGGAAGAAAATTTGTCGGAACGAGTGTAAAATATCTACATGTAGATATTTATCGTACAAATTTCCTCTAAAAATAGAATCAATAACTAACGAAATAAATAAATTCATTTGAAAATAGTATCAATATCTACGTCATTCTATTGTAGATGGATGGATAGATAAATAACTTTATTTTACACTTTGCAAAAGTTTTACAAAAAGTTTGTGGACATTTGTACATACTACCTTCAAAAATAGAACGTACACAATAATTCTATTCGAAAATTGAAATTGTCAATGGAATAAAATAACTGTAACCGTCAACAATAGCAGCCTATAACAACTGGCAGGTCCAATTTGTCCCACTTGTACGATTAGCAGCAACGGCAATGAAACAAACACAGGGCAATTTTGTATGAGTTGGTCCAATGGAAACATCCAAAAACAACGGTAGAGAATGTGTTAGGGTAAGAGAAAGAAGAGTGAGAAAGTGTGATGCAAAAGGATGCAAGAGGCTGAGAGGAAGTGTGTGTGAGAGAGATAATGGATGAAAGAGTGAGAGAATGGTAAAGAGGGTGAGAGGAAGCGTGAGGAAGGAGAAGAAGAGAAAGAAGAGGTAGATGAGGAAAAAGGGGAAGAAGTGGAAGAAGAAGAGGATGAGGGTAATTTCTAAAATGGCAATGCCATCATCCCTGTATGATTGCCACCGACCGCTACAAATATCACTCACCTAAAGCCTTTCCTCACCAAAATTAATAGGTTAACACTGTCCCACCACATTCCACAACGTTTCCCCTTCGATACCCCCCCTTTACCTCTTTTCCATTCCGTATTTTCTCGCTGTTTCATCCTTCTCCATCCGTTATTTCCCCCGGTTTACCTCTTTTCTCTTCGGTTATTTCTCGCTGTTATTCTGAAACGATTTCATCCTTCCACAACCGCGTCGTTTTCTCTCCAGTACTCTTTATTTTTCTTCTCCTTCTTCAACTATTTTCTCTCCTCATGCCTTGCATCCATCGTCATTCTTCCCTTCACCTCTTTTCTCTACCGTTCTTTCTCGTTGTTATTCTCGAATGATTTCGTCTTTTTTCTTTTTCTCCTTCAATGATTCTCTCTCCTCTCTCGCATTCATCGTTATTTTTTCCTTTACATATTTTCTGTATCGTATTTTATCGTTGTCACTCTCGAACGATTTCCTCTTCATACATTTATTTTTTACTCAACTATTATCTATCTTTCTCCACCTTTAACGATTATATCTCCTCCTCTCTCGCATTCGACGTCATTCTTCTTTTTTGTATTCGTCTTAATCACTCCTCTTACACTTGACATTCTTTCACTCAATATCTTCCTTCTCCTACTTCTAAGATTTATTTTTGCCTTTTTCTTCACCTGTCCCTCTTCTTCATCTTTCTTCATCCCTTTCTATTCTTATTATTCACCTTTCCATTTCCTTATCCTTCCACTTCCTCTCATTCTTTTCCTTTTTTATTCACTTCTTCTTATACCCTCCATATCTTGTGATACGCCAGGCTGTTTCGTCTGTCTCTTGTACATGATCTAGATTAGCTAACAGATGATGTAAAGCATCGACTCTCGACTTGACTCTCGATTCCAAAACCATCATCTAGGCATAGCTAAATGACAACTCCAACATCAGCTGTTGGAGCGCACAAGGAGCAGACAAAAAAGCCTTTTGGCGTCAGCTACACTTTTGCTATGCTAACTTAGTATGAGAAATAATACGAAAATACCAAAAAGATGAGAATTTTCTTCTCTATTTTATCATTTTATTCTTTCCACCCTCTTCATCCATGTTTTAACCATTCTTATCTTGTTGTAGCTGATGCTAAAAAGTTAGGCCGTTTTACTTCTATTGTTTTTCTTCTTTGCTGAATATTGAACTTTTTCTTGCTCTCTCTTCTCTCTTGTCTTTGATCTATTTCTCTTTCCAATCTCCTCTTCTGAAATTTTCTCATCACTCACCCAAACTCACAAATTCCAACTCATCCCCACCTAACAATGGACATCCACCCTATTCAACTCTTGACCACAGTCTACCACTGAATTGCATACCCTGCCTCTATACACAGTTACACACCCCTTACTTTACCCCCAGAACTGCTCCCCCTCCTATGAATATCCCTCCGCCGATTACCCTGCTTGGATATATGGCTAACCGAATTAATTGTCAGGGGAGCAAACGCCAGACACTCCTCAGTGTGAAATTCATCATCAATCAATAGTATAATTGACCAGAAAAATACGCGCTCTGTCAACAAGGACGAAAATTCGCATGAGCGTTGTGCTTAGTGTATAAAAACGATCGCTTTTGAAGCATTTTTCGCTATTTTTTTATTCAAAAGGATAACAAATATAGGCCGATTATTTATTTGGAACAAATATAGGTCGATGATTCATAAGTCCTGATTACCTATGTTGTTCAGAACTCACATATAACTACACAAATCATTGATCTATGAAAACCATCATTCTTCTCTTTCCCCTCATTAATATGATTTGATTCTATATAGGACTATAGTGCTACCGTGAACTGATTATCCTAGAAAAATAGGGAGAAAAGTTTCTATAGGAGTGTTAACAGAAATTCTATGATTAGAAGATAATGATTGTGGGGAATTTATAATTTCTCTGTCTGGCTATGATTTCATCTAACACTCTTCCAAACCTCCTAATGGTATTTAAGAGTGGGTGGTAGTGGACGGCAAACTGCCGAACGGCAAAATCAAGCCCCATAAGAACAATGTAATTTTTATCATTCTCTTGGAGCAGATATTGCCTCTATTTATGGACAGAATTTCATGTTCTTTATGTCATTGGAAAGAGAATTTGATTCTCCAGGGGCGTTACTTTTTACTTTCTCGATTTCTAGTTTATTTTAATAATTATCGCATAATTAATTACCTAAAAAAGTATTGAACTGTAATTATTGAAATGAACTAAAAATCGAAAAAGTAAAAACTAACGCCCCATAAAGTCATATTTCCTTTTTTAAATCGTGTTCCCATTTCCACTGCAAGATTTATCGAACAGGGTAATTTTCACGGTAGCAAGTACTCTCCAAGACAAGTCATTCAGCTTTTATTGTAAATTCTGTCGAACTGCTGTAATAAACAGATCTGTAACTCATGATGTGATATAGCTGCCGGACATTCGTTTACAGTGTCCAGTATCCCAAGAGGCACATTTCACATGTGACAAATGACGGTAGAACTCCAAGTATAGTCTGTACAAGCAGAGAAGACATTCTGGCAAGATGGAAAAATGATTCCAGCTCCGTCAATATTGGTTCGAAAATGAATAATTAGGTTTCAAATTATTGATCAGAATGTTTCCCACAATTTGCAACCAAATTTATACTATTTTTAAATCAATATTGACTGATTTGGAGTCATTTTTCCATGTACTAAGAATGTCTTCTTTTCTTGGACAGACTATATGTTAGGGCTCTTTCCTCATAATATATCAGTAGCTCAAGTGTGGGGGGTTTCTTAGGGGAGGACGCTCATTTCTTATCATTTTGCTGACCATGCCGAATGCCTCCTTTTGTTCTTGAAGACCGCTATTAATATGGCTGCCCTGCAGGAAGGGATTCTTTGTCTTTTTGAAAGGGTTTTGTTGTCCTGATGATGTACTTTGTCACTCAAACATGAGTTGGATGTTAACTGTATGAGATCGTATAATTTATTTTGTGCCTCAAGTTTGACTTATACAGAAATAGACTTGATTCTTACTATTACACTCTCGAATGAGAGATTATGTAATTCAAATTCTTAATTCATTTTTCATAAGTGGTAGGGAATAGTAGGGGAAGAATTCCAGATGGGTTGTTAACTTAGTATAAAATAGATTTGCAAGAAAAAAAACTGATGGCATCTCGCACATACAGAATTTTCTCAGATTTTCTTGTAGAATTTCTACTGGAGTGTCTTTTTTCAATGTTAGAATTTAGTGTATCATTTCCAGAATAGAGTTCGAGAGTACATAAGTGGATAAAAAAAATAAAATTAATTATCATTATTATTTATACAACACTTCAGCAAAGCTATCGATCACACCACTATCAATTCACCACAAATTAGTGCCAAGATTCACAGTTTAAGACACAGCGACTTCACCATAGTGATGGATAGAACGAGCTAAGAACCTATAAAGGGGTCAGCAACAGTCGAAATCTGGTGAAGCCAAGAAATGCTGGGAGGTTGGGAGGTTGGGGGGTTGGAGATTTCAGGCATAGATTGATAGATGCCTTGTAGGGGGTGTTTTGGATTTCTTGACCCCTCACCCCCCACAAATGGGGGTCCCAGGGGACGAATCGACATCGGCTGCCTTGTTTCCCATCTATCATTCGATGGGTGGGTCGAGAAGGGGGAGCTGCTGACCAATAGATCTTCTAGGTGCCAAACTGTCTCAAGAAAATGTTGACTTGGATTCTAGGTGAACAATACGGTTTTAGGTCATGTTTCGTATACAGATAGGATTATTTTAGATTGTTGATAGATTCATAGTATTTTCAAGATATTTGTCTACATCGATAATAGATTTCATCGAAAAAATGAATCTGTATACTTGTTCAATTTTCCACGATCCATGTCACAGTGTGTATTTTGTCATCTTCGCAATCATCTTGAGACGGAAAAACAAAATTTTTGCGTGTGTGTGCGTGTGAAGGTAGGTTTTCCTTTATGCGAAACGGTCCGAGAGTCGGCCGCTGTCGAACAGCTGTAGCACTGGCGGCTCGTACCCACGAAACAGGTGAAGTGTTGTACAGTAAAAGATAGGGGAACTTCACCTGTTTCGTGGGCACGAGCCGCCAGTGAACTGTAGCCGTGCTTTTGTCTTGCTCGTGATCTTAAACAAATAGAGCTGTGATTAGCTACAGCTGATCAACCGTCTTGCCCTTGATCTTAAACAACAAGAGCTGTTATTGGCTACAGCTGTTGGAATGCCTTGTCCTTGATCTTAAGCAACAAGAGCTGTGATTGGCTACAGCTGTTCGACTGCAACCGACCGTCAGACCGCTTCGCATAAAGTAAAACTTACCTTTACTCGCACACACACGAAAAAGTTTGTTTATTTCGTTTCAAGTGATCGTGAATAGGGTATAGTTTGAGAGAGATCTAGTTCATGTACTTTTTTCAGAATCTTTTTCAAGTGTATGAGAATAATATCGAACAAAATAAATAGGAAATTGAATAAACCGTTTCCTTCTGATATTGACCAATCAAATTCGGACATGACATGACAGTGAGAAGGGTCGTTTGAGGCAGCAGATGATTGTTTGTTTCTGTATGCAGCCTGTCACTTTGATTGAGCGCATTGCGTCGAATGAGGGCAAGAACAAAACTAAGTGGAAATAGGAGAAAATGGAGAGAGAAATGGAGAATAGAGAATGAGTAAGAAGAAGAAGAAATAGAGAAATGGAACAGGAAAAGGAAGAAGATAAGAATAAAAAGAAGGAGAAAGTTAGAAAAACAAGGAGAAATGTACTCAAAAAAGAAAAAAGAAAGAAAGGATGAGAATGAAATTGAGTGAAATGAACAAAAAATTATTTCCTATGAAGAACAAGGACAAGAAGAAGAAGAGGAGAAAAAATATGAGTGAGAAGAAGAAAAAGACGAAGAAAATCAAGAGACAAAGTAAGAAGAAAGGAAGAAGAACAAATAAAAAAGGAGAAGGATAAGAAGAACTACAGGAAAGGGGAAGGAAAATAGGACGAAGAAGAAAAACAAGGGAAATAATGAACAATAAGAAGTAGAAGATGAAGAAGAAGAGGATAGAGGAGGAGAAAAAGATGAGGGAATAGAAGAAAGAAGAGAGAAGAATAAGAAAAAGAATAACTATTCATGAGAGAAGGAAGAGATGAGATAGAAGAAGAAGAAGAAGAAGAAGAAGAAGAAGAAGAAGAAGAAGAAGAAGAAGAAGAAGAAGAAGAAAAAGAAGAAGAAGAAATGTGAGAAGATTGAGTAGAGGATGATCAGAAGGAAGAGATGAGGCGAATGTTGTGAAGGAAAAGTAAAAATAAGACCAAGGAAAGTGGGAGAAGGAAATGGAGAAGAGGAAAGAAGAAAGGAGATGGAAAAAGAGAGCAGAGTAGGAGGCGGTGAAGAAGAGGATCAAGTGAAAGACCGACAGACAATTATTATTCGTTAGGGTTGACCAGACAGACAGGCAGTGGACAGGCAGCACTTGTGAAAATGATTTTCAGTCAGAGTCTGAGTGAGATTTGCACAGAGATGATTGGGAGGGAGGTTGAGGTTGTGTAAGGTTGGTTACAGTGCTTCAAAGCACAACTGTTTCCGTTACAGTTTCTGGCGACTGGCGAATGGTGATGATGATGATGATTTTTATGAAAATTAATTATGATTTCTCGATAAACAACTACTGATGCTGCGTTGAATAAGTATATTGATAGTTTTCGAGAAAAAGTAGTCTGTACAAACAAAGAAGACATTCTGGTAAATATGGAAAAATGACTCCACGTCAGTCAATTGGTTCAAAAATTATGCAATTTGGTCTCAAATTGTAGGAAATATTTTGAATTGAAATTTGCAACAAAATTCATTATTCAGTTGAGAAGGAAGAGAGCAAGAAGAAAAGATAATAAGGAAACAAGATGAAAGGCGGAAATGAAAGAAAACTACATGGATGACGAAAAAGAGGGAAAAATTTTAATGAGATTAGACAAGAGTAATATCAATAGAGGAGAGATTCAGATAGATGGCATAAATATTGGTAAGAGAGGAGTATGTGTACTTGAAGAGAAGAAGTGAAGTAATATAATTATTATGAAAAGTAAGAAAGAAAAAGATGAGAACTTTGAAGATGGAAATATGATAGATGGAAGAAGCAACTAAAAATAATTTCTACAGCATTATTGTTCATGCAATGCTGCACATTGCTTGCATTGCTCGATATTCGAGTTTCATCAAACTCACAAAAAACTTGTTCCATGTATACAAGTACACAAAACGTAACCAGCAGTTTCATAGAAGCTCATTCTATCCAAATTGTCAAGTTACAAATCAATTTTATTCATGCAATTTTCTGTAATAAAGCTGGTACAGACAATACCACATGCAATTATTTCATGTTTTATAAAAAAGGGAGGAGGGTATGTAAGGTGACACTATAGATTTCAGAGTATTCTATGAATTGAGGGAAAGGTAAAACATACACATATTGACAGGAGAAGAGAACCCCCCATGGGACTAACAATGGAGAGACAAACGATCCGTCAATAAAATGCAGACAAACCTTTTGGACAAACAAATTTTCCATTCTCAGTTTTATCCTTGCTGTCCTTCTATCCTTACCACTCCCATGATAGCCTCCCCCCTCACTATTCTCCTACTACTATAGTCTGTCCAAGCAAAGAAGACAATCTGGCAAAAAGGGAAAATTACTACAGCACCATCAATATAAGTTCAAAAATTATAAATTAGATTGTAGAGGAGAGTAAAAGTTTATTGAAGAATTTGATTCCCTGCAATTTGAGACCAAATTTATAACTTTTGAAGTAATTATGAATGAGCTGCAGTCATTTTTCCAACTTGCCAAAATGTCTTCTATACTCGACCAGACTACCCAACTTTATGTTCTATATTCCCCTCAACGCAAAGAAGACATTCTGGCAGGATGGGGAAATGACTCAAGCTCGGTCAATATTCATTCAAAAGTTTCAAATTTGATCTCAAATTATTGATCAGAATGTTCCCTACAATTCGAGACGAAACTTATATTGCTTTAGCAAATATTGATCAAACTGGAGTAATTTTTCAATCTTGCCAGAATGCCTTCTCTGCTTGGACAGACATTCTCATCCCTCATCCCCCAATCTAGTCTGCAGGACTCGAAAATCCACAACCGATTTCCAACCCTGTTGTGGGACAATAATGCAAAAACAAAACAAAAAACAAGCAACCCCCTCCCACTAGTCACATCCTCCCGTTTTGCAACCCTCTTTGTTCAAATAGGGCTGCTGTTGGAATTTTCCAGTGCATCATAAAAATTTGTTTGTCGACAATCTTGATAAAATCATAACGCGGGCTTTATGTGTCTGGAGCTGTGTTTTATTGTCTGGTAATTTTTTGCGGATGTGTGTTTGTGTTTTTCGCCGGGAGCCAGTTTTGTGAATAGAGCGGGCAATTTTGTGGATGTTTTGTTGACAAGGTATGATGACAGAGGGGATTATCATACTGTTGGAGGAAAATTAGTTGATTTTTAGTTGTTTTGTTGATGGTTTTATTGTTTACTTGTTGTACAAATGGGGCTTGTGAGTTCCTATTTTTTGTTAGTTATTTAGTCATGCTATCTGACCTATTGACTATTTTTATTCGATGATTGATCAGGTCTCATTGCTTGCTGTGTGCAAATGGAGATTTTAAGTATCCATTTTTTTGTTAATTAGCCTATTTAGTCAGTTCATCTGTCTTATTGACCATTCTGTATCCCATGATTGACCCATTGACTGGATATCGATAAAACAATTATTTCCCAACATTCATGAATCAATATAGACAATTTTATTGATGATAATCAAGGTTGATGGGTATTCCAGTCGAATAAAATATCCTTTGTTATTTTGATTATATTGATGTGATCCTCACAGTATTTGGGAGATACTCATATACGTAATTGATGGTAATTCATTGTTAAAAAATTGATGACCAAATTTCCTCTATGAAGAGGATGATTTCTTGATCCATGACGAGCTGCTGAGTGTAACATCCACTGGAATTGGTCACCGACAAGCAGTCCAATTAATTTATCAGTGAAAAAAATAAAAATTTTACTCACTGGAGTGTTTCACGCTCAAAAGGCCTACACTCCAGTGAGTAAAAAAATTTTTTTTCACTGATAAATTAATTAGACGGCATATCGGTGAACAATCCCAGTGAATGTTCCTCTATGACTTAATTTTGGATCTGATTGGAGAGTGATAAGTAAGTAACAGATTACTCCTACTTTTGCAAAGACAAGATTCCCAAGATGTTTATATTAGTTGTCATTTAGGTCTTCTTCTTCTATTTTCGGTTTTCGAATTCGCAACACACTTATTTATTATATTTTGCGTATTTATTGACAAACTTAGCCAGGGGAAGACTAGTAATAAAAATTATTAGAATTTTTTAAAGTTTTTCAGCGTATGAATTTTGATTCTCTCCCCTTGACATTATATTTTCTGGTGCTTACCAAAATGGCTACTTCACAGTTTTTTTTGACCAGTGGGTGAAACTACTTAGATTATTTTGTAAGGGATCATGTAGAACATCATCCTGAATCCCTATATCTTTTGGAGCAAAAACCTAGTATTGTGTAACTAGACTTTTTAAATGTATTGCTAGCCATACTCTTACAAGTTACACCGATTATCGCCTATTCATAATTTGGTGATCTCCCCTAGGTGCCCTTGGAACAAGTTTGACCACAGCTTGACACATTGTTATCCAAGGGTGGGAGAAGGGAAAGGAAGATAAGTTAAGTTGTTATAGTTGAGAGAGAAAGGGGAGTGCAATGGAGTTCATATTGCACCCAGTAGGCCTGACTCAAGATGGGCTTGTCCAACTTGAAACAATGTCCATTCCAAGTTTATGTATTCATTAATATTTTGAAAGTTTGATTTTTTCCCAGTATCAACATACTTAACCTGTTAGAAGTTTCTGTTCCCTTTTTGCTGAAGACATGTCTATCTATATTTAATTTCAATAATAATAATAATAATAATAATAATAATAATAATAATAATAATAATAATAATAATAATAATAATAATAATAATAATAATAATAATAATAATAATAATAATAATAATAATAATAATAATAATAATAATAATAATAATAATAATAATAATAATAATAATAATAATCAATTATAACCTCAATTCAGATTCTAATTAATCATTATTATTATAACTATCCAGCAGTCGGTGAGCTGCAATATCTATAATCATTCCTCCATATATTGAATTTGTTCACTTGGAATCATTACTATTGAATTGCTCTCGATTATTGAATTCAATCCGAATCGTTTCTTATGGATTTCTTGAGTTTTTTTACGGATGCAACGGTTAATTCAATCTAAAGATGACATAGCCTACGAAGTTGAAACTTTGTACATAGATTTTGATTATACTGAGGATTTTTTTGACATAATAATGTTTAGATATTAATCCAATTTAAAAATATATTTTCTCATCGAACATAGGCTATCCTATTTAACTTTAGAATTGAAATAATTACGTATGATTTTGAAGAACATGATGTTGAATTCCATTTCATGCATATTATAATTATGATACCATCATGATAGTCATCGTGCTACACATTCATAATTTATATAATAGAATCTTCTCACTTACAGCGTAAAAAATCAAAGATTGGCATTGCGATTGAATGATTATATCAGATTATGAACAAGCCATTATTGCCTGATATTCCTATTCTTATTTTCAATCCTCTTCTCATTTCATAATGAATTGAAATTACTTTCATGATTTTCATCTAACTTCATCAATATCATAAACTTCACCACTGGTATAAAAGGCTCCAGTTGTACCAAATATTTAATCACTATGAAAATATGATTTTTAGGTTTTGTTCTACTATCCTCGAACCAAGAGTTGTGAATCAGAACCAACCTCCTTCAACTTCTTTTCAACTTCAACTTTAACTCAAATCGTTTCTGTTTTGTAGCAATGTCTACTCAATTTGTAAACCAATTCAAATCCACTCTGTAGGCTGAAACAATCACTGATAGATATTCCACTTTCTCATATTACGCCTATAACACACCAATTAGGGATACAACAACATTTTGCCTACCTACTGTTCACTGAGAAGGCACCCGCTTACAATGTAAAGTGTATTGTAACGGCGTGTCTTCTCAGTTGCGCCTACTGACCCCTACCTGACCCCTACATTGAGAAGACACCCGGCTACAATGTATAGTGTATTGTAACGGCGTGTCATCTCAGTTGCTCCAATCCAGCCCACGGGCAAATTCGAAAAATAATGACTGTTCAGCCACCTGTAGATTGGTGACTCTCAAAATATTTGCTCAACTAATTATGGCCTGTGTTGTTCTGGTTGTGAAATTCCGCCGTCAACCTCTGGGATCGTATGGATTGTTGTCGATGTGAAATTCTATCGCGCGAATTATTATTGGGCCACAATTCTCTCGATTATTATTGGATGTCGCCGAGATCATATTTGCATTCGATCAGAGTCGGCCGTCCGATGAATAATTAAGTTAGTGGCAGTTGTGTTGTGTCGACAACATTGTTTGGAAAAATATCTGCAGCTAATAGAGGAGCTCCTGCACCCTATAAACCTCGGGCCTATTCGCTATGTACCAGATCATCTAATGTATTTGCAATACGCGAGATATTTGCGTGTATATATTTGCGAGTATTATGTGTGTATATTGGTGTAATATAGATAATAAAATATTGATGATATGTCTACAACTTGCAACAGCTTGCTCTATCTGTACAGTATTATGGGCTTCATATATACTCCATATATTCAAGCCGTGCAATATGCTTATACATTCATACTTAATACTGTGAATATATCCATATAGGAATGTATATTGGCATCCGTGAGCTATATTGTGAAGGGATTGATAGGCTTGATTGATTTGCTGATAAAATTAGACTGGACCAAAAGTGAAGATTTTCAAATGCGAGTGGCTCTAGAATTTTAATTAATTGAAAGTTTTGGTATCCTCATGAACTCTACATTTATTTTTATGAAATTACACAAAGTTGACTCAATACCACAATAATGTTTTCAAAATAGAGATCAATCTTTGTTCATTGATTTTTGAATAAGTATAGATTCACATTCACAGTATAAAGTACTATGGACAACAGACAACAGGAAATAGCTATTGTGCTTTTATGTCCTTACACAAATTCTAACAAAAAAAGGGAATAATAATTTTGATGAGAAAATCCATCATTTATCATTGGTAGAATTACACAATATCAATAAAGGCCTAGTTCTACATAATTTTTTATTGTTGTTGCGATGGACTTGTTGATCTGTTTCTGGATAGTTTGAGTATTGGAAAGGGACATAACCTGAATTTAGAAAGTTTTTTCTAAATTGGAATATAAGTTCTGGGCTAACGCATGTTTTTCTCATTTCTTTTATTGTATTATTTTAATTAAATAGATATAATAATAATAGAAAATAATATCGTACGTCAAAAACGACCAAAATAAGAATTTCAGTACAAATGAAGTTGCATTACCTGATTCCACAAGATAATAGCAATTCTTCAACACAAACAAAGGTCACTGGAAAACTCCCCATAGGCTTTCAAACTTGCCAAAAACAGATCAAAAAATTTATCACAACAATTCTATGAACAATAACAAATTAGGTTGGGCATTGTACGTTACAACATATCAAAAGGCTGGCACAAAAAGAGATTACGTAAAAAAGTGTGTCTGTACATATCGCAGCCGAAAAATAAACGGTACAACCAATTTTTATATAATATATACAACAAACATAGATATAGAACGATGTACACGTATCAAGTGCCCGAAAAACACACATTCTATTGTTTGTACAAATCTGGTTCACCTACGGGAGTGTGTTAACACTCTTTATTTATCCGGATTTGAAGCCGTGATACTCGGGGAGAGAGAGAGAGAGAGAGGTGAAAGGGAGAGAAAAAAGAGATAAAAGAGAGGGAGTAGAATATCACATAGTCCAAGCGAAGAAGACATTCTGGGAAGATGGAAAAATGACTCCAGCTCGCTCAATATTGATTCTGAACTTATAAATTCGGTCTTAAACTGTGGATCAGAATTTTTCCTGCAATTTAAGATTGAATTGATAATTTTTGAACCAATATTGACTAAAATGGAGTAATTTTTCCATTTCGTCAGAATGTCTTCGTTGCTTGTTCAGACTATAGGACGGTGTTATGTGAGGGAAAAGGATGGAGGATTGTTGGAGAGGGGGAAAGGGGATTGGGTGAAGGGGTAGAAAAGAGGAAAAATCAAACACACTCTCAGAGAATTCCGTGACCGTTTGTTGTGTTGTGTGTCGCTTTGTTTGAGTCCGGAAATTAAATTCTGTTGCGTATCAGATACGCGAGAAATTATTCTGTTGTTGGTTGTCGTCGGTTGTAGGATACACTGTCCTTTAACAAACTTTGGGTGAGCTTTCTGTACCGAACTTTCTGTCTAGACTAGGTGGAACCGGTGTAAATTGAGCTCTGATTCATTACAAGGGTTCGGTATTTGATTTGCTATTTTTCAACGTTTGTATTAATTGGGGAGTAATTGAGGGGGATTATTAGGGAGGCGCTCGTCTAGTGCGTCTAGGCCCTACGAGAGATGGAAAAATAACTCCAGTTTAGTCAATATTGGTTCACAAATAATATGAATTTGGTCTGAAATTTAAGAGCAATATGAGACCAATACAATATTTTTGTACAATATGAGACCAAATTTTCAATAATTTTTGAACTAATATTGACAAAGCTCTAGTCATTCTCATATCTTGCCCGAATGTATTCTTCGCTTGAGCAGACTATAGGTCACGAAATCTTCAACAACAGTTGATGATTTAAATTCTGCTGCTTATTAAGTTTAGGTTTAGTCTACCGTAGTCATTGATATCAAGTTAAAATATTGTGTTAGGATCACTGGGGTTTCTTAGCTTTTCCTCTGTTCTGTAAGTATGCGACCAATCCATAAAAGGAGTCGAGGACCATTTCAAGACGACAACATTGCATTGAACAACAAGAACAATAAACGGATCGGATGTCCTCAGCCAATTGCAAAGTCCCAACCCCCGGAAGTAAGTAGTTGGACCAGTAACTCCTCAAGGGTGGAGGAAGAGAAGGGGAAGAGGAGGAGGAGAAGGAGGAAGAAGAAAAGGGGGTAGAGGTGGTTATGAGAGAAAGGTCGAAAAGGGAAGGAATGAAAAGAGGAGGATGAGAAGAGTAGGAGGAGGAGGAGGAAAAGAAGAAAATGTGTTGAACAAGAAGTAACGGGTATAAAAACCAGTCAATGTCTTCTCCAACATTCAAGACGACCCTCACTACAAATTTCTTCCTTCCTTAACATACTTCTTGATTTTTCGTTTCTCTTTTCCCTCTGTGTTCGTGGTATGTTCTCTCCTCTTTTGCTCGTTTCTTCTTCCGTATCACTCATGATTCATCTATTTCAAAATTCCTATCCATCTTTAGAAATATTCTTCTCTTGTTGAGCAATAATTGTGAAGGTGATATTGTGGTATTTATCACTTTATCACTTCTATCACTTCTTTTTTCAAATGTCTTATATTTCTCTTTTAATTTACAAGTTTCTCGTTCCAACTTGCCCCTTCCTACTTTCTCCTCGATTCAATTCTCTCCATTTTAACTCTAAAAAAGAACGCAAAATTGTTAAGAGAAAGTTTTGTGCTCTGAATTATTTCAAAATTTAATAATCCCCGATCGCGGATTAGTGCTTTCAGTGTTCTTTTTGTGTTTTTTCACATGAGAAGAGTTTTACCAAATTTTCAAAAGTTGTGTGATAAAGAATAACCATCACAATTATTTATACTGTGGAATTGTGGTTATGTCGGATGTGGAACTTCCTCGGAACTCCCCACTAATAAGACATAAGCCTACACTGATGATAATTATCATTCTTCAAGTTCGCCGTTTATCCTTCTTATTTATCAACTTCTTACCCTCCTTTTTTCTCCAGCTCTTTTCTTCTCTCTTCATCCACCAATCACTATCACCTGAGTCACGTCCACCAAATGGCCTGTTTTTATTCGCTCATTTTCTCAAGGCAACTCTTCACCGATCGTTAGCCAGGCAATATCAATGAAAAGTACTCACCTTCACCATTTCCCATAATAGCCGCCTCTATTATAGTCTGTTAAAGCAAAGTAGACATTCTGGCAAGATGGGAAAATTACTCTAGCTCGGTCAATATTCGTTCAAAATTTATGAATTTTGTCTCAAACTGTAGATCAGAATGTTTGCTATAATTTGAGACTAAATCTATAATTCTTGAACTAATATTGATCAAGCTGGAATCATCTTCCCATCTTGCCAGAATGTCTTCTTCGCTTGGACGGACTATAGTCGTCTTCTCTCTGTTTATCACTCGATTCTCATTATCAACCCCTCTTCTTTTTCTCTCGTATCCTAATGGTCACCTCGTTTCATTGGATTCCGCTAATTTTTCTTTATTATTCTGCTATTGACACTCCATTTTACTGCTAATTACTATAGGGCCCTTGATTACAGTTGCGTATTTTCGAGCTTTTTACGAAAATGCGTCGTGAATTTTTCTTGGGTGAAAGTGTTGAAAGAAAATTTGTCTTACTTGATAGAGTAGTTAGAATTTTGGATGAATGTTCCTATACAGTATTCCAAAATAAAAATTAGGGGTACATTCATTGATTCATTCAACAATGGAATTTGTATTCTCGATCACAGAATAACAATACTTCATCTCTTATTATAATATTTTTCTACAACTGCGCGTAAAACAAGATTTTACGAGCTGAATTCTTCTCATAAAGAAGCCCATTTCTGAGGAGAATCCTCATTACGCTCGCTAACCATCTGCGCATGCGCAGCAGAATTACTTTACGCTCGCTAAGCAACTGCGCATGAGCAGTAGAGTTACTTTACGCTCGCTAATCAGCTGATCATGGCTCGCCAAAAGTTGGTCAGGTGAAGTCATAACATAACAAAAGTCGACAATGTCTGATTGTACCTGTACCGGTAATTACACGAGAGTAATTCAATAGTTCGCAGTATTTGATGACTGAAAAAACTGTAGATTAACAGGTTCGTGCAGTTGTAGAAAAAATATTGTATGTCATTCGCGCATAATGCTTTTTTATCGCTCTTGAAAAATTATCACGCTCCGCTACGTGTCGCGTGATAACTGTTTTGCGCGAGCGATAACGTCGCGCATTACGCTCTTAATACATTAATAGCTATTCTCTCCATAAAATAAGGAAGATTTTCAATAATAATTCAGAAAGATTCTCATCTTTTGGAGGACATGTAAAGGCGTCGGTCCCTACTACCCAACAACCATTCGTCATCTCTCCATCATCACCCCTCTTATCATGTCCACTAGGGCTCTATAAAAAGGAGGTAAACGCACCATCCGCCATTCTGTGGTCAACTTTTAGCGCCAGGTTTGAAATCATATAGATATTTTTCATAATAGAGACGATCAACAGACGTTTATCAAGTTGTGCAAATGAATTGAGTTATTGTTTTGAAATCTTGAAGATTAATTTGACATATAAAATGGTTTTTATTGATTAGTATCAAATTTCAAAAAATATAACTATTTTTATAATAGAAATAAAATTTAAAAAATACAAATTTGCCAGGTACAGGAAGATGAATCTAAGTTGAAAATTTGACTTGCAAATTGCCAGACTGGAAACCAAATGCAAATTCAATGCTCTGTGAAGTGATTATTTTTTTATAACATGATTTCTATGATTAATCATATGTTATATTGTCGATTTGAATGAATTCAAATTTGGCGCTATTAGTTGACCACAGAATGGTGGATGGTGCGTCTACCCCCTTTTTATAGAGCCCTAATATGCACGCACATGTGGGTATTACTCTCAGAGAAAAAGAATTAATTTCTTTTCTCTCACCAGTCTGAAAACTTCAAATTGAAAGATCTACTGTATTTTGTGGAACAGTTTCCAATTTGGAGATAATCATTCCCCTATATAATTATAATTTTGTTTTATAAATACGAGTATAATACCTTCTGACTAAGAAAATATGATTCGTGGAATTTGTCATTCTCCTAGCTGAAAGCCTATTAGAACACTTAATCAATCAAAGTTATTGAAATTACTTTGCCTGATGAGATTCAATTTCTGAAGCCTATCGTCAAACGTATTCAACATAGACTCTCATGAGAAATGAGATTAAATAAATTTTATTTCTTAGTGTACTGAGATCTGTAATTCAAAAAGAGAGATTTGAAGATATAAAGTTCAGTCAATTAGAAAGGTAGTTTTAATATAAAAGGATACAGTAAGTTGAGAGAAAAAGTTCAATGGGATACTAGAATGTGACTGGTTAAATGAAATGAAGAGATCAAAACGTATTCATTAAATTCACTTTCATTATCCATGGAAATGTACAAAATAGTAAGTAGCATCCCATTACCTACGGCTTAATTACCTAGTAGATTATCATCTAATTCAACAAGATTGCATTTTTCAAATTAAGATTGAAGTTGCCTCTTCGCTTGAGCATATTACAAACCACATGCTGTTGTGGCGGGGAGGGGGTGATTGGAGGGTAACAAGGCTCAACCAAGTAATTAACATTTCGCCCCCTAGTTTAAAAGCCGTCTTGCTCAATTTCTTGCCTGTCTGTCTTTCGTTACATCTACCTTTCCATCTCTTGTTCTTTTTCTTCCTTCTCTTCTTCTTTTTCTTCTTCTTCTTCTTCTTCTTCTTCTTCTTCTTATACTTCTTCTTCTTTGCGTCTAATATTGTTAACTCTCCCCTTTCCCCTATTCTTCTCCTTTTATCTATCGTCCCTTTCCTTCTTCGTCTCCTTCTCCATTTTCACATCTTGTCTAGTAATTTTTCTACTTCTAGTTATACTTTACTTTCTCGTATTTTTTAGAACAACTTTCCATTTTTCTCTCGTTTTATAGTATAATAGGCCTATACTCTTCAGTACTCCATTTTATATTTCATTTTTTCCTTCCCTCTTATACTCTAATCACCTTTATAATTTTCATATCTCTTCTCCTTTTCTCTACAATCAATTATATCATTCTCCTTTACAACCACTATCCTCGTTTCTCTCTCACGGAAGAGATAGACAGAAGGACTTGGAAGAATAGTTTCCAGCATATCCAAATAACGTCAACCCTTAATGCTGACTGCGAAGAAAAATTATTCTCATCCAAGAAGTAACTGAGAGGTTTGGGAGGAAGAGGAGAAATGATAAAAAGAGTGGAAAGCTAGAAAGAGGAGACAGAATTTGATAGAAGGAGAATGACAGAATTATACAGACTGAAGAAATTGTGAACTCAAAGACTCGAGAATGAGAAGTGCGGTTTAGTAGGTGGTGGAAAGAAAGAGAATGGAATGAAAAGAAAAAAAGGTGTGGAAAGAGAAAAGAGGAGTAAAAAAATAGAAATAGAATAGAAAGTAATGAGAAGTGGAAGATGAGAATAAGGAGAATATGTCGTTAACAGAAAAAGGAGGGAGAATAGAGAGTTCAAGAGAAGTAAAGGAGAAAGGGTTGAGAGGTTTTCGCGACAAATGTCTCAGTCAAGTAGTGTGTGGAAAATGCAGAAAAGACTGTGACTGATGGAGTTCTCAAGGACTCTCTCCTTCTTCTTATTTTCCCCTTCATCTTGTGTTTCTCCTTCTTCTCTTCCTATACGTCTTGTGCTTCTCCTCCTTCGCCTTCTGTCTTAACTCAAGCTCTTGCTACTCAATTTCCTAACCTCTTAGCGTTTTCGCTAATCAACTTGTACTAAAACAGTTGAACTGAAGAGTAAATACAATGTCACTCTTGTTTACGAGTGAAAATCTGGTAAGAGTTTGTGTAAGCTGGGAAGACACTCCATCACAATAATTTTACATTGTTATGGCGTGTCTTCTCAGATTGCGCGAACTATAACATGATATTAAATCCTTCAAGTGTGAATTAGGTGGTCCAAGGTAATGAGATAACCTTGAACTTGACAAGACTCAGAGATAAGGGAGTAGTCGGATGGAATATCAATTGTGACAAGAAGTATTGGTTATAAGTATTGGAATATAAGTGACAGTATTATAGTGTACAAAAATATATACATATGAAGTATTATTAGTGTGACAGTTGAACGGATGGGAAACCTTGTCATTCTCAAAGCAGAGAAGACATTCTGGCATGATGAGCAAATGACCCCAGCTTGGTCGATATTTGTTCTAAAAAGGTGAATCTGGTTTAAAATTTTAGAAAACATTCTGATCTACAATTTGATACCAAATTTATCATTTTAGAACCAATTTCGACCGAGCTGAAGTCACTTTACCATCTTGCCAGAATGTATTCTTTGCTTGTACAGACTCTAGTTCTCAAGGTTCAAAGATATGGGAGAAGTTGCTAGAATGTCTGCTATCAAGTTTGACAAAAAGCATTATATTATATGGTTATGCTAACCAGGTGAAGCTAAATAGTTTCGATTTCACAATTATCTGAAATCAAGTTTACAATAATCTACAAGTAGAAATATTCCACTTTTGAAATATCAGCCTAGTAACAACACCGCAGTCTAAATTAGAACTTCAAAAGGTAAAAGTTCTGGCTTGAAAATTCCAAGTGTAATTGATGTTCTAATAAAATCTTCATATCGTTAATAAGCTAAATATTCGTAAGCAAAACTGGAATAGTTTTTCAATATTTCTCTAATGTTTTCTCCTTTTTTGCAGGTCCCGAGTACTGGGGTCGTATCAACCCCGAATGGAGTTTGTGCAACAAGGGGAGGCGCCAGTCTCCCATCAACGTTGAGCCACAGTACCTGCTCTTCGATCCATTCCTCAGGACGTTCGACATTGACAAATGCAAGGTAATAAAAGTCACTACCCGCATCTAGGAGTGATATTCGAAGCACTGTACTACTCACATCTACAGAAATGATGTTTGAAAACTTCTTGTATAACTGGAAATATGATGTTTGAAGTACTACTTTCACATCCAGAAATAATGTTTGAGTTACTACTCTCATACTCAATAATTAATGGAGTTCGAGGTTAAGTATAGTATACTCGTATCACTAGGAATAGTGTTCGAAATTTTTCACAAGTCATGAGTTGACCTAGTTTTAAGGGTTTTACCAACACCTAGTGAATACATCTATATCTATTAGATGTATTAGTAGGTGTTGGTTGTACTGAGTTGATTCACCTGAAGGTAGACTAGAAGTGTGTATGAATTCTATAGTATAACTTTTAACCCATGCCTAGTGTTGGTCTGCCTAGTAGGAGCTTTATGGAACAAAGTATTCAATTATCAAATCTCATTCTCTTTACTTTGTTTTCAAAGTTGTTTTGTGAGTAGATAACTTAATACCCTTAGGCTGCACTGCCGGCGGGTAGGGCCTAGAGGGTGGAGGGTAGTTGGTAAATCTATAGAACATACACACCATCCACAGTAGTACATCGTATGAATGGTATGACGTAATTCTGTTTTTTGAGGTTATGTTGTCCATATTTAAGAATTTCAAGATGGCGGCTGAACACATACCATTCATACAATGTATTACTGTGGATGGTGTGTATGTTCTATAGATTTACCAACTACCCTCCACCCTCCAGGCACTACCCACCGGTAGTGCGGCCTCAGCCTCATAGCCATGAAAAACATAACGTCAAGTATTCTATGTTTCCAGCAGCTTATTACAAAACGATTGTATTATCATACGCTTCTATTCAAGTAATTTTCAAGTGTAACTTTTCATTAGATTAGTGTTATTAATTCTTATGTAACAAGTATACTCAAGAACAATATAACATTAAAGGAATAACGGTCTCAAGAACCATTTAGAAGTGAAAGGTGAAGTGATAACTGTCCCTTATCATGAGAGTGAATATAAGTACAGTGACCATATAAGTCTTATATAGTCACTGTAAGTATAAGTACATTATATTTTATTATTCATTATAATCACTTCGATCAAGCCAGAATAATATTCCCTTCATCCAGTAAGTGATAAATGTCTATGATTTTCGAATAATGTGATGAGTTTCATTCGATTCATTCCAATTCATGAGTTTCAGTTGAGTGAATGATTGGACTCTGGGGAATGTTTTTGTTTCTTGTTTTCTCCCTACAGATGACTTCTAAACAAAGTTTGTCAATCCTCAGATAGGACCTTCCTTCTCACTTCCAACCTCATTTTCCATCTCCTCCTCCTCCTCCTCCTCCTCCTCCCTCCTCCTCCCTCACTCCTCTCCTCTCCTCCTCTTATCTTTCTGCTTCACCTGTTCCTCCTCTTTTCTTCTTCTTTTTTATCTCTTTTCCTTCCAATTCCTTTTTATCTTTCGTGTTTTCTTCTCTGTTACACATCATTCTACAACTGTCCAATCTTATTTACTCCTTCACAAATGTCAAAGATTTCTCAATCACAGTTTGCGTGGATTCTAACTTGGCTTTTAGCCGTTGCCTATTTGGGCAGAGAAGTGAAAATGAAACTTGTACAAAAAGAGTCAGTCAGTTGACATCTGAGAATAGTTCCGGTCCATCACGGAAGTCAATTCTTCTTTCTTTGACCTTTTCAATTCTTCATTTTCTCTTTACTTTTTTTTACTTTCGTAGATTGTTGCTCTTTCTCCCGTTCTTCTTCTTGTGTATCTTTCCCAACTTTTCCACTTCTTCTTCATCTTCTTGTTTCTTTTTTCTTCTTGATGCTATTCATCTTGATTTTTCAACTTCTTGATTCTCTTTATCTTGTTCTCGTTATTTTGTTATCTCATTTTCCTCTTAATTCTCTTTCCATTGAAGACTTTTTTCTTTGTGTTTTTCTTCTTATTAGCGAATAATCTTATCTTGATTCTTTATCTTACTCTTCCCCTCCCTTTTCCTTCTTGTTCTTGTTTCTACTCTTGTCCTTCTTATTCCTCTATTTCTTCTACCCCTTCTTCACCACCTTCTCCTACTCCTCCTCTTCCTCTTCTTTTTTCTCCTCCATCCCCTCCCTCCTCCTCTCTCTGCTTCTTATTGTTGTTTCCTCCCTCTCTTTCTTTCTTCTACCTCCTTATACCTTCCGTCTTAACCCTCTTCTTATTCTTCATATTATTTTATTCTTGATTCTCCTTCTCGTGTTCTTCTTTTTCTTCATGATCATCGTCATCTTTTCTTGATTTTTTCTTTACTTTTCTTCTTTTATTTTGTTTTTCCTCCTTGTTCTTGTTTGGGTTCTTGTTTTTCTTCACTCTCTATTTCTATTCCTTCTCCTTCTTCACTTTTTCCTACTCTTTATCCTCTTCTTTTCCTATTTCTCTCCTGCTACATCCCATTTCTCCTCCTGTCTCCTCTTCTTCATGTTGTTTCCTCCTTCTTCTTTTTCCTCCCACATCTTTTCCAACTTCATCCTCCTTACTTCCTCAACCTCCTCTTCGTCATCTCACTCTTCACCCTCTTCTTACTCTCCATCTTCTCTTTTGTCTCCATCTCCTTCCGCTAATGAAAGTTGACATCTGAAACCAGCAGATGTAGTTCCGGTCAATCTTTTCCAAGTTAGTTCCGCTCTTTGGTTTGGTTTGGAGTTGCTGGGTGGGAATGATTGTCTTTTGGCAAATAGCTAAGTGATGGATTCGAGATTGGATGTCTCACGTTTGATTGGCTGACTTCAGCTGACAAAGAAAGTTGTTTCTGACCTTTGATTGGCTGTGATCTCGAGATTAGTTTGGAAGTTGTAAGGAAGCCATCTTGTGACTAGTGGGTCGTGTATCAACGATCTATCAGAGTTAATGTGTTGAAATAGTGAATAACAAGAATTTAATAGCATAAATCAAAATAGAAAACATACAATGAAATTATATATGTATAGCAAAATCAAATTATTTCTATTTCTGAATAACAAAAAATGGAGAGTAATCGAATAGTAATGATAAGAACACATTATAAACTGAACTATCTACCTTCAAACTGGAATAATTGTTTTCATCTGTGGACTCGCTTGAGAAATAGAGTACAAAATACTGTCATAAAAATGCTATATAGTATTACTACTATTCTATACATCTTGTATTCTACTTGATGAATTTGCATATCCATCTCTTTTTATATGATTTCATATGAAGGCTAATGAAATAGTTATTTGTGCATCAAAAGACTTAAGTTCAACTTTTTCCTTGAGGAAAACTTTATTTGTTACCTTGCTACCGAGGAAACAATTGCAGAAGAATTTAAATTTTCTCAGATTTATAATTCCAAAATTCATAGTTGTGCATTGTTTTACAGTATCTTTAGTAACTGCATTGTGTTACAAAATAACCATTGATTCAATTCCTTTCAATTGAAGTTGATAAGATTAGGATGTGGTTTGGTGATTTAGACAATCATAGTATTCACATTATTCTATTCATAATTGAGTTGCCTTATAGATTATGTTATATTCTTCCAAGATACCAGGTTAAAATTGGTTATAATAATAGGCAGTTTAAACCTTCAGAGTAAATACTTTTCAGAGCAAATTTTCATCTTGATACTCGTTACTATCAAAGTTACAAAGCTCTAATTGGTTTCAATTACAGTGACTATATAAGTAGTAGTACTCTTATATAGTCACTGTGGTTCAATAAATACCTCTCCACGAGGAGAATAATAATCTTGGTACCTCGATAGACATCTAAAAAATTATATTCAGGAAAATCAGTTTACCTAAAAGTATATTACCGTATTACACGAGTATTATTACTGTAAATACGGTGTGATACTATGAATTGCTATAACCATTATCGTAAGATAGCTATCATGATTACTGTAATCAAAACTGTGAATACTGTAGGTGGTAGGTCTTATATTACGGAAGTGATATTCCACCTTTGCAAGTAAACTGTTTGTCCACTTGCAACATGTAAACGCTGCATCAAAATCTTTCTGGTGAACCCCTAATCAAACTCCCCAATATCCCTCACACAAGTTTGAAAGGTTAATCCCAACTGTTATCTGTTTATACAGAGTTTGCTTCCCTCTAAACTTGGCAATTCCATATGCGAGGGTCAGCCAGCAGTAGATTCCACATCAGACGCTGACTGAAGTCAAACCTAAGCCAATCAAACTTAACTCCGGTTAGAGATCTCCAAGTCCCGATTCCGAACTTTGCTTTCAACCGCCCACATTTCACAAATGGATTATTGCAATAGTTTTCACCACTCTTCAACCTATTATTTTTTCGTTTCTCATTCATCTATTTATTTATTTTAATATAGAACTTGTTGTAAACTGTTGTGAACTGTAAAAATGTGTAAGAACATGTCAAATAAGGTGAGGCTGCGGGTGCTACATATTATATACTCGTACATAGTTCCACATCTATATCATACGGTTACAACATAATATAAAACTTTTAAATAATTCAAATCAAAGTACCCTTCTTCAAAATATTTTTATTTTTTACAACATGTTTCGGCGTTCTAGAGCCATTTTCAAGTGCAAGTAGGCCTAATCATAGTATAGTAGAAACCTCAAGCATAAAAAGCCTAACCTCAAGCCTCATCTTTTGGCATATTCTTACCCTAGAGTGGTTTTTCCTCAAATGCTCTGTGCGAGTATAATGAGTATGAATCTAATAGTTTTCTACTTATATTTGAATTTGAATATTTTCTCTATTTCCTGTGTAAATCTGATGATTTTTGATCGATTAATATCAAAATTATTATTTGTTTCTCTTCCAGGTCAGCGGCACACTACTCAACACCGGTCAATCTCTGGTGTTCAGAGTGGACAAAGACTTGAAACATCATGTGAACATATCTGGCGGACCCCTGGCTTATCGCTATCAGTTCGAGGAGTTCTACATCCACTATGGCATTGTAGATCAGATCGGATCAGAGCACAAGATTGGCGGACAGTCGTTTCCAGCTGAGGTGAGTACATGAAAAAAATTAGAATTCATATTTATTTCATTTGAATATGATGATTTATTTCATTTATTCGGCAAATTACAGTAAACTTATAAGGGCTAAAATATAGACAATACATTCCAAAACGTCTCCACCCCAATTTCATATAAATTAATATTTGAAATAGAGGTGATGTTAATTTGATCCTTGATCACTATCAGTATTCACAATATTTTTTCACATTAGAAAATTAAAAACTATGATTTAGGATTTTAAGGGTTGATTCAGAAGTCGAAAAAAGAATAGTTCGTGAAAATGTAATAAAGATTATAAAATCTAGTTCTTGAAAAATATTTAAGATCTTGAATAATCAAATTACACTTGAAACTCTCAGGCCATAAATTTTGTTGGTTAAACACTAAGTATTAGTTGTAGAGAATTTTGTTGGTAATAATTATTTATAGTTTACTACATGGAACTTATAACTTATAACTTAAGTTATAAGTTATAACTTATAATTTATAGCCTAATTGACTTCGAAGTGAAGAAATTAATATAACTTCTTCATAAAGCTTCTACACCTTCAAGCCGAAATTTAATTTTTTTCTCAAACTTTTCATCCACTTTTCAGTGCATTTGATATGGTTAACACAAATATTAGACATAAAAAATAAAGTTCATCTAATATCTTGGTACTATTTCTATCTCACGTAAGATATCTCCATAATCAGCTATTCCAGAGTGTACTTGCTAGAAATAGCCTCATCAAACAATAAATCAAGAAGTCAAGTGAAACAACAGAACAGCTTGCCACAAGTTTGACAAGATGTTAAACCACAGCTATGAAGGGTCACAGGCCGCCATATTGGATGTTGCAGTGTCGTAAAGGTATGCAATATGCAGAGGCGGCTGTCATAGGTCACACAATTTATGGATAAACCACCGGACAAGTGCTGTCAAATAAACGTCCTCATAAATTTTACTAAAACCAATCTCATTCAGCTTTAATGCTACATTCAAAGTCAATTAGTTGCTCGTTGTTGTCTGTGTTATGAATAAGGCAAGATGCGATTCTGTAGTTGAGTTCTAGCTAGGAAGTGATAAGACAAGAGTATAGACTGGTCGAGCAAAGAAGACATTCTGGCTAGAAGGAGAATGACTTGGCTCGGTTTATATTGGTTCAAAAATTATACATTTAGTCTTAGATTTTAGAAAACAATTTGAGACCAAATTTATCATTGTTGAACCAATATTGACAAATCAGCCCTAAATTTTCCTATATTGCGAGAATGTCTTCTTTGGTCGATTAGACTATAGCTGTGAATAGTCTTTGTCAGACATCCTTGAAATGACAGGAAATGTAGATCTTTTTCAATTTGTCAAAGTTCCACTTACAGCTGTAGAACGTCGATAATCCGGATTAATTGGAACCGGACCCCATCCAAATTATCAATTATCCGGATTATCGAATTTACTTTACAAAAAGTGCCAGCAAGCTCTATTTGAGAAAAACTATTTAAAAATAATATACTTTCCATTAGGAATTAATAGAAAACTATTTTCATTGCTTCGCTAAACACTACAGTTATGTATGTATGTATGTTAAGTATGTATTCTCTCATCGCCACTCTCTAGTAAAAAACTTAGTGCAAGGGCAGACGGTACAAATATTTTTATTTCTTGCTGGAGACTAATCTGGATTATTGACGGTCTGGATTCTTGACGTCCGGATTATCGTCGTTCTACTGTAATTAAATTTAAAAAAAGGCTAATTCTAGAAATTATAGGAATTAGATGTTGTATACATCTAGGTATAGCAAAATTACAACAACTCTAATAATTGGTAACATAAGCTATAATTGCAGAGCACAAGGAACATACGAAACTGCCTAACTTTTTGGCGTCAGCTATACCTTATTCCATTCCCCAGTCTCCTATTCGATCCAGGCCCCATACTCTTCTCACTCTGTTCTGTGGCTAACTTTAAAGGGTTGTAAGGGAAGGGGCAGGGGGTGTTTGGGTTTGAGACACCACAACATTTTACGACTGGCATAAACCAACCCCCCTTCCCCACCCTCACAGTACTTGGAACCCTCGATATTCATCCCCCAGAAAAGTACTTCTTTCAATTCAACCCCCCTCCCCTCAACAACTACTCCAGTATACACACAGAGTACTCTGCTCTGTAATAAACATGCCTTGGGTTCAAGTCCAGTCAATCACTTGCTTCGTTCGTTCCTCTTCTTACACTTATTTTCCTTCTTCTTTCTTCTCGTCGACGTTTCCTTCTTCTTCCTCTTCTTCTCTTTTCTTGTTCTTCTTAGTCTTCCTTTTTCTTTTCTCCTGCTTCACTTTTGTTCGTCGTAGACGATATCAATAATGTCTATTAAAAAAAAATTATATCCAAATCAGTTTATATTAGTACTATAGAAATTTATCAGCCAGTGAATCAAACTAAATCTCACAATCCAAGCATCAAAGCTTGTGAGACATGCAGACATGTGTGAATTCAGAGAAATCAGATGAACCATATGATAATTTTTTTATTTTGAATTTAATTCAAGTAAAGCTTTTTTCGAGAGATTTCCATTGAAGGACATGAAATATCAGGTTATTATTATCTCCAGACTGATAGTCAATCAGTTATTTTCGTCAATAGAAAGATCTGCAGTATACTTTGAAGCTTTATTGTAAGAATCAGGAAATCTATATGTTGGAATTCTTCCATCTTGTAGTTGTGTTTCATGTTGATATCATTACGTACAAACTGAGAAAGGTCATGTTTTTGGAAAAGGTGTCACGACTTTTTGAAAGAATTCAACGATTTCTCTGTTTTTAAGGTTTCTTAAAGATATTAAATTTCACCTCATTCATCTACTTCTATCATCATTTTTCCAGACCATATTATGTTCCAGCATTTTTAGTATCAACAACTTACTATTAATGTTATTTCATGAAATATCATGGTATACTGTTTTTTGGAAATCTTTTCGGCTAATTTCACCCCCAACATTGTACTTAATCTATGATTATTGATTATCGTCATGATTTACCCTTAAAAACTTGATAAAAATTTGGCCCTCACTTTAGGGAATCACTTATTAGATCCTCTGATTGAGAAGTCGGGCTGGTTGATCTGCAGATGTTTCCAGGTCCCGTCCCTTCCTACCGGCTGCCTAGAACCTCCAATTTTTCCTCATAATTTTCATTAATTTTTACCGTCGTCGACTGTAAATTATCCTCTTTCAACCACGATGAGTCTATCTTGAATTGTGAAAATTCATGGCAAATAATAAACATTTTGTAGAACTATTACACTACAAAATATAGCGATCATACTCATGAATCTAGTTCATCCATTCATTTCTGTCCAGAACAATCAGGCCACAGATTTCTAACCGATGAATAATTATTTAATCGCAGTGTCCAGCCCAACCCACCACCATTGCAGACTTACTGCAGACATAAACTCGCCTAAAAATACGCGAACGATCCCAGTTGGTCTGATTGATTCATGAGAAAGAGAATATGTCAGTAGAAACGGCCGTGGTCTGCAGTTTTATGTGCAATTCCACTTTCACACGTGAGCTATGCTCTGTACAAGCAAAGAAGACATTCTGGCAAGATGGGAAAATGACTACAGTTCAGTTAATATTGGTTCAAAACTTTTAAATTCAGTCTTCAATTGTAGGAAACATTCTGATCTACAATTTGAGACCAAATTTATGATTTTGGACCAATATTGAGTGAGCTGGACTAATTTTGCCATCTTGTCAGAATGTCTTGTTTGCTTGGACAGACTATAACAGACAGCAATGAAAGTGGCGGTTGGCGAGTGACTTCAATCAATGATCAGCTCTTTTAGGACAACCGGTGAGCGGTCTGTGAGAGCAGAGTGAGTCGAGAGTAACCTCAGTTGAACAGTTTTTAACCCACAAACCGCTTTCAAACTGTCCTGACAGAGCTGAGCATTGAAAACCGACAGTTGTCAATCGCCAGTTTTGTTGGCATCTGCTATCTGTGAGGAGGAGTTGTAAGGGAGGCTCATTCATGGATTAATGTGTCATGCCTGGCCGCAATAGGCGATGTCCTTCAACAATTGATGTCGTTCGCACCTACCGATTGAAGTTTACAGGAGAAATAGGGATGCAGAGTATTGCAGAGTTCGATTTTTGGGTTGAATTTTATACAGAGTGGGGCAGGGAAGTAAGTGAAAGTATCCCGTTTTGAGATGGAACCGTGACTATGAGGAGGATTCTAGTAATTATAGAGAGAGTTCTATTTTTCTATGGTGACTGTATGTATGTCTTGCTCAACAGCCCATGAAGGGCCTAGGCCTACCAGCTGGTTGCCAGTTTCAAATTCACTCTACTATACAGCCCGTCCAAGCCAAGAAGACACTTCGGCTTGACGGGAAATAGGCCCCAGCCCGGCCAATACCGGCCAAAAAGCCATAAATTCTCAATCAGAACTGAATTGAATTCTCACACAGTCCCCGAACCAACACTGGCCGAGCCGAATCCGTCCCCTCCACCCCGCCAGAATTCCCCCGGCCGGACAGACCATACAGCAAGCAAATAATCATCAACCAGGATAGAGGTAACGTGTGTTTAGCACGTTGATCCTCTCAACCATAAGCCAGTCTCCGCTGAATAACATGCAGTTAATCAGTTAATTACTATTACTCCAGAGACGGGAAACGACTTACTGTCTTTACTATCGACAGCCAATCTCCCAAAGGAGGGTTCTATATTATATACTTTGAGTATACAAATTGTGTTCATTAATGTATACAGCAATTGGCAGTGTCTATAAACAAGTTGAATAAATGAATAAGCTCTATTGGCATTCTGTAAATAGAACGAAAAGTCTCTCATATTTTATAAGGTTAGCCTATAATAGTTGGAAAAATTAACATTTTATATTCTAATTTTTGTCTTTCATCTTCCTCCATCATAAGCTATGTAACACAGGTTACATAACATACAAATCACATTCTATGGTGACTAGTAGGCGCTTACTGGAAGAGTGAGAATAGGCTTGAATGTTGCTGTAGTGTAGATGGTTACATTTGGTAGCCCTATTAGTTTTGGACATAGCTTGGTGGACTGAGCTGTCGCTGTAGCTGTCGCTTTTGCTGTCGTGGCGTATTTTCCTCAAAATTCGTCTGTTGCCGGACGAAAAATCTCGCTATCTGCCGGATCTCTTGTCACAAAGCTGTTCCAGTTTAATGGTTAAGTTTACATGGCAAGTTTACATGGTTACTTGAATTTCTTTTGTGCTTAAGATGTTCTTTATTCTTTATTCTTTCTTTACAATTGCGACTTGGTTTCCAAGTATTTTAAGCAAAGGATGAATGAGTGATGATGAATGAAGAAGGTTTTATAGTATGTGCTATATAGTACTTTAGTATATACTATATAGTATTATTATATAGGTATAGATGTTTCAATAGTTTATGTACTGAGATATTTCGCTGTTTTTTGATGGTTCTTCATTCTTGAAATAAATTCTTAAATAAATCAATCAATCTTACTCCACGGTGATTAATTAAATTGTCTCCTCCGAAATTCAACATCACATTATAAATAGAAAATAAGGGTTGTAAGAAATAATGAAAACTGATGTAAGTACATCATGGCTGCTTGAATTTTGTATGATATTCATATTTCAGTCAGTAAATAACCGAGAAAGGTTGGGATGGATTAGTGGTTGGGGATAAAGGATGAAGAGGAGAAATAGATGTTTGTTTATCCACTCTTAACGATTGTCTTTCCACCCTCAGCCGATATATCTTCTTTTTGCTATTTTAAATCACATGTTCTGTACGGTCATAAACTATCTTCTCCTACTGCCTTTTCTCTTTCTTTTGAACTACTTACGCATTCTATTATTTTTATCTTCAGCTTTTATTCTCTCTATCTTTGGAACTCTTTTCTCATTCTATTATTCGTATCCTTAGCTTTTATTTTATCTTTCTTTTGAACTCTTTTCTTATTCTACTATTCTTATCGTTCTAACGAGTTCCAAAATAGGGAACTGAGGGAGGAGTTTCTCTATCTTCCTTTTCTTCTAAGTTCTATGACAGAATGCTGAAATAACATTTTTCCCATTATGGAAAATTATTATTTTATATGATTCAGTATAGAAGACTCTCGAACCTTGTGTACTGATACTTGAATTTGGTACATAACGTACAATTGCACATGAGTATATAAAATGATATAATACCAGAAATGTTCGTTCTCTCTCAAAAAATTATAACTATTTCTCAAATCAACTTTATCTTCTACATTTGAATATCATATCCCGTTCTAGAGACAAGAGACGATCGTACATTTTTCTGTGTTCTCTTATCTCCCCTTCAGAATAATAATTATTATTATCATCAACAAATCTTTCTAATTTCTCACTGCTCACTTTGTTTTTATTCAACAGTCGTGTTAAAATAAGAAGATTTTGAATGGTACTGAGATTTATTATTCTATTTATTCACTATCTAAATTCTTCATAATTAGCTACTTTTTCGATTCATATTCTCTCAACAATTATTAGTTATATTTTTCAAAGCAAGTGGATGATCCCATTTTAGATTTTAGAGATCAAGATCAATTTTTGCGTCTACCACGTTTACGAGCGAAAACAAGTCAGTCAGCCTGTAAAACTAGAGAGTGAACTACAGGGCAGACACAAGTCCGAGAAGAGACTCGAAGAGCGTTGCAGGTCGGGAAAGCCATTTGATTGTGCCACGTACAGGGATAGGGCTGTTTTGCCCTATTGAAATTTCATTATTCATGAAAGCTCGGCACTTATACGCCCCTCTTCCAACCTACAACCCGCTGTTGGAGGTGGAGGAAAGATGGAGAAGAGGTAAGGAGTGGGAAGAAGAAGGAAGTGGAGAAAGAGAGTAGGAGTTGGGGGAAGATAAAGAGGAAGAGTGGAGGAAGATAGATGAAAGAAAGAGAAGGAAGTGAAGTTGGAGATATAGAGGACATGGGATGATAGTGAGGAGAAACGTGAGTAAACTGAAAATATTTGAGTGAATGAGAGGGAAGAAAATATTGGAGATTAAAGTTTTTGAAATGGGATTGAATCGAATAAACTAGTATTTTAGTAAGTAAATTAGAAGGTAAGCGAATCATAAAAGAGTGAATAAGATTGAAATGAAAGAATGACGACTGAAGATTTGGAATGACTGAAAAGAGGATAAAGGTGTCTGGGGGGAAGGTGGTTGGGGCTGGTAACGGAAGGTACTGGGAAAAATAGAGAAATAAAGTGGATAGCAATTATTATTGAGAACACAATGCGAAGACGATTCTACAAATCTTAATTAGCTTATGCTAATTATGCTTAATTAACCATGCTAGAGTTTGAAAGGCATTTTATTGGCATCTAGCATAATCATCTTATCTGGAAGCTTATGGTTTTAACTAGTTCTTACGGAAGAACATTATTTGTGTTTACCATTATTCCCCTTTCTCATTATTCCTTATCATGAAAAAGTTCGATAAGAAAATAATAGCTTTGCTTCATGTCAATAGATAAAAATAGAGATCACAGTACCCCTCTTGAATTTTTATTTCTACACAGCTTATTTCTCTCTCGTTAGAGACATTCTCAAGTGTGCATTGCTATTTCTTTAATTAATTCCAAGGTTTAAATAGACTATTAATTATAGTTAATTGTGTTATAAATATTCCATGAAACTGATCGATATTTTAAGTTAGTTGGAGATGAAACAGCAATACTATAAATTGATTCAAGATTCATGCCGACTGTCAGAACAATATCCCTCTATATTTTCTCAATTTTTTGTAGAGAGTCTCCAATCTGCAACCCTCACTCTTCTCAACTGGAAAAGCTGAACAAATATCATCCCCACTGCGCTTCATAGCGATTAATGGAAAAGCTCAACTTTCCTGAGAAAAAGTGATTTTCTCGAGATCAAAGTGAAAGAAAAGCGATAATTTTCAGTATTGCTTTTGGAGACGGCTCTTATACGCCTTTTATCCACCCTGGCAAAAAGCTGCTGAAAAACGAACTCGATTTTCTACAAAGAATTGACAGGTTTTAAATAATTCTCAGTCTCGAATTTCTTTCTTCAAGTGGCTTCGTTCCATTCTTTTCCGTTTTAATTTGAATCGTCGTTCCATGGTAAGTTCCAGTATTGGATCCGCGAAATAGGATTCTCTCATACACAGGAACAAGGTGGTGTCAATCTGTGGTATCTACTGCTCTGTTGATGCTCTCATGTTCAAGTTTCAGAAATAATGTTAAGTTTGATTTTCAATTAAATTGTTTCATCTACGAGCGTATCGGAAAATTCCTATTTCAGTTTTACAGTCGAAATCGAATAACGTATAGTTTTACAATAACAATCGAAGACAATAATTTCAAAACGGAATTTCAAAACAGTGCCGTAATGAGAGTTTTCCAGCACCGGAGTCACTTTTCGAAACTGTTCCAGAATTCAATCCATGTTCCATTACCAAACCAGCTGATAAAAGCCAAAAGCGGTCTAATTTTCTAGCCGAAAAACTGCGACTAGTGATAATGCTATAACGTAGGCTACCGATATCTGTTCGTCAATATTTCAATCTACGTATTTGAATAGGCAACCAATAATTATTGAATAGTCTAAAGTTTAAATATATTATAAATAGTTTGATATACTTATAACTTTGTAAATATGTAGATAACTTCCACTTTTACAACAGTACTCACGATTTTGTTGCTTGTCTAACGCGTTTCGTGGCACTGTCTGATATGTTATTATTAACATACTCGTACTACGTTATTTCATAGTATAGCATATTTACAAGTTATAAGTTGATTATCATCAACAGTTCAAGTAGGATGAAGACAAAAGAAGAAGTTTTATGTATCTTGATTTTTATATTACACTTACAAATAATTTGATAATGGTGGTCTCCACTGGCGGCTCGTGTCCACGAAGTGCTGTACAATAAAAGATACGGGCACTTCACCTGTTTCGTGGGTACGAGCGGCCAGTGGTGGTCTCTAGTCTGATACTGATAACTATACTGGTGGTCGTAGATAAAATAGTGTATGCAACGGTTGTATTAGGCCTTTAAAGAACTCATGAGATATTGTGAAAGAGGGTGAGAGTGAGAGAGATGGAAAAAGTAAGAGAGAGTAAGATTGAGATATCGAGTGAGAGAGAATGAGGGAGTGAGTGTGTGTCTGGGAGGGGGAAAGAGAGAGTGCTGAGTTATCGGTAACTGAGTCAGTGTGTCAGCAGTCAACGCATATTGCATGTCAGGTTACTAGGGTAGGGGTTGGTTCACCCATTTCCCACAAATGAGGGTCTCGGGGGGCTGTTTTCCCCTCTCTGAACCTGTGGACAAGGGGTGATTTTCTCACTTCCTTACTCCATCTAACTCGGTTCAGAGCTTTAGGGGGTATTTTTCATCTTCTGTCTCCAAAGGCAAGGAAGTCAGGCGTAGTTTTTTTATTTTCATCTATAATTCTACCCTTACGAGTTCCATATTATTTGCTTTGATCTGACTATGCCAGTCGATAATAATCCAATTATTTTCCGGAAATTTTGGCCATGGAAGCTCGACTATTATGATACCATCAACGCAATATTTATAATAGAATTTTTATAAATGAAACTACGACTACTTGATTGATTGTCAGCCGACATTATTGAAATTGAATGATTTTGAAATAGTGAATTTATACATAATTTTCTCATATTTTCATCAAATTTGGGAAAGAATATGATTTGGTCATAACGTGCCTGTGTTTTCATTGTAGTATTAGTGTACATGTGTAGCATTGTAATATCTCTAATAAATTAAATTAATTAATCAATTTATTATATGAACTTCCCTCCTTTGGGAGATTAGCTGTCGTTAGTAAAGACAGTCAGTCGTTTCCCGTTTCTGAAGGAATAGTAATTGTTTCATTACACTCTAACTGATTAACTGCATGTTATTCAGAGGTGTTCTGCATCTTCACTTGGTTGTGAAGACTGACTTATGGTTGAGAGGTTCGACGTGCTAACCACACGTTACATCTATCCTGGTTGATGATCATTCATCTGCTGTATTTTCTGTCCTGGCTGGGAGGGCATTCTGGCGGGGTGGGGTGGCTTCGGCTCGGTCGGTGTTGGTTCGGGGGCTGTGGATTCTTTTGAGAATTTATGCCTTTTGGGCCGGTATTGGCCGGGATGGAGTTTTCCTGTCTTGCCGGAGTGTCTTCTTCGCTTGGATGAACTGTATAGTTTGGTGAATATGAAACTGGCAACTAGCTGGTAGGCCTAGGCCCTTCATAGGGCTGTTGTGCCATTGACAAACAAACAAAAAATTATATGAGCTATTCATACAGATAGATGTTAGTAATTACATCAATTTAAATTGGTTTAAGAATGAAAAATTAACAATACAGAAGAAAGTTGATGCCAGTACACATGAAATTGATACAATAATATATCATGACTCCATAATAATATGTAATGTCCAGCCTACTGGTTGTTGAGTATGAAGAGGTAAATTTAATTTGTACTCCCTATCAAAAGCAAAGATTATGAGGAATATTTCCCCACAAACAACGATTTTTCGGGGTGAGTTTTCTCCCAAAACATTGGCTCCCCCCTGAAAATGAGGAGCGGTTCGGTGTGACAAAGTGTCAACTCTGAAATGAAAGGTATAGTCGGTCCAAGCAAAGAAGACATTCTGGCAAGATGGGAAAATAACTCCAGCCCAGTCAATATTAGTTCAACAATTATATATTTGGTCTTAAATTGTGGAACGAAATGTTTACTACAAATTGAGACCAAATTCATAATTTTTGAACCAATATTGACCGCGCTGGAGTCATTTCCCCATCTTGCCCAAATGTCTTCGTGCTTGGATGGACTGCCGTAATAGCAGGGGATGATTGGTGATATCCTACCGCAAGGATGTGTCCCCCTGTTCCCCCCTACCCCCATCGGTGTCCCTCCTCCTTCACCCCTCTTTGTCCTTTCCATGTGTCCCCCCACTGAAACACCCCTCTGTGTCCTCCCTCTACGTCCTCTCGCCCACTCTGCCCCCCCTGCCATACGCCTCCTGTTGTTCCAGGGGTGGCTAATTCTATAAGCCGCTTGTAAACAGTTTCCGTCTCCAGGCCTGTGCAATTTTCCCCCTAACCCATATCCGTGGTGCACTCTATATCACTATCGACCTCCCTTGACCCTTTCACAGCCGTCTCACACTGTGTAGAGATAGGTCTATATAGTTTGTCACGAGGAATTTCTCATCTTGGAGACTGGAGGTTGGTTTACAAGAGAGATTTGGTGACGAAGTTTTTTCGTTTATGAAATTTTTCCGAGACGATATTGTTAAATTTGTTTAGCGAGAAACTGTATACTTGTCTTTCACGACAATTTTTTTGTCGATTTCAATATCGTCAATTTTTTCATTTATTGGAATACATGAGTTCATGAGTTGAAGCAATATCTATTGTATTGAAATAGTCCGAAATAGTATCCTACCTTTTCTGCCGGTGAAAAATCACATAGAACTCAGCATTGAATCCCTGATACTGTATTTTGTGAGAGACATTAGATATTTTGAATAATAAGACTTAGAATTCCGTAAGGTTTGAATAGATTAGTTATTCAAATATAATTGGTTATTTACAAATATATGTATTCAATTATTTATTTCAATATATACCAATATAACTGAAGGGAGGTAGCTCGAATAATATTCTTCCATACAATAATTCTTGATGCTTCAATAATAATTATCTATTTCTGTTTGAACACGAATAATTATAAGATAGATTATCTCTTTCAATGATCTTCCAAATTTAATTAGTGAAGTAGGTTTGTTTATTAATGAATAAGATGCATCAAATTCCACAAAACAATTATTGATTCAAAATAATTTAAATGAAGATAAATAGAACATAAATGTTTGATTCATTTTTATGTGATTGATTAAAGTTGGATAATTTTGATGCCTGAGACTTCTTCGAAATTATACAATTACTTCAAAGGTCATGCATTCAACAAACATCATTGCATTTCAACAGAGTTCACTTAACAATCATATGAAGAAAATTCTTTTTTAAAAACGTTCGTCTCTTCCATGTACTTCATTCTAGTAATGAGACTCGTCAAAATAGAATTGAGTGGAAGACAAACAAATACTGAAGGAATAATCCTAATGAACAGAAAGGTACGAAACGATAATGGATCCAATTCCCTGTCTATAGTCTCAGTTCATTCACAGCCTTTATTGGAGAATGAGCTTGAGTGTAATCTGTTCAAGCAAAGAAGGCATTGTGGCAAGATGGGATAATGACTCCAGCTCGGTCAATACTTATTCAAAAATCATAAAATTTGTTATCAAATTATAGATCAGTATGTTTTCTGGAACTCGAGATCAAATTTATTATTTTTGAACTAATATTGACCGAGCTGCAGTCATCTTCCCATCTTGCCAGAATGTCTTCTTTGCTTGGACAGGCTGTAATAATGAGGATGAGAGTGGGGGAATGTAGAGTTCCTCTCCAATAAGAAAGGGGTGAGAGAAGAAGATGAAGAAGAAATTGAACAAGAAGAAGACAAAATAAGGAGGTGGATGAAAAGATGAAAGGAGGAAGAAGAAGAAGAAGAAGAAGAAGAAGAAGAAGAGAGAGGAGAATGAGAAAAGAGGCAAGTAATGAGAGAATAGTAATAAACAGATAATAAAGGTGTGCAATCGAGATATCGACAAGCTTTTATTTGTCTCGAACTGTCCTCATCGATGCCATTCTACTTCGATACTACCTTTTGTAATCCTTGAGAATTGTTTTCTCCACTTCACTTCTTTTGAGTTTCTTTCTGTCTCTGGCTCCGTCGTCTTTTATTGGATTATATACATGATCGGCACTCGAAAAACTCATAAACGCTACAAGTAATAGGATAGTCCACTTCAATGATCATCAACTTCATTTACTTTCCACTACTTCAAGTTTCTCCTTATTCTTTTTCCTCTTCCTCCTCTTCTTCTTCCTATTCCTTTATTTTTTCCTCTTATTATTATTATTATCATTATTTTATTTTTATATTTATGTTCCAACAATTCTTCTCTCTCGTTCTTCATTTCCCTCTTAGAGTGATTTCGAATTGTCTTATTTTCTTCTAGAACTGAACTAAATCGTTCAGCTCACTTTCTTTTGATTGATCCCAATTGACACTAACTCTGATCCACTGGCGGCTCGTGCCCACGAAATAGGTGAAGTGCTGTACAGTAAAAGATACGGGCACTTCACCTGTTCCGAGGGTACGAGCCGACAGTGCTCTAATCCTTTTCCAATAAGAAGTTAACGAGTTATTATTAATTGCTCTCTTCTCCCTACCCTTTTTATTTTCATTCTGTCTCCCCATCCTAATATTATCTCACATAAATGTCAGTCTGCTGGTAAATTTCCTTTTTATCATCAACATGTTCAAACAAAGAATGCATTGTGGCAAGATGGGATAATGACTCCAGCTCGGTCAATACTAATTCAAAAATCATAAAATTTGTTATCAAATTATGTTTATCTTGTTTATTTCTGGAACTTAAATGTGGACTTTTATCGAAATTCAAAATTGTTTGTGATAAAATATTTTTGGAAGTGAGAAATTATAATTTTAAGTGAAAGTGGACATTGTAGATAGACATATAACCTACATCTTAAACCTTCATCATTCATCATCACTCATTCATCCTTTGCTTAAAATACTTGGAAACCAAGTCGCAATTGTAAAGAAAGAATAAAGAATGAAGAATTGATGATCTTCAAATAGAAATATTAAAGTAATTGAGTATTCGAATTGAATCAAATACATCCACTCTTGTCCGATTTTTCATAAATTCAGAGAAAATATTTTCATATCTCTGGAATATTCAAATAATGAAAATGCACAATAATTGCAATAATTGAAATGCACAATATTCAATGATGGAGAAAATGCACAATAATTGTTATTATGAGTGTAATTATTATTTCTTTGGAAGTGTTAGAAATACGTCTCATTATTGTTTGTCTCGAAAAAGTTTTTAGGAAAAAACCACTCCGATTAAAATCATTCAATCATGCTTAGTTATGGCATTATTTATGTTGAATGTTGGCTCACTGTTGTAACTTTTCCATATAAGACAAAATCTCATTGATTAAGGATACATTTCTCTGTTTCTTTGTGTCCAATCATTAGAGAGTGACAAATCAGGCAATTTTCCCAAACAAAATGTGTTGGAACAATTTTTCCCCAAAAAATTGCATTCTGTAAGCCATAAAGTTGATTTTCATTATTATTGAACACATATTTTGTCTGTGAATTCATAAATATTCATACAACAGAATTAATATGAATTCAATTCATACAATTTATCATTAATTCATCGAAAAAATTAATATCCATTTGTTTAATTATCCAGTTAATTTGTTTTTCATTGTTTCTAAGCTTGTATTGTTGACCACAAGAGCATTTTTCATTTTAAACATCATGACTAAGCCAACAGAAAAACGTATTGCAGTGTAGTCCACATTTTTTCAATTCATTAATATTTATCCAATTAACACTTGTAGCTTCGCCGTTTTTATCATCAACTTTCACATTCATTGCCTGTGTAAATTGTGACACTACAACCTTTTTATCCCATTACCAAGTGTATAAAACCTGGCGCAACGAAGGTTTTTGTTGATTTTCTCCCAGAACAAAGTGTTATCGGTTAGTAGCTTACTGTAACTCTCTATGATAATTTCCAACGGTGTTATTCCGTGAATTAAATGCCGTGTTTTCTCTCTCAATAAATACCAGCTACCATAATTCCTGATTTTCAGGTGTTTTGTGTAATTATTCGAGGAGGGGGAGCGATGTTCCAGGGGGTTAAATGTAGAGTGGTGTTAAGGGGTGGGGGTAGTAGCGTTAAGCGACTTATAGTAATTAACGGACAGAGATTATCAATTCAACAGTCTCCGAATTTAATCCGTAATAGCCTTGTTTATGTGTTGGGGATTTTGGATAGAGAGGGTGAAGAGGGGAACTCGTAAACATTATAGGTGCGCACGAATTTAGGAAGATTATTTATTGGTGCTGTGTAATGTTTTAAATGATTAGAGTGGTTGATAAATGTTTTCAATGCGCTAGCAACGAATTTAAACAGTAATTATAAATATACTTCATTTGATAAGAGACATGAATTTTTGTTGTAGTGAGATTGTTTTATTCTGGAATAAGTGCTTTTGAGTGGCGTTCTGATTGCAATTTACTGTAGCGTATCATGAAAAAAATTCTTCGGTGTATTAACACTGTTATTGAATTTTCGTCGGAAGTAAATCTATTGCAAATTACACATTTTGAAAATGTATAAGGCAACAATAAATTACTACACCTAATAATTTCTACTTACGGCTTATCTCGAATTCAAATTAAATTATCTATGTCTTTCCAAACAACATGAAATAAAAAAAGGTGGCGCAAGCTGAGTAGGCACTCATGACAATGTGAAGCGTATTATGACAGCATCTCTCCTCAGCTTGCGCGAACTTAACATGTTGTGAGGTGTGAGAGGCGAGATAAAGCATTCTACTTCTCTTCTTTTCAGTACCAAGTATAATCTCTCTTAGCGAAGAAGACTGTGGCAAGATGGGAAAATGACTCCAGCTCGTTTAATACTGGCTCAAAAATTATGAATTTATTCCGAATTCCTAGATCAGGATGGGACTGAATTTATGATATCATTAAACCAATATTGAACGAGATAGTCATTTTCCATCTTGCCAGAATATCTTCTTCGCTCAGACAGACTATACCAAATATTGCAATATCATAGCGTTAGAATAGCACAATAAACAATAGAACCTGAGATTTCTACTCCAAATAAGACAACATCAAACCAAGCTAACATGTGTTGAGATTTGATAAGAGTCGAGACAAAGTATTAACTCTCTCTTTTCCTGCACCAAGTATTCTAATAACATAGTGTTGGAAAATCTCAATAACTGATAGAACATGAGATTTACACACCAAATAAGACAACATCAAACCAAGCAATCGTGTCTTGAGATGTGATGGGAGTCGAGATAAAGCATTTCGGCAATGTGTTTCTCTCTGCCACCGTGCAATTCAAACTTGTGCAATATGATGTAAGCCAATCTGTCTATAATCGTCTCGCCTATGATCGCGTTTGCGCCACTCAAAGACACACAACTTTGTAAATTGGATCCCCGACTCAACTTACAACTTCTTCAGCTTACTGTCGAGAGTTCAGATTGCCTTCAAAGTTGAGTGAGATAAGTCGTTGCTCTTCCGTAAGATGGCACGTCATATGCTTCAATCGAGTGGAATTTTGGATCACCTTGATCAGATTATATTGCTGTTTCATTTATATGGATTGGTAAAGTACTTGAGTTGAATTCTAGATTGTAATAATAAAATACACGAGCTTACGAAATGCGGAGAGGGAGCTTACTTAAATAGAATTATAGGATGTAGTGGTATTTTGTTTATTTTATATTTGACAATTATTGTTTAAAACAGTGGTTGCACAAGAATAAAGATAGCCTCCTTTAAACAAAATTTTATGGGTCACTCGCTTGGTGATACGAGATCAATGAATCAAACCATAAACTAACTACTATTAAGGTTGAGTGTAAGAGAGGACCGTTGAGTCCTAACTTCGTCTTTGTAAAAAGTCAATAAATAAATAATCTCCCTACCCCAACTACTCTAACTACCCTTACTACTCGAACTGCCATTACTACTCTAACTACTCAAACTACTCTAATTTCTCTAACTACTCTGACTACTATCAACTAATCTCAACTAAATAGATTGTCTTCGATCAAACAATTCACAGAAATTTCATACGTTTCAACAAAAATTGTCGCAAACTATTGCAACTATCGCAAAACAGCAAACGAATCATACAGTTATAGTCGGTTCTAGCAGAAAAGACATTCTGGCAAGATGAAAAATTACTCCAGCTCGGTCAATATTGATTCAAAAATTTCAAATTTGATCTCAATTTGTAGAGCAAAATGTTTTCTACAATATGATGAGACCGAATGTATCATTTTTGAACCTATATCGACCTAACGCTGGAGTTATTTCTCATCTTGCCAGAATGTCTCCCTTGCTTGAACAGACTATACAAACTAATTATTATTTCCACCAAATTACTAGTGGTTCTACGCAGTGATAGTTTATGGTAATATAATGGTTCAACACATACTGGTCGGATGTCAGGGAGAAATGTGTGGTAATAAAAATCGATCGTTCTGTCTTCTTTGGGACTATTTTTTGTTTTATCTGTCATAAAAACATTGTCATAAAAATCTTTCGTCATCAACTGTTCATAGCTGGATCGTAACTTTTAAGTGCTGCCCTGCTATTGCTTGATCAGACCCTCCTCCCCGACAACTTTCTTATTTGTTTGTGGTTTTCGAGCAAGGAAAAAACATTTGAGGAAAGTTATGGGTGCAATTTGGAAAGGATGGTTTTTATGCACTATGTTTTGCAAGGATAATTTGGTGGATTTTTCATTTTTTTCAGCAGTTTACAACTGACGGTATGAACGATTCATGGCTCATCAATAACAAATATTGGTTTTTGAAGTTGAAATTGAAAATTTGAAGTTATTATAGTCTGTCATTTAAAATTTTTAAAACAATATTGACCAAGATGCAGTCATTTTCCAAGATTGATACAATTTTGGAAAAAAAGTTCCAAACTTAGAACTAAAATTGCAAATTTCAGTTATTATAGTCTGTCCAAGCAGAGAAGACATTTTGGCAAGATGGGATAATGACTTCAGCTCGATCAGTATTGGTTCTGAAATTATAAATTTGGTTGAGAATTGTAAATAATATTGTTTCCTACAATTTGAGACCAAAGTTATAACTTTTGAACCAGTATTGAAGAAACTGTAGAAATTCTCCAATCTTGGCAGAATATCTTATTTGCTTGTTCAGACTATAGCTTAGAAATAATTATGAGTGATGTTAGTATAATGCTATCAACATGATTTATTTGTTACAGATTCAACTGTATGGATTCAATGCGGACCTGTATCACAACATGTCTGAGGCACAACACAAATCCCAGGGAGTTGTTGGTATATCGCTCATGGTGCAGGTAGGAATCTCCAACTCTTGAATTTGAATTTCTTGCTATTTTTTGTAAAATTATTCCAATTTGATCATAGTTATCCATTAAATTGGATGACCATCCCATATAGTAGAAGGTCTGAAGAAGGTAAACTAACCTTGACTAACGTGTAAGTATACTGCCTGCAACTCAAACAGTGAACTCTATAGTCAAGAGTGAAGTATCTATTTGGCTGAGGCCGCACTGCCGGTGGGTAGAGCCTGGAGGGTGGAGGGTAGTTGGTGAATCTATAGAACATACACACCATCCACAGTAATACATCGTATGAATGGTATGTGTTCAGCCGCCATCTTGAATTTCTTAAATATGGACAACATAACCTCAAAAAACAGAATGACGTCATACCATTCATACGATGTATTACTGTTGATGGTGTGTATGTTCTATAGATTTACCAACTACCCTCCACCCTCCAGGCTCTACCCACCGGCAGTGCGGCCTCAGCCTTTGAGACAGATTTATCCCTCACTAAAGTCAAATAGATATCAGATATCGAACTCTATAGTGTAGTATGGTCGAGCAAAGAAGACATTCCCTCAAAATTGGCCAATTGAAGCGAAAGTGTAAAGATGCTTGCAAAGTTGCAAAGATCTAAAAATTTTAGTATCAAATCACTTCTGCCAACATACAACATACCGCTGGTGAGATGTGATGGGAGATAGATGGTAGGAGTGGGACTATTTTCATTTCGACTGCTGGCAGCATTGAGAAGCTGCCTCTTGAAGTACCTTTTTTGACAAACCTAGCTGGACTCTCGACCAGACTTGACTATTGAGTTCGATATCTGATATTTGTTATCTGATATCTATTCGATTTTTATGAGAGATAAATTGCTCTTGATTATATAATATAATTACTCTTGACTATAGAATTCACTCTTTTATTGAGTTCCAATGTTCCAAACAGTATACTCAATTACTCATAGGTCAGTGAAGGTTTTTCTTCTTCTTCTTAAAGTTAGAATACACAAGAATACGTTTATTTATCCAACTCAACACCAATATCAAGTCCTTAGTTGATTGTTTTGAGATAGATGTTACAGATGACGATAGAAAATGCATAAATATAAACTTAGAATGATATGAAAGAAATACAGTATTGGTCTCCAATTTTTAAACAAAATGTTTTCAATTTTCTGCTGTTCTGAAAAGATAGATTTGGAACGATTTAGTGGAGAAGATTTTTTAAGAGTTGAAACAGACAAGAAGGGGTTTCAGAGATTCCAGTGATAGGCTGATTTTATGTTTGATTTCAAGTTGAAAGAGATGCCTTTTCTATGAATTTCTAATAATAGGCTATAATATTAGGGAAACCATGAAGTAGCACAAATAAAACGAACCTGAACTCCACTATTCCATACAAAACCAACCAGAAACCACCAACCACCCCAGAAACGTTTACGTTCTAAATGACTGAAACTAACCAACAATTTTCATCATCGATATAATATCCAGTTGCCTATCAGTGCACTTCCAACTCCCAATCTGCATGTAAAGTCTGTCCAAGCAAAGAAGACGTTCTGGAAAGGTGTAAACTTGTCTCCAGCTCGATCAAGATTAGTTCAAAGATTACAAATTTGGTCTCAAATTGTAGATCAAAATATTTTCTAGTATTCGTGACCACATGTATATTGTATGAATTTATAATTTTTGGACCAATATTGACCGAGCTGTACTCATCCTCCCATCTGGCCAGAATGTCTTCTTTGCTTGGACAGACTATACCACTGAACATGAACTTAAATCATTTATTCAAAGGTAAAGTGTAAATTCACCTGGCGGAAGGGTTCCGGCCGAATATCTCTGATGAACTCGATTCACTGCCTTCTATATATCACTGATTTTGTGCGTTTGTAACCGTTTCTGAGTGTGTGTGAACAGTTACTATCGTTTCGTTTGTGTGTGTACTCGAGCATTTGACTGCATATATATTATATGTGTGAGTTTGAGCATTTGAATGCGTATGTAAACTCTGCCTGTACGTGAACGCATCTTTATCGCGTTTGTACATGTAACTGCCTCGCCTGTGTGTGTGAAAGCCTCAACCCAAGTCCTGTGAATTCATAATCTACCGTTTTACTTACAACTGACCGATTAGGGTGTTTGGTTGACCGCTTGCTGGCAAGCTCCATAGCAAATAATTATGATATATTCTATAATATGTAGGACTGAATCATACATATCATACTCAAATTCCTATCAGAAATTCGTAAAGGAAGTTGAAAGTAGTTGATTGATGCTTGGCACTCAAGATAAAAATTGAGAAAGGACTGTAAACGTTTCTATAAATAGTTGTCGGGATTAGATATTTCTATTTATATAGATATTAGATATTTGCTGCAGGAGTAAAATGGTTTCCCTTTATCCACTTCTCATTCTCTAAAAATCCTCCTATCGGAACCAAAAAATAAATATAGATTATTTTTATTGAATGTTCTATTTAGTTTTATTGAATGTTTTATTTATTTCTATGGATGTTTTTCATCCATAAAATGGGTAATATGTTCCATAAATGAATTGATAATCGATCGAAATATCAACAACATGCCACAAAAAAGATTGGCACAGACTAAAATACATGGGAAAACAAGAGAGGGGAACGGAAAGACCATCCACTTATCAATCTTTCCCATGATTCCACTTTTAAACACATTTCTGTTTCGTCTCTCAAACCACAACCACAATCACGTACTCTCTCCTCCTCCTCCTCCTTCTCATTTTCCTCTTTCTTCTTCTCCTTCTTCCTCTCATCTTTTTTGTTCTTCATATTTTTCTTCTCTCCATCCCCTTCTTATCCTCTTTTACTGGATGTGCTTCGTGACTTCACGAACCCAACAAGCACGTACCTTTTATTTCAGCTCTGATCTCGCCACTCTCCACACACAGAATTACTTTTTCTCTCTCTCCTCTTTTTCCTTCTACTTTTTCTTCTTCTTCTTCTTTTCTTCTTCTTCGTCTCCTTCTCCTTAATTTTCTCCATTCTTATCCTCATCCTCCTCTTTCTTCTCCTTCTTCTTTTTCTCATCATCTTTCATGTTCTCCTTCATCTTCTTCTGCTCTTCCTCGAAAACGCAAATGAACTTATAACGATAGTAACATCATCAAATGTTGTAAAATGGTAAGTTGAAGTGGTTGAATATTTGGTTGAAATTGTAGATAATGACGATGTCTCCAGTATAATCCATTATAATTTTTCGCGCTATCAGAATTGCATTGCAGAAAAAAGGCATTTTGTGATTCACCCTGATTTCTCGGTTTTTTAAACTAAGACTTGAAATATAATATAGTTGAACTGAAAAGTATGTGATACTCAAGGTTTTCACAGAGAAGGTTGCTCCATTACTCACTGGCGGCTCGTACCCACGAAACAGGTGAAGAGCATCTTTTACTGTACAGCACTTCACCTGTTTCGTGGGCATGAGCCGCCATTGCCATAACTGCCCGATATTGGGCAAAATGGATAACGGGTGGGCCAGACTAAAATTTGATTTAATTCAGATCAGTGCATTAGTACTGTGTGCATTAGCTAATATTTTTCAGCGAAAAGTATAATTGTACGAATGTTATTGATCTGAACTACATCATTTTCTAGTCCTCCATCACTTTCCTAGTTCCTCCAAATCGAAATAACCTCTAGTAATAACCTTGTGTGATAATGTACGTAGTACAGTGATAAATTTTTCACCGAGTCTATAAAATATTCAATATTGAGTTTCAGTTTTTTAAGTTTTATTGAGAGATTTCTTGTTCAAAAGAGATAAAATCAATGTAATCTCTGACTTTTGAAGTTTTCTCTTCTTGAACAGTAGCTCTATTGTTTAAAAGTGCAGAATTTCAAGTTGGAATGGTTGTCTTAAAAAATATTCAGCCAACACCTGATGCTCATAAAAAGAAGCTGATGAACTCTCAGCTACATTCTGTCCGAGCAAAGAAGACATTCTGGCAAGATGGGGAAAATGACTACAGGTCGGTCGATATTGGTTCAAAAATTATTAATTTGGTCTCGATTTGTAGAAAACATTTCGTTCTACAATTTTAGACCAAATGTATAATTGTTGAACCAATATTGACCTAGCTGGAGCTATTTACCATTATATAAGAATGTCTTCTTTGCTTGGACTGATTGTGCTTCTTAGCTAGAGTTCCCCCAGGTTAATAAAGGAATCGCCTTATTAATAAAGCTTACTGCCATCTGCTGCCTTGCCTCATGCTTGCTCCTCTCCCCTTATTGCCCACTCTCTCTCCTCTGTCTTCTTTTTTCTTTCCTTTTTTATCTTATTCCCTTGTTTCTCATCCCTTGATCCCTTCATCTCCACATTTCCACTTCTTCTGTCCACTGTTTGACGCATCGTCTCAGAACCTGAGAATGAAATCTTTGAGGGTTCCATGTTTACTGTTACACCCCAAAATCTTGGTTAAAGAGCTTTCTCTGATGCTCTCTTTCTCTCTCCAAACTGAATTAGTATTTCTTTTCTCTCCCCTTTTTCCAGTTAACAGCCCAGGCCTACTCCAGTTTTGGACTTTCATCATTTCACCTTGAAAATCTGCTTGATGGGCTCCGATTAATGAAAATGCCATCAAGCTTCTTTTCCTTCTCATACTTCCACTTCATTCTCTTCTTCTTCTTGTTTTTTTTCGTCTTTTTTTCTCCTTATTTTTTCTCCTTTTTTCTCGTTCTCAGTCACCTCCAACTGATCTTCTCCCTTTCACTCCTTTCATTTCTCCAACCATCTTTTCATTTCCTCATTCCTGCACAGAGTTGTGCTCTGATTAAAACTTTGAGGAAAATCGGATGGCATAAGTACGGTGGCGATATGGTTAACTTCCATTAAAAAAATTCCAACTGGTTCTGAATTCTGCCACCAGAGCAGAAAATAAGCTGTAATGATGAATGATGTTATAAATCTGGTTAATTCTACCTTATTTGAATTCATAAATGGATAAAATTGATGATAATTATAAAAAAAAACAGAAAATGGATTGAAACTTCCTATTGAAACGTCTTTGAAATCCTCAAAAAATACTCATTGAAAGAGTATTCAGTTATTAATGGTAGCACTTATCAATTATTATTGTGGAATAATCTGATTTCTCTAGTGTGCTGATTCATACAATAATTGTATTCAAAGTTCTGTATGAATATGATAGACTTCTCAACCACTGATGAATTTTTTTGTTTGATAATTCATCCAATAAGTCAGTGTTCTATTCATTTTACAGATAGGGGAGAAACCCAACAAAGAATTTCAAACCATCACCAGTACCTTCAAAAAAGTCACGTGGAAGGGTGAGTTCATTTATTCACGTTTGAATCATTATTATTATTATTATTATTATTATTATTATTATTATTATTATGTATTGTATCTTTTCTTTCTCAATTCAACGAATTCATTGGATTATCAAATTATTAATTTAATTCAAATTGACATGAGCGTTCTCCAAAATATATCTTGATGATATTATTATATTATTCTATATTGGATTCATGGCACTTTTATGTAGCCTAATGTTGCTTAGTTGTGGAACGTTCAATACTTCAAAAAGCAAGAGGAAAGATACAAAGTGACGGCGCAGAACACTTCTGAATAACATACAGTAAATCAGTAAGAGTGTAATGCAACAACTACTAGTCTTCTAGGGACGGGAAACGACTGACTGTCTTTACTGACGATAAGTCAATCTCCCAATCCCAAAGTTATGATCAATAAATTCCTTTTTCCACTCGAACTTATAATTTCTTCACAATAAAGTATTAATATGATAATTTCAGCTCTGAAGGATGGGCAATGTCCTCTGCAACCTTTATTTGGTATTCAAGTTTATCATTTTCAAACTTATCTAGAAAATCTACTTCTCTTAATCATTAATTCTGATTATAGGATCATATTTGAAAGAAGAACTGTTGGGAACCTTTGTTAGATATTCATCTTCATCCCGAAACTTTTTGATTGCGGTATAAACTTCTTGTCGTCACCTCGCTGTATTGTATAAGCCGATATTTGTTCAAAGTAAGATTGAAAGTAAGATGCTGCAGTGCTATTGTTTTGCCAACTAATTTATCATCCCGTTATTGTTTCGTTTTTGTCAGCCGAAGAAGCCAAGTTGAAAGTTAATATTCAAGTCATTTTGAAACCTTGCCGAGGCGGTTAAAAGTTTCGAAGCATCACCCCCTTCAAAACTGATGGAAATCTTTCTATTATAATAAGCTCTCATCTCACTGAATTTTTTCCTCCTCCTTCTCCTCCTCGTTCAACTCCTCCTCCTTTTTATTTTTCCTACTCTTATTCACTTCGTCGCAGATTTTCTCTTTCTTTGTATTTATCTTATCGTTTTTTCATATTTTACTTTCGCCTCCCTCTCAATAGATATATCTCCTTTCCTTTATATTTTACATCAATTTGTTCACTGCTTTTCATTTTCTTCACGTTTTATTCTTATTTTTCTTCCTATAGTTTTATTCTTTATCTCCTACTCTTTCTTTTCCAATTATATTTCTTCTTTATCTTTGTAGCTCCTTTTTCTGATTTATTCCACTTCTTCTTCTTCTTCTTCTTCTTCTTCTTCTTTTACTACTTCTAATTTCGATATCTTTCAAAGTTTTCTCTCTCTATCTTTGTATTCTTCACTTCCCAATTTTTCTTCGTGATTCTTCCCTCTTTCTCTTCCCCCCCAATTTTCTTTTCCTTTTCACACCCTTTCTCATCATTCATCCAATGTAATTTTTTCATTTTTCATAATTATTATTGTTTTCATTTTTTTCTTATCTTCCAATTTCTCCTACTCCTTTCCTTCTTTACACTCTCTTCCTCATAATTAATTCAATGTATTTTCTTTTTTTCATCATATTTCTTATTGTTTTCTCCTTTTTTTCTTGTTTTCCTTCTTATTCTTCTTCTTCTTCTTTTTCCTCTTCCTTCCATCTAAAGAGAAGAATTCTTGCCTCTATAGGGGTTTAAAGAGTAACTTCTCTGCCACACAGACAATAAACCCATAACTTTGGCTAAAATCTTCGCCACTTATTAATCTTTATTATTTCGCTCAAGTTTGGAAAGAGTTTGGCAAGTTTCCATCCTTTTGCGAGACGACAAAAGTTACCGAATAATGGAAAATGATAGCACTGAAACGAATTGACATCTTCTGTAATATTCGTATCCCTTATGATTTTTAAGGACAAGGTAAAGAAAGTTTGTGTTACTCTTGTCATAAGTTTTCTTACCTTACAATATATTTTTTGTTTTCCTTATGGTTAACAGAAATCTATAGATTTTAAATTAGAAAGATTCTGACATTGATGTTCTAGTAAAGCTTTAGTCTTTCCATGCAAATAAGACATACTGGCAAGATTGGGAAATAGCCCCAGCTCGGTCGATATTGCTTGAAAAAAATTCAATTTGGTCTCGAATCGTAGGAAACATTCTTATCTTTAATTTAAGACCAGACGTATAATCTTTGAACTAATGTTTCCTTTATCTTAGGGCTACTTTATTACTGTTTTTTATTTCAAATGTTCAATCTCAGTACCCTTTTTCAATTATATTCATTCATACATAACATGTTTCGACTTAATGTTAAATTATTAATTTATTTAGCAAGTAGTATTTTATTTTGACTTATTATTATTGAATATGATTTTGTTTGATTGTAAGCACAATTTGTTTTTGTTTCTGGACTTTTATTATTAATAAGGCTTATATCATTCTGTAAAGTGCAATAATTTCGATTTTAGTTGTAATATGTCAAAATAAAAAGTGATTTGATTTGATTTTGATTTTTTTGACTTATTAATAGTCATTTCCAAATAAAAATGTCATTGATGCAAATTTGAAAATGACTATCAATAAGTCGAAACATGTTATGCATAAATAAAAATAATTGAAAAAGGGTAATGAGATTAACATTTAAAATAATAAACAATCTTTGAACTAATACCAACCGAGCTGAAGTCATTTCCCCATCTTTCTAGAATATTTTATTTGCTTGGACAGACTTTATCGCTATGATTTTATTAGAGTAGGATTAGTACATGGAATGAACCCCTATATAGTGTTGAATGGAGATAAGTCAATGGAAATGAGTAATTATTAATAATGATCAATTTCATCCCCATAAGAGTAAACAAGATAACATATTCAAACTCTGAAAACTGGGAAATTGATTAGAAACTATATCCAGTTAAATTGGCCAGTGTTCAACTGTTATCAACAATAAAAAGAATGAATGAATAAAATGAAGTAAGACAATTTAGAGTTTAAAATCAAGCCCGATTGAATGCATCTCATTTATCCGGGAACCCTGCATTGATAAAATGTTATTATTTTCAACAAGAAACTAATTTCGAAATGTAGTAAACCAATAATTTCACCTGAACGGAGGTGAATGCTTCTCCTAGAGTTGAGTGAATATCAACTGTGACTTGCTGCTAGCATTCAAGTGTAATAAGCAGCAAAGTAATTGTGAAGACGGAGTTAAATCACGCGTGAATTTTCCGTGAAGAAGTGGAAAAAAGAAGAAAAGCCGGAAAAGCGCCCGAGGAAAATGTAACTGAATAATAATTGCATCGACGACTTCATAAGTTGAACGAGCGAGGAAAACTGGTGGGGAAAAGTTGAGATTTTCTTGATTTTTTTCGTATTTTTGCGAGCTTCTTCTGTCTGATTTCATCTGCAAAGTAAGCTGCTAAGAAGCTAATGGTGGGTAGGCTGGGAAAGTGATAGGGTGAAAGAGGAGGGGAAGAGGAGAGGAAGGAGAAGAAGAAGGAGAAGGAGAGGGAGGAGGAGAGTGTGAAGGGAAAGAAGTGCGAGAATGAGTAAGAGTAGGAGAAAGATAAGAAGAAGAAGGTGAAGGAGAAGGTGGAGGAGAAGGAGCAGTAAAGGGAGAAGGGGGAGAAGGAAAAGAGAAGGAGGAGGAGGAGGAGAAAGTCTAAGAGAAGGAGAAGAAAGAGGAGAATGACGGAATAAAAGAAAAATAAGAAAATTTGGAGAAAATTAAGAACATGATACATCTATTAATTTTAACTGAATCTTTTAACTTAATCTTCTCCATGGAACAGAAAGAGAAAGTAAGGAAAGAATTAAGGGAGTAATTAAATATGCATATGGCTTTTTTGTTGGGAGCTATTCATAGATAGGTTCCACTCACCATGGTCACAATCTGGTCACTCATCCAAAAGCAGGAATTAAGAGAAATGAAACACATAAACTATGGAGAATAAAGCAAGAAAATCTCACTGAGGAAAATTTGGAAAGAAATAATGAATACTAAGAAGATGTTGTAATGTTGTTATATGAAGATGTTGAAAAATTAAAGAAAAAATTGTGCTTATCTTTTCAACCTGGGTGGAAACATTCAATCCGTTAGTGAAGAAGACCATTCCACATTCATTACGTGATGCATTCTACCACAAGATTTGAAATCCTTGTATGTAATGTACTATTATTCAAAGGCTTAGTAAATTTAGAGATCTTATTTTAGTTTTTTTAATGATTTAATTAGAAGGAGAATACTGATTCAAAAATACTAATCAAAAGATATAGATTTTTATATTCTGGTGGAGGATGGAAAATCAGAAGTAATATGAGAAGAAATTAATGAGAAGGGAGGAGAAAGAAATGAATGGAGATGATGGCAAGAAAGCAAGAAGTTGAGAGATACGAACTGGAAAGTAGCTGAACTAATGATGTGATATGAATTCGGTTAGGAACTTTATTGAAGTTGAAAAAGAAATCGTGGGTTGGTTGCCGGGAGGGTTGGCTGAAGTATAACTGTTGGAAAAGAATTATATTCTCTTTGAACAAGTGGTCGAAAGAGGGATAAGAATTCTTTCGCAGATCATTCCAGATTCATAATGGAATTCGTTTTGCTTGTTTTTTCTTTTGGAAGAAGTTGAGTAATTTGCGGGGTGGAGGTCTGTTACAACTTCGTTATAAAAGATTTTTTACTTCAAAAGTGGGATAATATGGTCGTGGTAAGAGAAATATATTGAAAGGTGAAAGTGAGAATGGCTTTATTTTATTGAATTATTGCTTCAGGGTGTGATTCCTCTCTTTCAGTGTCAAAAAATTATAGAATGGTTCTAGAGTTCTACAAAGTGTTGAATTCAATAATTAAGAACATTCCTCATTGAACAGTTCAATCAATGCATAAGAATTAAATGGAATACCATTGTTTTAATGTTTACAGAAATCATTCTAGAATACAGTGGAATACTTCATAAATCTAAAACGTGCAGGCATGGCACGTTTCTTAAGAACAAGACATCGATTGCTATTACTATCTTAATCCCAATATGATTACCTCAATTTACAATTTATACCTCAGCAACAATGTTTGAATCTATTTTGCAAACCTCTCACGTTTTCAACACATCTTAAGCCTATGCTAGGTTCCATGCTTCTATTTTGTTCTCAATACTGTAATATTGATAAATAACATAATTTTTTGCAAATGAATAGTTTAGTAACTGGATTGAATCATTGCAATTTCTATGTAATTTCCATTCGCCATAGCCTTCATGACATCGTATAATATAATCTTGTAAGGGCGGTTTGAAACAATTATTGGTCTGGTGGTATTGAACCAACAAAAATGATTAAAGATAGATTGAATATATATCATATTTTTACATCATTTATATATACATATCTTTACATCATTATCATTAACCATGTACCAATAAAGATATTTCAGTGTCTTGAATTTTTTTCGTAATTCATATATCTTGCATTGTATTCTCTAATAATTGATGTATTTTCCGAAGTATAAGATAGGGATATCATTCAAAGTCAGAAGTTACAACAGATTGATTTTAATTACCTCCTTGTTTTGTTTGCAACCTAACCTAAAAAAATAATTGTGGAATTTTTAAAACGGTACTGAAAAATTGAAGACACATCCACGTCCTTCACAAGCAAGGCGTTTACACTTATCAGTTTTTCAACCTACTCCCCCAACCTGTCACGTGATGTAGTTACGGTTAATGGTGGGAGGATGGAGGGTTAACCAACATTAACTAGATTACATTGGCACATGACATAGTGGGTTAGCGCTTAAGGTTTAGCGTAACGTACATCACCCTACATTAAGTTAGTTCACAGCCATTTACATTACAGTAGCAAGAGAGAGAGAGAGAGAGGGAGTGTGTGGTGGTGAGAGAGTGTGAGTGTCTGAGAGAGAGATTGCAGACTGACATGAACCTGCAATTACTTATTTGTGGCGGTGCTCTTCGTGGTAATTACATACGCCCTACAATGAGCAAGAGTACTTATTTTTATTACACAAAATAGTGTCCTGAAGCAGCTTATATCATTGAAAGCTTTCGATGAGTCCTTGGAGAATATTACTGTTTACTCGTGTATAACATTCTGGTGTTTAATTTTAAATGAACCAAGTTAATATAATTGTTTTAACGTCACGAAACCGTAGTTTACATTGTGTTTAAACTTGAAATTTACAGTTCATATCTGGGTAGGCTATTCCATTCCAACCCTAGTTTGAACTTGTTTGAAAGACAGGGTTGATCAACGTTCTGATTTTTTTCTGGCTTGTAGAAGGACATTTGAAACCAAGGTATTCCAATTTGAAACCAAGCGTTGCTCTGTTTAATCCAATTTTTACGAAGGTTGTGCTTTGTAAACAGACCTGAGCAAAGCATATCAAGTTCAATTTCAATTTTTCAATTTTAAAGAATTAGTTCTGTTTTGAGTTAGTTCTGTTTTTAAGATTGGAAGAAAGTTATCTTATTGGGTATGAATGAGATGGAAAGGGGCGGAGCAAATAATGATAGAGCGAGAACCAACTACAACACTTCCTTATACTCTACCGCTTGGCCAATCATTAGGTTTTGTTTTATCTCTCACCATTTTCTAACAATAATACTTTATTATGAATTTATCTTGCTCTATTATATTTATGAATGTTTCCTACAATTCGAGACCACATTTATGATTTTAGAACCAATATTGACTGAGCTGGAATCATTTTCTCATCTTGCCAAAATGTCTTCTTTGCTTGGACAGACTATACTTCAGGATTTATTCTAATCTAACTTTTCAGTACTTGAAGAATCAAACTCATCAATTGGTCGATATTGGTTGATTGTAAATTTCCTGCTGGCGATTATGTCTATCATATCATGCAGCTGAATATTCGAAACATGGAAAAATATTTTTTACAGTTTGTTTACACGCTCCCTGACTAAACTTCATGCAGTTGAGTAGTCTATATAGTTGCAGTTTAGCAAGTTGCGAGAAGCAATCACACAAATAGTCAGTGAGTCCATTTGTTAGACGGGTCGTTAAAAAACAGATAAAATGTAGTTTAGTGCAACGTTTTTAGAGTGATTACTTTGTTGTAACTTTACGCCGTTCAAATGGCGCACATTATTTATTGGATTGGAAACGTTCAGCTCAACAATTGATTAGGTTGAGTGATTTCCCATATTTTGAATTATTTATTTGGTTGGAATAGGATTAATATACAGTGGATTACTTTGAAAGCTGGAAATCAATGTACTGTTATGTTCCGGTAGAATCTTATGAAAAGCTGTTGCAAATAAAAAATTTTCCAATCTAGATTATTCAATAGTTCCATCATCATCATGTATTGCAATACATCTGTGAACAAGTTTTGAATAATATCAACTTTATATTGTGAATTAAGGATATTCTCCACCGGGATAAGGGATGCCATGGAACTGAATTTATATCAATTGATCATATCATATTTAATAAATTTTTGTATCATTTATATCATATACTGCTATATTGTTCTATCTGTGAATATTATAGTCTGTCCAAGCAAAGAGAACATTCTGGTAAAATGGGAAAATGACTCCAGCTCGGTCATTCATTGCTTTAAGAATGATAGTGTTGTATTGAAGGAAACATTGTGATCTGCAATAATTTGAGACTGAATTTATAATTTTTGAACCTAGCTTCACCACCGAGCTTGATACATTTTCTCATCTTGTCAGATAAAATGCACCAATTCTTATGTTCATGAATACATTATTTTAATAATTACATTGTTTAATTAAACCTCCAAGTTGAAGAATAATAGTATGAGTATTATAGTAAATATTGAAGAAAATATTAGTGACTGTGTAAAAATATCAAGGTAAGTCCCTTATTTAGATTCATAGGCGCTGAAGTCAAGTTGAAATGATTATCTCCATGGATGATAGAAAAAAATAGTAACTAATGTAAGTAGTAATAGTAATAGTAATATAATAGTAGTAGTAATATAATATAATAGTAAATAGTGAGTTAATGAATTTGAATTTAAATAGAACAAGATGGCTTCCAAAGCTATCAGTCAATAGCTTACAAGAATATAGTAATAAGAATAGCCTGTAACTCAGGGATGGAAATCTTGAGTCACGAATCACTGGGATTTATTGAAATGTTGTGCTGAGACACTTAAAAAGTCAACAAGGCTCAATTTATAACTGGAGATAAGGCGTGATATGAGGCTTGTGGGAGTCGTGTAATGGGTTGGGGTGGATCCAAATAGGTTTATGACAGTATGCTTCTCATAGACATTTATGCAACGGCGTAACGCGTTATTAAATCGCAAAGTTCGGAGCACAAAGCAGGAAGGAGTTGCATGTAAGAGCTGCTTGGTGAGAATGGGGTGCGTTTTAACTGAGTTGCACTAGAAGAGATAGATTTAGTTGAAGGCATTTTGAATTGTTAGTTTTGATGCAAAGTGCTTCATAGTAGATAGTTGAAATACAGTGTACAATGGTGTAGTCCATGGATACTAGAATACAATGTGTTCTATTATCCGTGGTGTAATCTATATAGATGGATATGATTCACAAGTTTATTACAAGGAGGTTGCTCCATAACTGTCTGATATTGGGAAAAATGAAAAAAGGTGGGGGACACTCAAGGATGCTATAATAGAAAGTAACCTCCTTGGGGAAACTAGAATGTGAATTTCTGATCATAACCTCTGGTACGGGCGCATGCGCTAATATTTTCAGAGGAAAATAGCATAAGTTGTTGAACTGAACAACATCATTTCTGCGACTTTCCTAGTTCTCTCAAATCGGAATAACATACTTCTAAGTAATGTATTTTTCAATAAATATGTTTGGAATTAAATTGAATGGAATTGAAATCAATAGAATGAGTTGAAGAGATGGAAGAAGAAAAGCTAGAAGAAAATTTCAACAATATGAGAATGGTTGTGATGAGAAAGAGGATTAACAGGGAAAAAACAGAGGAAAGAGAGCAAGATTGAAAGTTTTTGAAATGAGGAAGTATAGGAAAAGGTGGCAGAAGAGAGAGGTTAGGGAAGGAGAGGAGAGGAAACACAAGCATGGAACAGAGGGAGGAAGTTGAAAAAAAGGGAAAAGGAAGAAAGGAAGGCTCGATGGTGCTTCAATTCTTAATGACAATTTACTTTTATGTTCACCTGTTTGCCATTGCCTGGAATGCACTGCGACAGAGCATGTTATTTCGCTAATGGTGGCACTACACAAGCCAGTGCTCTCCAACGCAAAGTCAGCTGATCAACAAGAGTTTTCTGTTCATTTCCTAAACTTGAAAAACCTCCAATAATTTTCAAATTCATGAAATAGACCCAATCCAGTGTTTATTTAAGTGTGTAGATTATTTATTCCAATGCCTGATATATTTTGGTCTTAATTTGTATCACCTGTCTCCTTTCTAGTACCTTTCTGTATCACCACTCTTCAATCTTCAGATTTATGTAGTCTCATTCTACTGTATAGTCTGTTCAAGCAAAGAAGACCCTCTGGTAAGATGGAAAAATGACTCAAGCTCGGTCAATTTTGATTCAAAAATTATCAATTCGTTCTCAAATTGTAGGAAATATTTTGATCTACTCTATAGACCACATTTATAATTATTCTTGAACTAATATTGACCAAGCTGGAGTCATTTTCCCATCTTGCCAGAGGGTCTCCTTTGCTTGGACAGACTATAGCCCTATAACATAGATGAAGAGTAGTTAGAATACTTCAACTATCCTATCTCTACGACTATACTCTACTGAATAGCAGAAGAATAATTTCCTTCTCCTATCTAGTTCTGTTGTCAATATTTAGAGTAGTTCAAGTCCCATATATATTGCTATAGCTTTCATTGGATTATAAAAAAAATTATTGTTTATTCCTTTTTAATTTTATCTGTACATTTTTCCAATCTATTTTGTATCCTATTATGTATCTTCTATTAAAAAGTATTTTTGAGAGTTTTTCCTGGTTTTCAATGTTATGAATCCTTGAAATCTCCTTTATCTCTAAAGAGAAGTTTTCAATCCATTGACGTAGGTTGTGTACCTTTATAATTTTTTAATTGAATTTGAACTACTATCGTATAGAAAGGATAGTAAGCATATTCATAGTGATAATATGAAGAGACTATCGTTTCTCTTATCTTATTACATATTTAAAGTTTAGTGTCTCTTCTATATCTTGAGAATTCACAAAAGCTTATGGATTTGCTTTTCTCTATTATTGTATTGTATTAAGTGTAACTTGTAATAATTTTACGAGCTGCAATCAAACGAGTTGATTTTGAATTTGTAATCGCCTGATTCAATTACAGTACTACATCTTGACAATATTTTCGATTTTAATAATGTGGATGTGGGTATTCCAGGCTTGTAAGATTTTATCTTCAAGATAGAACCACTTCATCCAACACTGGCAGCTCGTGCCCACGAAACAGTGAAGTGCAGTACAGTAAAAGATACAGGCACTTCACCTGTTTCGTGGGCACGAGCCGCCAGTGGCATCCAATGAATAAATTCATCACTGTAGTTCATTCTTCAATAGGCTGTTCAATATTATCATTTCAATGCACTTATTATTCAAGTTCATATTGGTTGGAATCAACTTGTCGCATATCAAATAGATGTTCTTACCTTCAATCGGCGAGTCAAAGAAGGTGGAAGATAATAAGGAAACAAGAGGAAGTGGAAGAAGGAGAAGAAAAAGAGGAGGAATACGAAGGAGAAGAAGAATAAAACTTTGGAGGAAGGAGTTGAAGAATGAGAAAACGAATAGGAATGAATTCTTTCCGAAATTATGAATATTTAAATGAGATATCGGGATGCAGTTGGATAAGGCTGGAGCATTGAATTGCGGGACAAATGTAATTTTATTTTCGGACGCTCAGCGCATAAATTTATTATTTCTCGGCAAAAGGAAACCTCCGACTGACACCCAACATCATATTTTATTCTCAATCTTTCTGTTATTTCTTATTCAAAGCTCATCCATTCATTTCCGTCTATTTTATCTCGGCATCATTTCAAAAATTTCATCTGAACTCAAGGCTTTTGTCTGTCTATTTCCTTCTGCGGTATCTTTGTAATTCCATTTCAACTGCATTTCGAATTTGATTTGAACTTTTGATCCAAGCCTCCATCTATCCATTTCTTGCCCACTTCTGATTCAAATTTCATTTGAAACCTGGTTAGAATTCAATTTTTTTTCCTTCTTCCATCAATTTCTTTTCGCAGTGGTTTGTGAGTTCATTTCAACTGAATACTGCATTTTAAATTTTATCACTACTCTTGTTGCATTGTTCCATGTTCCATCTATGTATTTGCTTCCGCAATTATTCATTCGAAATCTAAATTTTACTTTTCATACTTCGTTTTCAAATGATCTTAATTCACACCTTCATCTTCGTGAAGCTCAATATGCATTCTTAATCGAGATTCTTGCACATTACTTTCAGTTTAATTGTCTTCATTAGGTCTAAGATTCTTGATTCCAAATTTTGATGAGTAATTAAAAATCATGTTCACATTTGACGTTTACTCTACACAAACTTTTAATCTCGAAAATGAAACGATACAATAATTCATAATCACTAGGGTTTTACATAGGAGTCAGAAAAGTATAAAAAATATATTAGTGTCGAATTTTACTTCGAGTTCATTTGATCTTAAGAAGGTGAGAGTGAAATATTATGTTTCCTGCAAACGCAGAAGAATTAAGCTAAGCCCAAATGACCATAAAGTGATTCTCACACTTCCAAAAGTTCATTTTTAGTAAGTTGAATGGCTGAATTGCTATGTCTTCTATAAGCCGTTGCTAAAGTTTATGTTGGAGACAATTTAAGAACTTCCCTCTGGTAAGTAACGAGGCTATTCAGACAATGTGCGAACTTACTGAATGAAACCATTTTTCTCTCGGATGAAAAATTCACATAAATTCTTTTCGTCGTCTTCATTCACACTTGTGGATGGAATTATCTAAGTTTCTCTGACAAAAGTGCTTGAACCAAGGGCTTTTAAGAGAAAGTTGTGATTGTAAATTTGACTTGAGGCGGGCATTCATGGAGAAAGTAGGTGGCAGTCCAAGTGCTTTGTTACAAGAGATTACGTTGAATTGTTGAAGCTTGAAATACAGAAGTAGGCTATGTACTTAGGGATGCAACGATATGTAGAATATCAGGAATCAAATATCGATATTTGTACCCACTATATTGTTGGATATCGATATTCGCGTCCTCGATATTATCGAGGCTTATATCTATAGATCGACACTACAAAATACCTGAAAGTAAAAAACGTCCATTTTTAAAAGATTATTTGGAGGTAGGCCTAGTTGTTTGAGATTGATCTTTGTACATTTCAGTTTGTGATTATTATCAACATTTCAAAAGGAAGAAAGATTGCTCAATATGCCTTTCAGTCCCTACTTTCATTTTTTTATTCAATGAAATTTTGAACAAACTAGCAAACTCTTGAAAGATTGAATTCTCAATCTTTTTATTGATAACTCGGTAAATCCATCAAATTTTCAAGATGAAACTTATTCAATAAAATGTGCACTTCTGATTATCCATCAGTCGAAAATTCAGTTGGAATATCAAAATTAGTTAAATATCAGTTTTAGTCTGTCCAAACAAAGGAGACCTCTGGCAAGATGGGAAAATGATTCCAGCTTGGTCAATTTTTGTTCAAAAATTATAAATGTGGTCTTGATAGTAGATAGAATTGTTTCCTACAATTTGAGATCAAATTGATAATTTTTTAGCCAATATTGATCAAGCAGGCGCCATTTTCACTTTCTGCCAGAGGGTCTTCTTTGTTTGGACAGACTATAAGGTATTTTAGCAAAAAAATCCAGTTTCACTTGTTGTTTTTCCGCTTGGTATTAAATCGTTCAAATGGAAAATATTCCTCATGTAATTATTTACTAATCCGTTTCTCGAAGTACCTTGAATTATGGAGAAGAAAATCCTCCTTCCAATTTCACACATTAGCTTTTGCTCGAGTATGATAGCTCCAAACAGAACTTTGGATACCTGCTATGAAGTGGTATTGTAGTCCGCGCAAGCTGAGAAGAGACACTGACACAATGTAATGTACATTGTGACGCCGTATCTTCTAGCTTGCGCGAACTATACACATATTGTAAATGGAGCAACGTTTCCAAGATGTATTCCATTGTAGTATGTCCAAGCAGAGAAGACATTCTGGCAAGATGGGAAAATGACTCCAGCTCAGTCAATATTGGTTCAAAAATTATAAATTCGGTTTCAAGTTGGAGGAAACATTCTGATCTACAATTTGAGACAAAAGTTTCAATTTTTGAATCAATATTGACCGAGCTGGAGTCTTTTTCCATCTTGCCAGAATGTCTTCTTTGTTCGAATAGACTATAGTCTTGGGTGTGAGGCAGTTTTGAAGCAGAATTGAAGATAGTAGTTTCATTGTGGAGGTTGAGGATGTAGTTGATTGTAGGAAACGTATGTTCTGAAGACAGGGAGTAATTCACGTATGCTCTACATGCCACACTGGTTTAGAATGGGTTTCATTGGGTGCTAAGATACAGTGTTTAGTGCGGGATACGACTCAACTTCATAGGGGTGCAAATGTAGCTGAGCTGAAGAAAACTGTATCATCGTCGTTTCTCCATCCAAATCCATTACTACATTTCATCGTCGCCTTCGTTTTGAGGTTATTCGTTCTTATTCTATTCGCTCTTTTTCTCCCATCTTCTTCATTTTCTCCTGTTTCTCCTCCATTCCTACCTTATTCTTCTATGTTGATTTTTACTCCTTAATGGTTTGGAACTCTTTCTTGAGGTGGTCATTCTTTATTCTATTTGTTCTTTTTCACCTTTTTCATTTCTTCCTGCTCCTCCTCCATTCTCACCTGATTCCTTAATGTTGATTTCTTTTTTGTTCAATTCCTATGTAGGCTATGTAGCACCTTATTTAGATGATGATAATAATTTGTACTTGAGCATTAATAATTGAGTTAGTACTTCTACATAGTATCACAAACGAGTCAACCAAGACGTTGACTGCCATGAGATCCTAAAGTTGGTCTTACCCTTGAATCAAGTTTTAATTTTATAACTTTAAAATCAACTTCAATGACATTAGTTTTCAAATTAACTTGGAACTTGATTAGAAACAACAATATCATAAGATCGTTGCCTTAAAGAAGCACTGCAATTGACTGTCCATTCTTGGAATAGCTGCGACTGAAATATGTTACTACGTTTTGAAGAAATGTTCTACTGTATTAATATTGTTTACAGTATTTAAAATTTTAATAGTATAAAACAAGAAATATTCAGATATTAGATTTCTAGAAATGACGGTGTGATACTGTCTTGTGATTGGTTGTCGATTGAAACTTGTAACGCTCACTTTCATCAGCGGGAGAAGCTAATGAATGTAAGTCAGAATATTTGAAAAATGTTTAGATACTGTAAACAATCGTCTGTTGTTGTCGAAGCTGATTTGTATTCAGATCTCTTTCGTATTATTCTTTCCATAACTCTTCCCTCTCACTTTCTTCCTCCCTAATCTTCACCTTATTCTCTTTTGATCGTGTTTTTCCACCTTTCTCTTATTCATGCTTTCCACATTCTCTTTCCTCTTGTACTACTAATTCTCGACTGATAAATTCTTCCCTTCTCACTTTTTCTTCTTCTTCTTCTTCTTCTTCTTCTTCTTCTTCTTCTTCTTCTTCTTCTCCTCCTCCTTCTCCTCCTCCTTCTTACCCGCATTCCCAATATCACACACTCGTAGCTTGCTTGCTTACTTGTAGTAAACAATCCAGTGACGTGAATGAGTTTCGGAAATCGGAAGTCTCTTTCAAGATCTTTCTCATGCTCCTTCTATTTTTCTCACTCACACACTCAGCCTTCTTCATCCATTCTCTCTTACCTTCTGTATTAATCTATTTCTATATCTCCCACTTATTTTTCTCTTTTGATTATTTTTCCTTTCAATCTCCACCAACTATCTCAACTATCTACCTCTCCACCTCATACTCTAACTTTCACATGCGTACTTTCAATCTTCTCTTGTACATTGTTATTAACTTCTCTCACACTCCCACTCTTCCTCTCTATTTCTCAATCAATCAATGTATAATCCTCATTCTACCCACCCTCTCTCTTACCCATTCTCACTGCTTTCTCCATCCTTTTGAACTTCTCTCCTCTAAGTAACTCTTCTCTCTCTTAGAAATCTCTCTTCTCTTAGGAACTGCTCTCTTGTCTTACACAGAATACAATCCCAGTGTTCAAACTCCTCAATCACATGACTACTATGTTTAAATGCGGGCTCCACTTGAACTTAACTAATCGGATATGGTCTGTCCAAGCAGAGAAGACATTCTGGAAAGATTGTAAAATGACTCCAGATCGATAAATATTGGTTCAAAAATCATGAATTTGGCCTCAATTTGTAGAAAACATTTCGTTCTACAATTTGAGACCAAATATATAATTTTTGAACCAATATTGACCGAGCTGTAGTAATTTTCCCATCTTGCCAGAATGTCTCTTTGCTTGGATAGACTACCCACTTACATGTGTTCTGCTCGCGCCATCTGAAAAGACCCGCCGTCACAGTACACTTGTACACTAACGGCGTATCTTCTCAGCTTGTGAGCGAGTGGTATGTGTGTTTGTACTGGTGGAATTCTAAATAGGTGTGCGTGTGTTGAGTCGAAAATTGTCGTGTTTAGCATTGTCAATTCAATTACTTTAACGAAAAGGGGGTGAGTTACTGATTGAGTCTCAAGAGAATCGTGTGTGAGGCTGCTGAAAGATGTTGGAGAAAATTGTGCAGACTGAAACAGGCTCACAACTTGGATGGCATTGTCACGCACAAGCTCGTGTGTCCACAGTTCAATTGTCTCTGAATTTTATGTGCTCATTAATTTACGATTTTATATGTACTTAATTATACACTGTACTCAAAGTACTCAATGTGTGCAATGAAAATGACTTACGGGTAAGTTCCACCACCTAAATGTGTAAGTACTTGGTCAAATACTGGTCACTCATCTAAGTAGTAAACATTATTCGTGACTTTACTTTATAATAGGTGGGTATTTCTGAATAACGTCATGTTGTGGATACTGAAATACTAGTTTCATCAGTCACCCTTATAATCAATCATTTGTGCTGGAACTTTAGTGATCGTACTTGAAACCACGGATACTAGAATACATGATATACTTGTAACCACTGTATTCTAGTATCTGTGCTTAAAACTACAAGATAAAAAACAAGTTGTGGTTCGATTCATTCATTGCCTATACTTGTTATCAAGATATACAATATACGAGTACTAAACGGTAAGTTCAACCGGCTTTTACCCAAAACTGTCCCTCGATTAATGTTCAAACTAGTCCAAAAGTAAGTTTTGGAGCACATATATGAATACTTCATCACCTTTTTTATCATACCAATCCTCCAAAATAAATGTTCAAGATTAATCAGGGTCGTGATGAAGGCTACAGTAAATAAGAGCTTAACAACTTTCGATAATTGAACGACTCTGATTGGGTCATTCGCCCTATTAACTCTCCATCTCAGCTTGTCCCTGCGGCTTGAAACCCTACTCAGATGACGTCATTAATCTCTTTTTCGCCTTCTCCCACATGCTTTTGATCGTCTTCTTCTCATTCTTCCTTCTTTCTCTCTCATTTCTTCACAGTTCATATGTCTTATCCTTTTTCCACTTGTCACCAGTCGACACTCAATAAACATTATCGATATTTTCATCTCGATTTTTGCTCAGTAACTGGTTAAGAACCTTATGAAGGTTCCTGTGAATGGAGTTTTCTAAAAATAATTGTGAAAAGAGTTTTTCTTTTCCAATTACATGTCAATCAAATCAAAAGTTTGTATTCATAAATTCAGGATAAGAAGTCTCCAAATAATTGAAGATTTTTCACTGTAAGTAGATTTTTGATAGATCAATACAGTATGTGGTTGACTTTTTATTCGAATGGCAACATTGGATGCATTCCATTATTTACAATTCATCATTCAATTGATAGCAGTCTATTGTTGAATCAAGTAAGTTCAAATTCAGCTACAATCTTTTGCCTAGATGTATTTATTCGATGCTACAAAGTTGCGATTCAAAATCTCTAACTTCGAAGCAACAAGTGAAAGTCTATTTCGGAAAGCTTCTGTAATTATTCTACTCTCACTAGGAACATTCATTTCATTTGCGACTGTCACAATCGTTTTCGGATTGTCGACTAAGTGATTAAATTAGTAGAGAATCAACTTCGAAGACAGTACAGAAGTGAATTGTTTGAAGAAGTTATTAAGGCACGTTTAAAGGAGTAGCCTGGAGGTCCCATGTCTTTACAAAGGTCTTAACTATACAAATCTTCTTCAATATAGATAGAGGCATTGTAGTTGAGCTGCGTCTTTACTATTCGATTTACTTTCAAGATTATTCATTCAAGGAAATACACAAGATCACGTGCATTTAATGGACCATTTAATTTTTTTTTCAATAATACTCATGGGTGAATACAACAGCCCTATGCCTAAAACTCCATCTACCAGATTAAAATATGAGTAAAAACCGAGGGTTTAAGGAAAATTTGAGCTACAAGCATGTTTTTTCAAAGAATTTCATAACCAAAAAACTGAAAGACCTCAAAAAATAATATACGAGTACTTACAAGTTGAAAAGTATGAAACCGCTGTAATTATAAAAGATTTTTGTTCTCAATTTTTAAATATGTTAACATTCCAAAATATTTTAGGTATTGAATAAATTCAATCGTTTCAAATGATGATAAAATAACGTACCGTTTTCAGAGCAATTGGATAGTAATATTTTATTATCAAACTAGCTAACCTTACCTTGTGTATGGTTTATTGACATACAAAATTCAAAATTTTCAATCGAGGCTTTATTAGTTCTTGTATTTCTTCAGGAAAACGAGCTCACAACTCTCTATGGAACAGGTCATAGAACACTACTCATTCTCACCTCAAATAAATAAATAAATATGCATTGAAGAAGTAGATAAAAAACTATACGATAAAATGTTCAGATTCAAATGTATCAAATAGAACTATTGATAAATGTCTTGTTTCCATACATTTCGTCTTGCTTGTTTCTTTTTATTCAATTTTTCAATTCTCATGAATATCAATAGGCCCTATATCATCCAATGAACTAAGATTTTACAATTCAATGCGAATCAGGCCCACTGGAGGAAGTAGTTCAATGAGATGATCTAATAGATACCTATTTCTTCATATAAGTTAAATATCCATTATTCATTAGAGAGTGGTTGAGTTTGACAGTTTGACCAAGTGATAAGCTGTGAAAGGGGTCCAGAGTAAATAAGTGGTAAACCCGGTGTCAAGTTGTGGTCCAGGGTGTTGTCAACATTGTAACAAACTTTGATCCTTCTCTAGAATGCCCTATATTCAAATTTGGATCTGTCTGAATATGATATCCTGTATTCAAATTTTGGTACGCTCTAGATGTAACTGTTCTCTATTCAAATTTGGGTCACTGTGTTTCAACTGGATCAATAATTTGGATTAACTTTATTCGCTTGGTGATGATGAATATTTAATTAGGGAAATAGACGTTTTGGACTCCTATTGTGTGTGTTTTTACCCTCCAATATAATGTTTCAAATAAATAAATGAATGAATGAAGATAAATAAATATGCGCTTATAGGTTCTGAGGTTTCAAAATTTAAAAAAAAACTGCTAGGCAAAATTGCAAGCTTATTGTTTGATACGATAATTATCTGAGTTTCTTGCCAAACATTCAAATCACTTTAAATATTTTACATATTACAATGTTTTATTGTAATAAAAAATGTGACATTCACATTAAAAACAGCATGAAATTAACAAATTATGGTCTATCGTCCTGTTTAATAGGCCGATTGATTTATGTTCTCTGTTATGTTTTTCAGCCTCCAGACAGAAAATGGATGAATAGAATAGAAATAAATCACCATTATCCTGTTCTTCTCCACTGCTTCAGGGGTTACTTATTTGATCCCTATTTCCGAGGCCTTATATAGTCTTGTCAAGTAAAGAATACATTCCATTTAATGGCCGATCAAAGCAAGAAAGTAACTACGCATACGTTGATCTGTAAAATGTTTAGTGTTAAATCACTTCAGCCAACATATCGAAGGTGTGATGTGATGAGAGACAGATGATGAGAGTAGTACTATTTTCATTTCCGCTGCTGGCAGCATTCAGCAGCTGCCATTTTGAAGGAATGTTTTGTTTGCTCGACAAGACTGTAGTTATCATGTTTTATAATAGACTATATTATTTTTCCTCTTTTGAAGCTGCTTTTCAAATTAAGGTTATTATTTCAAATCTTTGTCCCTTGAACCAAAAATCATAGTCGTTAGGAACAAAGGAATTCGTATTATCATACTTCAGCAATAATACTTTCAATAATTTCCGATCGTGAATTAGTGCTCCAATTATTTTAATTATTAGTGCTTATTTTGTTGTCTTTTACTTTATAAAATTTGAAGAAATTCACCAAGATCTCGGAAATTGTGTTTCAAATCAAGAACTACCACAATAATTTCCCTTTATGGGAAATTGTGGTTATGTCGGCTGTGGACCTTCTTCGGAACTCCCCACAAATAAGCCATACGATAATGATTATAATAATACTTGAAACTCAAATAGGCACATCTTACACTCTTGGGAACAAGACACTCTTCAAATCAAAGTACTCCAGAGACTACATTCATCCAATAAATTTCCTTTCTATTCAGACTCATGTAGATGGAATTGTGCAGAACTCATCCATATTTCGATCATTTATCAACTGTTCCATTCTACCCATTTCTCTCAGCAACAGAAAGACGTATTATATCGAAGAAAGATGGATTGTGGATAATTCTCCATATCTGAATGGTGGAGGGCCATCTTTTGGAAAGATGCTCTGAGGGAAGTGCACTTCTGTATGAAATCCATATGGCTGAAAGGAGCTGATGAATAGGCTACAGCCTGGCGAATATATCACCTTTCGCCCGTAAGAGATTTATACTGAGCTCTCCTATGACATATTCTGGGTCGTGCTTGCTCATCTTCTTCATCCTTTTCCTCTTCTTCTTCCTCCATTTTCTTATTTCTCATGTTTCCTTCCTTTTCCAAATGCTCGATTTCAAGCTCATCCTAGCTTCCTCGTTTTAGAGAATTGAGAAGAAGAGAATAGCTAGTTAAGGATACTAGAGAATACTTGAATAGCTAGAATTGAGAATAATAGTTAGCGAGGATTAGCTGATGGGATTCAAATAAGGCGAGAGAAGAAATAGGTTTGAAAAAATATTATGATTTTATTGAAGATGGAAAAAGTTGTAAAAAGAGGCCCCAATTCATCGTTTCCCATATATTGTGAAGTAAAAATTCCAATTTTGAAGTAGTGAATATTAACTTTTTCAAAAATTTATTTCAAAACCAGGAAAGATTACGATTTGGAGATGTGTCTATTTTTTCACCTAAGTTTCATTGTAAGTAATAACAATAAAAAAGATCAATAGAAGTCTAGAAAAATAGCTTCACTGTTGTTGATGAATAAGAAACGAATGAGGAAGTGCATAATAAGAAGTGTAGGGTAGAGATAAAATATTTTCATAAAATTCATATGTGACAAGCATTTGCTTAGACGCCAAGGGAATGAAGCAAAATATGTTAGGTCGGAGAAGTAGGAACGCTCCTTGCCAATGTAAATAGAGAGAAGTCGAGTCATCAGAAGCTGCAGACGAAAAATAAGAAGGAGAGGAGGATGAGGAGAAGGAGGAGAAGGAGGAGGAGGAGGAGGAGGAGGAGGAAAAAGGAAAATCATAATCGTCAGTCAGTAGTCGTGTGTTGACACTCGTTATCCCTTGGCAAATCTCCACTTCTTGCTTTTGCAAGATTTTCTTTCCCTCCCCTTCTTCATCTTTTGCTTTCTTATATTTTCTTCTTCTTCTTCTTCTTCTTCTTCCTCTTCTTCTTCTTATTTACTTCCTCCTTTTCTCCGTCTGCAGCTTCTCCGATGATCTAAATAGGGAGGAAAAAGAATTTTCCGCCCACTAGAATTTGCGCTGTAGTCGGTATGTGTGCATATGTACAACACTTGAAGACAGACTTTCCTTCCACGTTTGCCTCTTGAACAACTTGTCTGTTGAAAGTCGTTCAACATAACTGATTTTTGTACTTTTATGAGAATTTCTCCGTGTAGTTCGCATGTATTTCCTTGGCATTCAACTGATTTCTGTATTTTTATAAGAGCTTATTGAAGGCTACATCATGTATTTCCTTATTCAACTCATTTCTGTATTCTTATGACAATTTCTTGTAGCTTGTATGTATCTTGTCCAACTGATTTCTGTACTTTTAAGAGAATCTCTTTTTGTTTGCATAACTTGAACACTGCTCTACTCGTGTACCCCGCTCTACAGATCTCGCTACTTTAATGAAAACGTTTTTTGTAGTCTAGCCTTCATCCTGTATTTCCTCGTTCAGGTTTTATTTGGATTATTTCTTTCAAAAATTAGAAGTTTTGCTTCAGCACTACTTTTTAAATGACACTACTTGTAACATTTTTTATCAGCACTGTTTAAACTCTTATCTTTATCCTCAATTCATGGTTTCCACACGCATAGTCTTGTCAATCAAAAAAAAAACCTTCAAGATGGCTACTTGAAAAAAGTGTAACCACGTATGCGCAAATCTAAGATTTTTAGTGTAGATTCAATTTTTCCAACCTACCACTGGCGATATGTGATGAGAGACAGATGGTGAGAGTGGGACTATTTTCATTTCAACTGCTAGCAGAATTGAACAGCTGCCATTTTGAAGGAATGTCTTCTTTGCTCGACCAGATTATGTATTTCTCATTAACTTCGGAGGAGACGAAAAGCTTTCGGTCCCGATTGCCTCAAAAGCAGGCGACATCTCTCATCATCTTCACTCTCGGATGGACACGTTAAGCCGTCGGTCCCGGATGCCTTAAAAGCAGTCGTTAAGTCATGTCAAAGGCCCTGAAATTGATCAGGAGCGACCTGAAAACTCTAACACCAGACCTGAGCCAGCCAGGTCACACGAATATTATTATTATTTATCTCCACTCTCATTACCCACGCACATGCTTAGAGCAAATGTGGGCATCACCCACGGAAAAAACTATTGTACATGAAACATCAGGCTCATATGTGTTTCAACCTCAACACAGATAACCTATAATTTTAACTCTGGCTCTGATTTTGTACGGGCATTATCTGTGAACACATTTCAAATACTTGGATCTTGAACAACAATTTGAGTTAGTACGTTGAATCAAACTCTGAAAAATCTACCAGAAACTGCAAATTCGATTTCGTTATCGATTCACCCTGTGTCTCATTTTGAGACAGGAAATTACAGAACCACAATCACACAAATCAACCGTCGAGCAAGGTCTTAATAATTCACGTTATTGCAGACAGCCAAGTATTTATCGGATATGTATCCCATTAAGCCGCGAATAGTCGTCGAGGAAAGAGTTTTCCAAAAAAGTGTGCGGGGGAAATACGCCTCGGTTTTCCTAAAATGGACCCAAAGAGAGAGGGAGTAGGACCCAAAGAGAGAGGGCGGGAGAATGGGGAAAGACCAGTTTGTATTATTCTGGTCTGAGGACGTGGGTCGTGAATCATTGCAAAACGGTAGTTTATAAGAAGGCCAACCCTCCTTACTCACATTTTATATCCGTGTGTCTCCATTCTCCAGCATTTCTTCTTCTTCTACTTCTCCTGATTCTTTTTTCTCTGAACCATCATCTTCATATTCTTCATTTTCTTGATCTTCCTCATTTTATTCTTCTTCTTTTCCTTCTTTATTATCACCATCATCTTTTTCTTCTTTTCGATCCTTCTTCTTCTATTTTCTCTACTTCTTGTTCTTTTACTTCTCTTCCTTCTTCTTATTGCTTCTCCACTCTTTCTTCTTATTCTTCTTCTTCTTCTTCTTCTTCTTCTTCTTCTTCTTCTTCTTCTTCTTCTTCTTCTTCTTCTCTTCTTCCATCAATCTTCCATTTTTCATTTTTTCTTCCATATCCCATCATTCTTTCTTCTATCAATCTTCCTTATTCTATTTTCTCTTCCTATTCCATCATTCTTTATCCTCCTTCCATTTTTTTATAATTGTTTCTTCTTTCTGATGGTCTTCTTTGCCCTCATTACTGTCATCTTTATCTTCTCCTCGATTTTTCTCATTCTATTTTCTCCACTACTTGTTCATTCTCTTCATTTTTGTTGTTTCTCCACTTTCTTTGCTTCTTTCTCTCCTTCTCCTCATTCTTCTTAATTTTTCTTCCACCTTCCCTTCTTTTCTTCTTTTTCTCTACCATTAACCTCCTTCGTCATCCTCATTTTCTTCCATGTTTCTTCTTTATCTTTCTCCTCTCTTTTCGAAATCCCTAAAACAGGCCCTCAGAACTCTTGCGTTTTCCGAAAACTTACGGTTGGCACTTGATCTTGAAGTGTGTAACATGAGAAGGAGGTTCAAGAGCCACAAAAATTTCACAGAGAACGATAAAATTCCGAATCCCGATTATCAGTCTGGAAGTATTGCTTGGTTGGATGTTCAGAACGATTTGGTCCATTTTCTTGATAAAATTCTCAACTTAAAAACTGGCGAGTGAATCAGATGATGACAAATGTCTCATATCAGCTCTCTCGGGACTGTCTGGAAGCAGCCTGTGCTGCCTAAGATTCAGTTTATGTCGCTCTATAAAATCTATGTATATTCTGTCGCATTCTCCTCAGTGGCAGTCCTCGAAGAGCTGAACATTAATAACATCACCTACATAAAAATACAGCATATCAATATATTAGAATCTTTATTATAACGTTATATTGATAACATCATAATTTGCTATCTATTGTGAGGAAACTGGATAGCTTACTTTATTTTCTGAACAAATGCCTTTCAGTACCATTGAGGTTCACATTTCTCGTTTCAGAAACGTAACTAGAACTGGAAAAACCTGACGAATTCTTATATAGCTTGATGTGCCTTTATCAATACAAATCCATTATTTCACTAATGTTTCAAGAGAGGAAACACACTTCCTTGTTTCAAGAGGAGTAAGGGTCCTCTTGATTTGAAACGAAGGCTATTATAACTGAAATTCATCAAGTAAGCTTCTTTCCTCTAACTTTATACGATATAAAATAAAGTTGGAATATGGAATAATAGTTATTTGTGCATCTAGGGACTAAAGGGCAACTTTTTCTCCCTGAGGGGAAACTGTTGTTGCCCGAGGCGTAGCCGAGGGCGACAATTTCCCTGAGGGAGAAAAAGTACTTTAGTCCCGTGATGCACACAACATTTTTCCTCCACCTACATTAATTAGCTATTGATAGGAATATATAGAGTGTCCCAAAATTAAAGTGCCAAACTCTGGGAATACATTCTATGGCTCAAAATAAAGAAAAAATCACGATTAATCTTCTTTAAAAAAGCGATTTGTTCACCAGATATCCGCCTTTCTGCATTTTATACAAAAAATTTCATCTTCAAATTCTTTTAACCGATCTTTATTAAACTCGGCAAGTATATTCATATAAAAGAAATCAGCTGTAAAATGAATCCAACTTGGTTCAATCTGAAATCTCAACTCTAGGAAGTACGGTAGGTAGCTGCTACTTCCCAATTTATAATTTTTGTAACTACAAACTAAACAAAACTGGTGAAATAAAAGAATGATGAATGGAATGACTGGCAAGTTAACTTATATAGTAACAATAAAAGGGAAGCAAATAAGTTGATATTGCTTCCAGTTTTTAAGTAATGATACTGATAATAAAAAAAGTTATGAGAAACTAGATTGAGCAATGAAACTTCTATTTCAATTTTTGATTAGGCTAATATGTAGAACTAAAACCTAATAAAAAGAAGAAGATATTCAAGCAATCAATTGAATCATTTCAAATTTACTATAATAGACTTCATTTTAATCAACGTTACATTAGACATGTATAAAAGTAGTGAAAACAATCTTTTAATCTATAAGCTACAAAAATAAAGAAAACAAAAGCATCAATAAAATTTATTTATTTCTAACAGATATCAGGCTACTAGCTTCCAGCAAGTACATACCGTATATTACAAATGTTTAATTGTAAATTCAACTTTCAGAGACAGTTACAATGTTTGAAGGCCTATTTCGTCCACAACACAACAGTAACCGATCGTGAAAACCTGTTCATTAGGACAATTAAAATCCACATAACATAATATTTCGTGTTGATACAACTCATACAACATAATAAAGGCTATCTAATGGAGGATATTTGTTTAAATTTATGTTGAAAAGTCCGGTTTCCAATTGAAAAACTTCAAAACTAACGATTTTACTGACCTCAACTACCATATAAGTTGAGGTTAACTATACTTGCAAACCTCAAAACCAAAAGTCTAATTCAACAAAGACATTCCTTTATCATTGTTCCAGTATAATATGACAGTGGACTATTGATAATTAGTCGAAATTAAAACGATAAACACACTAATATAATAATAAACTTAAATTATAACACAAAGATCTCAAAGTACAATAAACTATTGTAGGAACGAATCATTGAATTCGATTCTAATTCTAATAATCGATTCGATAGTCGATATTCGATAGTGATCGAGAATTCTAGCTTTTAAATCATGAAGATTGTTTTTACTTTGGTACTATACTTCCATATGTATACATTTTTACATTTCTATAAATTTATGAATAATATACAAGTATTTAACTTTCTTCCATCATGATCCATTGTTTTATAAATATTCCTTCAAAATATCAGCGTAACCAACCTTTCTTCCAAACTGTGCACTCTATACTGTTCTACAGTTCACGCCTAAGTTCCAAATTTAGACACAAAATATCATAGAGATGCTTCCCATGTTATTTAAATGGGGCTACTTTATTCCCTAGGGAATTTTAATCTTCTTTTTCTCCCGAGGGAGAGAATGAAGCGCTTTAGTATTCGATTCCGGGGAGTGAAATGCGACTTTAGATAGTAGGTGGAGGAAATAAATATTTTTCAATGAAAACCATTAAAGACTCAACCTGCATAGAATGAAATACACAACACGCAACTTGAATGGATGTCAAAAGCACATCATAATGTGCATATTAAGAGCATTACTGTGATGATTATTCAATTTGCTTATTCATAAAGTTGTAACAGCAGCAGACACAAATTGGAAAAGTTTTACAATTAGAACTTGAGGCGGCTCATTACTCCTTCTTGTGCGCTCTCTTCGTTTTTGTTTTCTCTGTTTCATGTTCCACTCAATCTATTATTTTGAGTGATTCGCTTATTTCTATGAGTTTGTGTGATTTACTTGTTCAATTCCTGATGAAGAAGAATAGTGGATGAGCGATAGATAGATAGATAAATGTCTTTATTTTTCACTTCGTACAACACAAGTGATGTGGGCAAAATAGAGAGATGTGACGAAATAGAAATAGAAGAAATGTGTGAAGAAATAGAAAGAACAAAGGAGATTGAACAAAAGAATATAAAGTATATTTATTGAGATTTGAGAATTATTATTATTGACATTTTACAAGGGTGAAGTTAGGATTCACAGGTCCTCTCTTACACTTAACCTTGAGATATGGAGGCGAGAGAGGAGGAGGAGACGAAGAATGATACATGAAGGCCTCTTTACAAGGCGGATTTCTGATACGCATTAGTGATACAAAAGTCTTAAATTGATACGCAATCTTACTGCGAGGAAGCTCATTGTCACAAAATAATACTTGTAACGTGTGTATCAAGAATATTATAGTCGAAGCATAAAGAAACATATTACAATGGAGTGGGGCTGCAAAGTGAGATTAGCTGATTTGATAATGCCGAAAATCGGTGGAAATAACTATTGGCTCTCTAGAATTAGTGTTTTATAATAATTTATTTCTAATTCAACTTAAATACAACCTGAATCAAATTCTAATACTTTGAAAATATTCAATCATTGAGAAATAGAATCAGCTTATTCCCAATATGGCGGTGATCCATGAGCGTTGCAAATGTCTTGTATAAACGCACTTCCTTTTGGCATCAATTTAGGACTCTGTTTCAATACTTCGTGTTATAGGAATGCGCTAGCAGTGAATTTCTATTTATAGTCTTCAGCAAAATATTTCTCTCAACAGAAGTTAAGGAGGATGAAAAAGAGTGCAGAATAAGAAGAGGAAGGATACTTGGTAACAGGAGAAAATGTAAAGCAAAAAATAAATTAGATAGAGTTTCTAAAGAAAACATAGAAAACAAAAGAATGAGGAAGAGGGTGAATGGGAAAAACATGAAGATGAATCGTTTCCTGATGAAGACGCATGGACTGTTGACAATATGTGGTTGAGTGTTGAAAAGGGAGAAAAAATTTGTCTGCATCAGCAAAACATCGAACTGATTCGGTGAATCTCGTGATACGAAACAAAATGAGGACGGAAGGAGGTGAAGGAGAAGGTAAAGAGGGGGAAGTGAAGAAGGAGAAGTAAAAGGAAAAGGTAGTGGAGGAGAATATGAAGAAGTGAGAGGAAAGGAGGAGGAGGAGGAGAAGTAAGAGGAGGAGGAGGCAGAAGGGTTGGGAAAAGAGATGAATGGAATGACAGAAGCAGAGTCGTGTATGTATCGATGGATGGAATACAATTTATTCCTTCAGGAGATAATAATTGAGAAGGGCTGAATTTGAATTGCAATGCTGTCACAGACGCAGATCTGTTGTATTCTTGATTTGTCTTCTATTTCTCCCTCTCCTCCTTCGTCTTCTTCTTTTCCTTTCTTTTCCTTTCTCTTCTTTTTATTTTTCTTCTTCTCCTTGTTGATATCTTATTTTCCTCTCTCTTGTTCTTTCGAGTCTAGAACTCTATATAATATGACCTCAAATCAGCGTTTCATCGAAGGCTTTGACTTATTTCTACTCACTCTGCGTTCTTCTTCCTTCTCTTTTTTCTATCAATCTTCTTCTTCTTTTTTCTCCTCCTCTTTTTCCTAATCAATGCTGCCATAAAATTCAATTGTTAGGAATGTATGTTTACATGCCTGTGAGGCTTCTGATTGAATTTTTCTGCTTCTGAGACAGGTATCATCCACCTGATGTCGACCTTACAATCAAGGTGATTCATGTTGGATTTGATGTCAATCCGGGACAGAATTGTGTATGTTAATTTTTTTATGTTCATTTGTTGCATTTTCTTCTTCTATATTACAACAAATCCAAATTGGTAGGTTCTACTTTCTCTGTACGATTGCACAGATTTTCATCGTACATTGTAATGTACATTGAACTGTTGACTTGGTTTTGTTGCCCTTATCACTGCGACACCATGAAAACTTAGACAAAACCATGGATGGAAAAATTAGTTGATTTTTATGGAAATTGAAGAAGTACTTTGGCTTTCTAAAACGTATCTTCTTACTCTTGTTCTTCTTCTATTCCTCCTTCTTTTCCCTTTTTCTCCTCCATCTTCTTCCTCCTCCTCCTCCTCCTCCTCCTCCTCCTCCTCCTCCCTCCTCCTCCTCCTCCTCCTCCTCCTCCTCTTCTTCTTCTTTCTTTCATCTCCTTCTTCTTCTCTTTTCCTATTCATTTTCCCTCTCATGCTTTCCTACTCTATCTCTTTCTATCCTCCTCAACGTTTCTTCAGAGTGAATCAAACTGTCTCTCGCCGGTTAAAGAATTCAGATTGAATTCGGTTTCCCAGCACTGACGTTCAAGAAAAGGTCGGCCTCACATCTTTGTCTCCTGATTGAGAGAATTTGCTTTCCACTTCTTTTTTCATCTTTTTCTACTTCTTCTTCTCTCTCTTATTCTCTCCTACTTTCCTCTTCTCTTTCTCTCTATGTCTTTTTACTTCTATTATTCTCCCACAGACGGTCTTCTTCTCTCATGCCTCTCTCTCTCTTCCTTGATTTTATTCCACCTTGATTATTTATCTTCTTGATTCTAGCATCTTATGATCATTTTCAAACTTACATCATTGTTTCATAATTTGAAGAACCTGCGTTTTCCTTTGCTTTTCATTTTTCGCCTTTCTTACCCCAATAATTCTTCTTTGCATCCTTCATATCAATATTTTTTCTTCCATCCTCTAAAGCCTAAAATTTTTAATTCGAAAAATTTATTTCCTACTCTTATTTCCTCTCAATTTTTTCCTCCTTTTCTTTCAAATTCCTGTCCTCTACTTCTTCTTCAATCCTTTGTACTTATCCCAATCAGTAACGCATTCTCCTACCTTTCTCCCGTCTTCGATCTTTCTCTTTTTCTAACCAGATATCACTATTTTTCAATTTAAAATTCATCCACTATTTCCTCTTCTTACTTTTTCTGTCATCCTCTTTAACTCATCTTTCATTCTACCACTAGCACCAAGTATTTCCTATTCTAGAATTTAAAATTCTTCAACTATCTAATATTCTCACTTTTCCAATCATCCTCTTCGTCTCGTCTCTTTCATTCCACAACTTCTCCTTCTCCTTATTTCGATTCCCCCAAACCCCTTTGCGGTTTCAGGGGTGGCGTTTGAGAACTTAATTTATTTCTCCATCAGTTTGATTCTCTCGGATGTCTCTGCATGTTATTCGGGGGTGACGTCTCTGTATAAAGATATACAGTATTCACTCTAAATGTATCCCATATATCAGTATGTGGGTATATCTTTCACTTTAACTATATTTAATGGTTGTATCTTATATTTGATTGTTCGGTATAGCTCACATCTCGCGTTGATTCTGAATGTATAGGTTCAATAGATCATATAATATGTTATATTACCACAGTCTATATATGTTTTTCTTTTTCTATGTTGTTATACTTTCTCTCTTGGTGTTCTTACGGTGTCAAGTCTTTCTCCTCTAACGTTTAATGATAAATTGGAATGGATTTCTTGTTTGTTGGTGATGAGTTTCAAAAGGCATTCGATCCCTCACAATTCACATATAAAAACTGATATGGCTTCTTCATATGAAGTATGTGTTCATTGAGGTCTTTAGTATGTTGACTGTTTATTATATTCTGATTACATGCATTTTACATAATATACTTGGTCTAGCTTTTCCCTCTCTGATGTTTTATAGAGAGTTATAAACTTGTTTTCGTGAAGAAATACTAAAATTGAATAACACTTAATTGACAGTGTGGATAACAAACCATACATAAAGTGAAGCTGGGTGATTTGATAGCGTCAGAATTTCTACGTTCTAAGTAAACAAGAAACAAAGCAAGTATGTGAAATACTAAAAACGTTGTAGAAATCTGGGTAAGATACTTATTTCCTGTCTGAATGGAGTGATATTTTATTTTTGATTGATTCTACTCATTAAATCCCCAAACTATGTTTAATTTTTCTCAAAATATTCACTATCCTCACCATACAGTCTCTATAGGTAGAGTTAGTCAGTCTGTACAGGTATACAGCATTTACATGTTGGTGAATCTAATTGTACAGTTCGTAACGCCGCTCCCTTGCCAGACAGCATCTATCATTGCGAGTTTGTTAGGGCTGCACAGGGATGAAGTATTTGCCAGACAAATGTTTAGCTGGTCCAAGCAAAGAAGACATTCTGGCAAGATGGGAGATTGGCTCCAGCTCGGTCTGTAATGGTTCAAAAATTATAAATTTGGCCTCAAATTGTAGATCAGAATGTTTCCTAGTATTCGTGACCACATGTATATTTTTTGAATCAATATTGACCGAGCTGGAGTCATTTTCTCATCAAGCTAGAATGTATTTTTTGCTTGGACAGACTAACAGGGGCTTGATTCATGTCCAGCAGAACTTGTTGAATTAAAGCAGTCGCATTTCATTATTGGGAACAGTTGTTTTTGGCGCCAACATTTCAAACGAAACAATTGTGTTTGGCTCGGTGAAATTTTTAAATGTTTCTTTCTCAAAGTGCCTTGTGAAAAATCACTCGGAGATAACCTCGTAATTCACTTGGTTAATGTATCTGGACTGACAATTAACTGGCTCTTTAAAGACTCTCTTAATGTTCAAAATTGAAATAATAAAAGATTTTTGAAATAATTCAAGTCTATTAATTAATGCCTTGTTCATTGCTGTTGTCTATCTAATTCATTTTGCTAATATACCTGAAATTAATGACAAAGAATAAGTTCTTCACAGCTTCCTATTATGCTCAAAATGTATGAAAATTTAGTAATTACCTAAAATGTTTCAAGTTATTAAATTACAATAATTGTTTAATATAGTCGAATCACTCCTTTTATATCTACTTCGTCATACTAAGCAATCTTGACTGTCAATACCTCTTCAAAGTGGGTTTTAATGTTGTATTTGAGAAATGGTTATTAATCATAATCATCTTCATTGAGTAATAATACATAGAAGAGTAGGCTACAACAGGCATCATTATTGTAGGCTATCTTGAATATTCATTCCTCTTCATCTTCAGATTGTATTTTCTATATGGATTTTCCCTTTAATTAATTCATACTGCAGTATATCTATATTTATATACATTACAAACTGCTATTCAAAATACTGTATCTCCATTACAACAGATATATCTTCGAAAACCTTGAAAACCCTAATGAAATCATAAAATCTAGTCACTATTGAACTTTCCCCAGCCACGATAAATATATTATACATCTATATTCTTCGTTCTCTTCTCCCTTTCTGCCATTGCAGCGTAGGGGTATATCTATATTCATTAGTTGCATTAGTAGGATACAGTTTTCAATGTTTTCCCCAGCCACGATTAGTTGTAAGAGTTATGCAAATAAAGAGGTTGGTAAACGATGTTTAAAGGAAAGGACCGATGCTGAATTGTGGAAAGGGGGGGGGAAGAGGATCGTATTTCCCCAAGTGAGCCTTTCTATTTTCACAAAGATCCCTCTAATGGCTCCTAATGACTGCTGGGAGTGGCGGGAGGAGAGGGTATAATATCGAGGAAGTGGTGGTTTATACGGGGTGTGCAGGAAATTATAGCCGAGTAACGGATGTAGTGACAGGTGGGCTTTGGTGGTGGGTGGAGGGGAGGGAGGTTAGTTACATTAAGGTGCAAATGTAAAGAAGGCTGTAGCTAAGTAGCTACATTATTTTCTTATCCTGGGTATCGTTCATCTTTTTTCACAAAATAGGATGTAAAATAATGCAAACGAATAATGTGAAATTAGAAAACTTTTTTTTTATTATTCGATCTGAATAGCATTGCCATCGATGGATAACAAGATATTTTTTTTCTAGTTTTCATACAATGGAACACCCAAAAAATCGTCAAATCGGATAATTACAAGTATTATTTTGAGGGCATTTGGCCAGTTGTGAAAGCATTCAAACAAATTTAATCACTGCGAAATGTCGTCATCACATTGAATTACAATTTATTAATTGGATTCGAGAGGTTAAATGTTGAATGAAGTCCACGGTAGTTAAATTTATTTTTATATTTTATTTATTTGCAACTAGTAGTTATATAAAATATTCTCAAACTCCTTTCAAGTATGTACTTGAAATATCTCGATTTCCCATCCTTTATTTGAAAACAGTTCTATTATACATATTTGAAACTTGATTTAGTCTGTCTATGCAAAGAAGACATTCTGGTAAGATGGGAAAATGACTCCAGCTCGGACGATAATGGTAAAAAAACATTGTGCTCTACAATTTTAAATCAAATTAATAGTTCTTGAACCAATATTGACTAAGCCAGTGTAATTTTTCATCATGCTATAGTCATCGTGCTTGCAGTAGTTGTAGAATGTCTTCTATGCTTGTAAAATATATAGTAGTTTTGAAAATATGCTCATACTTCATCCAAGTACTTGAAATACCACGAGTTCCTATTCTTTTTTAAAAAAATTTATTTTTATGATTTTTTAACATTTTTTGAGACTTGATATTCGACAATACTTGCCAATTCGACTAAAATCAAACAACGTCTTGCAGTAGTTGATTTTACTAACATATAATCAATAATTTGTCTCTCTCTTGTGTTTCAGGTGAGAAAATAGTGATAAAACACTTGTCGCTCACCAGCATTCTGCCTGATACTTCGCAGTACATGACATACGAGGGGTCAACAACACACCCAGGCTGTTGGGAAACAACGATTTGGATCATTCTAAATAAACCCATCTACATGACTAAACAAGAGGTGAGATCACAATTATTATATTCAAATTAAACGAAAGGACAATATTGATTTGAGAAATTTATAAGAAAAACCACTGATTTTATTAGAAAAACGAGATATACCGGTTTCGGTTGCTACACCATCATTAATCTCTGATAAACTCTTAGTTTGACAATATCTTGTATTTTCTTTCGATATGGTTAACTACCACAATTATCATTCCCACAATTATTAATCAAGAAGTATTTTATTCAAACAAGAGCATATCATTAATCAAGGATAGGAATAATTACTTTCACTAGTTTTTAATATCGAGTTTTTATTTCATCGTTGAAATAGAGCATTATGAATATTGCATAATAAGGTGCTGCTTGAAAAGAAAAACCTCCTATCTCTTCATTCAATAATGATAGTTTACCATTTATGTGGAGTAAATGGATTTTAATTTCTTATTCGGTCGGGCTGAGAAGACATTCTCGGGAAATGTGGGATATATATTATTTTAATACTGTACATATACTTTTCTTTATTATAATTTTTATTATTTATATTTTATACTCCATGATACTGAATCCAGTTTGTGACAGAAGGTAAGGAGCCAACTCTATTTTCATATCAAATACTGATAGTATAACAGCGACCATTTTGAGAATGTCTTCTCATTCTGTTTACCTGCATTTATATATAATACTTCATGGAGTTCGATTCAGGCTTATTGGAATTGATGAAATTTCACCAAGTTTGACACTTTCGCTCAATTTATATAATATAATGAAATCACAGTCACTCAATAATAGTAGGCAAATGGTAACTTGATTCAAATCAGAATATTTTATCTGGTTCTAAGCATGCAAAAGATAGGCTTTATTATTATATAGGCTACTATCATTTGGAAATCAAGCGATTTGTTGTCCCATCAGATAAAAATCGAATCAAAATTGATTCATTCCCTCCTACTCAATTTTATCTACTTTCCCCTCCTCTTCTTCCTCTTTTCCTCCTCTTCCGCCTCTCCTCACCGTTTTTTTTGTTTCTCATTAACTTCGTCCATCCTCTCCCATCCAACTCTCATCATCATCCTATTCCTCGTAAGTAATGAAGTGAATGAAAATACTTTGGCGCCTGTAATATAATCATAGGAGGGGGCAAAAAAGTGAGGTTATGTGACATGAAAGATGACTGCACTTTGATAACGAAATGCCGCCCGGCAATAAATGATCGACGCCATATTGCTTCAGTCACGTGATACCCTAATAATGTCTGTCCTGTGGTGAGATTCAAAGTAAAAATTACGCAAAATATGTATACCTATATTATTTAGTATTGGGTATAGACTATGGAGTGAAGAGTATTGAGGTATATGATGCACGACTATTTTTATAGATAGGCCTTATTTAATATTGACTACCCATGTTGATTTATGTAGAATATTGTTGGGAGAAATACCCGATCTATACAGGGTGTTTCAGGAGGAATGTGCAATACTTCTCAGGCTGATTCCTCACACCAAGTAGACAAAAATGTTCCATGGGACCAACCCCCGAAAACGCTTTGTTACAGAGATAACAATGGCGAAAAATTGAGATTTTTCAAAAAATATTTATTTCTCTAATTTTTTAGAGGCTTTACTGAGGTTCTGAAGTAATCAATTCCCATGTAAAATTAGCTGAGGAGTTCAATGAAACCAGTCTGAAGTCTGTAACTTCAACGGTTATTGAGATAATTGAAAAATATGCTTAAAAAACGCCATTTTCCAACAATAAGGGTTATAACTGGATAAGGAATCATAAATTTGTATTTTTCATTGATGGAAAATGAAGTGAGTCGGATTCTAAAGAAAAATTTGAATGGTAGCGATTGTGTAAATCTTATCCAAATCTCAGAAATAGCGATCAAAAATCGCAAAATCGCTACTATATATAAATACAAATTTATCACTTGTGCTATGTTTTGTCGAATTTTGTGATTTTTGATCGCTATTTCTGAGATTTGGGTAGGATTTACACAATCGCTGCCATTTAACTTTTTCTTTGGAATCCGATTCTCTTTAACTACCATTAATGAAAAATACAAATTTATGATTCATTATCCAGTTACAACCCTTATTGTTGAAAAATTGCGTTTTTTAAGCATATTTTTCCAATTATCTCAATAACCGTTGAAGTAACAGATTTCAGACTGGTTTCATTGAATTTCTCAGCTAATTTTACATAGAAATTGATTATTTTAGAACCTCAGTAAAGCCTCTAAAAAATTAGAGAAATAAATATTTTTTGAAAAATCTCAATTTTTCGCCATTGTTATCTCGGTAAAAAAGCGTTTTTGGGGGTTGGTCTCATGGAACTTTTTTGTCTACTTGGTGTAAGGAATCAACCTGAGAAGTATTTCACATTCCTCCTGAAACACCCTGTATAGAGTATATATTTATGATATAATGCATGCTTCTAAAGTGTGTGGAATACATGGTTATTCATAATACATGATTGCCTTATCTTGTATCTTTTGAAAGTGTTCAATTTTGTGACATTTGTCTCCTATATTATGATTATTTCTTGAACCTTCTGTATGCTGATTTATTTCTCTTTCTCTATATCGTGAAGAGAATCTCTATAGTTGTATAGGCCGGTATTATACAGTAAAAGTTCTCTGGCATATGCAAAGAGATGAAAATAATGTAATTTCGAATTTCCATCTCGTTTCAAACAATATAGAAATTAAATAATACCGTTTAATACAAGCCATAATAATTTTAGTTATTACTCAGAGTTTTTTTGTTCGTCTTATTTGGCTAGGCCTATTTGTCGTTCATTTGGAATTATTGTTTGGTGAATAATAGTGTCAAAGCATTATATTGTAATAAATATTTAGCAGGAAATTGAGGATGTAATAAGAGCCATTTTCATATGGTTCATGAATTCAAATTATTGGTTCTATTCATATCTATGATCTTTTTTGTTGAAATTCATCCTATGTCTGAGAACATAAGGGAATCCGTTTCAAGTATTCCATTCTATTATTTACGGAGTAAAAAGCGTAAAGATAGCTTTATCATTTAAAACCTGTTGTAAGGATGGAGAGGATGGTGAAATCAACTCAGACAGCAAAGTAAGGTAAAATTATTAGGTTATTTTGAAAAACTGAATATGCAGCACAATAAGATTAAAGGATTGAAATCTCTTTTCCCCAGGAGAGAGAATAATGGAAATCTGAAAAATCAGTCTGAGAGCAGATGGAGTCTGGTCCAAAAAAAAAAAAATCAAGAGAGGATTAGGATTAGTGGGTAGTGGTTTAAAAGTTGAAGATAACACAAAAATGCTGAAAGATTGAAATGTAAGGGATTATTTTCTGAACTTATCATCACAACAAACATTATTTTCAGTTTTACCAAACTTAATGCCTCGGGTTAACCAACCTCAGCAAGCCTCAAGCAATGTGAGCTAAAATACAATATTGTTGATAATTACCACTGATATAGAGTCTGACCAAGCAAAGAAGACATTCTGGCAAGATTAGAAAATAGCTCCAGCTCGGTCAATATTGGTTGAAAAATAAAATATTTGATCTTAAATGTTAGGAGACATCCTGATCTACAATATTCAAGACCAGATTTACAATATTTAAACCAATATTGAGCGAGCTCGAGTCATTTTCTCATCCTGCCAGAATGCCTTCTCTGCTTGAACAGACTATAACGTGATACTTGAGGGTTTAATACGTCAATAGGGCTTTTATGTTGGCAACCTTTGATAGGTACCGTAATGATAATCAACATTTGATATCAAAATAACTATAATTGTCATCAGACCTGTCGGTTACAATGGTAGAATGTATGTGATGTGTTAGATTCTCTCTCATAAATGTCTTTCTTTCTCTTTCTGTCAACTTCATATGCACTGTTTTTATCCCTCTCTCACTCTCTCATGAACTGTAACTGTTTAGAGATATAATAGGATCATTCACTCTATCCATGTGGGTAGTACGAACATTACCTCGTAGATATTGTAGATTCGAATATTTCAGCTTGAATTATTGAATGTATTAAAATAGGAAAAATTTCTCTAACTTTATTTTCACTGTGGTGGGGTTGAAGTTAGGTAGTACATCTAGATTTATACAGCTCGATATAACAATAATCCGTTAATATTGTAGCCTACATGAAAACTAGAAATTATTTAATGTTCGCGTAGTTATCACCACTTATCACCTCATAATATGAAGATAAAGGGAAAATTGACGATGTCCACATGGAAGGGAGAAGTTTGATCGTCCTAAATGGCTAATTTTGGAGAAAAATGTCCGTTTTTATACGTTCAAACAAACTTAGCATCCATTTCCAAATTGAATTGAACGAATCTTTATCATTTATTTGATTAAAAGTACAATAATTAAATGGTAAATTGAATTAAAAATAGGAGAAGTTTTGAGGGAACACCTGTTTTCTCATTGCTTTGTCATAATAATTATTGTCAATGATAATGACATTGTAATGGGCTGAGTCCCGATACATGTCTGTTGAATAATAATTCTAAAGATTCTTTAAAAAGAGTATTTGATTTTCCATTTAATTTACCATTAATTTTGAATAGCCCTGAGTTTAAAGTTTAATTTTAATACAATAATTATTATAACGAAGCAATGAAAAAACAGGCGTTCCCTCAAAACTTCTCCTACATTTCAATTTGGATGAAATGGAATTTTCACTATCAAATTTGCTTTCAATCTTCATATAATTTGTTTCATGAACAATCAATAGTTTATTATTTCTTGTACAATTGTCAGATTTGTTCAATAATTGAGATATCAAATTCATGGTTTTTATCCGTTATCCACAAGATTAATATAAAATATCTAAAATTGAAACTAATAATCTCTCTTCCATCAACTGTAATGTTGACAATTCTGCTCTGATTCACTCTATAGAATGTCGAACACACTCTTTTTCTCTTTCTTTCTCTCTCTCTGTCTCTCTTTCTTTCTTTTCCCTTTCTCTCTCCTACAATCTCTTCACCTTACTTCTCTGTTTAACAATCGTCGAGTTTTCTCACTTTTCCTCCACCACTCTCATTCACTACCACTCTCTCTTTCTCTCATCCTCTCTCTTTCATCACTTCATCTCTTTCTACCTTGTTCAAATGAAGGGGAATATTCAGCGTGATTCATCAATTATAACTTGGCAATCCATTTCCAATAATGACGTGCTTACCAGTGAGTGTGCTTTCCCTTTGAAAGGCATAGTGAGAAGACACGCAGTTCAAACGTTGAGTTCATGTAACAGCGTGTCTTCTCAGCTTGCACGAACTATGTCAACAGTTTGTTGTTTTGGATATGGGTGATGTCACCAACAAAGGGAATTGATGCTACTTTGAAGTCACACATTGTCAAGTTCACTGTCACAAATTATGTAATAGTTTGTAATCATGGTTTGGTTTTCAATGTTATTCTGTCTGAAAGTTCGAAAATATGTAGCCTACAGTTTTTAATAATATTGGAATAGAATATGTTTTATTCCTTCAAATACATAAAAATGTACAACTGGAAACGTCAATAAATAAAATAATCGAAATATTGAGTTCCAATGTGACAAGAAACATTGAAATTCAATTCAATTTATTTATTCACACACACACACAGTCATAAGATACATCAATATGAAATAAAAATTAATTACATCAATAATAAAACATTACAATATGAAATAAATAACTTAAATATAAGAAAACATTACAATATTGGAAGGCAATTTATACATGTTATGTGGTGAAGAAGGTAGAGGATCAAAAGTTCTTCCAACTATGGCTATCCATGTCATAGGAAGGCTTTTGATCTTTGGAATTTTTGGAAATGATTGGGAAAAGGTGTGATAAAGCACAAGTAGGGGAAGTGAGTGCACTAATCAGAAAAGTTCTCTGCTAACTTATTTTAGTTCTCAAAGGTAGAAGAAGTAAGTTAATTTCGATTCAAGCATTGATATCTTGTTTTACTTTCTTTGTTATCTTGGCACAGCTAATGATTTGTTCAGGAATTTTATTTATAATTTTAGTGCTTATACCATAGTGCTTTAGTGAAATACCATACTATTAATTGATAAGATTCCAATTATAATCTTTCAACTAGATTTTATCACGGATTACTTTGAACTATGTATTTTGTCTTATTGAGGAATGTTTCGGAATGAAAGGAAATTGAATTGTGGACTTACATTTATTAAGATGGAAAAGGCTATGTGTTTTTAATACCAGTCTGGAAATATGGTCTCAAAATATTTCAGTGTTATACAAATTGTATTTTTTTCACAATAAATGATTTCGATTTTTATTTTCTTCTAGTATATCAGTCATCAGTTTCTGAAAAGATTGAATAGATATGATTCCATGCAACAATCAAGATTATTATTCATAATGATAAGTCTATAAAATAATTTCAAATATATGTGTCCACGGAAGAATTCCCCGTTAGAAATCATTTTCAAAAAGATACCCAAATTAAACATGTAACACAGTGACAATGAACCAATGAAATGTCCTGTAGTTTTATTCATGTACGTTCAGTACCACACTAGGTCGAAATCAGATTAATTATGTATCAGGTATTCGTGGACTTTTGTATTCTATCTTTCTGGAATTTCTGAAAATTAATCTTCTTGAAAGGAGTTTGAACGCAGAGCTCAATATCTTTCGGTATGCATAATTAATCAGCTCACTATCTGTTTAAACAAAAATTATTTCTGTATATAGTTCTATAACGTCACAACTGAATAATTCGTACAAAACTATACGAAAACAATGAAATAACTAAATTCACTCCACCAAAAGCATGCAATTGAAAATTCAATTTTCCGTTCAGAGCCAAATCCAAACTCAGGAATAAAACAGCAGGAAAATTAGGATAAGTGAGACCGGGCGAGGATGAATTACAGCGAGACGCTTTTCCAAGCGTCGGGCTGAAAATAGAAACAGTAAAAATGAGAATTTACGATTTTCCAGTTTTTCCCGTCGCCTTCGGGAAATTTTCCACATTTCTGGTGCACCCCTTTTTTGCCACACCACCCTGGGTTATAAGAGACCAGTGTTATTATTAAGCTACACTGCCATATTAGGGGAAGAAGAAGAAGAAGAAGAAGAAGAGGAAGAAGAAGAAGAAGAAGAAAAATAGGATTTCGTTGTAAGAAAAATAGAATTCGGCGGGTTTTCTGCACTTATTCCAAGCGGAAGAAAAAGAATCAGGAACACGAAGAGTGGTGAAGAAGTGAGGTTGAAGAAGGGAAAGATGAAAGAAGGTGGTAGAAGAGGTGGAAGAAATTGGAAAAAGGGAAAAAGAAAAAAGGAAAAAGAAGAAAACTGATGCGAAAGAGTAAATCAAGGGCGAGGAGATGTAGGGGAGGAAATCAAGAAAAGGAGAAGAGAGTAAGAACAAGAAATTTAATCTGGTACAGTCGAAAAGGGTGAAGCTGTGTATCATTGCTATTGAATTTCCAATGACGAAGGTTGATATCCTTTCTGACGATTCTATTGAAAAGTCGCACAGATGTGTTTTAAAGCAATGCGCTTTTCTTGCTGAAAATTGTGCAGGTTGGTGTAATGCTGAAGAAAATCACAGAGTTTACAAAGGAAGAGAGATAGCAAGGGAGGAATGTTCATACTTGATGGTCGTCCATCGTGGGTCAGTTGGAATGCAATTTTTTCAGGAATCACTATTGCAGGAATCGCAATAAATGCATTGAAATATACAGGTATCTACAATTTGAAATTAAGGATAGGCTACAAATACAGTAGTTCAGAGAAATGTTTTCAGCTCTAGAATCGTTTCACTTTACTGAACTTTTATGAAAACTATTGCGTTATTCAGATTAAAGATAGTGAGATTGATATGCATAGTGTGATCGAGCAAAGAATACATTTTGGCAGGATGAGAAAATGACTCCTGATCAGTCAATATTGGTTCAAAAATTAGCGATCTGGTCTCAAATTGTATAAGTTTATAATTTTTGTAAATATTGGTTCAATATCAATTTGGTCTCAAATTGTAGAAGTTTATGATTTTTTAAATAATAGATCGAACTGGAATCATTTTCCATCTTGCAAGAATGTCTTCTTTGATCGACCAGACTAGTACGAGAATAGGGATTACTTTAATAATTCAAGTATGAAAATGACGCTCATTGAGTGTAATATAACATCATTCTTGTATAATTTATTTACAGCCCTGCTTTAAAGGTCATGTTAGAAATAATATTCCTTCACATGAATGGCCTGAATCCTTACGATAATATCACCTAAAAAATACCAGAACCACTCATACTTACTAACACCATATCCCAATTTCAGAACAACCATAAACATCTTCCACGAATTCCCAAAAATTCTGATATTACAAATTAAAAATACTTCATACAGTGACAATTATTAGCAGATTGTATCGCGTTGAAGCATTCAGAAAGATCCAGTCCTTTGTTTCAGGCTATGAATTCCCAAGGTACATTAGGTGGAGTTGAACTTGACCGCAGCGACCCCATCCTTTAACCTTTGAAAACCGCATCCAACGGGCTAAAGCACCTTAATGGCGGACGATTAAAAAACACACCTCTGCACAGTTAATATGTTGTGAAGGAATTCACGTTTTATTAGGAAACCTAGAGACCACAAACGCTGTATATTTCTTTTTTCACGGGGTTTTCTATGTAACTTGAAAAGTAAAAGTGTGATAAAATTACTCATATTCAACTCCTGATCCAGTGACATGGTTTTTTTACAAAAATTAGCTATAGTTGATTAAATGATTGTTTTTTTTACTGTCTTGATTATTTTTCTTCCAATCATTCATCAACTCATTAATGCATTGTTCCAGGTTATTTGTTCATCAATTGAAGGATATTTGTGGAACAGATATCATTCTCATTGATTTATCAAGAAACAATTCAATATTTATCTCTAATCTATTGTTTATATTATTGTCTTTGATGTAATATAGTATATTATAATTTTTGTATTCTTTTTAGATCTACAGAAAATAGACTGGAAATCAATATTGACATCTTTTTCAAGCATCAAATAGTATTATCTGATCGAGAATTTGTGAAAAAATTATCTTATATTACACCTTTCCTGGGAAAGTTGAGGAACAGCTTGGGAAGAAATCCTGTTGTACTTTTTATTTTAAATTATAAAATAAAAATGTTATGATTATGATTTTCATGAAACAATGATCCCTGATTATGAAATAAAATGAAAATACGCTTTATTAGGTGGAGTTAGGACTAGGAGGTCCTTTCTACCACTGAACCTTAAAATTTGATTATCGTAATTTGATTATGAAACCTTGATTATCATATTTATTATTTATATAATATATTTATTTAACTTATATTCATTTATTATTCATATCTATTCTTAATTTACAAATTTCTTTTTATTTGCAGTTATACTACCTGAGATTACTACAGCAAGGCTCGCAACAGACACCGAAAGCACCCCTGGGTAACAACGCCCGTCCCCCGCAGCCCCTCTACCATAGGACAGTCCGCACCAACATTGATTTCCAGGTCTCTGAAGAATTTTCACCAGTGAGTCATAGTATTTATTTCAGTAGTTTATTGACAAATAGATTGGTTGATTTGCCTATTTTTCTTGCAACGATATGCAATTCTAATCATTTTATCAAATAAGGCCAATCGTGGGAAAACACATATACTAGAGATCTAATCAAGTAGAGATCATTACAAGTATGAGTAAATATTTTTTCATTGTTCATTGAATATATAATCAATCTTGAATCAGTACAAAATTTTGCAATCCACTGTTTCATTTTATCTATAATCTCATGTATCTTCCTAAACGAATTACTTTAAAGTAAATAAAACCGAGGATACACCACTCAATAAAGTCTACAATTCAAGATGTAGTCTTGAGTTTCTAGGTTTAATAGGGTGAAAAACTCAGGACACTGCGACATTCTAGTGTAATTTTCCATGGTCTTTGGACAATTTGAATTCAACTAGTTGACATTCTAAGCCTTGTGCAATTGGACAATTTAAATTTAAATAAATCAAATCAAACTTCTTTATTTTGACACAACAATACAATTTAACAATAATAATGAAACAAGGTTAATGAGAAAAATAATAGATCATGAAAAATTCTATCAATAATGTTTCATTATATGACATTATCAAGTTCTATCAATAATGTTTCATTATATGACATGTTTCATTACATTATATGAAATCATATCATGAGCGAATACTGAAAATATGCCAAAATAAAAAATACTACTTGCTAAATTATAAAATTTGCTCTGAAGCAGGAATAGTTGACCTTGTAACCTTGGACACAAGGATAGCCTTGTGTCTTGGACAATAATTTAAATTCAAACAGTTTCCCCTCTAAATCTTGTGCTTGTTACAGAGTGCCCTGAAAGCCGCAAAATTTTGGAAATCGCAGAAAACTGGGATCTAAGCCCAAACATTGTGGTTTTCAGGGCACCATAAAATATTTAGAGCACAAGGTTTAGAAAATCGAATTATTGAATTTACGTTGTCCAAGAACCAAGGAACTTACACTAAAATGTCGCAGCGTGCTGAGTTTTTTACCGTGTAAAGCATAAAATGGCTGGACTATACCTGGATTGTGTAATGAATGAATTGTATAGACCTCGATAACAAGGCTTTATTCAACATAGAAATTTACTGTACTAAATACAAGAAGTGTAATAAATATTATTGACTGTTTGCTGCCATGACACACATCAGCACAAATTGCAGACTTTATTGAGTGCTATATCCTCGATTATAGGTATTCACTTATACGTCCAAGAATAAATAAGTAATAAAAATAAGTAACAAGTAATAAAAATAAGTAATACGTTCAAGAAAATACATGAGATTAAAGATGCATCAAATGGAACAGTGAATTGCTAAATTTTGTATTGATCCAAGAGTCATGAACAAACAAGACTCCTAGATGTGTTTTACTCGTTTCATTTGATACAAGACGTTCAATAAGATACAGAACCTTTTGATTCGATTGTTCCATTATTGATTCTTGCGTAATCTTGTGTATCTTTTCCAGATAAAGATGTATCTCCTCTCTTTTACTCACTCACTTTCTCTATTTCTCTCTCTTCTTCTAAATCTCTCTATTTTTCTCAATCTCTCTCTTTCTCTTTCTCTCATTCTCTTTCTTGATCTCGCTCTCTCTCAAGAATACATGCATGAAGGATTATAACCAATCATACTTTCTCCCCATATTCTCTATATCCTCCTCCTTCTTCATTCCAAACACGTATTTCGCCAATAAAGTACAGTATTCTGACAAACTTATTTGGGGGCTACTTTTGGTTATGTTCTATGTATAAGCCGAAAAGCCAATAGCCTACTAGATTTAATCTTTACAGAATCTTTTGCTTGGAATGAGAACAGCAATATTTTGAATCATAATGGTATAGATGACGCCAAAATTTAGGTAGCTTCGTCTGTCTCTTATACGTGATATAACATAATATAACCTACCAATTGATGTGAAGCTTATATTTTATTCTCCTATTTAAAAAAAATCATTTTTAAATAGCTAAATGGAATACCTTTCTGCAAGGTATTCCCATTTACAAGCTTATGAATCACTACTTCTTTTTTTTCAATTTTTTAAAAAAATTTTACTATTTTCAATCACGTATAGAAATGAATTATGAAAATTTGTATTAAACTGGGGAAGATTTAGAAATGTTTTATACACAGCGAGTATACAAAGTGTGTTTATTGATGCATAGGCCTACAGCAACAACAGTTCGAATAAATAAATAAGCTTCATTGGCATTATTTGAATAGAACAAAAGCCTCTCATATTTTATGATGTTATAAAAGTTTGCAAAATAAATATTTCCTTAGATACATTACTGTTGTAATATTTTATATAATGTCTTCCATCTTTCTCTATCTCTAGCGATGGTTAACAAGTTGCCCAATCTAAAACAACAATTTCCAAACAGGTATATTCTAGTCTCACAAGCTATTTGAATCACATAAGCGAGGGTCTATAGCAACCGAACTCTAGACTTGTATACTGTATAGTTTGTCCGAGCAAAGAAGACATTCTGGCAAGATGGGAAAATGACTCCAGCTCGGACAATATTTGTTTAAAGATTACAAATTTGGTCTCAAATAGTAGATCAGCATGTTTTCCACTATTTGAGACCATATTGACAGAGCTGGAGTTATTTCCTCATCTTGCCAAAATGTCTTCTTTGCTTGGACAGACTATACGAGCCCAGAATGATAAGAGGTGAATTTGAAGACTTGCTATTTATTTTCACATTTTAAACCTCCATTCCATCTACTATGCCTAGAAAACATTCGAGGGAAAAGGCTTCCTTCTTCTTACCGATTTCCTTTTAACCACACCTTGAAATGTCATTTCAACTTCTTGGAAGTAGGCTTTGAGGTTTCTCCCTTCAAAGCCTTTTTACAATTTGTTCCTTCCTCAAAATCCCCTTTTACTGTCATTTTACATCATTAGCCTCGCGATTTATCGGCTCTTTGCGTAATTACGCCCAAGTTCTATGCGATTTAAAAACATTTCGAAAGCCGCAGAAAAGGAGAAGAATATGGGAAAGGAGGAAATGAGAGAGAAAGAGTGATCCGATTTTTAAGGCGCTTTTATGGCGCTTTTCACAGCTACGTCATATCCGTTTTCCCACTGGAAAACTAAGAGTTTTCCTCTTAATGCCCTCGATAATCACTGTTTTCTCTCGTTATCACCTCCAGTTTTTTCTATCATTCGTCATAATGGTGGCTTTCAGATGAGTTTTCTCATTGCGCCCTTCATTTGTTATTTAAGAATGATTGGAATATAGATTTGAGATTGATGGACATTTGATGAATGTTTTGAATTACAAAATATTATGATTTGAATGTTTTATTAATGTTTTGGATTGCAAATATGATTATTTGATTGTTGCACTCTTTTCTATGTATTCGTTTGAGGTTTCAAACTTGATATCACATTCAACTTAAAAACACTTTCCCCGGCAAACAAATCATAATTTTCACAAAGTTTTATTGCACTTGCTTTTATATCAGTTCACCCCAAAGTTCAATAACACTAAATGAATAATTCAAAAGATGATGCCTTATTTCAAAATGAAGTAACATGATTGAAATATCGCAATTTCTATGAGTAGTTTCCAAAAATAATAATAATTCAACTCGAGTGATGTTATAGAATATGATAAAACATTTCCAAATGCAATAAAAATTCAAATCAATCAATTTTCATTGTGTGAAATGTTCAATTATTACCAATCTTCAATGTGTGAAATGTTCAATTATTATCAATCTTCAATGTGTGAAATCTCAAATTAATGGACTGTTTTTATTCCTTTGAACAATAACTTTTTGTTTTTGATATTTCCTATTATTTCCTACTTTGTTCCAGAACAAGAATAAATGCGAGATAACCATGAGAAAGGACATGTATTATAAAGGTATGATATATTTCACATCTATCTCAGTATTTTAAAACTATTTAACTTACATCATAGGCAGAATAGGCTAAAAACATCGAATAAGAATACTATTCTTAGTGAGTAATTTCTCTCACCACGAATTAATTTGATATGAATATTAATAAATTTGACACAAACATAATTATATTTAATGAATATTTGGTAAACTAAAAACTAGAGTAGATCAAGCATATTAATCATACAGATGTATATGGTATAACACTTACTCAATTCTAACATTGATTCAATATAATTATGCCAAGTTTACATCATAGAAAGTATCCAAAATAAACTGACTATGAATGAAAGATTGATTGTGAAATCAATATCAAGAATATAATATTCTTGAAATACTTCATTGGTGCTGAAAATTCCACATTACAAACCAGTTTATGGCAGATATAATGTTCTCCTGTCAACTTCAAAGAATCAAATACAGAAATATTATGCTCCTAATATTTCCATTTTATCAGGGCTACTTATCAATGTTTCTATCCAATAAAATATAAATCTTATATTTTGATAAAAATCATTTCAAAAAGTGTACGGGGGTATATATTTTGAATAGAAAATCATGCCCAAAAAATTATGCTTTATCACAGCATTTTTCCAAGATCCTTCATCAGTTATGAGCTCATGTTTCCAGGAGAGGAAATACACTAATAAACACTAATAAAAGTACTAATGAGAGTAAAGCACTAATTTGGTCTTAAATAGGGTTTCAATTTTTTGGCTCGTGGCAGTCGATAAGCAGGGGTGTTCGATTGCTGAAATCAAACAATGTCTCATAGTCTCATTCAATATTGTTGAGATGTCAAAAACGACTATTCGTTTCACATTTTTTCATCATAATATTTTTTTTTGCGGATGATGCCCACATAAGCGTGTGTAATTAATATTGAGTGCTAAGGTGATTGATGAGGTGAAAAACAGCCATGCCACTGGGATTTGAACCCAGACCTGGCAGTGCTAGCGGACTGAAGGCTGTGACGCCCTAGCCCACTGCGCCTACCAGGCCGGCCAGCATTTTGAAATTTGCAATGGAAAGTACAACAAGATTTCTCCCAAAACTTATCCTCTTCCAATTTATACAAACAGTCCAAATAAAAATTAGTTTAAAAAGAGGTACTGAGACCTACATTTATTGTTGACTTTGAGGCTATGTTGTACAATTTTTCTCAATGATTAATTTATTTTTAAACAAGAATCAAACAATTTTGAATTTAGAATCAACACTTTATAGTTCCAACAAAATAACTTTGACCGTGTTTATTTAATTAGTTCTAAATCATTTGAATTAATACTTGTTTTATATTTGTTTCAGCAAATTCATGGGGTAGGCAGATGAACGAGCTGTTCCAGGTGTGACCATGGTACGAGGATCTCAGCTACGACTACAAGGACGCAATAAACTTACCAGGCAATTGTAAATAGGCGAAAAATTGAAATGAAAGCAATATGAGCGAAGTTAACGAAACCAATGGACTGTACTAAATAGAAAAATTGTAACAGGTAATTAATTACTAAAGCTGTTAATTAATGTATCAGTGTTGGGAGATGGTATCATTTGTGGACTAACCTATTAATTGTTATTAGGGAATAGTATTGTATTGTTTGTTATGTCATGGATAACGGTTGTTTGGTAATTTTTTGTTGTAGTGTTTGATTGTCTTAATTTTTTCTCAAGATTTTTATCATTTTAGCATTTTGTCAGTTCAGACTATAACAAATAATAACTGTAAGTGGATGGGGAAATCGGCAGTTCAAAATAGCTGAAAACCTGCAGTCCAATCGTTTGACGATCTGTAACTGTACCTGTTATGCTCCGTTTACACCGGAATGTTAATAACATTTGTTAATAACTTTTTTGAATAACGTATTACTATATAGACTTATATATCATATAACTTATTATATAAAAGTTATTAACGGATGTTATTAACATTCTGGTGTGAACGTGGCTTAACTGTAAACGACCGAACCGTCAGTGGGTTTGAGCCCCAAGTGAAAGCTACTTTTCGAATACTTACTTTTTGGTTATATTCTTTCGTTACTATTTTTTTCATAAAGTACTTTGAGAAGAAGTGGTTTTGTTGAGGTTTCTTTTTCATAAATCAGATGATGTAGCCTATCACATTATCGTGTTCAATTATTCATTTCTGTTGTAATGTTGTAATAAATTCTTACGTATAATGTACTTGCTTTTAATTCTTGTATTGATTATAACAGAAAAAAAACTGTGAATTCATGTGTGGTGTTGGTTTGTTTGAGAAAATATTTTTATTTCAACAAGAGTACTGTAAAAAGTATGATTTTGTCAAGGTTTATTTAATATAATTAATTTGAGCTGGGTACCCAATCACTAAATTGTTTAATCTTGAATATTATTAGGTATCATTATTATGAATAAATGTGTTGTTGATTATTTGGGAATCAAATACTTTTTCTCTTGATTTTATGGCTTTATCTTAATGGTGAACGTGAGTTAATAAAAATAACTAGATAAATATCAGGCCCAGTGGCGTAACAGTTTTTTTCGGCCCCCACAAACATATTTTTACGGGCCCCCAAAGTGACTTTGATTTATGGATTTTTTACTACTTCGACCAATAATGTACCTTATTTGATGTATATTGGATTGTTTTATGCAAAAAAGGCTTCGTATATTTTGATCATCAAAGATTAAAGATTATGTCAGATCTAATAATCAATGAATTATAGCTTGCTAGTTTGAAATCCCTTCAATTTTGCTAGAAACGAGCAAGCTTTTCAATCATTAGATGTTACATGGGCCTTCAAATAATTTTCAATCCTATTATTATCTACCTGATTAGATGGTTTTATAAATTGTTATAAAGCAGGGCCCTCGCGTCGTGTTTTGGCGCCCTGTGCGAGATTTCTGCAGGCGCCTCCCCATGATCAGACGGATGCAATCCAACATGTTCTCAGCCAAACATGATTCAAGCTGCCTTCCATTCTCACAGTTCACTCATTTGTAATCGCATTGTTGCTTGTTGTGTGGCAAAAAAGGGTTATCGGGACTTTCTTATTTTAATGTATTGTTTCATACGTGATAAGCAAAAGCATAACAGAAATGAATAGAAAATAAGTATAGGCTACCTACATTGAGCAAAACTGTAACATTGTGCCGTACTTTATCATTGAGAGCACTTGAAAATGATGCTTGGATATTTCTGGTTGGGATAAGTTGGAAATGGAAATACTGTACTAAGTAGGTACTGTATTAATAAACGGAAAAAAATTTAGTGAATTATTGATTATTCAGTTCTTAATTATGCATTGATTTATTTCTATTTATTTGCTTGAAAGCACAAGAAAATTATAAATTTTTACCAGGAAAATATTGGGAGTCATCATAAATCTTGAGTCTCACTGAAAATATACTTGTGTTAACAAAAAACTTGAAACTTGATAACAAGCGAATTGAAGATTGTAGCTATTTTTACCGCCCTCCTCAACTTTCTTGAGAAAACATTCGAAATAAGTTAGTTCCTAATTCAGCCAGCAGATGGCAGTAGCAATAGGGTGATTAGCTTCTACTCCTATTAGACACACCTTCAAGCTCCGCCTTTGCTAGGCCATGATGACGTAATGGCATCAGCCAATGAGAGGGCGTTGTGGGCGTGGACTTGTACTGGCTTGTGATTGGTCGACAGAGTGGAGGGAGTTGTCAGCCACCAATAGAATTGAATTTAAGAGGGGCGTTTCTCAGCTTACATTGAGTAGTGTGAGGTGGTCAGGCATCAATAGAATAAAATTCGAATGTACGATTCCCAAGCGGCAGCTAGAGCCGCTAGCTGCCCGGTTCTAAATCCGCTGTTATATACAGTACCGTAGTTGATTTCAAAATTGAATTTGTTCAACAAAAGTAGATTTCATTTGAAGGGTTTCATACAATTACCATTCACTGAAATATTGAATTTTTGTAAGTTTTATCTTTGCTTAAGTTGAATTTCAATTGTTGACCTACATTAAAAATAAATGACATTGGTTTACTACGAATCTTTAGGCAGAATAACAAACATTCAGTAGAGTATGAAAATATTTTATTTAGAAAAATATATTACCGTACGACAAAACTACTGTAGAACAAGAAAAAGGAATGTTGAAAACAAAAATCACACGAATGTCTTTACTTGAATTTTTAAGATCTTTTTGAGTTAGAAGAAGCTTATGCTTGAATGGTCTGTTTCAAGTCAATTTCTCTAGCCACTTTACTTTCAATATTTGATAAGCTGAGCCCACTAAGTATTTTTGTGACATGACACTTGGAAGCTTGTTCAATTGGACATTCTACACTTTGACCTTGTTCTATTTTAATTTTGAGAATGACTTTTCAGCAAAGCTTCCGTTACTGGTATAGTCAGAAACAAAATGTATGCTATGCATACATCTGGGACATTGCAAGCAATAGAGTAATTCCACTGGCGGTTCGTGATCACAAAAGAGGTGAAGTGCTGTACAGTAAAAGATACGAACACATCACCTGTTTGGTTGGCGCGAGCCGCCAGTGGAGTAATACTCAATTGATAAAAGTTCACTAACTTATTTCACTGTTTCCTTTTTTATATTACTAATAATTATTGTAGAGTTCTTCTTAAACTTAGCATTCCATGTAGAAAATCTATGATGAGGTGTTCTTTATACAGTGTCATTTCCAGCTCACCGACTCGCGGGCCCCCCTGGCTCTCGGCCGACCCCCCCCCCCCCTATAGCGGGCCCGGCTGTTACGCCACTGATAAGGCCTGACACAAAATACACTATATGTGATAGGCACTGTAATTATTGTATAATTGGATAAGCATTTGTATGTTGCTTTACGCATTTTAATATTATCAATTTAATCAGTTCTGTTAGATGATTGGAGTCCTTCAAATACATTTGGATCAAATGTATTTTGCATTTTATTTTTCACTTCTTTCAAGATTTTCTGATTTTAGTTGATTTCTTGTGAAGGTAACGTTCATATTTACTCTAAACTTGTGCATGAGTGATAAACTGAGGTCAACTCAGAAATTTTTTCCGGGGGATGTACTTTTTCCGGTCTGATACATATGCAATGCATACACTAATTCATTTCGTTTGAGAATCTCAGGGGGTTTCAAGCCCCTTAATTTCCTCCTCAAACCACCCCTGGTTTCATCCTTGTTAACCATAATAGATCACTTTTATGTGGAAATAAACTCTACTTACATAGTAGTAACTAATAGTAGTATCTTTATGTCCACATAAAAGTGATTTTTATTAAGTTTAAACAATAGATCACCAGAAAAAAGTCATGATTTAGGCTGTATGAAATGTAAACTCTTCATGTTTCTAAAAGGAAAATATATCTTTTCGATTCCGTTGAACCCATGATTCTGATGAGTTAGCTATTTCCAATAACATTTAATTCTATTGTGTAAGTTTCACATCAATTGTTCATATTTTTTAATTTATGAATGAAAATCTCAAGGTTGCCTTTCCATTTGTTGAAACTATTTATTATTACTCTATTAACTCTCTATTGCGTCTTTATCTGTTGAAACTCCTCTTCAAATGACATCCTATCATCAGAAACTCATTAGAATTTCTTCTAAATCAACCATTAATAACCTATTGTTATCTATGACATGACTAAACGTTTATGATTGTTATGTTGATTATCAATTCTGCTTATGAATTATAATTTCTTGTCTGCATTTATAATCGTTGTCGCCTTTACTGAAAATGTATACAATAAAAATTGATGTAATTGTTCAATAGTTTAGAATAAAAATATTAATGAAAACTGTTCAATTTGTAAATATCGAGCACAAAGCTTCCTATATATAATGCGCCAAGGTGTTGTATTATAATTGTATTTGAGATATATTAGAGTTGTGACGTTTGCAATACAATGTATATTATAGAAGAGGAATAAATGATTATTGAGAAATGTGTGTGTTTCTGATGTTCCAGCTTTACAAGAATCTGAAATATTTACCTAGAGTTCAGAAGGAAGTTCAGTTTTTTCCTAGTTGGGAATTTCTTCAATGAAAAAGAAATACAATGTTAAATGTAGAGGGTGGAAGAAGTATTTAACCAGTAAGTTGCAATGAGCTTGAGGATTCATGTAGAATTATAACAATCTTCATCACTGAATATTAATAATTATTGAATTGGATTTTATGTGTGTCGATTGGGGATTTCAATTTTGTTCTCTTTAGCTCTACTAACAACCATTGGTTGAACAATTATTGTATTCCTAGTCTTGAAGTAGTTAGAGGATTATTAGATGAATAGAATGAATTATTTATGTTTAGTGGTTATTTTGATGTGATAATATTAAAGATAGTTCACTATATAGTAAGCATCTTTATATAAACTACATGAAAACGAACTACATGGAAATTATTATATAGTAATATTTCTGGATGAAAGGTTGAAAAATTTAATATTATCTGCTATGATGATGAAATTGAATCTGTATATATTGGTTTTCTTTGATGATTCGGACTTGATCTTCAGTAATTGGTCTCTCTAATAATAGGGGAGTATTCTTTCAAGTAATCGAATTCACTTTACTACTTATTAAAAGTTACTATCATTTGGAATATCATTGGTTATCTAAATTCCGCTTTTAAAATCAGAAAATAACTCATAATCCTAATATAATCAATATAATCATAATCACAATCCCTTTCTTATGAATGGGAAAAAGATCAGAATAATTTTACAAATTTCCTTAAATTTTCGTTTCCACAGAATGATAAACGAATTTGATATCGACTTTGTAAGAAATTTTGAGAATGAACAAGCATGGAACATTCTTGCATCACCTTTTTATGAAGATTTGTGCACTTTGGAAAGACAAGCAGCTGAGGTGAGTTTTGTAAATTTTTTTTCTATTTATTTGTGAAATTTATTAGCTCATGACTGTCTCTCAAAAATTAGGAATTTTCAATCTCACAAGAATTAGAGGTTGAAATTTAGATTGTTCCATTAAATCTCATGCTCCAGTGTAGCGTATATTCAAATTTCTTTTGAGCTCAGTTCAGGTAAATAATAGAGAATATTGGTAGAGGAGCAGTTTTGGGAATCTGCCTGTTGCACTCGTCTATAATGTAGGCTATAATTATCATTGAATAAATAAATTATTTGGGGTAAGACGATAATGATGGGAGAATACTCCGGTAATATTGAATAACAAATCTGTATTTATATTGCTTGGATATTAACAGATATTACTATGAGAGATATACTAGAAAATGATCAAAGAAACGTGTGACAATGTCTTTTGTGACAAAGTTCCACAACATCAATATTCACTCATCAAATTTTATCAAAGATAGGTACTCTAAAATATCGATAACAAAGGAAATAAGAAATATTGTTGTATCTTGTCTCATTGATTGGAAACCATCAAATCCACCGAATTATGGAATTATACTCATATCGCCCATATAAAAAATACAGTCAAATGTAAAATATGTAAACATGTAGAAAATACATGTATGGGGAATGTCTAATTATCTAACATATCACATCAACTCTTACATCGCAAAAACAAAATGTACAATAGTGATTCGAAGATATCCCTTTACTGTTACATGAAAAAAGAAAAATTCCCAAAAACAAAAGATATTTCTATAGTTTGTCCAAGCAAAGAAGACCTTCTGGCAAGATGAGATAATGACTCCAGCACGGTCAATACTGGTTTAAAAATTATTGATTTGGTCTCAAATTGTAGATCAGGATGTTTCCCACGATTGAGATGAAATTAATAGTTTTTTAACCAATATTGACCGAGCTGAAGTCGTTTTCTCATCTTGCCAAAGGGTCTTCTCCGCTTGGACAGACTATATCTGGGTAAAACTCATCAAGTTCGTTCGAAACTCCCTTTAAAGGTGATAAGAACCCTTCACAAACCTCAGTCAAGGTTGAAAATAATTGCAGTCCGACAAAACTACTATGGCAGCAACACCCAAAATGATTGGCCTAATTGAGAAGTTCAACAATTCATTGGTTCGGCCACTTTTGAATTAGTGTCTGCTGAACTAAGAGGGCGGCCAACTCTCAACGACCACCTCTGAAATGGCTCTAGCCACGCAACCAACAGCAGAAAACTAGTCGCGAGGGGAGAAAGAGAGAAGAAGAAGAGGAAGAAGAAAGAGAAGGTTGAAAATCAAATTGTAGAATTCAACAAAATGATGAAGTTGGGGATGAAGATGGAAAATAATTCATATGTGATCAACACTCCTCAATTCCATGTGATGAGGAGTGGGGAGAAAATGAAAGAGAGGGTGAAGAGCAAGAGAAGAGAAGGGAAACCATTATCATTTATTTAATAATAATTTACAATGGAGAGTACAACAGGATATTTACAAAACTCAGGATCCTATTCTCTCCTAAAAATCAGGATTTCTCTTCCAAGTTATACAAACAGTCTAAATTGATAAAAAAAATTAAAAATCAAATACCCTTTTTAAAAAACTGTGGGAGTATTATTTTACAGACATGTTTCGGGACTCAGCCCATCATCAATGTGATTAAAATAATAATTTTTTTTAAGATTATTTGATTTCTAATTTTATTTATCAATCATTTTAAATAGTCCTAAGTTCGAATTTTAATTTTCAACAGTTTCAAATAAGGTTATGAGGAAGGAACTGCCTTGTAAATTCCAGCACAGAATAAAAAATTGGAGAGATTGAGAGATAAAAATTGGACTATGGAGAGATGAAGCAAACAGAAAGAGAAATGGAAGCTAGGATGTGGCAGAAAATTAGAAAAGAGAGAAGGAGGAGGAGGAGGAGGAGGAGGATGTGGAGAAAAGGAGGAGGAGGAGGAGGAAGGAGGAGGAGGAGGAGGAGGAGGAGGAGGAGGAGGAGGAGGAGGAGGAGGAGGAGGAGGAGGAGGAGAAGGAGGAGGAGGAGGAGGAGGAGGAGGAGGAGGAGGAGGAGGAGGAGGAGGAGGAGGAGGAGGAGGAGGAGGAGGAGGAGGAGGAGTAGAAGAAGAAGGGAAGGAAGGAGGAAAATGAGTAGGTGTGGAAAAGAAGGAGAGAAGAAGATAATGAAAAAAATACAGAAAAAATTGGAAATTCCATATTTTGAAGGGAATCGGGTAAAAATTTACGATAAGTTTTTATTTTGAAGGAGAAAAAGATAATAAACAAACTAAACAGGTAGATAAAGCTAGAACTTTTATTAAACAAAACTATTGATAAAAGACACTTTTGATAGGAGAAGGAAGAGAAACGAGAAGAGAATTGAGGAAGAAGATAAAAGAGGGACTAGAGGGTGGGAGATGAGGGAAAACAAACAATTACTAAAACTCTAGTAATCAAACTTATCAGTTTAGAATGATGGAGAGGGAAGAGGCTGAAAAGTGGAATGGAGAGGCAGAGAAAATAGCGAAAAGAGAGAAACAGAAGAAGATAAGGAGAATAAAAAGAAGGAGAATTAGTAAGAGGAGTGGAGGAGGAGGGAAAGAAACAGATAGTGGTGGAAATAATTGACTGGATGGCGTGACTTTTGAGGGAAGTAATTTATGCCGTTGGACTCGCCCATTATTTGGTGGCTGGGCTTTCAACATGCTGTAAACTCCTTATTTTGGTGGACTCCCACTTTTTATCTGGCCTCATACCTCACTCATTTTACTTCCTCCTCTTCAAACCCTCTGCAGCAGGGTTTTGCAATTGATCAGACTGTATTATTCAATATCTTTGATTCGTGATTTATTGTAATTCAATAAATATTATTGTCAACTCGGTTTTTATGAACCTCTCTCCATTCATACGTTTCCATTAATATTTTGAGACTATCCAAACCACTGTAATCATTAAATTCTGGACAGATTTTTCAATGAATTTTGTAGATGTGGTTGTACAAACATCATATCTGTCATAATGTGACTCTGGTTTTTTTGTCTGAAATTAGTTTAAATTAACACGCAGTCGAACAACTGTAGTCAATCATAGCTCTTGTTGTTCAATTTCAAGGACAAGACAAGAGCTGTGATTGTTGAACAGCTGTTCAACTGCGGCCGACCATCAGACCGTTACGCATAAAGGAAACCCCAACTCAAGGCTAAGGTCGCACTGCCGGTGGGTGGATAGGCTAGATGGTCTTGATAGTGTTCAGCCGCCATCTTGAAATTCTCGAATATGGACAATAGAACCTAAAAAACGGTATGATGTCATACCATTCGTACGATGTATTACTATGGATGGTGTGTACGTTCTAAGGCCCGTATCGACAGTGCGAGGCATGTGCCGCGAATGCCTCAAGGTATAGTCTGTTCAAGCAAAGAAGAGTATCTTACTCCAGTCTCCAGCTCGGTCAATATTTGTTCCAACATTATTGATCTGGTCTCAATTATAGGAAACATTTCGATCTTCAATATACGACCAAATCAATAATTTTTGAACCAATATTGACCGAGCTGGAGACTGGAGTATGACTCTTCTTCGTTGGTACAGACTATACCTTGAGGCATTCGCGGCACATGCCTCGCACTGTCGATACGGGCCTCCATAGATTCACCAACTACGCAACTACCCTCCACGCTCTACCCACCGGCAGTGCTGCCTCAGTCTTACGGGTAGGAAAAAGAGAAAGGATAATAACAGCTGGCTTATCCACTCCATCTGACAGTCCACCCTATCTCTCAACCACCTGATAATTAAATTTTCTTCATGTCAGGAGAAAGGGCGTTGTAGCATGCTAGATGTTTGCTTACAGCAGACGCCAACAAAAGTGGTGGTTAATGAATGACTATTATTCATGCCCAGCTCTGTCAGAACAGTCGACGAGCAGTCTTCAAGAGCATAACGAGTCAAAATCGACCTCAGCTGAACTGTTTCGCTTTCTCAGACCGCTATCAGTCTGTTCTGACAGAGCTGAGTATTGAAAACAGACATTCTCCAACCGCCAGTTTATTTGGCGTTTGCTTAATTCCATTAATCCTTTTCACCGTTGTCGCTGTTAAATTTTGTACCTTCCACAATGATTTAGGAACTAGATAAGCGGCGGTTAGGTAATCGTTGTTTAGTAGAAAATCGTTGTTTAGTAGGTAATCGTTGGTTAGCATTCCAATCAACAATCAACCGATTGATCTTAGTTTGCACAAGCTGAGAAGAAACACGGAAAGTCAGAAGAGAAGTCGGATTTTATGTTTTTTAAATTATACAGGGACAGGAATAGCAAAGAATTAGACATAGACTGACCAAATATAGCAAGATCGCCTCTGATTGAACGATACACAATTACTCTGAAACCATAAAGTAGCAAAAATTTAAGGAAGTAATAGGTTTCCTGGAACTATCAAAGCACGAGATTTGAAACAAATTCAAAGCCTGTTCGAGCAAAGAAAGCATTCTAGCAAGATGGGAAGATGCAGCTAAGTCAATATAGTTTCATAAATTATAAATTTGGTCTCAAATTGTAAGTGGAATGTTCTCTACACCATTCTGTTCTTCAATTTGTGACTAAATTTTGAAACAATATTGAACGAGCTGGAGAATAGCTTTCATAGATTGCCCGGGCCTGATAAAACGGCAACAATGCACCGTAAGTACAATCTACCCATATGATTGCATTGAATACGGTTACAAATCATGCATTTTTCTCACTTTAAACATATTTTTAATGAAATATGATCATGAAACTACTTTAACAATTCCTTCTGTTTTCTGTAATAGAGTGTGGTAGAAATTAACAGAAAATATTGGAAATAGACAATTATATCTGAAGATAGCCATGATTTGTAGCAAGTCAAATGGGAGAACGCACACAAGAAACGCATCCGTTGAAACAACTGATCAACATCTATGCAGTTATCCCTCCATCCCTGTGATGGAGGATTTTGAGAAGAGAGTTTAGTCCTGAATTTTATATTATGGACATCGCCTTGACGACATTATTCTCCTCATACAGCCGAAATTGTAGGTAATTAGCATTGTTAACTTGAATGGTACGTAATGAGCTTTGATTATGTGTAGATGCATCTCAAAATTGGCTGAGTATTATTTCATTGATAATCATCCATCTCCCGTGAGTCACCCATCACCTCGTATTAAAGGAAAAGACATCCTGGCAAGATGACAAAATAGCTCCAGCTCGTTCAATATTGGTTCAAAAATAAAACATTAGATCATAAATTGTACGAAACATCCTGATCTACAATTTGAGACCAAATTTGTAATTTTCAAACAAATATCGACCTAGGCAGTAGTCATTCTCCCATCTTGCCAGAATGTCTTCTTTGCTCGACCAGATTGTGCTCTCTATTCGGAGTACCAAAAATCAAAGGAAATTGAACAAATAGGGTTCTTAAATCATAAAGCAGAGCTCACTGTGAAGCATGACAAACACAATAAACCACGTAATTAAAGTAGCAGTTTTTCATTTCAACACGCTATGCCATGCTATTGGTAGGAGAAAGTAACAAAGCCATTATTGCGAGAACATTAGGCAGCAACAGGGTAGGCGAAAGTGAACGCTTTGCGAGAGAAAGTTGCCGACTCGAAACTCATTTAGAATTTCAATCTGCAGCCACTTGAGCAATTACAAAACAATTTAACAACTTTCCGGTTCATACTTTGCGCCAATATTCCGTCTTCCTTTCTCTTACTTCTCCGCTACTTTCTTCTTTTTCTTCTTCTTCTTGTATTATTTCTATATTCTAGCATGTTCTTAGCTTTCGTCTTAGTACTTCGTCATATTCTTGTTCGTTTTCTACTATTTCATCTTCCTTTTTTCTTCTTCATTATCCCCTTCTCACCACCTCCACTTTATCTTCTTGTCTTCTCCTCCTCTTTCTTTCTTCTTCTTGTCTTCCTCCCCTCTTCCTTCTTCCTTTTCTCTTCTACTAGTTCACCTATTCTCCAGTGTTTTTCAACCGAAGTTTGTTATCTTACTATCTATAACGAAAACTTGACATTTCGAAGGTTTGAAAGCGTGAAATAAGATAGCTAGAGTGTAAAATTTAGTAAAAGACAGTAAAATTAGTGTTAGAATTAGAAGTGAATTTATTCACTAAAAGCGAGTTGGAGAATATGATTCAAGAGACTAAAATGAGTAGAGAACAAAAAAGTATAGAGAAGAGAAGGTGTAAATAATATGTGGAAAAGGAGAAGATGTGGGAGTAAGGATGAAAGTAAATTGACTTGCAAAGTAGCATCCGAAGTAATAGCAGGAATGTTGTGCTGAGTAGACAATAATATTATTTCGCCAGTGAATCTGATTTCTCCCCTTTTTTCCTCTTCTCCCTATTCTCTTCTTTTTTCTTCACCCCCTTCTAAACACCCTTCTCCACCTCCTTCTTCTTTCTCACCTATTCATACTCTTATCCTCTCCATCCTTATCACCCATATTCTCTTTCCCACTCTCATCTACTTACGCCTAATAGAGCCAGAAAATACCGGTGAAATTAGGTTTCCTCCAGAATACCGGAGACACAGCTTGAAGGATAAAGAACATACTTTTGGGCCCACCTCGGTAAACAGCCCTTATTTTTAGTAAGTTCATAGCCTTAAAATAGCGACAAATGATAAGACAGAGAAAGTGGATTATACTTATCAGGATAGGCTTTCTTTTTCATTAAAATTGTATTACAAGCGTATAGAAAGACTTACTGTATTAAGGATGTTATTATCAGGGTATGGGGGAAGAGGCGTAGCATTCAGGATATTATGTGTTACTGCATTATTCCAACATAATGAGAAATGGATGATTATAAAGTAGGATATTATGTATGAGTAGAAGGAGATGAGAGAAGACCGAATTCTTGACATGAGAGCCTTTGAACTATGTGCCAGCCCTGATAATAAGCTCTTAAACTAGATTTCGAGAGCGTCTATGAACTTTAAATCAGATTTTGTAGTCTAGTTTAATCCAATGAGAAAACGTGTAGAAGTGAAGGTTCTAACATGAATATAATATTTTTCAAAAATACGTTTTCTTGATTCATCCTTTTAGTGTCTAGGAACCAAATGTTAAAAGTCCCAATAGAGTTGAAAATAATTTAATGTTTTATTAACCTTAATCAAATGCCAAAGTCCCAATAGTCATGAAGTTTAAAATAATTTAGCGTTTCATTAAGGAGTGTTGAAGATAGACGTCATGTTTCGAAAGCGCTCCAGACATGTGTATTGTGTAATAATGTTCACGAAACTAATATTCAAATATTGACTGCATTGTCGTGAGAAATATTCCAAGTGCAATATTTACTAGCGGTATGTAATAGAAAACAAAAAATGAGTTTCACTGACGTAAACCAAATGCTTTAATTCCCAATAGTCATCATGTTGAAAATAATTTAACGTTTCATAACATCATTAACGGTAACCGTCTCAGGTAAACAGCACTGAATTGAAACTCCTTAATCCTGAACTCCATCGACAGTATTTACAATAAAATATAGCACCTACAATTTCTACAAAGTTAATTCACACAGGATAATTCACAAAGTTAGCTTCGCACAAGACACAGTGGGTTGTTTTTCGAGTGCTCCAAACCAATTTCTGAGTCTCTCTCGGAAGCAAGCGAGTGTACCATTAAATATGTAAATTGAAGCAGTCTGCAACCCAGGCGACGTCAGAGTTTTGCATTGCTGGATAAACAGTAACACAGGAGTGGACAGTAACAGTAACAGATAAACAGTAACAGTATAGTCTGTTCGAGCAAAGAAGACCCTCCGGCATGATGAGGAAATGACTTCAGCTCGGTCAATACTGGTTCAAAATATATTGATTTTGTCTCAAATTGTAGGAAACATTCTGATGTACAATCTGAGACTAAATATATAATTTTTGAACCAATATTGACCGAGCAGGATGCATTCTCCCATCTTGCCAAAGGGTCTACTTTGCTTGGACAGGCTATACGAGGGTACAGGGTGGCCGGTATTTGAATATGCAGTAGTGGAGAGGCGCTACGTCTGGTGGGAAAGTTACTATTAACAGCAAATGGCAAACGTATCTTTCAGATGATAATGTGGATGGTGACAGATGCTATGAACTCGAGTTGACCACAAGTTTTCGATATTAATTTGTGGCCATTCATGATGGAGATTGGTCAATGGTGGGTGGGAAATTTTGTGATGGTATGATTTGTTGTGGGAGGTACTGGCGGTGAAACAGGTGAAGTGCTGTACAGTGAAAGATATGGGCACTTCACCTATCTCGTGGGTTCGAGCCGCCAGTGGTGGGGGTGTAAATGTTTTCAATTATTGGGCAATACAATTTGGATGATGATAGGGTGCTTTCAAAGAACTGTATTCTAACGGAATTCGTGGGAGTTATTATGGAATTCAATTACTTCGAGTGCAATTGTTGATAGGTACTCGAATTTGGAACAGTAGAATTTCAACGTCTCTTAAATTAGCTAACTAATTACTGTTGAAACTATGGAACTTCAAGACCTGGTATAGTTTGTCCAAGTAAAGAAGACCCTCTGGCAAGATGAGAAAATGACTCCAGCTCGGTCAATTTCGATTCAAAAAATATCAATTTGATCTTCAATCGTAGTAATTTGATCTACTATTAAGACCAAATTTATAATTCTTGAAGAAATATTGACCAAGCTGGAATCATTTTCCCATCTTGCCAGAGGGTATCCTTTGTTTGGACAGACCATAGCTAACCTGTTCAAAAAAGCGAATATCTATTCAATTTAGGATTAAGAAAAAGGAACTAGAAAAACTTTACAATGAAAACACTGTAGACGAATTTTACAATAATAATGTATAGTCTGTTCGAGCAAAGAAGACATTCTGGATAGATGGAAAAATGACTCGGTTTAAAGATTGTAGATCAGAATATTTTCTACAATTCGAGATCATATTTATGATTTGAGAACCAACATTGACCGAGCTGTAGTCATATTTCCATCTTGCCAGGATGTCTTTTTTGCTCTACCAAAATTTACCTATATTTTTCTCGTTAGGATTAGAGTCAAAATAAGATTTCAAGTGACAAAAGACATGAATTCTGTGCAGTGCATTCTAGCGACCACAGAAACTGTATTCTGTCGTTCTGTCATGTGGTCTCTGGAACTTTCAAAGTTGAGTCAATCCAAGCAAAGAAGACATTCTGGGAACATGGAGAGATGACTTCAGCTCGGTCAATATTGGTTTAAAAATTAAAAATTTGGTCTCAAATAATAGATAAGAATGTATCCCTCAATTTGAGACTAGATTTTTTCATTTTTGAACCAATATTGACCGAGCTGGAGTCACTTTTCAATCTTGCCAGAATGTCTTGTTTGCTTGGATAGACTACTTCTTGATAGACGCGGAGGATCATTTGAGATTTATGCGGTGTCATATAAGGCAGCCGTCAGTGTTAGTAGGTAACGTGTGCTTCAAAAATGCTGAGTCGACTGCTTTTTGATATGCGCCGAGAAGATTGATGTCTCTTGAGTGGGGCTCATTGATTGTGTCTGCGATTGATGGGTTGACGACGATAGTGTAATCACTGGCGGCTCGTACCCACGGAACAGGTGAAGTGCCCGTATCTTTTACTGTACAGCACTTCACCTATTTCGTGGGCACGAGCCGTCAGTGAGTGTTAAAGAGTCTAGGGAAAGCTAGAAAGATAACAAAAGTTTCCAGAGGAAACTTTGCTTTACTCACTGATTCTGATTTATAAAATTGATATGGAATCGAATTTATAGTTAATTCAGTGTTATGAGTATTTTCATAGCTTGTAATTAATTAAGTTTCAGGGACCACAAACCATATTATCATTGCCACTTATAAAACTTTTCAATCCTGAAAAAAGGCAGTAAATGCAAACTCATGACAGTTCTTTTTTTTTAAATTCACATTTTCGCTTGTTTTCCATATTTTCCAAAATTTGTTCCATTATTCTTAGTTTTATAATTCTTCCTGGTTTTGTCCTTCTCATAGGAAAAGCCACATTAATTCTCATCGGCTTTTACTTTTTCTTCACGTTTTTATCTCCTTACCTCATTTCTCTCTCCTTTTCTGATCATTCTTTCTTCATTCCTTTTATACTTTTCAATTTTTTTAATTTTACTTCTCCTTTCCTTTGTTTTCCTTCCATTCAATCTTCCTCTGTTTCTCCTCCTTTTCCTTCGTTCCTCTCATTTTCTCCTCTAATGCTAATTTCCTTCTAGTAACTTTTATTTCTTTCTCTTCGTCCTCCATCATCTTTCCATCCACTCCTTCTTACCGCTCTTGTGTTCTTTTCTTCCTCTCCCTCTTTATCTTCACCTATTATTGGTTCTTCAATGACTTTCATCTTCCTCTTTCTTGTTTTCTTCTCTTCTTTTTTTCTCACATTTCATATGAGATATCCAATTCAATAGTGAATTGACACAAATCCTTTTATTCTAGTTCATCAATTTTTTACACTGATAAATTCAGCTGACCACACGCGTGGTGAAATTTCTGAATTGGTGAGACAAACCGTGAACTAGAAATAATAGAAATCTCCCAACTCACTTCCGAGGAAAATCTCAAAAATGGGCAGTGTCACAAAAATAAAAACAAAAATATCTTCTACCCCGAACCTGTCACTGTTGAAGCGCAGAGTTTTGAAAAAAAGGAAATAAAAACAAAAATTGAAATCTCTTTTATTTCCAGTTCACATGCTCTGGGTGCCAAATCGAATTATTTCTCACCGCAACAGAATCAGACAAAGTTGGAATTCAATTATTGCCACTGATCAGAAAGAGAGATCCTACTTGCATCTCTTCGTTCCTTTTTATCTTTGTTCTCTTCTCCTCTATCCTAGTTCTTCTCTGTTTTCTTCCCCTTTTTCTCTATGTTCTTTCTCTTTAGAATGAGAGATCTAGCTCCCTTTCACTTCCTTCCTATTCTTGTTGTTTTTTGTTATCTTCTCATTTTTCTCTATGTTTATTATCTTTAGAGAGTTCTCATTCCATGCTAATTCTCTCATCCCTTTCCCTCCTTGTTTCGTTTTGTATTTTTTTTTCTCTTCCTCTTCTTTCCCGGTTCTTTTTTTCTTTCTCTCTCTATGTTCTTCTCTTTAAAAAGAGATATCTAGTTCCCTTCCCTTCCTTCCTATTCTCTTTGTTTTCTTCTCCCCTTCCCACGTTGTTTTTGTTTTTCGTTTCTTTCTCCCTTCCTCCTTTGTTTCTTCTTCTCCTCTATCCACCACGAAGAACGTATCAACTGAGGCAATCAATTTGGCACCTTGCAATGAATAGCAGTTCATTAGTAGGCTGAACAACGCATGCGCACTTCAATGAGAAAGAATAAAGAAGCACTGATAAGATTTCGGTTTCCTTATGATATGAGGGGTTCATTGGGTTTTGTTTCATGGTGGAGTATTATCTGAGAGCAATGTATTGAGAATGCTCTTATCTAAGCGGGGAGTGTTGAAATTGAGATATTTATTGGTTATTTTTTTGTTGACCTCTACCAGAGGAATAATAGCGAAAGGTAACACAATACTTTCTCTTTTCTTTTACCTTAGATGAGGAGAACAATGTACATTCAATGTTAACACTTAGATATAGAGTAAGTCTATGCTGATACGTACTTGACGTTGCTTTTCGAGGAGTACTTCTAAATGATTGAAGTAGGTACTATAATTGGAGTATTATTTAATGTTTAGAAGTGAGTTTGGAAGTGTATAATGTAGCTCAAAAATTGAATAAAATTGATGAAAAGTTGTCGAGTATTCTACATACTTTGTTGTTAAAATCATGAGATTAATGAGTGCTGATGCGTCCTAAACACTGAAGAGTCTTCTTTTCAATCATGAAAGTTTCATTGTTAAATTTTGAAAATCAAGACCAATCAATCATGTTGTATCACCATCAGAGGTTGACATAATTTTGATATTTATACGTAATCTAGATAATCTATATAATTCGTTAGTAAAAAAGCGAAATGGCACTTATTCAGATTCACCCATCAGCAGAACTAAACATCTTCTGAACCGAATGCGTTTAATAAATGAAAAGACAAGATGTGGTCAAACCACTAATTTGTTAGAAAATTGAGATACCGGTTTCGTTTGTTACACCATTATCATCTCTGGTAAACTCGTAAAATTGCGTAACAACCGAAACAGGTATCTTAATTTTCTAATCAATCAGTGGTTTGACAACATCTTGTATTTTCATTTATTATGGATAATCACCAGAATATCAACTTCACAACTACTCAAAGAGCGTTCAAATTTGACAGGCATGTCCAAATGGACCTTTAGACGCGCACTGAGAAAGGATTTTTAAATTTTCCAATGATACGCCCAATGAACGCGTTCTCCCATCTATAATAATTTATATCAAATTATTAGTAACAGATATATACAACTCAGTATTAGTTTTGCGGTGTTTTCTAAGATCTTTAAAGTCAATGATTTTCTTATTTGCCGGAAAATCAACTTGAAAAGTCGACACATATGGCAATATTGTTTCGTTTTTCACAAATACGATAAAACTTGCCAGCACTCAAGAGCACTCGAATACTTCTACACATCGAACAAGCACAGAATTCTATCTCTGTATGAAAGTATTCCGTGAGTTTTTCTAGTTGACGAGTTTGCTTGGTATCTGTTATTGTGATAGAAAGTTGGAGAGGAACAAGAAAAGTCAAGAAAACAATAAGAGTGGTAGAAAGAGAGAGTGAGGAGGTAGAGAAGAAAAAGGAAAAGGGAGAAGAAGAAAGAAGAGAAGGAGAAAGTGAAGAAGAAGGAGAAGGAGAAGGAGAGGAAGAAGTAGAAGAAGGAAGCGGAGGTCTGACAATAACATCCAGTAGCATTGAAGTGTTTTGAGCTTTCAAGTGGCTAAAGAGTAGAGAAAAGAGTTGAGAAGTTGTCAAAAATCATTCCACATATCAAGAAAGTCTCTGGTCTCCCTTGGGAAAAAGGGGTGCTAGCAAATTGTGATTGGGGGGAAGAAAAGATAGATTGTAGAAGATACAGGTAGAAGAGAGTGAAGAAAAAAAAGAAAAAATGGGAAGAGTAAAAAGGAGAAGAAGAAGAAGAAGAAGAAGAAGAAGAAGAAGAAGAAGAAGAAGAAGAAGAAGAAGAAGAAGAAGAAGAAGAACAAGAACAAGAAGAACAAGAAGAACAAGAAGAACAAGAAGAACAAGAAGAACAAGAAGAACAAGAACAAGAACAAGATCAAGAAGAAGGTGCAATAGAATGGAAAGAAAGACCGTTGTTCTGAGCCACTTCACATACTCCCACATTCACTTAAAGAGCTTTAGCCGGATTCAACAACAATAATATTTTCTGCTTGACAAAAATATTATTTTCTGCGAAGTTATCTTTGGAATTTAGAGATTTCCAGTTTGTGTAGTATACATGATAGAAACATTTTTTCATTACTGTAGTTCGTTATCATCAGCACTGACATTTCAGTGGATTTAAACTGAAGAAGTCAGACATTTCACTTACAAGTAGAATAGCCATTATTGTCTTAACTTCCTCTCGTCAGGGAAAATAAAGAAGTAATTTCCATTCTTTCTCACTAATTTTCCTCAGGTAGATTGGTATATGAACATTTTTATTAGTAATATTAGATCTTTACTATATTAGCCCTATACAGCTTTGTAAACTGAGGTTCCAGTAAGGATTCGAGGATTTAGGTTTCAACTATGTTGTTAGATTACACATTGCAGAATCAATTTGAAACATACTTCTTAATTTAGGTAATTCTTGGTAATTTATTACAATATTTAGAAATGGAAACTGCCGATCAACATGGTTTTACCAGCAATTATATTATAATATGTCTGTCAAATTTTGTTAGTTGATAGAATGTTAACATTAAATTATTATCAATAGTCTTGAACGAAACAATGTGAGGTAATTAAATGCAATATGAACACTATTGATTCCATGGTCATATTCACAATAAAATAATACAATACTGATACGTTTACTGCTGATCCGTACACAATTAAATAATTACTCTTGGAACGAAACATACACGAAACCAATATGGATGGTATGGAATGTAGAAAGGCATTCCAAATATCAGTTGCCGAAAAGCAATTAAATATATTGTTTACCATTCACATGCCAATAGACCGACAGCTAGACCACCGCAAAGCCAATCGGACCGATTCGCCAAAATGAAAATATCCAGCGCCATTCAGTTGGTCACGTGATACGGAATCAAAACGTGGCTAACCGCTTTCGAGTTTGCGTTGCAATGTATAGTCTGTCCAAGCGAAGAAGACCTTCTGGCAAGATGAGAAAATGTCTCCAGCTCGGTCAATATTGGTTCTAAAAATATATATTCGGTCTGTAATTGTGTATCAGAATGTTTCCTACAATTTGAGACCAGATTCGTAGTTATTTAATGAGTATTGACCAAGCCGGAGTCATTTTCTCATCATGCCAGAGGGTCTTCTTTGCTTGGACTGACTATAACCGGGGATATTGACCACAAAATACTTTCAAGGTCTGAAAGCTGTCGAGCTTGGTATTCGGTAGTTGGTTGTATAAATCTATGTAATTTATCAAATGTATTTTTCAGGCAGGTTAAAGATTGAATGAGTGCTTCAAAATCAATTTTTTGCACAGTTTTCCTGGCGTGGAGCCCACATTAGCTTATTCAGGCTTGCGCGTGGGTAATGAGAGAAATTATGATGAGATTCCAGGTAGTCGGCACGGACGACTATAATTATAACTATGAAACTAAATAAATAATAATTATAATTATTAAGAAAATAAATCATAATTTTTTTTCTTCGCTGAAAGTTCAATTCTGTTACACAAATAATATGCAATAGTCCGTAAAATTTCAACATACTACGATTCAAAACGTTCTACCAATGATATAACAGAAAAAAAAGAATAATAATTATTCATTATATCATTTCCATACTCCAATCAACAGAGAAGAGAATACAATAATATGATAGAACAGGAAATTAGGTTAGCTTGAGGTTGAGTGTGAGAGAGCACCTATGAGTCCCAACTTCCGCCTTGTAGAAAGTCAATAAATAAATAGATAAATTAGTCTGTCCAAGCAAATAAGACATTCCGGTAAGATGGGGAAATTACTCCAGCTCACACATACTAAAAATTTCAATCTACAATTTGAGACCAAATTTATAATTATTGAACCAAATTGAATCGAGCTGGAGTCATTTTCTCATCTTGCCAGAATGTCTTTTTGCTTGGACAGACTTTACCACTGTGACGATACTTTGCAGTCAATATAACATAACAAGAAAACAAATTTCTACTAGCCTACGTTTTATCTAATCTAAATTCTATGGATACCATCAAATACTGCAATTCAAAGTACATTACAAAATAAAACCAAAAGAATTCAGATAACTCTAGAGATAAATAATTCTTCTAGATAAATAATAAATATTCAATCATGAAAACATCATTCTAAAACGAGAAAATAAAAAGAAAAAATTAGTTGTATCGGATTGAAATAGATATAGATATTTCCTTTTTGATTATACAATAGAGACTCCTCTTAAGAATACACTTCAATATGGGCTTATAGACTTAACATACTCTGCAAAATCAAGAGATACTTTAATGCACGAAAGAAATCAAGAAAGTATGACAAATGCATTTAAATTTAAGAGAAATTATTCAGCACATGTTTGCAAGAACAAAGAAGACGAAGAAGAAGAAGAAGAAGAAGAAGAAGAAGAAGAAGAAGAAGAAGAAGAAGAACAACAACAACAAGAAGAAGAAGAAGACAACAAAAAGAAAAACAACGGAAAGAAAAGAAGAATGAAGATGGAAGAAACCGTTATTGTATTCTTATGCAAGACTCGGATTTGACGAAATAACAAACGTGGCATAGAAGATGAGAAGAAGATGTAGAGTCAAAGAAGAAGAAAGAAGAAGAAGAAGACGAATTTCTGTTGAAGAAGAAGATAGCCTCCTAACAATGTGTAGGAATGTAACGTTCAGCTGAGTACTTAACACTTGGATTTCATTTTTATTATGAGAAGAATTCATTATTCTTCCTTCAAAATAAGGGATTTCTGAAGAAAAATAAGAAGAAGAAAACAATGAAACGAAGAAAACTTTGAAGATGTCGTTGTATTCCCAAGTTCGGATTTGGGCTTTGTTCAACCCAAGAAACAACTTACATAACTTCCACTCATAATTTCTGTTTACAATATTTCCCTCCTAACAATGTGTAGGAATGTTGAGTACTAAATTTGGATTTCATTTTAGCTTAATTCATTATTCTTTCCTTGAATAAGTAAGGGTATTTCTGGATAGGCGCTTTGAATGTCGGTTCGCTTAAGTTTGGCCGCGTATCGACAGTCCGAGGCATGTGCCGCGAATGCCTCAAGGTACAGCCCTGTTCATTTTCTTGCGCATTGAAGAAGAGTCTTGCTACTACTACTAGTCTAATATTTCACTCCAGTCTTCAGCAGCGTATCGACAGTCAATATTGGTTCAAACATTATTGATGTGGTATCAATTAACATTTCGATCTTTAATTCAAGACCAAATCAATAATAAATTTTGAACCAATATTCACCGAGCTTGAGACTGGAGTGAAGCCGCGTATCGACAGTCCGAGTGCATGTGCTACACATGCCTCGGACTGTCGATACCGGGTTTGCTAACAGCATCCAAGCAAACGCAGCACACAATTCGCAGCGAGCAGTGCCTGTTGCCTCGCAACGCACAACGAACAATTCTACAAACTAACCTCATAATTGTACCCCATTCCTATGCATTTTTGTGATTGAGAATTCTATTTGGGTGCAGAAGGTTCTAATAGGCAATAATAAACATTGCCTTAAATTTTTATCTCCTAATTGAGCACAAACCAACCTCCAAAGTCCAAATTATCAATTGTCAGAGCTTAGTTGCTTTGTCTCCCGCTTGATGGCGCTAGTCAATTTGTTCGCGTGCTCGCATTTTTGGTTAGGTCGGTATTACACGATAATAGTTCTATGATCATACCATTCTATGAATATGATTTGGTATTTTCATCTCTTTCCATATGATCAGATATGCTCATAGAACTATTATCGTGTAATAACGGCCTTACAAAAATTGCAGATCACACATATGCCTCAGCCATGAGTTCATACTTTTTTTGCGTCAACAGACTGTACCGCGAGGCATTCGTGGCACATGCCTCTGACTGCCGATACGCGGCTTTAACCGTCTAGCTGGTAGTGTCAATACGAGGAACATCTTAATTTGAATTCATCATCTGAAGATGACAATGATAATAATCGACATTCTGTTCTATTATTTGAAAAAATATTATGGAATTTCGTAACTCGTTCACTCAAACTATTGCAGAATTCTTGTTAAAGGAATTAGAAGGCATTGAACACTTGTATTTCTATAGTGAGCATTGATTAAACTATGCGATGCATAGTATGCATTGTTTCTTTATTGTTTGCAACAATAAAGAAATCTTGAACGGTCACTATAACTCAAGGTAATTAGAATAGAGAGGTAACAGTCATCGTAACCGTAGCAGGGAGAAAACCGTGAGTTCTGACGTCATCGGAACCACAGCTGTGAATTTCCTAGCGCCAGCTAGGTTTGCTTAACAGCTGTGGTTCAAATGACGTCAGAACTCACAGTTTTCTTTCAGCTACGGTTACGATGACTGTTACCTCTCTATTCTAATTACCTTGCTATAACCTATATCGTAAATATAAAGAAATTACATAGAATAATAATAATATTACTTTTGTATGTAACATTCTCACAGATATTTTACACTGTTTTCCCGCTCATTCTTTGGAAAATTCGGGAACCTTGAAGTGGTATCTCCTTTTAAGAGAATAACTTGGACGTTCTTTCCCGTTCCAGGAATAATTTAATACAGTTCATTTTTTTACCTTCAACATAAATCTACTAATAAACCTTGAAAATCGCTTCTTACAGACACAATAGTTATTCAAGGAGCAACCAATTTCAAGTCCAGCTCAAGCAAGGTAGAGTTAGAATTCAAGTAGTGCTCTATTTCCGAAAGATTCCCTGCAGAACATCTTCAGACAATCTGTTCCATTCCTTGTTTTCCAATCCCCTTGCGTTCTACTCAAGATTAAAACTGATGGGAAAAGGAGAGAATCAGGAAAGAAGATTGTCCAGTTCCTACAAGACTTGTTAATTTGTTGCCGCGGGCGTTTCGAGAGGGTTCTAGAATCTGCCGCAAATTTGGAATCGCTTCTATCTCTAATTTCCACTGCGGTCAGCTCTTCAAGTACTATTCTGTTCAGTACTGTTTTTGGAGAAATCCAAGTAGCTCTTGTTAGCTATTTGTAGAGAAGTTCTGGAGGTGATATTGTGGTGGTATAGTCTGTCCAAGCAAAGAAGACATTCTGGCAAGATGGGAAAATGACTCCAGCTCGATCAATATTGATTTAGTAATTATCACTTTGGTCTGAAATTGTAGCGAACATTCTGATTCTGCTTTACAATTTGAGACAAAATAATTTTTTTTTCAGTCAATATTGACCGATTTGAAGTAATTCTCCCATCTTTACAGAATGTCTTCTTTGCTTCAACCGTCTATACTTTTCTTTTCAGTACTGTTCTTGAAGGAATCTAAGTAGCTATTGCTTTCTATTTTTTGATTAGTTGTGAAGTGGTATTAGCGTAGTTATCCATATCAAATGGAGAGACAAAACCACAGATTTATTAGAAAATCGAGATACCGGTTCCGGTTGCCACACAATTATCAATCTGTAGTAAACTCGAGTTTATTAGACAAGTTTATTTCTTGTCTCCTTATTAGAATTGCCATCTATCTCAGGCCTAGTTTAATTTTTGATGAAACTTGCCCTTATTCCTTGAGTTTCCTAGAGATTAGGAATGTTATAGCAACCGAAACCGGTATCTCGATTTTCTAATAGATCTGTGGTTTGTCAATATATATTATGTCTTTTAATTCAACTTGTTATCCATGCTAGGCCAAGTTGTATTTTTGAATCGGCTCTATTTCCTGATCACCGTTCCTTCCCTTTAGGAATAAAACGTTTCCATCAAGGAGGTCACTCCTTCGTATTCAAGAGCCTATTAGGCCTAATTGTAAGGAGTTCTTACAATAAATTAATGTATAGGCTCTTGAATACGAAAGTAAGGAGGTTACAAACCTCTTTGATTGATTGTGACCAAGGTTATTAGAGACAACCTAATAACCTTGGATTGTGACCAAGTAAAGGTGAACGTTCTTGATTTTGAGATTCTGACAGTTCAAGGCTTACATAATATCTTGGACATGTGTGAACATCATTCTTTCTCCATATGATTGCTGTTATGATTTGGAGCTTCCCCGATTGATTTTTTATTTTCAAAATTTCTGTTTACAAACTTAATTTTTCAAAATTGCTGTCTATCTTTTTGAATCAAACTTGAAATTTCAGTTTTAAAAGGAAGTAAACTTTCCAAATTCTTAGTTGATTTTTTTGTGAAATGTTTGAAAATTTGTGAAAATCTAAAGATGAGTTTTAAATTTCAAGTTTCTTCAGTGGAGAACTAATTTAGAGTGTTATCCAGTGATATATGGTGTTAATTATTGTAAAATGTTTGGACAATAGTTAAATTTGAATTTTCTTGAGTTAATAAATTTATTTGGAAAAATGTGTGATAATTTGGAAAAACTCTACCTCATGGAGTTTTATGTGGACGTGGTTAAATTCAGAGACATGTATGATGGACGTTCATCTTTTTCCAACAACCCTCTAAATATCGGTCCAGACGACTTGGGTGAGACAATAGTTAAATTCAAGTATTTCGGAAGAAATAATGTTGAGATCAGGGAAGAAGATTTTTGTCCCAGCACAAAACCGATTCGGGAAAACCGAAAAACAGTTCCGTTGAAAAGCGGGAAATCTTGTTTGTTTTCCCTGAAAGGTGTTCAACATCTGCCTACTGGTTCGTTTGATGTTGTGGTTAGCGTTTTTCGGAAAATTTTGAATCCTGAGGTTTTTCAAAATGATGATGATGACGATGAAAATTGGGAGGATGTTAGTGATGATGTGAAAGTTGGCGATGAAGATGTAGTTGAGAAGGAGAAATCAGAACCCAAAACTGAATTCCTCATTGGGAAAACAGATGTGAGTTTGTATGAAACTTTCAAGTATTTCAGTAACGATTTTCCATCAAAAGAATCACTGGTACGTGAAACTTCTAGTACCATTACTGCGTTTCGGGACTGTATAGACAGGTCCTATAAAAATAGTACAGCTGTCGTGGAGTGCCATAGTTATTTGAGGGATGAAGGTAATGCTATTATGGGAGAAATCGTGTATATGGTGAGAGCTTCATGTTTTGGGAGGACTATTTTAACCCAGTTTCAACTGTCTGAAGAGGAGGCGAAGAGTTACTTGTATAAGAGAACTGATAGGAATTTTTGTGGTGGTAAAGATGGGAAGGGTGATGGGAGTTTGGGGGGGAGCAATTATAAGAAAGAAGAGGTGATTGATGAAAGTGAGAGGAGAGCGGAAGTAAGGGAGGAGAAGAAAGGGGTTGTCAAAGAGGATGGGAATAGAAATGTAGGTGGAGGACAACAGGTGGAGAAATCTAAAACTTTAAAACCTACTAAATCGAATAAAAAACCTCTAGATTGTCCTTTCGGGTTTGATGAGAGTGGTGAAATGGATTTGAAAAAACTTTGCGAATGTGTTTGTAAATATGTGATGAATAATGTACAAAATAGCAATCAATCTGATTGTAGAGGAAATAATTTTGATAGAGTTCCAAACTCAAAATCTGATCACCGTAGAAATGATGTTGATAATGTTTCCCCAGGATCTGTTGGTATGGTAGGTAATCAGATGATATTAAGAATGCCTGATAAACCTGATAAGCTTGGTGTTGAGAGTAAGTTTACGTCTTCAGTGTATTACACCCAGAACGGGGAGGAGGTTGGGGAGAATATCGGGCAAGTTGTGAATGTTAGACCCGAGTATCCCCATATGACGGCGAAAGATGATCCCGATTCGAAACAGGATGTTTTGATTTTAAAGTTGGGTAGGAAACGGTTGGCAGCCGGAAAGAAACCAAGAATTGAGATTGAAATGAGGACGCCGAAGTTTAAAGATGAGAAACCGGAAACGGATTCTAAGGAGACGCAGTATTTGGCGGCGGATTTGCCGAAAACTCCGAAAAAACCGAAATCGAAGAAGGGGAAGAGGAAGGGGAAGGGGAGACCGGGATCGGCCAAGTCGGGGAAATCTGGGAAATCGGGGAAAGGGGGGAAGAAAAAGAAGTAGTTCACCAAATTTGGAAAAATTGTTTGAGAATAAAAGTTTGAGCCTCTTGATTGTCTACTATTCTTGTACATTTATAATATGTGTGTAAATCTTTAGCATTGACTTTTCATTCCAATCTGTTATAAATCATTATAGTAATCTACGCTGAGATCAATCATAATCATTTATTTCATAATAATCAATAATGTAAAGTGCAACAGGATTTCTCGCAAATGAGCCCATTTCATGAAAATTAATAATTATAATCATTATCAATTATTTAATAATTCACAATGGATATTACAACAGGATTTCTCCGATTCTTCCAAATCTGTTCCTTTTCCAATTTATATAAACAGTTTATCAGTTTCATTTTAGACAGTAGACTATAGAGTAACTTAACATGACGTTCAATCATTTTAAAATGTATATTTATAGACAGTAAATAGGTAATTTCTAACACATTAATGACAGTTGGGAACTGAGGATTGAACTAAGTTTTGAAGGTAGTCAATGATAATAGCTAATGATAAATACGTATGAATTTGATTAGAGTATAAATTATAGAGTTGAATTAGATTATTCCATTCCTAACAATACTTTGGATTGGATTAATATCTCATTATTTTCAAACTTGAACACTTAATGTATAGTAGCTGATGAGCTGAACTTATTTTAGTACAAATCCAATGTGAAAGGGGTAAACTGGAATACATACGAATTGCGAATTAAGTTTGTAAGTAAGCTTGTTAGTAGAGCAGATATATTTACTGTTATTTTGTAACAATCCTTGGTATAGTCTGGTCGAGCAAAGAAGAAATTCTTGCAAGATGGGAAAAGGACTCCAGCTCGGGGGATGTTATTTCAAGAATGATAAATTTGGATTCCGATTGTAGGGAACATTCTGATCTGCAAGAACAAATTTATGATATTTGAATCAGTATCCACCAAGCTGGAGTCATTTTTCCATTTTACCAGAATGTCTTTTTTGCTCGAGCAGACTGTAATGTTACATAAAAAACCTCAAAAGGTCTATCAGATCAGAATGTTGTGTATAAACTGCAAATGAACGAAAAATGGACAGTCAATCATTATTTGAAAATGTCAAGGTATTCTTCTCGGATATGAAGGCACATTTTTATTTATTTATAACCAAAAAACTTCCCGACTCCAGATAAAACCGTACATTCATCACTGGAGCTCTAAATTCACTCCCACTCTCAACCTCCCCCCTTCACCCTTACTTTCCCAACTCATCTCATGACGCTGTAAATCTTACGATAAATATCTGTTGATAACTACCCTTTAGAGCAGCCCCTGACGTTGAACGATAAATAAATCAATTGCTGAGGGTCTACCACAAAGGAAGGGGTTACTGGACCCCCCTCAACCCCCAATATCATCCCCCAAACACCAATTTCAACACCCCTACCCCCCAGATTTCCGATAAGACCTTCGCTCCTCATCAAGGGACAACTATAGTCTGTCCAAATAGAGAAGACATTCTGGCAAGATGGGAAATGACTTGATCTCGGTCAATATTGATTCCAAAATAATTCATTTGGTTTCAAATTGTACATCAGAATGTTTCCTACAATTTGAGATGAAATTAATAACCAAATATTGTTTTTGAACCAATATTGATCGAGCAGGAGTCATTTTCCCATCTTGCCAGAATGTCTTCTTCGTTTGGAAAGACTATACTAACGTTGAGAAAGGGATGTGTTGCTTTGTGGCTGATACAAATGTGATGCAAAGGTGATACGGAGTCCTTTGTGTATCACGATTGTTTGTAGGATATCTAGTGCCTAGAGAGGAGGCATCTTGACGTCGTAATACAGCATACATATAGGTAATATGTTGAAGGTATGCTTTTACACGAGGGAGAAGTTACATGATAATAATAGTGTGAAAGACAGTGTGCCTCAGTTGACTTACAGGAGAACTGATTTACAGGAAACTAGGATACCGTAATATGTGAATATTTATTCATTCATTTGGAAGAAAGTTATGTATATTTATCAGAGAAAATTACAATATACAATTATTTTCATATTGTAATGTAATTTTTATAATGAGGAAAAAGACTTTTCTTATCCTCTTTTCTTTTCGCACCTAGTGCGAATTAGTTAATTGAGTGTCATGTATTACTTTTTACGTTATTCAATACTTTATTACTTTGTATTCTGGTGAAATTGGTCAATTCGAAAAATAATCAATAAGAAAGCGGATTAACTTAGAACCTTGATGGATCATTGATGGAGGTTGGCCTTATTCAGGATAGGATCACTAACCTTAGGGTTATAAAAAGAGAAATCAACTGAAGGGTGTGGACTCGATGATCGCATTATAAACTAGCGCCATTCTAAAAATATCATTCAGAAAAAACATAATTCTCAATCGAGTCTAGAACTTTCTACATTAGCGCATTTATGAAAAGTAGCTTTTTAAAATCCTGTCAGTGAGTATATTCTCTTCAAATTGTTCTTCATTCTCCATCATGAATTATCATTTTTCATTCTCTCATGCATCTTATTCTTTAAGGTCATTGATGTAAAAAATTGTTAAGGGTGGAGAAAATTCTGATTTCAAAATGGAGAATCAATGTCGGCTTTCTCTAGACTGCTATATTTAATTAGAATCATTTGAATGCCAATCTATATGCTCTCTTACTCTCACTCTTCTGCCAACTGCTTTCTCGTTTTCTCTTCGTCCTCTTTCATCTTTTTGTTCTTCTTCCCAATCTTATTCATTCCCTTTTTTATTTTATTCGCTGATTATCCTAATCCCGTCTTATCAACAGTCTTCACGCAGTCTTCTCTCTGTTGGCTAAATCGCTTCTCTCCATTTTCTTTTGCTGGCAATTGAAATAGAATGAAAGGATTAGAACCAGAAAGAGAGAGCAAAATGAGGAAGAAAGAGAGAGTAATGAAAGAGAAGGGAGGAGAATGTATTGGATGGGGGTAAAGGACAGATTTCAAAAAAGGGTGCACTAGGCTTAATTCTCATTCGCTTTACATTATGCTCAAGTCTGTCAAAGCAAAAAAGACATTCTGGCAAGATGGGAAAATCACTCCATCTCGATCAATATTGGTTCAAAAATTATAAATTTGCTTTTAAATTGTAGTAAACATTTTGATCTACAATTCTAGACTTAATTTATAATTTTTAAAGCAATATTAGGCGAGCTGGAGTCATTTTCCCAGCTTGTCAGAATGTCTTCTTTGTTTGGGCAATCTATACCAGGAAAGGATTTTCTCCATCACTGATGGATGCATTGTAATGAAGTTTTGTTCTTTCATCAGCAAATTTCTTCATACTGTATCTCCTCCCCTGAAATTTCATATCACTGTAAGAGAAAACAATATAAAATTAGTCTTTACAGTATAATAAAGAATTGTTACATAATGAAGATGAAAGGAATAATTAAATATTGCAATTATGAACGTGCATACTTTACTAAAGACATCACTGAGAGTGATTCACAAGTTTAAGCTTTTCGTGGCTTATTCATCTGCAATAATATGTTGTTGATGATGATGATGATGTTGAGATTATGATTAATCTACAGCTTAATTTGAGTTCCGAATCATAATAAAACTGATACTGCAATAGATTTAGTGCCGATAAGGCGCTTTTGACTGTCCCTTGTGCGTTTCAACAGCTAACGGTCGTACCGGATCAGTTGACTAGAGAATAGAGCTGCAAATAACCTCATGTCATCTTGCTATTTTCTAGTCAGTAATTGGAACGAACAATAAACGGGTATATGCCTCAATTTTCGGCCCCAATTCTACTAATCAACTGAATTGAGCGCAAATGTAGTCTTCTTATTATTAAACTGCAGAAATTACCTTTTTCAAAATGTTAAAATCAACACTGATTTTAGTGGAAATCAATTGATTTAACCAATATTGATGTACAATATTATACAACAAAAGAAGGAAATCATCGTTCAAATAGTAATCAACTAGTTTTTTTTACTCAGTTCTAGTTTCCGTACATTTTCCATCGTTCGTTTCTGAGTACGTATGTGGGTGGAGAGTGGGAAGATGAAAAACAGAGCAAAGAGAAAGAAAGTTTATTAAACAAACAAGAATGTAGTTGTACAGCCCACGGCAGTGATCCACAGAGACCACCGGACATTCAATCAGAGACAATCACTTCTTACTTTTTCCTCCTCCTCCTCTTCTTCTTCTTTTTTCTGCTTTTTCTTTTTCTTCTTTTCGTTCGTCCTCTTTATCACCTAAAACTCTTCTTCCACCCCCCCTACTCACATTCTTGATATCTTCCGCCTTCCATCATTCTTTCTCTGCTGTTTCTAGATTTATAGTCTGTTCAAGCAAATTAACATTCTGGATAGTGATGGGAAAATTACTCCAGCTAGATCAATAATGGTTCAAAAATTATGAACTTGGTCTCATATTGTATAAGACATTCCTATCTACAATTTGAAATCCTTATCTACAATTTGAAATCGAGTTTATAATTTTCGAACAAATATTGACTGAGCTGGAGTCATTTCCTCATCTTGCCAGAATGTCTTCTTTGCTTGGACAGACTACATCCACTATCTATCTTAACCATTCCATTTTTATATAGGCATATTTCATCTAATTTGTTCCTTTAACCTTCTCATTTTCTGCTTTCTTTTCTTGTATAAGTATTCCTCTCATATTGGGAGAATGGAGAATGGGAGGATTCCCAGGGCAGTCATGAATCACAAGCCAGAAGGAAAAGATAAATTGGCAGACCAAGAAAAAGATGGCAATATTTAAATAATAGAATATTTATTTTTCGCCAATAATCAAATGTTTGAAGTTGGAACAGGTACTCTTGCCTAATTCTTGTAAGAAGACGACGACGAAATATTCCTTTCCCTCTTTTAGTACTTTCTGTTCTTTCTTATCTCTTCCTGTTCTTTTCTCCTCCATATATTCACTCACCTTCTTCTTTTCTGCTTTCTTTCCTTGTAAGCCATATTCTCTTTCTAGAACTTCCTGTTCTCTCTTTCTCCGGCCTCTTCTCACTATTTATTTCTCACTTTTACTGTTTTTTTTTACCTTCTCCTTTTCTGCTTCATTTTCTTGTGAGTCTTCCTCTCCTTCTTTTAGTATTTTTGGTTCTTTCTTTCTCCGTCCTCTTCTTCTCTCCTATATATCTTTTACACTTTTAGTGTTTTTCTCACCTCCTTTTTTTTGTTTCCTCTTCTTGTAGATCCTCTCCTCCTTGTTCTAGTACTTCATATTCTTCCTTTTCTCTTGCTCTTCTTCTTCTCTCCTTCAAGATTTCTCTCTCTTCTGCTGTTTTCTCTTGTTTATTCTTCCTCTCTCACCCCTGAAGGCATCCCAAATCACATCCTCGAAACAAGAGCGCAGTCTTCCATCCCAGGAGATACGATGTACTTGTCCCCAGCACTCAATCATTCACCCTTTTATTTTACTCGTCTTCTGTCCCAACATGCTATGTTTCGCTCTTTTTTTCTTCGTAGTTTCCCACTCAAAGTTGGACAGATCGAATCAAACAAACCCTCCTTTCTTTCTAGTTTGTAGCGTTGTTTGTACGTTCTGGTATAGAATAATAGAACTCTCCTAGAATCCTCTTTGATTCTAGTTCCCAGTTTGTAAGTTCTGAGCATAGTATAAACTTCACGCATATTATAAAGGGTTTGCTACAATGGCAATGAACTAACTCAGGGCATCTCAACAACAGAAAATTATACAGTTTCAATTAATCAAAAATCAGAAAATTATTTATTGTCACAAACAATGAAATTGTATTGACAAAAGTCACTTAACATAATAGTTACAATATTAATACTAAGTTCGAGTACAGGTCAATACATTTTTTAAATTATAATTAAAACTATATGAGACTTATATTAAAACTTATGGATGAGAGGTGAAGCTTAACATTTCGTCAACTGAATAAAACGCTCTCTCCTTTAACCATTTTGTTATGATATATTTAAACTTTCCACATTCATAGCTTCTAACTCTAGGTGATAAATCAATGAACAGTTTTACCCAACATAGATGTACATTTTTTGAGTCTTAGCAATCCTAACTCGACCTTGATCAATTTGAGTTACAGCTCTAGTATTATGGTCATGGATATTTCCTCTTAAATTGAATAAACCGATGTTATTTTTTACATACATTAAACAGTTCAACATGAAAATACAGGGAAGAGTCAGCACACCATTGGCTGAAAAAACGGCCTACAGGATTCTCTCATACCTAGATTAAATACTGTGCGTAGAGCTCTTTTCTGACAAAAATGGTTCTCAGTTAGTACACACGATGATTCTCCTGAGTTCTATATAGTACTTTATCGGTATAAAACAACAGATTTTGAGAAATTGATGAAATAATACACACACACATACACACACACACACACACACACACACACGATACAGCTTGCTTTCGATTAGAGTTGTCATTTAGCTGTGTCCAACTGCCAAGATGATGTTTTTGAAATTAAAAGAGACAAAAGATGCTTCACATCAGCTGTTGGTATGCTACGTCACGTACAAGAGACAGACAAAACCGCCAAACTTTTTGGTGTCAGCTATACATACAAGGATATAAAAGTTACATTGTATTATTCAAGTGTGTGTAAAGTTTGTTTTGGCGTCAGCTTTATCCAATTCTGATGCAACATTTAATCTACTAACCTACATGTGAATTGGACTTCACTTACTATTCATTACCATTGATCCGTTTAAACGCATGTGAACCGGTATTAGCGTTGAACTGAGTCACCTGTCACTAGCACTATAGTCTGTCCAAGCAAAGAAGACATTCTGGCAAGATGATAAAGTGATTCCTGCTCGGTCAATATTGCTTCAAAAATTATAATCTATTCTCAAATTGTAGGGAACATTTTTATCTACAATTTGAGGCCAAATTTATAATTTTTGAATCAATATTGACCGAGTTAGAGTCATTTTCCCATCTTTCCAGAATGTCTTCTTTGCTTGGACAGACCAATGTAACAAAGTGGAAAAGCATTAATCGGATTGAGGATTTGAACTCGGAGCTGTTTTGCTCCAAGCGATACGCTACGTTCAAAAACAGGATTGGAATAGTGAGAGGGAATAAAGTAGTGCATGGGAAATCACACAGCAGAATAGAATTAGAAGGTAAGACAAAGGAAGGTGAAAGTAATTTCTGTAATTCTTGGGCATAATTCCATAGATTGGTTTACAATATATAAATTTTGAATATCCCTCAATGAGAACTATATATACCTTCCTAAAATTAAATTTATATTTTCTTTTTTATTTTTCAAGACTGAATGGCTCAGTTTCGAAGTTCGATCCTTAGGCAGAGAACAGTTCACAATCACATGAATACGGCCACTCCGTCTTTCGGAGGAGACGCTAAGCTATCGTTCCCGACTGCCTAGAAAGTAGGCATCATCTCTCATCATAATCCCTCTCATTACACACGCACAGGCCTACAAGCTCCTGTGGGCTACACCCTCGGTAGAGAAGATTAGTATTGGAACTCTTGATTACTATTATTATAGTTGTTCCAAGCACAGAAGAGCCTCTTGCAAGAACTGAAATTTTTAGGGTAAAATCACTTCAGTCAACCTACCGTTTTTTAAACCAATCATAATCATATTGATTTCACGAATGAAAATATTTTTTATTTATTAAATTATTGACATAATTATAATAGCACAAATAATAACATAATAATGAAATAGGACAGAAAAAATAGTCTTAGCCTGTACTATTTCTTCCCAAATTTGGTTACATGAGAAAAATATTTTGATCTTGACTACTGGCAGCAGTGAATGGCAGCCATGTTGCCAAAGGCTCTTCTGTGCTTGGCACAACTATACAAGTGGTTATGGTCACAGAAGTTTACGTACTATGGTGATTAGAATCAAACGTTTCAAGGTCAGAGTAGAAGGAAGGAGAATTACAAAAAGAAAGAAAATAGGAAAGCTAGAACATGTGTAGAGAAAAGCTAGGATAGGATAAAGGCTGAAAAAAGTTCGATAAACTATGAAAACAAGAGCCCATGGATCAGAGAATACCGGACATGATCTGTAAATCGAACCGGTAAATGGTCTTTTGGAAAGGCATCGGTGAAAAACCAGTGGAAAACCCGTGGAAAAGCCCCTGAAAAGCGCCTTTCATTCAGTGCCACTACAGTGCAGCCCATAAATAATAAACACCTGTACATACTCTCACAGTGCGAACTCGAAAAAAATCCAACTCACAAAAAGAGCGTGAAAATCATGATCATTTCCATCATTACAAATGACTGGAGATTAATGTTGTGGGGGGAGTGGCTGAGAGTGCACACCGATGATGATGATGATGATGATGGCTTGACAAGAGCCGATTTACGAATTCATTGTCACGCATGCACTAACGCACAGGCGATGGCACTTTTAAGCTCATATTAATCGTATACATGGATGCATCGGTATCATTTGTTTTCACGGTTAAAGGGGCTCTTCCAAGGCTGTTTCAGTTGGAGAGGCCGAGTAAAATATAAAATGGTGCGCTAACTGAGTACTAACCAATAAATGCGCCATTTTTATGATAACTAACAATATTTGTGAGGAGTATTGGAATAATTTACATTGTTGAAGATTATCTTGATCCTAACAATATTATTCTGTGACCCTCGCTTACGATCATTCTCTTAAAAGCAGTTGAATGATGTTGATGTAGAGGAATGGAGTGTATGAGAATAAGAGAAGAACTACAGAGTGAACAGGATGGGAAATGGATTTTGAGGTTATTCATTGGGGAGCCACAAATATGAACTTTTCAATCAGCGCTCGCCTCTCGGACCTTGGGGATGGGAGTCGGCGTGAGAAGGTAGGGTGAGAAGAGAAGAATCAAAAAGAGGAGGAGGAGGAGGAGGAGGAGGAGGAGAGAAGTAGGAGAGTAGGAGAAGTAGGAGAAGTAGGAGAAGGAGGAGGAGGAGAGAAGAGAGGAAGAAGAAGAAGAAGAAGAAGGAAGAAAAAGTAGGAGAAGATGATGGAAGGAGGAGAGAGGAGAAGAAGGAGGAGGAGGAGGAGTGATGAGGAGGACTCTGGGAATGAGAGTCGGTGTAGGAAGGTAGAGGAAGAAGATGGTGGAGGAGGAGGAGTCTGCAGAAGGAGGAGAAGAAAGAGGAGAGAGGAGGAAGGAGAGGAGAAGAGGAGGAGGAGAGGAGAAGCAGGAGTAGGAGAAGGAGAGGAGAGAAGGAGAAAAAGCAGGAGAAGAGGAGGAGAGGAGAGGATAAGGAGAGAGAGGAGGAAGAGGAGGAGGAAGAGGAGAGGAGAGAGGTAGGAGGAGGAGGAAGAGGTAAAAGAAGGAGAGGTGAAGGAGGAGCAGGTGGTGGATTAGGAGCAGGTAGTGAAGGAGCAGGAGGAGGTGAGAAAGAGTGAGTGAATGAGGAAAATCCCAAGAGGTAAGCGACTCCACTAGCACAGCATTGAGTCTCAATCAGTGAGTTTTGAGTCCCTTTTCTCATGCATTATACATTCGCAACAAAAACAACTTTCAGCATTTTCTCTTGCGGCGCGATTATAATAATTTTTTTTCGGTCGCGCAAGAAATTCAAGAATATTTTCGCAAATCTGATGAGTCAGCTGAATATGGTTAACGCGACAAAGTATACTCACACACAAACGAAAGATGCGGCAACGCTCCTGGGGTACCAAATTTAATAATGGCTTGTTCTCGAAAAAATGGAATAATATTGAGACGTGCAGAGGCAAATCCTTGGAGATTTGGTGAGGTTTTCTTTGATGCTATTGTAGGAATAGGAATACAAAAGTCCATCTTCGTATTGACAATGTCCTCCTATAAATATAACAGTGATTTGTGTAGCAGTTCTTTGGTTGGCGAATGAGGAAAACTATTTTCGGGTGACAAACATTAGACAAGAAATTTAGCAATTGATTCCATTTTTATGCATGAAATATTTCAAGTATTTTGAATTTATAATAGAACACAGTACTTAGATAAGTAGTTGTTCACCTGAGAAATAATTTAATTCTATTAGAAGTAGAAGTTTGTTCTAAATAGTATAATTTTTCTCTAAACAGTATATGTTTGTTCTTATTTGTATAGGAAATCAATCACGGTGTAGTGATGATAATTGATTTTTCTACTGCCTAACAACTGTCAGTACTGCTCAATAGTATATTATACTATAGATGTAGAATCACTTACTTATTCAGGCATTTATTAATACGATGAATTCTTAGTTTTGAATATTATTACCAGAATTTTAGCTTTTTTCAATTCTCAACCAATCTGATGGCTCTAGACTGAATTGAATTGAATGGCTGCCTTTATTTCAGTCTGGGAGGGCGAAGTTAGGGCGCAGCTGGCCCTCTCATACACTACTTGACCCTACTAAGATTGAGGGATCATTGAAGGCTATCAATCTTCAATTTTCTGAACTCGGAGAGAATATTATTAGTGTTTATATTATAATATATTGGTGTTATTGGACAAATGAGCACCTGAAGGAAATTGCTACTTCACCGTGGAAACCTCCTTCATGAATACATGAATCACATCAAAAAGTTTATCAACTGGATTTAGCATTCAACTCATATTTCTCCAATTATTGAACTTTATTGAAACGAAGAAATTGCTATTCCGAACGCTTTCTCCCCCTAATAGCTAAAGACGACTGACTACCTTTTGAATATTTATTACTTCTAAAAGTAGGAACGAAACTTTTAAAAAAATATTTTCAACAAAATCTTCGCAGAACTTTTGTGGGCTTTCTTCGCATTTTGAAATGATAATGAAAAAATCTAGATATCATTCTCATACTATATGAATTACATTATCTTGATGAGCTCATGAGAAAATACTATTTAATTCAATTGAATGTGTGATTTTGCGCAAAATCACGAGAATAGATCTAATTATTCAGGGTGATCATAAATTATTGAGCGCATTTCATAGGTAAATAGAAAAATAACCATCCAATGTACTTACTTGTATGATGATTTATTAAAAAGGAAATTTCAAATAGTTTTATTTACAACACTTGATAAGTTCAAGAAATTTCCACATAAGCACCATTTGTGGCACGTAAAATGTCTAGACGATATTCAATTTCATGCCATACATTAGGCTATTGATCATATCTGGGGTGAATACATCAATTACGGCTGTGATTTTTCTTTTAAGTTCATTGATATTACGTAACTTGGTTGCATACACTCTATCTTTGACAAATCCTTTGACCAACGTTCAGCACAATGAACCCTGTCGCCCTCCACCGTAGAGCCGACCGTGTTCGTTGAAGGTCAACACAAACTGTAGTATCTACGCTAACGTTTGTGACAAAAATAGGCGGCCTACTGCAGTTTGTTATTTTTCTATTCAACTATGAAATACGCTCAATAATTTATGACCACCCTGTATAACTTACGACCTTTAAAAATGTTAAGTGAGTTAGATTCTATTCATGTTTATTGAAAAGATGCTCAGCTTAAAAGTAAAGAGCATTTATGATATTTATAGGCAGAAAACCTCCCGAAAAACCTCTCAGATAAGAATAGAGAAAACAGAACAAGTATATTCCTTTTCTGTACTCTTTGCCCACACCAAAGAGGTCGAGATTATTATTTATCTTCTCTGTTCTATTCTTTTTCCTTTGCCTTTGTATTTCTCATCAAGAGTATCATTTTAATGCCAGACTAACAAGACCTACAGACACTCCTCGATTCTTCTTAGAATCAAGATGAAGAAGAAAAAGAAGAAGAAGAATCAATAAGACAAGACGGAAAAATGATTGAGCAAGAAGATTCATTCAAGTCGAAGGAAATAATGAGAGAAAACTGTGATAAAAATAAAAAGTAGAAGAAGAAACAAAAGGTGAGATAGAGAATCCGAATAATTTCGTTTTTGTCTGTCTGTGTCTCATTTTAAGGGATTATTAGAAGAAAATGCAAGAAGAAAACAAAAAAGGGGATGTAAGAAGTAGATCGTGAAGGGGAGAGGGTGAGGAAAAGGAATTGGGAGAGGATGAGCAGGAAGAGGAGTAGAAGGATGAAGAGGAGATAGAGACGGAAGAATGGGAAGAAGAAAAAATATGGAAAAGAAAGCTTTGCCATTCAAGTAATGAGTGCTCCATACAGATATAGTCTGTCCAAGCAAAGAAGACATTCTGGCAAGATGGGAAAATGACTTCAGCTCTGTCAATATTGGTTCAAAAATTGTTAATTTGGTCTCAATTGTAGATCGAAATGTTACCTACAATTTGAGACCAAATTTAAATATTTTTAAACAATATTGACACAGCTGAAGTAATTTTCCAATCTTGTGTGGATGTCTTCTTCGCTTGGACAGACTATCAGGTCAGCTCATTTACGTTTGTGTTTTCTTATTATTTCTGTGCTTGTTTTGGAGTCTATTCATTGTCTTGTTTTCTTTGATGCTAATAGGGATACAATCCGTGTAATGGGTCATTGAATGGGAAACAGTGGATGTTTTACAAACAAAATTCTCACCATTATTTCAAACTCACTCACATGAATAGTTTGAACATTCAGCATATCTTCCTCAGTGGACTAATAATGGTCAAACATCCATGGGAATTTGTTATTATTGAGAGGATCAGCTAACCACACGTTACCTCTATCCTGGTTGATGATTATTCACCTCTGCTGTAAGGCTGAGGCCGCACTGCCGGTGGGTAGAGCCTGGAGGGTGGAGGGTAGTTGGTAAATCTATAGAACATACACACCATCCACAGTAATACATCGTATGAATGGTATGTGTTCAGCCGCCATGTTGAAATTCTTAAATATGGACAACATAGCCAGGGCCGTCGCGTGGGCAAGGCGACCGAGGCGGTTGCCTTGGGCGCCGCAGCCTGGGGGGCACCTCGGCGTCGTAAAATATTTTTCACTATTTTAGATTTGAACAACTTGTGATAGTGAATGTAGAATGAATAAATTAATGATGAGTAAGCAATCGTCACATCAACATCCTGTCTCTCCTATAGGCGTTAAATTGTTTTGTACAATTTCTGAAGTCACGTTCTGTGATGAATAATTATAAAAAAATTTTGTTTGCCAAAGTGCTTCTGTATTCTTAGTATTCTTTTTTGGCTTTTATTATTGGCTTCTGTGAGTTATCTAGTTCTATGTGTCTAGCGGTCTCATACGCAAAGGTGTATTGGCATATTTTTCCCCTCAACAGACTATATAATAATTATAATTTTTAATGGAATGCAAGGTCCCACATTTATTCGGATTAAAGATTTCTAATCGAAGAGGAACAAATCATTATCAAGATTACACGTTACTGTATACTTACTAGACAAATAAGTAATATATTAGAGAAGTTGAATACTAAAGCTTGAAATAGGGTAAGAAATGGAGTAATGAATATAATTCATCATTTCTTGTTCAATCCAAGAAAAATAATCTTGTTGAAACTGTTATCTTAAGAAGAAGGTGGTTTCTTGATCCATGACGAGCAACTGTGTGTTAATATTCACTATATAAGATATTTCACTGACAATGCAGCCAAGATTTTTACAGAAGGAAACTATTTAGATTACCTTGCTAGTGTGGAGGCCTTTCGTGTTCCCCGAGCACATTGTGACACACAGTGCGTTGACAATCTAAACAGAAGGTAATCTGAACAGTTTCCTTCTGTAAATGTTTTTGACTGCATTGTCGGTGAAACATCCTAGTGAATATTATTATAAACCAGAATGGGTTTAGTAATTGGTGAAAAACGTTCATACTTACATTCAAACATAGTATGTAACATATGGAACATAGTATGTAAACTGTAGCACACAACGTGGTGGTGAACATTTGAACGTAGAGAAAGTTTGGGGGGGGGGCGCCACAGTTTTTCTTGCCTCAAAAAACAGAATGACGTCATACCATTCATACGATGTATTACTTTGGATGGTGTGTATGTTCTATAGATTTACCAACTACCCTTCACTCTCCAGGCTCTACCGGCTCTGCGGCCTCAGCCTTATAGTGGAGTGAATATGAAACTAGCAAACAGCTGGCGGGCCCAAGGCCGCTATTACACGATAATAGTTCTATGTCATACATCTATTATCAAAGATATTATAATATGTTCTCTATAGGAGAGCATATGATATAGAATATGATCATTTATAATATTTGGTCCATTACACGGTAATATTTCATCATCACAGACGTTTGATAATAGAAATATGTCATAGAACTATTAGGCCTGGCGTATGCTGGGACGCACGTGTGCACACGCACACAATCCAGCCAATCACAGCTCTTGTCTTGTCCTCAACAAGAACTGTGATTGGCTGGAATGCGTGCGTGTGCACACGTGCGTCCCAGCATACGCCTGGCCGTATCGTGTAATACCCGCCTAATCCCTTCATGGACTGTTGCCCAATTGACAAACAAACAGCTAGATAAGTTAATTGTAAAATGAACATTAAGTTTGGAAATCAACAATGGGAACATGACATCAATGATATTGGTACTAGTTTTTTCAAGCAAAGAAGACATTCTGGCAAGATGGGAAAATGACTCCAGCTCGATTTATATTGGTTCAGGAATCATTTGTCTCAAATTATAGAGAAGAATGCTTTCTACAATTTGAGACAAAATACATAATTTTTGAACCAATATTGAACAAGCTGAAGTTATTTTCCTATCTTGTCAAGATGTTTTCATTGCTTGAACAGACTATGCTTCATGATTTAATTCAATTATTATTTATCAAGGCTTTAGATTCCTTAAGAAATTAAATTGTGTTTGAAATCAATTTCATCCATGATTCTTAGCAGCTCGGATCATGAAACACCGTCATTTCTACTCAGTGGCCAACAAAAGTCATCGAAAATAGTCTATCTGATTGTTTCAGCCGAATTCTCCCCAGCAACCAGATTCAAATCCCATTATAGCGGGAAAAGCGATCTTCGCTGATAGGAAATCTTTGGACTTCCACCCCTATACGATTGACCAAGCAATGTTGCCAAATCGCGCATTTGATTCAATTTCACCATCACAGAAAAGGAAGTATAACGGTAAGTATCACTATTTTGTTCTGTTTCATTCTTGTTTCTTCCGCTTATATGGGACAGCATACAGCAATGCTGTAGTTATTGAGAGTTTTTGAAAGAAAGTTGATGATTATTTCATGATCTTCGTGTTACATTCACTTGTGTTTGGGCATGAAATGTTTGTATAGTATACAAACTATACTATATAGTATAAAATACAATATAGTATACAATACAGTTTGTACAGTATACATAGTTTGTATAGTATACAATAGCATGAAATGTTTGAATGGTATAGTTAGGTGGTTTCCTAGCTATGTAACTCACTAACAGCGGATTTAATCCCCACTAACAGCTGATGCGAAGCAATTATTGTCTCTTTTCATTTCAAAAACATCATCTTGGCATAGTGGAGTGACAACTCAAATTGACATCAGCTGTTGGAGCGCACAAGGAGCTGACGAAGATGCCTAAGCCTTTGTTGTCATTTATAAAAAGTGTCATATGGTGAAGAGACTGGAAATTATTTTCGTAGATAGCATTTTCGTAGTTTCGATAATAAAATAATATGAAGAAGACTATATTATTTCGATATAAAGATAAATATGCATCTTTCAACATAGACCAAAGTTGTTCATAATATCATTATTGTTATAACACTTATAATATGATATTGTTATAACAAGTGTTATTGTTACATCAAGTTACAATTATAACAATTACTAGCCGGCAGGCTCGCTTCGCTCGCCTTCTCCGCCTAGCCAGGGGGCTCCGCCCCTGGACCCCCAGGAGTATAGGCAGTGTGAGTGAGTCAAACAGGCTCGCTTCGCTCGCCTGCAAAACCTCTGTCAGTGTCAGCTGAGATAAACAGGCTCGCTTCGCTCGCCTGCAAATTCCGTTCAGTAGGGGTTTGAAATTTATCGAGCACAGCATTTCTACACCTTATCTGGACCTGTTTACCTAATTGCAACATTTTCTGCCAATTTGTTCTAGAAAAATCTAAGAAAAACTCCGAAAATTAAAAAAAAAGTAAACGCTAATATTAAGCGTAACCTTCGGATGTATATCGGACATAGTTTGAAACTTGATTCAATATCTTCCAAATTAATTCATCTATAATCTCGCTGAACCATTCAATTTACAGTTAGGATTGGTCGTATCAAGGAGGAAGATATGCAACCCGCAACACATCTACAATTTTGAAAACCTGATTACTGGCATAATCTTGAACGGATTGCAAAAATATTCTAACACAAAATTTCTAGACCTCATTTGAACCTGCCCACCAAATATCAACATTTTCTACCGATTGGTTCTCGAAAAATATAGAAAACGCCGAAAAACTCTAGAAAAACTAAAATATTTGGCGTATCCTTGAAAAGTTCCTAGAATCCGTTCTTAGCGCGCGTCTAAAAATCCAACTGAACATGCCTGCCAAATTTGAACGCATACGGTTCAGTGGATTCTTAATTCTGGTGATGAATTAATGAATGAATCAGTCAGTCAGTGCCATTTCGCTTATACAGGGTGTTTCAGGAGGAATGTGCAATACTTCTCAGGCTGATTCCTTACACCAAGTAGACAAAAAAGTTCCATGGGACCAATCCCCAAAAACGCTTTGTTACCGAGATAACAATGGCGAAAAATTGAGATTTTTCAAAAAAATTTTATTTTTTTAATTTTTAGAGTTTGTCTGAGGTTCTAAAATAATCAATTCCTATGTAAAATTAGCTGAGGAATTCAATGAAACCAGTCTAGAGTCTGTAACTCCAACGGTTATTGAGATAATTGAAAAAATATGCTTAAAAAACGCAATAAGGGCTATAAACAATAAGCTTTCAACAATAAGGGCTATAACTGGATAAGTAATCATAAATTTGTATTTTTCATTAATGGAAGTTGAAAGAGTCGGATTCTAGAGGAAAAGTTAAATGGCAGCGATTGTGTAAATCTTACCCGAATCTCAGAAATAGCGATCTAAAATCGCAAAATCGCTACTAAATACAAATTTATCACTTGTGCTATGTTTTGTCGAATTTTGCGATTTTGAGAATATATGCAATCCGCAACACATCTACAATTTTGAAAACCTTATTACTGGCATAATCTTGAACGGATTGCAAAAATATTTTAGCACAACATTCCTAGACCTTATCTGAACCTGCCCACCAAAATATCAACATTCTCTACCGATTGGTTCTCGAAAAATGAGGAAAACGCCGAAAAACTCTAGAAAAACTAAAATATTTGGCGTATCCTTGAAAAGTTTTAAAATCCGTTCTTAGCGCGCGTCTAAACGTCCAACTGAACATGCCTGCCAAATTTGAACGCATTCGGTTCAGTGGATTTTTAGTTCTGGTGATGATTGAATGAATCAGTCAGTCAGTCAGTGCCATTTCGCTTTTATAGATATAGATGATTATTTTGATGATTATAATACATTTTAGCATTGAGCATGTGTGATCAAAAATAGAACATTAGTCTTAAGTTTTTCCTTATTAATTCTATTTATATTTTTACAGGTATGAAAAAACTGTTTAGGGAATACGTCATTCAATAGGAGTGATTCCAGATCAGGTATCACAAATTACTCCTTCGAACATTGTTGCTAATTGAGCTGAAAATTGAAAACTCATCCCAGACGTCAATACATTTGAGGTGAGTGATAAAAATTTATTATTACCCTCTATATTGTTACTCCATATTATTGATTCAACAAAAACATCAGCCATTCAAGTGATACAGTTCAGTATCAATAAAGGTTGATTGATATACTGTATATTTGGTATGATACAGCTTGAATAATACTGATCATTACCGTTTGAATAATACAGCTTAATTGATACAGTTTGAGATACAGTTATTGGTATAGCTCGCGTAAGCTGAGGAGAGACGCCGTCGTAATACATTTTACAGTGTACCGGCGTCTCTTCTCATTGTAGGCCTACGCGAATCATACCGGTGTCTGTCTGGTATGATGTTGGTGCAACAAAAACAATTTATCGTGAAATTCAATTTGTGACAACATTCTACGCTTGATATTAGAAAACATGGGGAGACCATATCCAATAATATCATACCGTTCTGAATACCAGTATATGCCCCATAATAATAGGTCAGCCTTGACGTGTATGTAGTAATTTGTCATTTGAACCAGACTTTTATATTTGGTCGATTGGTTATGTTCTATTTTTTGTAGCCTACAGTTTGTCCAAGCAAAGAAGACATTTGATCTGGCAAGATGGGAAAATGACTCCAGCTCCGCCAATATTGGTTCAAAAATTGTAGATTTGGTCTCAATTTGTAGGAAACATTCTGATCTACAATTTGAGACAAATTTATAATTTTTGAACCAATAATGAACAAGCTGAAGTCATTTTCCCATCCTGCCAGAATGTCTTCTTTTCTTGGACAGACTATAGTAGGAAATTTGTCAGATTGTGGAGCGACTGATCATTAGGTTTGTTGCGTGAAATATCGAGGGAATAAAAAGATATGGAAATGAAAATCTACTATCAAATTATATTTTTCGTGATAAATGTAGGGAAGTATTGACAGAACATCATAAACTTTAGAGCAGAGTTATTTTTTCTAAATACATGGATGGATACAAGGTGTCATTAGATTTCGGATCATATTCTCCGTTCAACAACATGTAGATTTAAGAAAATACCTTTGGAATAATAAGAATTTTAATAGTTTTCTGACTTACCTAATTTTAACAAATCCAACATGACTCTGCTATCAAATTAAGTTATCAGAGAGTTCTAAAGAGGGTGAATTTTTTAACCTTCTCATGTCTTATAGTTGATTTTGAATTTTTTTTATGTTAACGGTTCAATTCCTTCCGAGAAGATAGGATATGATATTTGTACCAAATGGAACAATCGAATTTAAAGTTATTCTATCATTTTAAAAGGATTATTATGATTATTGAGATTTGTTGCGTCTGTTTTTATTGCATGTTTTGATACAATATTATGTATAATTTTTTTGATACTTCTATCGTCTGATGTATTTTATTGTAAAGAAATTGAATCGTGAACTCACATCTTTAAATATTTTTGCAGAACTCTTAATAACGCAATCAATGGAATTAAAGTTTTTAAAATTCACTGACCTAGCACAACACTGATTCAAACAGAATTTATTTGGAATGAGGTCAACCAGCCATCACTTTAAATTTTCATCAAATCTGAAATTTTCCACTTCATCAATCCTCTTATCTTGATCTCAACGATTTCATTGCGCAAACTTCTTGTTTAGACACGTCATTAAGCAAAATAAAACCGAAAACGCGTCGAGATTTCTCGCTTTTTTCATCTCGAGTACTTCACAGAGCGGCCTTTTGAATAGTTACGGCTTCGTGCTCTCATTTTGCTCGATGTTCGTTTTCTGCTTTTTTATGGCGTCATTTTCACTCTTTCACCCCTCATTCGCTCTTTCCTCTCCTCCCTTCATAAATTTCTCATCTTCCTCACATTCTATCTGTCTTTGTCTTCTCATATTTTCCTTCTATCTTTCAACTTACTGACATGATTTTGCATCAATGCTGGTAAATCAGATTTTATCCCCAATTCAACCTCTGATGAACATTCATGTTTTACTCCGGTATTCTTCATTTTCTTCTTCTTCTTCTTCTTTTTCTTCTTCTTCTTCTTCTTCTTCTTCTTCTTCTTCTTCTTCTTCTTCTTCTTCTTTCCTTCTTCTCTCACTCATAATATGAATACAATCCAATTGTTAGTAAGTAAGTTAGTAAGGAGACACACCTCGTCAATTAGCTAACTTTCTCTTAATGGTATACATAATAATGGTTAATTTTCTCATTAAATACAGGTACTTGAATTGAAAAAAGTTTATAAAGCTCCATAATTGATCGGTTTTGAACTCTAATAACACTGTGTACCTTCTTGGATACACCATCTTTCCAGTTAGGTTATGATGCTCTTATCATGTTTAGAAAATTATTTAGATGACCCATCGGTTTGTAGGTTTGTCAATGGCTAAACAGCCCATGACGGGCCTTGGCCTGCCAGCTGGCTGCCAGTTTCATATCCACTCCACTATCCAGTAGAGGTACTCATTCTTTCTAACTCATTTCTAGTACCCATATGTATTTTATTTATGATATAAGTTTGTATGTCGATTACTCAACAGTCCATAAAAGGCTTAGGCCTACCAAGTGGTTGCCAGTTTCACATCCAATTTACCATACAGTAGAGGTGAATAGTCATCAACCTCATCGATATAACGTATGGTTAGCGCATTTATTCTCTCAACCATAAACAAGCTTCTGTAACCAAGTGACGGCGCGGAGCACCTCTGAATAACATCCATTCAATCAGTAAGAGTGTAATTCAACAATAACTATTCCTCCAGGAAACAGGAAACGACTGAATATCTTCACTAACTACTGCCAATCGATGTATTTACGCCCAAAAGGATGTATTTACGTAGATAGAAAACTCATTAATGCTTGATTAATCCGTAGGCACACAGCTTCTAGCGAAATAACGAACTATACTATTAGCTGTGCAATCTAGCAGCACTGTAGAGTGTAAACGTGTGAGCGGGATACTACTGGCACCTACACAACAATAACAAATTACTCCCCTACAAATTGTAGTCCCTACGATAACAATCTACAAATTAAAATTTGCATAGACTATAAACTATAATAAAATAACAATTTATCTTGTATGTCCTGCACCCAATAAGGAAATATATAATGACGCATCATTGTCCATTCCTTGAGAAGATCTGCTGACGATTTCTCTGCTTCAGCAGATATATCGTTCATACTTCTTTACACTGGCGGCTCGTGTCCACGAAAGAGGTGAAGTGCTCGTATCTTTTACTGTACAGCACTTCACTTTTTTCGTGGGCACGAGCCGCCAGTGCTTCTTCACTGCTGCTGATACAGCTGAAGACTTCTTTACTTCATCTGATACTTCTTTTGTAGCTTTGAAAACGCGTCGCTATCAAGAAATGCGAGAAAGGCATTAGATGGTAGTCTGAGGCGCATATATACGGCGTTATGAGGTACAGCTCGTGCAAGATGAGAAGACACCTCGCTATAATGCAAAGTGGATTGTAATGGCGTGTCTTCTCAGCTTGTGCGAACTATAGTAGGCAGGGTATTATGAGGCAGTGCATGTGAGGAGGCGGCATCATAGAGCAAGTGAAATCAGTTCGCAATTCTTCAGATCAGTCAGGAACGATACCACGTTCCTTGACTATGCAAAAGGGAATGGAATCTTTCGGATTCTTTTGTAGGAAATTCTATCATCGTCTTCTTTCGTTCCCTACTTCTTTTTCTTCTTCTTCTTCTTCTTCTTCTTCTTCTTCCTCTTCTCCTTCTTTTTTATTCTTCTTCTTCATCCTCCTCCTCCTCCTCCCCATTTTATGTAGATACAGCACAAATTTATATTACCGTTAGCTTATTGAATCCTACATCTGTCTCATTTTCAAGTTTTCATAGTTTTTCTTCTTAGCCAACTTCAAACCATAATGCTAGTGTAACTTCTTCTTTATTTCTATTCATAGGATTCTTATTGTATTATGTAATCTTACATGATCTTCTTCTTCTTCTTCTTCTTCTTCTTCTTCTTCTTCTTCTTCTTCTTCTTCTTCTTCTTCTTCTTTGCAATCTTCTTAATTTTCGTCTGGTAGCTCGTGTGTCAATTCTTATCAAAGCGCTTGATAGTAGGAAAGTTATAGGGTTCAACGACTTATAGGATTCAACGGTTCAAGGATACTACCCATTTACTTTCAATAAATGATTGAACCTATTATATGGTAGAGCCTGGAAATAATAAAGATACAATAAAGACTGTACAATGAGACAGTTATTATAATACAGTGATTATACATCGGAGTATTTGTAATATTGTTTGATAATCTTCGATCCTAGTTATTTGCCTCTTTTCCCATTCTCTATTGGGAATAAATCTATTCAGCCTGCCACCTTATTCTCTTTTTTCTCTTAATTCTTTTTTCAATAGCAATTAAACGCCGATAGATTGAAGCGGGCAGGTAAATCGAATCCGAGCGATAAAAGCAGCGTTTCAACACTTTTAAGAACCTGAGATTGTTTGCTGAGATACCCTAACAGCAATGTGAGAATAAAGATCGTAAATTCTCTGATTAAATGAGATTTTACAGGGAGTGTGTTTCCGCCAGTCGGAAAAATTAAGTGTGAAAGGAGAAAATAGAAAAAAGTAAAAAGATAGGTGGAAAGGAATTGAATGCTTGTTCATTGGAAGCTTTGAAAAGACGGTCTATTGGAAAAGGCTTTAGAATAAGTCATGAACAATGCACAATAGAGGTATAGTCTGTCCAAGCAAAGAAGACATTCTGGCAAGATGAAAAATGACTCCAGCTCGGTCAATATTGGTTCGAAAATCATAAGTTTGGTCTCAAATTGTAGGAAATATCCCGCTCTACGATTTAAGACCAATTTTATTATTTTCGATTCAATATTGACTGAGCTGGAGCCATTTTCCCATCTTGCCAGAATGTCTTCTTTGCTTGGACAGACTGCAGCAGACTTTTTTTTATCAAATAAGAGTTTGATTCCAAGTAAGCCTTGCTAGTCCCTATCAAATAAAATCTGATTCCAGATAGACTTCCCACTTTTTATCGAATAAAAGTTTATAGGAAAGGTTTTACTTTGGAATAAGATTTTATGTTTTCTAGAGAATGAGGTGTTTTTTAAAGGCTCGTGACCAATTTTGCAAGCTTAGATATAGAAATTTGAATTTTCAACTTCAATTTATCAGTTACTGAAAGTACTGTACCACTCCTAGAATGCACAATGATTCTTAAAACGTTTTATTCGTTAATATTTTGCAATTTGAGATATAAAAATTTTAGCTTTTTAACTTCAATTTATCAGTTACTCAAAGTAATGTATCATTCCTAGAATGCACAATGATTCTTTAAACGTTAAATTCAACATTCAATTCATCAATTTTTTAATTAATTGTGGATTTAAAAACTATACAATTTTATTCAGAAGTATGATTTACTGAGAGGTATATGCAGACTTGATACAGGGTGAGCCATAGAAACCTACTTATTTGTAAAAATTCCCACGTGGTGAGTTGGACTGATACAGTGACGTGAGAGGGTGAAACTGAGGGGGGAAGTTCCCAAGTTTCCAGTCAGTTGCCATCATGCACTGATCTAGAGAGAATCTTATTTTCTAATGTCCACAACGCAACGTCCCTTCCGCGCTAGCTTTGAAATTTCTCCTCAAAGACTCGTTCCTGGCCGTAATTATTCGATTTTGTCGTAGAACTCATTTCGGAATTGTCGCTAAACCCAGAAATGGACTTCAATGAACCATCAGGACTCCTGAAAATATCGCAAGAGTGAGGCAGTCAGTTGTGCGTTCTTCCTGGTGTTCGACTCTCAAACACGCAGCTGCTATGGGGATTTCTGACACCACTAATCGACGAATTCTCCATTAAGATTTTCAATTTCATCTCTATAATTTGGCTGCTGTGCAAGAATTAACTGAACCAGACTTTGTTGCCAGTCAAGATGCATGTGGCTTATCATTTTATCTCTCTCAGAGGCGATCTCCAGTGACCGGCACGCTCTCCAAATTTGACACCACGCGATTTCTTTTCATGGGGTTATTTGAAATCTTTGGTTTATGTCGATTGACCACGGACCATAGCACACCTCAAGAACATCATTCGCGACGCCATTGCCCACATACCGATTTATAAGCTGCAAAGAGAGAATCCGAATTTCAAAAATCGACTTCATCAGAGTATGTGCAATGGGGTTCGCCATTTATACGATGTCATTTCGGAGACTGTATGGAAAAAATTGGAATATTATATTCTGAAATAGAATAAAAATTGAAACAATAATTGAAGTACTTTTGTTTTTATTGACCTTTCAAATAAGTAAGTTTCTCTTGCTCACTCTGTATAACCGGTTGAGTGTTGATGGGAGGGATAACCATGCATATCCTTCTCAAGAATGGACATCTTTGTCCAAACTCCGCCATTTCATGTAGATACATCACAATCATACTTTAACAGTAAGAATATTGGATCCTATATATCTGTAATTTAGTAAGTTCCTTGTATATGTATTTCTTATTTGAATCAATCGTGTAATTAGATTTATCTTCAATTTTTAGAATCAAGGATTTGAGATCGTAGATGTTGTACTCTACTTGAATAAAGTGAATAATCTATAACCATACTTCCTCCCTTTGAAAATTGCCATCGTTATATACTTATATTGTGTGTCTGTGAGTTTGTACTGTACTATTTATGTGATTCACGATTCCGCTACTGAAGCTACATACTGTATATATCCTAATTTACATACCTAACGATGACGTGTGTGAGTCAGAATACAGTGTCGTATGTGGGGTGGATATAGTCTGTCCAAGCCAAGTAGACATTCTGGCAAGATGGGAAAATGACTCCAGCTCGATCAATATTGGTTCAAAAATTATGAATTTGGTTTCAAATTCTAGGGAACATTCTCATCTACAATTTAAAACCAAATTTATGATTTTTAATCAGATATTGACCGAGTTGGAGTAATTTTTTTTCTTGACAGAATGTCTTCTTTGCTTTAATAGCCTATAGAAGGAAGGTGAAAAGTGGAAATTGAAGGTTTCTCTCAGTCAGGTGCCAAAGATAGCCTAATGGAATAGTATGGGAGAATGGGGGGGAGGACTCAGATAAGGAAAAATATTTCGTGAGATGGAAATAGAGGTGTTGATTTCGTGAGAATGTAAGATAAGTGCAAAGGTTGGAGGGAAGAAGTGTATGGAGTTGAATTTTTGAAGGATTTTATTCATAAAGTAGGCTACGCACACTCTGTGTGTTGAAAGGGAATTGCTGATTAGGACATCGGTGTAGGAATGTTGGAGAGGTAGGCCTAGTGATGGCTTGGTCGAATTTTGATGATATTTGAGAAATACATCTATTTTCGAGATCTTAGTTATAGAATACTAGAATACATTAAAGAAAACAAATACATTTTTTACTGTTCACTGTGGCTATTCAAATACTGTATATAAAAATAGTTGATCCCAATTAATCTACTTATCTATAGGTATAAGGTATTTATCACAAACAATTTCGGAGTTCATTTTATGTCCTGTAATGACTGGGCCGAGTTATACTATTTTTTTAATTATTAACTGAACGTTTCTGTAATTATCTGAATCCTAGTTGGTTGGGAGCTTATTGGTGGATACGTTCATCCAAATGCCTAGATTATTATAATATATTATCTTGAAAACTACGAGCAAGGAACTTCAATAAGAATTATTAGAATGATTAATTGAACTCTATTAAAAAAAATGATAAAAACTTTTTGAATCAAAACATGTCACATATTGAAATTTTGAGAGAAAAACAACGTAATTTGATCAAACTGCTAACTTGCTACTTTAATAATCAAGGCCAATTAAATTTATCAATACCAAAGTTCATGTCAAAATTTCGCTAAACTCTATTAAGTTCAATAACCTGAAAAATATAATTTACTACACACACATAAAAATAAAACTTCAATAATACAACAACTCAATTTTCACCATATTACAGTCCGATCTCATTATTCTGTTAATCCTTATCCAGAGAAAATAATATGGATTGATAGGATTCAGATATTATGGAAGTTGAACATAATTGAGAGAATAGAGGAAATTATTATGATTAGATGTGATATTTAAATCTAGACATAACCCACTTAAATATAATTGATATTTTGAATTTCAATTTTAATGTCACATCTTATCATATTCTTCACTAACGTTTGAAACTGTTTCCCAATATTTGAAGGTTAAATATTCAAAGGTCCCAATGCGAGTCAGATTATAATAGTTCATTTGAAATCCCAGAGACTGTTATTATGATAATAATTGTGACATTTATCTCTTTATCATAATTTTTAAAATTCTAATGAAATAAAAATAATCTCTTTAATTTGATTCCCAACGATTAATTCTATCAGAACAATTGAAAAATTCACCACATTTCCAAGATAAATGGAATTGACAGTTTGATATCCAGCAGCTATCATTCCATGAAATAATAATGCTTATGCGTGACGATGATAATATGGGATAATAATATAATAGGCGATTGTGGGATGAGATAAAAAACTGTTGATCAATTATTCTAGCTTGAATGCTAGCTTTATTCATCCATTAAATTCGAAGCATCTGTTTTAATTCAATTGAGTTTGATGTAATCAAATTTATCCAATTAGTTCAATTTGAGAGTGCGCATTCCTCTATTTTCAACCACATTTTAGTGGGGTTGTTATAGAATAGAATAGAATAGAATAGAATAGAATAGAATAGAATAGAATAGGATAGAATAGAATAGAATAGAATAGAATAGAATAGAATAGAATAGAATAGAATAGAATAGAATAGAATAGAATAGAATAGAATAGAATAGAATAGAATAGAATAGAATAGAATAGAATAGAATAGAATAGAATAGAATAGAATAGAATAGAATAGAATAGAATAGAATAGAATAGAATAGAATAGAATAGAATAGAATAGAATAGAATAGAATAGAATAGAATAGAATAGAATAGAATAGAATAGAATAGAATGACTTCTTTATTTTAATGACGTGGCGAAGTTTGGACAGTAATGTCCACTCTACCACTTAACCACGAGAGAGAATGGCTTCAACTCGGTCAATAAAGGTTTGAAAACTATAAATTTTGTATCAAATTATGGTGAATACTCTGCTCTACAATTTAAGACCAAATTTTTAATCAGTTAAAAAAGTAATAAATTCAGTATCAAATTATAGATCAAAATGTTTCCTACAATTTAAAATTAGTATTATAATTCTTGAATCAATATTGACTGAGCTCGAGTCATTTAGCCATCTTGCCAGAATGTCTTCTTTGCTTGGACAGACTAGACGGGTCTTTGCGCTAACTATTCGTTTATCTCATTGTCTGGTTTAATCTCTCTCCAAATAAGCGTACGCCGCACCCTATATTTACACTCTCACACTAACACGAATGCAGATTTCACACACAACACAAATAGAAGATTGCACGGTGTTTCGTACGTACGCACAACCCCACACACGCGCGCGTGCCTTGTAAGCTACTTCTAATTAATACCACAAAATTAGCTGATGAAAAATTAGGCCTGCCTACAGTGAGTTATTAAGAGTCGACAAGCCGACAAGGGGTTTAAAAGAGAGAGAGTGAGAGAGAGAGAGAGAGAGAGAGAGAGAGAGAGAGAGGGAGTGAGAGAGAGAGTGAGGGAGAATGAACGAGTAAGATTGAGGAAACAGGAGAGGTAGTGAATTGAGACGGTGGTTGAGAGAGTAAGAAGTAGGAATAAAAGGTGGAAGAGAAGGATAAGGAAGAATAAAGAGCTTCTCTCTGAGAGAGATGGAGTGAATAGATAAGAGTGAGAGAGAGGATTTGTGAGAGAAAGAGGAAATCGAGGAGAGATTGAGAAACTATAGTAAAAGAAAGAGTATAGTGAGTAAGAAGAGAAGTAGAAGTACGCATAGAAAGAGAGTGAATGAGAGAAAGATTAATGTGCGTTAATCGTGAACATTTAGTGCCTCTTCTTGGAAAGATTAAACAATGATTCAATCCGCTGTTGTTTAATTAATTTATGGGATGCAGTGTTGATTTTTTGCTTGAATAATGTGAGGTTGAAAGATTTTTTGGTAGGACTTTTTAAAGATTTTGGGCTTCATCATTTAATCTTAGATTTGCGTTGTTAATTATGAATATGGTATATTAATAATTACTTTACTATTTATACTGCATAGTTTGACAACTATTACTATAGGCTATATTCCATGAGGTGTCTATATAATAATCTGCTTTTTTATAGTCATTTCAAAGATGGAATAATACTTGTGAGGTTTATAATATTATTTTATTCATAATACACAATAATAATAATAATAATAATAATAATAAAACAGGCAAAGTCCTCAGCAGAACCCTCGCGTGGTTTTTTGGCGCCCTGTGCGAGATTTTGGTGGGCGCCCCTCCACCACCATTACCAAACGAATGCAATCTAACATATTATAATATAATCAAAGCCAAACATCATTCTAGCTGCTTTGCATGTTCGCATTTTTCTCATAAGCAATCCCAATGTTCCATGTGGTGCGACAAAAAGGATTTGCTATAAGAGTTTGCATATTTCAATCCTTATGTATCCCAAAGTTTTTTTTTTGTGAGGGTGATGCCTACATGGGCTTTTGGGCCTGTGCGTGGGTAATGGGAAGGATGATGAGAGATGAATATTGTTTCATATTTTTATGTGTTGGATACGTTATAAGCAAAAGCCTACAGGAATTAAAAAAAAAACCAAAGGCTATCTACATTGAGCAAAACTGTCACATTACACCGTACTTATTAAAATATTGAAATTTTAATTATTGATAAATTTATTTTATTATTATTTTATTAGTTTGTTTGAAAACACATACGGGAGGAAATAATAAATTTTTCACAGAAAAATAATGGTTACCTATCATAAATATTTCGTTTCACTGAAAAAAAAAGATGTTTTAACAAGTAATCTGGAACTCAATAACAAGCAAATTGTAGATTTCAGCAATTTTCACTGCTTTACCCAACTGTTTTTAATAACATTCGAAATAGTTCCGAATTTAGTCTGCAGATGGCAGTAGCGATAGGATATGACTTGCTGATGGCAACAATTGATGGGTGGTGTTTCAGTTTCAACTTGGACACGCCTTCATGCCCCGCCTGCTCTTTTCTTATTGGTTGACAGTGTTTGGTGAGTTCTGTCTTAGAAAATGGCTACTAGCAAGAAAATGATGAATGGTGTATCATACACAAAAAATTACGCTGATTCAATATTGACGATCTTGTGCTAATATAATATTTATTTATGTATTCAGGTTGGATTCTATCAATTTAGTATTTGAAGAATTTATTTATAGAATTAAGACTCAGTTTTACTTTTATCGCGTAACTTAGGCCAGTACTAGACTTCAATAGTTTTATGCTGTATGAAATGAGATGAAAATATGATTTCGCACTCCCATCTTATACTTATTAATTCTAATTTTTTACCATGAATATATTGAAATAGAACTCGAACGATTTCGTTCAAAATGAATAAATGATAGTCCAAAAAAGGTTATGTTATTATTTCCAATGCTTATGGTGATAATCATGAAAGCCTTCTCACTCTTCGAGCAAGAACAATTTATTCTCAAAATATTTATTTTGTCACTTACAAATACTAACTCATTCATACTGCATTTATTATTTTTCGCCACACTGCTCAGAAAGCAGCTGTTTTCTGTGCACTAAAGAGATTCGCCATTTACAGGTGGTTTTGCTACTAGCTCGGAAAGGGGGCTCTTTCGGAGCTAGTGCACAGAAAGAGACTGATAGTTACCTATCCGGCCGCTAGATCGGGCGACAATGCACTGCTTTCTGGAGCCATCACAATATTATTCGAATCAGCAATCGTCGCAAACATTCTTATACAATATTTATTATTCTTATTCTCGCAGTGTAGCGAAAAGTATTGTACTCAACTCTCACAGAAAGGTGTTTACGGTATTCGGATAACATATTCCCCTCGGGAAACTACCCTCATACCGTAAACACCTACTTTCTGTGCTTGTAGTGTAATGTACTATTAACATTCATTGGCTATTTTACTGATAGTTTTTCAAATACTGTCATCAATCAGGAATACCATATATTTACAAATATTTGAAGAAACTCTCGAGTTCATACTAAAATAATAAAGACATCTTGATCTTTGTCCATCATAACTCAACAGAAAAATAGACCAATCTCTAGTTTTGCCTATCTTGACCAATTTTTTCGTCTAGCCCAACTGAAAAGATGATTCACTAGCATCTTCAAGTGACGTGAAATAATGGGAGATCTCTTAAAGAGGAGAAAAGTGAAAAAGGAGAATAGGAAGAGGGAGAAGAAGAAGTAGAAAATGGAGTGGGAAAGGGAGTAGAGGTTGAAGAGGAAATAGAGTGAGAAGAAGAAGTAGAAGGGAAATAATAAGAAGAAAAAAATGAAGAGGACGAAAATAATAAGCAAAAGAGGAAAATCGTTCCTCTCCCCACTTCAACAAGCGGCAGCAAAGAAAAGATTAAATTTACTACAAGATTCCAAGTTCCTTTCTCTCTTTTGTTCTTCTCTTCTGTTCTTTCTATTTATGAGGGGCTTCAGAAATGCGATAAATTCGGCAGAAGTGTCTTAACGGCTGTCAACTGCTCCTCGCACACACGCGCACACACAAGGACATCGTTGTTCTTTTTTTCGTGGGGGGAATGGCGAGAAAGTGATGGACAACTATTAAGAGACAATAGGGGAGGAGTGGGATAGTAGGCTGAGGATGAGGGTGGAGAACAGAAGAAGAAGAGTGAGGAGGATTAGGAAGAGGAAGAGAAGAAAGGAGAAAGAAGAGAATGAGAATGAATAGAAGGATTAGGTGGATGAGGTAAAGAAGGGAGAAAACAAACAATTTAGAAGTTGAAGAAGGGGAGGAAAAAGAAAGGAGAGGGTGAGAATAGTTGATAGAAACATGAAGAAAAGGAAGTGGAAGAGACAAGAAATTGAGTGAGGTGAATAAAACCAATGGGAAAACAGGAAAAAGTGAAGTGGAATGAGAAGAGAAGGAAGGAAGTGGGATGAAAGTATGTAAACAGTGGAAGATTGCAAGATTGAAAATGAAGTGAGTGAAAGTGAAAAGTATAAAGAGCAGGTGAAAAATGTTTGGAGAAAGATAGAAAAGGGATGAAAGAAAAAGCATCGGTAGAGAAGATTGAAGAGAAATTCGAGAAAATAGGTAACTATATCATTAGAAAAGTTTTTGACGGAGAAGATAATTTGAAATCTAATTGGAATGATGGGAAGAAGAAGAGAATGATAGTAGAAATAAAACAATGAAAGTAGGTAGAGAATGATACAAATGTGTAATATGAGGATAACAGAAAAAAGAAAATGAAAATAGAAGAGTAGATGTGTGAAAAAGTGATCCCAGGAGTAGAAGAAGTTAACGGATGAGTAGAACAAATAAGAAAAGGGGAATAAGAGAGATAGAAAAGGTGTGAGAAGAGAAAAAAGGAGAAGAAGAAGAAGTGAGTGTAGAAGAAGAAGAAGAAGAAGAGATAACAGTGGACGGAGAAAAGTAAAAGAAAAAGAAGAAATTGGAGTAAGAAAAAATACTTGTGGAAAAGAGCGAGTATATCACTTTCACCCCTTTTTCTCTGAACTTACAATCTCTTCATGTCAAATGCCATCATCATCATATATTTTTCTATCACAAACAATATCTTTCTCTCAGCCATTCCGTTCTGCTTTCTTCTGTTCTGGCAGTGAGTGGATGAGAAAAAGTTGTTCTTTGTGAAATATGACTTTCCTGATCCATTTTGTGCTGCTGTGAGCTCTTCCAATTCATTCTTGAACAACTTGCAGTCGTCTACTTGCGATGTCAGGATGATATTCTCGACAAATATTGTGAATTTGTGCAAGATTTTTATGATTTATGGAACTTTAACCGTGTAGAGTTCGTGCCAATGAATCTGGTGGATGGCAAATTGAAAATAGAACAACATTTCTGCATGTTTGTGCATGAATAAATGATTTATCTTAGACACGTCATAGCATTGGCAACACTAGCATTGGTATGTTTCCGCTTTTTTTTGGTTTATCATCGCAACAGCTTATTTACTTTGTGGGTATGTTCACTTCGTCTCAAGTATCGTGAATGAGGTTATCATTTTTATCGTATGGCTTATCTGTGGGGAGTTCCGAAGAAGTTCCACAGCCGACATAACCAAAATTTTCCATGATGGGAAATTATTGTGGTATTTCTTGATATTGAACAAAGTTATTGGAATTTTGGTGAATTTCTTCAAATTTCATAGAGTAAAAAACAAAAATAACACTTGAAGCACAAATCCACAATCGGAAATGAGGTATAGAACGTTTTGCTTTTTTAAAATTCCTATTTGTGAACCAATAATTGTTCACATTTGGCACCGGTTCATCCTAGAAAGTAAATCAATATTCAACTAATTTTATTACAGTTCTTTCAATTATATTTTTGAAACGTGTGAGTGAATCCGTGGTAACTGCCAAAAGTTCAGGTGCACACTAATCATCTGTCGTTTCTTCCTCCTTTCCACCCAACCTTACTCTCGTTTAATTCAGCAATCTTCCCTGAAAAAATCTACTTAAGCGTAACTCTGCAATCACAACACACTGCTCTAAATGCTTGTCAACCAGCTTCGCATGTGAATTATTGGTGGGAGTGCGTTTAGCCCGCATCATCAACAGAATGTCTTCACGAACATCTGAATACAACTTCCCTTGAGGAAGTTGTAAGGAGAAGAAGAGAAGGAGGAATGAGTGAGAAAGGAGTAAAAAGGGGACAAGGAAATAGGGGAGAGAAACCTCTTTCGCGGGTCGTTAGCGACTGTTCATTAGTGTGAGATGCTTCTTAATAGGCTCCTTCTTCTTCTTCTTCGTCTTCATTCCTTCTTCCCTGTTCTTCTCATTTCCCTTGAACTGTACTGAACTACTCAAGATGCCAGGAAGGAATTCCAGGGGAAGACACCACGATGTGTGTACCTAAAAAGACACTTTATAAAAGAGCATCGAATTCATCTTGTTCTTGTTCTTGTTCTTGTTCTTGTTCTTGTTCTTGTTCTTGTTCTTGTTCTTGTTCTTGTTCTTGTTCTTGTTCTTGTTCTTGTTCTTGTTCTTGTTCTTGTTCTTGTTCTTGTTCTTGTTCTTGTTCTTGTTCTTGTTCTTGTACTTGTACTTGTACTTGTACTTGTACTTGTACTTGTACTTGTACTTGTACTTGTACTTGTACTTGTACTTGTACTTGTACTCGTACTTGTATTTGTACTTGTACTTGTTCTTGTTCCGGCTTCGGTTCCTGTTCGTATTCCGGCTCCGGTTCTGGTTCCTGTTCCTGTTCCTTTTCGTTTTCCTTTTCCTTTTCCTTTTCCTTTTCCTTTTCCTGTTCCTGTTCCTGTTTCTTTTTCTAAAACGAGATGGGGTACAAATTTTTTGTTTAGTGGTTCAATTGATACGAAATTCAGTACTAAACTATGGCATAATTTTAATTGGAATCTGGACAAAAAATATTTCTATCATCAAATGTTTCTTTTCCTGTTCCTGTACCTGTTCCTGTTCCTTTTCCTGTTCCTGTTCCTTTTCCTGTTTTTGTTTTCATTCTTACTGTTTTTATTGTTCTTGTAGTTTCGGTTCTTTTCGATCGATCTCGAACGAGAGAAAGAGATGAAAGATCTCAAATATAAAAAAAAACATCGGGAATAATTATAATGAAGAGATTATTGGATGAATAATAGGAAGAGAAATAGAGGGAATTAGTTCTGGAGCTGAGTATATTGAAGAGGAATCAGGAAGAAAATGAGCAAGCAGATGCTGGAAAGAGAAAAGAGTAGGAAATGGAGGAGTAGGAGGAGTAAAAAGAGGAATAAGCAGCAGAAGATGGAGGAGTAGCTTTTTGTGAATTTTGTAATCAGCTTGACATTGCTTACATTCTTACCCCCTTCTGACAGTTCCCCCCCCTTACCAATACCACCAAGAATAGAGTGCCTCTTTTTGAGGTTAATCGCATGAGTATGTCTAAAGAAACAGCTAAACAGCTCTTGCACATTTTCATCAAGGTTATGTTGCACATTAACCGACGATGTACTTAGTGGCTGTGGAAAGATTGATGTACCGTAACGCGGTCTCAAGAATTTATGAAGCATCTTGAGCTCTCACATTCTTGGCTGCAGTGTAATACTAAGTCATTATTATTCATCATTATTTATTTTATAGACTGGTCTATACTATGCTGCAATACATGGCAGATTCATTGGAAAGACGATTAGAGAGTATGGAAATTTAATGTTCTTTATTAACATAGATTGTTGATAAATAGATTAATAATTGGATAGATAGATAAACTTGACATCTTATTTGAAAAGAAACTTGTATTTCACCCTATTCACTGCACCGATGAGCGATAGAAAGAGGTGGAAGTAAAGATGATCTTGTAGATTAGATTGAGTCGCACTTTCGTGCGTCCCGGGCAATAAAAGTTTCATGAATTATAACACCTGAAAGATTGAATTTGCTCCAAACACTCTGCGAACTGAGTATAGTTAATTTATTGCCAGAGCAGTCATATTAATTTTCATCTTTGATATTCACAATAATTTTGAGAATATGCAGTAATATTTATTATTAATTTATAAGTATAATCTTTTCGAGCAAAGATGGCATTCTTGCAAGATGAAAAATGACTTCAACTTGGTCAATATCAGTTTAAAAATTATAAAAATTTGGTCTTTCGAGTAGAAAGTGTTTTCTACGATTTGAGACCAATACTTTCATTTTCTAACTAATATTGACGGAGCTGGAGTTATTTCCCCATCTTGCCAGAATGTCTCCTTTGCTCTACCAGACTAGGATCCAATCTAACCTTTAGGCCTAATATTGTTAGGCCTCAAATCCTAAAATCAAAGGCCTAAAATCAAATTTTTACCATGTTGTTATGTGCTATCTTTTTAATTAACCTACATTGTTGTTTTGATGTTTTTGACTTGGCCTGTGTGTTATGATGTTAGGTTTGGCTCAATAAAGTGAATTTCAATTTGAATTTGTTGAGTGAAACTGTGATGATTTTTGTGCAAGTATCAAATTCCAAAATCACAAATTACAAGAATATAGAATTGAATTATGGAATTCTACCCAATCTTAGCTCCACAACACATCATGACAAATCCGCACAATTGTTACAATGGATCATAAGTGAATCTAGCAAGACAGACAATCCCTCTAACCCTTCGGCTCAGGGAAGTATCCATCCTTCCCTTTGGGATCATTCTATAGTCTGTCCAAGCAAAGGAGACATTCTGGCAAGATGAGAAAATGACTACAGCTCGGTCAATATTGGTTAAAAATTAAAACATTGGTCTCAAATTGTAGGAGACATCCTGATCTACAGTTTGAGACCAAATTTATAATTCTTGAAGCAATATATTGATAGAGCTGAAGTCATTCTCCCAACTTGCCAGAATGTCTTCTTTGCTTGGACAGGCTATGAATAGGGAGAATGATCCTATCCTCCCTATGATGTAAGCTCAACCTTCCAGCCAAACAGACATTAACGCATTGTTTAAGCAATTGATTGACATAGGGCGGATCACACTTATGCAACCAACCATTGTTATGTTTATCAAGCCTTGCCGTTAGTGTCCGCGCGGACGAAACCCGTCTTTATGTGAACGGGGCTTCCGGAGCATTGTGAATCGAGGATCGTAACTGATTGATTGACGAGGACGTGTGACAGTAGTCTGTCCAAGCAAAGAGGACACTATGGCAAGATGGGAAAATGCCTCCAGCTTGGTCAGTGTTTGTTCAAATATTATCAATTTGGTCTCAAAATGTAGGAAACATTCTTTCTTCAAATTTGAGACAAAATTGGAAATTCTCGAATGAATATTGACCGAGCTGGAGTCATTTTCCCAGCCCTCCAGGATGTCTTCTTAGCTTGGAATGACTATAGCAACAAGTTGTGATGTGAGGAACAAGTTGTGAAGCAAGTTGATGACATAGTCTGTCCAAACAAAGAAGAAATTTTGGAGGGATGGGAAAATGACTTTAACTCGGTCAATATTGACTTAAAATTCATAAATTTAGTCTCAAGTTGCAGAAAATATTCTTATCTTCAATTTGAGACCAAATTTATAATTTTTGAACCAATATTGACCAGGCTAAAGTCATGTATCCATCCATAATGTGTTATTTGCTTGGTCAGACCATAGTCTGACTTCTATGAGGATCCCTCAAGCTCTGTTCTGATCAAATTCAAGAAAAATGTGAAATTTCAAGAAAAAAGTTATATTTTCAAATTATTCCACCTATATGTTTGTAGTTTTTGGCCTCTAATTTGACTTTTCCGAATTAGAATTGATTTCACACAGTTTTTCAAGTTTGATAAGAAGATATTTGTGGTAAATAGTGATAGTGAATGCAATCATAACATATTTAGAGTATTTATCTATATTGAGAATAGAAGGCGATTTGGACTCAATGTCTGTATTTCCACCCTTAAGTTCATTGTTTTTCACGGTTAAATTTTAATTTTATTTCACGGTTATTCGATGTAATAAAATAATATTATTTACTTAATATGGAATCCTGCAAGAGGATCATTATGAGAAAACACTTTTTTTAATTCAGTTCTATCATGCATAGTTTTTGATGGTTGAGAAGAGACGCCATCGCAATACACTTTACATTGTGACGGCGTCTCTTCTCAACTTGAGTTAACTTCATCCCAATTATTGAATTGAATACAGTGAGTTAACTAGGCGTTATTGAATGATTTCCAAGTTATCATAAATATAAAATATTTTTGACTTAGAATTTTGAATTGACTTCTCAGCGTGTGCATAGTATAATCTAATATGATTATGGGAAAGATAATAGAAGTATTTCTCAAAGAAGATAGTAGTTGACGATGGAAGTTTATACATGCCATTCAATATTATGGTAAGATAACACCATAAATTTCTTCGCATTTTCTGGAAGATGCTCGCCCTTATCTTAATGTTACCCTCCTAAAATATGGAAGAAGCACCGTCAAGTTATAATATAGGGGTCTCTCCTAGTTGAAAAGCACTATAATGATTGATACAACTTTTGAAAATTCAACCAATATTTCGAACACAATAACGTTAAACAATCCATTATAGTGTAACAATCATCATTATTATTATCAATATCGAACTATTACAATAATTGATAAGTACACGTTTATAGCTTAAACTCTGCAATTCACAATAGTGTACAATATTTTTTATATTTTTGATGATTCAGCAGAGTTGAGTGCTGTATGGTAAGCTATAAAGTTGCGGCATGTTGAAACCATTTGGCAATTTGCTGCTTGCATGCTTTCACTATTGTTGTGTGAGGGGTAGTTTAGAAAAGGGGGGGAAACGAGTGGGAAGGTATTCTGGAGGGGGTATAGTAGGCTGTGGGCTGGGAGGATGTTTGATGGATGTATAGAGGTATGCTTGAAGGGGGTGAAAATTGAGGGGGTATGTTTGGTGAATGGTGAGTGAACGGGAAGGGGGTTCAAGAGGGGTGTTATGGGGGGAAGGGGAAATAAGTCGATCGTGTAGTGTGCAGTTCATCAAAGTATAATCCAACTCGATTAAGCTTAACCTCGATTCGGTGTTAACCGAAAAGCTTCTTCTCCCCCTCCATCCTCTCCCAACCCTCCCTCTCTGCTGTTGTTTTAAGGGAAAGGGAAAATCTCAAGCATTGACAACACTGTTTGGGTTAAGTTACATGTGTTGAATTTTGAATTTCTGAGTTTAAAGTGAAATAATTATTTTGGATGATTATCTTGTTTATTAATTTTTTATGATATTGATATTAAAATTATTCACTAAATTACAATACAATGTGATTGAAACATAGAAACAACAAAACTTTGCAACTATGGAGACTTTACATCTGTAAGAAGAAAGATTCAGTCCAATTTAAGATGGTATATATTGGTAATAAGGTATTATTGGTAATAAATAATATTGGTATTGAGGCTATACAGTGTAGTAATGCTATATAGTATACACACTACACAGGTTGAGAATATTATATAGAAAATCTGTGGCAAGTTGATATTCTAAGAGGAACAGAAAAGAAAGTACAATATTGATAAGAACATAATCAATGAAGAAGACGAGGGAATAATTTTGGTAGTATAGTTTCAGAATAGATATTGTTATAAGTAGAAATACTGAAATGAGTAGGGAAAATTCAATAAAATATTAATATCATAGGATCTAGAGAGGAATGGTAATCATAGGAGTGAAGAGAGAAAAAAGTAATGACAAAAATACTTTGACAAGACCAAACAGACAATCACATATAATAGAACTGGCCAAACTTTGGCAAAATTGTTGGAGAATTGTTTGGCAGATTGTTGAAAATAAGTAACGAATACAGAAAAAAAATTGAGAATGGTGAGGATAGCACGAAGAATATGAAGAATAAGAAAAGAGAGAATATGAAGAAGGACTGAACACGTACAGGAAATAAGAAAGTCAATGGTCATGATGGAGGGTTCGATGAGGGGTGGAAGGGAGGTTATAGTCTGTCCAAGCAAAGAAGACATTCAGGCAAGATGGGAAAATGACTCCAGCTCGATTAATATTGGTACAAAAATTATAAATTTGATCTCAAATTGTAGGAAGCATTTTGATCTACAATTTGAGATCAAATTTATAATTTTTGAACTCATATTGACTGAGCTGGAGTCATTTTCCCATCTTGCTAGAACGTCTTCTTTGCTTGGACAGACTATACTTGAAAGTTACATCTCTTCTCATGAAAAATGAGGCAGACGGTTCTGGACGGGAAGTGACCGGATATAGAAAAGGGAGAAAAGGAAACAGATGGAGAAGAAGAAGGAAGGGGGGGAGTGGGAGGAGGAGGAGGAGGAGGAGGAGTAGGATGAGGGGGAGGAGGTGGAGGAGGAGGAGTAGGAAGAGGAGGAAACCACCAAGGCTACTTTGATTGATACACGCTTTCCAATCTTGCTGGTTTCCCAAAATCGCCAGCTATCAAGAAAGGCTGTAGGGTTGATATTATATTGCAAGATTTTTTTAAAATGTATTTCATAAAGGATTACATACATATAGCTGACTTTAGGCGCTCTTTATCACTATGGACTAGGACTTCTACTATGTATTACCATGTAAAAAGAAGCAATCGTTGTATTTATTTATCTTGGTAGTACTACTATGTAAACTGGGGAATGTGTGGAGTGGTTCAATATACTTCCAAGATTTTACATTCAGGGACAACTTTTTTCAAGATAAATTACTTTCAATATGATACACGAAAAAATACACATTGATACACACATGTACCATTATTGATGCAATAGCTTCCAATTTGATCTTTCCATTTGTTGTATGACTTATTTATTTATTTATTTACGAGTATTTACAATAGATAATATCCAATATCTATTTATACACATAATTTAGGAGAGCAAAACAGGCTCAAGCTCTCACTATTTCTTCTCCAATTCAGATGAAGATTTCAAAATTATAAGTCAAAATGATAGGTTAAGTTCACTTGTACTTGAACACAGATATTTTTGATCCCAAAGAAAATCACAAAACGATCATTTAGAATATTAACATGAGAAAATTGATAAAAAATATTATGATATGTGATTTGTATGCTATGTATATTTTTTTAGAAAGGTAAATCATAGACAATTCATCTCTCATCATCATCCTTCCCATTGCCCACGCACAGGCCCAAGAGCCCATGTGGGCTTCAAAAAAAAAATTGACCATTGAAGCTCAAATTATTCACTCATTAGCACTGGTGGCTTGTACCCACAAAGCAGGTGAAGTTCCCGTATCTTTTACTGTACAACACTTCACCTATTTCGTGGGCACAAGCCACCAGTGCTCATTAGTACATAAATGTTTAATTGAATTGGAGTCATATGAAATGCTATGAAGTTAGTGAATCGGAATTATATAAACCACTTAAAAATATAATTAGGTAGTTCAGAAAAAGGGAAGACTTCCTGTTACTACTAGTCTTTTCCATTTTTTAGATTTTTTTTGCAATGTATGGAAAAGTTATTGTCAAAATTATTCAATATTTACTTGATCTCTATCCAGTGGAGTCGCTATGGTACCTAGGGTAACTCCAAGATGTTTCCCTGGCAAGTAAGATTCGTTAATAATTTATTGATGAATCTTGCAAAGTAACTTAACGTGGCCAAGCTTGCAGTTAACCGGGACTGGGTTAACCGTGGTTAAACCGATTAAACTTGGGTAATTAGGAACGTCGATCGATGAGTCTTCTGAGATTAAATGTCATCTACTGCTATGACCACATACCAGCTTTAGTCTGGCCAAGCAAAGAAGACCCTCTGGCAAGATGGGAAAATAACTCCAGCTTGATCAATATTTGTTAAAGAATTATAAATGTGGTCTTATAGTAGATCAAATTGTTTCCTACAATTTGAGATGAAATTTATATTTTTTGAACCAGATTGACCGAGCTGGAGTCATTCTCCAATCTTGCCAGAGGGCCATCTTTGCTTGCACAGACTATAACTCATGTTAACAGGCTACTAAAGCTACTTTACAGCTAGCCAGCTACTGCTAACAGCTACTCACGTTACAAACTAGTATAAAGAAAAAGGATCGCATGTATGACCAGTGACAATTTTTGCGAAAAAAAACAATGTTCTACAAGGAATATATTCTGCAGTGTCAACTCTTATGGTTTTACAAATAATGTAGAATGCTCTTGTAGGCTGGACTGATAAACTTTAAAAAAACTTGCGACTCCTACATTTAAATTTGAGTCATAAATTTGCATCATATTTAACATGCGAAATCCTTTTTTCTATCATTAAGCTATCTTATAAACAGTAGGAGTCTAGTGTAGAGTCTACCGTGCAGTCTAGTTATAGATTTATTGCATCAGTCATGATAGGATATCATCAGATTGTTTATTGTCACCAAAAACTATCCGAGATCGTCTTTGATTTAAATTCAAATTCAAATAGTCTTTTATTCACGAAATTATAAGCATTTATAAAGTAGTACCCAAAAAATAGGTTTATAGTGAATATTCCCTACAAAGACTCAAGTCTGAGTGTGGGGAATGAGTTCATTTGAAATTAAAGTGTGATTATTATTTCGCCACACTTCACAGAAAGAAGCTGCTTACCGGTCCCTATATAGACTTGAAAGTCGTCATTTACATACGCAAACAGTCAGCTGTTGTCCTCGAGCGGTAAGACTTCCTTTCCATGCGGGGACTTTCTTTCCGTGCGTGGACAACAGCAGCTGACAGGATTAACGTAGTAGTTATCAAGCCGTCCGTTAGATCGGGTGACAGTGCACCTTTTTAACCTATTCAGTTATCAGTTTGAATCAGCAATCGCTATAACCTCATTCAGATTGAATTGTTAATCGTGAAGTATTGATTAAATGAAATTTGATTGATAATGCTTATCTGAAGTGAGGCGAAAAGAAATATACGCAAACTCGCCTAGGAAGTTTGTTTACGGTATTCGGAGTTATTCCCAGGCTCGGCAAGCCTCGCCCGGGAAACTATCCTCATACCGTAAACGTTCACTTCCAAGGCTTGTGGCGTAATGTACTATTACATTGTTTAGTAAAATAGCTACTGAATACTGTTAATTTTTTTAGAACAAAAAACATTATATAAATAATACAAATTATTTTATTCGAGAATTCCATAGCATTAGAAAAGAAATAATATTAATATTTCTCATTAGATTTTTGTATTATTAGGTTCTTACCAAACACAAAAGTAGAGAGAAAATGAAAGTACAGTAGAATGAAGAGAAAGGAGAAAACTGATGAAGAAAGAAGGAGTAAGGTAAAGATGGAGAAGGCAAAGAGAAAGAAGATGAGGAGATGTCAAAGCAGATAAGTCGTCGAAGAAAAATAAGAAGTATCTCTAACTGGAAAATCGCGACTCAGCAGAGTAGGAAAAGACGTGGGGATGAAGTGGAAAAGAAGAAGTGAACCAGAAGGGGAGACGGAGTCTGAGGATAAGAGTGAAAGGAAGGGATTTTGATACTTTTGCCGGGATAAATGAGCAGTCCCCCTTCCCGTATAAAGTGAAGAGGACTGTTCAATCTGCTGTGGGGATCCAAGTCAAGGCATTCTTTGGGGACAAATGTGTCAACACTACAGATTTGACGGCGGTTAGACTTTTTCCACTCGACAACTCAACTTTTTCAACAACTTCTACTCTTCAGTGTTCTACTCTCAAGCTCAAGCTAGCGTATGTGAGTTGTCTGAATAATTTAGTATAGGTACTCTGTCCTAGTAAAGATAACATTCTGGCAAGATGGGAAAATGACTACAGCTCGATAAATTTTGGTTTAAAAATTATAAATTTGGTTTTAAATTGTAGGAAACATTTTGATCTACAATTTAAGATCAAATTGATAATTTTTGAACTCATATTGACTGAACTGGAGTCATTTTTTCATCTTGCCAGAATGTCTTCTGTGCTTGGACAGACTGTATGTGTCTGGTTGCCTTACTAAGTATCGTGTACTTGTATTTTAGAAATTTGCTGATCTTTCACAGTTTTTGCATTTTAAATTCTCTAAAGAGAGTCTCTAGTCTCTTTGAAAGAATATTTGCTGATGGTCTACCTTTTCTGCATTTTAAATAATTTGCTGATAGCCTACTATATACCCCTCCTTCACAATGACCAAATAGAGTACCGGTATCCTAGAATATTTAGCTGTAACACAGTAGCTGTAATATTGTGGTGGTTATCCATATTAAATGAAAAATCAAGAAATCGTCAAACCCCTGATTAATCGAAAATTGAGATACTCTTTTAGATAAGCCTACAGTTGATTAAACATTTTTGGATGGATAAATAGAGTTCTTTTACTATTTTAACTATTGGCTGATTTTTAACTCCGCTATCTTTTATTATTATCTTTCTGAAGTCTTATCAATAGATTTTTGATATGATTGAATCTATAAGTTCACTAAAATATTGTGTTGAAATACTTTTTTTTATATAATAATTGGAACAATGCTCCTTGTTGAACAAGTGCTGGGTCTGTCTGAGTTAAAACAAATTTTGTTAAAATTTAAATATATCGATTTTTATCACATATTTTATGTCTTATAAATTGAGGCTGAAAGACCATGCTTGTATTTCATAACTTGATACTTTTGTGAATTTAAAGATGAAAATTGTATGGTGGTGTATTGTAGTTGTTTGCCTGTACTAAGGCTCTATTGAGAGGTGGGCTTATAAAGAGCCCAGCCTGTACTAAATAGTTGGAATTTGAAACAATTATGGTTTTCTTGTTCATTTCTGGAACTTAAAAGTGGACTTTTATCGAAATTCTAAACTGTTAGTGATAAAATATTTTTGGAAGTGATAAATTATAATATAAAGTGGAAGTGGACATTGTAGATAAGACACATAACCTACATCTTAAATCTTCATCATTCATCATCACTCATTCATCCTTTGCTTAAAATACTTGGAAACCAAGTCGCAATTGTAAAGAAAGAATAAAGAATTAATCACACTCTACTATTTATTTCTCTCGACGTATGATAAAATGAGTTATTAAGATTGAGACTTGAATTGAAGATATGATTCTTTTGATTTTCATTATTATTCTACATCAATTTGATATAATTCAAAAATTGTCAACAATACAGTCTACGAAATGAACATACTTCCATTTATAATATATTGATAATGAGCTTTAAGATACAATTTCAAATATTTGAAATAATATTAATTTATATAAAATTTGTATAAATTTTATAACATCAAATCAGCATCTACTCAGATAATACTCATTGATACAGTATCATTAATATAAAGTTCATATCTTACTTTAAACGTTTTATTAGAATTCATTATCTGCTTCACTATATATTTTTTACAACGCCTATGGAATATTCTCAGTCATAATAAGTGTTCTTATTTCACAAGCTTATTATTATTTGGAAGCAAGTGGAAATTAGATTTTGTACGATAGGCCTATTTTTAAAATACTCTATCATATTCATACAGTCATCTTGCTTACACAATATACAAACAAATCAAAAGCATCTAAATATCATCTATGGCATTGGTATATTATAAAACTTTATTTTGGCGTTTCATCTCTATTTATCTACTATCACCATAACTTACGGTTTATGATAATTAATGTTTTTATTTTTGTTCTCAAAGTTCCAGAATTCCTCCAGACTTCTAGAAGTCTGAAATAGATCATTCCAGATCTATTATGTTTACTTACGTGTGTAGACATTCCACAGACATCAGCAATGTTGCAGACAAGAACAGCCGTGAATCACTTCAAGGGTGAGTAAAATTCTATGAAATTATTGTATTGAAATCTTGAAAATAATAGCCTACATTAACAATCCACTGAGAAAGTGATAGTAGGTAGCACAATGGAAGTAAATCGCTAGTATGGAAATACTTTTTAGCATGATTCAATAGCTCAGTAGTAGCACATGAATATGTGCTACTATTTATTTCTTATTATAAAGTCTCTATTATAAAAACTAATCTATATATACTAACGCACAAAATTCCATATTTCATCCCCAAGCTTCAGCTATAGGCTAACATTAACTTGATAAATGATCCAGTAACAAAACGGCGGTGACTGAATTTTACTTGAGTTGCAAAATGGAAATTGAACTATATATTTCAAATATAAAAACATTTTGCAATACTCGCACCTTTGTATTCAATTGATTGGAATAAATTATTACTGTATGATTAAAATGATCATTTTAATAACTTAGATCTGATTTTGATATTTGGTAAAAACAAAAATTGTTTTATTGTACCAAATATCAGTTTTGACTGGGTGGCAAATAATCTTGAAAGATGATATAAATGTTACATTTCGCTCAGGGTGAGTAAATCATAGATAAACAATCTAAAAATAATCTATTTTTTCAGTTTCATTTTATTTTACCTTCTTTCTTTTTTTTACCTGCCTATTACATGGGAAACCATAGTTGGCTAGGTATTTCCCCTCCATCTTTTTAAGCACACCCCACCACAGTAATTGTTGAATTTCTTAATAATGTATTATTTTGTTATTGTGTTTTACTAATTTTTGTATTATATTATTGTGTCTTTATGTGTGTTTGAATTGAAATAAAATTGAATTGAATTGAATTGAATCTCCTTGATACATATGATATGATATATACTTTAATTCAGCTATATATAGTTGTTCACTTCAGCTATTATCCAATATCCCTGCCACGATTACAATCATAAGGTCTTCAAGATATCAAGATAGGCTATGTGAGCTGAAGTTTTCATTCAGTTTGAATAATAATCATTTCTGATACAAGATACAATAACATTTTATTCATTTGATATTCAATTAAACCATTATCAAATATTCTTGTTACATGATACAGTAACATCTTCAAGCAAAGGAAGCTCTGTTCATCTAAGCTATTATCCAATCCAGTTTGTGTTGCTCCAAGTGTAAATGTCAGATCCATTATGATAATATAATCCGTCATTTTCCATTAAGACGTATGTAACCGGATAAGCGAATAAGGGTTAGGGGTGAAGGAAGTGTTTCTGAAGCTATTTGCTAAGATGATCGTTAAGTACTTGCTATGGTGGGACGGTTTATTAAGCTAACATTGTTGTTGGGTGGTGTATATTTGCATTTGAATTTGATAGTTGGTCTTGGGAAATGCTTGGTGTCAAATCACTAGGCTTTAAAAGAGAGTGAGAGAGAGAGGAGAGAGAGAGAGAGAGAGTGAGAGCGAGAGACCGGTAGGATGAAGAAAGAGAGAGATAGATAGATAAATTGCCTTTATTAAGGGCGGAGTTAGGACTCTTGGTCCTCTCTACCACACAACCCTTGAGAGAGAGTGTGTGTGTGAGAGAGAGAGGGGAACCATGAGAGTGATTCAGTAAGTCGACAAGTGGAAAAGTGAGTCATAAAGTGAGTAAGTTGATAACTTGTGTGTTGGAGAGTGACCGTGACAATAAATAAGTGAGGAAGTAGATATTCGATCAGAATTAAAAAAGTGAGTAACTGAGTTGACTTTGTGAGTAAATTGTATAGGATACTTATAGAATTGTCAGAAATTGTCAATTACAATAAATCGAATAAAAGACTCATCAAGGTAAAATCACCAGTAGTGGCCATGTTTACGGAATTTTTCATAGTTTATGCAAAACTGCAGGTCTATTTCATCATTTATTTAATCTTCAACTCAATAAACATAATAGGCTAGTCCAGATCCTTCTTGATTGACTTGTTACTGAAAATGGCTAATTTATCTCAATTCTAAAAATAAATTTTTATTATATTTTTGTAAAGCTCAATTAACAAATTTATATTGAAAATAAAGTATTATAGTATAATACAATGAATATTGACACTATTTTTTCAGGTCTGAGATAATCATATTATTTATTGATATTTTCTTTCAACAACGTATTTTTGTTCTCAACAACGTATGTTTTTGTATTCCATTGATTCAATTTACTGTTTGGTTCCCATGGGAAAATTGTGATGTGAGAGTTTTATGCTTTCTTAATTCTTTCAAAATTCAATAATTTCCGATCGTGGATTAGTGCTTCAAGTGTTATTTTTGTGTTTGGCTCTATGAAATTTGAAGAAATTCAACAAAATTCCAATAATTTTGTTTAATATCAAGAAATACCATAATAATTTCCCATCATGGGAAATTGTGGTTATGTCGGCTGTGGAACTTCTTCGGAACTCCCCACAAATAAGCCATACGATAATAATAATAATAATAATAATACAATTGACAAATAAAAATATCAACTTTACTTCTACTCAACAAAAATGAACTAAAAATACTACTATACGGTATCTCAATGAATTAAAAATTGATGTATAGGTAAAGCCTACTTTTTACTATTCTCAATCCATTGAAATATCAACAAAATTGAATGAATGAATAGAATTTTATTGTTATTCGACATAGGTAACAGTTTTAGAACGTCAAATCAGCTAGTACAGAAATCAGCTAGCACTATTTTACAAAATAATAAAAATTTATTATTCCAATTGATAATGAATGATTTCTAATAATTGTTATAAAATAATTATAATCAATCAATTTTATTGAAAATAATTGTAATAATTATTATTGGGCCTACAGTTCTTGGTCCTACTAAACCCGTGGGTTTTTCAGCAGGTGCCATTTCAATACAAAAATTATTCACGTTAAAATAAAATAAAGTATTATAGTATTATAATACAATTTATAAAATTTTAGCAGACTTGGGACAGTTTTCTAACTTTCATGTCAATCACTGAGAAAAGTCGTGTTGACTTTTGTGTCCCCTGGAGTTAAGTCCCACATAAAGGCTCATCCCTCAGAGGATTAGTAGGGAAGATACCACGCAACGACTTTGTGAAAGTATGCGTGGGTTTCAACACACTCACACTCTCTTATAATCTGTCCAAGCAAAGAAGACATTCTGGCAAAATGGGAGAATGACTCTAGCTCGGTCAATATTGGTTCAAAAATAATAAATATTGTCTCAAATTGTAGGAAAATTTCTAATCTACAATTTGAGACCAAATTTATAATTTTTGAAGCAAAATTGACCGAGATGGAGTCATTTTCCCATCTTGCAAGAATGTCTTCTTTGCTTGGACAGACTATAGATGTGGGTTTGAGAGACGAGCCTGTTTTCTGTTGAGTATATTACTATCGGTTGGCGTGAGATGAGAAGACACGCCGTTACAATGTACTTAACGTTGTAATGGGGTGTCTTCTCAACCAAACAACATGACTGAGGTATCCATCCTCACTCGTTCTTACTCTGTCACCTCAGGAATGTCAATTAAAGTTTTCCAATAAGTGCTCTTTTTCCACCTCATCCTACTTCTTCAACGGCCTCTTCTTTTTATTTGTCTTCTCCTTTTTCTTTCTCTTCTTCTCCTTCTTTTTCTTTTTTTTCTTCTTCTTCTTCTTCTTCTTCTTCTTCTTCTTCTTCTTCTTCTTCTTCTCCTTTTTGTTTGGTTCACTCTTTTATCATCTCTCGTATGGTCAAATACTAAGTGAAAAGGCTTATTATCTTATCTCTTCCAACTACCAACAGAGCCTTGAAATTTTATATTTTTTCAACTTACTCATTCTTGAAGTTTCCTTATGTTCACACATTTTTCATTCATTGTATAAAATACAATTGAATACGGTACCTATTGAATAGTAACTTAAATGTAATAAATAATCAGAATCCAAGGCAGGGGTGATAAATTTTTAACTACCAATGTCTTTAAGATTGGCAAGAAAATGTGTCGTAATTAAATAATGACGTGACAAAACCCTTCAGTAGGTTTTCACCACTCATCACATTTCTTGTGGTAAGTTCACAGCATATATTGTTCACATATCAATGGTGTGGAATTCATCTCATGCTATCCAAACGATACTCGATGATTAATAACCTGCGTTAGGCTGCAAATTTCTGTGGACAAATTTTCACTTTTATAGATTCCCCTGTATGGTCATCACTCATCAACAAACTCCCCCTCCCAATTTTTGGGGGCATAAAAATGTCCACTATACCTTCCCCCGCTACGTCACTTTGGGGCACAATATATCCTCCCTTCTATTCCCCCCTTTCACTCCACGTCACTTTTTGGGGTGAAATACTCCCCCCTCAGTGTCTCTTTTCTTCTCCCCACGTCACTATTTGGGGTGAAATACTCCCCCCTCAGTGTCCCTTTTCAAACTCCCTTCCCCATCCACCAATAGATCTCGTTTTTGGTGTAGCGTTTTTGAGCCCCGCCAAACCTACAACATAGGCCTATCATTCAGTGTGATGAAACAATGACTGTTGAAGCTCGTCTCAAATGAATCAGTAATGTATGATGTATCAGTTGGCAATGCTGGGTTTGAATAATTGTTTGAGTGTGATCATTGCAAGGATCAACAGGATTTTGTGTGTCAATGTTGTTGTAAATTTTGTGATCCAATTCTACGATAAATCAAATTGTTGTTTGAAAAATGAATTTGCGACGAGTTGTTTGGGGTTTCAGGAGTGGGATTGTGTATAAAGTGGACGTGGACAATTTCAAGTTAAATAATTATATCTGAATAATCTATAAGTTCAATTTGTTATCAGGGCTACTATATTTATAGACTTTACACATTTTTATTAAAATAATCGTAGTACAACACCCCCAGAAAAATTATTATTGTACGAAAATCAATAATCTAGATAGTTTTCTGGGCTATTCTTACGTTATCTCGTATAGTAGTAGTAGTAGCCCATGCTTGAACCACAATGAGAGTAAGTTAAGTGTTTTTTTTATCAATTGATAATCAATATTTGAAAAATATTAACAAACTATTATTGAAACATATTACTAAAAGAATATTACTGAGAAAATATTACTTAAAAATATTAAAACATTATTATCTTAAAAATATATTTGGAATACCAAGAGAATGTGTGTAATATTCCAAAATATTGTTGAAAATTTCTCTGAACAGCATACCAACAGAATAAAATAGAAACATAATTATCATCTCATTATGGCCCACTCTCGCCTATATCATTTATCAGGATTGAGTTTGATATGATGAGTGTGATAGGCAAACATTTTTTCACTTGGGGAGAAAACATTCATAATATGCCCGACGAAGTGAGGAGCTCACTTTCGCCAATTGTCAGATTTTTCTGTCTGATAACTGAAAAAAATAGTGAATAAATGAATAGTGCACAGGATATGACAAGTTATACTTGAATAATAATTCATATTTATATTATTATTCATATTTCGTCGTTTCAAATTGAGCTATGTCAGTGTTTATACAGTTAATAATACAAGCATTCCATCACTAGAATAGTAGTGTTTATGATAAAATATGAGACGGAGGCCCGTTTAATTATTAAGGCCTCCCTTCCATCATCATTATTATTTGTCTCATCACCCGACTAATCTGTCATTTTCTTGTCCCCTCCTCCTCCTCCTCCTCCTTTACTCTTCTTCTTCATCATCTTCTTCGGTTTTTCCTCCTCCTGGTTTTCTCTCTTGAAGACACTTTCTTGCTAGTTATCTGTTGTCATATCGAATCGATCATTTTGATTGATAGACATATTTCTTTTATGCTTTTAGCCCATCCATCTAATCTCTATGTTATTAGATAGGCTATTGCTCAACAGTAGAGATGTAAGTCAAGGTTTTTCTTTGAACACTACACAAGAAAAAATAAACATTAAAAATAACTAATTAGAACAAGAAAAAAGCGATAATAATAAATTTAAAGACAAGATGTTGTCAAACCACTGATTTATTAGAAAATTTAGATACCGGTTTCGGTTGTTACCCCATTATCAATCTCTGTGTAAACTAAAACTTAACGGACAGAGCAGCAGTATTTATACTAACGGTGAAGCACCGCTATTGGTTGACGCTTGAGCCAATGACCGTGAACGTCTGCCATTGGCATAAACAAGAGCCTCCCCGAATAGCGGTTCATTCAAACATTACAAAATGGCGTTTCAAACAGAAAATACAATTTACGATCGATAAATAGCTACAGTAACCTACAAAATATGAGTAAAAATATACGGAAAAATGAGGAAAACAACGGAATGAACTAATACAGTAATATCTGACTAACAAATTATGATAAAATTAGATTTGTGGTATTGTGAGGGTTGAAATGGATCTGGTCGTTCAAACTTAATTGTGAATGATCTTTAGTTGTCTTTAAATGAGTTAAAAATATGAATGAATTTTACAGTTCATAGGATATGACAGTATGTTTCACTGTACTTGATTAAGGTAATTATAAATACTGTATTTATTAATTATTGAATAATATAATTGAAAATCAAGCTGTGATTGAAGACTCGGTCAAAGTAATAAAGATCGATTGAGAGAGTCAAACCTACATTTTCAAAATGGCTGTAAAAATAGACAGATGGATATTTCAAAATTTTATTAATTTATTAAACCTTGTACATTAATATTTATTTATTTAGTCACTTTACATAAGAGTTTTCACTTTACAACAGGCGTTATCTCAATATAACTCGAAAATCATTAAATAAAAACATTCAAGTTATTGTAGTTCCCAAATAAAATATGCATGTCCTTTCACAAATGTGTTATTGATCCAAGAATGTAGCCCAATCTAGATTGAGATAGTAACAATAACATTTTAGAATAACCGTTTATTTTTTCCAGTCATTTTCAGAAAAAATGCACGTTCAACTGCTGGCTCACTCGGATCTTTATTTGATTAGGTAGTTTTTGTTGAAAGCCATTGGAATGAATGAATTACGTTTATTTTACATTATTTCACAAAATAATTCACTTTAGCAATGTTTCAATACATTTCACATCATCAAACTCATATAATGCATTTTCAACGCCATAGATACGCACACAATTAAATACACACACGAAAAGTATGGATTTAAGAACTATGAACAGTAACAATTTTATGTGAGAAAAGTACAGAGAGAAAATACAGTAGAACAATGATATTCATCTACTCCTACTGTATTTATGTAGGCTACAATTCAAAAATCTCATTAGAACACAACTGTAAATATTGATCTATTCGGGCCAGTAGGCCTACTAGAACATATGTTGAACATATTATTATATTATTGGCTAAATATACAGTATAGTGAATACTAATAAATATATGAACAGTTGAAAATGGTAGCCTAAACTATAATTCATATGATAGGCTAATCACTCCAACTGTATTAGTGCAGTTGAAAATTTATTTTTAGTCTTTTATTTATAGTCTATTATTTTTGTGTTGATTGAGTGAGTGTTTGATTGTGATAATAATTATCACAGTCTCATTAGTGAAATATATGAAATAGGTAATTTATTCATGAAGTCAAGGGTGCCCAGAGGGAGGTTCAGCAGCGCAAATGCGCTTAATTCTGCGATTTTTGGGGAGGGGTTCTATTTTTTAGCTCATTTTCTATAATTTGGGGGAGGAGGATCTTTCATAATAAGTTAGCCCTGGAATGTTTTTTGTGTTATGTATTCAAGCACTAATAGAAGATTTCATTTCTCATGAATGAATATTCAATTCTAACATTGTATTTTCAGATTTTAGTTTTTAAGTTGGGGGGATTTTTCATGACTATCACCAAAATTATTTTTCTTTCATTCACTATTCTTCTAAAATTCAACTATTCTTTTTCGAATGAGTTACATTTCCAGCTTAGGCCTAAATCTTATAAGTTTCGGTGAATTTTAAATTAAGCTCAAAATGTTTTTTTTTTTGTTGAATATTCAACACTTGTGAAATTTTCTCCTATAATATCTTATTCTGTTATCTGCTCATACTTCTCAAGTCTTGGGGGGATTTTTTACAATCAGCCCTCAATGGCTTTTTGTGTTATATTAATCCCCTATAATAACACTCATAAAAATTCACCATGAAATAAAATTATTTCAAATAATAAAGTAACTTATTAGTTAGTAGTCTATCAACCCACAGTTGAGAATGTGAAAATGTGTGTAAAAGCAAAAAGTGAGAAGATGAAAACGGATGAGAGTGAGAGAGCGAGGAAGTGATAAAAAATATGTGTGAAAAAAGAAGCTGAGATATCAGGCACAGTACCACTATTTTCTTATCTCACACTCAACTTTCAGGTCTTATCAGGTTGTGTCGACTTCCTTCCATTCGCTTATACACTTTCTTCTTCTTCTTCTTCTTCTTCTTCTTCTTCTTCTTCTTCTTCTTCTTCTTCTTCTTCTTCTTCTTCTTCTTCTTCTTCTTCTTCTTCTTTTCTTTCTTCTGCTTTCTTTCTCCTTTCTCCACCAGGGTAGAATAGACATCATTTTGTCGTTTTCTGATAAGCTACCCATATTCCATTTTCTGTCATGAAATTTCTCTCGCCATCAAATAACGCGATACACTGTACTCTTTCCTTATTCTTCCTTTTCTTTCTCTTCTTCTTTCCCCTCTTTCTTTTTCTTCTTTTTTCCTCCTTCCTCTTCTGCATCATTATTTTTCTTCTTGAACATCTTTCATTCGTTTCTTTATATTTTCTCTAATCCCTTATTTTATAGTTCCCATATGTATTTTATTGATACAGTGACTTATATGTATGTCGATTACTCAACAGCCCAGTAGGCCTACCAACTGGTTGCCAGTTTCATATTCACAGTTTATACTATACAGCAGAGGTGAATAATCATCAACCAGTACTGGTTGAAGTATAGAGGTAACGTGTGGCTATCACGTTGATCCTCTCAGCCCTAAGCCAGTTTCCGTAACCAAGTGACGACCTCTGAATAATTAAAACCCATATAGTTATTCAGTTAGAGTATACCGTAATGGACCAATTACTTATTCATTCAGAAACTAGAAACGACTGACTATCTTTACTATAACGACAAGCCAATCTCTCAAAGGAGTGAATATACGATTATTACTGACACTAAATCTACAATAATATACATAAAATGTATTATGTTGCATGACATTCTATATTCTATAGCGATGATTTGGTTAATAAAATTAATAGAATATAATTAAAAATTATTATTTTAAAAATTAAAATAGAACCGCGGCAGCTGAAAGGTCCTATAAATACAATAATTTTGAAACAATCAATGACGAATGGAAATTATTTACAGTAGTCATTGATTAAGTAGAATCCTAATTTTATAGAATTTTCAGAATTAGAGAATTCTATAATATGTTTTCAAACTGCTTACCGCTACTAAGACTACAATACTGTCCTACTTAGTACATATATAGGATATACTATTTATCCTTAATAGAAGGTATATTAGTTGGAACTGACTGGAGGAGGAGGAGGAGGAGGAGGAGGAGGAGGAGGAGGAGGAGGATGAAAAAATTAATTCGATTAAATAATATAAAACTGAAGAAGATGGTGATAATGATGAAAGACATGACAGATCGAATCGATGAAGAAAAGGAGTTGAAATAGAACAGAAAATGTTGAGACAAAAATGGAAAAGAGGGAAGGAGGATGAAGATATGCAAACAGAAAGAGACCATTCTGGAGACAATCATTTTGAAGAGATATTTTGAATTCCAAGCATACTCTCTGCGGCTTGAGCGAAGTTAGCAGATTGAAAATTCAAAGATGAATTAAAACAGGGCAAAGATGAGTTTTTGGGGTTTCCTTTGGGGTGGCTCCATGACTAGAAGGGTTGTGGAAGTGATGTTGAAGCAAGAATTTTAAAAGATGAGGGTGGAATTTACAGCAAACCCCTAGGCGCAACTTTTTAGAGATAATACAATTTCACTTTATTCTTGGTTCTGATATTGTTGTAATGTATACCTACTGGAGTATTTCTCCATAACCAGAACAACAAAGATTTAACCAAAACCTTTATAACAACTTGGAATTTACTACGAATCGAGCAGTACCTTAACTAAAGACTTCTTCAAACAAAATCCAACATGTCCAATTCTCTGTCGTCTGTTGAGTGTGTCAAGGTGCGTACTGCGCAGTAGTTGTCATTGAACTTTTATTCAGATTAAAGTATGAAATTATAGTTTTATTGTTGATATTTTTTTTAATTCAATTATTATCTGATTATGTTCAATGTAAATACTGGTTTTGTGTTGTTATTTCACATGAAAAGCGAGTAGCGGCGGAGTGCTTCCGAACTTGAACGTAAGTCCTAAAATTCTATCTACACATTTTAGGTTTGAAAATTTAGATAATATATTTAATCAAATTACATTCAATCTTCATTTTCATGGTCTTGGGTTGATATTCCCATGTAATTCTAGATTACTACCATGCATTTACACCGGACCTCATTAACTCGTGATCTAGAAGTTTCTACCTGCCAACATTTTTTTTACCTTTCACATACGGCACTGTGTTATTTTGAACTCGATTATAATTTCTGATACTATTGAAAATCTTCTAACTTATCCATTTTCACCACCCATAATGTAGGCCTACCTTTTGTTATGAATTTGTGATCTTTTACGGCATCGTCAATGCTGCGGCTTGAATTTTTTGCAGGATACAAGCTCACTGGTTTGTCTAGGGTTCGTCAAGTTTCACTATACTATTAATAATTAATTACTTATAAATTTTATAAGTCATGATCATATCTTGCTTCGATCAACTTGCTGGCATTAATTGTTATGGATGTGGGATGTGTGAATTTTTTTTACTATAGCCTAACCTATAACTTTTAGCGGTAGCAGGGAGGTAGGTAGCCTATCTACTAATGAATTGTAATACTGCATCGATACTTATGTAATATCAATATGGTTTATAATCTGGGCGTTTTTTTCTAGAAAATTAGGCTCTGAAAGGCCGGAGCCAGTCCCTGTTCTAATTTAGAAATAATTCTTCTGGGAGGGCGTCTGACCTCAAGTAATCGGACTAACGACGATCACGGCTGCAAAGCTTCCAGTAGGATCATCACAAGTATGCAAGTACCTACTCAAGTTGAAAAGAATTTATATTTGTATAGGCTATGCCTCGCTAAAAAGGTACCGGAAAGACGTTCCATTCTTACATTCGCCTAAGTTATAGCAGATAAGTTTGTTGATTTTGGGTTATTTTGCTACAATTTTGAAGTATGGACTTGCCTTGAATACAATTATTCTTGTTCTAATCATCCTTAATTTCTAAGTAGGAGTGAACAAGAAGACGAGCTGGTTCATAACATGACCTGCGCGTGAACTTCACTAACTCGACTTATAAATAGGCACCTAGGCTATGCTTTATGGTAGATGCAAGCAATGAATTTCATGTTTTGTTATTTTTGTGCAATATTAATATATTTGTGCAACGATATTGATATATTTTGTGTAATCATTTGTTTTGGTAAAAGTATTTGTACTTGAGTAGCCTACATATAGGCTAGGTTTGTAGTAGCCGACATTTAAGCTATAATTTCACCTGAAATCCCTTTCAATAAAATAATAAAACCTTGAACAGCTTGAAGGTAACCATACACTGAACGCAGCAAAAACTGTGATAAATGAATCTTAGGGTAGCCTTTATAGGTGGTGCCTTAAATTAAGTTAGTTTCTTCTTATCCTTTAATGTTCCAATCAGCCTACTTTCTAGTAATTGGACTAGCTGACTAAACTATAGTATTTTTGTATCTCTATTCTCTAGTCAGGTGGTCTTGTACGGATACGCAGACCAATTGCGGACAACGTTAGCTGTTGGAACGCAAAAGCATTAGGCCTACCCTCTATCATGTTATGCAACAAGGAACAGACGAAACCGCCTTAATTTTTGACACCAGCTCTACAAGGTAATTCACCTCCTAAGGAATTGGAATCGTGGTTATTTATTGGTTACTATTTTAATGTGGTTATTTGAGGGAATATTGTGAATATTTGATGGTTACAAACGCGAAACACCTTGATAAAATTTAATTAATCCTTCCTATATTTCAATTTGTAAATATTTAACAATAAAAGTCGTTCAATGATACAATAATGTCAGTTTACAAGTAAGAGGGCGCAAGTGTCCAAGCAAAGAAGACATTCTGGCAAGAGGGAAAAATGACCCCAACTCGGTCAATATTTGTTCAAAAATTATAAATCTAGTCTCAAATTTATTGTAGAAATCATATTTCTCTCTAATTTGAGATCAATTTCATAATTTTTTTTTGAACCGAGCTATAGTCATTTTTCCATTTTGTCAGAATGTCTTCTCTACTCGACCAGACTATATCTGATCTGTATCTCCCCGTATGTCTAATGTCTATGTATAGTCCGACTGTTGTGGCTCGATAAATTGACTTTTTTTTGTGAGGGTAATGCCCACATGGGCTCTTGGGTCTGTGCGTGGGTAATGGGAAGGATGATGATGAGAGATGAATGGACCTACTGCTTTAGGTGGGTTCCGAACCACCGCGGGAAACGATTTTTGAGGCTCATAAATTGAATTCAGAGGAACCGGTCACCATTACGACGGTGGTGGTAGAGGCTCGTCGCTTATCTAATCTCACCGATTATACGCTCTCTACCACTGGGACAAACCGCTTCCCCAAATCTATAATGCAAAATATCTTGCATTTAATGTAGTAATTCCTTTATAATCACGACCATGATACCTGATTTTTTCAGAATTCTAATGTATTTTGTTGTAATGTGTATTAGGCAAGGAGTAGATACTGTGCAGCATTCTGGAGACGCACTATGTGGAGCTAACCAATATCTGGATTCATTAAGCTGGACATACTGACAAGAGGTTTTATTCTGACATTTACCACAGCTTAAAAATGGTACGGGCGAGTCTTGTTGACGATCTATATTAACCTTATAGTAATTTACATTAAGTAAAGCTGGGTATCTACGGCTCAATTTCCTTTGAACAAGATGGAACCATGAAATAAAACAGTATTAATAATACAGTCAGAATAATTTTGAAGATTTTGATCACTACTGTATTGAAACTAATTATTTTTCTCATTTGTATGTTATGCATAACTTCTTATATAGCCTATCTTCTTGAAAGTAAATCAAACAGTGGACACACGTACATCTTCACTGATTAATTTTAGTAATTGTGTTTAATTTAACAAGGTTCACTCACTCTTTAAAACTTGAATCGCGGTGTTTGCTGTGGGAGTAAATCAGATTTTGAACCGTTTTTGACATTACATAAACATGTTTGATCATTACTTAACAATTTGAATTGAATCTGATGCAAAGTTATTGATTGGTATCATTTAATCTATAAATATTCTCTAAAGATCTTTTGTCCAAAGTGTGTCCGCATTTCTCCTGTGAAAAATTGAACTGGACTAAGTTTTCTAAAACAGATTCCTTGTTTTGAATAAGTTTACCGCATCATCTGCATTTCTACTATGTAAAGGTACGATTCCTGCAAGCGGCTCGAGCTGTCCGGGTCTAAATTCGCTGCTAGAGCTGAGCAGCTCTAGCTGTGCTGTACTAGCCATCACAACTCTATTCACATAACTATATTATAGATGTCTACTCTGTTATTAGGACTACCAAATTATACTGAATCATTAAATAGTGAATTTCCCCCTTTGTAAGGCATTTTGAAGTGAATTTCACTATTTATTGATTTACTTATTTGATTTATTAGCATACGATCTAGTATAGTGAGACAGAACTTGGTTTTTCTTAAGGTACGATTCGAATGGCTGCGCTGCCGTAGCCATCACAAATCGATTTACATAACCATATCATAGATTTTTACTCTGTTATCAGGGCTACTAACTTAATCAATATAATTCAATAAATAGTGAAATTCACCCTTTTAAAGTCATTGTGGTGGCTAGAGCAGCGCAGTTAGTCGCTTGTGAATCTTACCTTAAGAAATACCAAAGTTCTGTCTCACTATAACTTACTAAATCGTATGCTAACTATACTAAAATGTATACTAAATCAATAAATAGTGAAATTCACCCTTTGTAAGACATTTTCAAGTGAATTCAACTTATTTATTGATTTATTATACATTAGTAGCCCTAATAACAGAGTAAAAATCTATAATATGGTTATGTAAGTATTGATTTGTGATGGCTAGAGCAGCGCTACTAGTTGCTTGGGAATCGGACCTTAAAAAAAAAGGTCCGATTCTTTACCGATTTTAAGGTCCGATTCTTTTCCGATTTTTTACCTTAAAAAATACCAAGCTTTGTCTTACTATACAACATAAATCGTATGCTAGCTATACTATAATGTGTACTAAATCAATAAAAAGTGAAATTCACTTGAAAATGTCTTAGAAAAGTGAATTCCACTATTTATTGATTCAGTATAAGAGTACTTTAGTAGCCCTAATAACAGAGTAAACATCTATAATATAGTTGTGATGACAAGAGCTAGGCAGCTCTAGAGCCGGCGCTTGGGAATTGTACCTCTAAGGAACTGGTTTATTTGTTATTGAATACCATGTCAATATCAAACAAATATTTCGGGTGGCTCGTTGGAGGAAGTGATAACGCGCCGGTCTGATAACCAGGTTGACTCGTGTTCGTGTCTCGACCGGGGAACAATTCTTTGACCACAGCACAATCACATAAATACGGCCACCATGTCTTTTGATCATTTGACACGATGTATCATGAATGTAATTTTGAAGGACATTGAACGCTAGAAGCTGCAAACGATATTGGTATTCGCGATTGCAGCCAGAAGAAGAAAAATAGAGGAGGAGGAGGAGGAGGAGGAGGAGAGAGAGAAGAAGAAAAAAGGAGCCGATTTGAAAACGAAGGCGACGACAAGGAATGAATGAAACCCAATAAACCTTTTTATCCACCTTCGCCAACAAAAGCACACTACACCAATTTTCTTCATTTCCCCTCTTTCAATCATCATTCTTTGCATTGTTGCTCATCCTTTCCTCCTCCTCCTCCTCCTCCTTCCCTTCTTTTTTCTTTTCTTCCTTTGTGTCTTACCACTTACTGCCTAGGAATGCATTACACATCATCCACCTATCTTCTATATGGGGTATTGGAGAAGAAAGTACTGTACCATTGTAGAGTGAAATGTAAAAGCAGATGAAGGAGAAGGAGGAGAAAATGGAGGAGGAGAATAAGAATGAGAAGGGTGGAAGACGAAAAGTTGGAAAAGGAGGAGTAGAAGAATAAGAGGAAGCACGAAAAAGGAATAGTGAAATCAATTGTGATTGATTTTAGATTGCGTCATCGGCGATATCGTATGAGCTCAGTTCGTGAGGCGTTTCATTGTATAGAATGTAGAAGGCATCGAATGGAGCTGCGAAATCAGCTTCGTCTGATTGCCTAAATTTTGTATTCTCTTTGAACAGTCACAAAGGAGGAGCTGATCATTTCAGCAACTGGCGAAATCTCTTTTAGTACCAGCATTCTAGGCTCCATTTAAACAATAATTCAATCTCACTATCCTCAAAAAATTGTATTGTTTAAAAATTTCGATTAAAAATTTTTTAGGGAACTGAGGAAATTTTCGACTGTAATTTCTCTTCATAGAGCAATTGTTATTTTATATTATTGTATGGTTTCAAATTATCCTAATTCATTCTATGGTCTTGAATTACTTTACTTCAAGTAAGTTACCTACTTTCATTGGTAGGATGTGACTTCTATATTCTTTCAAAGTGAACTTATTTGAGATTGAAATGCTAACTGTAGGTTACCCACTCACTAAAGATGTATGGTCTGTCCAAGCAAATAAGACCCTCTGGCAAGATGGGAAAATGACTCCAGCTTGGTAAATAGTTGTTCAAGAATTATAAATGTGGTCTGAATTGTGGATCAAAGTGTTTCCTACAATTTGAGATCAAATTGATAATTTTCGAATTAAATTTAACCGAGCTTGAGTCATTTTCCTATCTTGCCAGAGGGTCTTCTTTGCTTGGACAGACTATGTAGGTACCAAAGAAGCTGTACTATGATTGTCAGTACGGTACCGTACTTGTGTGTGAACAGGTTCAAAGTAATTAATATGACTCCAATATTTTTTATTTTGGTCTAATTCAATGGGAAATTTGTTCAAACGGCTCTAGTTGACTTGTATAATGTTTTCCCCTATATTTTTAGGTTGAAAGAGCACCTGATATGAGATTTTTCTGCATTTCCTGAATTGTCTCATACCACTGTACTATAAACTTGCTTGCTTCATATATTTGACAGGTAGGCTAAACAATCTATTTATATTTTAGTAATATTTTCTGAAGTTACCGTTCTGAGAATGTTCAGAGAATGCCAGAGGAAAGAATCACACTACAAACACTTTTATATAAACCGCAAGGAAAAAGAGATGTTGGGAGGCCTCTAAAGAGATGGCAATAAACATGGTATTATTCATACATATTCTATACATATTATTCATACATGGTACATGTTCATAATTATTACTGTTATCTTTTGGAATTTGAAAATAAGTTATATTGAGTTACATAATTATAGTGATTTATTTACTGTGAGTCGGAACAGGCGAATGCCTAATCCTTGAAGGCAAGAAGAAGAAGAAGTTACCGCCTTTTTGGCCAAAAGTTTTGACCAAGCTCAGGTGCCAACTATAGTCTGTCCAAACAAAGAAGACCCTCTGGCGAGATGGGATAATGACTCCAGCTTGGTCATTATTTGATCAAGAATTAAGTTATAAATGTGGAGTTGATAGTGGATCAAATTATCGTTTCCTACAATATTTTAGATCAAATTGATAATTCTTGAATCATTATTGACCAAGCTGGAGTCATTTCCCCATCTTGCCAGAGGGTCTTCTTTGCTTGGACAGACTATACCAAAGCTGTATGATTTCATTTCAAGAAGATACACAAGGTGATACATGTATCAAATGAAATAATATAATTTGAAGGACTGGTATCACTATTGAAACGTGTGATTGTATTGGAAGTGGCAATATAAAGAGAAATATAAAATGTAATTTTGTTTGTAATAATTTGTATAGAATACGATTATGATGTATTGATATTTATGTGATGTAATGTGTCAAATAAGGTAAGTTCATTGTAATAGAAATTACATCACCCAGTATCATGTGTGACTAACTTCAGTTCAAAAATAGTAGATTGTAAGAGTAGTAGTAGTTATAGAAGGAGTGTAATCTTGTAGTTTTTCTCAATTTTGCTCTTTCTCTTTGCTATTCTTTTGATTTTTCATCTTTATCATTGTAGAATTCTATTCATATCTGTCTAGAAATCTGACTTACCGTACTAATCTTCCTTTCTGCTATATCTAAAACCTTTATTATTTTTGTATTTTCTATCCTTTGGATTTTTACTAGTATTCTCTTTGAGTTCTCACTCTTTCTCTTTAGTATTCTCTTACTCCTTCATTCTCCTCTCTTTCTATTAAGTATCCTCATTCACTCATGTCTCTTTCTCTTTATTCTTCTCTTATTTCTTCATTCTACGCTTTCTCTTTAGTATTCTTTCACTTTCTAGTATTCTCTTTCATTCTTCTCTTTCTTAGTAATCTCTTTCATTCTCTTTTTTATTCTTCTCTCTCTAGTATTCTCTTTCATTATTCATTCTCTCTAAAAATCTCTTTCATTATTTCTCTCTTAGTATTCACTTTCATTCATATCTCTCTCAGTATTCTCTTTCATTCTTCTTCCTCCTATCTCTCATTTTCTCTCTTAGTATTCTCTTTCATTCTTCTCTCTAGTATTCTCTTTCATTCTTCTTTCATTTAGTATTCTCTTTCATTCTTCTTCTCTAGTATTCTTTCATTTTCTCTCTTAGCATTCTCTTTCATTCTTCTCTCTTTTAGTATTCTCTTTCATTCTTCTTTCTCTAGTATTCTAATAGTAGAAGTAATAATATATATAGAATAAGGAATAATAAATCATGAAAATAATTTATATTTTAAATATATATTTATTGTATTATGAGAACAATAAAGAAATTGTGTAACCAAACACTGTATTCATTGAATTATAATATAGAAAAAAAAATATATATAGAATAAAACAAATCATGTAGCATAGCTAGTTAGAATAGCATATAGAGCACAACATTTTACCAACCATTTTTTTTTTAATTCCTCTCTCTATATTACACTCGGTTTACAGTGAAACGTTCACTGTCGAAAAGTCCCCACAAAAAAACCGGGCACTAATCTTTCCGTCCAAATCAGCACCTAGCCCTTTGACTTGTGGTCCATGCTGACGTCATTGGAAGGAACTAATTCCTAGCTCCGCACCAATGGCGTGCAGCAAAAGGACTACAAGGAGCAAGGTGCTGTACGTGCACTTAAAACTAGGTGAAATGGGGGTTCCCCCACCCTCCCCATCAGAAGAGGGAAGGGGGACTAGATCTCTCAAAGCCAGAGAATCACTAGAAAGGTAAATACATGTCTAGACCATTGGGGGAACCTGGGGGGGCCAAGTTAAACAATAAAAGTACTGCCACAAACAAGTAGTATTGCTGTTACATCTGTCAAGATTGAAATTCAATTCAATATTTATCAAATAAATATTTACTATAGCACGTTTAGAGGCTCAAAATTGATCAGTCAAAATGAGAGAAGAATGATTAAAAATATTTGTTCTGAGTAGAGATGAGAGGTTGAAGCAAGTAGGTTGACGGTTGATTGATTATTTTAGCGGAGGAGGGGGGTGTTGAGTGAATGAGTTATAGATTATGTTGATTAGTGTTGTGGGTGAAAAAAGTGAAACAAAAAATGATTGACATGAAAGAGATAATAAGAGAGAGATAGAGGAGTGATTGTGAATATGAGAAAGCTATGAAAAAGGGGGGTTTAAAAGAATGCTGTGAGAGGACACTAAACATGTAGAGAAGGATACTAAAGAAGAGAGTAAGAATACTAATACTTGGTTGGTGAAAATACTATGAGGAATAATAATTATTGAGAGAGGGTGCTAGAAGAGAGTATGAAGACTATGCTAGAATCATGAAGACATTATGATGGATGGGGAGAATGAAGATTACCTAAGAAAGAAGAATCAAAAGAGGAAAAGAGAAAGAAGCTTGACGAGATAGAGGAATAGGGGAGGTGAAAATAGCTAGAGAATGAGAGAAAGAAAAGTTTTTAAAATGCAAAGAGAAGTAATTTAGGGTTAGGGAAATATGGTTAGAGAGAAATGAAAATTAGAAAGGATGACATGAACGAAATAGGTAATAGAAGAAAATATTAAGGAAAATAGAAATTTACTAGAAAATTTGAAAATGATGCTATGTAGACTAATGAAATAAAAAAATGGGAAGAGCTATGAAGTGGAAAAATCATGGGTAATGTGGATGAAAGTATTAAGATGAAACTATTGATAATAAATTAAGATGAAAGTTAGAAAGTTATAATTACTGTAAGATGAAATTAAGTTAGAAATGAAATAGACAAGGAGATGAGAGTTAATGGTGCAAGATGATTTATGAAGGGTTTAGGAAGGGCGTACATACAAGCATAATAATTTACAATAATTGGGAAAAAGTACAGAATTGAGAAGATAACTGACAATATTTCGAGAGATGCAACAACAAACAACACAAAAAATAAACAATAGAAAAGATGAAGACGATTTCCACTTGAAAGAGGAACACAGTGTGGCAGCACTGAAGAAAAAAATCTACATTAGATTGATAATGTATGAAAAGATTTAAAAAATTATTTGATATAAAACAAAAATATTTAGAAATAAATTTTACAAAAGAAAGAAATATTGTTAATAATATTTATAAAATAAAATAAATTGGAAGTGCATTATTAAAACAAAACATTGGGAAAGGGACGTAAAATAAAAATAACCAGTGATCAACAGATAATTTGATCTTGGATTTGAACGGAAGGTTCAAAGCAACTCCTCCAAAGCAACTAAAAAGAAAAGAAACAAGAAATAAAAGGGACGGGCCACTCTACAAATAAAAAGTAAGAAACCAAACAAAACGAATAATCAACCACTTGACAAGTCAAGCTACTTTGATTTTGAATTTCCCCTCTGAAGAGGAAGAAATTGGAAGGTGCATCCCCTTCCATGCAACTAAAAAGAAAAACAAAAAATAACACAAAGGGACGCTATGAAAACGAAAATAAAAACAAAACAAAATGCGAAAATAATAATAAAATAATTTAAATAAAGTGAGAAAAAGCTAGGGGTCTAGGCATGCAATACCAATTTTGTAACACTCTGCTTGGAGTCGCCCAGGACCGAGTTGAACAGTTCAACAAGATATGATAAGTATTAATTAAGTTAGAAAATAAAATTCAGATACTAAAATGAAGGTTTTCATGTTGGAAGGTAGAGGAAAAATAAAAATAATTAAACAAAAAAATAACCAGTGATCAACATATACTTTGATCTTGAATTTGAACGGATGGTTCTCCTCCAAAGCAACTAAAAAGAAAAAGAAACTGAAAAATAATGGAAAAGGTGAAGAAATAAAATAATGAAAATAAAAATAACCAGTGATCAACATATACTTTGATCATGGACTTGAACTGAAGGTTCTCCTCCAAAGCAACTAAAAAGAACTGAAAGAAAATAAAAAGGAAGGTAGAGTGAGAATAGGGATAGTTTTTGATTTACAATAAAAAAAAACATTTAAAATCTTAACAAGTTGCATCCAAAGATGAAAAATGCAAATTTGAAAAATCACATTTAACATCTCAGCATGCAGCTTGTCAATTAATCAAAAAAATAAATTGAAGAAAGTAAGATTGGAAAGATTTTCAAGACATAATAAATTAGCAAAATAAAACTTGATTGAACTGTTGAAATCGGCCCAGTGCTAGTTTACCTTGTTGAAGTTCTGCGAAGTCTGTCCGTCCAGCTGCCAGCTTCAAGTCTGCATCGCTGCCTGAAAAGCCCCAAAAAACACACCCCACCCCATGTGCTTTTATTTTTCATCAAAGCATGCAGATGCAATACAACAAAACCATACAATAGGAATCAAATGAATAAATCAATCAATCAATGTCATTTGGGTGTCTCCTTCAAACTTAACAGATAAATATTCGGAAATAATAGTTCATTGTGAGTGAAACCATATTTGAGTCCTTATTCAATCTCCACAGAATTTGCACTTTTGAAACGTTCACTTGTGCAATTTTTTCACACTTATTTTCTTTTTCTCTTGAATCTTCTTCGATTCTTCTTGAAATCTATTGCAGAGTCCGCCATCATTCTCCTTTGGTGAATTCCTGGAGAGAAAAAAATAAACCATCAAAACTACAAATAAACTTACATACTGTAATTTTACAAACAGCCCTCAATGGCTTTTTGTGTTGTATTCATTCACTATTAACACTCATGAAAAATTCACCCCGAGATAAAATTATTTAAAAAAATTCAGTTATTCTATTTTCGACCAAATACAATATCTACCAAATATTATATTAATAATATTGATTGAAATATTATATTATATATAATATTTCGACCAAATATTATTCTATAATCTCGACCAAAGTACTGAGAAGCCTCCACCACTCTCAAACTGGGCATGAAAATATCTCAACTTTAGAGTTTTTACTCATTGACTTTACCTAGTTCTTCAAACTTTTAAATTTGACCAAGTCACTTTTGTGCGTTCGGAGATAACAGTCGCCTTGCCCTGTGTCTTTCCTTCCTAATCCTAATTATGTCACTAGTAATCCAAGGACATGGTTTGTGTTTAATCGTTACTGATTTTACAGGCGCAAATTCATCAAAAATAGAAAAAATTAGTGAATTAAAAATATCAATTTTATTATCAATATCAGGTGTAATCAAGATGTTGTGCCATGGGAGCCGCATAGCAGCAGTGAACCACGAATCCAAATCAAAGTTATGAAAGTCTCTATATTCAAATATTGTATTGTAATTTGTATCATGTTTCAAATTGTATGTAAAATATATTATATCATGTGCTGAAAAATCATTACATTGAGCTTGCCCGTTTGCAATAACGCTGGAATAATCACTGACGATTGCTAGGTCAAGAAGTGAATCACACGTTGCTGTATGGAATGTCGGGTCACTAGGTAAAATTGTAAAGTTGAAAGTCTCAGCAAAATCTTTAACCTGTCTCGCTACAGGAGAATCTCTCATCATGCATTAAAATCTCCTACAATAATTATGTGGTTGTATCTATGCATGACTCTAGACAAAGCATCCTCAATTGTGTGGAAGTTCCCAGCCCTCGGTGGTCGATATACACCAGCGACCAGAACAGACTCACCACCCACTCTCACATCAAGGAATAGGAATTCAGGAGAATGAGAGTACACCGGCTCCGAACACATCACAACTCGAGTCGGAAAAGAGGATCTCACATAGATAGCAACTCCCCCACCACCCTTATTAATTCTGTCATTTCTGAAAAGCGAATAGTCAGGAATAGCAAGAGCAGAAGACTGTAAACTAGGTTTAAGCCAAGACTCGCTTAATAGTATACAATATCCAATGGAACTGAGGATAGCATCATTTTAAAGTAGTCAAAATGCGCCGGTAAAGATTGAATGTTAGTATGACATACTTTCAAGGAGGAGTTGTCGTCCTTCATTGAGGACTGAATCAAAGAAATATAATCAGACATTATATTCAGATAAAATTAATTAAATAAAAATGATAGTTGAACAGTTAAACTCTTCTACGAACTGCTAATGACTTGCGGAAATGATAACGTGATAAGAAAAGAAATGAGAATAGATTAAAAAGATAAGATTAGGACGTTCAAACAGCACGGATTCCTGCTTCTCTAAAAATTAAATTAACCTATGTTTTGTTGAAGTTTATTGATTATTGTGTTGAGAGGATCATTTGAACAAAATAAAAATAATGAAGGCTAAATAATGAATTTAAATAACAAATACGTAATACTTGAAAATACTATATCATAATAATTACAATGAATGAACTAGAATAAATAAACCAATCAGTTGGGAATGCGTAATTACTACGGCAATATCATAGAATTAATTAACATATGAATCACATAATTACTATATTATGCATGTGAATGAACAAGTGCAAATACAGTTCAACACTCCTCAATTTTCATGAATTGGATGGAAACCTCAAGTTAATCATGTACAAATATTCTAATTTAATATCAACTGAAATAATTAGAAAATTATAAGATAGACGACTCACCACTCAATCCAGAGTCTAATGGATGAGAGATCCAATTATATTGGCGAGGACTCTCCTCGCTCGCCCAATAATTTAGGGCGCTGTGTTGCTGCTGTTCTATTTTCTATCACCTCACTCTGCTCACTGCAAAAAGAGAATGGCAAAAATTAATTTCAAAATAATTTATAAACTACCATTAGAAATAGTCAAAATAACATAATGTAGGCTACTTGAAATCACGGATAATTCAAGAATACAGTCAAGTACCCATCCTTTCAATTGTAATATCCTATTATTTGATAAAAGTTACCTGTTAAGAACTACTTGAAAGCTTCGTTCTTCGTTTAGTGGCGAATCTCATTAAGGGGAGGCAGACAAGGCAACCATATGACAACTCCTTTTTTCATCCTGAAAAGTGATACAGAAAATTAGACTGTATAGATGACACCAAGATCAAGGCAGAAAAAAGGCTGATTTTGTCAATAAGAGTTGTCATTTAGAAAACTGAACTTTGAAACTTAGGGCTATTTAAAATAATTGAAAAATAAATGAAAATCAAACACCCTTTCAAAAAACTTTAAAATTATTAAATAAAGACATGTTTCGGCACATTAGGCCAACATCAATGTGGGAAAAATTATAATGAAATAAGTGAACAAGATTAAAAATTAAGAATATAAGTCTAAATAATATCATATGATAGCAATTGAAAGCGTGTAACTCCTATTTACACCAAAATCTAGGTTTTTAAATTTTTTTCAAAAATTGGATTATTATTAAAATCATCTTTATTTATTATTTTGTTAGGTACCATTCAACTTTTTCCCCTTGTATATTTGAAATTCTTCTTTTACATTCAATTTCATATTTTTGTTTCCAAAGTTCAATATTATCATATTCGTTTTTATATCTCTGTAGCAATGATTTGAATCCAAAAGATGTTCAGCAAAGGCTGATTTTTGTGTGGTATTTCTGGCTTTTAAAGCTTGAACATGTTCACGAAATACCAAACAAAAATCAGCCTTTGCTGAACATCTTTTGGATTCAAATCATTGCTACAGAAATATAAAAACGAATATGATAATATTGAACTTTGGAAACAAAAATATGAAATTGAATGTAAAAGAAGAATTTCAAAAATACAAGGGGAAAAAGTTGAATGGTAACAAAATAATAAAAAGATAATTTTAATAATAATCCAATTTTTGAAAAAATGTAAAAACCTAGATTTTGATGTAAATAGGAGTTATAATATACGCTTTCAATTGCAATCGATATGATATTATTTAGACTTATATTTTTAATTTTTAATCTTGTTTACTTATTACATGATTATTTTTTCCACATTGATGATGGCCTAATGTGCCGAAACATGCCTGTGTTTAATAATTTTAAAGTTTTTTAAAAGGGTGTTTGATTTTCATTTATTTTTCAGTTGTCATTTAGCTATGTCTAGATGATGTTACTGAAATTGAAAAAAGACAATACATGTTTTACATAAGCTTCTAGTAGTTTAAATCAGGTACAAGAGACAAACGAAGCCACCTTACTTTTTGGCGTTAACTAGCAACGTATTGTTTTATTAAATAATAAAATTTTAAAATTATATACTCCTAATACGTTTTGATAAATCTACCTCAATTAAACCTTTGTCACTATGAATGTATTCGAGAAATTCAAGTATAATTTATTAATGCATGATATTTCCAATGAAATACACACAATTGCTCCATCAGCTTCATGCAAAGTGAATAACTTGTACTAAATAGAATAGATGAATGCATAAAATCCCTAAACACATCTATTATTATTTTTCAGGGACATACTAATGTTCAAATAAGTCACAATATCCCTAGATATTCAACTCATAAGTGCATTCATCCTATCACTTTGATTAAAATAATGTAAGAAAATTTTTCAATAAAATCCAAATACCAATATGCAGATGAATCCTTCTATATTGAAGGTCCAGTCTTGTAATAAGTTGGAAGGCCTGACCTCATCACGATATTGAAAAATAAGATTAATTTTTATTCTGGGAGCTAAATTTATAACTCAGATAACTCACCGTAGCTGCGTGGTAATCCAACCGAACTCACTTCACTCGCCCGATAATCGAGGGCGTTTAGGCAGCCTCCACTTGAGCATCAGCATTCCACTCTGCTAACTGCACTACAACAAGTTGGATTAGACAATTAATTAACCAACAAATTAATGTACAACACTAATGCCCGATTTTTCCAAGCACACTCAAAGTTGAGGGACCCTCAAATTTTGATGAACAGCTGACATTTTCTGTAATAAGTATAGGAAATGTAGTAAAGTGTAGTAAACTTGAGGGTCCCTCAAATTTGAGTGTGCTTGGAAAAAACCGGGCATAACAATAATAGCCGACAACAATTTATGCATAATGTCTTTCAATATCATCTGCAATACATATCTCAATAACTCGAATCTCATTATAAAATATTCCATGTATGGCTGAAGTCCCTTCTCTGGGAGATTGGCTTGTAAAAATGGTCAGTCGTTTTCCTCCTCTGGAGGAATAGTAAGTTAATCGTTTCATTACACCCTAACTGATTAACTGGATGTTATTCAGAGATGGTCTGCGCCGTCACTAGGTTACGGAATTTAGCTTATGGTTGAGATGATCAACGTGCTAACTACACGTCACCTCTATCCTGGTTGGTAAACCACTTTTCATTATAATAATATTTATTCATAAACTGTAAGGGTGGGTTGAATAGAATAGACTTATATAATTAATAATAATCAATGTTGACTAATAAATATATATTTTAATGATAATAATACAAGACATTCAATTGACATATAAAATATTTGATTATATAAGGGAACGTTTGAAAATATAATTAATTATAATATTATTTTAGGGGTACTCGCTTGGCTGCTCAGGAACATTTTGTGGATTTATAGATACATTGACTTACCTGACTCTCCATGTTTATAACACTTTCCGCGACTTTAACAATTTCAATTTAAAATACAAATACCTGTCCGATGAAGGTACTACTCTTTCCAGTTGTTTCCTTGACACACAGAGTTATCCTACCCGGACTGTGGTAGCCTGTGATATCAAGAAATTCAACTGTCCAGAAAGTAGCCTAAATCAGACAGGGAGACGGAATCAGTAACAAGACGAACAAGAACAAGCACAGAAGAACTATTCTCCCAAAATTTGGAGTTTATAAATGGATGAGTCTAAGGCTAGAACGTGTGCCCTCATGGTCACTCCACGTTCATGCCCTTGGTGATCCAATGTTTACATAATAGAATATATCGTGTTGACTATCATTCGAACGTTCATTATTAAATACAAATTAAACTGATTTAAATAACAGTCAGTCTGAATTCTTTCAATAATTGATTTCTGTTGGAATATATACTTTTTAAACTCAAGTGATGTGTATTTATCACAGAACTCAATACAAGATATTCTCTCTAAGTATACGAACACAAGCAATCAACTAATGAAAAATATATACATTCCAGAAAATTCTATCTAAAAATAATAAAGAAGTGTTATTGAAAATAGACAGTGTTGGGTAAACTACTTTTTAAAAGTAGTTATAGCTACAACTAGTGATGTGAAATACCCGGGTGTTTAAAACTCGGGGTAAATACCCAGGGTATTTACCCGGGTAAATATCCCAAAATTCATAAATACTCGGGTATATTGGTTATTTATTGAATCATTGATGTTTGTACCACTGAAAATGTTATTATTGGCATAGTAATAGTATTGTTATAATATTATAAAAACTTATTTGCTATTTTCAATGACTTTATATAGATTTTTAAAGTATTACTTGAAGTTTTGAATGAATATAGGATTCTTCATGAAAAAAAAACTGGGTAAATAAGATTAGACAAACTCTGCAGGAGTTTTATGCATATATTTCTACTCTAAACTATAGGCTACTAAATAAAAATAATAAATTGGAAGAAAATTAAATCCAATAGTTACAAACTTGAAAATCTCGCGAAGCATATTAAGGCTATTTAAAAACTGAAATAAGAAACTAACTCTTAGAAAATGTTTTGAAAATTTTTTGTGTCAAGAAAAACCTATGGAAGTTCTATGCATATTTTTATGTATCTACTTGAAATTGTAATAAATCTGTAGATGGAAACAAATAATATTGACATTTTTTTAAGGCTGATAAAGGGCGTAAAAATGGATCAAACTCAAACTTTTAACTTTAAATGAAACTTATTCATTGGGAAATTTATTTTATCAACATTCTAAAAATGAGAGGCCTATTGGCATAGATTGGGATATCCCAATCCTTATAGAGCACGTGTAGTTTTAGATTGTAAGAAATAAAAAATGTTTTTCAGGTGTCCTGGATGTAGGCTTTTCATGAAAAAGATTCCTGAATAATATCCTCGCGTTAATATTTCGCTGAATATTTTCCTGATGAAGTAGTTCTTTTCTGTTCTCTTGGAAATATTTAGCCCAAATAATATACTTATTAGTATATTCTGTCCAAGCAAAGAAGAAATTCTGGCAAGATGAGAAAATGACTCCAGCTCCAGAAATATTAGTTTAAAAATTATAAATTTGGTCTCAAATTGTATGAAACATTCTGATCTACAATTTGAGACACAATTTATCATCTTTAAACTGATATTTCTGGAGCTGGAGTCATTTTCTCATCTTGCCAGAATGTCTTCTTTGCTATACGGTACCATAAAAGAAATCTCAATAAAAAACTGAGTAAATAATCTGTTTCATGTTTTTCCAATCACATAAGGAACATGTAATTTTTCCATAAATAACGGCGCCATCTGCTCCAAAAAATTGATGAAAATTACATATTGTTCTTATGGGGCATGATTTTGCCGTTCGGCAGTTGGCCGTCCACTACCCTCCACCCTTAATCAGATTCGCTCGTATCAATGGCATAATGTGATGCTTTCTCAACGAAATCGTCAATGAAGTCAAACTTTATCAATGAAATCATGACAGCACCACATTACAAGAATATTTTATTGAACATTTTTATTTAGTGTTTCTGATCAGATCTTCATTGTTAACAGTGAACTCAATCAAAATTCAGGATTTTGTAAAGTGAAAAGTGTTTTTTAAAGTTAAAATTGTAATGTAAACATTCAGCAACCATCATCATTCATTCACTATGTAGCCTAAACATCATCATCCACTTATCACCTTTGCTTAAAATACTTTATATATAAGTCGCAATTGTAACAACAAATAATAATAATAGTGAACATGCTTCTATTGTTATTTCGTTTTATTATGATTTTTCCCTAGAAAATTGATTGCAAGTGAAAAGTGATACTAGGTCAAATTCCCCTCGGAAATTTCAAATTTATTGAAGGAAAAATGTTCAGTAACATTTTCGTCTAAAACTCACCCAAACCTCTGATGGCTGATGTTTAAAACCTCACAAATCAGGATTTAAAGAAGTCAAAACAGCAATCTTTTCACCTTACCTGCTCTTTTTGTGTGTTTTGTCTTCTTTAAATCCTGATTTGTGAGGTTTGGTGCGGTTTAGACGAAAATGTTACTGAACATTTTTCCTTCAGAATTGAATTTCCTACAATATAAAATAACCGAGAATTCCAGTCAACAATTGAATATCCTATTTCTGTCCCTTTAAAGTTGTAAAATGTAGTTATTCAGCTTATTTTTCTAATTATCTCAATAACCATCAAAGTCACGAACTTCTTACTGGTTTTATTCGATTTCTCGGTTGATTTTACATAGTAATTGACCACTATCACTATAGTAGCCTACCCTCTCAAAGATTAGATGAAAATGAGAAAACAAAAATGGCGGCTGTGTGAGTAATTGAGGACTTTCAGACATTTTGAAAATGATATTTAGTTTAGGTATGTTTTCTACCAAGGAACAATACCCTAAAATGCTCGACACTACTTCTGAAACACTAAGTATAATATCAATGTGAATATAGACCATACTATTGTAGAATTGTTTTTTATTTTAAATAATTATCATCAAAGTACCCTTTTTGAATTATTTTTTTCTGCATTGAAAAATAATTCAAAAAGAATACTTTGATAATTATTTAAAATGAAAAACAGTGATAAAAGTAGCCCTGAGATTAAGGAAACACTATTGTAGAATATATAATAATTATAATTATATGCACCTTTTAATGTAATAGAGAAATATGGAACTACAAAATCATTCTATTTCAACGTTTTCATATCATACTAATTATAACGTCATATAATCATACCAATTCACAAATCAGGAACAAACAAAAAACTTACTTGAAAATTACTGACCTATTTCGCTCTTTGCTTCTGTTTCTTAAATATTATTGAAAAGTGTGTCATTTTAGAGATACAATTGATGGAATATTTTGCAAATAACTATATTCTAGCTTATTCTAAATTATTATGAATTATGATTATTAAATAATTATGGGCCACCACACCACTGGTGGCCGTGGTCGGCTTGTGGCATCGATTTATCGATCATTGTACTATCGATTACAATGAGTTGATGTATTCCAAAAGTAGCGTGATTTACGCTACATAGGCCTACTACTCTTGAAATGTAGCGCGCTACTATATTTATACAACTTTTAAAAAGTAGCGTCGTTACAATACAAACTAAAAAAAAGTAGCGCGCTACTCCCCAACACTGAAAATAGATCATCGGTCATAATCCAACATAGTACGGTACAATAATCGGACATAGAATGATAATAATAATATTTATTTTTCAATATGAAAACTCACATCCTCACATAAAATATGACAATAGTGGGCTATTATTATAATTATGTAATAACTAATAATATTAGGCTGAACAAAAATTACAATTTCTCTTCACTGATAGAGTTGATAAGAGTCGAAAGAAATTAAAGTGACTTTTTAATTTCAACTAGCAAATAATAATAGTTCACGATCCATGTCCATGATCCATAACCACTCAAGTCATGGTATTCTGTTATTTGTTAAGTTAATGCTATAGTAGGCTAGTTGTAGCATAACCATCTTCAATTCTCAGACCTTAATAAGATTAGACTAATAGGATATAAATACAATAGATAAATGTTGTTTACTGTTATTTTCACTTGAAAATGGCTATATCGCCGAAACATGTAGTGTAAAATGAAAATATTAAAGAAAGGGTACTTGGATTTAAATTATTTAAAGTTTTAACGAATACAATAGCCCTGAGAGAAAATAAGTATTGTCCAATTTGGTATTTGAACTCGGAACCCTTGAGGTGGAAGGATGTAGGCTATCCAAGCAAAGAAGACCCTCTGGCAAGATGAGAAAATGACTCCAGCTCGGTCAATATTGGTTAAAAATTATTGATTTGGTCTCAATAGTAGAGAAAATTCTGATCTACAATTTGAGACCAAATAAATATTTTTTGAACCGATATTGACCGAGCTGAAGTCATTTTACAAGAGGGTCTTCTTTGCTTGGACATACTATAGCCTTCCATCTCAAGGGTTCCGAGTTCAAATACCAAATTGGACAAAATAGACATAACATTAGCACAAGTGAACAGTCACAATTTTCTGGTTTTTGATAGCTATTTATGAGATTTTGCTAAGATTTACACAATCACAACAATTTTAATTTTTCTTAAAAATTATATTCTAAACAACTTCAATCAATTAAAAATGCAAATTTTTAATTTCATATCCAGTTATAAGCCATTCATTATTGAAAAAGTTGTTTTCAGCATATTTTCCATGTTACCTCAATAACCGTTCAAGTTAAAAAAGTTACAACTGGTTTCATTAAATTTCTCAGCTAATATAATTAAAAATATGATTTTTTTTAGTGCCTGAATGAAACCTTTAAAAATTGGATAATTGAATTATTTTGAAAAATATCAATTTTTCGCTATTGTTATCTCGGTAAAAAAGCATTTCTGAGGGTATGTCGTATGGAACTTCTTCCCTACTTGGTATAAGGAATCAGCCTGAGAAGTACATTGCACATTTATACTGAAACACCTTGTATTATTATGTGAGCATAATAATCAATGTTATTGGAAAGTATTTTGTTAAAAGTTCATTTTACAGAATACAAGCGCTCTAGGTTCGATTTCAGATAACTTTTACTGGAGAAGTTACAGTCACAAAGCTCACAGCTAAAATGTTTTTCACCTCAATGTATTCTGAGTTTTCAAATTGCCTGACCAACAGCTTATGTAATAACATGGATAATGACTGAATGGTTACATTCCTGAAATAATTATTAGGTGACTTTTCAAATAATCTAGATCATGTGACACAAAAATCACAAATGGAAAAGTCTATTTGTCATCAGAGTGTGTTTCCAGATGTTTTTTTTTTTAATAGTTTTCTGAGTACATCGATAATTACGGGAGTCACAGCTCAGAGATTTTTACCTGAATGAGTTCTGAGATGAGCTTTCAAATTAGATAGAAGAGAGGCTTTAAAATCACATAAGTCACAGCTGAAAGGCTTTTCCCCTGAATGAACTCGTTGGTGTTGAATCAAATTACTGGGATTAGCGCATTTATAGTCACAAATTTCGCAGCTGTAAGGTTTTTCGCCTGTATGTCTTCTCATATGTATCTTCAAACTTTGGGAAGTACTGGCATTATAATCACAGAGATTACAAGTGAAAGGTTTTTCTTTGGTATGACGATTTCTAATATGTATCTCCAAATACCATTCATATGAGGTTTTGAAGTCACATAGTTGACAGCTAAATTTTTTTTCAGCTGAATGTGTTATAAGATGTGTTTTCAAAGATCTTTTATTTGCAGTTCTATGATCACAAAGTGAGCATTGGAACGGTTTTTCACCAGTATGTGATCTAATATGTATTATCAAAGTACCTTTATGATAAGTTTTATAGCTACAGTGAGCACAATTGTAGGGCATTTTTGCAGTATCAGTCAGTTTTGTATTCTTTCCGCCACCTTCTGTTTGATAATCTGGATGTGTTTTAAGATGATTTTTCAAATTATCAGACCTATGGCTTTTGTAATCACATAGATGACAGCTATGACGTTTTATTGCTGAATGGGTTTTCTGATGTTTTTTCAAATACTCCTTATTTGGGAATGTAAGTCCACAAACTTCACAAATGAAAGGCCTATCATCAGAATGTACTGCAAGATGTGATTTCAATCTACCTTTCTGTGAACATCGATAATCACAGTAGTCACAGCTGAATGATTTTTCACCTGTATGTGTTTTAAGATGAACTTGCAAACTACCTGGACGAGCCGTTTTAAACTCACACAAATCACAGCTGAAAGGTTTTTCCTCTGAATGGACTAGTTTATGATTATTTAGCCTAGCAGAACTAGAGCATTTATAGTCACATATTTCACAGCTGTGAAGTTTTTTGCTTGCATGTCTTCTCATATGATTTTTAAAACTCCGGGATGTACTGGCGTTATAATCACAAAGATAACAGGTATAAGAGGTTTCTTTTGCAGGAATTTTTGCATCATCATTTGGCTTTGTATTCTTTCCGGCAGATTTGCTGCTATTGGAAGCCGATTCCCTCTCCCCTGGTTTAGGATCTACAGCCTCTGGATGTGTTTTAAGATGATTTTTCAAATTATCAGACCTATGGCTTTTGTAATCACATAGATGACAGCTGTGACGTTTTACTGCTGAATGGGTTTTCTGATGTTTTTTCAAATACTCCTTATTTGGGAATGTGAGACCACAAACTTCACAAATGAAAGGCCTATCATCAGAATGAATTGAGAGATGTTTTTTCAAGCTAACTTTCAGTGAACATCGAAAATCACAGTAGTTACAGCTGAAAGGTTTCTCACCTGTATGTGTTCTCATATGAACTTGCAAATTACCGGCAATAGTGGTTTTAAAATCACACAGGTCACAGCTGAAAGGTTTTTCCCCCGAATGGACTCGATGGTGGACAATTAGCCTACCAGAACTAGAGCATTTATAGTCACATATTTTGCAGCTGAAAGGTTTTTCGCCTGTATGTCTTCTCATATGTATCTTCAAACTTTGGGAAGTACTGGCATTAAAATCACAGAGATTGCAGGTGAGAGGTTTTTCTTTAATATGACGATTTCTAATATGTGCCTCCAAATACCATTCATATGAGGTTTTGAAGTTACATAGTTGACAGCTGAATTTTTTTTCAGCTGAATGTGTTATAAGATGTTTTTCCAAAGAATGTTTATCTGAAGTTCTATGATGACAATACTGACATTTGAATGGTTTGTCACCAGTATGTAATTTGATATGTCTTCTCATAGTAGCTGAGTGGGAAGTTTTATAGCTACAGTGTGGACAACAATGGAAAATTTTGCCATCAACAGTCCGCTCAGTTATCATATCCAATTTACATTGCTCAATCTCATCCATGAGAATGTACTCTTTATGGCTTTGCATTTCACTGTCTTCTGTTTCACAATCAAGGCTAGATGTGTTGCAAATGGAAGTGGAATGCTCCAATTCCTTTTCTACTTCCCTGTGAGCTACAGTTCCTGAATGTTTTCTAACGTGTTTTTTCAAATACCATTGATAGGAAGTTTTAAAGTCACATTGTTGACAGCTGAATCTTTTCTCAACTGAATGAGTTGCAAGGTGAGTTTTCAAAATACGTATATCCGAGCTTCTAAAATCACAAAATTGACATTTGAATGGTTTGTCACCAGTATGTAATTTGATATGTCTTCTCATAGTACCTGAATGGGAAGTTTTATAGCTACAGTGTGGACAACTATGGAAAATTTTGCCATCAACAGTCCGCTCAGTTATCATATCCAATTTACATTGCTCAATCTCATCCATGAGAATGTACTCATTATGGCTTTGCATTTCACTATCTTCTGTTTCACAATCAAGGCTAGATGTGTTGCAAATGGAAGTAGAATGCTCCAATTCCTTTTCCACTTCTCTGTGAGCTACAGTTCCTGAATGTTTTCTAACGTGTTTTTTCAAATACCATTGATAGGAAGTTTTAAAGTCACATTGTTGACAGCTGAATCTTTTCTCAACTGAATGAGTTGCAAGGTGAGTTTTTAAAGTACATATATACGAGCTTCTAAAATCACAAAATTGACATTTGAATGGTTTTTCACCAGTATGTAATTTGATATGTCTTCTCATAGTACCTGAATGGGAAGTTTTATAGCTACAGTGAGGACAACTATGGGAAATTTTGCCATCAAGAGTCCGCTCAGTACTCTTCTTCAATTGACACTGTCCAATCTTACTGCTGTGCATTTCATAATTTTCTGTTGCAAAATCAGGGCTAGATGTACTGCAGAGAGGAGGTGGAGGCTCCATTTCGCTGTTCACTGGTATGTAGTATTCAGTCTCTGCGCATCCATCAGAATCTTCCATAACTGCAAATGTCAAATATGAAATATGTTAACAACAAATAAATTATCAAATAAAGATATTTTATTTTAAATTATGTAAGTTAAGAAATTATCAAGCAGCAAGATGTAAAATCATGATAAAACAAAATCAAACAACATTATAATGGTCTTATAATCAGGTCCCGGGTTCAAACCCAGGTCAGACCAGAAATTTTTCTCAGGCCACTTTCCCGTGTTTCGGATGGACACGTTAAGCCGTCGGTGCCGGCTGCATAAAAACAGTCGTTAAGCCATGTCAGAGGCCCTGAAATTGATCAGGAGCGACCTGAAAACTCTGACACCAGACCTGAGCCAGCCAGGTTACACAAATATTATTATAATTTTAATGGTCTTATTCGTGTTTTTTCCATCAACATGGTTGAATTACGCTCTTTTTATCATTGGTTCAAGTTTACTAGGGGCCGTTTGTACAATTTTACAGTTTTACAATTTCAAAAACCAAACTTTTATTGGGGTTGTTACTTTTGACTTCAAATTTGTTACTTTTGTTATACAGTAGAACGCCGATTATCCAAACTAATTGGGACTGGGATAGATTTGAATAAGCAAAAATTCATATAATTGCACATAGAATTGTATTGAAGAAAAGCAATGTGCTAAACTTGGAATAAACTGTATTACATTTGAAAATGTTTCCTCAGTCTAAGGGCTACTTTTATCACGATTTTATTTATATTTTTAATTATTATCAAAGCACCCTTTTTTCTTATTTTTTTCAATGAATTACATGTTTCAACTAATTATAGTAATTTGCATTTGAATTATTTTTTCAATGCATTACATGTTTCCACTAATTATAGTCATTTGCATTTGAAAATGACTATAATTAGTTGAAACATGTAATGCATTGAAAACATAATTCAAAAAGGGTACTTTGATAATTATTTAAATAAAAAATTCATTTGAAAAATACAGTGTAGTGATGTTAAATCAATATGGAAAGCCAAACAAATACTGTACTAAACTACAGTACAGTAAGTACAATTCAATAAGTACAACACATCGCCTCGTCGCGATTACGTCATAAACGCTGGTTTTCAATCTATTACTACGCTTGAGTACAATTTGGATAATTGGCAATTCGGTTGATCGGCGTTCTACTGTAGTCTGTTTAAAACTCAAGCTATGGTTACACTTGAGCAAACAAGCACTTGAAGAATGCGAAATTTGCTCAGGTGTGACCAGCATAATCACCAACATAAAGGATTTCATTCTACAAAGCTTTGCTGAACAGCATAATTATTGATGGGAGTGCAAGGCAAAACGTTTACCAGAGAGTGCTAATTTTTAACTAGCAATAATAGTGACATCTACAAGGCATCATTTCAGAACCTAATGAAAGATAGACATTTCAAAATTGGAATGAAACTGTGATCATTCGAAGTTTGAATGAAGCGGAGCTAAATTCAACACTAATACACAACTTTGTTTCAAATTAAGAATAAAAGTTGAGTTTATAGCAAGGTTATTAGATTAAAGAGGTTATAGTCATGCGCGCCCAGCCTAAAAAACTGATTTCTGACATCGGTGTCACCACAGCTCTTAGGAATCTAATTACCTATTCAAATCAGAGTGTATGGTGTGCGTGACGTCAGAAATAATATTTTTTCATTCTTGTCACCTCGCAGATGGGCGATGACAGTTACATCTCCAAACTAATTACATTGGTTTATAGTATCTCGTAGAGAGAAACTATAGCTGAGCTTCATGTACAGTTGGGCCAAAATGTCTTGGCATCAGCCAGAACCGCTGACCCAGGCAAGGGGCATAGTGCGGGAACCGTTCTTTATTCACCGAAGATAAGTGAGGTCTAGATTCAAGACGACGATTTTGCATTTCTCTTTATGTTTGTTTGTTTGTTCCGAATTTACGACAAAACGCGGCAATAGATTCTGATGACATTTGACAGGAATGTTTGTCTTGAAATTGCGCGTCTATGTATATGAAACGTTTCTTGAAATATTGCATTTTGAGGATAAAATGAGAGGAAAAGGAATTACCTCCGTGCTAAAATATTACTATATACATTTATACTTCTGAACACAGGAAAATTTACGCTATGGCATTATTCATAGTGTATTCATTATCCAACTGTCAAGTTTATCATTAATTGTATTCAATGACGCATGCAATTAATGAAACTTGAATAACTCAGAATAACTAAGTATTCCCTTCACGATAATGCCCCATCCATATGGGTGACTTCGTGAGGTCTACTGTTCACAGAACTACTAGTAAAACATTAGGCAACTAATGTCAAATTGGACAGTTGATTGGAGCAGCAGTCAATGTTTTTGATGAAGTTAATAACACTCAGCTGTCTGATGCCAAGAAATATCGGCTCAACTGTACTCCTGAACTGTGTGAGCTAGTTTTCATCATACATTCATGTATACACCCAGTAATTCAATAGTGAAAAGCTTGCATTTCATCCCGCATGCATTTCTATTCTACCCAGCATAAAAAATGATACCTGCTGATTCAACATAATTATGGTTTGATCATAAATAAATATGTGTACATAAAATGTTTGTTTTGTTACATACAAAATGTATCTGAATTGACTGGTAAATGTTAGCAGAATTCGTAGACTGTTAATCATCATAGCTATAATTTATTTTATTAAACATATCTTGATTCACAGTTCAAACTGACAGTTAACAGCTAACCGATATTTAGCTTGTTTTGGACTGCGGGTTTTCTCATCTACTTACAGTTCTTGACTGTCACAGTTCGAATTGACATTGAATGTGGGCCCCAAAAAAGTAAAAACGTTCCATTGAACATCCCCTGAAGTACAGGGTGGAGCGTGGTAAGTTGCTAATTTGAGTTGCAGGTTGTGGCAGCGCTGTTGGTCAAAGAGAGGGGAGAGTGGGCTTTGATTATAGTGACTGACAGGAAGTTTGTTTCCAACTGCTTCTCAGTATCCATCATGGAGTGGGCACGTGAGGAACGTACATTTCATGTTGAAGCGTATTTTTTCAAATTATTTTTCGTTTGCGTTTTGCTGTTTTCTCATGCAGACGTGTTCCTGGACGGCAATCAGTTGTAAATTGGGTAAATGCATTAAGAACAGGAAGGAATGTGTCATCTGTACAAAGAGGACCTGATAATGAACTGAATTTCACTATGAAGAATCCGGTGGAGAGAACGTCTTGAAATACCAAGCAAGTGCTTGCTTCAGTGCAGAGCATTTTGGAGGTTGCAATACTGCTGCTCAAACTTATTCAATGTTTTGTGGTGTTGTAACACTTCTTGCAGGTCCTCTTCGTACAGATTCGTTCAGACACATTCCTTGCTGTTCTGAATTGACAACTGATTGCCGTCCAGGAACACGTCTGTTTCCAGGGAAACAGCGAAACGAAAATGAAAAGAACTTTGCTCTGCAATGATCTAGTAGTTACTTGAAAAATACACTTCAACACAAAAGGAACGTTCCTCACGTGTCAAATCCATGATGGATTGATGACTACTGAAAAGTGAAAAGCAGCTAGACAAACTTCCTGTCAGCCACTATAATAAACGCCCACTCTCCCCTCTCTTTGACAAACAGCACTGCCACAACCTGCAACTCAAATTAGCAACTTACTGCCCCTAAGAGACCTCATCATTTTAAGGTCTGATAAACAATGTTTATGTCACCTTGGGATCCAATGAATTGAATTCTAGAAATATAAGCCAGTCCCAATATTTTTAGTTAGTCTTTTGTGACATTTTAAGCAATTTTAGGGGTTTTTGGGAGTGTAATGGTTTTTTATAATTGCAGTAAAAAAGCTATTATAAAAAACCACTCAACATAGAATAATAGATTTTGTCTCAAATTGAAGAGAAATGAATTTGACCGAGAGGGTTTTTGAAAAAGGAATGTACGGGTTCCCAATTCAGAGTTACAAACTTTAAAATTAATAAAAAAATTCAAAATTTTAAACCTTAAAAAATTAGCAAATTTTAGAAAAATGTAACTCAAAAACGGTTAAGGATACAGGGTTGTAGGTGGTCTTGATCTCTTCAAAATTTTATTCTCTACAAAAAAGGTCCAATTAATTTTTTTCGTCCGACGCTTGGTTTTGACACAATTTACGAAAACATATTCTCAGTAGGTAAATTTCACGGTTTTTCCAAGATGGCGGCCGAAGCTTTTGGGAACTCTCGGGGACTTTTAGTATGTTATTCAGCGTCCTTTTCTGAACATATTTGCAAATTTTCAGCTGGGTCCTCCGATTTTTACTCGACTACATTGGAAAACATCGTTTTGCGGCGTCTAGTGAATGGAGATTTATGAACTCAGAAATACGGGTTGTTGTTCCAGGAGGAATGTGCAATACTTTGCAGGCTGTTTCCTTACACCAAGTAAAGTAGAAGTTCCATGAGACGAACCCCAAAAACGCTTCATTACCGAGATAACAATGGCGGAAAATTGACATATTAAAAAAAATAATGATTTTTCTAATTGTTTGGACTTTAGATGCTTTATGTAGGTTCTAAATTGATTAATTTCTATGTAAACTCAACTGAAACCAGTTTGAAGTTTGTTACGTTAACGGTTATTGAGATAATTGAGAAAATATGCTAACAAACACAATTATTCAACAATTAAGGGTTATAACTGGAAACGAAATTGTTGATTTGTATTTATAATAGATGGAAGTTGAAGAGAAACAAATTCTGAAGAAAAAGTCAAATGACTGGAAATCTGTTGAATAACAGTGATTGTGTAAAAATCAGTGTTTAGTCGCGATTTGTGATCGCGATTCATGAGATTTGAGTGAGATTTACACAATCACCGTCCTTCAACTTTTTTTATATCCTTTTTTCTTGCGAGGAATTTCTAAAATGCCATATATTTTCGATTATATCTCGGCTCATATAGTCGAGTCATTCTAGCTCAAAACAGGGGCCAACCTGGAACTAATTGCAACAAAGTTGTTTTATGGTGGAAATGGTAGCTGACACCCTCCTATTTAACGTGTAAAAAATCCCACTCTCAACTCGTGTCGGAAAGTTGTTTTTTTGGCCGCCATATTGGAAAATTTTGCTCATTTTTTGGTTTTCTTCGAATAACGTTAAAACAAAGCATCGGACGAAAAAACTTTCTCAACCTTTTTTTTAGTAAATAAAATTTGCAAGAGAATGGTGGTAGAATCATTTCTTGATCTTCACTAGAAACCGAGTTACGATTTTTCAAAAAATAGGTTAATTTTCAAGAAAAACTATAATCGAGTATTTTCAGTTTTTGCTCACTCAGATCTTTTGACATATTCCTTTGAGTTGTTCAATTCAAAATCCCTCTGGGGATAATTTTGTCCTCTACAATTTGAGACCAAGTAGACCTTTCTCCCTTGTATAGTTTTTGAACTAGAGCAATTAAAAGATATCCTTGTATTTGAAAAAACCTATTTTGGGGGGAAATGGTCTCCAGAAAATTTTTATAACGGGCTTGTATTGATATTTTCTATGGTAATAATGTCTTTCAGATCAACTTCTAGCAGATAAGCTACTCACCGACCTGAATTTAGGTTATGTTCAATATTAAGGACCCTTCAAGGATAATCCAAGGATACCTCTAACTATTGTAAAAGTCATCGGATCTCAACAAACCATATCTCATTCTTTTCAACTCATCAAGGCGGTCTAAATTCATATATAATATGTCAAATTCGGTCAAAATTGTGGAAAATAACTACTAAGAGAATATTGACTTTTCCATCATATACCAGAAAAATCCCTTTTTTTGCTGACAAATAAGTATATTTTCGAAGTCCTATGTTAAAAAATAATGAAAATACATTAAAAATGTAGCTAAATTCTTCCTCTTCAATCTCCTATAAATAAGTTTTATGGCATCACGCATTTGAAATAACTTAAATAAATGGTGAAATTCGAAACATCTATTTTTTTAATGAATTGTCAATCAATCAATAGCCTCTAAATCAAGAATGGAGCAAGATTAAGTCACGTATTTGGGCTCAAATTGTAGAGAAAGATTAGTTCTACATGCTCAATTGTCTCATTGACCTTTTAAATTACTTTGTTCAATTACAATATGATTGAAAAGTGAAATGAGTAGAATTATGGACCATTCTTTACCTTATAAGAACTAATATTCTTTCCTCCTATTAGAAAGATAATTGTAGTAATATTATATGCAAATGAGAGATAAAATTGTGTTTAAAAATTGAAGACTATTTACAATTCTTTATCATCAAGGACTTTGAAGATATACTCATTTGTAAGCAAGAAAAGACATTTTTTTGGTATATGATGGAAAAGTCAATATTCTCTCAGGAGTTATTTTCCACAATTTTGACCGAATTTGACAAATGATATATGACTTTAGACCGCCTTGATCAGCTAAAAAGAATGAGATATGGTTTGTTGAGATCCGATAACGTTTACAATAGTTAGAGGTATCCTTGGATTGAGATCCTTGAAGGGTCCTTAATATTGAACATAACCTAAATTCAGGTCGGTGAGTAGCTTATCTGCTAGAAGTTGATCTGAAAGACATTATTACCATAGAAAATATCAATACAAGCCCGTTATAAAAATTTTCTGGAGACCATTTCCCCCCAAAATAGGTTTTTTCAAATACAAGGATATCTTTTAATTGCTCTAGTTCAAAAACTATACAAGGGAGAAAGGTCTACTTGGTCTCAAATTGTAGAGGACAAAATTATCCCCAGAGGGATTTTGAATTGAACAACTCAAAGGAATATGTCAAAAGATCTGAGCGAGCAAAAACTGAAAATACTCGATTATAGTTTTTCTTGAAAATTAACCTATTTTTTGAAAAATCGTAACTCGGTTTCTAGTGAAGATCAAGAAATGATTCTACCACCATTCTCTTGCAAATTTTATTTACTAAAAAAAAGGTTCAGAAAGTTTTTCGTCCGATGCTTTGTTTTAACGTTATTCGAAGAAAACCAAAAAATGAGCAAAATTTTCCAATATGGCGGCCAAAAAAACAACTTTCCGACACGAGTTGAGAGTGGGATTTTTTACACGTTAAATAGGAGGGTGTCAGCTACCATTTCTACCATAAAACAACTTTGTTGCAATTAGTTCCACCTCCAACCCTAGAATGACTCGACTAATAGGCCGACACTACAATTTGAGCAACGTTTTCATTGGATTTGGAGTTAATTAGTTTTTAATTAAATAAATAAAATTTGGATGTGAGTGTATATTGGTGAAACAGGTGATAAGAAAATTTTGAAATATTTCGCTATAGATTGTGTTCATCAGATGTATTCATGTATAAGTAGTGGTGGGTATCAGGGTATGGATTCTTATTTTTTTCGAAATAGTGAAATATTAAAATTTTTCATCTACGGTACTTTCTTCTAGTGCATTTTAAAAAGTGGTCTATTTTTAAATAATGTTATTTCAGAATTTTCTTCTCTTCAACTTTCATCTATTGAAAAATTAAAGAGAATTTGAAGCCTATAGGTTGATGAATAATACAGGGTGACACAAAAAAACGGGAACTTTTGAAGTAGACGTACGTGAATAAAAGATAAATATAAGTTAATCATTAGTTTTATTGCTGAAAATGTGAAGTAGAATAGTTGCCATTTATAGTTGAAACAAGAAAAATGTCAATTTTTGTAGATAATGTCCTTCAAATTCAAATTCTTTATTTGCAATTTCATTTTTTACAAAGTTTTCTTAACCAGTAAAAAATTTCTGCATCGTCAGATATTACATACATAAAAAGTATTACATACTTATATTACGTCCTTGAGATGACGACCATTCAAACGTATGTATAGATTACTGGTAGCGAACAATGAGATTTGGCAAGCTGAACCACTGCAATGAGAATTCGCATCTCGGCGATTTCTTCGTGAATCCTTGTTTCGAATAATTATTTTTGAGCGTGAAGCGTATGCTTTACGTTTCAAATGGCCCCACAAGAAAAAGTTAAACACAGTGCATCGACATTCCATGATTACATGGAAATCTCACTAATGACATTGTCCATGAATATTGTCATTTTTTTTGTTAGAACTATAAATGGCAACTATTCTACTTCACGTTTTCAGCAATAAAACTAATGATTACATTTCCTTTATTCACGTACGTGTTACTTTAAAAGTTCCCGTTTTTCTGTGTCACTCTGTATGTTAATAAAAGAAAACTCACCTTGCATATCTTCATTGAAATCTATTTGATAGAAGCAGCCCAAGCTTGCATCATTCTGGTTAACACTATCATCCTCCAAGCTTGAATTCTCACACTCTAAATCAGGTTCATTGCTGCTATTGTTCTCCTGATTTTCATTAGACGTAATCTGAAATAAAAAGAAATAATAAAAAGCTAGTTCTTAATTCCAACTACAAAAAACCTTGACCAAACAAAACGGTTTTTAATATTCAATTCGATTGGCAATATCCATGAGCATTAATTCCGTGAGCTATTTGGGCTATCATTAGTAGAGTCGTTTCCCGTATCTGGAGGAATAGTTCTGCGCCGCCAGTTGCGGAGACTGGCTTATGGTTGAGGGGATCAAGGTGCTAACCACACGTTACCTCTATCCAGGTCCATGATTATTTGCTTGCTGTTTGGTCTGTCCGGCTGGGAGGAGATTCTGGCGGGGTGGGGGGTGCATTCGGCTCGGTCAGTGTAGTTGGTTTGGGGACTGTGTGTTCTGATTGAGAATTCATGGCTTTTAGGCTGGTATTGGCAGGGCTGGAGCCGTTTTCCCATCTTGCCGGGGAGTCTTCTTTTCTTGGACAAGCTGTATAGTGGAGTGAATATGAAACTGGCAACCAGCTGGTAGGCCTAGGCCCTTCATGGGCTGTTGAGCCATTGACACAGACATACAGGTTGAATGAATAAATTTATTTACTTAAAAACATACAATAAATACATTTCAATTCAGTTCGCCTATGTAAGTTACAGATAATAATTTTTTTCGGAAATTAACCTACTCAACTATGGGAAACCCATGTGTAAGAGTAGGTTATCATAATCAACACAACATAAATATTTTAAAACACGATCCAAAAAAGAATAATTTCGAATTGGATCATAGAAGAATTCCAAAATTTTATAAATGATGTTAAAAATTTTATTTGCAACAAACTTGAAAATTTGTGCAATTATATTTTAATGTTGCCAATAACCATTCAAGTAGGTATCAAACATCTAACTAATTTCATTGAATTTTTAGCAAAATACTTCAACATGAAGTTTGCTTTTGCATAAAGGTTTTGATAATTCGGATAGACCAATCGGTTACCTATATAAAAATATCAATCATTCGCCTTTGTTGACTCGGTTAAAAGCAGTATGTTAAGAACTGTGAAAAACACCATGTAGGAGTATGTCCTAAGGTAATGTTTTCATTACTTGATCTAAGGAATCAGCCTGAGATGTTTGTGACACCTTTCTCTTCAATATTCTTCACATAGGATCTAGGATGGGATACACAAATTTACCTTTTCTTGTTTGATGTCCTCCTGTGCCTCACTGATAACTAACCAGTGGGGACTTTCGTCAATTTCAATCTCACTTTTCAAGTCTTCTGGCCCTCCATTAGAGATATCGCTTGTTGGGTCCATGACTTCGCTCTTAACCTGCACAGAAAACAGTAGAATTAGGGTTTTTCATAGTGGGTTGAAAAATGAAGATGAAGAGTATGATGAAAATGTAATGTTCAACTGTCATTAGCGCGTTTCCCTTCCATAGATTTGGCGTGACATTCAAATATGGAGAAAATAAGAGAATTCTACAATAATTGTCTTGATTAGACAAATTCGTAATTCTAATATTGGAGACAATAAACTAAAATCATTATCAATACTGCAAGAATACATTTCTTCTTAATTGTTTGAAGCGTGGTTGAATGGAATAGTAACACAAGAAATGTTTTCAACTGTAATCTGGAGACTTTCGGTCAAATAGAGAATAGATTATATCTTGATAATGTATTATTGCAATATTGATAATGATTTGAGTTAATTGTCTCTAATATCAGAATTACATTTGGTCTAATCAAGACAATTGAGGAATTCTGTTATATTTTCTCTATATTTATTTGAATGTCACACCAAATCTATGGAGGGGTAACGCGCCAATCACAGTTGAGTTGAACATCTTCATTTTCATTCAAATGCATGCATTCTTAGAATATTAATTACAGATGGAATTATACCGTAATCAGCTAACCACAGAAGCTGGTGATAAAAAAAACTTGATACTTTAATAGATGACTGAACCACCATGAGTTGCATTCTTCTAGTACCGGTACCTGTCAATAGGGGGAACAGTACCTAGCATAGTATCTAGCACAGGTTAGAAAACCCAGAAAGATAAGAACGGGCAGCCACTACAACATCGATATCGCTACCCTACTATTTACCCTATCTAGCCTAGCGTAGGTTAGGATACCCAGAAACGTTAGAACGGGCGACTATAGTCTGCCCGAAGCAAAAAAGATATCCTGGCAAGATGGGAGAATTACCCCAGCTCAGTCAATATTGGTTCAAAAATCATAAATTTCAAATTGTAGGAAACATTCTTCTCAAGAATATTTGAGACCAAATTTACAATTTTTGAACCAATATTGAACGAGCTTGAGACATCTTGCCAGAATGTCTTCTTTGCTTGGACAGACTAAACTACATGATCGACACCGCCACATCACTCCAATGAATTGTAATCAGGTTAGGTACCTTAACCCAGAAGACCAGAAATACTCTCTAGACCACTCTACTAAACTTACTAACCTATCTAGCATATGTTAGGTTGCCCAGAAAGGTTAAAACGGGCGGCCACTACCAAGGTTCATAATATATAGAATAAAAACCTTGGGCCACTACAGCTACAGCATCAACACCGCCAATTCACTCCAATCAAATGTAATCAGCTAACTGCAGAAATTTGTGACAAAAAAATCGAAATTTATTAAATGACTGAATCACCATGAGTTACATAGTAAACTTAGCTGCTATTAAGCAATTGAAGTATATTTTGTCTCACATAAATTCATGATCAAGAATTTGAATATTAAAGTTTTCAATTATAATTATTATAATATGGCAAATGTGATTTGAGAGAGCAGGTGCAATAGTACAACAACCAACTAGTCAAGAAAGTGGCAACTGCCAACTAGCATCATAACATAACCCTACCACAGTCCTGTTACACACTACACAGAATCACAGACCAATTTATACTGTTTTTAATGGACTGTCACACCAAATTAAATGTAACACAACTTACATAAGCCTCATTGTCCCGATAGAAATCCAATTCAGAATTCATCGGAATCGATGACCGCCGCGTATATTTGAATCCACTAAAGAGAGAAATAAAGTAGAGTGTAGAGCAGATTGCAGTTTGTCGATTCTCAATAATAATTATTGGGTATAATTGCCGCCGATATGCCGAATGGCGAATGCCGAGAAATCTAGAATGCAGCCAGGATGGCAGATGCAGGATTTATAATGAGCAGTTGAGCTTGAGCTCCATTTCCTAGTTCCAGTAATGACCACAGTAGCTGTTAGCAGCACTTATCTGACCATTACTTTTATGCGGCAATTTCAAATTGTACGGCGCTCAATGTGGATTTACAGTACTTTGAACCTATTAATCTATTATAATTCTGTAAATTCTGATAGAAGCTCAACTCTAAATAAATAGATTATCATATAATAGGGTAGTTGAAAATCCCCTCTCTTATTGGATTTGTTACAACACTATTCATTAAATGACAAATTTTTATTTTAGTTTCAAAAATTATCTTAAAAAATTCAAAAACAAGATAGGCTACTTCTATATTTTTTCTTTTAATTTGATCTCACTAGTTTTTTAATTTGATAGGTACTTTATTTGAAGCATTCACCAATGAATTAATACCGTACTCAATGTTAGATGGTCAATGTGGTCATAAAGTTTCAAGATTGGAATATATAGGCCTAATTGTAACAGTAGGTGGAATGCACCTTTTTCTGTTTTCCATTCAATGATCTATGTAGCCTACTAATAATTATACGAGTAGATTATAATATATTATATTGAAATAATTACGATGGTTCTGGTAAGCTTCCACGTTCCACATTTCCAATATAGCACAAATGCCAATGGAAACAAATTTAAATTTTCCCAAATAGTAATACTTATAGGTAGAAGGTAGGCTACGGTACTATTGTACAATATTACCAAACGCATTACTATAAATACAATAATTGACAAATCATTTATATTTACGATCTTTTTGTCTTTATTGATAATTTTTCAGTGTAGGCCTATCGATTCTGCTTTCAGTTCCAATATTCAGGCCTATTATAGAAGAGGCTACTATACAGTAGGCCTACTACTATGTACTTATTTTATTATAAATTCCAATGATAAAGTTGGCTAAGTTAGCCTACTGTAACAGATTATTCAAGAATACAGACTCTATGTCTGTCTATCAACTATGTCTAATTTGGTTCGTTTTGTTCTTCTTTGCTGTATTGTTTTTTTTTCTTTGATACAGCTCACTTTTAAGAATTAATATTATTCATTTTTATTTTTTAATTATCATTTTGTTGTATTGTATCTATTTATTCTTTTCTTCACTTCAGGCCTATTATAGAAGAGGTACTTTTAGTTGAAGTAGAATTGTAGTGAGGGTTAAGTGTAAGAGAATGCGTCCAATGATAAAGTTGGCTAAGGTTTAAAATAAAGGCAGATTATTCAAGAATACAATTCTATAATGTTATTCAATGATTCAATCAAAAGCTCTACCAGCAAAACGCTAATTATTACCTCCAAATAATAGTTATTGTTCATCTCGGAGTACTTGAATTAAATATTTTTTTATTCTGCTAAGACATCCGAACTGTGCGCCAATATATTTTTGGTATAAGCCAGAATAAGCCAATCATTATAATTATTAGTCATGTTATATATCTTCTGTTCTTATAATAATATTGTAAGACATTAAGGGTGCGATATGTTTAGACAGATGACCAAGTTCGATCTGAGAATGCAACAATTTGCTTGGAGACATGCGCATCAAGGTTTATTTAGAAGGAAAAGAAGGGTGAGGTCCACCTCATCAGCTGTGGTTAGTCTTGTGGAGAGGATTAACAATAATGCTTTTGTAGAAGAAGGATCAATTATTTTGGACCTGGTTCTATGTGACCTATCAAAGGCATTTGACTGTGTTTATACAACAAAGTTTATTCGACAAAGAGCTATAAGATTATTGGTATCAAATGCTATTATAAGCTGTCAAGTACTGTGAATGATTACTCCACCGGCTTCCTCAAGCGTAAGCTTGAGAAGTGGTTACTTGATCATCCTTACACTGGCACTAAATTATGGCTCGATAGATCTTTTAGAGTAGGCTATTATTGATTGACATTGTTTTATACTCGTATTTTCAGATATTTACGTATATTTTGACTAATTGTAAATTTTTTATCTTTGTATTTTGTGACTTTGTCTATTGCTTGTTAATGAGTTTAATGACAATAAAATATTATTTTTTTATTTCCTGAAGTTCTGCTCAGGAAATTGAAAAGATAGGCCTACGGTTTTCGAGGCAGAGCTTGGAGCATGTTTGCTGATAATATAGGTGATAATAGACAGCAGATTATTGTCATAAACCACAGGTTTTGACAGCCCCCAAGGACATCAAAATTTAAAATTTATTCCTTTTTTTCAATTTATAATAAAAGCCAGATCACCAGAAAGCAAATTTGTGCTGACTGGATGAAAAGGCTCTGAGCTGCTAAGCGGTGGAACTTTCCAGTCTCCCCACCAGCCATTAATTTTTCATATTAGATTTTCCCACTTTTTCTTTTCTTGAGTTAGTTGTGTTTTGTGCCTCCCTCCTGGACCTTCCCTCTGGTTTGCCAAGCTGACCAAGGATGTGGTATTGCAAAAATAAATGTATTCTTCTCTAATCTAATTATTTCTTTTCAGGATATTCATGTAACCTTTTCTAAAAAACCTTAAGAGGATGATCCTCAATTAAATTGAATTAGTGAAAACTCTAAAATTATTCTAAATTTTAATAACCATTTTTTCAGTTTCTGTTTTTAAACAAATTATTTATAAATTGATTTTGGAATTAGATTTAAGAAATCTCTTCATTTTGTTACAATTTATCAAAATATTAAAATTCGTATACATCTTAATTAAAATCTTCATTCTTATATTTGTTTTATGAATCTTTCAAACCCTTAAAGCTAATATCTTTTGCTCTACCATCTGAACGAGGCATCTCCAGTCATTTGTAATCTTTTTCTTCCCCGTTTTGGGGAGTGGTGGAGCCCCCAACTTTTTCAAATTATATTTAAAATTATATATTAAAAATTATTGAGACGCACACCAATCAATACAACACAAATAGTGGAAGTGCCTATAATTTAAAATTAATAATACGAATACACCACAAATGGTGTAGACAATATAAAATTATAAAAATCCCTAATTACTACAAATGCTGGAAGCGCATATTCAAAATTATCAATTACTATTCACCACATTATTGAGTGCAACTTCAAGTAAGGCAGGAGTACCCTAGCCACTAGGGTTCGGTGCTTGGACCACTTTTGTTCTTATAATAATGATAAATGACCTGCACATGCAAAACTCCAGCCTGCTTTTTGCAGATGATACCACTATCATGGGACAGGGCATGGGGCCAGAGGAAGCTATAAGCAGAAGGCTCACGAGGAATAACCGGAATAGTGTGGGTCATTCAGCTCATGATATAAGGACATTCTCCTTCTTCAAAAAAGGCACTTCGTATGATGACTTATAGCAAGTTTGATGATCAATGCTAGCCCATATTCCAACATTTGGGCATCCATACCGGTATAGGCCTGTGTATGGACTTTACATACTAGCATTGTATCACTCTTACATGTAAAAAAAACACCAGTCTACGTTCTCAAGAGGAAAGGATGTGCACACTCACAACACTCGGGGTAGAATCAACTTGGATGTGCCACACGCCGTCGACTGTCTAGGTTTAAGGATTGTTTTCCGATGAAATCAGGATGTTTGTTTAACTGACTACCACACTCAGTGATGGTGCGCTCACCTATCGCGTTCAAGAACACCCTATCAAAGTGGCTCATTGGGAGGAGCTTTTATTCTTTGGAAGATTTTTCGATGATGGTCTGTGACGCCACCATCTATAAGTGTAACTTATTTTATACAGTTTTTAATTATTGACACGATCCATCCGGAGAAGCCTGGTCATCGCGATCACGATTTTGAAATCTTGTAGGCATACTGTTTATAAAAAAATGTACATTATAAAAATGACAAGAAGTTCTAAAAAGTTGTTAAATGATAATAAAACTGTAATAATAATAATATAAAATAATAACTATAATTTCCATTATCGCCAGGTGTCATACCGGTATTGCAGTTCAAATACATTGACATAAATTGATGAGCAGTTCATTCACGAGTGAAAGTCAACAAATTACTTTTCATTTTTGGTGATACAAGATACAAGAGACAATTAAATCAATTTCAAACAAGTCCAGTGAATAATTGAATTTATGGACGTTGGAATTTCTGTATACATGATCCCACTTAAATCAAAAATATGTTAAATTGTTCAACAATTAAAGTTTAATAATTGAACCTTTACAAAACTCAACTTACCTCTTATCAGTATATGAGCCGTATTTTTAGTACGGTACCTACCGTATTCAATTTCTACAGTCTGATTCTACAGTCTCTGTACGGTAGTATAACTTACTATGAGTATAATTATGTAGCGCCTATAATGATCGATGAAAATTTAAGCTTGGAATGACGAAGTTCATAGAGAAACTTATTGCATCAAGAGAATGTAAGAAATTAACAATCTAACTTGCAAGGAAAATCTGAAAAAATAAGAAGCGAAAAAAGATGTAGATTAGGCATACGGTAATGGATATAAAAAAAGAATGAGGAGAAAGAAGAAAAAGGATAGGCTGAAAGTGAGGAAAAGATTTTGTTATGTTGATTTCATGACTATCAAAAGTTATAATCTATATTTTCGAGAATAGTTCTTGGAAGCATTCATATGGTTCGTAATAAATACTATATTTGCTATTTCAATAGAGAATTTATTCGTATACATTTTACATGGTTGTCAACATTTTTTTTGTATTTCCTTCTTATAGAAATGACTACAATACTTGCTACACTCTATAAACAAATTCTAGCAAATTTCTCTCAATTTTTGGCATTGTCAGAGACTAGGATAGGGACTATTAAACAGAAATAATGGTTTATTCAACACAAAAATAAGGAAGTACCTGTATTCTGCTTTTGATGATTAATAGTCCGTAATGGGAATTAATTTTGAAATGGGGTTTTGAAAAGTAATTTTGTAATGGTACCTATTTATACGGGATTAACTTAGCTTGGAATTTATTCAACTCGCAAAAGGGCACTGATTCTGTTATAAAAAAATAAGAGCTATGTCCAATGTATAATTTGATAACTGATAGAATTTGATTTAAGAAAAATTAGTTCTAAAAAGCACAGTTTGCAAATCATTTTCCATGCAGAATACAAAATGTTTCATAAGAAAGCGAATTGATCATTGAAACTTCCAGCATGGAAATACTGTAATGATTGATGAGTTCACAATAAGAAATATTCCATTAGTGAAACTGAATTCCATCCTGTATCCTACTATTTGTACCATATTCTAATTTTATAAATAAAACTTTATATAATTTACAGTTCTGATTAGGTATGGTAGTGACATGAATTCATATTCTCTGTGAACAGTTTCAAACATAAAATTATGTTTTCAATTTATTATATTGTGTGAATCAATTTCGAAAATGACGACAAAATTCACAATGGTAATTTCAAACATGATCTACATCTTTGAGATTTATAAAAAGTTATTTCATCTCTATTTCCTGGAGATCCAAGCAGTTATAGTAGATAAATTGCAGTGATGAATATTTTAAGAATATTAAATATTTTACAATTGGTTGATAATTTATCCACGATAATCACAGATTATTACAATTTGATGTAGGAATATGGAATAGATTATTGAATGTTCCATAATAATTATATTATTTTCTCAGATCACCAATTTTTGGATAACCAACCGTGATCGACAATGTTCCAATGATCACCAATTGTGATCCACCAACAACTGGATCATAGTTTTTCCATGAGCAATAGAAATCAATACAGACAATTTTATTTTTGAACTGAGGACAGAGAAAGATAACGCACCTGAACAAATAGATCTAATAGTAAACATACAGGATTTGAGAAATTCATAATGATTGGTACCTATCAGATAGCCGCCAAGAATAATTAAAAATAAATTGATTGTAACCGCTCAAACCTTTCACATTTACAGTTATGAGATTGTTCAAGTCATGTCACATACCCTACAGAAATTCTGAAAATAATAATAACTTGATAATGATCAATAATAGCGCAACAAAAATCCAACTATATTCACATATTTCAACTAACTTACTTTATCCTAATACGTTTATATTTACACACTATCTTAGAATAATGGATAATAAACAACTTTACCATGAAATTTATAAAATATTTCACAAGAAATTTGAAAGGCTTGACTGGTGAGAATATTATTGCACTCATATAATGATTTGTAACAAAATATAACTTACATAAATAATAATAATAGGTTTATAACAATTGGGAGAGATGTCTGATTTGAAAAACATTTGATAATTATTGAGCTTGAACTGGTTTTATGAACTTAGTTTGGTCCAATCGTATGAAATAATATCAAGGAAGAATGCGATATAATTACCATGGTTTACTATAATATATTCTTCCAATCAATTTCTGAATTCAAACCTTGAGATGTGCAACGTTGTTTTCATTATTCACTTCACTATATAGTCCATTCACGATGGCTTGAGACGAGATAAACAAAAGCTCTCTGCGTGTGTGTGTGTGCGACTGGAGTGGCTTCGTTTTAGTCACGACATAAACAAGTCACAGCAATTCCGAAATCCCGAATTTTGTTGTCGGGACAGCATTGACACAAAAACTTTTACAATAATTATTGTTTGTTAATTTCAGGTTCATCCAGTCAAGAGACAACCAAAACAAGCAGTTTCCCAATGTGTATCTATAAAAAAGATTACTTAAAGATACTTATTCTGAATTGCCTACAACAAAATTCGGGATTTCGGCATTGCTGTGACTTGTTTATGTCGTGGCTAAAACAAAGCCACTCCAGTCGCACACACACACACACACACACACATATATGCAGAGCTTTTGTTTATCTCGTCTCAAGCCATTGTGAATGGACTATAGTTTCTTAGTGCCAATGCACAAGTCTCAAACGAAAGTTTTTTATTAATACCACAGTGGCGTAACGTACACCCTCGCAGTCCCGCGGCGCGGGGCGGCTCTGGGGGGCTAGGGCACGAATATAAAAATAAGTTTCCTGGAAAATGAGTTATTTGAGCTCCTAGGAGCCTAGAGCCCGAAATGATCTATTACATAATTTCTGAAGAAATAAATCAAGAGAAACATTATTTATATTTTGGCAAATACAACAATAAGCCTTAATGTAGTCTTTTTATTTCTTCCTAATCAATTTTATTTATCAATAACTTTCGAATAAAAGGCCTATTATCAATCCAACTCAAAATTAAAACCTTGAAAATCATCATTTAGACTATGGAGATTATAATTTTCATCATTTAGACTATAATATACATTATTCTTCATACTAGGTAAGTTACTTACTCAATACAAGTGCGCAAGCAAGCAATGGAAATACTGTACTTGTACATGTGAGAAATTAGGTACCTGGGAGAATGAAGATAAGGTGCTAACGTGCAATTCAGAAAGCAGTGATTGCTGAACTTGGAGGCCTATAGAGTGAAGAAGTCTCCAAATCAAAGGTTTTTTATAAATTATTATCTTCGTTCTTTTTAGAATTCATAATCCAAACACTAGAGACGTACTCTATACTAAAGTTAAATCCTCAATTCTGACTAGAGGCTTGATCCTATTTTCCTCCATTGGATACATTATTCTCCATAATCATGAATATTTTCCCACATAGCCAGCCTATGTCTTTCAAACATGAAAAATGTACGTTTAAATTTTTAGAAATTTAAATGATTGAAATTAAGGAAGTAGGGGGTTGATAATAGAGGGGGGTAAAAAAGGTGATATGATTTAGGTAGAAGAAGGCCCGGATTTTTTGTTTTTGCGGGGGGGCCGGTTTGGAAACGTTACGCCACTGGTGCTAACGTGCAATTAATAAAGCAGTCGTTACTGATCTTCGAGACCTGTAGAGTGTAGAATAACACTGAATGTTTTTATAAATTATTATCCACATCTTTCTAAATTTCATAATTGAAAAACTTGAGACTTACTTTATTCTTAAGTTAAATCCTTAATCCTAACTAGAGGCTTGATCGGCTTGATCCTATTTTCCTTGATTGGAAAATGATCATTTATAATTATGAATATTTTATAATTCAATCGAAATTTTCTCACTGCATAGCTAGCATTTCCTACTACATGTCTTTCGAACATGAAAAATGGAGGCGTACGTTTACATTTTTAGGGTTGAGAATAAGGGGGGTAGAATTAGAGGGTATTATTTTGGAAGAAGGGGCCCGGATTTTTTATTTGCTGGGGGGGCGGTTTGGAAACGTTACGCCACTGTAATACCAATGCACAAGTCTCAAACAAAAGTAAGCATCTTTAGTTTGTGAGTAATTCAAATAAGTCGATAATAATCACCCACTATAATATTATTAGTGGATGATTATTGACGAAATTGTAAATATTTATTGATGATTGTAAATATATCGATAATAATAATAATTATTATTATTGATTCCATTTTATTGTTCCAATCAGAAAAAATAATTTTCCCTGAATTGAGCATTAAAATAACGATGAGCCATCTATTCTACCTACTGGTACGGTACTCGATTTACGAATTGAGAATGGATTAACAATCCAAATTTGTTCCACAAGTGAGACACATAACTCGGATATAAGTTATGTTACAAGAATTATGAATCAGAACTTTAATTTACTAGAAAAATAGAAGAAAATCTAACATTTTTGTACCCTACTATAGCCAGGGCCGTAGGCAGGAATTACGGGCCCCGGGCAAAATCACCTGACCGGGCCCCTTCAAAGCAGATTTATATAAAATTTTCCCATCTTACCCATTTTTTAGGTCCTATTCTCGAAAGGGTTGAAAAGATATGATACAATACAGTGCAAAAATTCAACATCAAGGATTCTTGAACATAAATTAGAAGTTGTACCTAAAGAAAGTGAGCTTGTAAAAGTAGTTAGTATGAGTGCTTGATTTCTAGAAAAAAGAGGTATTGGAGCGGCGGGTGAACTGGCTCACGGGAGGGTCTGGGGAATCCTCCCATGGAAAATTTAAAAAAATTACAATTGAATTGGAGTATTTTTAGAAAAACGGGGCAATGTTTTGTGGGATTGTAGCTGTTTTTTATAAAACTAATAATACAATTTTAAAGAATGAATAAAAATCAAAATGTTTTCTGGACCAGGCATGGTTTTTACCATTTCAACAGCACTGTATAATCTACATGGGTCTAAGTTTTCCTCAAGTTTTAAAACAGGTACAAAGGTTTTAATAAAGTACAAAGGTCAATCGTTAAGTGGTTAAGAATAAAACATGATTCAGAATAAAATTGCATTAAGTTGGAATAACAGCTCTTCACAATAACATGTAATATCATGTTCTAATTGAATACGAAGTTATTAAACATTCTAAAGTTAGTGACTAACAAAAGTAACATTGAAAATAAAAACCGAACATCAAAAATTATTCGTGTTCCTAAATTTTTTTCTTGAGAAAAAAGGTATGTTGGGAGCACCGCTTCCACGCATACCCCCTGAAAACAAGCCCTGGTTAGTATCATATATATTTTGAAATAAAAAAATAATATATCAATTTAACAGCTTCAAACCGGGAAAAAGAGAGCTATTAGATCTCTGGGGCCTGAGCTCATGGACCCTTGGCGACTGCCAGATTACCACTTTGACGGACTGACTGGGCCTGAATAAATAGGAATATTATTATTTTAAATACTATTCAATCCATGGAGTTTTGAAATTTACTCCAGTTTTTAAGAAATGTGTGTTTGAAATTAATGGTTGTGTAGTTCAAGAAATCAAGCCTAATTCAATTCCAATTAAAAAAAAGATAATTTTCATGGGCTAATTGATATGGACTTGTATGATTGATTAAAAAAAAATTTCAACCTAATTTTTCCGGGCCCCTGCCAACAATTTGTGGTCCCGGGCCCCGGGCAAATGACCCGAAAAAACCCGTCTTTCTACGGCCCTGACTATAGCCTATCTAACGGTGTTAGATTTTCAAATAGGATGTGATTTTTTCAATACAGCCATATCCAAGCCAAGATCATCTCCCATAATTTCATACAATCACTCTTTATCTCCCATATTTTCATACAAATTCATTAACTCTTCATTTACAAAACTACATTCTTCTTCATATGTTGTTCGTTTCTGGTTGTGCACTTCTTTGTTAATATATTCTGATGTCTTACTTCTCAATAAGCAAGACATGGAGTAAACCACAATATATATTTGACACACTCGTAATCAACTCTTGTTATTATGCTTACTATGGACCGACCTATAATTTTGTGCTAGAGTAAATTTCGTGAATTCGAATAGTAGGTCATTAGGCTACCTATATAATGTTATATAACGAGCGGTTGGCTTATTTATCAATTTGCATGATTAAACCTTAATCGTTGCCGATTTCAAAGTGTTCTACATTATTATATGACAAGAGTTATTGCAATACCTTACCGTAACTTACCCATATTATCTGCTGATTTCATTTCGGTAATTACTTATCTGAGAGAATGCTCTTCTAGGCTAGATGAAATGGTATATTCCCAATCAAAAACGTTTGTAAACAGGCAAATTTTTCAATCTCCTAATCAACAATAATTTTCGAGAAAATTATTTTATCCCACAAAATATTCAATTATTTTCTATTAAATTTTTATGATAATAATATCATTACAGTTTTTTTAAGAAAAAAGTTGCACGATTGTCTCTCCCAACAATGAACTCAACTTTGTTTACAGATGAATAATTATGATTATCTTATCATCTAATTTATGTACATATATTATCAGCTTAAGACAAGACTTTATAGAAAATTCAACAATAATTGGTAATTATAGTGCTTTAAATAGTGAATTCCAATATGAAACCTACAACTAACTATGCATAATAATTATATATTCATATTCACAGAAGGCTTAAGACTAAGATTTATAAACATATTTCGTTGATTGAAACCAAATTATTTTATCAAACTTCTGCCCATGAATATTTTTCTCCAGGGATTTACAATTTAAAAAAAGAATGTTTGCCTAGGTATTCATTATTTCGCCACACTAATATTATTATGAAATGTTTGAAACTGTTAGGAATTGAAACCGAAGAATTTTGTAATCATAAGGCTAACTTTCAATATACCGTACTTGCTTTACTCAATATGCGTTCAACTTGATATACTCAGATCCAACTCCAAAAACATTGATATTTTTCAAATACTTGGCATTTTGATGTTTGAAGAAAAATTCTATTTTATTGAAGATAACTATACATACGGCAAACACTATACTCATCAGACTTATTGAAATTCTGCTTGAAGGACTATTTAATTGAAATTATTTTTGATCCTATCAATGTTAATAAGATATAATTTCCAGGAGCAAAAGTTTGATAAAAAATTACACCATTTTTATAATCATAATTTAAAAACAATCGATTTTTGATACCGTACAATTATTTTTGAGAACAATCGAATAGGAACTTGTGCCATTAGGCTTTTATCATTTTGGTCCATGAAAGATGATTTAGTTGAATAAACACTTCACTAGTCAGATCACACCAGCACATTAATTTTTTCAAAAAAGTACACCATAATTATTATTATATTCTCTGCTCACTGACTGATTGAAGAAAATTCTAACGTTTATGTGTTCTTATTCTTTGTATCCTGCTTCAACATTTAAATGAGCCAGAGACTGTATAATAAACTATAGAAACTGATTATACAGTCTCTATAGTCTCAACTACAACGACTGCTGTATACTAACAGTGTGGCTATTGGGTGGCGCACTTTGATTGGTCACCTCAATTGAATCCAACAAACCTTAGTTTGTTGAAAAAACTATCTCTCATCATTAGATTTACATTGAAATGATAGATGATTCTAAGCATAGAGGGAGATAGAATGATAGAGGCACAAGTCATAAAGTGGCATGTAGGCTCATTCCTATAACATAATTAAAATAAGAAATTTAATCTAGTGCTGTTTAATTTACTTGTAAGATTCCAATCATTGATAAACGAAAATTAAGTCTAGTATAATATTCACTGGGTATATTACCGACAATGCAGTCAAGGTTTTTTACAGAAGGAAACTGTTAAATTCACCTTTCTGGAGTGGATACATTGTCAACACGGTGTTGGCCTCCACTCCAGAAAGGTAATTTAACAGTTTCCTTCTGTAAAAATCTTGACTGCATTGTTGGTAATATATACCAGTAAATATCAACACACAGCAGCTCATCATGAATCAAAAAACCACATTCTTTAGTCTAGTACCTCAATTATAATAAGATTTTAATATTAGTAAATAGAATATTTCTTTTCCATGTAACTTACTATTGATTGAGGCAGTGCTTGATTTGTCAAAAAGAAACATTGGAGCGGTGGGTGAACTGGCTCACGGGGGAGTCTCGGGGGTACGGAATACCCCCCAGTGGAAGGGGGGTCCGGGGGCCCTCCAGCAGGAAATTTTTAATAATCAAATTTGAATTTGAGCGTTTTTTAGCAAATCTGGGCAATGTTTCGTAGCTGGTTTTTTATGAAAGTAATAATACAATTTTAAAGAATGAATAAAAATCACAAAGCTTTTTTGGACTAGGCATGGTTTTTACCATTTCAACATCACTGTATAATCTACATAGGCCTAAATTTTCCTCAAGTTTTAAAACATCCGGTTTTTTCAAGAATAACAACATGAAGCAATGTTATTCAGAATAAAATTGGCATTTGGCATTGACAAAGATAGTAGCACCTCGCGCTGACGCCGCTAATAAGAATACAGCAGAGGCCTACAGATAGTACTTTATGCATTAGCGTCCGCCTATAATTCTGAATAAACTTAGAGCAATATTATATTATGTTCTAATTAGATACAAAGTTATTGCTTCTAGAATTAGTGACTGACAAAAATAATATTGAAAAAACCGAACACAAAAATCGCTATTTCTGTAAACAAGCTATTTCTCAAATCAAGCCCTGGATTAAGAAATAGACCAGATTTTGATTTGATTGATATTTTATGTTCCAATGTATTCAAATAAAATTATTCAAATGAATAAGCATTCCATACCAATGACCGTCGTCCACACTGTGAGTTTACAGTCTCTGTATAGTCTGTCAAAGCAAAGATGACATTGTGGCAAGATAGGAAAATGACTCCAGCTTAGTAATATTGGTTAAAAAATATAAATTTGATCTCAAATTGTAGGAAACATTCATAATTTTTGAAACAATATTGACCAAACTGGAGTCATTCTCCCATATTGCCAGAATGTCTTCTTTGCTTGGACAGAAACTACATTCTTCACTGTAGAATTTTCTTTGGTTGGGCTCCTGTAGCCTCACACAATGCACCTCCAGTGACATCAGGTGAAGAGATCATCGTTCACAAGTCTTACAATCTCCACATCCAGTGACATAATAATAATTATTATGATTACTCAGCGAAATTAGATGATCGCATGCGCTGCTGACTAGTGACGATCCGGGGTCCACAAGCCTTTTGTCAGGAAACCACACCGTTGACAAGTGTGGGGGTGGGGTGGAGATGCGCAGAAATGTGCGCAGTCGACTCAGTTAGCTTCGAAAGCTTCCGAGTCAGGGCTGCCACCGTAGCCGCTCGAACCGGGGCTGCTGCTGCTGTTGGCAGGTGCTCCGGTTGGCAGCATTGAGGCAGTGGTGACCTTGAAATCAGCTGATTGGAGGCGTCCGTCTGCAGAGCAGTAGGCTGCCTCCGGGCCGCATCCTAGATTGTCTCTTGCTGGCTGCAATCATCAAACGTTTGTTAGTTTGCTTGCAATGGAAATCAAATTAAAATATTCACAAATAACCTGAAAATAATAAATGAAATTGAATTAAATGCATCTCTAATCAACAATATGGAATAACATATACTGTACCTAATGAAACATAAATTGTACAAAATTGAAATTATTGATGTTGTTCTCCATGTAAACTACTAATAAATACTCTAAGATAAATGAAGACCTGTATTTCACAGTGAATATTTTAAATCACTGACTATCAGTGGTGAATCTCTACATCTACTTATGTTAGCCTAGTACACACTTAAGTACGTGTGTACTAAAGGGAAGCATGTGTGTTATAAAGGGGAGCATGAACATCAGTGTAGAAACAACATACATGGACTCAATAGGTACCAGACGTGGACATGATGACATCAACGTTCCCTCTGTTTGTCTTGAAAAGCTTAGGTCCAGTGACTATGGTGATTATGGGTATACGTCTGTTTAAAAAATTACCCTGAGTCTCAGAAAGGAACCTGAGTCTCAGAAAGTTCAAATGTGTGACGTATGAGTGGCTTTGCAAAAATCCTTTTTATAAAATTCCTACAGCTGCCGGAATCTAGCATAGAGATACATTTTAGATGAAACCTTTTACTTTTGACGTAATAATTATTATACATTTATATGCCCATAGATCGAGAAAAATATTTAACTATCTATAGTAAAACCAAAGAGAAAGAATAGAATCATTTCTTATTACTTCAACTACCGTAGGTACTGTATACCCTTTCCCTATGGTAAAATACATGAGAATAGTTCAATGGAAATTCAAACAGCTGAATCTACCCTCATCCTGTGAAAAATTGGTCTTGATTTATCAAAATTATAAAACTTTTTTCAAGAGTAACACATAAAAATTTGCCAACTGGTGACTCTTAGATTGATGTAAACCTAGATCTAAAAAACTTATTACATTGCTGGTTGTTTCCTATAGTTAGTTAATACTATAGGAGAAATAAATAAAACTGTGCTATCAAGTGGATTTTCAAAAGTTGGATGATGCTATAATAAATTATTATACGTATGAGCATGGTTGAGACAAAGCCTAATGTAAAAACTAATAGCACATATCAATCTACTTTATCAGCAACTTGCAAAAACTGAACAGATATTTGAAAAAAATTAAATACAATGTTCCAGACATTTTGAAATAATATATTGAATCTAGTGCAAGTAGAATTTAGTTTTAGTTTACAATAATAATATTGTTGTGATGATAACACAAAATTAAAACTGTGTTATGCACAAAAATGCTGAATTTTTATTAGGCCTATTTATAACTTTTATTATTCTTCACACAAAATAATTCTAAAAACTCAACTAGCTGCATTCATTATATACCGTATATTGAAATATTCGTATTCACAATATATTGTGAATGTTCGAATTTTATTTTAGAATGATGCAAATTTCTCAATAAAAAATTGAAAAATATCGTTGTCTCAATAATTATTGTGAGTTTGTGATAGTTAGACATGCATGATGTCCACCAAATTTATGAAATAAATGATATTCATAATACAAAATATTGATTTTCAAATAACAACTACCGGTACTCATCATCATGAATTTAAAAAATGTATAATTCATCTCCAATTATTTGAATCGAAGCAGAGCCTGGATTATTTAAAAGATAATTTAGGCTTTGTCATTTAAATTTTTTTCTACAGCACCAGAAACACTTCCATAATGGAATTATGGTAGCCTATTCACTGAGTAACCTGTAATAAAGTATTTGATTTAAAATTTTGAAAAATTTATTTATACATATTTCTAATCAATGAAACTCGTAAGTATTAGTGTCCCCTCACTTTCTCCTTTCTCTCAATATATTATAAAGCAGTGGTGTTAGAATCCATAAATGGTATTTTCAGTGAACTTAGTTATTAGTTAATCACAGTTGAAAAATCACATCAAGTTTTTTCGACAATATAGCAGTTAACAAAGTTTTTGAGAATATCATAGTAGAACTACTTCTGGTCATGCATTTTATATCAATCGTCAACACTCGCGCTTGTATAGTAGTTTTTACTTATTTTAAGAAATTCTTCACTAGGTACCACTATTCTTGGATAAGAAAAGCAACCAAAATCATTAATTCCTGATCGTTTGATAAAAGTTTGAGAAAAATAGTTTATGTACAAAATTCATGCTTTAAAAACTTCCTCCCACTTAATAAATAATAAAAAAATGAGTGATAGATAATATGAAAGGGTAGATAAATTGAATGGAAAGTGTATTCATAGAGTTTTTTGTTCAAATACAATTATTCTCATCAATCATATTGATAATTGCTGATGTTATCTATAATGATTGATGAAGCATGAGTACGGTACCTAACTAAGAATACCTAATAAACCCAGGGACCCAAATACCTGTACCGATGGCGTTTTATTCCTACCTGTATTAAATAGACTTGCCTTCTTATGTGCGCCAGACCTGTGGGGTTGTAGGCCATATTAGCGAATACAAGCCGCTCCTCATAGTCATATTCACAGAGGATTTTGTTGTCGCAAAGGTAGAATCTGTCACCCACGCAGAACCTGCATTCAAACAATAAGAATATATTTAAGTTATTCTCTATTAAATACAATACGATACAATAGGCTTCACCATTTTTTTAGAAAAAAATTATGCTGTCATTATGTCACTAGTCATGTTCTCTCATGTCACTAGTTCATGAATTCATTTGAATGATAAAATGCTTTGTCTTTCAAACACGTAAGAGGCTACATCGTGAATAAATTCAAACATGAATTTATATGGAAAAAACATTAAGTAGGTATTACTAAAATAAGATCTACTCTTATTAGATCATCGAGTAGGCCTAGATAATCTTTATGGTTTAGCTTTTATAAGTCTTCACTGCTAACAATAGACCAGGAAATTGTCAAATCGATTATTGACAAAATTAGGTAATGAGAATCATTGTTTTAAAACTTACTAATTCTTGTCCATTTTGCTAAAATACGAGTATGTAATAATTGTGTATGCTATCAATTGACATTCCAATTATTTCATAATAGTATTCTCCCATGTTGTCAAATTTGTATTATACTCTTATTATATTTCTTAGATTGTTGTGATTTTTCATTTCTGTCAATAAAACAATTTCAATTCAAGTAAAGGTAACCCAAAGCGTCACCTCATTGATATGTTTTCAGACATAAAAACACTTTTTGAAGTAGAAATTTCTTAAACTAAGTTATTACGGTATTACTCACATTGTATGGTGAGATTTCTTTAACTTACATTGTCTAGTTAAAAAAAGCATTGTATAGTTAGCTAGTACTTCTAAAGTACTTTTATATCAGTTCAAATATGAAAAGGAAATAATAATGGATACGCAACACCATAATTAATACTGGTTCACATTATTTTGAATCAATTAATGATTTAAATTAATCTCCAGCTAAGAAATAGGTACCGTACTTCTTTAAACTATCCGAAATAATTTTAATTATTCTTATTGAACAATAACAAGTGTTATTGGTAAATCATCATTGAACATAAGAATTGAGAATCAGACGATAAGAATCAAATCAAATCAAATCATTTATTTGCCATACAATAAATACATATTCAAAACAAATAAAAGGAAATACATAATTTTATAATCGAAATGTATAAAATAGTACCAAAAACATAAGTGACCAATGCAATTATTGGTGGCTACATTAGCTGTGAACAACTTGAAGTCCCGTCAAGTGAGAGCTAGCCAACTCAGTCAAAACGTTCATCAATGCAATTTCTGACTACATTATTAGTGTGAAAATCACCTTGATGGCGAATTAATCAATCTGCTGGCATGGTGTGTGATTGTCAATTTGTCAATTGGAAATTGTCATTACCTGTGATTGCACTGCTGACAGGCGAAACACTCCAAATGATAGACGTTGCTTTTGGCACGCATCACCATTTCAAAAGCGGGAATCACCTTACTGCACGCCGCACAGTAGCCCGTCGTGCCAAATAACCTGTACAAATTGTTAATAAAAGTTTAAAAGAACATTTAAAAAACGTGGAAAATGGAAAGCTACAATAAGAGAGACTTGAAGGTTGAAACAACAATAATAATTATTAATTGCAAATGTGGAGAAAGGCAGATTTAATAGATGATTATAATGATGACGTGAATATTTGAAAATTATTGAATAAAACAGGCGATCAATGTCTTACAACAAATTTATTGAATCAATATAATATACTGATGTGTTTTATCCTTTATTTATAAATTCATTATTTGATGTAGGCCTACTGTATTTTTTATACCCTACAATTACGTAGGCCTACTGTAGGCTACCTTATAATAACTAGTGTCAACGTAAAAGTGTCAACGTCAAGGTAATGAGATGCATTTTAGATAGGTAACCATTTGAAAATTAAAAGAAGTGACAGTTTGTTGCTTTTAACAGAGGAGTGAACTGCTATCATCTCAATAGAAATTAATTCCATTTTCAGACAGTTAAAAGCAGTGCTTAATTTGTGAAATTAAGGGGGTTCGGTACGTGAGAGGGCAGGTACTCAGCGGGGAACATGAGGTGGTGGGGGGTCCAGGGGTTAAAAATGAAATTTTAACTTCTCCTAGTTTTTAAAGTGATTTTAAAGCTTTAAGTTGTCTATTTTACCATCATTTTCCAATGAAAAATAAAAATGATTGACTCTCCCTTTCAGAGGTAAGCCGTACCGGTGCATACTGTTAAAAATGAAGCTCTGGTTGAAAGCAATATGTTATTCAGTGTAAATATTTTATGAATAAATGTAGGTAACATTATTCCAGCATCTTATACCTGAGATAGTCTCTTTTGCACAGTATGAGGTTGGCCTTTGTATAAAGGGTGCTGCCTACTTCACCCAGCCGACAATCACAGCATCCACACTTGAGGCAGTCCTCATGCCAATAGAGTTCCAGCGCTTTCAGCAGAAATCGCTCTGTGATTCGCTTTCCGCAGCCGGCGCACTCCTTGACTCCGCCCCCTACTGCCGCTACTCCCACGCCGCTGACCACGCCCCCTCCAACGCGCTCTTCAGCCGCTGCTGCAACACAAAAATGAGTCAGCAGATTAGTGGATTGTTACTTCTTGGACAGCCTGTGTAAATCATAAAAAACGAATAGTGAGTTGGTAGATGAGTAGAATGGCACATTTTGGACAGCCCTTGTGATTTTTAAATATATAATCATTGAATAATCTGCATAATACAATTAAAAAGTCAGTAGATCTCTTTATTATTGACTATGTTGTTTTTCCTTGTGTGACACTGTCAATTGTTCATGTTAATATTAGGCCAGGGCCGCTTTTAGCAGTTCAGTGCCCCTAGGCCTACAGACCAAAAAGACCCTCCCCTCTCACCCATCATCTGAACTCCTCCCCTTCCCCAATGACTATGACACGGACACCCGCATTCACCATACACATACATTATTTTTCTTGTAACTGATTTAGATTTATATAAAACTGTTCATAATTGAAGAAATATACATAGGCTTAAAACTTAGTAAAGCATATCAATTATTCTTGATAATATTGTACTGTCAAAAGTTATTAGGATGGAGTGTAGAATAACTCAAATGTGAGTTTTTTAGTAACTTTTTCATTTCAACCCTAGAATAATACAACTTACGTTTCTGATGAACAACATTCACAAAGTATAAAAATAAGAAATAATTACATTACGTTGAGATTTATAATGTAAATCTATACTAAATTATATTTTAGAGCTTCATTAAGACTAACTAAGAAAGACTAACTTTTCTGCAAAAAAACATTTAAGGTCAAAAACATACAGTGATAAGTAGTTCGTAAAATTCTTATTTTATAGAAATTTTCTTCTTTACAATTTTCTTGTATTTTACGAAGGTTTTTGTTATTTCTTCGAAGTCAATTCTTTCAGTAAGTTCAGACTCAATAGCTATTTATATTGGCCAATATTGTGATAACTATGAATCATATTTGATATTTCATAACACTGTGAATATCGGTCGTTACATTGTTATTGTTGGATATTTAAAGTTTAGTTAGTATTTTTTCTACTAAAGATGATGCTAGCTGCACAAAAATTTTTCATGTCACATCTTTAGCCGCGTATCGACAGTCCGAGGCATGTGCCACGAATGCCTCGCGGTACAGTCTGTTCACGCAAAGAAGAGTCTTGCTACTACTACTAGTCTACTATCTACTCCAGTCTCCAGCTCGGTCAATATTGGTTCAAAAATTATTGATTTGGTCTTGAATTGAAGATCGAAATGTTAATTGAGACCAGATCAATAATGTTTGAACCAATATTGACCGAGCTGGAGACTGGAGTAGATAGTAGACTAGTAGTAGTAGCAAGACTTCTTTGCGTGAACAGACTGTACCTTGAGGCATTCGCGGCACATGCCTCGGACTGTCGATACGCGGCTTCAGTGTCAATATACGCTCGTGTGAGCGCTTCTTAAAATTTTGCGCCCCCAAAATCTTGCGCCCTAGGCCTGGGTCTAGTGGGCCTAGTGGGAAATGCGGTACTGTATTAGGAATAAGCATAATATTAAGCATTGTTGAACTGTAATGTTGGTTTTATACTATGCCAATTAGCGAGACAATTTTGTCTTCTGAAACGCACAGCTGATGTAAAGTATCTATTGTATCTTTTGATTTCAAAATCATTATCTTGGCATGGCTAAATGAAAACTCTAATTGACAACATCAGCTGTTGGAGCCCGGTATCAGCTGTATTATAACAATAATTATCTTGCCAATTGGCAACTTGAACACGCCTTTAGTAGCTGATAATTCAATGATTTTTTCAAGTAGATAATAAAGTAATGAACCAGATAATATAATAAAGACAATAATTATATAATATATGAAGAAAATTTTAAACTGAGTATTAGAGCAAATAACAAAACTTATAATTGCATAGTAGCGAACTCATTATAGATGAATATAAATTCAAAGTTTGTCAGAACAAACCAGGACACATAGATGATTAAAATGTTACATGCAAAAGTGTATTGCTTTGCATCTTGTTAACTAAATTGCTCGTTATCCGCCAGTACAGTACAGTACAGCGCTCTGCCCCACCTCTAAATAACAACAGACAATAAGAAAAAAGAGAGGAAGAGGAAAAAGAAGAAGAAGAAGAAGAAGAAGAAGAAGAAGAGGAAAAAAGGAGGAGAAGCAACTAATCAAAAACAACTGGGTAATTGTGCATGTCGCCTAATTGTGTCTTACAGGCCACTTTCAACATGTCTACACCCCCCCCCCACCGAACACCAACACCCCCAATCTTCATCAACTACATCTCTTGTTCCTCTCCAACTTCTCCCTCTCGTTCTTACTTTATAATCTCGTTCTTGTTTTATTTTTTTACTTATCTATTCTATTCTTAATCTTCTCTCATTACATTATTCGACAATTCTCTATCTTATTATGACTTTTCTACTATCAAATCTTACTATTATTTAAGTAGGCCTACCTTCATATTCTGAGAGAACATATCACACAATGAAAAAATCTATTGTATCAAGTGTACGTACACAATGGACATTTTTCACACAGTGATACAAGAGCGAAGAGCCTCATATGCAATTCATTGATTTGATCAGTGGCGTAACGTTTCCAAACCGGGCCCCCCCAAAACAAAAATTCCGGGCCCCTTCTTCTGAAATCATACCTCTTTTTCTATTCCCCCCTATTCTCAACCCCCTACTTCCTTAATTTCAATTACTCAACTTTCTGAAAATGTGAACGTACATTTTTCATGTTTGAAAGACAAATTTAATTATAAAATATTCATAATTATGAAGAATCATTTATCCAAGGCAGGAAAATAGGATCAAGCATTTAGCCAGAATTGAGGATTTAACTTTAGTATAGAGTACGTCTCTAGTGTTTGGATTATGAGATCTAGACAGAATGAAGATAATAATTTATAAAAAAACCTTTGATTTGAAGACTTCTACACTCTATATGCCTCCAAATTCAGCAATCATGCTTTCTGAATTGCACATTAGAACCTTGTCTCCATTCTCCCAGGTAACTAATTTCGTACATGTAGGCTGCAGTATTTCCATTGCTTGCTTGCTATTGAGTAAGTACTGTAGTTTTAATGATGATTTTCAAGGTGTTAATTCTGAGTTGGATTGATAATAGGCCTTTTATTCAAAAGTTATTGAAAAGAAAATTAATTGGGAAGAAATAAACAAACTAACTTACATTAGTGCTTATTGCTGTATTAGCCAAAATAGAAATCATGTTTCTCTAGATAAATCGTAACTTTAATTTTATTTCTTCAGAAATTATGTAATAGATCATTTTGGTCTCTAACCTGGGCCTCCTAGGAGCCAAAGTAACTTATTTTTCAAGAACCTATATTTTATATTCAGGCCCCAGCCCGGGCCCCCCAGAGCCCCGGGTCCCCCGCGCCGCGGGGGCTGCGGGGGTGTACGTTACGCCACTGGATTTGATACATTATATCAAATCAAAATCAAATCAAATCAAATGAGGAACTTTGTCAATGTATGATGTTGGAAGTGAATGTATTACCGTGTACACAACACATTACACACATCGCTTCGATAACTTGCAACATAATTCTCACAATTTAAATTTGCTAATATCTTGATTTTAACCTGGAAATTTTAAAATCAATTTTAGTTAGTTGCTTTAAAACTTGCTAATATGAATTCTACCTACTTATTATCCTTCCCATTAATATCCTTCTCCATTAATTTCTTTTTACATCACTTCCCTACTCTCATTTCCTTCTTATTCCTATTCCCAACTACTTTCACCCTCTCTTCCTGCCATCAGCTTTCACAATCCCATCCTCAGAAATAATATAACTTCACAATATTTTTTCCAATTTCTATGTCTGTTTCACTCCTTATTTCCTTCTATACTCCTTTCTTCCACTTCCTTTCACTTTCCATCTCTCTTTCATGCCTCAACATTCCCTTCCACAAACCTTCCCTCCCCCCACAACCATATGAACTGCCCTGAGGGACACCTAGGGCCCCTCTTTAGCAGGGTAGGGGGTTCCCCCTACACCCCCACTCACGTATAAATCTCCGAGTCGGCTGTCTCCTAATTGGGGCCCGGCCTGCCCTGTTCACTATTCCTAATTGCTATCTTGTTAGAATTATTACAACAACTGCTGTAATGCTGCTACTGTGTGCTCTGTTGTTTCTGACCAGGGTAAGGGAGAAAGAGAAGGAGAGGGAGAAGAAGAAGGAAAAGGAGAAGGAAGGAGAAGAGGAGGAGGGAGAAGAAAAAAAGGAAGAGGAAAACGACGAGGGAAAATAAGAAAAAGAGGAAGAAGTAGAATAAGAGAAAGAAGAAGACGAAGAAGATTGGAGGGGGAAAGAAAAATGGGACGTAGATTCAAGAGAAGGAATAAAAATGGAAAGGAACAATTAGATAGAGGTGGGTGGAGGTCGATTACAATTGGATAATATTAGTAACTTAGTAAGAAAGCGAGTAAGGCCTTTGTATTGACTGGGTTGTAATGGAAAGAGCTGAACTGTTTTTAAGCAAGCTCTTAGGCTGAGGCCGCACTGCCGGTGTGTAGAGCCTGGAGGGTGGAGGGTAGTTGGTAAATCTATAGAACATACACACAATCCACAGTAATACATCGTATGAATGGTATGTGCTCAGCCGCCATCTTAAAATTCTTAAATATGTACAACATAACCTCAAAAAACAATATGACGTCATACCATTCATACGATGTATTACTGTGGATGGTGTGTATGTTCTATAGATTTACCAACTACCCTCCACCCTCCAGGCTCTACCCACCGGCAGTGCGGCCTCAGCCTTAAAGCTATATTGGTGCTAATAATAGCCGGTCGTAGGTGTTGATGAAAGCAATAGGCGTTACTAAAATAATAGTAGTCTACGGTATCATGCTTCAATTCCCTATGTGGTTGTTAGTATACTATATACCTAAGTAATCACATAATATACTTAATCTATACTGCATTATTATTCAGTTCACCGTATAGATATAAGTTGGATTACTTTATTCAAATAAATAACAAAGTTTAGTTTAGATTCTTCAAAGCAATATTAATGAGTAAAACAAAGTTTTCAATAAATTTCACAAAATAGAAACTTCGAAATAGCGGTGATGTTATGAATGCAAAATTTATACAAATATCAATTTGAGGTTCTGCAAAATGGATTAGGAATGTGAGTTATCCAAGTGAAAAGGCAAGGTTTGGGAATATATATGTCCATTCCCGGAAAAGGATATCAAGGATCACTTGGTCTTATGTTGGGAGAGGCTGTGTATAATTATTGTTCTGAATACTATGCATGTGTATACTACACTGGCGGCTCGTGCCCAAGAAACAGGTGAAGTACTGTACAGTGAAAGATACGGGCACTTCACTTGTTTCGTGGACACGAGCAGCCAGTAGTATATAGAAAATTCCTATATGTAAGCGGGAAGAGGGTTGCTCTAATGAGTAAAACGAAGTTTTCAATAAATTTCCAATAATTTCTAATAAATAATCAAATAAATCTGATAAATAATGATATAATAATAATCTAATTTCAATAATAAATTTCTAATGATATCCAAAAGTGAACTCTTTGTGAAGGGGATGTAGGAGGGAGTGTAAATCCTCTAATTTGTCGTGACCAACTTTGCTACAGTTGTTTATACTGGTGTGAATGTGTAATTGCAATCTCGAGTTGGGTAAGGGGGTGAAGTGCTCGAAGAGAAAGAGAAGGAGAGGGAAGAAAAATAAGAAGAAGAAGAAGAAGAAGAGAAGAAGAAGAAGAAGAAGAGGAGGAGTAGGAGGAGGAGGAAAAGGATGAGAAGAAGAGGGTACTAGAGGATATTGGCGCGATAATTGTGTAGCCGAGCTCATTACATTTGAGTTATGTCGCCTCATTAGGATGAATACAGACACAATTACGCATGAGCAGTTATAGCCTGTACAAGCAAAGAAGACATTCTGGCATGATGGGCAACCGACTCCAGCTCAATTAATATTGGTTCAAAGATTATAAATTGAGTTTCAAATTGTAGGTAAAATTCTAAACTACAATTTGACACGAAATTCTTAATTTTTGAACCAGTATTTTCAGAGCTGGAGTCATTTTCCCATCTTGCCAAAATGTCTCCTTTGCTTGGACATACTTTACGGGAGTGTACAGACTGGGTTACAAGTTTAGTAATGAGAGTTGCTTGTTGGTGGGAATTGTCCTATTCGTAGACCTCCATGTTGATTTCAATTCAGGATTTTGTTTGATGCTAACTTTATATTTTGATTTTGAGGAACTTTATATCTATAACAGTTATAGTAGTAATATTACAAGTGAATGGCCTTCATTGGAACAAAACCTGAAAATGTTTGACCAAGAAGGCCCAAATCAATTCTAACAGATCAATTAAACGTACTGGCAATTGGTCTCTCGGTGAGGGTGATCTATCGATGAACGTGATGTTAGGTCACGAACACTGTGGACTGCACTTGGATGGGTGACCGGATCTGGCCAAGTACACATTGGCGAGGTGGAACTACCCGTACGGGTCTCCCCAACATTAAAAAGCCATAAGAATATGTGTATCTAACGTTCAAAATCCGCACCTATAAGTACTCTAGACACACAGCACTTACCATAAAACACGAATCATGATTTGTGTAAGTCAAATTTAGTCAAATTCCATTCTATCCTACAAGAATAATTCAAGAACAAAACAAGCAGGGGGTCGTCCAGAATTCAGTGATTCAATTTGACACATTCAGTAGGAACAAATACTTCAAAGAATATTTAAAAAAATACATGTTACAATCTTTTTACTTTAGTTGGAATAGTCTGTAGTTGGAAGGTCTTTAATCATTTTCGAAACCTCTTTTTTCATATTGAATCGTTGGTATAGCTGACGCCAAAATGTTCAGTGGTTTCGTCTGCTCCTTGTCCGCTCCAACAGCTGATGTTGTCAATGATTAAAGTTGTATGCCTGGATGATGTTTTTGAAATCAAAAGAGACAATCAATACTCTACATCAGCTGTTAATAGGTTACATCAGCTGTTGATAGATTACATCAGCTGTTAAGAGGTTACATAAGCTGTTAATAGGTTGCATCAGCTGTTAATAGGTTACATCAGCTGTTAATAGATTACATCAGCTAAGAAACTTTACAACTTTTCGGCGACAGCTATATCGTATCTTAAAGCTAATTTGATACAATTTGTTATTTTCTTGTGAGGCAATTGAACCTTGAAAACTCGCAGCTTTAAACAATTTCTCAAATTTCCAAACAGTTTCTCTAACAATTTACTCCTCTCACAATTCGCAATCTAGTTTCTTAGACGTCCATTCAATTTTCATCACAATCTGTGTTCCTGTAAACTGTGTTCACTTAAGATTAGATGAGCACCAACCAAATCAACGACAGATAATTAAAACACATCGATCTCCACACACGGTGACCCTCCCTCACCCACATTGATGCAAAAGCAATCATTTCGCCACCAGGTTCCTAGAAACTATCCAGGATGGAATAATGTATTGATAATAGGGGAAAGAAGGGGAATAAGGAAGAGAAGGTGAATAAGGTAGAGAAGGGGAATGAGGAAGAGAAGGAGAATAAGGAAGAGAAGAGGAATAAGGAAGAGAAGGGGAATAAGGAAAAGAAGGTGAATAAGTAAGAGAAGGGGAATAAGGGAGAGAAGGTAAATAAGGAAGAGAAGGAATAAGATATGAGGTGGGATAAGGAGTAAGATAAGATGGAGAAGGAGGATTATGAGGAGAAGGAGTAGGATAAGGTGATATCAGGAGAAAGATAAGATGGAGGAGGAGGATGAGGAGGAGGTGGAGGAGGAGGATTATGACGAAGAAGAAGAAGAATGAGAAGGAGGATGTGTAGGAGTATAGGTGAGGGTGCATACGATTAGGAAAGGTAGAAGAAGAAGTACAAGGAGTAGGGAAGGGTTGATTAGCAGATGGGGAAACAAGGAGGAGGAAGAAGAAGGAGGAGGAGGAGGAGGAGGAGGAGGAGGAGGAGGAGGAGGAGGAGGAGGAGGAGGAGGAGGAGGAGGAGGATGAGAACATGGATAAAAAGCAGAAAGCCGTTGTGGAAACGAAAAAGGAAGAAGGAAGAATCGAAGAAAAAAAAGAGTTCGAAAAATATGACATTGATAGAGAGACTTAGCAGAGAATAAAAGATGAATGAGGTGCACGAGGATGTGGAAGAGTAAAACGAAAGAAGAAGAGGGAAGAGAAAGATAGAATATCAAGAAGAAAAAAAGGAAAATTACAAGAAGAATAGCAAGAAGAAGAAGGGGAAGAAGAGGATAAGTCAACTTCCAACAATAACAAAAAGAAAAAAGCTGTAGAGATGGGAAAAATCTTCAAGATGAAGAAAAAGAAGGAGGAAACGTAAAGAAGAAGCAGGATGAGGAGGGTGAGGAGAGTAATGGAATGGAAGGAAAAGAAGAATAAAGAGGAGGAGAAGGCGAAGGAGAAGGTCGAGGAGGAGAAGGCGAAGGTAGAGGAGGAAGAGAAGTAGGATGAAGGGTAGAAGGATGAAGGGTAGAAGGAAATGTATTGATGAGAAAGCAGATCAATTAAACTTTGAATACACTAGGAGTAGCGGTGCAATCATCTTAAGCCAACACGGCAGTAATAAACCCTGGTACCTGATGACATTGGAGTGAGGGAATTGAACTTATGGTTAAGACCTGTGGGCTTCAATACGATAATTGAATTGATAAAGCAATATGGTTTGGGCAAAGCTATAATTGTTGTTTGCTTTTCTATTGTATTTTGCAGGGTTCACATTGTGTTACCGTGTCCTATTTATTTATTTAATTACAATATTAGAATTGGAAAAGAAAAAAAAGCACAGAACTTATTCTATTCCAATTTAGATTGAAATGTACAAGTTCAGGTTGAAAGAAAAGATTCACTTATTTCATATTGTGAAATATTGTGAATATTTCTTTATCATACTATCATCCATCAGCTATAGATAAAGTGATTTTTGCAAAATAATCAGTTTCAATTTTAATATGAACTCAAACCCTCTGAACCGTTATTGTGCGTGTACTATAGCTGTGCCATGAACAGAAGAGCCTCTTGCAAGATGGCGGAGGGATGTGAGAGTGTAACTATGCATATGCGCGCAGAACTAAATTTTTCAGGGTGGAGTCTCTTCAGCCAACCTACCGATTTTACACTAATCATAATCATATTGATTTCACGAATGGAAATATATATATTTTTTTCATTTATTTGTTCAATTATTGACATATGTTAGCACAAATCATAACATAATTATGAACTAGGACAGAACAAGTCGTCTAAGCCTGTACTATAGGCTATCTTCCTAAATTTGGTTATGCTAGAAAAATTTTCATTTCAACTAATGGCAGCAGTGAATGGCAGCCATGTTGCCAAAGGCTCTCCTGTGCTTGACACAACTATACTAGAGTTCCCAACAAAGAAAGTGGCGATTGTTAAATGATTTTTTCTTCATTGACAGTATTTGAAAAAATAATACAAGGAAAGACAAAACAGCCGTTAAAACATCTTCTTATACCATTTACATTGAAATATCCAAATTGTGGGTTAAGTGGAAGAGGGGGGTGGGCTCAACGCCCACATCAGTCATGTATTGTACTAAGTAGAATATATAGGCATTTATCTATCTATCTAGTTTTCCAAAAACAATAATATTGATGGATTTTTTCATGTTGGTCCTACATTATACTTGCTAATATTACTGTTTTCTCCTATTGCTTCGTAGACTTGTAGCTTTTTATACTTGAAACTCTACTTTACTAAAGAAGTAAACTTGAATACTTGTTAATACTGAATCTTCATACTTCTAATACACTGCTTCTTAGCAGCTTCCTAATTTGAAGGAATTTTCAAATCTTCATCAATATGATCCAGAAAAAAATCAACAAAGAGAATCGAAATAAAAAAATTAATCTGGTTCAAATGCTGCCTTGATTTTGAAATTCTTTTACTTAACTATAAGTACTACTATACAGTAGTTGGTTATAATTAGAGCAGTTTAACTCGAACCTACAACAGAAGCGATAAGCGACTGATAGTATAGTCTGTCTACGCAAATAAGACATTCTGGCAAGATGGGAAAATGACTGCTTCTCGGTCAATATTGGCTCAAAAATTATAAATTTGGTCTCAAATTGTAGATTAGATGGTTTCCTACAATTTGAGACCAAATTTATAATTTTTGAACAAATATTGACCGAGCTTGATTCATTTTCCCAATTTGCCAGAATATCTTCTTAGCTTATACAGACTATAACAATCAGGTGATCACGACAATGGGAAATCGTGAATCACTAGTTTAGGGGGCATCGGGTCGTGTAGTAGAGTATGTCCAAGCAAAGAAGACATTCTGGGAAGAAGGGAAAATGACTCCAGCTTGATCAATATTTGTTCAAAAATAATAAATTTGGTCTCAAACTGTAGGAAACATTCAGATCTATATTTTGAGACCCAATTCATGAATTTTGAATCAATATTAACCGAGCTGGAGTCATTTACCCATCTTCCCAGAATGTCTTCTTTGCTTGGACATACTAGTAGTAAGCGGGTCGCACTAATTAAGGAACGGTGGATTCCGTGAATAATGCTCACACAATTTCTACATAGCAAGTGAGGATAAGAGGGTGGTATGAAGGATAAGGAAGGAGGTTGAAAATACAGAAAGAAGCAAAGGGAAAGGAGACGAAGAGGAGAGGTGGAGGAAAGAAAAGAAGGAGGAGAAAAAAGGGGAGGAGGAGAAAGAAGTACTAGCGATGATGAGATAATTATGGAATGTGAGATATTATTACGGGAAATCATTAAATGCAGATCATATTGGTATGAGAAATAGGTAAAATAGAGGATGAAAAAACCAGGAAGATGACGGAAAAGAATAAAGAAGAAAGGTAAGGAAAGATAATGAAAAGAGCATTTTGCGATCTAGTCGAATGGATTAAATAAATAGTTCCAGTTCTGGTAGAAAAAGGAAACAAAATATTGAATTAGAGTGAAAAGTTCAATAGATTTTTTAGATTGCAGTAGAGTAGAGATTTGGAAGATTTTTGAGAAATGGATGCAGGAGATATAGAAAAAAAGATATCATGTTCTGAAAAAGTATATTATAGAATTGGTATGAAATGAAGAAAGGAGGGAGTAATAAAAAGTAAAAGGGAGAGATATTGACTAATGAATATAATAAAAAAAATATAAGATGACAAGTAAGATTTTAGTTTAAATACTACCTTGAGTTCTTAATAAAAATCACTAACCTTCCTTATTCAAAGGAAAGACTTTTGAGACAATGCCACAATAAAGGAATGAGAAATAGTGATTAGTGAATAGTGGTTGAGAATGAGAACTAAAGTTTTGAAAAAAAAACTAAAGCAGACTGAACAGTGAAAAAGATGAGAAGCCAAGAGAAAGATGACAGCGACAGAAAAACAACAATAAAACGGGGTAAGGTAGAATGGGTGATAGAAGAATAAAATCAACAAGAATAAAAGCAGAACAAGAAGGAGAAGACGAAGAACACGACGAAGACACTGAAGATGGTTTGTGGGGCGTAAGGATGGCAGGGGGGAGGAGGAGGTCTGTAGCAATTAGGAGAGTCACCAGTCCAATTAGGTAAAACAAAGAGATTTATATGCTCACCAAATTGGGGTGCCGTGCCGCGCCGCGCTCTACTGTGTAATAGGGGAAGGAGAGGCAGGCAGTCATAACGAACAAGTAGTGCAAGATGGAGAAGGAAAAGGAGACTGAGAAGAAGAAGAAGAAGAAAGAGAAATAAGGAAATATGTATAAGAAAAAGAAAGAAGAAGAGAAGAAAGTATATGAAAAAGAGAAAAAAGGAAGTAAAGGAAAAAAGAAGATGAAAAAGTAGTGAAAGAGGAATGAAGGAGATAAAAAGGAGATGAAAAATAGGCTATGAGGAGAAAGGAAAGAAAAAAAAAAGAAGAGGATAGAAGAGGAAAAGAAGGAGAAGAAGGAGAAGAAGACAAGAAGAAGAAGAAGGAAGAAAAGAAGAAGAAGGAGAAGAAGGAGAGAGAAGAAGAAGAAGGAGAAGAAGGAGGAGGAGAAGAAGGAAGAGGAAGAGAAAAGTAATATCAAAAGGAGAAAAAGTGAGTAAAAGAGAAAATACGGTGATGAAGAAGGAGGAGAAGAAGAAGAAAAAGATATGAGGAAGTGAGAAAAGAAAGAAGAACAGGAAAGAAATGGAGAATGAAGAAGGAGAAGAAGGTGAAGAAGATGATGAAAAAGAGAAAAAAGAATGAAAAAAGTAATATGAAAAAGGAAGTAAATGAGGAAAGAAGGAGGAGAAGAAGGAGAAAAAGAGGAGAAAAACTAGTAGGAAAAGTGTGAGTATTAGTGGATCATTGTTATAAGGAGCAAGCAGCGTATTCAAACAGATGCTGTTAAAGAAAGAGGATGTAGAGTGGGTGGTAAGGATAGTTAGTGGAAATTGGAAGGCGAAGAAAAAGATGAAGAAGAAGAAGAAGAAGAAGAAGAAGAAGAAGAAGAAGAAGAAGAAGAAGGAGGAGTTGGAGGGAGAGTGGTGGAAGGTTGGATAGAGTGAGAGTGTCTTGTTATTTAGGGAAGCTCACCTTGTTAGTACTTGAAGGATAAGAGAGGTGGAGAAGAAGAGGAGGTTGAGTAATGAAAAGAGGAATAGAAGAGGAAGGATGAAAGGAGAAAAAGTAGGACGATGAAGAAACGGAGGAGCAGGATAAGGAGGAGAGAAAGAGAAGAATAAGGATTGGAGGAAACAAGACAAATTCAAACAAGAAGATAACTAGAAGTTAGTATTAAAAAGAAAATTTGGAAGTTTTGGGTAAAAGACGAAGAAGGAGAAATTAAAAGTGATGAATCACTATCTTCTAAGAATAATTAAATGAATGAATGGATGAATGAATAAATAGATAAAAAATGAATCAATTGTAAAAAAAAGAATGAGAAAATAGTTGTAGACTGAGCAAGCCAGGTGGAACAGGAAAAGGAGTAGAAAGAGTATGAGAAAGACGAAGAGGAGGAGGAGGAGGAGAAGGCAGATGATGAAAAGGAGATAAGAAAGTCTAGAAGGAGGAGGAGAAGGAGGAAGAGGAGGAAGTGGTGGAAAAATCTAGGAAGAAGAAATCTTTCTCCAGAGAAGGAAGGTGTAATCAGAACGCACTTACCACTAACAGCCAGTGCTGTAAGGAGCGCCCCCTTTTAAGGGTAGTTGGAAGAAAGGGTTGTATGGTGGGAGAATGATTGGGATGGGAAGAAGGGGGCTGTGTGAAGGGCTAGCTGGTGATGGTTTAACAAGCGGGACTGACAAAAGGGTACAATTAAAACTCTAAATAAGGTACGGCAGCCACGATCTCATGGTTGCTTCAAATCTTTTCTTTCAAAGTAATGTGGACTTCTTTTAGTTCACTCTTTGTATCTTATAGTTTGTCCAAGCATAGATGACATTCTGGCAAGATGAAAAAATGACTCCAGCTCCACCAATATTAATTCAAAAATTATAAATTTCGTCTCAAATTATAGGAAAAATACTGATCCACAATTTGATATCAAATAATTGTTTTTCAACCAAACTGGAGTCATGTTTCCATCTTGCCAGAATGTCTTCTTTGCTGGGACAGATTATAATTCCTTATCACTCGTATTACTTGTAGACATATTTCTTGTACTGTACTTTATAACATTATTAAATTACATATATTCCTTACAGATTTTTTTGAGGGCCCACATGAACCGTAAGTATATGGAAGTATAATGAGAAAGTGAATAATAGGAAATGAATTCAAGAAATTTTTCGAAAATGACATATTTCCCTTCGTCCAATTCAAGTTCAAACCAAGTATCAATAGAATAAATTATTGAACTGATCCAAATCACTTTTGAAAAATCAGTCTTCGATTCGTATTGTAATATACTATTGCAACACAACTCCCAAATGGTCAGCATGAGAGATGAAGAAGAAGTAGATGTCCCAAAGACAAGAAAAATAAGAAGAAGAAGGCAGAAAAGAGGAAATAATTTAGAAAGAAAATAATTTTAGAACAGTATGCCTGTTATGGAAAATGAAGGGAAGATGATGACGCGTTTGATAAGAATAATGAAAGATGAGCGGTTGAATAAAGGGGAGGTTTTGCGGTGGAATGAGGGAAGGGGTGGTATTGCATCACTGTTTCATCGCCGTCGCTTTAATTACACGTTGCAACCCTTATAATGAATCCAATCTGATTTTTTTTATCAGCAGCGTAACTGAAATTAATGAACAGTTTGAGGGAGACACCGGCATGAGGAAATAATCGCTATAACTTCCTTTGACACTGTTGTGGTTGGTATTGAATGAATGGTATGAGGGAATCTTCATTTCCTCGAATATAATCGTTGTTTGATTTTGTTCATTATAATATGGAATATCACGGTTTTTGTTGTATGTCAAAGGAATACTTTATGACACTCTTTGATGTTTAAAGTTCAATTTCCTTCCATTCAGGAGAATCCATTAAAGAATTTATTCTCAATAACACTAATTCAAGAAGATACAAAAGACCATCATAGTCGATACAAGTTACAATAGATACGACACTAAACAAAACATGAAGTTTAGATCCATCTTGAGATTTCAAAGAGAAATTTTAAAGAGGTTCACGAATTTGAAGATTTATAAAAAAATTAGAAGGAATATTTTCTGACACTCTTTGATGTTCAATTTCAATTCAAGAAGATTCATTGAATAATGCAGTTTAAATAAAACACAATCAAGAAAATACAAAATACCATCATAGTCCCTTCATCAAAACTCCTTTCCAGAGTGTTATTCTTCTCAACATGATTGTGTTCGAAAATAAATTTAAGACAAAATTCAAGTCAAACAATCGAATAGTTAAACACGGAAGAACAATAGAAACAGTAAAACTGGATGGGACCACTATTTTGTTTCATTGTTGAGAGACAGCCATTTGCTCGGCTCGATTCTCGCGTGCTTATTGGTCAGTCGTTCTTGGATAGTCTAAATCTAGATTATGTTATAACCAGCGATTGAAAGCTTATTCCAAAACTAAAATTTAATGTGAAATTGTAGCTGTTCTACAAGAAACTAAAAACTAGCATACTTTCAAGCGCCGGGAGTAATAATAATAATAATATTCGTGTAACCTGGCTGGCTTAGGTCTGGTGTCAGAGTTTTCAGGTCGCTCCTGAACAATTTCAGGGCCTCTGACATGACTTAACGCCGGGAGTGACATAGCCTTAATAATCAATGCAATGTATTATGTTTGTGCAATGTATTGCCTATCCAGGGTATTTGCTCAACCATACAGTATTCTCGTTTCCGTGATCCCATCCGAGCCTGTTAGCTGATGGCTGGTGTGGGAATTGGGAGAGTGATGGCCACTCCACGCACCTTTCTACGACCCCTCAATTTGCGATATTAGGGTAGTAGAAAGGTCGGGTACCCCGGCTTTTCCAATATCACACACTTTTTGACGTGCAGAGAGGAAGGGACAAAGAGTGGCCTGAGTGAGAAGACGAGAGAATGAGAGAGAGAGAGAATGCGAGTGATAGTTGAGAAGGTAATGAATTAGAAGAAGAAAGAGCAAGAGAAAGAGTGGAAGAAGCAGAGGAATAGAACCAAGAGCGTTCCAATTGTTTAGGTTGCGGCAAATGATGCAATATGAGAAAGATTACTGTACTGTTATTGTTATGTAATTAAGATGATTACTGTACTTAATATTAATTGAGATGATACCTCTTTTCATCAGGATAATCATACTTTATAGGCGACCATAGATGGAATGAGTAGTAATAAGCTTCCAAACTACTAACAACTGATAAATTCCAATTGATTAATGATATACAGTTTGGTTTAACTGTGAATATTTATGGATCAATCACATACTTAACCAGCTTAAGCTTAGTTTGATAGAACAATAAAATCAAATAATTCTGAAATCATCCAAAAATTAGCCCAAAAGACCCTGTGAGTGATATTATGAACGAAGCAAATCCGAAAGCTAATTGAAGCGAGCCTGTTTGTCTTATTGACACTTCTGACACTACCGAGGGTCAAGGGGACGGAGCCTCTTGGCTGGACGGATGAAGCGAGTGAAGCGAGTCTGCGTGCTAGTTAATTTATAAGTTCACTGAGATTATCTTATTGTATAATTTGTGATGTTGATTCAGCTTCTTCAATCATCTGATTTAAGATGGATGAAGAGATATCCAACTGTAAATCGCAATAACGAAGTTGGATACGGATGATTTAATTCAAATTGTCTACCAGAAGCTTTCAGTGGAATCGTATCAGATTATTCAATAACTCATATTTTATTTTGAAATTTCACGAAAAATAGAAGTTCTACAGTCTGTCGAAGCAAAGGAGACATTCTGTCAAGATGGGAAAATGACTCCAGCTTCGTAAATATTGGTTCAAAATTCAGAAATTTGGTCTCAAATTGTAGGAAACATTCTGTTCTACATTTTGAGACTAGAATTATAATTTTTGAACCAATATTGTGATACTGGAGTCATTTCCGCATCTTGCCAGAATGTCTTCTTTGCTTGGACAGACTATATACACAGTCCCTCGCCGACCACCATTGATCTTCATGGACGCAAACTAAAAAAGTCACTTGGAAAATAGCATTAGTGTCGCATCGATCAAAAAACTTTCGTGAGCAAAACCAGCTATTGGTCGAGCGAAGTAATGTCAAAAGTAAAGTGAGCTATATCAGAGTATATGGAGAACAGGAAGATTAGACGATAAAAGAGGGAAGTGAGGGGAACAAGGATGATAAGGATAAAGAATAGAGAAAGATACAAGGATGAGTGAACCCAAGAAGTGATTCCAAAAGTGGCTGTTTCAGAGTATATGGGGAATAGAACGACTAGAGGATAAATGAGGGAGGGAAAAGGAAACACGGTTTATAAGGATAGAGAATATAGAAGAATACAATGGTGAGCGAAAAAGAGAAGTGATATAAAAAGTAAAGTTAGCTGTATCACAGTATAGCCTATGGGGAACAGAATGACTGAAGGATGAAAGAGGTTAGGAAAGGGAAACACGGACGATAATGGCGATGAAGAAAAGAGACAGCTACAAGGATGATGAGAGTGAAGAAGAGGAGGGCGGGTTCAAGGAGGACACTGTGGGAAAAAGAAAAACTAAGAGAAGAAGATAAAGAAAGGGACACAAGGATGAAAAGGATTTATAAGAAAATAATGAGAATTTAATGGAGGTCACTGTGAAAAAATACAAAAAACTAAGAGAAGAAGAAGAAGTGGGAAAGAAGAAGAAGAAAAAGAAAAGAAGAAGAAGAAAAAGAAGAAGAAGTCGAAGAAGAAGAAGAAGAAGAAAAAAGAAGAAGAAGAAGGAGAAAAGGAAGAATACACAATTGAATGGAAAAGATTCATGAGAAGATAAGGAGAGTTGAATGGAGAGTTGCAGGAAGGATCGGTACACAGATGATGAAGAAAAGAAGGAAAAGGGAAAGGGGATACAAAACACTGCAAAGAAAACGAAAACCTAAGAACAAGACAGAGGAGGGAACGAAAGGATGTAGTAAGAAGGGGACACAAGGATGAAGAGGATTTGTAAGAAGACAAGGAAAATTAAATGGGGGACATGAATATAAAAAACTGTAGTAACGGTACACAAAGATGATGAAGAAAAGAAGGAAATGGGGGGCGAGAATATGATAAACAGAAGGAACGGTGGACAAAGATGATAAAAAACAGAAGAAAGAGGGAAAGGGCACACAAAACAGTGTGAAAAAGATGAAAAACTAATAGCAAGACAGATAGGCGTGTGCGAGGCGTGAAAACCTTGGGAAGGAAAGAAGAGACCGATCCTTGGAGAGTGCTGTGCTAGTGTCCTGGGAGGAATGGAAATGGATTTGTCCTGTAGCCCCCTATTAGGCCACGGTCGCTGAGGAGTTGGACAACGCCGCTGTCTTCAATTTTCTGGAAAAATGCGGACTCAAAGCATTGCGGGGGGTGGAGGAAGCAGGTTGAGGGGGTTAGGGAAAAGGCCATTACTCACTTAGATGATGGGTTATGGCCGGTGGAGGCAAGTATGCAGCAAAAGTGTGAGAGTGGAAATATTGAAATGTGCTTGTTCATTCTCGGGATGTGATGGAGATGTCTTGTGGACATTGAAAAAAGTTATCGAGAGTGCAGAGTTCTAGTTAACACTGGAATTTATTGCGCAATATAGAAATTTGTTTGTCTTTTCTTTCGTTATTGAAAATTTATTCTAAGTTTTACTGTAACATCAATTTGATTTAGAATTTTAGTATAAATTGGTTGTGGAGCAGTTTTGGGCGTTCTGCCTGTTGTAACTACAGTGACTATATAATAATATAATATAGTCTTACATAGTCACTGTAGCTGTAACCACCTTAGTATTCAATTGATTTCATAGTTGATTATAATGATTATAATATTGTAATTATTATTATTTATTGGTAATGAGAATTGGTCTACGAGTATATAGAAGAATCGCTCTTTTACCGATGATTTTTATTACAATATAATAGAAAGAATTCAAGACCTTATTAAAATTACATGTCTTATAATGATTATCATTGTTGTATGAATTATGATATTGATTACTAACAAACTGACTTATTCCAGCTTTAAATTGATGGTTGATTGACCAATTGGACAAAGATTTTTGAATTGCTACTAGATTTTTAATACTCTAATGTATTGATCAATTGGAAGGATTTACTATAAAATTTAAAGAGACATTTTTGAAAATTTACGATTCATGAACAATTAAAATTCCATGGCATTTATTTAACAGCAGAGGGAAGATTAATGGAGAAGAGATTGAAGTAGACGATTATGAAGAGATGGGTGAGGAGGATAAGAAAGAGTAAGAGGTGAAGGAACAGGGGAAGTGGAAGGAGCAGTAAAAAGAGAAGATAATATCAAATTTGAAACAAAATTTTCTAGAAATAATAATCCAATTACATGTTATGCTTCATGAATACAAATAATTCATTTGCTTCCTCAATACATTAGGTTCAATACAATGGACTCCTATCACTGAATCGTAATTTTGAGAATAAATAATCAGTCAGATATTGTCTTAATACAGCAAAAAAATCCATAAACTCCTATGATTCACATACATCATGCATTGTGGAATGAATCAATAATTTATTAATGCACCCTTTAAAAAGGTTCATTTTTTTCTCTATTAGTTTCAAACTTTGAGCCGTTTTCAAGTGAAATTGAACAAAATAATCAACATTATGTTAATATTACTACAACTGTAATCAATTTTTCACGTCTATTTAAATAAAAATTTATTGTTCTCACACGAAGAAATCCTTGTATCCCACACATGCTTCACAAGGATAACTCATTTTCACACCTAACAAGAATCATTCAAAGCGATAAGATGATTCGTGAAGAATGTTGGGTGGAAAAGGCAAACCTGACAAGAAAGGATAAGAGAATCACACAGTAAATAAGAGAAACCCGACAAGAAGGGGAAAATAAACATATGACTGTCAGCATAGGAAGTTACAGACATTCAAACAGTAGATAAGAAGGTGTTAGGAGAGTAAAGATGAAAAGAATTACAGAGACTACTGTCAGAGTGGCTGTAGATAGCGAGTTATGGACATGCGAGTAGATAAGTAGGGTTTAGCTTGTCTTCGGGGTTTGAACCCAGCATCCAACCTCTCGTATTTAGTACGTACTTTGTCTGACTAAGTTACAGCTTGACGCTGAGTCCGGACTTGCAGGCATCAAACGCTAACTCGGATTTTCGGAAAAAACGTTACTGATGTTCTATAAATAAGCATACACACAGGGTCGAGGATTGGAAAAGTCAACGCTTTTCTGGGCCACACACTGAAGGAAAAGCTCAGGTTTTCAGTTTTCACCCCCAGCTGGCTTTTCTCAGGGGACCTCTTTGCCGACACATTCAATGAAGAGCTTCGAAAATGTTGTTCATGGTGTATCTGTATTGTTTTTCCAAACATCATAACTTTCTTGCTCACCAAGAATCCCCATTATGCTTTCTATTGAGCTCGTTTTTCAAACTTCATGTGTTTTTCCACTAAACCTTCATCTTTTTTAATGTTTGAATTGTGTAACTGAACAATTTCTAATCAGTGGTTTGAAAATATATTGTCTTTTTATTATTGAATATGAATAATTACCACAATTTTACCTCAACAGAGTGTGCAATTCTCCGTTTTTGAATACTTTACCGAAAAAATACAATTCTTTCCAATCTAAATTATAATTGAGAACTAAATATAAATGATAAACTAGAGAATTGATATAAATGATAACTTAGAGCTATTTAAAATTAATGGTATTAATTTAATTGGTATTAAAATTAATTGAATGAAAATCAGATACCCTTTTTAAAAAACTTTATTATTATTATTTAACAATTTTTGTATTAAAAGGGTATTTGATTTTCATTTAATTTACCATGATGACTAGATTATAGATATTCCCATAATTTTTTCTGGTTTTCCGAACGATTGTAATCAGAAGTTTGTGTCCTCTCTCCTTCCTCTTTCTATTTTAATTTTTGAAGGCTTGTGAATAGATGTTCCTCGAGTGAAGAGAATAATAATGAGAGGTGAACTGTTGCATATTACAGTACTCTCAGACATATTGCATTCAATCTTCTTTGGTTCTCTTAGTTCACTTTGTGTCTTTGTATTGAGATGCACGTACTGTAGTTGCAAAAGTAACTCTATTAATTGATTTAATTTTTATGAAGAATCATTAGATTAACAGCATTGGTTCCAAATCAATAAAGCTTTCTCAATTTTTCCTAATAATATATTATAATCTAAGACTAATATAAGTCAGCTTATATAAAACGTTTTCCACCTTGGACTAAAGAAATATTGAATCGTATTCAAAGTATATGATTGATGGAGACTATATAGATGAGGATTTACCAGGTATGAGAACTAATCCACCCCCTAAGATGTAATGGAAGAAGAAGGAGAAAAAAGAAGAAGAAAGAACTAATTCTAGCCACCCTGTTTGACAGTGAAAGTTATCACGTTCACGATCGGGGAGTCCGATCTCACTAGACGTCAAATCTGCAAGAAAAGTAGAAATCTAATAGAAATATCACTTCATAAGAACTACTAGTTCTTGTTGGAGTAACTTGTTCATATCAACAATATCAAAAGTTTATAATAGAAATGAGCTGATGAGCGTATAAATCCCTGGACTTTTAAGATGGTACTACACAATAAAGTAATTCAATAGGGTTATGAATACTGTTAACTATGAAGTAAAAGTCTTGAAGACCAAACATCGCCCATAAACAAGACTGCGAAAAGAAGGTAGCAGCTAGAAATATCCAAAATATATCTGTTGGCTGAGACATGAATTGAGCTTTGTTCCAGGACTGGGATCAAGTGAATGGGTCTCCGAAGGGGTAGTTATTGAAATATATAAGACGGCTGGTAGCATCCTTTGCTCTCAGTACGCGAGCATATCTTCCTTACACAGTGACAACGACCCTATGCACAGCTCATATAATGTAATGTACATAAATTTCAAGAATGGTTCGGAAAAAAGAAGAAAAGTGTGAAAAAGAAAAGTAGTAGTTTTAGAGGGATAGGATGGTGAAGGGGGTAGGAGGATTAGGAGGGGGAGAGAAGGAAGATGTGAAAGGTGAGAAGAATCACTAGAGAAATGATAAGAGGACAATGAAGGAGATAATAGAGAAGAAGGAGGAGGAAAAAAGAATTGAGAATAGGATAGGAATATCATCTTTGTTGATAATGATTATGACAGAATTATTAACCTAAAATTTCAACCCCAATAGATTAAATATCAAAATTACTCTTGAATTGTGAATCAAAGGTTCAAATTTCTCCCAAATACAAATAATAAAATACACAAAATTATACACATACAGGAAATAGAAGAGTTAAAATAAATTTATTTAATCATTTTTGAAACTAATGCTTGTCGACCTATTAAAACCAAACCAAACATAAATTTCATAGGCGATACAAGTATTTCAACCAGACTTTTCACATGATGAAAATATGGGAATAAACAAGGAAGATAAATCTTCTTGAAGGGAAACTGTACCTGGACACTCAGTTGAAAGGAAAAACAGGATACAAATTCTTAATCAACAAGATGTAGTGCCCCTATAATGTTTGGCTTCTCATAGGAATTATTTGATTTCTATAAGGGTAAAAATATGTGAAAAAGGTGTGGCTGCGGGTAAGGCTAAGGCTGCAACATAGTACACATAGTTTTACATAGTATACACTGTATACTCGTATATCATAGTATAATATTATCCAACAGCCTCAGCCTAACTCGCAGCCACACCTTTTTGACATAACCTCCACCCTAAGAGTGACTACATTTGATAATAATAATATGATAAGAACAGTAAATCACATATAGCAAAAAATTTGAAGGATAAAACAGATGAAAATAAGAGAAATAACGAGGCAATGATGACATAGCTTTAGCAACAAAACTCCAAACATGCTAATATTCCGTGATGCACTTTGAGACAAGTATTCAGCGAAAAGTGATTCGCTTATTTATTCACAGTGGGAGCGACTTGAAAACGCATAAAGAAATGTATAAATGATATCCGGGATAAAACAAAATGTCTCGGCCCAACTTCTTGCATGTCGGGGGGATGTTTTTAAAGTGAGTAGGGTTTATGGTATCTTTCGAAGATATTTTCAAACTTTTCCCCATGTATTTTCAGCTCCTCTCCTCTTTCTACATCTCCATACTCTTTCTCCATCTTCTTTCTACTTCCCTTTCTCAATATTCTTTCTCTTTTTTTTATGCTTCCTATTTCTTCATCTTCTCGCTATTCTCATTTTTGTCTTCTCTTCTTAATTCGGCTATTCGTTTCTCATCTCAGTTCTCTTCTATTATTCTTTTAGTACATCTTTTGTCTCTACATCTTCAACCAAGCATCTTCCATTTTCCCATTTCATGAAAAGTTCTTCTATACAGTCCCTCAATCCTTAATTTTATTTCTATCAATTGATTCTATTGATTTCTTTCTATTCTTCTTCTTCTTCTTCTTCTTCTTCTTCTTCTTCTTCTTCTTCTTCTTCTTCTTCTTCTTCTTCCTTCTTCTTCTTCTTCCTTCTTCCTCTTCTCCTCCTTCTCCTCTTTCTCCTCTCCTCCTCCTCCTCCTCCTCCTCTTCTTCCTCTCCTCCTCCTCCTCCTCCTCCTCCTCCTCCTCCTCCTCCTCCTCCTTCTTCTCCTCCTCCTCCTCCTCCACCTCCACCTCCTCCTCCCCCTCCTCCTGTTCTTCTACCATCTCACTCTTTATTTTCCTGAAATTTGATTATTCTTCTACCATTTCAACTAATTCCTCCTCTTTTCAAGTCCGGAAGGAATAACGGGAGCTTGAGTGCAAATAAAGTCCAAGACATGGAAAAGAAAGGAAGATAATAAGCAGGTTAAGGAGAGAAAAAGATGAAGAGGTGTAGTAGAGAATTGGTTGGGACCATCTCTTATCCAGGCCACCATCTAGTAGATCCTGGTGAGCTGGAATTTCATTTCTGAGAGTGGGTACCCCTTTCCCCCTCCAAAAAGGGGTCACCCCAGTCTTGACACCCCCCCAACACACACTACCTAAGACAAAGTAGCAGATCTACCCCTATCCTCACTACAGTCCAAGACAGAAGGTGTCTTCCCCCCCACTCTTACCACCACCGTCTCAGCTATTGTTTTATTTATGACACAATGTTACTAAAAGCTTTGCATCCAAACACCCCCTCCACAGCCCCCTCCCCCCCACCATGTGAGAACGCGTGAGTTGTATTTCTTGATGTATATACGGTCGCAGGTTGGTGGAGGGAGGGCAAGATGGGTTGAATTTGAAGACTGTCTTGAAGAGAGTTTTGGGGAAGAGCATCATTTTCAAGTGTTTTTTTTGGGAAAAGTGTCATTTTTGTGTTATTTTGTTTGTAAGTGAGTGAGCAATATACTCTGGAACTTATTGTTTGGAAGAAATCATACTAAGAGTGGCTCTGGCTTTCGTGTTTAGCAAAAAGTTGTGTTGTTACATGGATTGATATGCTTTTTAAAATCACTTTTATGAATTTTCAATTAATACAATATAAGCTGAAATGCAATGTCAATGGAATACATCGATTTGATTAATAGGAAAATTCCTAAATTGTGTGTTTACTCTTTGAAAAGTTCCTTTCCTCACCTAAATATAATGATAAGTATCGTAACATTTTTTCAAATCATACTTTTAATATTTATGACAAGCTTCTCCACCCTATATTTTAATTTTCTCCTTTTTCCATTTTACCAATTATACAGTACGGTAACAAGGAAAGATAAACGAACTTGAAAAATCAGAAATGAATTCACATAGATCACTGATCACACAAAAGCACAATCATATAAGACTTAAGTTTTGTTTAAAAAATAAAATATGAAGAATTCAACAATTTAATGATCTACTGCGAGCACTTGACTATAGGACTACAGTATAGAATATAACTTTGTATATAACTATAGTCCTCTTGAATGTTTTACAAGCAACTTGCATGTATTTTCACTTGTCAATGTTGAGTTTTCAATTCTTGTAAGAAAAGAGATATAACCTCATTTTGAAGTGACTATGGTAAAGCCGCGTATCGACAGTCCGAGGTATGTGCCACGAATGCCTCGCGGTACAGTCTGTTGACGCAAAAAAAGTATGAACCCATGGCTGAGGCATATGTGTGATCTGCAATTTTTGTAAGGCCGTTATTACACGATAATAGTTCTCTGAGCATATCTGATCATATGGAAAGAGATAAAAATACCAAATCATATTTTCATCTTTTTCCATATCATCAGGTATGATCATATCATGGAACTATTATCGTGTAATAGCGGCCTAACCAAAAAGGCGAGCACGCGAACAAATTGACTAGCGCCATCAAGCGGGAGACAAAGCAACTAAGCTCTGACAATTGATAGTCTGGACTTTGGAGGTTAGTTTGTGCTCAATTAGTAGATAAAAATTTAAGGCAATGTTTATTATTGCTCCTTTTTAATAACCTTCTGCTCCCAAATAGAATTCTCAATCACAAAAATGCATAGGAATGGGGTACAATTTTGAGGTTAGTTTGTAGAATTGTTCGTTGTGCGTTGCGGAGCAACAGGCACTGCTCGCTGCGAATTGTGTGCCGCGTTCGCCTGGCTGCTAGCAAACCCGGTATCGACAGTCCGAGGCATGTGTGGCACATGCCTCGGACTGCCGATACGCGGCTTTACTCCAGTCTCCAGCTCGGTCAATATTGGTTCAAAAATTATTGATTTGGTCTTGAATTGAAGATCGAAATGTTAATTGAGACCAGATCAATAATGATTGAACCAATATCGACCAAGCTGGAGACTGCAGAAGATAGTAGACTAGTAGTAGTAGCAAGACTCTTCTTTGCGTGAACAGACTGTACCTTGAGGCATTCGCGGCACATGCCTCGGACTGTCGATACTGTCGATTGATAAATGTCACTCTTTTCATAACTGAACGTTTGCTTTTTAATCCACTTGTTAGCTTTCTTCGTCATTTTCCTCACTTTCTCTTCTTTCCTCCTCTTTACTTTTTCTTTCTCTCCCTCTCACTCTACTCCAATTATCTTCTCCCTCACTAACCCGTCAAAGCATACACAATAATAGCTTGTAGCTATAGTCTGTCCAAGCAAAGAAGACATTCTGGCAAGATGGGAAAATAACACCAGTTTGGTCAATATTGATTCAAAAATTATGAATTTGGTTCCAAGTTCTAGTTCACAGTGTTTCCTTTGGATTTCAGGCAAAATTGAAAATTTTTGAACCAATTTTGACCGAGTTTGAGTCATTTTCCCATCTTGCTCGAATCTCTTCTTTGCTCGGACAGACTATAAGCGAGCGGAATATGAAAACAACTTGAATTGTACTTTCATCGTGTATGTGATAGGGGCCTAAGCATCACTCGACTCAATACTCTTCACTTATTTAGGACGGCCTTTTCAAATCGCTGCCATTGTTGTTTGTTATGTTGGCAAGATTGGCTACATTGTTATTTTCAACTCTATTTGAGTGTATAAACAGTGTAATGACATCACTCTCTTGTTGAAAGCTGAGTGGTTATGAATAATTGTGCGAATGGATGTTATACAGAGTATCATAGATGGGTTGTTGAATTACATGGCACAGGATGAATCGAGCTGGAAAATTCATAATCGAGCAAAGAACGAAAATTAACGAAGAGTTGAAGGATTACCAAACTGTAATAGACCTTGTAGAAACATTGTAAAAGCAAATACTTTGAAATACTGACCAAAAAGTTAAGCGGTTTACAAGATGATGATATCAACAGTTGTTGTAAAGCATCATTCTATTGCCTCTTTTGATTTCTGCTGTTCCATTGTCCATCGGACTACTTTCATGTGTTCTTCTATAGTTATACTGTAGCACAAATAAAAAAGGATGGGGGGAAATGAGAAGAATGAATATAATATATGTTTTCTCAAAAAAGATACTGATTTGTTCATACTTTATAGCACGGATATTAGAATGCACGGTTGGTATCATAAGCCTGATGCGAAGTACATTGATAGCATTATGAAGTTTCACGAACGTACAAAAAAGGAAGATTACGTTAGAATAGAATAAAGAAGAATAGAATGACATCTTTATTTTAATGACGTGGCGAAGTTTGGACAGTAATGTCCACTGTACCAACCACTTCACAACGTTACTATGGAATGCTCTCTAGCAGTTCCATTGCAGATTTACATAAAGTTCATAGGCTGACAATCTGCAATTGAATTTTCCGTGGGTCTTTGAAACGTCACAATAAGCTAGTTTTTGGCTAAAACCTGCGCGTGATCCCTACTGTGTAATCTAGTATCCGTGTTTCATAGTAAGTGATGGTCGATCATATCTTAATTATGAACTAGAACAAAAACAAGAGGAGTGAGAGAGGAAGAAGAAGAAAAATTAGGAAAAAAGAAGAAGAAGAAGACGTTGTTTGAAAGAATAGAGTGTGAGGTTGATACGACGAGGCAGAAGATTGTGTTGAGTGGCTTTTAACTAAAAGTGAAATGATAATCGCAAGTACTTTCTCCTTTCGGGCGGCTCTATTGCCTGCCGTAGGTGGGGGGGGGGGGTGGTTGGCGAGGAGGAATGGGTTCTTGAGCCTCTTCCACAGCCTACAAACATCCCCTCAACCCTCCACTCTATTTCTACACAACCGCACTTTCCAGCATTCTTCGTGCTGCGAGGAGGAAAAGAAAATCTCACACTTCCCTTACTAACTAATTTTCAGAAGATGAAACACTGATTTCAGCTTATACTATTTCACTAATATAGAAAGCTTGAATTATCTTTTTTTTCGTAACTGCAATGTTGTTGATTAACTGAAATTCAGAAAATGGAATTATCATTATTAATTACTGGATAATATTATAAGATCCCATGAAATCTATAGGTATTATACTAATATTCAACATAGTCATCAATAGTCAACTATCACCTCAATAAGCCACGTCTCATTTCTCCGTTTCGGGGTAATGTAATTGAATGAAGTATTATAGCATATCATATCTTCAAAAGATTCAAGATATCATCGTGTAGATATATCTGAAGATAAGCTATCGGAAAATAACTGAGAAAATCGGAGAGTGTTCAGTTTGCGCAAGCTGAGAAGAGACGCCATTACAATACACTTTACATTTTGATGGCGTCTCTTCACAGCGTGCATGAACTACATCAGTACCCAAGACGTGATCAAAATGAGAGTGATTATGATAATTAAGATCAAACAGACTAGTATGAAAATAGATAGAAAGTGGAATAAATGGTTGGAGAAGGAATAAAAAGAGCCGTAGGTTTGTGGAAATTGGGATTAAAAGAATCGTGATTATCATCATGAAGTTCTTTTTGGCAAGAAAGGAAAAAAGATGGTGGGAGATTAAAAGGTTTGAGCGGAGTAGAGAGGTATTTTAGAGGAAGGAAGGAAAGAAAAAGTGAAAGAGAAAGAGGAAAGAGAAAGAAAAAAGAGAAGAGAAAGAAGAAAAAGAAAGAGAAAAGAAAAAGAGAAAGAGAAAATATAAAAAAGAAGAAGAAAAGAGAAATATATTTGGATTTAGATTTATTCACTTCATCCATGTAAATTATAGTTCCAGGATAAAAATACCTCGTGAAAAATTGATAATGAATTAAGAAAGCTGTGTGAGGATATTGATTGGAGGAGTAAGTGGAGGAGGATGAAAGAGATGATGGGAGAGCAGGGAACTTGAAAAGAATGAGAGTGAGAGAGAAGAGTAGAGAAGAGAAGAAAGGTTTTGAATGAAATGTTTTGAAGAGCCACCATTGAAAGGCGAAACAATTCGTTAACTAAGGAGTGGAGCGGGCCTTCTTAAAAACTAATTAGGCCACACGGAAGAATTGAACGTGATTGTGGAAGAGGCAAGAGAAAGAAGATAATGAGAAGGAGGGGGTAAAAGCGGTGGGGGAAAAGGGGGAGGAGTGCTGAGTGTTATAAGATGTGAGAGAATAAAACATGCATAAGAGAATGGAAAGAAGGAACTATAATCAGGGCAAATTCAAAGCAGAACAAACTATAATGATCGGAGGAATTAATAGAAGAAGTAAAAGTAGAAATGAATCGAAGAAAGAAAGGGTGAGTGTAGAAGAAAAAAAAGTTTGTAGTAGGAAGATAAAGAATCAAAAACTCTATTAGAATTGATAGAAAACTTTAGATAAAGATTGAGGAGAAGGAAAATATAATAAAAATGAAGGTGTAAAGAGAAGAGGAATTGAGCAAGTAGTTGAAGCGGAAAAAGATGAAAAAAGAGAAATGAGAAGAATAGTTTCCATGATAAAGGAAAATACTTTCAGAAATCAATAAAAATAAAAAAACGAAAAGTAAACACAAGTAACAAAAGAAACTTGTTAAAGATCAACGGAACAAATTACAATTTCAAAACCAAATTACAGAACAGAATTTAAAGAAACAATAGAACAATTCAGAATCAAAATAGAAAAAGGAGAAGAATGAGTACGAGACGAAGATATAATTGTGTAAATAAGAGTGAGAAAGTTAGATAATGTGGCTGAGTAAGATGGTGAGGTGTGCGAAGACCACTAGATTGGTGAAGTTTAGATTAAACGTCTTCTACCTCCTCCTCCTACTCCTCCTCCTCCTCCTCCACCTCCCTCCTCCACTGCCTCCTCCTCCACACTGCCTCCTCCATCCTTCACCTCCTCATCCACCTTTTTCTCCTCCTCCTCCTCCTCCTCCCTCCTCCTCTCCCATCTCCTCCTCCTCCTCCTCCTCAAACGCGGAAACCTCATTCCGGTTTTGATTAGTTGCCTCATTTAATCCCCCAACGCTTTGCTACGCGCGCTCTGATTGGTCCATCCACTTCACATCACTATATACATTGATAATGATGTATATATATATAGTACATTCTCTTGATTGCCGATCTACAGTTTCACTAGTAGGAAGGATTTGATTGGTCAGTAGATTGAACAGTGAACTACATGTGTAATAATGGTGGGAGTTAGTTAAATTAACGTGGACAAATTAAACTACTAGTTGAATTCATTATAACAGTTCAAAAATTTCCAAATTATAAAATTAAAATGATTTTGGAAAAGTAAAATGAAACAAGTAAATGAGGAGAGCAGGTTCTGGGATTAATGTATTATAAGGCCATTATATTGATAGAGAAAATAACAATTTTCTACAATTCTAAAATAATGTATTATAATGTGTTGGATATAATGTATTGTAAGGCCATTATATTGATAGAGAAAATAATAAATTTCTAGAATTCTTAATGTAGGATAAATAGCAGGAGATCAAATTTCTGACTAGATCTCAATACAAAAAATACATAATACAGTTTTTGTCAGTGATTCTCGATAAAAAATAGAATCTTATGGATTTTAATGGTGGAAAGACCCTTGCGGATAGTTACACCTCACCAATGTGTCCTTTGCCAAATTCTCTACAATATCACATCAACTTGGAATAACCTATTTCGTTGAAGGCCATATTTAAAGACATTCTTATATGTTTCTTTCAACAAAAAAATAATATATTGCTGTATTAGAAAACAAAATGGTTAAACCGTATAGAGGTGTGCTTTCCAAAACTACGCCGCGCACGGGCGCTGAGCGTTCAAACAAGTGAGCTACTATTCTTTTAAGTGGGAACTGGCTTCTTTTAGAGCCGTGCCTCAAGTGGAGACTAGGATGGAGCTCTGTGATTGGGCTAAACCTGTCATTCCCGTTCCTAAAACCGGGAAAAGCTGGCAAGCGGGAAAACTGAAAGTGGATGGGGGAACCGGCAGCGGCAGTCTAAACTAGCTGAAAAAGAGTATCTGGTTTTTCATTTTTATTGCGAGCTTGTTATAAGTTTAACAACAGTCATTTTTTCTCAACATACCTAAAGAACTACAATCAACATGAAATGATCCCTTAATTATCAAGTTATACTCATAATATATTGAACGAATAGCTGTAGGAATAATTAGTATATTATTTGTAGATATTGCTGTTTGTAAGTCGGAACAGGCAATTGCCTAATCCTTGTAAGTAAGATGCTGATGATGAAGATCCCTTAATAATTCACTTTATAACTTGTTAAACATGATCACAATAATCATCATTTCCTTACAATAAAAACGAGAGGAATAAGTAACCGAGCAGAAAAGTGATAATTTAAGTGAATAATGGTGACCGAGAATGTCTTATTTGTGCAACTGAGTACCTCATAGTTCACAAACGGCAGTGAGCAATGAATGTATGACAGGAAGAACCGCACAGTGAGATAGAAAATGAGATGGAAGAGTGACTGAGAAAGCGAGAATGAAGGAAGAGAAGAAGAAGAAGAAGAAGAAGAAGAAGAAGAAGAAGAAGAAGAAGAAGAAGAAGAAGAAAAAGAAGAAAAAGAAAAAGAAGAAGAAGAAGAAGAAGAAGAAGAAGAAGAAGAAGAAGAAGAAGAAGAAGAAGAAGAAGAAGAAGAAGAAGAAGAAGAAGAAAAAGAAGGAGGAGGTGGAGGGGTGGAGTAGTGAGAGGAAGCGATGTAATAAGGAAGGTCACACCCTCACAGTTTCAATTACTGGGAGGAAACATACCTAGCAACTATTACATTTCGCTATGGCTAATACTACTACTTAGGTGTCTACTCATAATATTGCACCCCAACTGCTCAGAAGGGTGTGCGGGCTCTCTCACTACTTACTCCATTCTCCTTCTCCTTCTTTCTCTCCATCTTCTTTTCCTCTACATCTTCATCTACTACGTCTCCTTCTCTTTAATGGTTTTTCTTTATTCTTCACTCTTATTTGATTCTCATCCTCTTCAACTTCTTTCACGTCTTTGCCTTTATAAATTTCTCCTTTTCTATTTATTATTCTTCTGTAATTAATTTCCTCCTACATTTCTTCATCCTTTCCCGCCTTTCTTTTTACAATTTCTCGACTGCTGCTACTTTGTTCCTTCCCTTTCCTTAGTATTGTCTCGTTCCCTGATATTTTCTCTAAACTATTGTTCTATCAAGAAATCTCAATATTTAGTTTTTACATCCTTTTTTCCTCATCCCTTGTCTTGTACTAATATCAACATTATACATTATTATTTGTGTACTTTACAATTTTGTTAATAATTTGATTTCTAAAATAAAACTTCTAAGCTTAGGGCTATTTGATAAAGTGTATAAATAATACTTTCAAAGTTTAAAAAAGGGCATTTGTTTTATTTCATTTTATTTGATTTGTAAGTTATAATTTCTTATTTCTTTCAATTCTTATATAATAATCTATCACCATATTCCTTATCTTGCAATATCCTCAGCATTTTTCGTTATATTTATCCCTCATTCTTCTCACCCGCTTCTCCTTTCTTCGCCTCTTCTTCGTTATTCCTTTTCTTCATCTTCGTCTTCCATATTATCCTCATCTCACCACATCTTTTGTCATCTTTTTGTTTTTTCTTCATGCTATCCAGAAGTTCCCCCTCTCTATCTCATTCCTTCCCACTCCAGAAAATAACACCCTTTCACTTTCCCATATGTGCCTTGATATTCTTGGTATTATTAGACCAAAGCGATCATACAGTCCAAGCAAAGAAGACATTCTGGAAAGTTGGGAAAATGTCTCCAACTTGGTAAATTTGGTTGAAAATTATAAATTCGACTTTAAATTGTAGGAAACATTCTGATCGACAAGTTGAGAGCAAATTTACAATTATTGAAACAATATTGACCGACTTGGAGTAATTTTCCCATCTTGCCAGAATGTTTTCTTTGATTGGACTGACAAGACTACCTTCCCCCGTTTAATAACCCTCTATGCTGCGTGGTGTCTTCAATTACAGTAACAGAACATCGCAGAACATTAGCTTTTCAAACTCGAAATCAAATCAGACGTTTCCTTTCGACACCGCGCTTAATTTCCTCTCAATAATTTCATCTAATAATCGGCGCAAGAGAGATGGAGAGTCAACTGCTGTGCTTGAGTATGATTCTAGATAGAATTGAGAGGACAAAATCATTATGAATTCACTATCTACTAATAGTAAATATATCATAAGTTTATTATACGATCGCACATCGCAGTAGTTAATATGATCAGTAGTTAGAGTTTTCAGGGTAGTTTAAAGTATTTAAATAGTTTACTATTGCTATAAAATTTCTATACAGCACTAATTCTATTTACTATTTATTCACAAATGTTCCCAAATATATAGTTCATTGATTCCAGAACTATGTGTCTTAACATGATAATATTTAGAATTTTGGACTCGCTATATTCATGAAAAACTCACAAGCTTAACATTTCTTTCAACTCAATAGTTCTACTCATTTGGAGCACTATTCTACAGAGTTGAAGGCTCGACGTCAGTCATTCGAATTGAATCTCTTAAAATAAATTTGAATTGAACTCATCAATATACTCTTAATCCTTAATACAATGGATATTCATATGTTCAAACTCTGCCATTTGACATAGATATATCACAATAACATAAAATTATCAGATCATATCAATCCATCAGTTTAAAATTGAAAAAATCTGGTGTGGTACACTCACACAACTTTCCTTGCCATTAACATTTGCTCAGCCTAATACGAATAGGCTATCCATTATCCATACCTAGTCATCAGCAAGTGCAAATTTCATTGCGCTATTACTTGCTCATCTTCTCATACTATAAAAGTGAAATTTGCATTCGCCGATGACGCCTCGCGCCTACCGGCGCTTCGGCTAATCGTGTGTGCGATTTGAAATTTTCACAAGCCCATGATGACTTGCGCCTGTCGGCGCTTCGGCTAGATTTTAGCCAAATTGACTTGGATTTTAAATGAATGTAGATTTTTTGGTACCTATTTCAATATATCGGATCAAAGAGGTGGAATCGATAAAGGATCATACTCTGTTATTTTACCAAAAATTTATTATGGAACACCAATACTTTTTCCAAATGTGATTTTTGACTCCTTTAAATCCTGATATGGATTGCTTTGCGATTTTGACGGAATGGCATTGATACAATTTTTGCACACGATCGGCAAGCACGCTGCCTGCGTTGCTCAAACTCACCTTACCGAGCCATGTAGTGCGGGTTGCCTATTTACAGATTCATGTAGTGCGGGTTGCCTATCTACAAACTACTTAACTTTTCAAGTCTGGGGTAGCGCCCATGCTAATCTAACACAAAGGGGACATATGCCAGTTGATTGAGCTTATTAATGACTATATAGGGTGTCTGTTTGAAGAAAATAGTTTGAAAATTTTTTGAGAAAATCGAGATAGAAATATTGCAAAATCCATTTTTTCAACAATGCTGCAGATCTTCTGCGATTTTGCCAGGAACGAGACTCATGGCAGTCGATAGGGCTTATAAAGGGCTATTTCGGGTATGAGTTTCAAAAAAATCGTTAGAGCCGTTTTCGAGAAACCCGTGAAAAACACCATTTTTAGCATATTATTCGCCATTTTTTCCGCCATTTTTTGATGAATTTTTTTGAATTTCTTAGAGTCGGGTCCTCATGGTATTAAAACCTTGAGTTCCAAATTTCAAGTCAATCGGTTAATTAGGAATCTAAATATTGCAAAATCCATTTTTCTCAACAATGCTGCGGATCTTACGCGATTTTGCTAGGAACGAGACTTATGGCAGTCGATAGGGCTCATATAGGGCTATTTTTGATATGAGTTTCAAAAAAATCGTTAGAGCCGTTTTCGAGAAAATCTTGAAAAACACCATTTTTGGCATATTATCCGAAATTTTTTCCGCCATTTTTTGATGAATTTTTTTGAATTTCTTAGAGTCGGGTCCCCATGGTATAAGAACCTTAAGTTCCAAATTTCAAGTCAATCGGTCAATTAGGGATCGAGATATAGTGTATACAGACATACACACACACATACACACACACACACACACACACACACACACACACAGACCAATACCCAAAAACCACTTTTTTGGACTCAGGGGACCTTGAAACGGATAGAAAACCTAAAATTGGGGTACCTTAATTTTTTTTGGAAAGCAATACTTTCCTTACCTATGATAGTAGGTAGGGCAAGGAAAGTAAAAAATCGTCAAATTTACCCTACATTAGAAAGCTGGTTACAAGAAAATTTTAGTCAGAATTATAGTATATAGAGACTATTGATTGAAATGTATAAAATTGGTAAAACATTATCAGCAAATATTATTCCGCAGTTCACTAGAATAAATTGAATATAACTAATATGAAATAATATAAATGCAGTTTAAAATTTTTGATGCAGTAAATTATTGTAATTTCACTCACCATTACCCCTACAACTTATTCTCTCTCCTATTCCCTATCCTGTTCCTTATCCTTCTCCTTACTTTTCAAACTTACCTCCCCCCCACAAAGCCATTACCAAGTGTTAGGTGGTTGGTGACTTTCCCCCCCCCCTTGCACTGAATACAAGAAATCATTCCTCTTTCTCTTGGTGGCTCTTAGAAGAATAATAGCAAATACATGTTGCTGTCCATTAGGGAGTAGTGCGTATTTATTTTCATTTTATTCCGTTAGGCCACGCCGTGGACTCTCGCCACACAGATTCGACTTCTGTTTCTTCTTCTTCCTCTTCCTCTTTCTTTTCTCCTTCTTCTTCCTCTTCCTTCTTCCTCTCCTCATGGTTGAGTGTTAATGGGAGAGATGTCTTTGAACATCCCTCTCCAAGAATGGACATTTATATATCTAAACTCCGCCATTTTATGTAGATACAGCACAAATTTATATTACCGTTAGCTTATTGAATCCTACATTTGTCTCATTTTGCAAGTTTTCATAGTTTATAATTAGCCAACTTATGCAAACCATAATGTAGTTAGTGTAATATTCATTTATTTTTATTCTTATAGCATAGGATTCGAATTATTGTATTATTCAATGTACATGAATAAAGTGATTGAATCTGAATCTGAATCTCCTCCTTTTCTTCTTCTTTTTTCATTTATACCTCCTTCACTACCATCTCTATTCTCATCCATTCTATCTTTTCTTTTTCCCTTGAATGGGCACCATCAAACCGTCCTTCAAACCCCTGCTAGAAAACTATAATATCACAAGGAGGTATCAAAATGTGTGGATTATTATTCAATTGCTATCGAGTAGTCTACTTGAGAAATGATAATAATACATTAAAATTGGTTGCAACAAATCCTTGGATAAATCTGCAGCTGCAGCTGAATAGTATAACAGATTGATGTTCTATCGATAGAAGCAGATAGAACTCTTTTACAACGTTCTTTCTACATTTATATGAAAATATAAATGTTCTTTCTAGCATTTATATGAAGCCTAACTTATAAAATATTTTTACATGCATGATATGCGTATCAGGCAAAGCTAGATGACAACTTTAATTGACAACATCAGCTGTTGGAGCGTAAAAGGAGCAGACTACCTAACTACCTTATTACCTTAATTTAACTACCTAAATTTGCAGTGTCAGCTATATATAGAGTAAAGATGAAATAATAAGACATGACGGTGAAAATCCATATGAGACTTCATATTGGAAAATAAATGAAAATCAAACACCCTTTTAAAAAACTTTAAAATTATTAAAACACAGACATGTTAGTTTTTTAAAAGGGTGTTTGATTTTCATTTATTTTTCAATTATTTTAAATATTCCTAAGTTTTAAAGTTCAGTTTTCATATTGGAAATATGATATCAGATCATATCAGATAATTATGTTATCTAGCTATGCCCAGATGATTTTTGGGATCAAAAGAGACAATAGATGCTTCACATCAGCTGTTAGTAGGTTACTTCAGCTGGGAAACCGCACAACTTTCTGCCGAAAGCTTCAACACTCTCTCACACCCGTTCCCTTTCATACAATCTTTCCCTATAAGTTACCTCTCTTTTTCCATCACTCCCTTCTTTTCCTTTACCATACCACTCTGTTCGGAATTCGAAACTCTCCACTTAGCATGGTTCTTTTACAACCCATCAGAACTGATAAGCCTTTTATGGACTCTCATTGGAACTTTTCTGAGGCCCTATAGATACCATGGCAATGTGCGAATTAGATTTAGGAGATTTCCTCATGAAAGAGGAGATGTCCAGCGTATTGATTTTATTCTTCAACTCATTAAACGAAATAATTTTCAGTCTCGTAGCAGTGATGGTAAAGGGGCCAGATTGAATACGCGGGCGGGAAATTCTATTATAATTCAAGATAATAAATGATAAGATGAAATGCCTTGCACTTGGTTCTTGGTTTGATGTTAAAATTAATTATCTGCTATCAAAATAATTATATTGATACATTTATAATATTATAATCAAATATTGACATTACTATAAACAGCGTCACGGGTCGGATTAGAATAGTCCGAGGGCCAAGTAATGTGGCCAAGTGTGTGAGGCCCTACTTTGCGAATCTATCTGGTAGAGGATTGTTTTTTGATGAACATGTTGGTTCACTATCTCTCTGTACCCAGTTTTTCTGCTCAAAATTATAATTTGAATTTAGAATTTTATCGACTTTATCATCAAACTCTGTACGCAGTTTTCCTGCTCAAAATTATAATTTGAATTTAGAATTTTATCGACTTTACCATCAAACTCTGTCTGCCGTTTTCCTGCTCAAAATTATAATTTGAATTTAGAATTTTAGTGACTTTACCATCAAACTCTGTACGCAGTTTTCCTGCTCAGAATTAGAATTTGAATTTAGAATTTTATCAACTCTACCATCAAACTTTATACAACAAAATCCAACAATGTTTATCTACAGGATCTATACAATACGCCAGTACAGCTATCTATGCAGTACAACTGCACTAAGCCAGATCGTCGTAGCTACGACAATTACTGGATTAGTAACATTACATTATAATTTCATTAAAAGCAGAAGTGACATATAAGACTCAAGAAAGCAATATGTATCACAGATGTTTAGCAACATTGGGAAATCCCCACCGTTCAAATTGATCGATAAGATAAGCGGGGAAAGATCAATGCACAACCTTCAAAAATGTATTTCTGAAAGCGATGCCATATTTCATTTCATACCGAAACAAGCCTTGATTTCTTTTCTCCTCCTTCTTCTTCTCTTCCTCCTGCTCCTCATTCTCCTTTTCTTCTTCTTACACAAAGTCTCTCACCCCCACCCACCCACATTTTCTTCTGCAATATATATTTCCAATTCGATTTTCATCCCTTAAAGCTAGCGGCTTTGTATAGTAAACAGATAACCCTCTCATCTCAAATAGAAACCATTGTAACGTATTCGATCGTCTATTGTTTTTCCATTTCCTCTTCAGCTTCGTTTTCTTCTTCTTCTTCTTCTTCTTTTTCTTTTTTTCTTCTTCTTCTTCTTCTTCTTCTTCTTCTTCTCCTTTGTTGTTCTCTTGGAATTCACTTTCAACTCCAATACTGTCGCTGAGATATCTTGTTTCTTCCGTTATTGAATGTAACAAATTTCTCCCATCCTTCTCGGTCTAATAAAGTTTTGACATAATTATTTCTATGAAGTGCAATATATTTGGAACTTGGAATCATACAACACAGAATCTACATCTTTTCCATATTCATAATTATTTGCCAATATTACTCAAATATTAGTCAACATGGTCATATTCTTGCCTTGCTCGTCTCTTTTAATAATTATATTCAAATGAAGGTAAAATAGAGAGGAATAGAAGACATTTCGATGGCTTTATGGCCTAAAAAGATTTCTTCTTCATCTAGATATTATTGTATCTATTTATTCTATTTGTATTCATCTATATCTTAATATATCATTTTCTATCATTTTATAACTATCTTACTCTACTGCTCTTATTTCCCATTTTCCTATATTTTCAATATAGAGACCCTACAACAAATGTTTTTTTTCAGATTCACTTCTTTCATTAATTGTATCAGACCCTTTGTCTGACATTTTTCCCACTACTGTATTTATCTCAAGATTCATCGATTTATCTTCTTCCTCTTCTATTCCACCATTCTACACATTTTCTTCACTTACAATCATTCCTACATATCAATTCCTTTCGTTCTCTTTTCTCTTCTTGACAGCATTTTGCTCCTCATTCTTCCTTTTTCTTTCGCAAATCCCATTTCTTTCCCCCTCATTTTCGTAGCACGGTAGACAACGCCTACTACAATCGGCACGTATTCGATATTTTATTCAATATCCTATTATTTATGACTCTTATTCTTCAATTTTCTGCCTTATCCTTATCCTACAGCCTCTTCCCTGATCTTCTTTTGCTTTTTTCGTCACCCTTTCCCTACTCCTCCAACTCTGCCCTCAGCATCATCTGAATATTCCTCTCCAATTTTTTTTCATTTATTTTCTCATGTATCTTTCTCCTCCTCTTCCCACTCCACCTCCTCCTCATCCTCCTCCTCCTCCTCTTCCTGCCACTCCTCTCCTCCCTCCTCCTCCTCCTCCTCCTCCTCCTCCTCCTCCTCCTCCGCCTCCCTCTACTTCTTCCTCTGATCCTCTTAATCTGCTTCTATTATTTCTCTCACTCGTTCTTCTTTTTCTACTTCCTCATCACCTATGTTGTTCATGATTCCCTTTTTCTTACTCTCCTTCAGCCATTTTTCCTCCTTCTCCTCTCTCTTCCTCCTCCTTTCCCTCCTCCTCCTCCTCTTCTTCCTCCTCCTCTCCTCCTCCTCCTCCTCCTCCTCCTCCTCATCCTCCTCCTCCTCCTCCTCCTCCTCCTCCTCCTCCTCCTCCTCCTCCTCCTCCTCCTCTCCTCCTCCTCCTTTTCTACTTCTTCTCCTGATCCTCTTAATCTGCTCCCATTATTTCTCTCACCCCTTCTTCTTTTTCTACTTCCTCATCTCCCAAGATTCTTTTTCTTCCTCTCCTTCAGTTATTCCTCCTCCTCCTCCTTTTTATCCTCCTCCTTCTCCTCCTTCACATCTTCAACTTTACCTCTCCCTCGTTAGCTCCTCCACCGTCTCACTCTTTGTAAATCCTCCTCCAACTCATACTTCTCTATAATTTCAATTTCTCTTTTCTATTTCTGCTTCACCATTTGACTATTAAATAATCTACACTATCTTCTCCTTTCTACCACTCCTTTTTTCTACCACTTCTCTTTCTACCACCATCTTTCTCTCATTTGTTTGTCTAACTACTCTGTCATCCATCATTCTTTTTCTTTCACTTCTCTCATCACTTTTATCAACATCTTCATCCTCGATTCCTTTTCTTCTCCCCCATTTTCACCTATCCTTCAAGTTTTCGGCTTCTCACTGTACCTTCATCCTCTCCTTAATTTTTTCCCTTTCTACTACTCCTTTCACTCGTTTTTCTCCTTCTTCATTCCTTTACCCTGCTCTATTATCCTTTTCTTACACTCCTCATCTGCTCATCTCCCCCCTTCTTCTCCTCCTTCGCACCCTCATCCCTATCTCTTTCTCCTCACGTATCCTCATCCTTCAGCCCAAAATATGTGCAACCTTATTCTAAAACACAAAACCATAGTTATATAGAAAAAACACATTTATTGCCAGTATAGCCACACAACGTGGCTAGGCGTGAATATCGGCCATTCTCTTTGTCTGTCCAAGCAAAGAAGACATTCTGACAAGATGGGAAAATGACTCCATCTCAGACAATATCAGTTTGAAATTCATAACTTTGGTCCAAAATTGTAGATCAGAAAGTTTCCCACAATTTGAGACAAAATTAAAAATTTTTAAACCGATATTGACCGAAATGGAGTAGTTTTCTCATCTTGCCAGAATGTCTTCTTGGCTTGGACAGACTATACCACTCATCTCGGAACCTAAATCTTGCACGCCTCGATATTCTGAAGGATTGGATTGCTTTCATTCCATCTTTTTCCTTCCTTTCCTTCTTCCCACTCCTTCCTTCCTCAGAATCCTCCCTTTTCTTATTCTCTCCCTACTTCCTCCTACTCATCCTCTCTCTTGCTTGCCCCTTCTTGCGGAATCCTGGCCGTGAATTTATTGTCCGAGGAAATTGGAATGGATATAGGATATGCAGCTATCAAATACGTTTCCCGGCTGCCAGATACAGTATAGTTCACGAGAAGACACGCCATTACAATATACTTTACATTGTAACCACATGCCTTCTCAGCTTTTCAAATCAGCTCGCGTCCTCTCAAGCTGAGAAGACACCCCGTCACAATGTGAAGTGTATTGTGCCAGCATGTCTTCTCAGCTTCTCTCCGGCCGTTACCTATTTATTGCAATCATTTCAATACAAACTCATTTTAAATGCACAATATAGCAGAAGGAAATATCAGTCAAATATCAATTTTTCTCAAATTCAAGATAGGCTAGCTCCATCTGTTATTATTCTGAAATTGTCGAATTAGGAGACTTTCTATAGAATAGTATGGACCTATACTAGTAATAGTGATATAAAAATACTAGCCGGCAGGTTAGCTTCGCTCGCCTTTCCGCCTAGCCTAAACCGGTTTGTCGCGCTCCGCTCACTACTCTAGTATACGTCACAATCTTATCGCGATAGTCTAACAAACTATGCTCAGACTATGCACCGCGTCATCACGCCACCCCTACTCACCCATAGGCTCGCTTCGCTCGCCCTGCAAAACCTCTGTAAGTATCAGCTGAGACAAACAGGCTCGCTTCGCTCGCCTGCAAATTCAGTTCAGAAGGGATTCGAAATTTATTGAACACAACATTTCTAGACCTTATCTGAACCTGCCCACCAAATATCAACATTTTCTACCGATTGGTTTTCGAAAAAATTAAGAAAACTCCGAAAAACTTAAATATTTGGCGTACCCTTGGGAAGTTTCAAAAACCCGTTCTTAGTAGGCGACTAGAGGACCAACTGAACATGTCTGCCAAATTTTTACGCATTCGGTTCGGTAGATTTTTAGTTCTGCTGATGAGTGAATCAGTGCCATTTCGCTTTTATATATAGAGATTGCAATTTAGGAGAATGTAAGGCATTAAATTTATAGTATTATTATCAATGCCATCAATTGAATTCGAATTATTGTTGATTGATGTCATAAAAATATTAATTTCTACCAAAATTTATAAATCAAGAATTATCAAGTCCTAAATCATCAATGAATTCAACTCTTCACAATTTATTAATTTTTATTCATTCGTTCATCCCAGAAATTCACAATGAACGTATTGGATGTAACACAAATGATGTCCAAAACGGGTTTTCCAAATGTACATAAATATTCAGAATAGATGTTATCTTCACTTGATTCAGATTCACTATCTCTATACCCACCAGCAATATCCACTCTCAAAAGTTGAATATTATTATTTAGAATTTTAAAGGTTGAAGTCAATATAAGAGCACAAAAGTATAATATGAAAAGATTTCGAAATTTGAAATTTCCAAGCCAAAAATTCTCATTTCTTAAACTTCACTTGATACTAGTGACTTCCACGAAAATTATACGGTTGAAATTGAATGGTATGAGGAAAATGGGAAAAACCAATTTGTAGGATAGGGGACAGTACATACAAAAACAGTAAATACTTGAGAGACTTTTGCACCCACATATGCACGCAAGCCAGAACTCTACTTAATAGACCCAAGACTCAGGATGATGAAGAAAGTTGGAAAGTGCTGTTAGAAGAGGAAAAAGATACGAAGGGGAGAGAAGAAGAAGTGGGGAGGAAGGTAAGATGAGGAGTAATAAGAAGAGGAGGAGGAAGGAAATGTGGAAGGTCGGCAAATGAATGAAAAGTAAAGTGGAAAGGAGAAGAGAATTATTTAATTTTTCTGAAACGTTCTCTTCTTGCCTGAGTATCAGTGGTAAGATCTTCCACGAATTCCGTTTATCCAGGGCTCAATCTTCATTCCATTAAGCGAATGCTAGTGGTAGAGGACAGAAGGGGGGGGGGGTCGGTAGGGGCCCTGACCAGATATCTTTAGCGAAATTGCTTTTTATACGCTATTTGAGTTGGTGGGAGGAAGTGAGACAAACTGAAGATGAAGAAGAAAGACTGAAGATAGAAAAAGAGAATGAGAGGCAGAGCAAGGGAGAAAGAGGAAGAGAGATATTCAATCACTTTATTCATATAGATTACATAATACAGTATATCGGTTTAAATCCTATTCTATGAGAATAAAAAATTAGACTTATTACACAGTTCGCTTGAGTTAACTAGGTATAGACTCAAAAAACTTGTAAAATGACTCAGGTATGAGTAAAATGGCGGAGTTTAGACTTGTAAAATAATGTCAACTCTTGGACATTCATATTGAACATTGCTAATATAATGTACAATTTACATTAGGAACAGAGAGAGAAAGAGAAAGAGAAAGCTGAATATGAAGAGGGAAATGAAGTAGAATAACAAGAATTGTTAAATTAAAATAAGGGAGTGTTCATGATGAGTTGGATAGAGTAAGTTAAATATTAGAAATGTTAGTAAGAAATAGGGGGGAAAAGAGGAGGAACAATGGAAAAGAATAGAAGTACAGAAAAGAATGAAGCAGGTTCAGGAGTATAGAATATAAATACGAGAATATGACTGTGATGTGCAATCCTATATAATCTATAAATCATATCAGAAATCAATAATTATTGATTTTATTCATTTTACTGAAGGAAACAAGATGAAATGTATTGGAAAATGTACTTAATTTTGAATGTTTTTGACCTTGAACTGTAGATAGTCAGTTTAAATTAAGTGTGTTGAAGTTGGTAACTTTAAACGGAAATGGTGCACATGTTTTGAAAACGAAGCATGAAAGGAAGAAATGGCGCGAATAGAATGTTGAAATGTTGTCTGGTTGCTTAGCAACACGAGACACAGACACGTGACCTTGACCGGCTGACTGTGAACTTGAAAGGGTGGAGGGGGAACATCTACTCAATCAGCTGATCTGACCTTCAACCTACTTTCACTACTACAACGTTTACTTCATTCATACCCAGGTTTCTATTGTAGAAACAAATCGCAATTTCCTCTCACAGTTCGTTCTTTCTTCTTTTTATCACCTGTATTACTTATATTATCCCGCTTAAAGCTCACAATTATGTTCCATTCCAAAGTGATTATTTTTTCTGAGGGTGATGCTCACATGAGATATCAGGCTTGTGCGTGGGTAATGAGAGGGATGATGATGATGATATACAGGGTGTTTCAGGAGGAATGTGCAATACTTCTCAAGCTGATTCCTTACACCAAGTAGACAAAAAAGTTCCATGGGACCAGCCCCCAAAAACGCTTTGTTACCGAGATAACAAAGGCAGAAAATTGAAATTTTTCAAAATATATTAATTTTTCTAATTTTTTAGAGGCTTTAGTGAGGTTTTAAAATAATCAATTCAAAATATATTAATTTTTCTAATTTTTTAGAGGCTTTAGTGAGGTTTTAAAATGATCAATTCCTATGCAGAATTAGCTGAGGAATTCAATGAATTCAGTTCCAAGTTTGTAACTTTAACGGTTATTGAGAGAATTGAAAAAATATGCTAGAAAACGCCATTTTTTCAACAATAAGGGTTATAACTGGATAATGAGTAATAAAATTGTATTTTTTATTAATGGAAGTTGAAGAGAGTCGGATTCTAAAGAAAAAGTTCAATGGCGGCGATTGTGTAAATTTACGCAAATCTCAGAAATGGCGATCAAAAATCGCAAAATTGACAAAACATAGCACAAGTGATGAATTTGTGTTTAGTAGCGATTTTGCGATTTTTGATCGCCATTACTGAGATTTGGGTAAGATTTACACAATCGCCGCCATTCAACTTTTTCTTTAGAATCCGGCTCTCTTCAACTTCCATTAATAAAAATACAATTTTATGATTTATTATCTAGTTATAACCATTATTGTTGAAAAATTGCGTTTTCTAGCATATTTTTCCAATTCTCTCAATAACCGTCAAAGTTACAAACTTGGAACTGGTTTCATTGAATTCCTCAGCTAATTTTACATAGGAATTGATTATTTTCCTCCTGAAACACCCTGTATATATTCGTGTAACCTAGCTGGCTCAGGTCTGGTGTCAGAGTTTTCAGGTCGCTCCTGATCAACTTCAGGGCCTCTGACATGACTTAACGATGATGATGATACATTGAAAATACGTAGCCTATGGTCGTGGAATCGTTACTACTCATATAATGTGTAAACAGTTTTAAATGGGATCATTTTCACTTAATGTATTCATAGTATAGATAAAATTGTTGTTGGTAATGCTATCCTGGAAGCATGGGCAGTTCAATAATATCAAAAAGGGTTTATTTGAATTAAATTATCCCGCGTTAATGTTCTTATCGAATTTCTCCAAAACATATCAGAAATTGGGTAGCCATTAAAATTTCTATTCTACTAGAATCGTCTTAATCAATTTGACTGATTTATCATCTCTAAAAAAACAACTTTGTACTATTAATCAGAAAAAAAAACAATAGTTGGTTACAATTTAATACTAGGTAGGCCCACCATGAAATCACGAATTCTATCAACTCATATATGCATGTAAGATGTAACTATTTTTATTTATATATTGAAAGCAGTGGCTGTATGGTCTGTCCAAGCAAAGCAGACATTTTGGCAAGATGGTAAAATGACTACAGGTCGGTCGATATTGGTTAAAAAAATGATAAATTTGCTTTCAACATCGAAATCCCCCTACTTAACAAAATTGTGTTTTTAAGATAAGGAGCATCTATTACTTGAGCCCATATTTTAAGTTTATAACTATTTTTTCTTATTTTTTTAAATTTGCTGTAGTCATTTTCCCATCTCGACAGAATGTCTTCTTTTCTTGGACGGACTATAGTTTTCCTCCTCAATTGAATGAATAAATCAGTAAATATTCAACTCCATTTTTACATTAAAATTTCATTCCTCAACGGTTCCTCTCCAACACTAACGCAATACCACTCACAAATAATTCTCCAAATTTCCACAAAAACTTGCCCACCAACAAAACATAACTACCATCCAAAATTGGATCACCCCCTCCCTAGCTCAACTCACAAAAAACCGCCCAAAAACAATCGTCGTAACCCATTGCGGCAGAGAGTAGCAGCACTGAAATGTGAATGAGAAACGACGGACGGTCGAAAGAAAATTGAAAAAGAAGTCGAAACCCGTAAAACCACCATCAAGGAGGCGTGCGAGGAGCGGTTGGAGGGGTATAGCCTGTCCAAGCAAAGAAGACATTCTATCAAGATGGGAAAATTACTCCAGCTCGGTTAATATTGGTTCAAAAATTATGAATTTGATCTCAAATTGTACATTAAAATGTTTTTTACGATTTGAACCCAAATTTAAAGAATTTTAACCAATATTGACCGAGCTGGAGTCATCTCCCCATCTTGCCAGAATGTCTTCTTTGCTTGGATAAACTATACCGCGTCTCGTTTTGATCCAATATGTAGAAGGACTGCAGGAAACCAACCTTTGTTTTTGACGGCTGTGTATACAGAGCACCGCACCGTTTTGCCCTATAGCAGATCTTTATTATTGAAAACTTAACCCTTATATAAATTTTATTAGCCTCTGGGATTAGAAAGTCAACGGCGACGTTCTGTAAAGGGCGGAGGGAGAGATGGAGGGGTGAGGTTATGGTTTTACGTTAGGTGACACGAAGAAGAAGAAAAGGAAGAAGAAAGGGAATGAAAAGTGAAAGGTGGAGGAATTGGAAGACGAGGGAGTATTGCGCAGTGGGGATTGGTTTGCGCGGGAATAAATTTTTATAACACTTCTATTTTTGATGGGATCTTTCATACTTGAAATAAGTTGCATTAAAGTAATGAAATTATGGAATACTGTAGTGTGCACATTAATAGATTTTATAATTTACATGGTAGGCCTATTGTATATAGTTGAATTTTAGTGAGTTTTCTATGGGGAATGTGGATATAGTGCAGTATTAAAAGATCTATTTCTTCTTTTTCTCATTCTACAAGCAATTTGTGCCAGGACACAAAAAACATTCGTTAACCATTCGTTACGTCTACCCTAGTTCATGATTATTTGCTTGCTGTATGGTCTGTCCGGCCGGGGGGAAATTCTGGCGGGATGAAAGTGGCGGATCGGTTCGGTCAGTGTTGGTTCGGGGAATGTGAGTTCTGATTGAGAATTTATGGCTTTTGGGCCAGTATTGGCCGGGCTGGGGCCGTTTTACCGTCGTAGCGGGATCACTTCTTGGCTTGGACAGTAGTCGTCAAGTAGTCTTGTATAGTAAAGTGAGGACAGTAGCTGTATAGTAGAGTGAATTTGAAACTGGCAACCAGCTGGTAGGCCTAGGCCCTTCATGGGCTGTTGAGCCAGACATACATACATACACAAAAAACATGAGAATTTGTAATAAATATAATATTGTTTGTTTTGTTGTCAATGGCTCAACAGCCCATGAAGGGCCTAGGCCTGCCAGCTGGTTGCCAGTTTCATAACCACTTCACTGTACAGCTGAGGTGAATAATCATCAACCACGATAGAGGTAACGTGTGGTTAGCACGTTGATCCTCTTAGCAATAAACCAGTTTCCGTAACCAAGTACGGCGCAGATCACCACTGAATAACATTGAATAATGTAATTCAATTTATATCTAACTAATCGCCGGACGGCAGCTTCGCCGTCTTGTCGTGTGTTCTGACTTCGCCGGACCGTGTGTCCCTACACTAATCAGTTAGAATGTAATGCAACAATTCCTCCAGTTACGGTGGCGGTGTGGAGACCCTTAAAAGTATGTAAGCGATAATTCTGGCATCAAAATCATTATTCAAAATATATTTCAATTGAGTGATTTATAATTTAGAATCATAATTTCTATTATGGACTCACCAGTAGCGTTTTCGTTGGTGTTCAGCATAACTCGCACGATACTCGACTTGGGTCAAAGCGACTTCCTCCCCGTTCTAGGTCGCATGGTTTTGGTCCAGTACCAACCCGCTTCTTATTGAAACTGTGCAATCTGAAAATAGAATAGAAACTTCAAACTGCGATCTAGCTACAATCTGTAAGCTAATGGGAAGGGAACCTGAAGTTATAATTTCAACACATTGGAATAGAACTTTACTCTTTGGAATATTGAATCATTCATGCACTTATTCATTTATTAACGAATAAATTTATTCATTTATGTATTCATTCATAGTTGCAGACCACTGGCGGCTCGTGCCCACGAAACAGATGAAGTGCTGTACAATAAAAGATTTTGATAACACGGGCACTTCACCTGTTTGGTGGACACGAGCCGCCAGTGTTGCAGACATAGAGTAGCCTACATCAACATTCACAAGATTGGTTCACTACTCGCTAGTGAATTCATTTACCAAGATAATAACTTAAATAATCAATAACTATTGATCATAATATTGAACTCGATGTTTCAAGGAACAGCAAATATTTAACACTAACTTTGTTACAATCTATTTCTCATTGTCAATCTATGCTCCCGTACCATTTATGCGATTTAAATTTTGAAGATTGAAAGTATTGATGTATTGAAAAAAGCTCAAAGAAGGTACAGGATCAATATTAAGTGTTGAATTCAACATGATTTAATGTTTAATTAAGTGTAATAATATACACTTATTAGAAAAATCTCATAAATCAAGGTTGTTTAGAAGCACTAAATCTTCTGACCCTTGCTTAATCCTAATTCTTTAGTATAGTAGATGGCACGGGAACCAAGATACATTAGTAGATAGAAAAGGACGGATCTGGAGCACTTCAAGGTCACCCATGACATCATACCTAACTCAACCTAACTTTTTGGATTCTAACCTAACCTAATCGTGTCTACGCACAGGTTATAATACCTATGTAGACACTTTTCCTGTAAAGATTCACTTGTATTATACAGTTTAAAGATATTATGTCAATTAATCATATTAATAACTTTTTTGTTGTAATCTCTATCATGTGTTATTGTTTATTTCAATTTGAATGAAAAGAATGATTCATTACTGTATTAATGATGCTTATTTACGGAAATAAAAATATTTGATTTGATTTGATCTAACTTCACCCCTAGCAGACGACGTATTTAGATTTTAGGTTGGTGAAATCTACTATTGGATGGCAGAATTTCATAGAATCGTATAAAATACACATTATACAATATACATACATAATATCATACCATCACTTGAATGTGATTTTTTCCCATGATATATTAAAATCCTGCACACATGATTATTAAATAGATTATTCCAACGAATGATCGTTGGAGTAAGTGATTACCTTAAACCTTAAGCACTCATAGCACCCTATTGATGTACTGTAGAGTACATTTGGATGTTCATTCTGGTACAAATCACATCAGCAACAAGAACATAAGAAGTACTCAAAAGCAGACACCCATTACCTACCACAAGACTTAAGTGATACAGCTTTTATGTTGGAGGCTCCCCTTTTTGACAAACTAAGTCCTTCGATAATGGACTTGAGATTCAGACAGGGCAAAGAAGGAGGCAAATGGAAGAACGAAAGAGAATGATGGAGAGAGAAGGAAGGCTGGCAAGAAGAGAAGAAAATGAGATAGAAAACGTTGGGAAGTGAATGAAGTGAGAGAGGTGAATGGAAAGACGGGAGAGGAGGCAGAAAAGAGAGAGAAAATGAGAGAGAAGAAATGAATGGATAGAAAGTGAATGAAGTGCTTTCGTTGAGTATTGAAATATGAGGAATGAAATATGAAAACAGAAAGTTGGGAAGTTGGAAAGTTGTGATGCAGCATGACAGGTAACGAAAGGAATAAGAGTGAGAAAAAAATAAGGATGAAAAAAAACGTAATAGGAGTGTGAGGATACAAAGAAGAAAGGGAGAACTGAAGAAGCGAAGAAGGAAGAATTCTCATAGGTTTGGAGAAATGAATGGGCTGAACAATTTGTACGATAGGATAAGAAAGGTAAGAAGAGAAAACGGAGTAAGAGAAATCAAAATAGGTAGGAAAATAAGTGATATTGATACAGAATAGAGTAAAAATTGATTGAAAAAACAAAGATAAAAATGAAAAAGAATATGAATAAGATGATAACACTGGCGGCTCGTCAGGTGGAGTCCGTACCTTACCTTATATTTATATTGTACAGAACCTTATTCACCTTATTCCACGGCACGAGCCGCCAGTTGATGATAATTAGAGAATAATAAATAGGAAGGAAGGTGATATGTTTTCATACACAATAATAAGAGAGAATGGAATATAGAGTTCATCACAAAATGAAAAATTCATGCGCAAGTATTTCTAAGATATAGGAATAGAAGCATGAGAAGTAAATGATGGAGAAGAAAACTGATTAAGAGTACTCAACATTGAATAAATGGTGAAAGAAAATAATTATAATTGACGCCTGATTACCTATGAAGCGGAAAGGAAAAATAATGGAATAAGACAATGGGGGAAAATAGGGAGATGAAAATGAAGGAAAATAAGAATAAGAGAAAGAATAAGAAAATAGGAAAACATGTAACAAATCAAGAAAGACTCATAATATCACTCAACATGAGAACATATCACGGCTGATGACATGATGACAAAGATTCTTCTCCACTACTGATGTTGATAATGGTGATGATGATGATTATGATGATGATGGCATGAAAAGATGTAGCTAGGTTGAAGTACTCAAGTGTAGGGTGGGTGGGTTTGCTTAATGGGTAATTAACAGTGTACACAGAGCACAAGCCCCCCCTCACTTTTAGCTCAGTCAATAAACCGCTTCAGGCCTCTTTTCATTCCTAGTTAGTGGCTAGCTTGCGCCTTTCTTCTCTCTTATTACTCACTCCTCTTTTCTCCCACTACTGATTCTGTTCTTTCTATTTTTCTTCCTCTTCTTCTTCTTTTTCTTCTTATTCTTCTTCCTCCTCCTCCCCTTCTCTTGAATTTCTTCGAGTCGGGTCCTCATGGTATAAGAACCTTAAGTTCGAAGTTGCAAGTCAATCGATCAATTAGGAATCGAAAAATTGCAAAATCTATTATTCTCAACAATGCTGCTGATCTTCTGCAATTTTGCCAGGAACGAGACTTGTGGCAGTCGATAGGGCTTATATAGGACTATTTCGGATATGAGTTTAAAAAAAAATTGTTGGAGCCGTTTTCGAGAAAATCGTGAAAAATGCCATTTTTGGCATATTATTCGCCATTTTTTGATGAATTTTTTTGAATTTCTTCGAGTCGGGTCCTCATGGTATAAGAACCTTAAGTTCAAAATTTCAAGTCAATCGGTCAATTAGGGATCAAGATATAGTGTATACAGACATACATACATACACACACACACACATACACACACACAGACTAATACCCAAAAACCAATTTTTTGGATTCAAGGGACCTTGAAACGGATAGAAAACTTGAAATTGGGGTACCTTGAATTTTTTTGGAAAACAATACTTTCCTTACCTATGGTAGTAGGTAGGGCAAGGAAAGAAAAAAAATTTAAGAGGTCAAGTAGAAGGAATAAGACTATGCAATATGACAATATTAGTAAAATTAATTCCATATGAACTAGGACGAGTACATGTCGTTTGCGTTTGCATTTAAGAGTTTCCCCCCTCTTCTCCCATTCCTTCTCTCATTTTCTTTCTCCTCTTCTCCTCCCAATTGGCACCACCTTCCACTTCATCACCATTACTAGTCGAATGTCGGTTTTCTAGGACCGCTTTTTCACCGAGCGCAACGAAAAGGACGCTCGGCTCCTTGACGAGCTTGTTACAGAAAATCAGAAACGATTCGTTAGACAACCTCCACCTCAACACCCCTCTTCACACTACCCCCCGCCCAAAACCCTCTTACATCCTCCCCCACCCCCAAACCTTCCTCATAACACCCACCAACCCCCTCACATCATCAAAGCCTGCAGCCAGCACATTCTCCCAATAATTGACGTACCCTGGAATATTGTTAGCGCCAGTTTTAGTATGTTTAGAATAGCTGGTGAAGAGTCGAAGTGTTACCAAAACGTTTCATAATAGAGAATCGAGAGAAAACCTATTAAAACCAAGTAATTGGTGGTATCAACATTCTGTGCCGTATCCCTATTATGATGTCATAATCCCAAAAAGTCTTATAATAGAGTATAGATAGAAAGCCAACTTAGTGTTTCCTCTATGTCAGGGCTACTTTTATCACTGTTTTTCATTTTACACTCTGGTGTAGCATCATTCTTTTTATTTCATTTGAAAATACAATGAAAGTGAAGAAAAAACAGGCGCTAGCCCAAAAATTCTTCTATTCCGATTTTGATTGAAATGTACAAATTCAGGCTATTTTCTTTTCCAATACTCAAATAACAGAATTCTGTGTCCTATTCTAATATATAAGATGTTCACAACAGCTATGCACTCTTATTTGATTACTCCTTCTTAAGTGTTAATGGGAGGTATGTTTTTGAACATCCACTTCCAAGAATGAACATTGGTATCTCTTAACTCCGCCATTTTATGTAGATTCAGTACAAATTCATGCTTTCGTTAGCTTATTGAATCTCATATCTGAATTATTCTACAAGTTTCCATTAATTCTATACTTAGTTGAATCGAGCGAACTGTGTCGTTATTCTCCATAGCACATGATTTAAGCTGATATATGGTATCATGTAATCTACATGAATAATTAAGTGGATGAATCTAAATTTATCATCTACTCTCTCCAATCTATTTTAGAATACCTTTATCCTTAAAATCGAATAAAACTATATTACAAAAATTATTTTGTTCTTGAATAATTTCAAACTTATTTTAGATTTGAACTACTGTATTCATAAAACCCGAATATTATCCATAGTTTATCAACAACGCAAAAGCCAGGGAGGCAATTTCTACTTGGCCACTCGTTGAGGGTGGTCAATTTGTGAACGTGAAGCTGTCACGAACACTGTGTACCCCTCTAGCATGAGTGACCAGTATTTGCCCAAGTACACATTAGCGAGGGGAAACCTAATCTTAAGGGTCTCCTCACCATTGAAATTGATAATATTTTTTTTTCAAACAAAAGTCCGCCATGTATGAACATTGAACAATTTTCAATCATCCAATACACCCAAACACAATAGTATGAGGATAATAATGTTGATTGAAATAAACAGTTGCAATCTTAACTAGCACCATTGTCCTCGCAATTGCTTTTCACCAAGTTTGATTGGTATCTGGCCGCAAACTCTCGTCCCATTTCTAAAATTCCATTCCCAATTCCGTTTTCAACCCTTCTTCTTCCTCTCCTTCTCTCCTCCTTTTTCATTCTCATTATCTTTCTCAGTTTTCATCCTCTTTCGGTGCTACCCATTCACTTTTTCTTCCGCAACCACTTTCTCATCAACTTGTTCCTTACACTATCCTCTTTTTGAATCACTTTCTCACCTCTTATCACAACTTTTTTTCCTCTTTTCTCTCTTTCTCTTCCTTCTCCCTTATGAACATTAGTTTCTCTCTCAAAAAATATTCTTTCTAATATTATTCCAAATAGATATTGGAACCTATAATAGATGGTAATGCAGTTTTACATGAATTCCTTATCTCCTTCTAAACTTCTTACATCCGTATTCAAATTCTCTCCTACATATCCCTTAATTTATGAACAGGCTTTGAACCAATCTACTAATTTTCCCTTCTTCTTTCTCTTTTTTCATCTTTTTATCCTTTCATCACCCGTTCATTCTTTTCAATAACTTTCTTCAACACTTCTCATAGTTTTATCCTCCTTCTCTTCTAAACTGTCATACATACAAAGATTATTTCCGAATAAAATAATAGGCTATCTTCTTTAATTATTCTCCTGTTTCTTCTAATCTCACTTTATTTCCGTTTTCTTTTACAAGGCTCTTTATCTCCATATTTGTTTACCTTTCTCCAGCACTTACTTTGCTTCAAGATCTGCACACAATTGTTACCAACTTTATCTTCCATATATTTCTCTCTGTCATCAACTATTTGATCCATTCTGAAATTTACTTCTATATCCTTACCAGCTAATTTTTACTTTTTCCTTCTTCGAAGTTTATTGTTTATTTCTCAATTTCTTCTTCCGTCCTTACTTTTTACCTCCCTCTCCCCCTTCTCCTCTTCTAATCTAGTCTTAATCTATTTCTTTCCCTTCTTTCTCTCCTTTTCTTTATACTTTCTCCAATCATCCCTTGTCTAATTTGTCTTCTTTGAAATTTCTTGTCAATTTTGTCTCCTTTGAAATTTTTTGTCTATTCCTCAAATCCTACTCTTATCTTACTCCTCCTCTCTTTCCTGTCCCTCTCAATCCAATCAAGGGAACGCGACAACTCAAGACTCCGCCAACCCAAGACTCCGTCAAGGCAAGACTCCGGCAATCTCAGCCACCGACGACCTAAGACACTTCCAAACCTTCCAAACCCCCAATCAAACCTTTTTTTCTCTCCACTTCTTTATTCCTTCTCCAGTCATCACCCTTTTTGCCCATTTCGTCTCCTTTGAAATTTCTTGTCTATTCCTTAATTCATTCTCTTATCATTTTCAACCATTATTTTCTCCATCTCTTGATTCAATCGAACATTCTTCTTTCCCTTCTTTCTCTCCTTCTTGTCTATTTTGTCTCCTATGAAACTTATTTTCCTTAATTCCTTTTTTCATATTTCTCCTTTCTCTCCTCCCTTCCTTAATCCAATCGAACCTTCTTCTTCCCTTCTTTCTTTCCTACCTTCATACCTCTTCATACCTTCTTCACACCTTCTAACACCTTTCCCCCCATATCCAACCACAAACCTCCCTCCCTCTCTTACCTACCACTCCTCACACTTTCTCATCCACTGTTCCCCTCCCCTCCCTCAGGATTCTCACCCTTCAGTAAGCGTTTATAATCAAGAATCCAATTATCGAAGATGAAATCCACCTTGCTGCAGGGTTGGCAGGTTTGGTGAGGGGAGGGGGCATTGCCAATATGAGTCTCTCTGCGTCTGAATGCGACTCGCAATGTAAATTGAATTGTTGTTTTAGTTCAGCCGGTTACCGTTGTCTTGCAAGGAGTGCGCCACTTTATCGATTCAGTTAGACAATATCTGGTGGCTTCATTCGATTAAAATCAATTCCAATTGGATATTGGTTATAATATCACCAATTCGATGATGATAATAATAATTACTTCTTAAATTAGAACTTCCAAGGTCCTTGATTCGACTTGAAACAACTGATAAGGAATATTGTAAACCTATAGGAATCTTAAACTGATAAGGAATATTGGAAACCTATAGGAATCTTAAAACTGATGAGGAATGTTGTAAACCGTTTAGAATGAAATTCAAACTCCAAGTGCACGAATACTTGGTATCCACTACTAGTGAACACAAAGTTATTAAGCAATATCTTTCTTGTGGCTTTATTCGATAATAATCAATTGGTTCAGCTTGAGATGTTGGAAACAACTGATAACTTAAGGAATATTATTAACCTGTTCAGCATGACATTGAAGTTCCTATTGATTGATAACTTGATATTCATTGCCAGTAAATAAAAGGTTATCAGTGATATTTATTGTTGACTTCATTCGATTATGATCAATTAGTTCAACTTCCAAGATATTTGGTTCAACTTGATCTGTTGAAAACAACTGATAAGGAATATTGTCAACCTACCGTTCCAGCCTGTCATTGAAACTCCTAGTGATTAATAATTTGATATCCACTGGAAGTGAATACAAGGTTATCCGTCAATATTGATAATAATCAGTTATTGGTTTAACTCCAGTTCTTCGAGTTTACTTATAAGGAATATTGTCAACCAAATGGTTCAGCTAGAGGTTGAAATTCCCAGGGATTGATGAATCATTATTCATTTTTGGTCAATACTAGGGAATCTTTTATTAAATTTATTTGGGAGAGACAATAATGCATTCCATTTTACTGGTTATACTCTGCTTATAGTTTTCATAGAATGAATCGAAGAAGTCAATAGAAATAAATATCTTGTGCATCAAGGAATATAGAAGTGTACGAAATCCTTCAAAACTAGGTGATAATGCAAAAGGTTGCAGCCAGGACCCAGATATGGAAATGGATCCATTTCAATCAGTAGGATGTTAAAGTAGAACGTTATCGAGTTTAAAACAATGCTAACAGGATAACAAAGCTCAGAGTGATAATAAAGTAAATTTAAAATGTAATGAAAGAGAAAATAACGAAAGATTCGGAAATATGTCTTAGAAACGACAATGAAAGAATAAAGTATTTTCGGAAAGCTGGAAGATTTGAGTAGCAGATTTGTCAGCTGATCGAAGATGATGAAGAAGGGGTGCTGAAGGAGGAGAATTCAAATCCAAGGAGTAGAAGAATTAGGAGAAGAAGAAGAAGAAGAAGAAGGAGGAGAAGGAGAAGAGAACGAAGAAGAAGAAGAAGGCGTGTGGAGGGGATAAGAGGAGCGAGGGAGAACACAGAGAGAGCTTTAATTAGTGTTACTGATTAATGAAAGCGATAGAATTGCTCAGCAAATTGGATGCGGGCAAGCTGCTTTCAAGATCTCTCCTCTCTTCCTCTCTCACTCTCTCTCACTCTCTCACTTACTCTCCTCTCTGTTACTCTTAAGTAGTCGTTCACTCACTTCTCATCAGCCGTTAACCCCTTTCCACCGTTATTACACAAAACTACCTACTGATCACCATCCCTTTCCAACAACCAATTTCAGCTTATTCTCCTTCATTATATTCATTTGGACGTTATTTCACTCTTCTAATATGGAAATCTCTATTTCTGCACTACTCTTCTTGATATCATTAGTTTTGAATTTGAAGAAGTTCCAAGTTCCACTCCACTTATACAGTATATTCAGCTTATAGCTCATTACACAGACAATTATTCAATTATTTGCAAGCTCCCACAACTCACAACTTAATGCAATATTAATTACAATTTTACATAGAAATAATTCATAAAACAAATAAGATCAACTCAGTGGATATTAGAATAACCAGAAGATAATTTGTATTGGAATTTGAGTCTCACTTACTAGTGAATACAAGTTACATCTCATCAATACTTCAGTATTATTTGATGGGCGAGTTTAAGTTATAAATGTGCTGATATCATAATCATTTGTTTAATTAATCAGATACAAAGGTACAGAAGAAAAAGATACAACAGTTATAAAGCCAGAAACTTTTTTCCAATCAATACATACAACAGTAGAAATCAAGCTCATGTCATACCATGAAACTTTATAATTAATTTATCGTTCTTTCAATCGTGAATTTTCCTGTGACTGTGAATGAAAACGAATTGAGACTAGATGTTTTTAGTTGGAAAATCAGTTAAATCTATTTTAAATATTAGTAAGTAAATCAGTAAACACCACAAGTAATTTTAAAGGATAAATATACCAGTATTGAACATATATTTCTCCTGCAAACAATACTAGTGCTACTTCCGCTTATTATATGATGGCATTTTGATGCATGATGATATTCTACTCAAGATATGATAATTTTCGTGTATTGTGACAGCGTGTCTTCTCAGCTTGCGCGAACTATACCTAACAAATATTTCTAACTTCTCACTCTGCACTCATATTCTATGAGAACAAAGTAATCCTACTACTAATCCTTATCCTATTACTTTTCTTCCTCTACCATCATCACCTCTTCCTCCTCCTCCTCCTCCTCCTCCTCCTCCTCCTCCTCCTCCTCCTCCTCCTCTCCTCCCTCCTCCTCCTCCTCCTCCTCCTCCTCCTCCTTCTTCTCCTCCTCTCCTCCTCCTCCTTCTCTCCTCCTCCTCCTCCTCCTCCTCCTCCTCTCCTCCTCCTCCTCCTCCTCCTCCTCCTCCTCCTTCTCCTCCTCCTCCTCCTCCCCCTCCTCCTCCTCCTCCCCCTCCTCCTCCTCCTTCATGACCCACTCTTCCTCACAACGTTAGTTTCCTTTTGGTAAGCAGCCCTGCCGAGTCATTCGTCTTTTCTGCTAATTAAATTCAATACCCATGCCCCTCCATTTACCTCTCACCCCCCTGGGCCCCTACTAATGACGTCCAATTAGAGATGCAAAAGTGTATTGGCAAACGAAACTGAACAGGCATAGCAGCCGACAGACATGTTTTGACAGCATTATTATAAGGGCCAATTAGTTCCCACTCACTGGCCTAGCAACTGCTGATACTTTAGACAAAATAGTCACAAGTTCTATTCCTAACCCCTTAATCAGCTCTTTAGGTTCTAATTATATTGTAGAGAACGTTGGATATGTTGAGTAAACAGTCTGTGAATTAGAACCAGTGAAACAATGTATTGGAACAACAAAACTATGGAAGGTCAACTATGAATGATTGATATATAGACAGATATTTGTCTCTATTTTTCTAATTAGTAGACCTACACACTACAAAAGTGATGTGGGGAAGTTGAGGGCAGGGAGTGGTTTGTGACAAACAGGGTAGAAATTAGAACTTTTTCCAAAAAAATGGTTTTTATGATAGTAGTCGATGATAAAAATCTGCCTTATAATATTCTGATCCCCTTAGAATAATCATTGACTGGACCTGCTTAAAATAATATACATGAAACTTACAATTTCTATGAGATGTTAAAACATTATATCATATGCATAAGGCTCTCGTGGTGTTGATCTACACATGAGGAGTACCAATCACGGATACCAATGAGGGAAACAATCACCTTGGTTACATGTTGGTCACCCATTCGAGAGCAGACCATAGTGTTTGTGACGTAACATTACAATCACTTTGTAACGATAGTAGTAGCCCTCACTCGGCAACCTGGTACCACACACAATGAGGTATTCAAGGTAAAGGATACAATCTGGTGAGATGGGAGAATGACTTCACCTTGGTCAAAATTGTTTCAAAAATCATGAATTTGGTCTTAAATTGTAGAAAACCCTATGCTTTACAATCTTAGACCAAATGATTTTCGAGCTAATAATGACCGACGAGCTGGAGTCATTTCTCCATCTCGTCAGAATGTCTCCTTTGCTTAGACAGATTAAAGCAATACATTGTTCAACTTTACTACCAATTAACTAGATCACGTTAATACTCATGACCAATATTACAAGCCCTTCAACAAATCTATTTAATCCAATTAGAGTTCACTTTTAGAGTTCTCTTCAAACCAACAAACTTTCTCGCACAATTACACAGTTTGATTTCATTCATGCCCTGGTAATGATGATTTTTAGGGGCTGATGACTGTACTTTAAGGGCTGAAGGTTGTGGTCTGACTAACAATGTAGACAGTTAGCTGAAGGGCTGAAATGACTCAAAGGGGGGGGGGGGGGAGGGGAGGTAAGGATGAAAGGGAAAGGGCTAAGGCTAATAAGGGATGTTTGTAGTTAGTTTGCTGGTGTCTGGTAGGGTCTCCCACTATACACAATTCGATGTAAGTTCCAACTTGGGAAACATTGTACAACCTATGTTATACGTTTTACGGAAGATCAAGAGTTACGTCGATCAGAGAATAGAGCAGAGCACTAAGCAGCGTGCAATTTCTAATTAACCGGCTATGTTACGAAATAGACGGAAGGATGAAAAAAAGGACGAGATGGAGGGAAGAGTGAAGAAGATGGATAAAGAGTTGGAAAATAGAAGAGTGAAATAATAACGAAAGAAGCAAATAGGAAGAATAAAATGGTGAGATGAGGAAAAAGGGATGAAAAAGACAGAGGAATGATGACGAAAAGGAGGGAAAGAAGATTGAGAACTGATAACAGAAAAGGAAGTAATGGAAATGAGTAAGTAAGAAACAAAGAGCACAAGGAGAGAAGAAGGTGGTGAGAGAGAAGAGAGAAGAGAGAGGAATGGGGAAACAAAGGGAGAGAAGAGGAAGAAGATGATGCGAGAGAAGAGAAAAGACAATAGAGAAGGAGGAGAGGAATGAATTAAGAAAGGGAGAGAAGGAGGAACTGGTAACAGTAAGTAAAATAAGAGAAATAAGAACGAAATGAGCCAAGAGGAAGAAGGATGTAATAAAAAGCAAGAAACGAGAATGAAGGGAAAGAAGATAAGGAGACGAAGGAAGAGGGTAGTAAATAGAATCAGGGAGAATAAGGTAGAAAGAGGAGAAGGACTGAAGAGAGAAGAGAGAGATGGCAAAGTGGAGAATTGTGGAGGAAAGGGAAACGGAAGATGGAGGAAAAGAATAGATAAAAGCTAAAGAAAAGGAAGAAGAAGCACATGGCAGACTAGACAGGAAGAAGAGTTAGGAGAACGGAGGTAGATAGGAAAAATTAGAAATTAGGCAAGAAGAAAGAACACAGGGAAAATAACTTGGAAATGAACAAGAGAAAGAGTATAATATGAAGAAAAACTGGAATACTGTATCGATATTCTACAATTACCACTCATCGGGAATTATCCAAATTAATATGAGTATATTGGAAAGAGAGATAATAAGAACGAATTAACAAACTAATGAAGTGGATCACTTAAAAAAATCCAAATTCGAGACAAATTAAGTAATTATTATAAAATGAATTGAGCAAGCAAAACTGTGAGTTATTCAACGATATCAGAATAAGATTAAACTGTAGGTATTTCAAAGGTATGATTGTTATTTAGCTACATAAATGACATGGAAAAGCGATAGCCTATTAAAATGGTAAGAAGATGGGATGGTAAATGAGAGTAAAAGAGACACAAATAGAGAAAAGGAGAATGAGAGAGAGAGAGAGAGAGTGTGTGTGTGAGAGAGGTTAGTGATAATGATTGGACTTGATCAACTTAAGTCGAGCCTTATTGGAGGAAGCATGCCGAGGCGAGTGGCGAAATTTCCTCAGCCGAGATGGGCTTTCATTTCCGCAACAATCTGATCTGCTAGGTGGGTCCATTGAATAGCTTTGTGCAGCTTAAGCCTACTGACACAATCTGTTCAAATTGATTTCAAGAGTTTAATTGGACATTTATTTGGTCAGTTCTACTAATATAACCCTGATTAAAGTCCAAGGTATGAAACTTTGAGTAGTTAATCGATTTAGACCTATTTATTCGGGCCTGTTCCATAATATTGATATCTAATAAATTCAAAATACGTATAGTAGGCTATTGAAAATACGTACTCGTATAGTATTTGAAATACGTGTAGTATTGAAAATTCAAGAATACGTTTTTTTTAAATAAATAGATTACTGTTCACCTTATTACCAGATTATTGTTATCTTAGTGCGGGTACACACGAGCAGAATTAAATAAGCAAAGAAGACATTCTGGCAAGATGGGAAAATGACTTTAGCTCGTTCAATATTAGATGAAAAAAAGTTATAAATTTAGTATCAAATTGTAGAAAACACTCTGCCTTACAATTTGAGACCAAATTTATAATTTTTGAAGCAATACTGACAAAGCTGAAGTCATTTCTCCTTCTTGCAAAAACGTTTTCTTTGCTTGACCAGACTATACAAGTCAGTATACATTGTTCACTTTATATACAAATATTTACTAAAGAATGATCGCAAGCAGCTACTAGAATGGTTGCCTTATAGAGAGTATCAATAAGAGTATTATAAGTTTTCAGCCAAAGTATATACAACTGAAACAATATTTACGGTTTCAGAGAAACCAAAAAGTATTATTCAATGCAACAAAGTACGTAGATCAAAATAAGCTACTACATTGATTAAAGTCTGAACTCAATAGATAGAGCAAGTTCATACTATTGAAACCATGTAGTTTTGTAGGAAGTAGTAAGTAATAGAAGATACAACTACGTCCGCAACAACAAGGAGCTATTACTGTCGTTAACTATTACAATGGTTAAATGCTGATTGCTGGCTAATGGAGTGTGACAGCGGTTAAGGCCGGGTCACGTGGTCGGAATTGTAAGGAAACAGACGATTACAAACTGTCCAAGCAAAGAAGACATTTTGGCTCAATGGTAAAATGACTCCAGCTCGGTCAATATTGAGTAAAAAATAATAACTTTGTTCTCGAATTGTAGATCATAAGGCTTCCTAATATTGGAGACAAAATGTTTGATTTTTGAAATGATATTGACCGAGCTGGAGTCATTCCCCATCTTTACGTATGTCTTCTTCGCTTGGACAGTCTATACCAGCAGTGTCCATTCTTGATCGTTTCTGGTATGCTGCACAGCATACTGCATATTCTAAAGCATTGGTCGCATGCTGTTCAGCACAAAAAATCTCCTGCAAGTTTTGACATGGAGTGATGCTCTCTGCTGGAGTCATCTCCATTTCGGATGGATAATGATCGTCATTATCTTGGCTTGAGGATAGGGAAGGAGAATTAGAAGGAGATGAAGAAGAAAATATAAATAGAAGAATGATGCTGAAGGAGGAGAAGATGAAAAAGAGGAGAGGAAAAGGAGGATGTGAGATAGAGGAGAACGAAGAAAATAAAAGCAAGAAGAATGAGAGAAGGGTGATGATGAGAACAGAAGAGCAAAATAAATTTCTAAATTAATGGGAAAGTTTGATGTTATTTGATTAGTAAATAACATTATATTCCAACTACATGTCTTGAAAGGACTATCATCCGTAGGGAAAGACTTGAAAAATAAACAGATTAGGAATAGGCATACACCAACTTTTGCAGAAAAAATTCCCTGCGTACTGGACTAGAATAAGTTCAGTTAACAAATCGTTTCAGGAAACTCCCAGTTGAATTCAATCTCGAAGAATAGTCGTACATTCAAGACTAGATTAACATAGAAGGAAATTGAGGAGAAAGTATGAAACAATAGCAACTGTAACATAAAGGTATCCTTAGACAGCGGCTTTATGATATGCAGTTCATAGTTAAAATAACTATTTTTTTTCTAAAAATCAACATTTTATGATTTTTTTATCTATCGAATTTGAAAAATAACTAAACTTAGTTCAAATACTCTCAAAGTGTTCAATTATTAATTACAATTAATTTATTGAGAAAAAAATCAGCTTATTTCCAATATGGTAGCGATCTATGAATACCTATATTTGAAATGTCTCGTATCAAATTCCCTCCTGTATCAATTTTTACTCAGTCACCACAGCGTATCCGGAAGTAGCCGTGTGGAGAGGGCTATTATAGAGAATAAAGTAAGATAAGATAATATAATATAGAAATTTATTCAACATACAAATACTTATCATACTAAACATAAACTTATCATACAAAACAATAAACAGTTGAATATCGTCATGACAATGAATGAATTTTTCCAGTAACATCACAACACCAAAATATTAAATACAACTACGAGTACAATAATGATTAATACAGCCTCTGTACTACTGCTGTACTATTAAAATATTAATAGTAAGCCTCTGCAGAAAGAAATCCTTGAAGAAAGAAGAACAAGTTGACAAAACACGGGATTAGTGAACGGAAACAAGAAGAATAGTTTTTGTGCTTGAGACGACTGGTTTGAAAATTGAAAGCCAAGCAGTTTAAAGTGGAGCCTTCCTGTGACAATAATTTGAAGAGAGTAGTTGGCGGTGACTGCACTGCTTCGTTACGATCAATTATTGCCAGCTGCGACTAGCTACTGAACGACCACTTTGAGAATAGAGTAATTTTTTCATTGTTGAAACATTTATAATAATGCATAACAAAAGTCAAAAATACAAAATTCATTTTCCAATAAAAATAAGAAAATACAAAATATCATCCATAACACAAAGTCAGGATACAGTACATTACATATCGAACAATAATTCATTCCGTTTATAAGGACATTTTTCAACAAGATACAGTTTAACATTCTTTTTAAAACACTCAATATCATCAGTCTCAAGGCTATTAGGAAGACAGTTGTAAAGCCTTGTACCATACTCAACAAAACTATTTAAAGTATGAGAATAATTACATTGATTCAGTCTAAGTGAAGAGGCATTAATCTAGAACTACTATCAAAGATAATCTTAGTATAGCTATAGAGGTGTCTATTATTCTATGCTACTAATATCATAGCCACCATCTATTCAAGGAAGTGATGATTTTACTAGAGACTGATAGAACCCAATACAAATTTTAATTTGGGCTTGGAATATTCAAGATTTGACACAATAGATGTAATTGACATATTAAACAGCATCATATAGATTTTAAAACATTTTTTTAAAGCACAGATTATTATTTTTTCTTCATGAGAGAGTTTTCTATTAGAATTTACTGATTGCAACTGTCACCAGCGGGCAAGGATTTATTCTTTTGCTGGTAATGCCAAGTTACTTAATAGGCTATAGTTACGAAATATAGTTGCCAAGTTACGAAATATATTATTTCTGTATTCTCCACTTCTTATTTATTAATCTTTATCATTAATTGAATATTCATGTACTGTGTTTCATTCTTTTATCTCTCATTGTTTCAAAAATGTATTTGTTCGTATGGCAAACAAATGATTTGATTAGATTAGGCTAACTGGAATTCATTATATTATCACAATATAAATACTATAGTATTGTCGTGCCAATAAGGTCACTAATAGGCCTGAAAAATTTAAGTGAAATATCATGACAGAGAACAAGGAGTTTCATTATCAGAATAGGAGGAAATGGCTTTGAGGTCAGAAATGTTACTCAAGTTTCCAAATTCTTGATGAATGACTACATAAAATCAACACCAGAAGACCTGAAAACAACTCACTGATTTGCACAGAAGAGATCGAATCTATAAATTTGAAAATGTATGCGGATCAGAGTTCACAGTCCCTTATATGAATTCAATGTGTGGAGATTGTTTCAATTATTTTCAATTTTTCTAATTATTCGATGTCAAAATCACATTAACCGGTAAAGATAGAAGACTATTCAAATAAATTCAAAAATTCAAATCAAGAATCCTTGTTTTGAAATCCGACCGTCGTTTGAAGATGATCAAATTTCGAAAAAAATAATCTACAAAGCCTACACTACGAGAAAATTGAAATACAGTAATATATGTATGCAACAATTGATAGATAATTGGATATTTCACAACTAAAAATAAATTTTATTATTTTTTGGGGGACGTGAATATAATAGGAATATCCTTAAAATAGACAACAAAGAAAAAACTACAATAAGACAAAACCATCGTTACGTAGCTCAGGAAGGTATAACGACACAATTACAGCTTTTCACTGTAACTAGCTGCTAGATGAAGAAAAAGAAGAAGATGAAGGAGTGAGTGGTGTAAAGTGTACAAGGTGTCAATTTGTTAAAATGGATGGCCGCAGGGAGGGATGAGAGAGAGGAACAGGGTTTGCAGTGATGAGAAGAGGAAGAATATGTGAATGATGAAGAGAGGGGGAAGAGTGGAAGTTGAAGATGGAGGAGAAGAAATAATAGAAGAAGAAGAAAAACGTGAAAAAGCAGTGACTTTCGGCATAACGAAGCCTCATTAAAAATAACCCATCGCTTCCACTTTAACGAGCATCCCCTCCTCCTCCTCCTCCTCCTCCTCTTCGTCCTCACAACAAATACACAAGAGAATAACGCACGCGCGTCTACGAGAAAGTGACAGCACACATAGACAAATCACAAGCAAGTATGTTGCTCTTAAATTGCAATTTGGGCGACTTTGAGACATTTTTCCAATTACTCAATTCTTAGAAGCCAAGATGGTATTGGTTTATTTTTATTGTGGAATTGGCAGTTGATAACGAACCCAGATGAAGTTTCTAACTGGATATTTTGTCAAGTTTGAGAAAAAATTCAGAATAATTACTCATAAAAAAGACAGAATCAAAATAATTAAAAAATTAAAATTTGCATCATCTCTTCAATCACTCACAAATGTCTTTGAAAATTGTACTGAGGACACAATGTTTCCGAGGAGGAGACTGAGTGCTTTGAAGACAGTGTAAAAGTAGAAGAAAGCTACTATCGAAAAGTGAATGGAGGATTACAACCCCAAATGGGTGGGTGGCAGGAGGGTGTGCGGATGGTGTGGGTGGGTGGTGGAGAGGTGAAGGAGGAAATGCAACCAGAGTACGTAGAAGCCTTTTAAGAGACCATCGCGCTTCTTATTCTTCATCTTTTTCTTATTATTCTTCTACTACTTTTACCCTCAACGTGTTTCTTGAGTAACATCTACTCGTTGCATGTTGTGTGGCTGATGCCTTATGGGTGGGTAGTAGGAGAAAGAGAGAGAAGGAGGAGGAGGAGGAGGAGAAAGAGGAAGGAAAAGAGACACATTGACATCTTTTGACCGAATCGGACACTTTTTACTTCACGACACTCCCTGAGTGCTAAAAGACAAGGAATAGCTTTCTCAGGCTATTTTCCACGTGACACTTTTCTTCTTTCCCCTAGTCCTCTTCCTCTTCTTCCTCCTTCTCTCTCCTATTCCTTTCCATTTTTCTCCTCTCCCACATTTTCTCCTTTCCTTCTCCTCTTTATTCATCCTCTTTCTCATCAAAAGACATTCACTAAATTTTACCCTCTTAGGAAACCACTCTCCTTCAATACCGAATAACTTTTCTTTGCTAGCTATTTCTATCTACAAGTTAATAAAGAGCTTACATCTCTGACCCTTTTTGGTAAATATTCAGGAGTCTTGAACAACAGAAGACGACGATTAGTGAGATGTGATAAGTCCATAAGTCTCATTTAAATTTGCCAACTTCACAAAGGTAAATCGACTCATAAGTAGCTTACAACTTATCAAGTAGAAGCCTTGTTGATAAGGCGTCAACTTTGACCATTCTTCATAAACATTCAAAAGACTAAATAGTACAACAGAGGCAAAGATGTTGTCATATTACGTCATAGACAAATAAGCCATCATAGGTTCAACTTGATTCCAGTATTTCTATTTTAAATTAAAATATCTATCTGGTAAAGAGCCAGACTGCCGAAATGTTGAATTACATAAATGTGTTATTGTAAAAATAAATTCAAATTTGATCAACTCTCACAATTTTTTGACATGAACATGTGTTGTAGACTTGAATGTAACTCCATTTACTCCCACTAGATAGCGTTGGTCAGCTAATGATAACAGCCGATATACGCAGTGCTTGGAATTATTCCTGAAGGAATTTTTTTATTCTTTTATTAATCCTGCCATAGAGTTTTCCCGGACATGAGATCTGGTGCAATCTTATTTAATCTTATTATTGTATCGTGGCCTAATAAATAAACACGTATTTTTAACTCCCTTTATTCTCCATCTCCTTCACTCTCACAAAAATAAAAAAATCATAGTGCAAATTGATTGAATAGATGTGAACATCAAGGGATTGTGTTTGATAAAATTTCGAGTTTTTGGGTACTGTAAAACGTAGGCTTAATTCTTAAAGAATATCCAAGTTTTTGGGTATTTTAAAGAGTATTATGCCGGGTTTTTTCCAAGCACACTCAAACCTGAGGGCTCCACAAATTTTAATAGAGCAGCTGACATTTTCTATGCTAGGTATAGAGAATGTAAACTGTTAAATGTGAACTTGAGTGTCCCTCAAGTTTGGGTGTACTTGGAAAATCCGGGCATTAGAGTAGTATATGAAGTAGGGTATCATAGTATTAGAGTAGTATAGAGTACAGGTTAATATATTTCAACATAGAATTACAATGATATTGTGTGATAGTTGTTCAGTTTGGAAGCAACTACTTCGAAAACAAGTTGAAATGGGTTGTGGACACCTGATAAGGAGTAACAAATAGTAAAGGAGAACCCACCCGTAAAAATCTCATCATTATTTCATTTTCAGTTGGATAATTTCAAAATTCTATTTCCTCCCATCTGTACATTTAAGAAACGAAACCTCTAATAATTCTTGGAATATTTCATTTTCAATTGAATAATTTCAAAATTCTATTCCCTCCCATCTATACACATCTATACTTTAAAAATATAAGAATTCTCCCTCTTCCCAGTTTGTATATTCTAGAAGCTATATGCTTCATAGATGGAATAAGAATAAATTTAAAACTGGGGCCCTCTATCACAATTACAGAACTAGACATCGTGAAGATTTGAGAGATGATACACATAGAACTACTTTATATGAGAGAGGAGTGAAAAGTGCTGGGATTAGACTTTATAACAAAATACCAGCTAGCTTGAGAGGTCGTGAATTTAGGGCCTTAATGAAAGAGGAATTATTGAATATTTGTGCATATTCAATTGAGGAATTTCAAACCCATTATGAGATACAAAATCGGTTTATTCTGTTTTAGGTAATTGATTTTTAACTATTGCTGACTATTATTAGGTATTTATTATTTAGAATTATTTAGGTATTTATTGACAAATCCAAATACCCCTTTTATAGGTGGTCAATGGATGATATATAATAATAATAATAATAATAATAACCATGACAAAATTTAAATGTGTTTAATATTCGTGCTCTAAATTTATCGTAAAAATTCAATAATTTCGGCTATGGTGTAGTGATTTTGTGAAGTGCTTCAGTCAGTTTTAGTAGTAAACAATGTTTTGAAATCAAAAATTATGTTTTCAAATGAACTTTTTAATAGAACTATAACTCATATCTCCGTTTGGGGAAAATGAGGTTATCTGGCGTAGTGGAACAACCTTTGGGTCTCCCCACTATTAAAAGCCATACGCTAAATAATAATAATAATAATAATAAATAATAAAAATAAAAATAAAAATAAAAATAATAATAATAATAATAATAATAATAATAATACATTTCAGAAACGAAACCTCTAATAATTCTTGGAATATTTCATTATTTCATTTTCAATTGAATAATTTCAGAATTCTATTTCCTCCCATCTATACATTTCAGAAACGAAACCTCTAATAGTTCTTGGAGTATCTAATGTGGATGAAATTCTAAATTATTCAGAATAATTACATAATTTCTTAATAAAAAGCCTAATTAGTACGGTGCCTGGATGTTTCCATGATTCTTTTCTACGAGAGGTAAGTGAAATCATTCCTTCAGAATTTTTGTTAATACATGAATAGAATAGTAATAAAATAAGAAAGTATCCAAACTCGGCTAGTTCCTGAAGAGGCCAACCTTCCAAAACACTTCCGTTGGAAATAGACCGATTGGCTCTCAAACAATGATAATAATCGAAATAGCAGCTATTACAGTTTTTGATTGGTCCGCTATCGGATCGAAGGGGTCTTCTTTTGCAACTGAATTGAATCGAATTCGGAGATAAAAGATAGTGGCCGAATAATGGATTGAAGGAGTAGACGAAGAAAAGATAAAGAGGGATAGGATGAGGAGGTGGAGGAGGAGGGAGAGGAAGAAGGAAAAAAGTATTAGAGGATAAAAGAAGAAGAATAAGAAGTAGGAGAGGAGGTAGAGGAAGAAGGAGAGAAGTAGCAGATTGGCAAAGTTAAGGCAACCGGATTGTCAATTTTCCGGCTGGCTTGATCCTTCCATTCGTTTGGAACATTTTCCGGTACTTTTCCAATTCCTGGATAGGTGGTCAGTATTGCCGTCTTGTTAAGAAGAATAAAAAGAGGAGGAAGAGGAGGAAAAAAACAGAAATAAGGAAATAATGATGAATAATGTAACCTCTATAAGAGAATTTAGTAATTCATCTTCCACATCCTATTCCAATTATTTTTATTTTTATTGGAATGGATGATATCGTAGAAGAGAGGATGCAAAAGATCGGTTTTGGATGAATCAGGAGAAATCACAGTAGAAGAAGAAGAAGAAGAAGAAGAAGAAGAAGAGAAAAAGAGGGAAAAAGAAGAAGAAGAATAATAATAATAAAAAAAAGAAGAAGAAGAAAATAGACAGAGACTTTCAAGGATGATGAAGTCATTGCCAAAAAATATTATGTGGGATAAGATGAAAGATGAATAAGAAGACACAAGAGAAAAGAGGTTTGAAGAATTGGAATAAGAAGAGAAAATCGTTGATGAAAATAGAGTTAGGAAAGAAATAATACCGAAAATTCTTGGAACTCGAAGCGCAGAAGAGAAAGGAACTTCTCTTCGATTTCGAAGAAGAGAAAGATATCATAGTCGATCGGACAAGAGGCATCATACACTCAATCGAATGTCTTCCAACCAATGTCTGGCCTATTCATCGAGTGCGTTTTCTTCTCTTACAAACTGTTACACTGAGCTTTTTTTCGTTCAAGATTATGTAAGAAGGAGAAAATTATTGGTTCAGAGATAAGACTACGGTTCATTATGATTAATAGAGAATAGGAAAAGAGGGCTTACTCAAAGAAGGAATGGAAAAACATCACGAATAAGAAAAGGACCCGATAAAACGAAAACCAAGTAGAAGCTAATTTCAACAACACTTCCAACAACACCCTTTTTCGTTCCTCTCTCTTATTTCTATCTTCGTTCACGTTTCTTCTTCACAACACTTTTAATCTTCGGTTTCCTCATTCCCTATACGTTATAATATTATCTTCTTCTTTATAACATCTCTCCCATTTCTCAATACACATACTTCTTCTATTCAATTCAGCTTCCTCCTCCTCCACTCATTCATCCTTATATCCCTTTTCATTATATTCTATCCCATCTTATTATACCATTCTTTCTTTTCCTGCTCTTGTTATTAGTTTCTCTTTTTTCCCTTCTTTTCTAAATAATTTCACTCAACAGTAACTATTGTCTTGCCGATTTTCTCTACTCAACTTCCAATCCTACTTCAAATTCTTTTCTTTCTCCTCTTTCCGCCACTCTTCACCAATTCTTCTATATCTCTCTAACTTCAACCGTATTTCTTCTCGTCCATCTCACTATTCATTCATCTCTCTACTCATCTCCTTGTTCTACCATCTTATTCTTATATTTTGCTCTTCTTCTTGTCTCCCAACTTCAAATTCTTCCTCGTATCCTTCTATTTCTCTTCTTCTTCTTCTTCTCCTCTTCTCTTTTCTTCTTCTTCTTCTTCTTCTTCTTCTTCTTCTTCTTCTTCTTCTTCTTCTTCTCCCCTTCTCTTCCTCCACACTCACTTCACGCAGGAGGTCGACCCCGATTTCATTTCGCAGATGACTTCTTACCCAATAAACAACCAACCGATTGGAGAAAACTTGATATATTGCCCTCTTCTCTCACACTCCACCTCCTCCTCTTCCTCCTCCTAGTCCTCCACCTCTTCCTCCTTCTTCTTCTCCTCCTCCTCCTACACCTCATATCCCTAACACCCGCACGCGCCACCCTAGCCTTCACAGTTTTCCTTTACTTTTCCAAATTAAATTTTCCACTCCATCTCAAAATTGACTTTCTCGATATATACGTCTACGTAAGGTCCACCTCTAGTACCAATGCTTATACTCTTTCTCACTCTCTCATTGTTTTTTCTATTCCTTCCATTCTTACTTTTCCTCTCCCTTATCTTTCTCTTCTGTCCATTTCTTTCTCTTCCGTTCTCTTTCAGTTTTTCCAATACAATTTCACATTTTCTTTCCTTTTCTTTTCCTTTTCTTCTTACAAGATGAATAGGGCCAATCATCTGCACTTCAGGAATGAAAACAGTCTTCCAATCTTATACAGCTTAGAAAAATAGAGCCCTACAATAATTTTATTATAATCTTCAGTAGGAGGATCTCGTCAATGATTTTAATATATAAAACTGCAGTTGTAGAATTTGAAACAACAATTAACCTTTTGCTTTTTTCATTGAGATTCATTTAATTGTGCAAGATTGTTCAGCAGCACTAATATCAATTTGATTAATGATATTTTCAAGTGTTTCAAGCAAATGAAGAGAGCTCACTGTATTTCAGGATTGAAGAAATTAGTACTGTATTATAAATCGAAAGATTAGGAATCCCTCATCACAAATAACTTAAATTTGTTATAAACAACTATAGATTACAACAACTATGTTAGAAACAAATATGAAAGTATTGTTTGTACGATAGGATTATTCTAAACAAAACTTTTTGGAGAGAAAACCGAAACAACGAAAGTTATATCACGTAGAGGGTATGATAGACAATGGAGATAAGAGCGCAAAAGAATGAAAAAGCAGTTATCAATTGATTGGAGCAAAAGAGAGATTCGATTATCGAGAAAAGCTATTAACTGACAAAGTTGAAGGGTATATAGGAATCCTCTATTGATGGTGATGGAGGGTATCGGATTAGGGGGGAAGGGGTTCAGAGGGGTTGAAGGGGAGGGGTCGGTCCACTTTGATTCAGAGCCAGTGGCCAATTTGAAAGCTAAACCACGCGGAAAATTGACAATTGGATTCGACTTGACCTCGCCAACTACATTGGATGAAATCATCCTTCGAAAGCCTTCCATATAGCCTAACATGAGATCATATCGCCGCAATAGTAGTGGGTACTTTTTAGGGTGGTAGACGTCTGAAATACTAAGATGATGATTAGTCAGTAGAGCTAGTGCCCAAAAATTAAGGAGGTTGATAAATTAGTGTTATGAATGTTCAACACTGTCAGGGCAGTCTCAAGCTGTCTTCGAGAGAGAAGCTGTGAAAATTTCGCTCTTGTTTCAATTTTTGTAGTTTGATATAATGTATGTATGTCTGGCTCAACAGCCCATGAAGGGCCTAGGCCTACCAGCTGGTTGCCAGTTTCAAATTTACTCTTCTAAACAGCCCGTCCAAGACAAGAAGACACCCCGGCACGACGGGAAAACGGCCCCAGCCCGCCAATACCGGCCCAAAAGCCATATATCCTCAATCAGAACTCACAGTCCCCAAACCAACACTGGCCGAGCCGAAGCCGCCCCCTCCACCCCGCCAGAATTCCCCCGGCCAGACAGACCATACAGCAAGCAAATAATCATCAACCAGGATAGAGGTAACGTGTGATTAGCACATTGATCCTCTCAACCATAAGCCAGTCTCCGCAACCAATTGGCGGCGCAGAACACTTCTGAATAACATGCAGTTAATCAGTTAGAGTGTAATGCAACAATTACTATTCCTCCAGAGACGGGAAACGACTGACTGCCTTTACTAACGACAATCGATATAAATGATGGCTGATCATTCATTGAGAACCAGGCTCTCAAATTTTTCAGCCATGAAATTCTTCTCCTGCCAACCTCTCCCCTTCCTATTATTCTTCCTTGCAATATGCACAGCAGTAGATCATATCATTGTGGGTTCTTCATAATATGTCCCAAGTACTCCAACTTTCTTGTTTTTATATTATTTAGCAGCTCTCTTTCATTACCCATTCTTCTTAGAATTTCAGTATTAGTTACCCGATTCATCCATGAAACCCTCAAAATCCTCCTATACAGCCACATTTCATATGCCTCAAATCTTTTTGTTGCAGCTTCTGTCAGTGTTCATGACTCCACCCCACATAACAATACATAAAACCATAGCATCGCAACAAGCTAACTTTAGTATTCAACCCCAGACTCCACTTTTGAAAATTGAAGCCATTTTGATTAATACACTTCTGCTCCTCTCTATTCGGCATTTTATCTCATGTGAGTGACCAGTGCCATTGTTCATTTATAGTGGATCCAAGGTAAACATAGCTCTTCACTATTTCTATAACACCACATTCCAGTCTTAGTTGCCTTGTCACAATGTTGCTTTTACTGATAATCATATACTTGGTTTTACCAGTGTTGATTTTAAGTAGATATGTTGTACTGGTTCCCACTATCCTATCCATAATGTTTTTCAGATCTTGCTTTATATTCGATATAATTAGAATTTGTAATTTGAATTGAATTATCAAATATTGTAAGGATTTTATACATGGAGATTGATGCTTTGAAATCAACCAATGAAGATGATGGAAAACGAGTATCGCTTCGAATGAAAAAATACCAAAGGAGATATGATTCACTTATCTAATGGTAATCATGCATAGTGGGAGAAAGGACAGGCAATTGATAATTCCCTTACAACAAAAACTAACCAATCATTACAATATCAAGTAAAAATGAAATGTTTCTGCTAATATCATTTTACAACTCTGGAGATAGAAGTAGTCTATTACGTCTTTTTAAGATGACGTGGAACAAAGACTGTTACAGGAAAAAATAAGCAACTAGATTTAGTAAGAAGAGGTAGCCTAAGAAGTTGTTTAGTGGTATAATAGGCCACATAAGAAATAAAGTATTTGAGAATAAATACAATATATACAAAGAGAATGAAAAAGACTGGAAAAGAGTACAGAGCAAGGATCTTCAGAAAGTCTTAGATGATGTAAGGAAGAAAGGATGAAGTAATGTACTGAAAGAGGAACCTGTGTAAGAAGTGAGAGATGAAATAATGGGGAAAAAGATATGAAAGAGTGGGAAGGCAGGATCATTGGATGGTGCTCTTTCTGGACTAGTTTTTGAAAGAGGACTAACCAGCCGGAAAATTGACAATTCGATTCGATTTGACCGTCACAACTCCCGGGATTCAACCTTGGTTACCGCAACACATATATCTATATACATTCTATCTATAACCTCAGCTACAGCAACACCTAAATCTATATACATTCTATCTATAACCTTTGCTACAGCAACACCTATATCTGTATACATTCTATCTATAAACTTAGGTACAGCAACACCTATATCTATATACATTCTATCTTCAACCTAGACTACCGCATTCCATACATGTATATACATCAAACATATATACTTATCAGTTAAATAACGATATTACTTTTCCGATACAACTAGAAATTGGTTTTTCCTTCTTCTGAAGCCGAGCCGACTGCCTACGTCTATAGCTCTGATACCTTTCAATCCTCACAAGTTTCTCATTTTTCTGGAAGGGTCAAGTCATTTCGATGGTGCTCTGCAGTGCTGTATTTGAGGTAAGGAATTTACTACTGTTCTTGCTACTTGTTTGGGAATGATATCAAGCATTCAAGGTAAGAATGATGAAGTAATTTCGAGTTCTATTGAACTCTTGTTTGTTTATTTAGCGTATAGCTTTTAATAGTGGGGAGATTCAAGGATTGTTCCACTTCGCCAGATAACCTCATTTTCCACGAGATATGAGTAATAGTTCTTTTAAAAAGTTTATTTGAAAACATAATTTTTGATTTTAAAACATTGTTGACTACTAAACCTGAAGCACTTCACAAAATCACCACACCATAGCCGAAAATATTGAATTTTTACTAAAATTCAGAGCATGATAATTGTACTCTAAACTAATTGAAGTAAGAAACTCTTGTAAATAATCTTATAAATATTTTAAACTTCAAGAAATCTACCTGAAAAATAGCTTTACATGCCTTTCTTAATATTTTCTAAGATATTTGACTCTCCAGAGATCACCAAAATAGAAAATATTGTGGACTTGAACAAAAAATAGTTTTGGTCTTGGGCTGTGATCTAATAAAATTGAGTATATTGTAGGCCTAACATATCGAATAGTAGGCTAATAATAATATGCTACACGATCTGTATGAGTTTTTATGTTACTCTTGTTTGTAATTTCAATAAGCATACCAGAACCTCAAATACTGAAGAATCTCAGAAATTCAAACATTACAATATCGTTACAAACTCTGCAACACACTAACAACTTTTCCCAAATCCATTATCGCTATTGATTATAATTAAATTCCTTTCAACGCACTCCATACAATAATGCACTCTTCCAAACCAAGGTCCACCTTCTATCATCGTAGCACGGGATAGAAATCAATTCAATCTGCTGGCTGATTGGTCCTGAGAGAAGGACCAACTTTTGAAGGGTGGAGAAGTAATAAAGGAATAGCAGGATGGAGAGAAAGAGGAGCGGGAGGAGGAGGAGGAGGAGGAGAACGTAGAGGGGGAGGAGAGAAGAGGAGATTGTTAGAGGGAGGAGGATGAGAGGAGGAGGAGGAGTAGTAGGAGGAGGAGATGGTGGAAGAGAAGGAGGAGGAGGAAAAGGAGGAGGAGGAGGAGGAGGGAGGGATCTGTCCGGAACCATCGTAATTAAGAAGAGAAAAAGAACAGCGATTGGTGGGAGGGGGGTAGCGGGGAGGGGTAGGTGTTGAAATTAAATTTCGCGAAGTTTAATTAATGTTTTGCACATAGCGAAGGAGTGGAAGAAGAGGAGGGGAAAGAGAAAGAGAGAGAGAGAGAGAGGAAGAAGGAGTAGAACGCACGCGTGGTGGTGCGCGCAAGTAATTGCTTGAAGTGTGGATGAAAGCATGAGGTATTAATAATAGATCAATTCAATTAAGGAAAAACTTTGATACGGGAGTTGGGTGAATTGGAGAAGGTGGGAGAATCTATATTTATTTGGAGGAAGAGAGAGAGAGAGAGAGAGCGAGAGGAATGAGAGAGTGATTCGAGAGGAAATCCAGCATCCTCCGTCCGCCACTCTGCTAATGAAACGGACTAATTAGAATCTGTACTGCTGTAGTCCCTCAAATCATCCTCTGTCGGAGGATAGGGGGTCCTGAAGCCCCCTCCACCTTTTAGGAACTCCCGAAACAATCAGACAAAAACGTAAACGACTAACGTAATCTTCTACTTCCGAGTATTTCTGTCTGTTCTTACTCTTCATCAACGTTTTTGTTACCTCGTATTTCTTCCTAAATTTCATTATATTTCCTTACATTCTCCTTCTCTGTCTCCTTCTATTTCTTTTGTTATTTTATTCTTCTCCTCTTTTTTTATTTTGTCTTCTATTTTCTTCTTCTTCTAAATGAACTTTTCCATTCGCTCCTCATCCTATTTCTTACACTCTTAATTCAGTCTAATTCTCCATATTCAACATAGTTTACTTTTCTCTCAAAAATTATTATCATTGATGTGAAAATAATACAATACTCATCATGATTTATTGGCCTTTTTCATGGGTTCAATCCCGTAGAATTAAGTTATTCTCAAATAAAATCTTTTCCAAATCCTGCTTTATATAGTTCTAGGGTTAGACGACTAATAATATTATCACCTAGAATTCAACCGATTTATTTTGTTATTCACAAAACTTATAGGATAACGAATTGCATCAACCCATTTGGAAATTATGTATAATTATTTGGAAGCTTATGTATTTACAAGAACTACCTGCGAACGTGTGACCTTTATCTAACAGGAAAGTTACTAAATAAACACAAGCACAGAGAAAAACTATAATTTGATTTGTCTCCTATGAATAATTGCAAAAAATCAAATAAATATTTATTCTATTGGAGTGTTATATAAGCAACCTGGTTCTTCAAGTTCTCATTTAGAGAAAATTGGGGTAGTCGGGTCTTCCCAACAGGAAAAGCTAAACGCTATTGGATTAATGAATATAATTTGTAATCGAGTAGATTAATATTTGCAAAAATATATTCCTCTATCAGAAGTCCAAGAACTATCTTAAAATGTGTTGTTTTTCTAAACAATTTTCTCTTAAATTTAAATGCACAAACTATTTATTTCAAAATTATTATGAAATGTCTAGTACTTATTCATAGTATATTATGTCTAGTAGTTTTTTATTCCATCAAGCCTATTCAATAATACAATATGTAATATTACTTGTTTTCACGATACTACCTATGTCAAACCCTTTTCGATACTCACTCACTTCAAAGTTCTTTCTTCGCTTTTCTTTCTAATTTCCTTCTTACCCCTCACACTCCCACAATCAAAATCTCTCTCTTACATCTCCTTCCGCAGCTTCAATCTGCGCTCCTCACAAGGCCGCTCGCTCCACTTTATGACCGAAGTAATTCCAACTTGTAATTGAAAATGCTACAAGTATGCTGCGTTTGTAATTATACCTCTTTCCCATGCTTCCTCCTCCTACTCCTCTTCCTCCACTACCCTTCCCCTTCTTTCATTTCTTCCTGTTTCTCTTTCCTTACACGAAATAAGTTGTTTGCTTACTGCGTATATGAGATTTTACCCCATACGACAACGTCTCTGCGAAAGGCTTTTCTATAGACCTAACAATTATTTTCGAAGACGGTTTCATTGAGCTTTCATACTCACCTTCTCCTGGAGTATTCAACTCCACTGATTGGTCACGTAATTGAATGGGGCGAGAAAATTGTATTGGACATACTATTTGATAAACTTCTTCTGTAAACACTTGCCAATAATTGGAAGCGTTTCCACAGATCAATTCAACAGAAATAATTATAACATTGAATTGCTTGGCTGGTGTTTTAGGCAGGCCTATTAACAGAAATCACACCAGAAATACATAACATGAAATAATGCGTTATAACAGTGTATGATAGGATATTTTCTAAATAGCTTCATATTCTATCTCGAGTTGAATTTGTTAGAGAGCTATATTGTATCTAATACTAATGAATTTGTTTAGTTTCTTTGGAATAGCTTGCCTTATCTAAATGTTGTATGAGTTTTAAGAATCCTAAAAAGGTACATAAATAATTATTTAGAAAGGCAGTAAATATAGTTTTTATTGACCTATTGGTTCTTGAACTAAGAATTATAACTAGTACCACAAGTTATTAATAGCAACTAGTATCACTAGTTATATTACCAACTGTATAACTAGTATCACAAGTTATTACCAGTAACTAGTATGAGTAGTATCACTAGTTATATCAAAAACTATTTATTTATTTGATTAAAAAAGTGCTATAGTATCCCTCTAGCTGAAAGCTATTTGAGGGATATATTCAAGATATTAAATTACAATTGATAAAACAAACAATAACAATGAAATGAAATGAAAATATCCTTTGTCAGGCGGAGTTAGGACTAGGAAGTAATGAAATAATGCGTTATAAGAGTGTACAATACGATTTTCTCTAAATAGCATCATATTCGAGTTGAATCCTAGATCACAAGTTATATCAACAAACTGTATAAGTACTATCACAAGTTATAACTAGTAGCTAGTATCAATAGTTAGTTATAACACTAACTGTATAATAATTAGTATCAGTTTAGCACTCTACGAATCAAGACCTTCACAACTAGAAAATTAACGGAACCCACAAATAGCAATTAGGAGTGCTATAATCACTGGAGATTTGATAAATAAAACTTCAAAAATAGTATCATGATTGACATCAATAATAGCATCCGATGTTTCTAATTGATTGATTAATAGTACAACACGATAAACTTCTATTTTAGCAATGGGTGTGAATGGTATTTGCTAATAGTGTAGGGTTTTTAATTGGTGGGGAGGTTGTGTGGTAGCTTAATAGTTGGATAAGGTAATTTGAATAGTTGGCGGGGAGGGGGAAAAATAGAGAGTTGGGGTCATTTTTCAAGAGGTGAGGGGGCAATTCAAAGGGGTCCGGGAAGCGAAATTCTGTCAGGTATATTAACAATCAGCAGCGCCGTCTGGCTCGATATAATATTCAATTAAAAAGTTTGTCAATTAAACTTCGCTCGACAGATTATAATTGGTTCCATTTTGCGCCATTGAATTGCACGGCAGACGCGGCGGCCATTTTGTTCGTTTGAATAGCGGCGCGCAGTTTGAATCATTAAAAAGTCGAAACGGCTTTTGTTTGGGTTGCGTTGTGTGTGTGTTTGCCAAGACCACTCTTATTAGGCCGAGTCGATTGTACAATAGATTCTTATTGTTCTTTAATAGAAGAGATTTTATCCGAGAAATTATTGGTGATAGACCTATTCGAATGAAATCAATTCGAAAGTGAACAGAGAGTGCATAATTGAATAAGTGTACAGTGATAGATTGATTGCATAATGAATAAGTAGATATTAACACCTCTCCCTGGGATGTACCGTTAACAAAATATTATTTATAAGTTTTTCTCTTTCAAGCACATACTCATCCAAAAGAGTTACTGTTGGGGGTTCAAGGAGCTAGGCGGATAAGGCGAGCGAAGCGAGCCTGCTGGCTAGTGGGTTTATGTGATCACAATGATGCAATGATTATAATGTGAAGAAAAACTGAAAAAACTGATTAAGCAACCAGACTTTGATTAAGTAATGTTTTAAAATTATACATACTTTACAGTTTTATATTGTTATTCTGAGTTTTATATCGACATTAAATACGGTACTCCAGTTATCAATCTTTGAAAGTGGAAACTTGTGTGTAGTAAATAATGTGGAAAGTTGTCAACTAATATTGAAATAAATTTGAAGGATGAGACGTTTTTGAATTAATTATAGGCCTATGTTTTCATCTAATGAGTATATTCCATTTTCTCATATGAATAGACTAGAATGATAGAAATAGGCCTAATAATGAACGTAGTTCTGTAATGTTGCGTATTTGAGAATTTTGAATTTAGATGGAACAAAATAAAATTCACAAGTTTTTGAAGATGAGTGAATGAATATCCTGATTCAGACAACTACAATTGGGATTAAAATGATTTGAGGCTGAAAATGAGGGATAAAGAAAAATGGTGGATGAGAAAGGCGAAGAAGGAGAATAGAAGGAAGAAGGAGAGAAAGAAAGAGAAGAAGAAGAAAAAGAAAAAGAAGAAGAATGAGAAGAAAAAAGAAGAAGAAGAAGAAGAAGAAGAAGAAGAAGAAGAAGAAGAAGAATGGAAGGAGGAAGAGGGAAAGGAATCCATTTGGGGACGAGGGCAATACTAAGAGTGTCCTTTCTCATCAACAGCACGGTCGGTCGGGTCAGTTGGATTGTGACTGCTAGCTGCTGCAAACACAATCATCGCGTCAACTAAAGTACAAACTTGTCCATTTATATGAGCTTTCAAGACGACGACACGAAACGGAAGGAGGAGGAGAAGAGAGCGAAGAAGAGAAGGAGGAGTAGAGAGAGAATGGGAATAAGTTGATGAGTGGAAGCATTAGGTGGTGAAAGAGAAGAAGCGGAAAGAGGAGAAGACGAAGGAAAGGAAGAAGTACATAACAGGACCTAGGAAAAAGAAAGGAGGAGGAGAATAGATGAATAGAAGTAGGTGAGGGAGTAGAATAAAACACGAGGGAGATGAGAAGAAGAAAAAGAAAGGGAGAATGAAGAAGTAGAAGAAGAAGAGAGCAAAAAAATTTAAAATTAGGAGATGAAGAAAAATAAGAGCAAGAAGGAGAAGGAGAAGAAAAAGGAGGGAAACAAGAAGAAATGAGGGAAATGTAAGGAGGGAATTTAGAAAGTGGGAGAAGAAATATGAAGAATAGAAAATAGAATGAGAAGAAAGAAAAAAATATAAGGACAAAATGAAAGCTAACGAGAAGCCAACGAGAAGAAAATATCATGAGAAGGAAAAAGGAGGTGTGAGAGGAGGGAGAAATAAGTAGAAGTAGAAGAAAAAGGAGAGGTGGTAAAAGGATAAGGAAGGTTGGGTAAAAACCAAAAAGTGGAGGAACAGGGAGAGAAAGAAGAAAGGAGGAAGGAGAATGAGTGGAAAAGGTAGGTGAAGACAAAAGAGGAGTAAGGGAAAAAAGAAGGAAAAAGAAAATGAAGGAGAGAAAGAAGAAATAAGAGGAAGAAGAAATGACAGATGAAGAACAAAAGGAATAAGAAGAAGGGACAGAAGACAAGAGGAAGAAGAGAAGGAACGAAGATAAGAAGAAGAAGAAAGAGAAGAACGAGGTGGACGATGAGGACATGGAAGATGAAGGAGGATAGAGAAAAGAAGCAATAGCTTTTTGGAACCGAGAGAGACTTGTTCTCAGTCCATCCCCCCTTCAATAATCCCCCAGCTTTCACTCAAGTTAAGAGTAATTGCACTTTGCCGCCAAATGGAAAAGAAAAGTTGTAATGGATATTGGTGGATGAGGAGGGGTGAAGGGAATCTTAGTGGACGTCCCGGCATGTTATATAGACAAGCCAACGATGGAAAGAGAAAAAGAGAGAAAAGGAGAAAATGAGAGGAAAAAATAGATTGAGGTATACGAGAAGAGGTAGAAAGAGGGGTAAGGGTAAGGGAAACCAGTAAAGTGAGTAAGAGAATGAAAAGAATATTAAAATGGATCCTAGAATAATATAGATTATTCATTCTCACTGGCGGCTCGTGCCCACGAAACAGGTGAAGTGCTGCACAGTGAAAGATACGGGCACTTCACTTGTTTCGTGGGCACGAGCCGCCATTGTTTATTCAGGGTATTCAGTTTTTTATTAAGGGTAATGTATGTTGTATAGATGATGTCAGAAATTAAAACGGTTTTGTCTTCTTCTTGTGTGATATAACAGCTGATGTTGTTAATTACAGTTGTCATTTAGTTATGCCTTGATTATATGTTTTAAATCAGAAGAGATAGATAGATGTTTTAAATAAGCTGTAAGTGGATTAAATCTTCTATATAAGATGTTACGAAAGTGCGTGACTTTTTGGAACCAATTGATAACATCAGCTGTTGGGGCGCAATAAAGCAGACGACACTGCCTCACTTATTTTTAATTCGCTGAACAAATGTGAAAGATTAGAAGGAATACCATAATATGAAATACAGTAGTACGAAAAACATGAATGTAATAGGCTCTGAAATAGTAATGTGTCACCTACATAAAGCTGACTAGTAGTGTAAAGTTAGTAAATATATTCTTATTCTTCTCCCATCATCCTTAAAGGAAAAGAAATGAGTGAGAAGAAGAAGAAGAAGGAGGAGATAAAGGAGAAGAAAGAGAAGAAAGAGAGAATGAAAAAAACAAGAACAAGAACAAGAACCAATGGAGTGGCGGTCGGTGTTCTGGGTGAGATTGTGAAAGGCACTCCGAAATGCTTTTAAAGGGAATGAGTTTTATCCCTCGTCGAGTGGAAAGGGGTGAGAAGAGAGGAGAAGAAGGAAGAGAGAAGGTAGCAAGGGAAGGAGAAAGAAGGAAGAGAAGAGGGTGTGAGAAAGGAGCAAGAAGGGAAGGAGGTATGAAGTAAGTGGCTAGCTATATTGGCGGTTTTCATGGATAGCTTGTTTCTGGTAATTTCAGTCACATTGAGTTGAGTGCTGTTACAATTCTGATTTTCTATTACACTTGTTAGCTTTCATTTTAGAACTGATCGATCCATTTAGCAGTATGTGGCCTACAAAATCTAAATTTTCAACGTGCTCCGTGGTCTCATATACTGAGTAACAAAGAAGCGAATGAATCAGCTGACTAGACAAACATTTTCTCGTTTAACATTTGTCACATCCAATCTTTTTGATGGTAAGTATGGGCTACTATTGTATTCGATGTACTTGTAGTTGGTGTTCTTGTACATGTTGTACTTGTAGTTGGTGTTCTTGTACATGTTGTACTAGTACATGGTGTACTTGGACATGAGTACTTGTACTTGGTATACTTGTATTCGGTATACTAGTACTTGGTGTACTTGTACCTGATGTTCTTGTACCTGGTGATGCCTACAGAATATAATTTTTCATGTTCTATTAGCAAAAATATAGCCTTGAATGGAACAACTGTTCGAGTAAGGTACATACACACTGAAAAACATAGTTTGCCACTTTATAAACAGACCTCCAAACCTAGAGGTTCTGTAATCCATAAAGAAGGTCCTGTTATAACATTGCATGTATGCTGTTGTTAGCTATGAAATTTCATGAATAACATTGAATCTGTTCCTGATTTATCATTCATGTCAATGTATCTCTCTACCTGTATCTTTCCATTTCAATCTTTCCAAAAAAAATTTCGATAGCCTTTCATTGTGGCTGATTATTCAGTACTTGAGATGACTGATACATTGATGAAAATGATAATAAATAACAAAGAAAAATATGGAGAAAGACAAAGATGGATGGAAAAACCGAAAACTATCAGGGAAAGATTACAACTAAGAGTCTGTAAAAATTGAAAAAGTAAGACATAAGAAGAATCACAAAAAATAAGTATAGAGGCGAGGAACCGAAATAATTGAACAGAAGAAATTATGGCAAGTTGAAACGCTGGGGAAAGGAGAAAGTAATAAATAATTACAATAAAATAGGAATTATAAGTAATAGAAGAAATAACTATGGACAGAAAATTGTTAAAAAATAAAAAACCAAAAGAATTACTAAATGAGTTGTAGTAAATAAATAAATTAGGCGAGAAAAATGAGAAAATACACAAAAACCGATTGTAATGGACCAACAGAACTTATAAGAACAGAAATGACCAGATGGGAAAAAAGAAGAAAGTTTGAAAAAGGAACAAAAATAGAAAACACAACAAAAGCAAGTGGCAAGAATAGAAAAATGTGCAGACAACAACCAACAACAAAAGAGAAGTAAAGTGTTGGACATTGTGGTTAGGAGGGGGGAGAGAAAGAGGTTTCAAACTTGGAAGAATGGAGGGTAAGAGAAGAGGATGGGTGGAGAGATTGAGAAAGGCACTCAAATGCTTTTAAAGGGAATGAGCTTTATCCGATGTTGTCCCCTCCCTTTCATCCTTTTTCTAGAATTGGGTGAAAAGGGGGAACTGACAGAAACGAAAGAAAGGCTTGAGCAGATATTATGAAAGTGTACTCACTTTATCATTTCGAGTAGCGGCGTACTCCTTTTAGCCACTATACTATAGTCTGTCCAAGCAAAGAAGACATTCTGGCATGATGAGAAAATAACTCCAGCTCGGTCAATATTGGTTTAAAAATCATAAATTGTAGGAAACAACTTGATTTACAATATGGAATCAAATTTATAATGTTTGAACCAACGTTAAACGAGATTGAGTCATTTTACCATCTTCCTTGAACGTCTTCTCTGCTTGAACATACTGCACTTTCAGGCGAATAGAAATACGTTGTCAACTTGGATGTAACTACTACATAAAGTAGTTCGTACATAATGTGTAATAGTTCGTACAAGCTAAGGAAGCACGCCATCACAATACAATTCAGATTACGAGGGCGTGTCTTCTAAGCTCGCGCGGACTACAGCACAAAACCAAAAAAATGTAAGTGAAAGTTGGTAGGAGAATATAATAGAGAAAAGCTGGAAGTCTCTCTTCTTAATCAAATATTTCAAATCTTATTTTTCAGTGCAAACAATGTTACAGCCTAATTGTTAGAAACTTCTTCATTGGAATGTGGGCTACTGTTCAATGTCCAGTGTGTTGGAAGTTTTGTTTCCAATTCCGTTTTTGTACAGATCAATTGAGTTTACATTGACTTTGCATTACGTTCAAAAATGTAGTAGCCTCATGGCTTGCTAAATTACTAAGGAGTAACTTGTGAAATTTCCATTCATATTGCACAGCACTGCACATTAAAATGATAATTTCTCGCGTTAAAGCAGAGTGTTCTCACTGTTCTGTTCAATGTTTCAGGAATTTAATGAGAAATTTACAAATATGTTAGCAAACTCACAAGTTTTTTTCTGTAATTAGCCTACTAGATATCACTATCTTACCTCCTTTGGGAGATTGGCTGTCGTTAGTAAAGACAGTCAGTAGTTTCCCGTTTCTGGAGGAATAGTATTTGTTGCATTACACTCTAACTGATTAACTGAATGTTATTCAGAGGTGTTCTGCATCTTCACTTGGTTGTGAAGACTGGCTTATGGTTGAGAGGATCGACGTGCTAATTACACGTTACCTCTATCCTGGATGATGATTATACGCCTGCTGTATTGCCTGTCCGGGCTGGAAGGGCATTCTGGCGGGGTGGAGGATGGCTTCGGCTCGGTCGGTGTTGGTTCGGAGGCTGTGGGTTCTGTTTAAGAATTTATGGCTTTTGGGCCGGTATTGGCCGGGCTGGAGTCATTTTCCCGTCTTGCCGGGGTGTCTTCTTTGCTTGGACGGGTTGTATAGTGGAGTGGATATGAAACTGGCAACCAGCTGGTAGGCCTAGGCCCTTCATAGGGCTGTTGCGCCATTGACAAACAAAAAGATATCACTATCTAGTCTTGAGATTCATGAGCAAATTTCTTCTAACCTATCTTACTAATATTGAAGATGATGAAAACAATGAAATTCTCAATAGAATCTCTTACCACTATTAATTATCAACATGCACTACACTTATTCAAGTGGTTTCCTGCTTTTGAGCCTCCGCACCAATCCTACATTGTCTATCATCTCAACAGCGGATTGCCTCGACGTTGTTGAGTTTACTTATAGTGGAGCATACTCATAAGTGAAAACTATAGTTATAGTTATAGTTATAATCGAAGTTCTGCTTCGGTTGATAATCAGATAGATTTGGATGTGGAATGAATGGCTAAAGTTGCAATATTTGAAGAATTCAGTAAACTCCATCCTCCTACTGCAATATTCCAATAATAATGTTGTATTGTATTGAATTGAAGATTGTATCTAATAATACCTTCTAATAATAATTATTAATAATGACTTGCACAATAGTTAGCAGACCAATATCTGATGAAGAACTGAAGAAGTAGATAAAATGAAAATAAGAAGAAGGAGAGGAACGTCTTGGCTCCAGAATTTGACAGTGCTGGATGAAGTGAGTGTCATGGGGGTGTTGAGGATGGGGGGGGGTGCATGAAATATTTAGCGGTACGGCAATCTCTTGTAAGAGCTTTTTGAGAGCATTGCTAAAGTCTCCCCCCTGTCCTATCACCCACCAACAACCACCCCCCCCCTTCCACGACACCAACACACTATTCTCTGGCTTACGAGTCACTTTCCCTTTTGCCCCCTCCCCACAGCTGTTGAGGGTACTCTCACCCCCTCTCCCTCCTTTACAAACAACCCATGAAGCATTTCTCAGAGCACCCCCCTTGATACACTCAACTACAATCTAACAAGGCCTCTTTCACTTAGAGCCAGCGTTAGATAGCATTGTGGATGACATACTCTTCATAATGCACTCACCGACTCCAATACAGCTTGTTGTAACCAACGATAAAGGTTGGTGATTATTGATAATGGTGATAGTATTGTTGAAGAGTATAGTATGCTGATGTTGAGTAACGTACACTTGGTAATGCCGTTGGACGGGTGACCGCTTGAGCCTAGTTTCAGTAAATGTTTGTTTGTTTTCTGAGGGTGAAGCCCACACGAGCCCATAGGGATCGACGGCTTATCGTCTCCTCCAAAAGACGGAATTACTTTTGTTCCAAGTGACTTCACTTGATTTCTTACTCTTTAATAACAAGCTGAAAAGAAATATTCTAAATAAATTTACAGTGGTTTAAAATTAACCTGAACCTATAATGTGCAGCAAGATTAAACAAATAATCTCCTAATACTTCGGAATTTTAATAATATTTGTTGATAACTTTATTTTGTTAATTATATGGACTTATATATTATAAAACTTATTATATAAAAGTTATTAAAATTTCTGTGTAAAAGTGGCTTTGAGCCATCTTCAATATTTTTTTTCTCAACCCAATTTTCGATAGAATTTTTCAGCAAATTTGAGTGTAAAACACATGAATAACTGCATCAGGTATCTATATATTTCATGGAAATTTCCACTAAAACAAACACATTCTGAATAAGATTACAAATTTGATTGAATAGATTACATTACTTAACGCACGTTGAGACAGGTGCGACTGCAACTGTAATCGTTCGCAGTCGATTAGCTGAGGCCAATCACAACTCTTACCATTAAATAACAAGAGTTGAGATTGGTCACAGCTGATCGACTGCCGAACGGTTATTGTTGTAGTCGCACCAGTAACAACGTACCTCTATTATAGAATTATTAATGTTTATTTGTTTAGGTGCATTTGAAATGACTTATGAGCTTATCATGAAACATGTCATGATAAAATAAAAATCATTTCAAAAAGGGTACACACACGTTTGGCCAATTATTAGCTATACTCATCAGATCATTATTATATGACTATATCAGAACAAGCGATCATTGCAAATTATAATAATCGCACTTTGAAGGGACGAACCCATGAAACCAGCCTCAATAGATGAATCTAGATGGATAATGTTGTATAACCGCATCATTTGCTTTGTACAAAATTCGCCACTTTAACAATGTGTAAGACAGACGTTTCAGCAGGGGTAAAAGCTGAAATTACCCTCAGGGTGTATAAGGGTGCTAGTTAGCAAGGTTGTGGACAAACAAAAAGGGGAGCACTCAAACTCACACTCACTCACATACACTCACACACGCACACAAACACACATAATCACTGAAAACACGTCAGAAAAGCGCTAGAGAGAAGCACGGTAACAAGCCAACTTACGAAAATAATATCAGATTTTTCCTCAAAATATCAATTTACTCCTAGAACTATTAAGTGGCCAAATAGTGTTTGTTAAGATTTTAAGATGTGAGATATGGAGGAGAGAAGTTGATACAATGAGGAGATGGATAAAAATTGAGACAAGGAGGAAGAGAGAAGAGAAATGGGAGGAGGAAGAATGGATGAGGATGCAGAAGGGATAAAGGGGTTCGAAGCATTGAGGAGATTAATACCTACGTCAATAACTTTCTACAATAAAATATTTTCCTGTGATTCAACTACGTCAAAAATCAATTATGGATGAATTATGATTATTGTTATTGTTAATCGAATAAACTAGGTACTATATGAACCCTAGAACCTATAAAGTGAATAAGGTGCTAATCCTGGTTTACCTGATTGAAAATGTTTAATAGTTATTATTGAAAATTTGCTCACCAAAATTGAATTTCAATTTCAATTGAAGGCCAGTTCCCTCCATTACTTCCGATTTGCGCAGTTTAGTCCCATCTCTGCAAAAAATAGAGAAATTGATAATCATAGATGAAAATACAATATAGCCTACATACAATACAGTAACAAACGAATGAATAATATTTTGTTTAACAAAATACTTAGTAATTATATGAGACTAGCCGGCAGACTTCTCCGTTCAGAAGGAATTCGAAATTTATTGAGCACAGCATTTCTACACCTAATATGGACCTGTTTACCAGATTTCAACATTTTATACCAATTTGTTCTAGAAAAATCTAAGAAAAACTCCGAAAATTCCAAAAAATAGTAAAACACTAATATTAAGCGTAACCTTGGGAAGTATATCAGACATAGTTTGAAACTTAATGCAATATCTTTCAAATTAGTTCATCTATAATCTCGTTGAACCATTGAATTTAGAGTAAGGATTGGTCGTATCAGGGCGGAAGATATGCAACTCGCAACACATCTACAATTTTGAAAACCTGATTACTGGCGTAATCTTGAACGGATTGCAAAAATATTTCAACACAACATTTCTAGTCCTTATCTGAACCTGCCCACCAAATATCAACATTTCCTACCGATTGGTTCTCGAAAAAATTAGGAAAAGGCCGATAAACTCTAGAAAGACTAAAATATTTGGCGTATCCTTGAAAAGTTTTAAAAATCCGTTCTTAGCGCGCGTCTAAACGTCCAACTGAACATGCCTGCCAAATTTGAACGCATTCGGTTCAGTGGATTTTCAGTTCTGGTGATGAATGAATGAATGAATGAATGAATCAGTCAATGCCATTTCGCTTTTATAGATATAGATTAATTTCGATAATTGTCTTAATAACTGATAGACGCTCATTTTTAAACACAAACTGAGTTGGTGTAGATTGAGGAAGTTGTAGAGTGTAATAGTTGTTGAATAAGTCTAATACTAGTAGATTTACTTTTATTACTACGTTTAAAATGAATCACATCAATTATATACACTAAACACTTCTGCATAATTCCATTACATGCTCATACAGTTTATCATACTATTACTGAATAATAGATCAAAGCATTCATTTAAATTTTTATTCAATTTAATGGGTGCTTCGATCAATTGTCGATTCATTATACATTAGCTCTATTAACAAAGTGAACATTTAGCCTATAATATACTACCAACCTCACAACTAGAAACAACCATCATTAATGAGCATAGAATTCAGAATATGTTAGAAAAAGTATCAAAAACAATAGCCTAATTCTACCTCCAATTCTCCAATAATTCGATATGAATGAAACGGAATTAATAAAGGTGAATCAGGGAATAATTTTTTTTGTGTGAAATACAAAAATTAACGGGATAATAGCAGGAGAACGAAAAAACAAGTACAGTGGCATAATGTGACAGGGAAGCCCCAGAATTACTTAGCGCAACTACTGAATAATGAGCAGGAGAAAAAAAGAATTAACCAAAAGCTTACGTGCTAGTAACCACGTGATACAGTAGCCACAAGTCATTCGAAATACTCTTTTCTGTTCAACCTTTTAATGTAATTCTGTCTGGCAAACTTATGGTGGGAAGGTGAAAGGAAAGAAGAAGAAGGAGGTGGAGAAGAGAAAGAGAAGGAAAAGTGGAAGAAGAAGGAAGAGAAAGAGATGGAGAAGAGAGAGAAACAAATCGGAAGAAGGAGAAAGCGAGGAAAAAGAAGGAGGAGAAGGAGAAGGAGAAAAAAAGAAGGAGGAGAAGAAGAAGAAGAGAGGAAGAAGAAGAAGAAGAAGAAGAAGAAGAAGAAGAAGAAGAAGAAGAAAAGAGATAGAAAAGTTTTTTGGTGGCGGTATTGAATATTTAACAGGTCTCTTCGTTCTCACATGGTTTAGTCTGTCCAAGCAAAGAAGACATTCTGGCAAGATAGGAAAATTACTCCATCTCGGTCAATATTGGTTCAAAAATTATAAATTAGGTCTCAAGCCGTAGATCAGAATGTTTTAAACAATCTGAGACTAAATTTAAAATTTGTGAACCAATATTAACTGAGCTGAAGTCATCTTTCCATCTTGCCAGAATGTCTTCTTTGATTGGACAGAATATACCACTGAAGTCCGTTTTCGTACTATTGTACTGTAGTTTGGACTATTGAATGACTGATTATTATACAGTACTGTATGCCAAGTAGTCTGAGTAATTCACCACATTAGGTGTTACTGCTTTCAAACAGTATTGTTCCATTGTTTTGATATTTTATGGCCATGGTTCATTGATAGTCAAGGAGTTGAGTTCATTGATAGTCACTGTATAAAGTCTAGTATAAAAATTGATGTTGGATTTTATGTAAGCATCCTGTTATTGAAACATTATTTTGTTTCATGGGAATTGTTAAAGAATCGACAGAAATATTCACTCAATGGATGAAGAGTAGAAGAAATGGAATAGGCTATTGAAAATGCGAATGGAAACGTCAATACTAATGGGCTATGAACTTGAATAGAGAATACTTGAAGAGAAAAATTAAAGTTACAGGTAGCCTAAAACGTTTTGAAATAATTGACGTGCCATTAATTTACATGCTAGACGCTTGAAAATAATATTTTCAAATATCTTTTCAATAGCATAACATCTTTTCAAATAGGAATTTAAATGAATGTTTGATGTTCGTGTAACAAAATTCTCGAGCTCCTGTAATTTAATCGCAATCATTAAAGATAACTGTTTTTCTTATTGTATAAGCTGAAATCTGATATCAAACTCAGTTTTCAACAATACCCATCTATAGTCTGTCCAAGCAAAGAAGACATTATGGCAAGGTGGGCACATGACTTCAGCTCGATCAATATTGCTTCAAATATTATAAATTCGATTTTAAATTGTACTCGTAGATCATGATATCTTCTACAATATGTGACCAAATTTATCATACTTGAACCAGTATTGACAGAGCAGGAGTCATTCTCCCATGTTGCCAGAATGTCTTCTTTGCTTGGACAGACTACCAATATCGACTGTTAGATCAATCAATAAATAGCCTACTTTTTCAGGAGCTGTTTATACAAAGCCTACGATCGAAAACGCACCGAATTTATCATTTGAATAGACTCTATCTGAAATTCAAAGCAATTCAATTCAATAAACGACCCGAAATGGAAAGAATAATTTAACGGTCGTCGACTCCTATAGATATAGGAGCTTTTAATACATGGTATAGTCTGTCCAAGCAAAGAAGACATTCTGGCAAGATGGGGAAATGATTCCAGCTCAGGCAATATCGATTCAAAAACTATAAATTCAATTGCAAATTGTAGAACAAAATGTATCCTACAATATGAGATCAAATTTATAATTTTTGAACCAATATTGACCGAGCTGGATTCATTTTATCATCTTACCAGAATGTCTTCTTTGCTTGGACAGACTATATGAATATGAACCCCAATATCTAGTACATAGAGTTTGGTAAATGGAGCTTTATGGAACATGACAGATATTAAGTTTGGTAACGAGCTTGTTGAATGAGATCAAATTTCAAATCTAAACGATTATTGCATTATTACGACTCAATTTGAGATAATTATTATCTGGTGATCTGTTTCATGAATTTTATCAATTGAAAACAGAATTATTATACTAGTAAAATACTCAAATCACGGATGTGATCAATTGAAAAATTAACAGAAACCTACATTCATGTTGATATAACACTAACCTCATGGTTTGTAAAAAACTAGTAATAAATTCTGTACTATATTTAATGTAACTTGAGACTTGTAGAACATAGAAATGTACGTATTCTCATAGTATACTTGTTACGCCAAGTTGGATATAGAATCAATATTGATAACTTTGGGAAAAGATACTAGAGCTCAATTTTTAATGAATGAGTGATAGTAAAAAATGATGATACACGGGATGTCTTCAATATTTTTGCAATATAACTGTGCATTTTAAAACTGTGTTTATCAATCTAAATAGACCTTGCCGTCCACTATTAATTCTTATTTTGTAATGAGTTCGTTTTTTGTTTTACTATTTTTGATTCTGCTAGCCAATTACAGTAGAGTCTTAATCATGCTATAAAGCTACAGCAATACAGCTAATGGTATTTATAAAATAAACTGTCACTTCCAATTTGCGATAAAGGATGAAGAGAAAATTGATATGATGTAAAAGTAATAATAAAAATTAAAAAATAACATGTCCTTTTTATTACTTCTTATTTTGCATGTTCCCAAAGTCTAAAAATAGAATAGAATGCAAAATACAAACACTTGATCGTGGAATAAAAATAAGGAAGGGGAACAACATAAAAAACTTCCCAAAACATAACAAATGATGCGTCATATACATGACTGTAACTAATTGAGTGATTCTGAAATGTGTAACGACAACATTGATCATTAAAACTAATTACACTCTTGAACAATAAACACCCTTGAAACTTATTAACCGCTCCAATGGATCAGAAAATTCTGCCACAAAACGATTTTATGACCAATGTCTTATGACTTCTAGTAGCCGGTAAGCATTTCAATAACAATACAGTACCGACCACCTGCTTTCAAAAGTTCGTGCGAGTTTTATGACAACGAATGGTCATTAAAATTGTGTTCAATGCTCAAAAGTTTATTGTAAGATTCTAATTGTTCATAAAAATACAAGAATAAGCGTATCAATCTGTTAAGCACGTTCCTCATTTTTGGTGAACATAGAAGCAGTAGGTGAAACAATAACATAATAAAATATAGATTGTACCGACAAAGGCACCGATTATACTTGAAAATTATTGTTTTTTAAAACTCCTTATCTGGAACAGTTGATGAAAACTAATAAAAGATACCTTATTACTAGTGATAGATCAATATTATGAAGTCCTATAAACGCAACGATAATTATAATTTTCAAGATCCACATTACGCCAGAACAACAACTAGAAGCAAATAAAGAACACGATTTTCAATTAAACCGACAACTGTAACTAAAATGTTGGTTGTTATAGTCTGTCCAAGCAAAGAAAACATTCTAGCAAGATGGGAAAATTACTCCAGCTCGGTCAATATTATTTCAAAAACTATAAATTAGGTTTCAAATTGTAGGAAACATTCTAATCTAGAATTTGGGACAAGTTTATAATTCATTCAATATTGATCGAGCATAAGTAATTTCCCCATTATGCCAGAATGTCTTCTTTGCTTGCACAGACAATACACTTATCAGCATAAATTATGATAATGGACTTGCTAATGCGTTAGCACTGCTTATTTGGAACCGGCAAGCTCTCAAAGTCGAATCAACATGATAGTAATGACGTTCAACTTTGGTAATTAATATGGAAGTCACGCCCCTTGAAAACAGATTAGACTCAATGGAACGAAAATTTCATCTGAATTCAACAAGAAACTGATTTTTTTATTTATTTTTAAGCTCATGAAAGTCAATTCCCAGCAATCAGGAAACTTTAATCTATGAATATGTACGAGTAAATCAAAACCAAACCACTGATCGACTTGTATGTTATCGAGTTTATTTGGATAATACCTTTGAAATAATTGGAAATAATTATGAAAAGTACAGGTTATAATATAATAATTATATGGTATAGTATTAATGAATCTATTCATTAATGTATTGATCTATCATATAGTTTGGGCAAGCAAGAAAGGCAGAAGATCATTTATTACTCTACATAAAGGCATACTTTACATTTACTTTATGGCATTACTTTAAATTTAACGGCATAAGTGTACAATACAAAACTCTACATAGTAGCTGCATAAGTATTCTCACATCAAAGGCCAGTAGTTCTGTGATAATGAAAAATTGAATTTAAGTTGTTTATTTTGTTCAATTCTACTGTATAATGACTTAAAAGTTCGAAACTATAGTCGTGGAGGGTTCTGTGATTAGTTATTGATTTATTAGATTGAGATTCTATGTTATTTATTTATTTATTCATTGATTTATCTATTAATTTCATTTATGTACAAATATAAAATATAAGGAAAAATGGAGTAGAACCACATAGCACATAGATCAAAGCATACTATCAGCTACCCGTTTCTTCTGATTCATCCACCTCTTATTCTAATTTTCACAATTATTTTGTACTTGAAATCCCTGTATTATCCTATAATATTTAAGCCGGATGTTCATTGCAATAGATGTGATTAAGCTTCGTAAGGTTTCGGACAGTATTCAACTTAAAGTCTATTGGGTTCAGAACGTGACAGGACAAGCTTTAACGTTGACTAAATAGAAAGGATTCTGATAATCCCTCATGCACACAGTAGCTAACGTCATCATTTGTTATAAGATTGAAGAGCCAGATTACCTCTGTAGCTCATGTAACTAAAAACCGAACACTGAACTAAGATGCTGAATAAAAAAGGAAAACTCTACTACTTCTACGCTAACCACTCATTTTTTTCTTTAATATTATCATTTGGGTGGCTCGGACTCGGAGTAAGTGATAATACGACGGTCTGGTAACCAAGAGGCAAGATAAGTAAATCTACCAGGTAGGCCAGCGTCCATAAGAGCCCAACAGTCCACTTTTTTCCTGCCGGATGACGTCACTAATTTTATTTTTTACATTATGCTTTATACCTATATTTATGATTCGACATGTATCTAGGATTCCAATTTTCCAGCTGTTCCAGAGAATTAAAAATAAAAAATACCACGTAAAAAGCTCAATATCAATGAAAATAATTGTGAAAATATGTAAAAATGATGAATTGAATTTATTGAGTACTATTACAGTCGAATAATGTTGTTATATTAGAACAATATTGTTGTCATAAATTGGGGCCAAAGATTCGAGAAGCTGGCGCTCTCGTTGAGAAAAAGTAAGCTATGTGGGTTGAAACTATGCGATTACGATTATAAAAATGAAAATAATCATATTTAACTACAAAACAACTAGGAAAACTCAAGAATATTGTTTCCTTGATAATTGTGATGTTCTCAACTCATCGGAATTAATTACAACAATAATATTCTTCAACACTAACGAAAATAGGTTATGTTTACATTTCCTTCAGCTGTGCTTTTCACTTTGGGCGCTAGAGTGCGACACTGTAGAAAATTAGTGACGTCAGATTTGTGAACCATAATTTCCAGGCAAATATCCCACCTGGTGAGATTTACTAGCCTTGACCAAGAGGTTCCAGGTTCCATACTTGACCGAGGAACAAATTTTGACCACAGCACAATCACATAGATACGGCCACTCAGTCTTTCGAAGGGCAGGGTGATTGTAAAAAAGCAGTAAAAAGTAATCGTCATCTCTCATAATCATCCCTCTCATGACGTAGGCCATGTGGCCCACCCTCAGAAAGAAAAAAAATTCATGAGTATAGTCTGTCCAAGCAAAGAAGGCAAGATGGGGAAATGTCTCCAGCTTGCTTCGAAAATTATAAATTTGGTCTCGAATTGTAGAAAACATACATTCCGCTCTATATTTTGAGACTAAATTCACTGTATAAATAGTTTTCGAACCAATATTGATCGAGCTGGAGTAATTTTTTCATCTGGAGTAATGTCTTCTTTGCTTGGACAGTTCAATAACCCTCATAAGAACAGCAACTTATGATGGAAGTCATGTAGTATTTGATTATAAATCCAATATTACCGATTCAAGGTTTCCAACTCCAATGCATTTCTTCTTTCATAGAATTGAGCAATGCTGGAAACTCAATTCAAAAATATTTTTTGATTCCATTGTCAGTTAATTTTTGAATTAAAATTATGAATGGATGAAGAATAAGTCAATAAATCAGTGATTGTTGAGAACCGGATTTGAATAAAAAAGGTGAATTTAATTCAAAAATGCTGTATGAATGAACGAGGCTTGTTGACAATATCTTGTGAAGTAGGAATTTTGTATGTATAGGATAATAGCACACAGATACAAACAAACTTCAGAAATCCGGATTGATACGAATAAAACAGACAGATCCTAGCGAATTTGGATGATCAGTTTGTATTCTAAATAAAATACAGAAGCCCCAAATCTTTCTTCAACACTATTATTCACTGTGAACCCACTTTCTACTCTCGAATCTTTAACCACAAAAGTAAAAAGTTACAAGTGATATTATAAGAGTTAGATTTATGATGTGATTTATTCTGTGTTTTTTACAAAAGATCCGATTACTGTTGTGTCAAAATCAGCTACAATATAGAAAGCAAGATCCTTGACGCTTGACAATCAAGAAGAATAATTGATTTAAATGGGAAATATTATTAGGGCATTACACTATGAATACCACACACTGCCTACATACATATCTATACGATACGTATAAAACTCGAACTGTATATCTGTATATAGTTGAACAGCACACTAGACAACGTGGCGACACAGCTTTTGATGGCAAGGGGGAGAAGGAAACACCGTTGATTAGGAAGACGTAGAGGAATTCAAGGTCATGTCTGCATCATCATCATCATCATCATCGACTCCAACGCTGCTACTGTAGCATCGATATCATCATCACAATCACTGAGAACAACATCATTATCATCTACATCATCATCACGACGTCAGGCATTATAGTCTGTCCAAGCGAAGAAAACATTCTGGCAAGATGGGAAAACTACTCCAGCTCGGTCGAATTACTTCAAAAATTATAAATTTGTTCTGAAATAGTAGGAAACGCTCCGATCTACAATTTGAGACCAAATTCATAAGTTTTGAACCTATAATAACCGAGCTGGAGTCATTTTCCCATCCTGCCAGATTGTCTTTTTTGCTTGGATAGACTGTACAATGCCATAAGTGGACGTCTGTTGCCGAGATTAAATGATGCGTCACTCATTCATTGAGAAAACTATTGACGGTCAACGATCTTCTAAGTCTTTGAAGATCCAATAAGAAGTCTATGGAAATAGAAAAAATACAAGGCTTGTGCAGATTAAAGGTCGTTATCATTCAAATGTCATTGTACCATTTACATAGCATAAATTGCTACGTTTGTAAATTTGGTAAAAATTAGCCAAAGATGAAGCCAGAGAGGTTTTCACACCCAATTTTGACAGAAGAGACGTATCGCGTGGACGTGGAGGGAATTTTCAATACACGACTGTTCAGAAACAAATAGTTTTCAATTTGAGCAGAAGTAGTGGTTGGCAAACTTTATCCATTCATGAACCCCCCTCATAATTATAAAGTTCATAATGGGAGGATATATACTTTAATCAGAAGATATATTTATTTTTGTTTGATACGGTTGAGAATGATACGCTGAAAACATGCCAGACAAAACAGGTATCGAACCCATAACTTCTGAAGATAGATTAGCTATCAAACTAGAAGTTGTAGGAAATCATCGTGTCCGAGGTGTTGGAGGGAGATGGCGAGACGCGAGAGGGGGTACACGTTACGAGGGTGTGGTAAAATTTAATAATAAATGATATCAGCTTTCAGAAAGTGGTAGCAATTTTATGAAAATTTCAATATAGCATACAGTGAAGGTCCTCACGAAGTCGAGGATGCGACGATATTGTGCCGCCTAGCCCAAACCCTAACTTGAATGCCAACAACAGGGTAGTAGTAAGTAATATAAAAGTAAGGGTGGAAGTATGTATGTAAGTTGAACTGGGGTGGGATGGTCCAGAGAGGGGGGAGAGGGTCTAGGAGTGGGGGGAGGGGTGAGGAAAAAAGCATTAGCTGCACTAGTTTTCAATAAGGCCTCTTCTACAGTGATGTGCTTGCTCTTCGAACTCAGGCTCCAATTTTGGTTTTCTCTCTCTCTCTCTCTCTCTCTCTCTCTCTGTTTCTCTCTTGTTCTCTCTCTTCCTCGTCTCGACGCCTCGCCATCGTCTATTGAAAGCCATAAACAATTTCTTCTTTTCCGCTTATTCTTTTCTCTTTCTTTTTTTTAATAAAGCTCCATTATTGGCCCCGGTCATGATTTATTATTTGGCAGAGAAATGTGTGGGTGTGTGTTGTTGGGGGGTGGTGAGGGGAGGGGGTGTTTCGGAGGGTTGAAGAGAGAGTTATGCGATAAAGTGGATATGATGATGGTTCAGGTTTCCAACTATTGTGACTATAGTATAAATGTGTTGAAAGATAGGAAAGCAACGACAGTACTATTATTGTGACTTAGGTAAGTGTTGACATATTGGATTGACGATAATAATTATGTTTCAATTGTGGGGCTTTTGAAATAAAATTTAAGATATGATTGATCATCACCATCAGTGCCTTTATAAAATTCAGTATAAAAATACAATACGTTTTAGGATTTACAACGTTGTTGAATTACGTTGATCTAATGAATGTAAAGTAATTCAAGTATTTAAAGACCAGTTAAGTATTTTATATTGAAAAATTAGAAGTTGATAGATTGGCAGGATTCATGAGAATGATCAACATAAAAACAATTTTAAATTATTAAAAGAGAATGGGTGTCAAATTTTCCAATTTGTCAGTATTATTCTTGTTAAGAAATCGACTTCGCTCATTCCTTCTAGATCTAGAATATATCAATAAAATAAATGTTTTCACTGAGCTTCATATAATGAGAAGATTCTGATTTCATAAATTTTTAAGAGCAAGGGAATTATAAATGTTTACAAAGGTTGAACACTTAAGCGCCCTGTGCACGGGGACAGTACTGTCGGCCAGTTGAATATCTGTAGCCAATCACAGCTGTTGTTGTTTGACTCAATGTCGAGACAAAGGCTGTAATTAGCTATATATTATATTGAACTGGCCGATACTACAATCTCCGTGTACAGTGCGCTTTAGTCATTCTATTCCATCAATTTGTAACGATATCGTAAACAATTTTTTTAATGAAAACCAAATTTTATCACTTTTGGTTTCTGGAAGACATAAAAATTTGAAAATTTAAAATCTTTCATATACTGGACATTTCTAGCTTAAAAGTTTAGCTACTTACGTACAGCGATACATTTATTACACGAATAACAAATTTCTATACAGGCCTCTTTGCTTTAATAATAAATAATACTTACTCCATCCCCTGCATGGAATTCAACCCCAATTGATCCATAGAGAATAATTATTGAAGACCTTCTTAATCTATGAGTAATGAATAATAATAGTTATTCCTTTGACAACAACTGTCATTACCTCTAGAAATTATTGAACTATAAGGCGTGAAGCAATCGAGAAAGACGAGCAGTATTGCTACTTTTTCCAATTCAAAATCAATTATTGAGATCGAATCAGAACGAATACCTATTATATTCACGGCTGGTTACCTAAATTGGTAACATGGCTGAATTGGTGCCCCTACAAGGCTAACAATCAAAACTAAGAACACGAAATATTCTGCTTTTTCTTTCCTCAGTTTACCTCTGTACTTCCATTCTTTTTATGAATACTGTAAACTCTAAACGGGAGACTGATTCGAAATAAATTGGAAATATCAGCAGAATAACAATCATTTCTACTGAGCGGAAAGCGTAGTTAGACCCTTCGTAAAGCGGGAAAATAATTGATAGGAACAACAATTCTGGAAAAAGAAAACCCTTTGTCAACCATAGTAATTATTCTCCAATATTTTTGCGCTTTCTCTTGTATTTTGGGATTCTTCTAGAGAGCTGCGATGATTAGAGGTTCCATAGAAATGCTTTGACCATGGAATTATCACAAAGATAAAGACTGAAATCTTTCAATATAGAAGAATATTGTTTTATCCATAGAATATATCCGTTTATATCAGTTTATAAGATATTGTTTGTATCAGTTTTTTATATCCATAGGGAACGAGAGCATAAGAATGAAAGATGATATGAAATTTTAACAAAAATAAAAGAGTTTCTAAACAAATTTCCCAAAAAATAAAATCGATCGACTAGAACATTTGCCATAACCAATTCATTCGAAATTTAAAATTCCATGTTGAGGAAAAGTTGCATTTTCCACTTTCTCGACCCAGTGACAATGGTTTGATTGAACAATTACTCTTTGAAACATGACCTTATGACAAATTATGCTCTGATTATGTTCACCAAAACATGACTGGATACTCTTATAAGAACTTTTCAATCTGCTAGAGGATTCTATTGTAACTACATATCTTCAAATGATAACTTGTGATAATAAATAAACTGTATACCTATTATGTAATGTGATGAGCCTTCTATAAGTATATGGTTTACTGGCTTTCACCTAGAAAAATAGACTGATTATATTATTTTATAATATTGACGGATTAAGAATGGATGTTAATCATGATTACTTGGGTAGACGTAATTTTTGTGTAAGTAAGTCCTTCACTTAATAATAAGTCAGTTTAAGGTTTTTCATGATTGTTCAATGTTTCACTAAGAAGCAACTCAAACTTTCCCAGCATCCATTCTTGAAGTACTCGACAAAACAATAAACTAGCACCAAAGTCATTAGATCAGTTCGCCTAAATTTCTAAGAGAGCATCTCCTAATGTAGGCCCTGTGAGATAGTTTTCGTATAGTCTGTCCAAGCAAAGAAGACATCCTGGCAAGATGGGAAAATGACTCCAGTTCGGTCAATATTGGTTAATAAATTATAAATTCAGTTTCAAATTGTAGAAAACAATCTTGTCTTCAATTTGACACCAAATATATAATTTTTAAATCAATATTGACCGAGCTGGAGTCATTTTCCCATCTTGCCAGAATGTTCTCTTCGCTTGAACAGACTGTAGAAGAGATTTATCTTGTAGCAACAGCTTAGGTCAGCTGCTTGGGAGACAAGTCCCCGATGATAGTCATTAAGCGGCTTAATGTTGCCGCCCAATTCCAGGATTTCGTTAATGGCTGTGGTTGACTGAAACTGGGCGAACGCCATTTGAGGGAGCCATTCATCTTCAAAAGTGCTTGGCCAAGGAAATAGTTGTAGCTGCTGAAAGGTGGTGGAAATGGCCTCAACAATAACATAAGAAGTTTACAAATATTTTGTAATTAAATGAAAAGACAAGATATCGTCAAACCACTGATGCCAGGATGTCTTCTTTGCTTGGACAGACTATAGAAAACTTGGAGAAAACCAGACCGAATAAATGGAAGAAGAATGGAGAGGTCAGAAAAGTCAGATTTAGATTGCAAAGATTTACAAGCTCAACTCTCTTGCAAGAGTAACATCGCAGCTGCAAGCCTCTTGGGTGACAACGCTTTAAATACTGCCTAACTCATTCACTCTGCTCCCCCCCTCTCCTCACCAACACACCTCAACAATTCCAGTCGAAATTCCTCAGCACTCATTCCAAAATCCCCCCTTTCAACCTACCCCCCCCATCACAGCCAGAATCCCCTTAGACTGCATTAGTGTTAACCGTTCCCCTAGGAGATAATGTTCTGTGTCATCAACGGCCTAATGCTGGTCTATTCTAAGGTGTAAGAGAGACAGAGGTGATAGATGAAAAGAGTGATAGAGAAGAAGCAGAGATTGATAGTGAGAGAAACGGGATGCTGAAGAATAGAGGAAGAAGGAAAAATGAGGGGAGAAAGATAGGGAATAGGTAGAGATTGAAGGAGAGATAGAGGATGGTGTTGAAAGATAATGGGAAGAAGGAGGAGGAGAAAGAAAAAGGAGGAATGAAGAAGGTAAGTAAAAATGAAATTTTGCGCGAAGCTGTAGGCTATACCACAGAGATAGTAAAAATTCTCTGTTTACCTTTTCTGTGAAGGTAGAGATTTACTTTCTTTGTGGCTATATTGAGTGTTGAATATTATTGTGAATTGTTCCTGTCCCTTCATGTACACTATCGTTTCTTATGGATTATTTTGGTTTTCATGAAAATCATGCAAAAAAAAAAGAGAATTTATCACGTGATAGACTGAGAAAGCTCCTGAGATCAATTCCATAATACAGTAGAAGTCCCATTATCCGAGCTAAACGGGTTCGGGACTTGCTCGGATATCAAAAAACTCGGTTAACACGGAGGTGAAGGAAAGAGGCTTGAATTATTAAACCTCTATTAGGTTTGAATTATTAGATCGCATTAAATCTGAATAATACAATTTATTGATACAGTATAAATGATAAATTGTGATGGAATAAATTGATAAACATTACTTACAATTTGTTTGCAATTGTAGTTCTTTATCGGAAAAATAGTCCAAATCTTGTTAAAAAATTCGTTATGCTCTTAAAAATTGGCTCGGTTAACCGTATTCTAAAAGTCGGCTACTGTATTCTAAAAGTCAATAAATTCAGTTCAGGATTTTTAATATGTTTCAATATTTTTATACTGCTCGAGTTTGTATTGAAAATAATTAATAATCCTCATCGATTAGAAATAGGCTATATTCTTCTCATGGATAATACATGAATTTTTTTCATTAAGAATAATTTATTGTGAATAGGAATTTTTGTTTACAGATTGAAGATTTTGCTTAGATCACTCAATGATAAATGCACTGAAAAGACGATGGATATGATACAGTTGAGCTACCAACTGAAAGTTTTTAAGCTGAAGCTTTTTTGGACATATTATCACTCTTCATATGCCATCATAAAAACTAGGGATAGTTCACCGCCCCACCTCTTAATACTATGAAATCAGTAATTTAGAAAATAAAATTAAAAACATGCTACTACACGAGCTAATTAATGAATAAACTGAGTACAGTATCACTAATATTGCACATAAAATACTGCAGACCATTCGTGAGTAAGATGCGGCATCACAGAAGAAACCTAAAGCCTAGACTTCCATCAAAACAAGAGATACCTTATAAAAGTCGCGCAGAGACAAACACAGTCGAGCCTGACAGTACAGATCTATTACGTGTGACAATGCCTGGTGGGGGTAGCGGGGTACCCCTAGAAGATAGGGGGACCCTAAAGGGCTCATACCCTGAACGGTAACGAGAAAACTGAAAGCAATCAATTCCAACAATAACCTGCTCACCCCAACCCCCCACCCACCAACACATCCCCCCCTCTTGTGGTCGAGCTCTTTATTCGGAATTTAATCATTGAATGCCCTCCATATTTCTTCTTCTTACTCTCTTCCTCTTCCACCTCCTCCTCCAACTTCTTCTTCTTTTTCTCCGCCTCCTTCTCAATCGTACAAGCCAGCAGCTATATGAAATAAATAAGGAGTTAGATGAATGATGCCATATTATTATAGCATTTCGATTACCAGTGGTGTCAACGAAATTACTGTGCTTTTCTTTCCCTTCTTTGAAATGTCTCTCTCATACCAACCACTTCCACAGAAACTTTCTCCCCCCTTGTTTGCTTGGTTATAGTATAAATTATTGGACTATAATACTACATTCGAAAACTTGAATTAATGAACATATTGTTATCCTCCTATGTTCGGAATACGCTCTTAATTTTTGAACCAAAAACCATTTCATAACTTAAGTGCACTAAGAGTATATTGTATACTTGGTATTATAGTGTAACTTACAATAGATAAGTAGTATAAAACTAGTGAATACTTTAAACTGAAGAGCCAAGTCTCAAGTTAAATTCAAAGTGAAGATTCGTGAATTATTGAATCTTCAAAAGGAACAAGATTCTATCAATCATATTTTTCCATCACATTTTCATCTTATCCTCCAAAAAGAACAAATGGTTCTAACAAATGATAAATTTTATTTAGGATGTGTTTTTGTACGTTTTTTAAGTAATGAGACATCCAATTATATTTCGAATGTAATCAAGTTTGTGTTCGAAAGCTTGAACAAATCATCATCATCATCATCATAATCATCATTTATTCATTCAAATTACATTTTGGTGAGTGCAACAGACTCATGCCCTGAACCGCTCCTCTACCAATTTATACTACACAGTCCAAAACAATGAGTCTAATGATTGTAACTAATATTACAATTTCCAGTACAAGAAAATCTCCACTTAAAACAATTCAGAATTTTGATATCAGTTCACACAAAGTTTCAATAATACACCAAATAATTGAAAGATTTAAGTATTTTAACAAATGGACATATTGTTCTCCTCCTATGTTCGGAATACGCTCTTAATTTTTGAACCAGAAGCAATTCCACACTTTTAATGCACTTGGAGCTATTTTCATTATCGGTCGTTGCGGCTATAAATATTTATGCGCTGAATAGAATAAATATGTCAACACTGGCTGGTCTGAAAATGACTTTGTAATGGCCGTTCGGCTATTATTCCATCAGAGATCAATAAGTGGCACTTTATTTATAGAGGGAAAGCACTTGGCAATCGGACAAATGCGTCGACATCCATAGCCCAACAACTAATTTTGGCAGACGATCATCTAGCAATTCACTAAACACCTGATATCGGTATTCCTCTCTAATCACTTAACTCTCTCTTTCTTATCTATAGACTCGTCGTTTTCTCACTCGTTATTCGCTTTCATCGTTTTGATGAAATCAATCCTATCAAACTTCCCTAAAATGAAGCACGGTTATCCAACAGCACTAAATTGAAACAATTTGATTTCAGTTATTTTTCCATTAATGTTGGGAAATCATTGTTGGTGTTGTTATTAGGGTAGTTGATATTTGTTGCTATAATTATGTATGATGTTATTGTTGTTGTTTTTTTGTTGATGTTGGTGTTTTTGTTGTTTCTGGAGTTGCTAGGATAGTTGGTGTTTATGTTGTTGGTGATGTTGTTATTGTTATTTGTGTTGTTGTTGATGTTGTTATCCATGTTGGCGTTGTTGACGGTATTATTGATATTTGTGTTGTTGTTAATGTTGTTATTCATGTTGGCGTTGTTGACGGTATTATTTATATTTGTGTTGTTGAAGATTTTGGCATTGTTTGATTGTTTTTGAAGTTGTTGTTGATGAAGAAAAACAACAATAGCAAAAATATTATAAACAAGTGCGTAGATTCGGGAAAACGATACCGGAAACAACAAGAAAAAGTTGATAGCAAATAAAGAAAATAATAAGAAGGGTGAAAATGAAGAATTGTAGATGACGAAGACGACCCTTCCCCTTCTCCCTGGCATAATTTATTGCCTCGATATGATATGATATGCCCTCTAACCCTACCCTCATCGCGCATGTTCAGAAGGACCACGAGTGGAGGACGGATTGCAAGTAATGAAAAAAATTCCATTATTCTGTCGTCGATGCACCAGAATATTATTGCACGGCAAAAGGTTGGTTGGACCTCTCAAGTTATCGCTATTATTCAACTCCTCCTCCTCCTCATCCTCTCCTCCTCCACTCCTCATCCTCTTCCTCCTCCTCCTCAACCACCTCCTCATCCCCGTCATACACCCCCTGGAACGCCCCTGCTTATAGCGGTGCCTGAGGAATAATCATTTAAGCTCTGAATTTTAGGATCGTTTGCTTTGGATATGTGTCAATAGCACAATATAGTTTTTCTGATTCTGTAATCTCCGTCGAAGATTTCTTAATAGTTTTCAACAATAGTAATATTTCAAAAATGTTGATATCAGTTGCAGTTGGCAAATGATGTTTTTTACTATAAATAGGTGATGCTAGAGAACCAAAGTTCTCTTAAAAGAACAGTGTTGGTCTAAATCTAGTAATTTGGCTGATTCATTACAGTTCTAAACACCCACTGTAAGAATAAATGAATAGGCTGATAAATATTTCACAGTGGAAGTATTGCCCCACAATAATACTATAAGTATACTATATACTATACTATATACTAATACTATAAGTATACCATTGGATGAGGGCAGGATAAGATATTTTTGAGAGAGGAAATTGGTTATGAGAAGTGATAGTGAATACAATCACAGCCCATTGAGAACATCCATCGAATTTGGGAAAAGAAAACGCCCTTGTCCTCTCTTCAATTTCAACAGACATCAATGATATCAGGACATGGAAATCAGTTTCAACGAGAGGAGTTATCCGAATAAATCTTTCAAATGAGAAGATATTGAAATAGTTGGGGTGGAGTGAGAGTGGGGGAAGAGAGGATACGAAAGAACCGATGAGATGAGATGAGCCATTAAAAGTTTTCATTTCCTTTCCAGAGATGCAGAAAAATATAAGTGAGATAGTACTATGAGAGAACTATGGTTGGGAATCCAAAAGAGCAAGAGAGAAATGAAAAATGTGATAAGAGTTGTTGAAGGGGGTTGATAGTAGTATAAGGATAATCGGGAGGAGAGAGGAAAACTAGAAAGATGGAAGAAATAAAATGAACGTTGGAGGATGCGATTAGGTGGGGAAGGAGTAATAAACAATTAGAGAGGGAATAAATTGAGTAAAATGTGCTGAAGAAAGAAGAAGCAACTGGAGAGAGAAGTGGGAGAGAAGAAAAATATATGCAAGAAATGATTCAGAGAGAGATTAGATCAGATTAGATTATTCACTTTATTCAAGTAGAGTACAGCATGTATGATCTTATATCCTAGAATCCGAAGATTGAATATAAATTTAGTTAAAAGATTGGATAAAATAAAAAATAAATATAAAAGAGAATAAAGAATAAAGAGAGAATAATATACAATACAAAGAATAAAGAGAGAGTGAGAGAAAGGAGAATGGAGAGAAACAAAGTGAGAGAGAGGAAATGAAGGATCAGATAGAGCGAGAGAGGGGCAAATAGAGAAACAGAGAGAGTGAGAGAGGAAAAAAAGAGAGACAGAGAGAGAGAGTGATGAAGAGAGAGATTGAGAGAGAGGAAATGGACAGCTAGGAAGATAGAGCATGACGAGCATCGAGTAAAAAGAGAGACAAAAAGGGGCAATGAAAAAGCGAACAAAAAAAACAAGAAGGCGAAAAAGAGTGGGTGTAGGAGGACATGAAGAACTTGACGACAACCACAGAGAAATTGCGAATAGAAGACAAGGTGTGAGGTGACATCAGAGGAAAGAGAAAGATTGGAGGAGCAGTACGGGTGTAGTAGTGGTGACTGGTGAGAGACTTCTTTAATCACCTTTCCAATTTATGTCACTCTCGTGGCGTGTGCAAGCGCGTGTGTGTGTTTTTGAGAAAGACAGAGTGAGAAAAAAGCTTTATATGAAGAGGAAGAGAGAAGATTTAGTGAGTAAGAAAGAGAGAGAGGGAGAGAGAGAGAGAGAGAGAGTGAGAGTCATTCTCACTAGACGACATCAACCCTTGCTTGACTGACAGACAAGCAGTGAAACCCGACTATAAGCTGCAGTCACACTGCTAGAAATTTGAAACTCTAAAAATTTGTCATTTTTTTCTCATAATTCAATAAATTTAAATCGAGGGAATTATTTATCCATCTATCCGAGAAATAACAAAAATTTATAAAGCTAAAAACACAGACAATAAAGTCCAAAACGCCTTTCTCCCAAATTTAGATAGCCTTAATCAATTGAAAAAAAAAATAGGTTATGTTCACTTGATCCTCAACCACTATCACTATTGATAAATTTTTACACTAAATTTTGAATAGATTCTACTACGATTATGATTGCAACGCACTATGGTTACAATGGGATCGGTAAGGGTAAATGGTTAATTTCATCACATTTCTTGCTTCTAGAATGGTACTACATCACATTCCTTGTTTCTAGGATGTTCGATTGACTCCTATTGAGTCTACATGATGTTTAATGAAGGATTGGAGTGAACAAAATACTCCTATTATTTGTAAATGAAGGTTTTGAGTGATATCAATCCTACTTTTCTCTGAGAATGGAGGTTTGGAGTGGATTCAATCCTCCTATTCTGGAAATAGAGGTTTGGAGTGAATTCAATCCTTATATTTTCTGTCAATGAAGGTTTGGGGTGAATTTAATCCTCTTTTTTCCTCTGTGGAAGAAGGTTTGGAGTGAATTCAATACTTCTATTCTTAGATAATGATGGTTTGGAGTGAATTTGATCCTCCTATTCTTTGTAGATCGAGGTTTACAGTGAATTCAAACCATCTTATACTCTGGTTAAAATGTTTGAATTTACTCTAAACCTCTATCTACAAGGAATAGGACGATCAAATTCACTCCAAACCATCATTCTCTAAGAATAGGAGGAAAGGTTTAGAATGGATTCAACCCTCCTATTCTCTGTGAAAAAGGTTTTCAAGTTAATTCAATCCTTCTACACTCTGCCAACATAATTCATTGAACCCTGCCCAGCTCAATTCGTTCAGCTTTGTTGATAGAACACAGGGAACCGGTGAAGAAATAGGAGAATCATAGAAAATTTGCCGCAGCCTTGAAGAGATCAAGGATTATAAATGTGAAGGAAATCATGGAGAAACTTGGAGGAAATCTGGAGAAATCGAATTTTATTATAGTAATGGAAAATGTTGAGTGATACTAGAGGAAAATAGAGAAGAGAGTGAGAGAAAGAAGACGAAAATCAACGAAAAAGGAGTGAGGAAGGGAGAGAAAGACTGTCGAAATGATTGTGGGAGGGACGGAAGTAGATATAAACGGATGCTTGTTAGTGTCAAGAATACTTCTCAAATTGGGACGATTCTCCTTTTCAACCAACATCATCAGCCTCTTCCTCCCCTCCCTCCAGCCAACTCCTCCTCCACCTCCTCCTTCTTTGCCACCTTCTCTTACTCCTCATTATCTTCCTTCATCCTTCCGCCAACTCCTACAACTCCTACTCCTCAGATTCCAACTAGTTCTTTTACTTTCTCCTATTTCCATTTCTTTCTCCTCCTGGGGTCTTCTTCTTCTTCTTCTTCTTCTTCTTCTTCTTCTTCTTCTTCTTCTTCTTCTTCTTCTTCTTCTTCTTCTTCTTCTTCTACGTCTTCTACTTCTTCTTATTCTTCTTCTTCTTCATCATACACTATCTCCCTCTTAGGTTTCTCAATAATCTACGATTCACAACCTGTTCAAAAAAAATTCAAAGTAGGAAAGAGATCATAAAATTATTCTGTATTTGTTTTGCGGCGAAGTGCGACACAAAATTTTTACACATTTTCCCCATCAAGCAGCAGCTTCATTATAATATTATTTTTCATTTTGTGATTCCCTCATTGGGATGATAAAAACTGTTCAACTGTAAGAATATTATTTGACACGACACTATCTTTCACTACATTTAGTTCACTGCGTGATTGGAGGAAACGCAATATTACAAGACAATGTTATTCTTGTTTTTGTTCTTCATGCACATTTTGTAATATAAATGCACCATTTATATTTCTTCTTGCCTTGCCTTTTTAGCTAATTCTATTTGAATTGAGTTTTTGATTCATGGTAATGTCAGCCAAGTGAATGAAATTCTCCCTAGAGAACTTACTGTACTCTAAAAGTTCTACCAGGGTTACCATACGATTCTGAATTCGGCAGACTACAAATTACTATAGTTCGCTGAAGTTTAGAATCCAGGCCGTTACAATAAGAGGTATATTTCTCCATTATTTGTATAAATCTTGTCTTGTAACGTGCTCACCAATTGCGTGTCTTCTCACAAACTACAGGACTATTATTCCTACAAGCTACAAATACAGTGACTATAGTCACTAGAGCTACAACCCAGTCTGTTATTGTAATTGCAACTTGCCATACAAGTCTATCTCTATGTTGTTCTAACAACTTCACATCAACTAACATGTTATTGTAACAGCCTCACATCAAGCAATGTATGGTGAGCTAGATAGGCCACCATCTCATTTGAAGTCATTAGAGTGAAGAGACCTAACTAAACATGTCTCACGGTGTTGTTTGAAGGTAAAGTCTGTCCAATCAAAGAAGACATTCTGGCTAGATGGGAAGATGACTCCAGCTCGGTCAATATTGGTTCAAAAATTGAAAATTTGGTCTCAAATTGTAGGAAACATTCTGATCCACAATTTAAGAGAAGGTTCATTAATTTTGAACTAAGATTGACCAAGCTGGATTCATTTCCACATCTTGCCAGAATGTCTTCTTTGCTTGGCAAGACTATACCTTGCTCCTTCTTGTCAAGGGTGGAAAATAATTAGGAGAAGATGTTTCCCCTTTCTGCCTCCCTCTCTCACACATTCTCTTTCTCTCTCTTTTTCTGGGTTCCTCTCCCCCCTCTTCTCATTCCATTTCCAACCCTTCCCTCCCCCTTTCCCTTCATTTTCCTCACTTCTCCTTCATTTTCTGACATCTTCCCCATCAGGCCGCGTTAACAATCCTTCATGAATAATGGTCGGCGCAATTTAGATTGCTTCCCGAAATAATGAGAGAGAGTGTATGACAAGGGATGGTGGTTTATGGGTGGAAAGGGGGGGGGTGTTGAGGTAAGGGTAGGTGTTTGTTACGTGTGGAGAGGGTATGAAGTGATTACGAAAACAAGCGGTGGGACCGTTGAAAAGAGGAAGAGGTGAAGATGGGTTCGCGAAGTACAAGAATAATTGTTAAGATAAAAAGGATACAAATGTAGTTCCTTCAACTGCAATCACGTGATACATTGTGATCGCTAAATAATTAATGCAGTTACTTCACAGACAATCACAGACAGTCTATATTATTAGTTACTGTCCTTCCACAATTGAGGTATTTCTAAGAAAAAATATTGCGTAAGTTATGTCTCAATGTAGTTATTCTATAATGATGAGAACTTGGTGTCACGCACAGGTTTTTGCAAACCCATGTGACACCAAATCCAATTTTATTGTAATTTTTGTTCTATGTAATGTTCGATCATAAGAAATTTCTGATTTCTGATCAGTTTTAAAAGCTTGCTCTCGCCATAAAGAATAAATAAATACTTGTCATCAAATAAAATAATCTTCAGCTGAAATCTTTGGCTACCATCAGCTACATGAAAATGTTATTATGGAATACATTTCAGGAGAATAATCTCTGTTCAAATAAAACTTGTTTTTTTTTTTAAAGAAAATCAATCATTTGCGTAAGAAACCTGCCTCAAAATGATAATATCAAGACCCTAGAAAGACATTTTTATCACATCACATCACTGCTATTATAGGCTATTCTTTGCGTTCTCGTGCAAGAAGATCTATTTAGAATTTGTTTATTGATTGTAAATTTTGAAAATATGGAAACTTGAAAACCATCTTCATTCGCATTCATAGTAATTCATGGTATGAATCCATTCATCAACCTATGGACTATAAATCATATTATTTTGTTGATATCCACAAATGCTTGTCAACAACTGAAATAATTGGAACTACCTATTCATAACAAATGGAATAGCAATTGTAATTTGTAATTTTTTAACAAATTTTGACCGAGTTGGAATCATTTTCTCATCCCCCCAGAATGTCTCCTTTACTCGACCAGACTATACCACTTATTAGCATTACCTAACAGGGGTATTCAGAGAGCTACTAGTAGGGGGGGGGCGGAGGAGGAAGTAGTGGATTCATTAAAAGCAGGAACCGAACAAGAAGCAGAATAACAAGCGTTGGCCTTCATTGCAAAAGGATTGCCTGAAAGTTAGAGGCAATGACTTGGGGGGGGTGTTTTAAGGGTGGGTTTCAGAGAAGGAAGGGGTAAATGGGGTTGGAGGAGTGGAAGGGGAGCAATCTGCCCCTGTTTGTTAGTCATTGCTTGGCATGAATTAGCGAGTTGCTTGTGTTAGGGTTCTATTCATGGCAGGCCAAAAACGTTTGACACCTCTTCTACAACATAACCTCAAAGCATGCGTCATCTTCTTTGTCTTTTCTTCCTTCATCTCTCCTTTATACCAGCTTCGTTTTCTTATCGTCTTTCCCCATACATCTTCTTTCTGCCTCTTGCCTCTGCCTCTGCTTCTTCAAAATCACAAACGTTTTATCTTACTTGTTTGCTTCCTGAGTCTTCTCTTTTACTCTCATATTTTTTAACCTAGACTCTATTATCTCCTAATTTTCACCATAGATCCTTCCCCCTCCTTTCTTACTCTCAGAACATTTTTTCTGCTTTCTAATCCTATTTCTAATTCCACAGTCTTTTTTCACAATCTTTCATATTTTCTAAACTTTTGTTTAATTTTTTCATAATTATTTTCACGACAATCTTTTCTCCTACTTTCTTACTCTCAAAACATTATCATTTCCTGCTTTCAGATTTCATTTCTACTTCCTCCTTTTTTACAATGTTCCTTCAATAATCCTCTTTAGGCTTTTTAGGCTGTTTGTTTTTTCAAATAATAAAAACCCTTGATTCCATTTTCTAATTATTTTCATCAAAAATCTTCCCTCTTCCTTTCTCACTGTTAAAACCTTATTCTTTTCTGCTTTCTAAACCATTTCTAACTTTCCCATATTCTTCTTATTCCTCTATTCATACTCTACGTACCTTTCTAAAACTTCAACTTCAAAACATCATTCTTCTCTTTCTTATTCCTTCATTTTTTACTTCCCTCATCTTCTTATTATTCCTCTACTTATCCTCTTTCTAACTATTCTGAAACTTCAAAACATAATTCATCCTCTGCTTCATCTCATTCCTGCTTTCTCCATCTTCTTATTATGTTTTTACTCATCCTTTTTTCATCTATTCATCAACTTCAATCCATTACTTCGCCTTTCCTCTTTATGCATGCTACTTCCCTTGTCTTTCTTTTGTCCCTATTTTCTTCTCTTCCTTCCATTCATATTATACCTCCTCTTGCCTCTACTCTTGTATCTTCCGCTACTTAATCTTTTCCATCTCCACTCTCATATAAATCTGGCACACAATATCACTTTACAATATTCCCAACATCTAAAATACAATAAGGAAGCAAGGTGTTAAGTTGGAGACCACTGGCGGCTTGTGCCAACGAAGCAGGTGAAGTGCTGTACAGTAGAAGATACGGGCACTCCACCTGTTTCGTGGGTACGAGCCGCCAGTGTGTTAGACATTAGACGTTGTCTTCACAATAAACGATTAATCATTGCTTTACATGAAAATTGTTTCAATGCTTTAATTAAAGCAAAATGAATTTCAGGTGACAGATTCGTTAAACAGGGATGCTTAGAAACGTCTTACAACAGGGGAACATGTTTAATAAGTTGGAAACAGTGACTGAAAGCGACAGAGATGAATAATTATGTAAGACAGAAAATGACAGAGATGCTGTGATTATTATGCAATCAATTTCAAATTCGTATTTTAAACGAAAAACGTTTCTTCCACGAGAATAAAGTTTGTAAACCAGGAAAATTAATTGAAATTGCTTCAACTATTCCTTTTGCTTCAATTCCTTTAATAATTATAGATGGATTCCACATTAATATCCACTCTACAAATTTCTTTTATAACGTGAAATAATTTGGTCCAGAATTAGTTCAATATGCAGTTTACTAATTCGATTAGTTTGCAAGTCAATACTTGAAAATTGTCTTGAATCATTTTTGTATTCAATGATACTAAGTTGACTATACAGGGTGTTTCATTAAGGACGCAACCCTAAATGTGCCAATGTGGTAGTAATGGGTTGCGTCCTTAATGAAACACTCTGTACTTTAAACAGAATAAATACAAGAAAAATGTGTAGTAGAGAGCTACCAGACCCTGATGCACAAAAAAGCTTCACTCAGAAGAATTGATCACCCATTGTTAGCAGAATCACATTTAAGAAATGCGATTTGGTGGTGGGGGGCGATGGGGGCGAGTGGAAGCGACCAAGATGGAATAGGGCTCGAGCTGAATGGTAATTTTAAAAAGGTTGACTGGAAAATCCATTTTCAAATGAAAACGGATCTCATTTCCGGTTAGCCAAAAGGGACTTTTCCAAGGAGAGTTTCCCTCTTTTTCTTCCTCGTTCTCTGGTGACAATTTCATTGACAGGAGATGAAGAAGGGAATGAGTGATAAAGAGGGAAGAAGGAGGAAAAGAAGGGGAAGAGGATCAAGAAGAAGAAAATGCAGAAGAGGATTGAACAATAGTTAGCAGAAGATGAAATTGTGTTTGGGGTTGAGTGTAGAAGCAATTATCATTTACTGTAGGGAGGAGTCGTATTAAGTGCGGTAAAGAAGTGTGGCAACACTGTACGCTTTTTTCATTACTTTGTCAAACAGGTCAGCACTTCAAGAGGACCAATTCAATGAACAGCTTATTTTTCATTTTCAAGTTTCATTCGATTTTATTATTGCTTTGATTGATGAGAATGTTATAGTATTTTACTAATATTATATTATTTTTTCAAAGAACTCTATCAACTGTCATTCCTAGTTGGTCAAAATTCTTTCAAACGTATTTTACCAGGTTATTTTTAATTTTTTCGCAAGAACTCCACCAACTATTTTACCTAGTTGGTAAACAGTTTTTCTTACGTATCTTACTGATTTATTATTTTTTACAATAACTCCACCCACTACCCATCCTAGTTACTAGTTCCTTGTTACTACTATCCTATCGAACGACATCTTTTCGAACGTAACGGGGTGATTTTTCCACCAGTACTCAAATTTACCATAATTATTTTGTGATGTTTTATCCACTATTCTGGTTGAGCCATGTTAATACTGTGAAGTAATAGATAGCTTTCATAACAAACACTGTGTAATTACAGTGATGGCGAGGCGTAAAAGCTTCACAAAACAATAAGATGAAATCACATTCTTTCCGACAGTCTTTATAGATTTGCCAATTTTTCAAATTACTATTTGTAAATCATAGGCACATTTGTACTCAATCACTCATTTTACAAATTCTTTCAATAGAAACAACTTGGAAATAACTCTTCCAACATTTAAAATAGTCTGATTTTTTTTTTGCTTTGAAACTTTCTGATTGTGGGAAAGCCACTAGAGAAGGCCAGGTGTACGTATGAAACGAATGTCTCAATAAAACATAAATATGATCAGCGTATCATTTTAAAGTGAGCATTTCTTATAATTAGTATGGTAAGTTCGACATAGCTTGACATAGCAAAAAAAAACGTAAAAAATAACCAATATAAAGTTAGACGCAATGGCCACACTGTATACATTCTCTTCAGCTATAACCATAAGCAAGAAGCTTATACAAGCTATAACAAGCTATAAGAAGAAGCTTCAGCTATAACAAGAAGGAGCAAGGTATAGTCTGTCCAAACAAAGAAGACCCTCTGGCAAGATGGGAGAATGACTCAAGCTCGGTCAATTTTGGTTCAAAAATTATCAATTTGATGAAAACAATTTGAGCTACTAATAGGACCAAATTTATAATGATTTTTGAACAAATATTGACCATTTACACATTATTTCCTACATATTCTCCTCGGATGAAACAAACTGTTTATTGTATAAGAAAAGCTTTACACTTTCCACATCATGCTCTAATCGACTGGAAACGGCGAGACAGTTCATTCACCTGACTTTTTTATTCTAATAACTCGATCACACTCGAGTGTGTAACTCGTCGCTCATAACTTGAACGTTTAATAGACTATGAAATGGATTCAGGCAAGAATTTCCCTCCTGGAGACTTTGGTTGAACTCGATCAGGCTAAAGGAAAATGTTTCAAGTCTGTAGGCTCTTCTTCTTTTCTTCAAGGTTTTATTTCTCATTGTTCTTCATTTTCTTGTTAATTATGTTCTTCTTTTCCTTTTTTCCTTCTTCTTCTCCTTTTTATTTTCCTTCTTCTTCTTTGTTCTTTTTTTCTTCATTATTTTTCTTTCTCTCTTCTTCTTCTTCTTTTTTTCATCTTATTTTTTTCTTCTTCTCCACCTTCATATTCTCCTTTCCCTCCTCCTCCTCCTCCTCCTCCTCCTCTTCCTTCTTCTTCTTCTTTTTATTTTTCTTCTTTTTTTTTCTTTCTCTTCTCTTCTTCTTCTTTTCCTTTCTTCCTCTCTTCTTTTTCTTCTCCTTCTTCTTATTTTTTTCTTCTTCTCCACCTTCATATTCTCCTTTCCCTCCTCCTCCTCCTTCTTCTTCTTCTCCTTCTTCTTCTTCTTCTTCTTCTTCTTCTTCTCCTCCTCCTTCTATTTATTCTCCTTCTTTGCCTTCTACATCTACTCCAATTTCTTCTCCTACTTCTTCCTCCACCACCTTTCTTTTTCTCTCTCCTCAATTACTTCTATGTCTGTTTCTTACTATTTCTGTACACTGCACTGGTTCAGAAGATTGGATTCTGTTCGCTTGAATGCTTACTTGATTGACGTTCAGAGGTTGCGTTCAATGGTTCATTGATATAGCTGATACGCAAGCGTGTATTTAATACAGTTGAATTCAAAGAAGACCGCTTCATTCAACTATACTAGCTTCGAGTAAGAATTAAATAAGAGGGGGAATACACAGATGATGTGTTAGAGCTAAGAGTTCATTCATAGAGTATAGAAAAATTAAGATGAGAATGTCACCTAAGTTGATATTCAGGATTCTGTTTTAGTAATAGAACATAATTAAATGTCACCTAAGTTGATATTCGGGATTCTGTTTCAGTAATAGAACATAATTAAATGAATGGAGAAGAAGGAAGGAGAAGAAGAAGAAGAAGAAGAAGAAGAGAGGAAGAAGGGAAAAGAAGAGGAAGAGAAGAAAAAGAAGAAAAAAACATAGTTAAATGAATGGAGAAGAGTATATCATCCAATTAAGTCATCTTAATGTTTTGACCTACTATAATATAGTGCAAGTGTAAATTAATAATACTCTAAACCTATACTGAAACGAAGTGAAATCGACAATATTTCTCAACTTTCTCCAATCAATTTGAGTTTGTGTTCCATTATTGCTGAAATTTTCTGAATGTTAATAACAATTTCCAATTTCTCAACTAAATATTATAGTGAATTGTTTTAATCAATTACTCATGAGTTAACATTCTTAATTATTGATGACTAGCCGGCAGGCTCGCTTCGCTCGCCTTCTCTGCCTAGCCAGGGGCTCCGCCCCTGGACCTCCAACAGTATAGGCAGTGTAAGTGAGTCAAACAGATAAATTCCGTTCAGAAGGGATTCGAAATTTATTTAAGCATTTCTACACCTGATCTGGACCTGTTCACCTAATTTCAACATTTTCTGCCAATTTGTTCTAGAAAAATCTAAGAAAAACTCCGAAAATATAAAAAAAAAAAAAATAGTAAAACGCTAATATTAAGCGTAACCTTGGGAAGTATATCGGAAGTATATATAGTTTTAAACTTGATTCAATGATTCGAACTTGATCTTCCAAATTAGTTCATCTAAAATCTCACTGAACCATTGAATTTACAGTAAGTATTGGTCGTATCAAGGCGGAAGATATGCAACCCGCAATACACGTACAATTTTGAAAACCTGATTACTGGCGTAATCTTGAACGGATCTCAAAAATATTTTAACATTTCTAGACCTTATCTGAACCTGCCCACCGAATATAAACATTTTCTACCGATTGGTTCTCGAAAAAATAAAGAAAACGTTGAAAAACTATAGAAAAACTAAAATATTTGGCGTATCCTTGAAAAATTTTTAAAATCCGTTCTTAGCGCGCATCTGAACGTCCAACTGAACATGCCTGCCAAATTTGAACGCATTTGGTTCATTGGATATTTAGTTCTGGTGATGAATGAATGAATGAATGAATCAGTCAGTGCCATTTCGCTTCTCTATATAGAGATTTTATTTGGGACAATAAATATCCGTTGACACATCCGTCCTCTTTGTTAATCCAATCATTTTCAATAATGAGTTTTCTCATGTAATGTTAGAACAATCATCACTGTCACAATCGGCGTCACCGCGCATTTCCAATGCCTCCTGAATAATCACAACATAATATGATATTTTGTTACATCTCCTCTCCCAAGACACACACTCATTTAACATCATCATACATGAACATTGAACATTTCAAGATTTTTGAACATTACACATTTTTCAAGATACACAATCATTAAACATCAACATACATGAGCATTTCTAGTACCTACAATACACATAAAAATTTGAGATGCAAAGTGGGAAATTTCAAACATAGTCATTAAGATTATGACTATGAATAAGATTATAAGATTAAATTTTCTTTTGGAGTAAAATTTAGTGTTTTAGGAATGGTTTATGACATAAACTTTTTTGTTTGGTTTGTTTGTATAAATTCAAGAGGAACAGTTCTGGGCTATGAAGCCTGTAGTACTCTTTGATGTGAAATAACTAAATAAAGATAAATAAAGATCATACTGGTCGTCTCTTTATTCTTTGAGGTCTCCTTACCACTACCTCTCCTGGCAAGGTTACACATTATTATTATATAGCTCGGTTGAATGAATTCAGATTAGACAGTTAAAATCTCAGTTCATCATCATCATCACTATATTCATAGCTTATAAACTTTAAAACTATTATTTCCTATATTCAAACTTTTGAGCCGGATAATATCCTCCATTGTAAATTATATACAGTATTGAAATGAAAATGACTTTCTGGTTATCTATGAGAGATTCTCAAATTGAACGTATCAAACCATTTCAACAAGGAAGCTGATTAAAAATGTGAAATAATAATATATGAGTTAGCAAGTTAATCGACCCCCTATCCACAGTACAACATTATCCTACCTCACCTTCCCCCCCCCCCCACCACACCTTCTCGTGTGCTAATTTGAATACTGTACGTCTGGATGGATGAAATAGTCTTCTTAATTAAGCTAACCTTTGAAAGTTTTGATTAGCTGCAATTTGCATTCAAGTTGTTAGAAGTTGCAAAAGTTCACTTACGCCAGGGTGTATATGATTTTGCCACTAATGAAAAGTTTCTCTCTCATTCTCTCAGAGTGAAGAAACAGAGAGGACTTAGAATGGAAGAGAAGAAGAGGAAGAAAAAGAAGGAGAAGGAGAAAAAAAGATGGAGAAGAAGAAAAACATTTAGAAACAACGAGAAGTAGAAAAATTGGAAAATCCACAAAGAGATAGAAATGAAAGCAGAAGTGGAAGGGCAATATGTGAAGAGAATTGAAAGAGAAAGGGGAGAGAGGAAGGTGATTGAAATGCAGAAGAGGAAAGTAGTAAGAGTGTGGCTCAGCTGAAGTTGAAAATTGGAAAATTACTTTCAGAAAGTTGAGTGTTATCTCAAGATTTTTATTCTAATACACATTCTGGTTTCTTAATAAAATTGTTGGTTCATTGAAAACATAAAACAGTTCAACTGAATTGGAAGAGTATCTATTAAAGTTTTGGAATTTGAATTTCCATAAGTGTTTCATAAGTTATTAACTGTGAATCCACACAAGAAAACTGGGGAAGAAATGAAAAAGTTTCATGATAAGAAGATTATGTGAATTGCATTCAACTTTTATAATGAAGTTCAGTAAGCTCTGTCGATTATTACTTATTCTTCAAATAGAGATTTCCAAAAGGCTTCGAGGATATTATTGGCTGTAAATTAACACTAATATATTGGAATCTGAAGAATTTTAGTTGAGGGGGAATTATGCAGATGTTTTTGAACTTTTATAATAATATATTATTTCCTTTATAAGGAGAAAGGTTGGATAAGTATTTGTAAGGAACTACGTTGATTGAGTAATAGTTATCTCAAGCATGATTCCTTTATCTTAGGGCTACTTTCATCACTGTTTTTATTTCATAAGAATCGCAGTACCCTTTCTAATTATTTTTATCAAAACAATACAGCTCGGATACCTGGTTGTATGTATCAAGATAATGCTCATGAGTTGCAGTTTTGGGTTGAATCTTGTTTGATCTGTCGGATTCAAACGAATTTCGGTATCGAATAAGAATTTTGCATGGAAAGTGAATGGCAGATTCGCATTCGCTACAGAAATTCTCTCAGGAGTAACTGCATTCGAAGCGAACTGAAATCACGATTGACAGAAAAGCTACCCATAATAATCATTATGTAGTCCTATTATACTTCAAGTATACTTCATTTTGTATACTTGTAGTATATAGTTTTAAAATTAGTTTTTTGTTGAGGAGTAGTATCTGAATTGTATAACGTCAATAGTCAAATTAATTGGAATGTTTAAAAGCTTTAAATGAATCAAGACAAATTGTGATCCAATCTGAATGAGCCTTCTTCAACGTAGGTTCCTAGGTGAAGTGCTGTACAGTAAAAGATACGGGCACTTCACCTGTTTCGTGGGTATGAGCCGCCAGTGAGGTACAGTCTCTTAACTGTCTGCTCTGTAAATGTTATAGCAACAATCTGCCTTTATATTCGACTCCACTTTAGGTTAAACGCTCAAATATTTACGAAAAACGCGCCTTATATTTACAAACGTGACATACAAGAGACACTTAAAACTTGAAAAAGAGGTGTTAACGACAACATTCATGAGCTGTCATGAATTCACGAAGTCACGAAATAACAAGAGAGAAATTATTTAAAAGATAGAAGTATTCGAATGTAGAGTGTTGATAATCGCAATAATAAAATCACTTCAAATGTGAATACAGCAGTACTCATCAAAGCATTAAAGCCTATTACAGTAGTTCATTGAATTCCGGGTACGTTTGACTTCTTCCTGAAGTACCTTGAAGAATGTTTTCTTTATTCCAGCATGATTAAGCTGTTTATAATGTAAACATCATATCAAGATTTATTTCAAGAATGATGTTCAGGGATGGATTCACCAACCATTTTACTATTATTTCAACTTTGATACTTCTGTATGTCGGTTAAGTGGTAGAGGGGCTTGCATGCCTCAACTTCACCCACAAAACTTTTGTAAAATATTTACAAAGTGTAAATGGAGGCATTTATCTATCTATCTATCTATAACATACATCATACAAGTCAGTTTTCATAAATATTCTATTGTTGTACTTTTTCCTTAGTTTTTTAATTGTTTCGGATGGACAAGTTAAGCCGTCGGTCCCGGCTGCCTAAAAACATTCGTTAAGTCATGTCAGAGGCCCTGAAATTGATCAGGAGTGACCTGAAAACTCTGACACCAGACCTGCAGGGGCGAACCCAGGGGGGGATTGAGGGGATATATCCCCCCCCCCCGAAATTAGGGCTCATCTTACACTAGATAGAATGCACTTTGTTGGAGTTGCCAAATTCTTTACTACTAAGGCTTAAAACTTCTAAAAATATAGTTTTAGGGTACTTTTCTTTTAAAACTTCCCCTCGCGGGGGAAATCTGGATAAGTAAATCTAAAACTAAGCATCGGAAGCATCGAATATTTCATTTCTTGCTCAAATGAATGCAAGAAGAATATTTTCCCTCATTATTTTCCATAAAATATTGAATATTTGTGCAACGATTAGTGTTACAACAGCAGCTTCTTTTCAACCCTTCAGAGAGTTATGTCTTACATGAGAAGTGCTACAGGTCGGAATCATTTGAATGATTCAGCCCTATTATTTATTCACAGAGATTTTTCCGTTAACCCTGGGCATATATTGAGTAAAGTGTCTCAAAATAAATCTCTGCATCTCCATTTCATTTTGTGATAGGATTATCTATGTTATTCGATATAATTTTAACAATTCCATTTTATTTATACAAGAGAATACCTTAAATAAATATAATTTCATGTAATGAAGGCTCATCAGGTCCAAAACCTCTTGTGTCCAACACAATTATCAATAAACATTTGGAATTAATAAATAATCATACAATATACTGCACATATATTATCCAATCACATCGCGATACTCAGTATCCGGAGCACAACATATATATTCTTCAGTTTAGATTCAAAATGAAAGGAAAATTATTCTAGCGTAGCATAGAGAACTTCAACGTTCAACTCAACAATAATATTGTCCAATACAATTATACAACGACTATAAGAGATGAAATTAATCAATTAATCCACGACAATTGGTGAATGAATTTTTCTACACAGTAAGAAGATACTATTATGTTTGTTGAGAGAAGGCAAATACATTTTAGATATTCCATGCAAGCAACAAACACCCCCCCGGAGAAGAGGGTACCCTGGGTTCGACCCTGATTTCAAATCCCCCCGAAATTTTTTCTGGGTTCGCCCCTGCAGACCTGTGCCAGCCAGGTTACACGAATATTATTATTATTATTATTGAATCTTTTGCAGTCCACTGAGTTGGAGAGGTATTCCATAGTAGAAAATATGAATAGCCTATACAAATGGCAGTTCATTGGAAAAAATTCTCCGAAATGAATAATAATTATCAAAAATTATAACTTCATCAACAAACTAACTTTCTTTATTCGAACTTTATACTTCGATTATTTTGATCCTCAACACGAGTAGAGCTATTGGTGAAACCTTACTTGTTTGCAACTAAATAACCATGTAATCAATATTTGCAAGAAAAATATTCAGATATTCTGAGCCTAGATTATCTCTCCCAGATAATAACATGATTTCAGTGAAAGATCGAAAAAATGACGAGAATTTAAAAAAAATATTCTCAATCTCAAGTCGATATCCATCTGATTCCAATCCCCACTATCCAATATCTGTGGATGGGAACGAGAGCACTTGTTGTATGAGTGTATTGGAGTCTGAAGTTTGTCAGCTATAGTCTGCCCAAGCAAAGAAGACATTCTGCAAGATGGGAAAATGGCTCCATCGTGGTCTACATTGATTCAAAAATTATAATAAATTTGGTTTCAAATTATAGGAAACAGTCTTATCTACAATTTGAGACCAGATTTATAACTTTTAAATCAATATTAAGCAAGCTGGAGTCATTTTCCCATCTTTCCAGGATGTCTTATTTGCTTGGACACTCACTCATACAGTGATTGGACCCAGCTACCGATTTACCATTCAAAACACAGTCGCGTGGGGAAAAGTCACTTTCGTCTCGAATGAAGAAAAAACTAAGGAGAGAAGAAGAAGAAGAAGAAGAAGAAAGAGGAAACTATGAAGAAGGGAGAAGAAAAAAGAAAAATTGGAAGTGGTGGGAAGGAATCAGTGAGCGTCTGTGAAAACGAAGATCCCTATTTCTGACCGTTTTCTCAAGAAATCATCTTCTTGCAAGTGGGGGTATTCTTTCTGATCCTTCTTCCTTACTACTCTTACTCCCTTTTCCTTTATACTATTCTTCAGCTTCGTCGCCTCCTCTTACATCTCTGCCTTCTATTTTCTATGTCGGTATTCTATTTTGTTTTTGATTCCAATATTTCCATCTGAAGCAATGAATCCTCTCCTCAACAATATCAGTTTGCTCTACCCAGTTAAACTACTTTCTTTCATTTACAATTTCTTCCGAATAAATAAATATGAGAGATAACCTTGAATTGGAAAAGCCGAACATGGAAATTAGAGCCTATATGATCACCGTTAAAATCGGAAAAATTATGTACAAAAATATACAAGAAAGAAAAAATACTGTTATTGTAACCTACACTACTATCACACAATTCTAGAAAAACTTGTTTTGAAAAAGGGCTATCACAAGAGAACTACAACAATGAGGGTTTAAGCAACAAGGAAGAGAGAATCAGAAAAGTGACAGACAAGGAAAAGCGTAATGCAATCGAGAAGAGAATTTGGGAATTGATGGAAGAAATCTAGGAGAATGAATTGATAAACTGATGACTTATGGTGATGGACAGGCACTTGTTGGTGGGGGGGGGGGGTAACTGTAGTAGAGAGAGAAAGACGAGAAAGAAACAGATAATGAAAGAAAAAGAATAAAGAAGAGAGAAGAGAAAGGAAAAGCCAGAACGAGAAATGGGAGGAACCAGCCGACAGAAGAAAATACTGGATGGAGGTTTTCGTCTTTTTTGAGCAAAGATTCCATTTCACACTTTGCCAATTCCCTTCGGATGTCTTTTCCGTTGAATATTACAAATTCTGACATTTCCCAGTCCTACTCCTCTTTCTCCTTCTCATCCCCCTCCTCTTTCTCCTCCCCCTCCTCCTCCTTCTCATCCCCCTCCTCTTTTCCTCCTCCTTCGCCTCCTCCTCCTCCTCCTCTTCCTCCTCCTCCTCTACATTTTCTCCGTCAATCCTCTCCTGCTCCTCCTGCATCACTTCATCTTTCTCTCATCCTCTCGTTTTTCATCATCCCTTCTCCCTTCCTCTTTCCATTGGCTTTGCCGATTTCGAATTCGCTTCCGATTCGCGTTGAGCGGTCTGCAAAAAAAGCGTCGACTTTCAAACGACAACGTTTTAGCACAGTATTACCACAATTTGGAAAACCTTTTCTCACCATCCGACGACTAGTTGCTAACTCTGAACCACATTGAATGAAGATTGCAAAACATACACACCTATAGTCTGATGGAGCAAAGAAAACGTTCTGACAAGACGGGGAAAACGACTCATAATCAATGTTAGTTGAATGTTAGTTCAAAAAATATAAATTTGGATTCAAATTGTAGACAACATTGAGCTCTTCAATTTGAGACTAAATGTATAATTTTTTAACCAACATTGACCGTGTAATTTTTGCATCTTGCCTTAATGTCTTCTTTGCTCGACCAGATACAACGTAAAAATCAAAAAATGTTATATAGCTCATTACGTGGTTACTACGTCAGTTACAGTACCTATAGTTATAGTACCTATTGCGTTCCAACAGCTGATATTGTCAATTGGAATTGTCATTGAGCTATGCCTTGATGATGTTTTTGAATTATTACAAAGCGACAATGAATAGTTTACATTAACTATTTGTACGTTACTTCACGTACAAGAGACAAACGAAATCGTTCAACTTTTTGACGTCATAATGGTGGCGAAATTCATTTCTAATTCAAGTCATTTGATTTTTTAATGTTCCATCAAATTGACAAGACTACCATTGAATGATAATTGAATGATTTAACTCAAGGATTGCATTCCCACGATGTAACTCATAGCCCATCCAGTAGCAATCTAGGATACTTAGCATAACAACATGTCCTACAGTTGAATCAGACACCAATTTTGGCAAGCAATGTTGCGAGGAATCCAAACAACGGCCAATGCTGAATCGAACCTTCGATTGGCATCTGAATTTGAACAATGTTATGCTAGAAATCATCGCTATGAAGTGTTGGCAGTTGGGCCAAATATTCACAATGAATTCACAGTTGGCATACTAATGTTAGATAAAGCTGAAGCCAAAAAGTTAGGCTGTTTTATCTGCTCCTTGTGCGCTCCAACAGCTGATGCTGTAAGTTTACAGTTGTCACTAGCCGGCAGGCTCGCTTCGCTCGCCTTCTCCGCTTAGCCAGGGGGCTCCGCCCCCTGGACCACCGACAGTATCAGCAGTGTCCGTGAGTCAAACAGGCTTGCTTCGCTCGCCAGCAAAACCTCTGTCAGTGTCAGCTGAGACAAACAAGCTCGCTTCGCTCGCCTGCAATTTCCGATCGGAAGGATTTGCTATGATATCACTCAATTTAACAGGGTTCTTTCGAGAGATCGTTCTGAATCAGTTGTTCTATTATCTCAGCTTAACCTGGGTATATGATTTGAACGTATTTGATTCAGTAGTTCCTGTGAAATAAACAAAAGTGCAGATTCCCAACATTGGAAAACCTTATTACAGGCATATCCTCAGAAGGAATTCGAAATTTATTGAACACAGCATATCTAGAGCTAATCTGGTTTACCAAATTTCAACATTTTCTGCCAATTGATTCTCAAAACATCTAAGAAAAACCCCGAAAAATAGTAAAATGATAATATTGAGCGTAACCTTGTGAAGTATATCGGACATAGTTTGAAACTTGATTCAATATCTCTCAAATTGGTTCATCCACAATCTCCCAAAACCACTGAATTCAAAGTATGGATTGGTCGTATCAAGCTAGAAGATATGCAACCCGCAGTACATCTACAATTTTGAAAAACTGATTACTTGCTTAATCTTGAATGGATTACAAAATTATTTTAACACAACATTTCTAGACCTTATTTGAACCTGCCCAACAAATATCAACATTTTCTACCGATTGGTTTTCGGAAAAATTAAGAAAATGCCGAAAAACTAAAGAAAAACTCAAATATTTGGCGTACCCTTAGGAAGTTTCAAAAAACCGTTCTTAGTAGGCATCTAGATGTCCAACTGAACATGTCTGCCAAATTTGAACGCATTCGGTTCGGTAGATTTTTAGTTCTGCTGATGAGTGAATGAATCAGTGCCATTTCGCTTTTATATATAGAGATTTATCTAAGACTAAATTATATTTTTGAAATCAAAAGAGACAATAGATGCTTCACATCAGCTGTTAGTAGGTTGAAACATAACCATCTATCAATTCTCAATTGAGAATTGATAGATGGTTAAGGTTAAATCACGTTCAAAAGACAGACAAACCAGCCTAACTTTTTGCCGTCAGCTGTAGTTTGGCCCCGCTAAGCTAGAAGACTCTGCGGTATTTCAGTAGTAAACAATACATTTTGCCATTCAGACTATTTTTCATGTATTACTGTATCACTTATTTTCACGATGTTTTATACATAAGTTTCCAAGATTACCTATATTTGTGAACTGAATGAATGATATAATTAATTTTTTTGTTTATAAGTTGAATATCGTAATTATTATTCATAATAATTATCATCATCAACTTTGATAGAATGGTTCGATAAAATATTGTACCATAAATGGAGTTTGTCTCCAATTATACTTTTATTATTAACCTTGTCAAGCTTTTTTTCAATTCTTACTCCATCATGTTAAAAATAATCTCCTTTTTTTGTAAGGGTTCATATTGATGAATCCGGCTGTATTAACTATATAATATTGACCACATCTTTCCCCTATTCTACAAGACTTGAATATCCAAAAACAGACCTCATTTCCACACCAGAAGTTGGAGAAAACTATACTCAACTTCTTCCAAGTAACAGTTTTAGGTCAAGTTGCTAACGTCTTCGACAAATAATGAGAACTATTTCTTAGAACGTCAATTACCAAACATGCAAACTGGTCTCATTCGCCGGCTGATGAGAGGAATTCCTGAGAACACGATTGAAGAATGTCGCAACAAGCAAAATGATGTCTTCACAGACATGGAAGTGGCTTATTGTGGTAGAAAACGGAGAAAAAACCTGGTATTTACTCGAAACTAAGAAGTAATTACTCAAAAGTATTGGCTGCTTTTTCAAAAGGACTTACCTGCTCATAAATAAGCTATTATGTTAAGTTCGCACTGATGATGTTGTGGAGGATGCGATGATAGACCTTTTTATGTTGGTGGAATATTGAAATCACAGTAACATTTCAGGACGTTTCTTATGTGTGAATCAAAATTGGAAAATTGTACAAATGAACAAATACAGGTAGAACTTGAATTTCGAATGAATTCAGGATGAAACCGAAGTCAAAATATCCTTATCAGATAACATTCAATTTAGAAATTTATTATCTAAACTCTCTCAAAATGTTATTGTGTCGAAAAAAATTAGTTATCTGTTAGCAAATGAGCTTACTATGTCAACCAACACAGCTTAAAATTTGACAAAATCCGCTAGACAATATATTTTTCAAGATCAAAACTAATTTAATCACAAAAATTTAATAAATAAATTTGAAAAAAGTAATGAAGGTTATAAAAAATTAATAAGTCCCATACATCAATATTTTCTGTCTTTTTCCAGGTTTTATTTATTCATTTATTCATCTATTTATTATTAATTTATTTATTATACTATCTTCTTATGGTTGCGATTTTTTCGTTCAGTTTAATCAAGCTATCATGAATTTAATATTGATCAAATAAATGATACTCCCCGGTAATAAAATAGTGATTAATTGTTCAATTAAATATAAATTAATTTATTGCATGGAATAGATCAAATTAGAATTCCGATTCTATAAACGTTGATGATGCCAAAGTTTTTGTGGAGTTGTAATCAGTAGTTCACATACCAGTATTGTACATTGTATGGTATGTACTTAATTCAAACCAGTACATGAGACAGGGTCCTATATATGAGGAAGTGTGTGGAGCTGAGGAGTCTTCCCATACCCAGATACATCGTCAACTATAGAACAAGTTACCAAACTGGTATCTCGTTCAATTGTAGATTGTGTTCTTCTGACCAAAACAGTTGTCTTCCTTTTTGAACATCTTTTGTCATTAAATTCGCCTTATTGGACGTTGCTTCTTCTACACTCATCCCGCTTCCAACTCCTTTTTCTCGTCTATTCTCAATCACAGTATTGTTTCCTTTTGTGTTTGTGATTCGTAGTATTGTTCAGTAGACTGAATTCATCAGGTCACATGAGTGATAACAGATGTTGATCAATCTAAGTCCATTTTTAAACTCGATCTAGTTTCATGGTACTGCATAGTCTTCCCAAGCAAAGAAGACATAGCCTACTGGTAAGATAGGAAAATGGCTCCAGATCGGTCAATATTGATTCAAAAATTATGAATTTTGTATGAAACCGTAGATCGGAAAATTTTCTTCTCCTACAATATGAAAGCAAACTTTCAATTTTTCAACAAATATTGACCGAGTCGTTTACCCCCCTTTTGCCAGAATGTCTTCTTTGTCCTAATAACAAAGCGAACTAATAAATAGTCTATAAGAATGTTTAGAGTAATTACAGGGATGTTAAGAATGACAAAATAGTAGAAATGAAGGAAAACTAATGTGGAATCAGAAGGAGCTCGAGTACAGCTCAGCGCGCGCAAAAGAGGCAGCCGACAAAATTGGCTATCCATTCATAATAACGCGCGCTGATATCATATCGTCCCCATATAGAGTAGGCAACAACAAAACTGGCGGTTTGCGAATGCCTTTTATCGATGATAACTCTCTCAGAACAGTCTCAAATCGGTCTACAAGAGAAAAACTATCAAGCTTGAGTTATTCTCGATGTAATATGGTGTTGCAGACCACTCGCCGACAGTCCTAACAGAGCTGAATATTGTTAACAATCATTTATAAACCACCAAAGTTTTTGGCGTCTGCCGTATGAGAGAAGTGGATGTCCCCAATAAAAACCTCAACACGCGCGCCCAAGTCTGCTTATTGCAACGACCATTGCGCATGCGCAAAGTCCCCCTGATTTCTATTAGATGCGTCTCGCCGAATGCCTTGCCTTGCTCCTTGAGGGGTGTGCTTTGCAGTGCAAATCGAAAAAAGGTCATCTGCGAGATGAGAAGCATTTTTTGTAATATATTTAGGCGGGTACTACGATTGAAGTGGGATTTTGGTTTTGGTGGTTTTATAGCTATTTTGGTGAGCTCTTAGACCTATATGAATCTAACTTACTCCAATCAAATCACATCCATAAAATTGGTACAATTAGGCTACTGTAGAATCTTGGAAATAATTCAAATGTATCAACAAAAATTTGTAAATAAGGAACATTTTATAGGTAAATTGACTTTTAAAATTAAATAAACTTTCACCAACAAATTAGCATAGCACATTAATTGGATCAATGTGATTATAAAAGCACCAATAAAGACTATATTATGATCAAAACTGATTCTGTAACTATTTTAGATAGCAAAATTTCAACAATGAATATGTCACGTCAACATGGACTGGACTGGAGTACCCTGGCTATTATCCGAAGATACGATATATCTTGAGTATGTTTTTGTGTAAGGGTGGGAAACAAATATAAATAAAGGAAATCTTGTGTGAAGGACATCATTGTAACTTGAAAAACATTTACTATTATGTAATCTCATTATATTACTCAATTTTGTTAAATTCTTATCTATTTTGTCAAATTTCAAATCCAAGACAAATTTCAAACTCAAGAAAATTCATTTAGGCTATTTCTATTTCATCACCTCATTTTTCTTAACACCTCTTTAATCTACAAATCGAATAACATTTATGAAACAAAAGTTTCGAGTTCATGCTTACCAAATTTTTTTTTAAATATGACCAACTTAAGCTCCTCTCCCCTCTCAACCATCTCCATCCTCTTTATTCTTCCTTCAAACCCTCTACATCTCATTCTTTACATCATTCTGTCTCTCTCACATTCAATTTGACCCATCCTCCCCTTTGACGCTCTGTTCCAATATCCTAGTGTTATACTCGTCGGCTCTCACTGCTGTCCGTCCCACTAAGATGATGAAATTGGAAAGTAACTTGCTCCCAACGCTCACTACACTACAACAGGAGGAAGAAAGACAGAGAGAGAGGTGGATAAGATGAAGAGGATAACGAAGAAGAAGAAAAAAAGAGAGGAGGAGGAGAAGGAGAACTAAGAATGAAAAGAAGAAGATAGGAGGAGAAGAAGAAGAAGAAGCAGAAGAAGACGAAGAAGACGAAGAAGAAGAAAAATGGAGGGAAAAAGAAGTATATGAAGAGAGGAGGAGGAGAAGAAGAAGGATGAAGAATGAAAAGAAGGCACAATAAAGAAATATGATGATCAAGGAAAGTAGAGGGGTGTAAGGAGTAGACGAAGGAGGAGATGACAAGGAGGAGGAGGTGGAGGATGTGGAGAAGATAAAGAAGAAAAAGAAGAAAAGAGGAAGAAGAAGAATAAGAAGAAGAAGAAGAAGAAGAAGAAGAAGAGGAAGAAGAAGAAGAAGAAGAAGAAGAAGGTAAGAGGAGGAGATAGAAAAAGGAGAGAGGAAGATGAAGAAGAAGAGAGGAGGTAGAAGAAGGAGTGAGTAGGAACAAGAAGAAGAAGGAGAGAGGAGGAAAAAGAAGATGAAGAAGATGAGAAGTGTAGGAGGAGAAAGAAACAGAATAAGAGAGAGAATATGAAAGGAGGGTGAGAATAGTGAGTGGAAGCTTTTATTGGAAATCCTTGCCTCGACTGTCCACGTTGTGTTGGTCTACTCAAGATGTGGAAAAAAGAAGTAGAAGAAGACCAAGAAAAAGCAGAGGAGAATAAGAGAATTGCAAAAGACAAAGTGCGAACGATTTCGTGGCTTTCTTTACTATTTGCTGTAAGTGGCATCGGACATTGGATGACAGGATGCAATGTGGCTTTGTCTAGTATACTTTCATGTAATTGTACGATGTTGTGGATGAATGTCATCAAAATTTAAAATAATTGATCATCAATTAGACGATTTCCGAATTATCATTTCTTTAAATTGAAAATATTCGGCACAAACAGAAATTTGCACTTGGTCTGAATTTGAAATTTATTTTGATCAAAACTGAGTTAGTAATATCAATAGGGCTGTAGTTCAAAACCACTCAGAAAAAATGTATCTTTGTCATCAGATCAATAAATAATTGAATAATTTATTTCTGATAAAGTATTAGAGTTCGGGTACTTTATCACTAATTTTTTTACAACCTCAGATTTCATTGATTAGCTTGGATGAAATTACTCAATTGAAAACTTGGAGGATTCAATGGCTATGTACTTACACTATCAGGAGGAAGACTCATGAAAAGGGCAATAACAAGAGCTTATAACTAAAATTTGATAATTTCATTTCAGGGAGAAGAATTCACGGAATTTCTCAATTTTTTTTAGTTCATAAATTACCCTGTCACAGAACAGGGTAGATTCCATACAATTACAATGGAAACTAAGACTGAATAAAGGTCGAAGAGAAATTATAACAGACAAAAAAGTTACAAAAAAAGGGATTCTAACAGAGAAAAATATAAGACCGGGAATCGAACCCAGGACCAGTGCAACGGCAGCAGCCGCTACATCAAGATCAGTCCGAATCCATTCAAAAAGCAGCGACTAGAAGCTCATTGTTTATTTTCTTGGAAAGCTATTTCGACGGTGGTCAAGCTTGAAGCTCAATAATCGACTACTTGAAGCTTGAAAGAAGAAATTGAGCTCGTCCGCTCAAGTCAGAGGGCAGAAGAGAATAAGAAGGTGCATTTGAAGCTATCTTCTTGACGAAGGCTGCCTAAGGCTCTTTTCCAACCTCTTACTCATCACTTTATCTCTTTCTTTCACTACTTAGCTTTATCATTCTTTCTTTTCCCATCCCTTGCTCCCCTGTCTACTCTTACTTTACCTCCTTGTTACCCTCTCTCTAACTCTCTCATCATCACTCTTTCTCTCTCTCTCTTCCCCTCTGCCTCTTGCTGTCATTGTCCCTCTCTCAATATATCTTGAAGTTGCAGTCTGTCTAAGCGAAGGAGACATTCTGGCAAGATGGAAAAATGACTCCAGCTCGATCAATATTGGTTCAAGAATTACAAATTTGGACTTGAATTGTAGATTAGGTTGTTGTCTACAATTTGAGACCAAATTTATAATTTTTTAACTAATATTGACTGAGCTGGAATCATTTTCCGATCTTGCCAGAATGACTTTTTTGCTTGGATAGACTATACCAAGGCTTCCTTGCACGCACTATCATTCTTCCTTCTCTCTTCATACTTCTTCATTTTATACCATTAATACAATTTGTACTTCTCTCTTTTCTCTTCTTTCTTCACCTATCTCTTTTTCATCCTTTCTATCTCCCTCTCATTCTTCCTCTCCTCCTCCCTCTCTCAAAGACCATTTATCTCCTCCCACTCACTTTCTCCCTCTCCTTCTTCCCCACCCCCTCCTCACTCAATAACTCTCACTCTCTCTCCCAAACAAATTCAAACACAGCACCTAGTCGAGTAGAAAACACGTTTGGGGAAAAGCGCTTTCCCAATCTCACATGGTGGAAAAGTGGAAGTAAAAGAGAAAGAAAAGCTGGGAGAGGCTACTTGTTTTCAGTGGGAATAGAGCTTGATTGTGGATTGTAACGGAGAAAATTAAAATTCAATTAGATCCCACATTGAGCAGAGTTAGTACTGAAAAGTTATTTCTATTGTTCTAATTATTAGAGTCTATTGTTCCAGATTTACGATTAGATGGGACTATAGGAATTTCTTTAAATTGACTTCGACATAAGTGATCATTTAATCTGCTGCGTTTCGTATAACTGACATAGATAGACAAACATAGACTAATGACATGGGCTCCAAATGAAATCCTTCAGGAGCCTTGAACACGTACATTATTGCGGCAGAATCTAATATTGGAAACGGTCAGTGCATAGAATGACAGGAGGGGGCAAGCAAGATCGCAATTGAGAATGTGACGTGGAATAAGAAAGGGAAGAAAATGAAGAAAAAGTATAAGAAGAAAGAGGAGGGGAAAGAAATTGTGATAGAGGATCAGTGCGAACGAAGGGGGAGAGGGAGGAATGAAGTAAGATGGAGGAAGAAGTCCGCGTAGAAATTGGTTTGGAAATTGGACAAGATCCTCTATCCTATCTCCTTATCATCCCGGATAGTTGTTCTCAATCATTCTTCCTTTCTTCTTTTCTTATATCTGTCTCTACAATATGGTTGTTGTCCTCCTTGTCTTTCATTTTGCGCCGAAAATTCAATTTGTAGACCGGGGTAATTCGTTGTTGGGCTGGCATTTTTGTTTTTGATTAGGGTTGAAGACGTTTTAACAATCAATTACTTTACAATATTGCTTTTCTCGAATCTATAATTCTACATCTCAAGTCCTATCCATAGTCAAGTAGAAATGATTGATCTTAATATGTAATGTATAATACGAAACATAATGTTTTTGTTAAATTCTTTACCCATTCACCCATGATTTTCTTTTATTTCAATTCTGATACATCACACACAATCATAACTAATACTTCCTCGAAATTATGTATCAAATACTGTAAGTCAATTCCGTTTTCAATTGTGACGAATTCTTATTTTGAGAACATCCAGTTTTCTGCCCATCTTCAACCTTCAATCTCTGGGTTGCAACCCAATCGAATAACTACCACTTTCCAGTTATTACATACATGAAACACTATTGTGGGCATCTTATCAAGTAAATCAAGTAGCCTAAATCAAATAAATTTACTATCAAGTAAATTATTGTGAGCATCTTATGAAGAGCCTACTGCAGCTGTAGGATTTGAACCAAATTAGAGAACTTACATACCTGTAGATAGCTGATGCCAGAAAGTAAGGTGGTTTCGTCTGCTTCTTCAACTTATGATTTTGTCAGTTAGAGTTGTCATTTAGCTATGACTGATGATATTTCTAGATGATGATTAAAAAGAGGAGATAATGCAGAAATGCTTGCACATCAGCTGTTAGCAGGATGAATCACGTACAAGAGACAGACGAAACGGCCAAACTTTTTGGTGACAGCTATTAGAAAAGTTATTTCACAAAAGTCAACTTTTGGATCTAACCGCAATGATGCATATTTTATTCAAAGCGATTGGATTTCCATTCTGATGAATTAAAGTGGTTTGATTTCAATCAGCTTTCCTGCAATAGATAATAACTTTGAACTAAAAATCTCCCTGTTCATTCAATTCTTACCATTGAGACAGTTACATTCACCATTCTACATTGAACCCCGATATAATCTCTCAAACTAGAAATGATCATACCAATAGCCCTGATCCAATTCCCGTAACAGAATTCGTAATAGAAAATGATGCCCCCCCTCTCATCGCCAAAGGTGGAAATCGAAAATTGTGCTCTGGTCAAGATTGGGGGAAATCCTTATGGAGAGGGGGTTGGTTGATCAAGAGGGGGGGGGGAGAAGATCAGCAGCACGAGCCCCGGAACTTGAAGAATGATGGGAGGAGGGGGGAACAGATAAAGATTGCCCCATAAAAGATTGGCAGTGGAAATTGGAAAGAATCTCCTATCGTATTATCTTCATCATTCTGACATTTCTTTTTCTAGTTGGCTTCTTCGCCCTTCAAGTAATTTCTCACATCTTCTACTCATCCTTCTCCTTCTCCTCCTCTCTTCTTCTTCTTTTATCCCATTCTCCATCTTTGACTCTCCATCACTTCTGTTTCACATTGATCGTAGTTCTGATCACATGCGTAGTTGTAACAAAAATAATTGTCGTCTCAGTAAGTCTGTTGAAATTTGTAATGGTTCCACCTGTTATCATAACCCCGGTAAATATAAAACAGATGAAAAAAGTTTCATCTTTATGATGAAAATGAGTCACTTTATGTCAAGTTATCATTACAATGGATAATGCATAGTTGATTGAATTTGCCCAATGACAAAAGGTCGACTTTATTTGCAGCCTGGTATGATATTTTCTATATTTTTGGGTTTTCAGAGTGTTCCTTGATTAAATCATTGATTTCTATAGATCGAAAATATCTTTCAAAATGTTTCCTTCATGTTCCTCAATGAAGAGACTGTAATGGATGTCTAAACAGTCTAAACTGAAAAAGAGGTATATCCAGAAGGAGGACTCGTATATCCTACTAGAATATTTTCAGTGCTGTTTATTGGAAAAACATCATTATTTTTGTGATCCGCTGGATTCTTTGACGCTTCATATTCAAAGCAACGCCAAAAAGGAGGTTTTTTCTACTCCTTGTGTGCTCCAACAGATGATATTGTTGATCAGAGTTGTTTTTTAGCTATTTATTGTTATTTTTATTCAATTATGCCTTTCACCAGTCAATATAAAGTATACATATTCTCTACATATACTTTGCTTTCACGCCTACAGCTAATGTTATTGTTAAGAGTTATCATACAGTTATCCTAGATGCACTTCATTAAATCAAAAGAAACGATAGACACTTTACTTCAGCTTCAAGTAGGATACGTCACGTACAAGAGACAGATGAAACCACCTAGCTTCTTTGCATCCGCTATAGCAATAATTAAAATCATTCATAATTGTCAAGTTGATTGGCAACATTTAGTGAGAGAATGGTATCACAAAATTAGGGAAATACAGTACTTCAATCCTCCGCACCTTTTTCAACTATCTAATCAACTCAAATAATAAAAGAGACTAGGGAAGGGACAAAAAGATCAAACCCATCCCCACCAATACAACTGAAGGCCATCACTCAACACCTATATAATATAATCCGTCCAAGCTAAGAAGACATTCTGGCAAGATGGAAAACTAACACCAGCTTGATCAATATTGGTTCAAAAACTATAAATTCAGTCTGAAATTGTAGAAATCATTCTGATCTACAAAATTGAGATCGAATTCATAATTTATCGATATTGACTGAGCTAAAGTTATTTTCCCATCTTGCCAGAATGTCTTCTTTGCTTTGACAGACTATACTACAACGTCTAATAAATACAGGGCGTCACGAAATTCACTACACCCTTCTTCAAACTGGACGATTGCTTTTCTTGATCATAACCAACAACTTATAAAACTGAAATTTCATTTCGCCGTCACCTTCTTCTCCTCCTCCTCTTTCTCCTCCTCCCTCTCATCCATCTCCCTCGCCTCCTCTTTTCTCCCTTCACACCACTTTCCACCCTCTTTTCATTCATTTTTTCCTCATTCTCTTTCCTTTCACCCTCTTGTCCGACAAAAAACGACAACCAATATGCTCCGGCTGATGGTAAGGAGAGGAAAATTGGATTAAAGGGAGAATATGTCGTGATAATAGGATAGGATGTAATATTTTTGCCACAAAATTAGATAGGGGGCGGAGAACACCCGAAGTGAATCATGCGCATGGCATGATTGCATATTGCGAACTCATGCTTACAAAATGTTACATGTACTGAAGAATTCTACAAGACAGCACGAAAACTGTGTATCCATTGTGGAAAATATTTCAAAATAAAATGAAACAATCTTTTGACAATTTTTCAAACTGGCCAAGACGACAATCAAAATTTTCTGAAAATTTGAGAAAACATCACTGTGTATTTTAAAATTTTAAAACTGATACATCTCAAAAAATTCTCCCACAATATATTCTACAATCTCTTCTGAAGCCATTCTAGTGATCCATCATATACATTTCAAATCAGCTCATAAAAAGAAAGACTCATCCAATGGGAGAGAGGAAACATTTGATAGCCTACACGATCATATTTATGTTTTCATGTATAGGCCTACTGGATAAAACCAAAGATGCTAGAATATCTAGCATGCTAGTATCCTTGGAAATAACTATGAAACTATCAAACAATTTCAACTCTATTAAAAAGTTGAAAATAGAAATTACAGAATTATGTTATCTCATCTACTAGTACTATTGATATCACTAAACCCCACGTAAGCCTGTTACCTCTCTTAGAAATAATGTTATTATTATGCATTTATAGCTCATGGAATAGACGATGAATGATTACTAATACTGTATTAATATTATTAGTGTTCATTAATTTTCATGATATTTTAAAACTATCAAATCTATTGCTGATTCCTGAGTGGTAAAGTAGTAATTCACAGTTCCTTCACCTAAAATATTTAAAAATTGATATCACAAACATAAGAAATTATTGTTTAAATCAAACTTACGGTGTTAAAACGCAATGAGATGTTGGTAGAAGTGAAACCATACCTGAAATGGAAATATGAGAAAATTAAAATCAATTATTCACGAAAACAGCCAATTGTGGAACGATTCCATCTTCATAACGCCAATTGATTTCAATTTAAAATATGGTATGAAGCACGGAAAATTGAAAATGATTTTTTAAAAGCAGAGTCGATACCTCTGATAAACACCATTAGTGCAGAAAATAAATTAATTATTAATTTGGCAAGAGAGAGAAGGACAGATGAGAATATAAAGAGAGTGAGTGAGAGAGAGAGAGAGTGAGAAAAAGAAAGTGAGTGAAGAGAGAGAGTTTATGAGAGTGATTGATGAAGAGAAGCGCACATAATACACACATAGACTACAACATACTCACACATTAACAAAATATTCACTACGCGAAATTAACTCTGAACTTAATTACACTTAATTGCCTGGCAAATGGGATCCATTTCATTATAATCGAATATTCGCATATTTAATTGGTGGATGCAGTTGGGCCAAGTCAGGCTTGAAAAGATGGGAGATAAACAACTACAAAAACTAATGTATAGAATGATGAGATGAATGTATTACTCGTATAGTCCAAGCAAAGAAAACATTGGGAAAATGACTCCAGCTCGGTTAATATTGGTTCAAAAATTATGAATTTGGTTTCAAATTGTAGATTACAATGTTTCCTACAGTTGTAGTCCAAATTCATAATTTTCCAACTAATATTTAATATTGAACGAGCTCGAGTCATTTTCACATCTTTCCAGATTGTCTTCTTTGCTTGGACAGACTATAGTTCTGATATTGGGGTAGACTTATAGTCTTCATAAAACAGAACATTTTCTCTATAAGCTTATACAGTAATAGTGGTCTATCCAATCTTTATATTGTATTATCAAAGCCTTAAACGAACGAGTATCTAGAAATACTACACTCTTAAAATTGCTGAAGAATTAACATACTTTACGTGTACATAATCTGTTTCTATACAAAAGTCTCAAAACCACTAGACAAGAATAGATGAGATTGCAGAATATCTTATATCTATTACATTCATATAATGTTTTTTACATAGAACTCAGAGCTTGAGGAATCAAGGATTTCAGTCTACTCTTCATTTGATGAGCCTGAATTCTATATCAAAGATGGAGCTCAAGTTGATCAAGAGCAGACAAGAGATGACTTTCGATATGAGATAAATCTATAATTGAAATTAGTTTATATTCTTGAAAGAAGTGCTGCGAAAGTACATAACCTCATTTCGGACGCATTTTTATCAAAATTTTGTTAGAAACGTTTTAAACATTAGTCTGCGTTTTTAACCAATGAATGAATCAATTTCTGTCAAATGATTTTTAAAATAAAAGTTATTAAATAAATGAATTCTATTAAATACTTGTCTTAGAAGACAAACCATTAATTTTCAGTTAATAATTATTTTAGTCAACAAACTTAGAAGCTTCAGTTCATCCATCGATTACTCAAGCAGTTCTGATGTTACTGGTATTATATCAATTTATGTATTTCAAAATGAATTAATAAATAAATATTCGGTCTGAATAGATAAATGAATAATAAGTTTCTCTATTTAAAAATAAAATCATGCATACATTTTTAACAAGTTGCCTTAAAAGGCAATCCTGTTATGCACATTATTTTGATCCGGAATTCGGTATCAGAGGGAATTGCAGGGGACTAAGCTAAGGGGACTAAGAGCGAATGAACATTGTCCATCATCCATCTATCCGTCCAAGCGATCAGCTTACAGGATCTAATGATTAATTAGCCGGGATTAATTTGGATTGCAACGCTATTAGTGCACACAATCGACACCAGAGCGCGCCAGTGTTGTAATTGGCATCCAAGATTATATTATGTTAATTGGATTGGGTGCTGTGCTGTAGGCCCTGCCAGCCTGTCTATTAGGGTAATTGCCCTCTCTGTACCCCTTCTCCACACCCCCCCCCTAAATTGGTGTGATTATGTCTGCAATCAGTTTATCTATCTCTCTCATTCTCTTCTCCTCGTTTTCTCTCATTTCATTCTCTCTTCTCTCGTTCACTCTTCATTCTACTCACTCTGCTGTGCGTGTTTAGTTTATCCAAGCAAAGACATTCTGGCAAGATGAGAAAATTACTACAGCTCGGTCAATATTGGTACAAAAATTATAAAATTTGTCTCAAATTGTAGATCAGAATGTTTCCTACATTTCAAGACTAAATTTATAATTTTCGAGCCAAAATTGACCGAGTTGGAGTCATTTTTCCATTTTGCCAGAATGCCTTCTTTGCTTGGACAGACTATACACCTTCCCCACACAATTGGTTTGTGTGATCATGTCTGCAATCTCTTCTATTTTGGTTATTGACTAATTCTAAAATTTTCATTCACAATGAAACTGTCGAAAGAATAAGCTGACTAGATGAACACTGTGTTTCACTCTTTCTATTTATTTAACAGTTTTATTATTTTTGATCCATGATTTTTTTCCTTATTGATTAAACTCATCGAATCATATATCAAACTTGAATATATCAAGTCGAATTATGTACAATAATTACATATACAGGTCTGGAATCACTAGCCTTCTTGTGAAGGAATGAACTTCGCTTGTTGCAAATATGAGAGTTATACTAATTATTTTAGTTTCAAAAATTGTGGAACAACACATTGAAAATCGATGGGAACATTGCAAGATGCAAGTAGCAAGGAAAGCTGCACAGTGAAAACTATTAACTAACCCAAAAAACTCTTCTAATTGGTAAACTAGCGCTCTGCCTGATTAGCGTTAATGACTGAAAAAAATCGTACGCTGTATAATTGACGAAAATAACAACCTAATCATATAGCAAATACTAGCTGCTCGTTGTAATTTTCACTGGGACTGCCAGAAATGTGAGTATAAAACAAACTAATGATTAGTAATAGAATTTTCTAGTGGTTTTCCGACATGGCAAAAATTACACGTTCTGTGCTAATTGGTGGTTTCTTACTTGTCATTTTGACAACTTATTTGGTTTTCTAAGAATTCGCTATGATGAACTTAATAAATTCACAGAATCACATTTCTCTTTTCTTATTTTCTCTCATCATCTTCATTTTGAAATCTTTGTCACTTCAGTAGTGTCAACATTATTGTATTTCAACTGTTTTAGATCATGAATTGAATTCAGCATACAATTGAAAAATTGAATCAGTAAGAATTTGGTGATCAGACATATTGTTTTTCAGATCTATTTGTATAAATCTAAATATATTACGACTTCAAATAATCAATAGAGTTTACCAGAGATTGATAATGGTGTAACAACCGAAACCGGTATCTCGATTTTTTAATAAAATATTCAGCATATAAAATTATCAATTTGGTCTCAAGTTGTAGGAAACATTCTGCTCTACTATTTGAGACCAAATTAATAATTTTTGAACCAATATTGACCGAGTAGAAGTCATTTTTCAACTTGCCAGAATATCTTCCCGGCTCGCACAGACTATAAGACAATATAGCTCGCACAGACTAACTGAGAATGAATTCTTCCACTAATAACTAGATCAATGATTAAATAGACAAGGTACATATTGGGGAACTTAATATTTTGATAACTGGGACGATTACAAGGGGACGAATAAAAGGGTGGATTTTAATGATTATTGTATTATTAACATCATCATTTGTGAATAAACAAGAGAACAGTGAGTTGTCAATAACAAAAAGAATGCAGGGATTAAGAAAAGGAGGAACAGAAATCTACAGACAAGGCAAATCTATTCGAAAACATGACTGCTTTATCACAGTGTTTTTTTTTTTTTTTTTTTTTTGAGGGTGATGCCCACATGGGCTCTTGGGCCTGTGCGTGGGTAATGGGAAGGATGATGATGAGATATGAATGGACCTACTGCTTTAGGTGGGTTCCGAACCTGAACATTTAATAAGGTGAGATACATTTTTTATATGAGGTTAATATATTTGCTGATATAAAATTTGGAGTTTCTTCTTAACAATAACTGAGGATTGAATAAGGAATGGAGGAACAAACAAACATTCTTCTTCATCTTAAAAAAGTAGAAAAAATTGCTAAATGTGGAATAATAATAATCTTCTTCTTTTTCTTCTCCATCCAATCCATTTATTTGTGCCTGTTAAGAAATAAGAATAATACCAAGATAAAACGCAGGAGAAAAGAAGCCAATTTTTCTTTAACGAAATATCGTAATGAATAGATAAAAATACCAGGAGACAACGTATGTGGAGAGGGGAACAATACCAGAAGAGTTTAGAAGAGACACGACAATCACGATTGCACACACACGCAGCACGATTGCTACAGCTCTAATCAGCTGATTGGACTTGTTGAACGTGAATTAGCATCGTATTCAGCAATTGATTTCGTACTGATTGAAAAACAGGTCTTACTGTAATTAGTGAGAGGAGTTCGAATGGCAATTGGTAATTAGTGCTTGCTTTGCGGGCCAGGCCTCATTAGTATAGCAGCAGCAACAGAAGCAGAAGCTGATATTAATCTATTTGATGGGCAGCTGGGGAGTGAGTGAAAGAGAGATAGTGATATAGAGAAAGGAAAGGAGAGGAAGTGAGAAAAAGAGAGACGAAGAGAGATTGAGAGGAAGGTGGAGAAAGACAAAAAAGGAATGGACGAGGAGAGATGATAAGAGAGAGAGGAAGAGATGGAAAGAAAGATAGAGAAAAAGTAATGGACGAAAAGAGATAATAAGAGAAAAATAGAGTGATAAAGAGGTAGAGGAAGGAAGGGAGAGGGAGTGAGAAAAAGGAAGACGAAGAGAGAGTGAAAGAGTGATTGAGAGGAAGGTGGAAAAAGACAAATAAGGAATGGACGTAGAGAGATAATAAAAGAAAAATAGAGAGAGAAGGAGATGGTAAGAGAGATAGAGAAAAAGGAATAGACGGAGAGAGAAAAATAGAATTGGAAAGAGATTGAGAGAGAGAGATAGAGAAAAAGACATGGACGGAGAGAGATGATGAGAGAAAAATAGAGAGAAAAAGATTTGGAAAGAGAGTAATAGAGAGAAAACAGAGTGGAAGAAGAGGTGTCAGAGAGGGGAGTCTGTTTCAAGACCCTTTACAGAGAATGAAGACGGATTGAGAATTCAATGAAAAAGAGACAAAAAGAAGAGAAAATTACACATATGACGGATGATAGAAAAGGATAGTCGATTAGAAGAGTTGAAAAAAGATGAAGATCTAGTCAAAGGAGAAAGTGAATGGACAAATTGGAAGTCTTTGAAGCTCTTCTAGCAATAATAATAATTATTATTATTATCATGTAATAGAGACAATTAAATGACTAGCAATATAGTCAAACTAAGCAAAAATAGTAAAGTTGCTGGGTCCTCCGACTTTTACTTGTTTTGCTTAATTTGACTTGACTTTTATTCAGGAAGGATTTTATAAGCATTTAGAGATTGATAATACGTTCTCTGTTATAGAAGGAATGATAGAAGCTGTAAAAGTATATTAAGATAATATTATATAATTTATCATAAATCATGGGATTAAATATTTAATAGTTCTATGCTCAAATTTCAGCTTCCCAAATTCAATCTTTCAATCTATAGGTCTACGTGAACAAATCTAAGTAAAACAAAATAATCTTAAAGCTCAAGAATTATTCAATTCATCGTTTACATTACAATCTGTATCATCCAATTTTCACAATAAAGTGATGAAATAAATTGTGCGGAAATCCTCGAATGGACAAAAACCAATACATCTAAACTCGTTCAACATAACATTAAATTCAACAATCACATCCTTCGATTATTCAAATTGTAATCTGCAATACAGTATCCAATCAACTAATTGAATAAATTGTACAAAAATCATCATCGAGTCTACAACAAGCGAAATCCACCTGACCAATCACATTAACTAAATTAGCACTGCGCGATTGGCCAACAATCTGATTTCAGTGGGGACTCGAACCGGGGACCCTCCCGTTGTAATTAGTAGTTGGCTAATTAGAGACCAGTTGACTATGCACATGCAGTTATCTCCGTAACTCACTCTCACCACCAACCACTCCACACTGTCCAATCCTTCTTCTCCATGATTCTCTCTCGCTCTTTCTTCTCTCTCTTCACACTTTTCTTACTCTCTCTTTCCAACCCTCTTTTTAGTCTTTAACTACTCCAACCTTCTCTTGAACCTACCACTCTCTTTCTCTTCAAATGTCACTTGCCCTACTTCTGACTTTCAATTAACTCTAGTATGTGATTATATCTAATATTGTATAGTCGGCTCAACAGCCCACGAAGGGCCTAGGCCTACCAGCTGGTTGCCAGTTTCAAATTCACTCTACTACACAGCCCGTCCAAACCAAGAAGACACCCCGGCACGACGAGAAAACGGCCTCAGCCCGGCCAATACCGGCCCAAAAGCCATAAATTCTCAATCAGAACTCACAGTCCCCGAACCAACACTGGCCGACCCGAAGCCGCCCCCTCTACCCCGCCAGAATTCCCCCGGCCGGACAGACCATACAGCAAGTAAATAATCATCAACCAGGATAGAGGTAATGAGTGGTTAGCACGTTGATCCTCTCAACCATAAGCCAGTCTCCGCAACCAATTGGCGGCGCAGATCACCTCTGAATAACATGCAGTTAATCAGTTAGAGTGTAATGCAACAATTACTATTCCTCCAGAGACGGAAAACGACTGACTGTCTTTCACTAACGACAGCCAATCTCCCAAAGAGGTATATCTAATATTGTACTACTAATTTAACTTGCTCTGTATTTTGTCACATTGTTTGTATTTCTTTTGTTTTACTGTGCAATGGGTATCTTCAGTACTAGCACATCAAAAAATAATCGATTTTACTATCACTCTCAGTTGCTTATTAGGTGTGATGTTTTCTACTTTTATCTCTCTCAAAAAAGGAAACTTATATTTTATTTCACGCTATGAGAATGTTGTTCATATATTTGTTTTGTTTAATTTGTATGCATCGTATTTTGAAACAATGTGATTCAATTCTGATGTTGCCACAGGTCTCAACAGACCTGGCAAAATAGATTACAATCAATCAATCTCTTCCTCTCCCTCTCTTCCTAAACCCTCAAGTTGAGCCAGTTTTACTCTCCATTAGGCCTACACACTCTTCTCTCCTCATTTACTCTCTTATCATCATTCTTTCTTATTCAATTAAGAACTCTTTCTATTCTGATTCTTTCTACTCGATGAATTACGATGAGTAGTACAGTATAACAAGAGTAAAAAAATTACAGCTCACCCTATTAATTGTTGCATTTGATTATTTGCTATCTCATAACAACAATTCTCTGGTGTTTTCAGTTCATTTCAGCATTTATTTTGATGTTGTTCACCATAACTGAATATTTATGATTTTGAATTACTTCTCATGTAATGAACCGTTTACCTTATTCATACTTATTTCACAAGTATAATTCCTTTTATTATATTGAGAGAACCACTATATCTTCAAGATAGGAATATCAGATTCGACAAATTCATAATTTCTTCCTCATGGTATAGGATAGATGAGATCTTTCCTACCATTTTAACTAGACAATAAAAATTGCAAAAAGAATGAATTTGATAGAAAAGGACGCAATCTTTAATAGACCGTGACCATCGCCTTTGAGAAGAGAAGAAACATTTAGCATCACCTTGTTGACAATAAATCTCAGCGAATAAACAAGCTCTTCACCTGTCAGTAAATGTTCTATTTAAAGAATCCCATTAAGTCCTCATTCAATTAAAAGTTTCACTTTTTACGAACAGAAGACGCTAAGAGAGCTCAAGAAATGAAACTTTGAACAATATTTTTCATCCATTACTGGCTGCTTCAAGAAATATGATCAGCTACATTGAAAAATGAATTAACTATTATCCAATAAGCTGAGTTAGGATTGATATGATCAATTATAAGATCAATTACTCAGATCAACTATTTAGCAACTACTTAAACGCAACTTTCGAATAATAAAATCAATTTTAAATATGTTTATCACGTTCGTATTGTGAGTTTAGACTGACATCACTTTTTCAAATATTAGACTGATTTATTTCCTTCAACTTAGGCTCTATAAAGAGGTCTTTGCAGAGCCCTACCTACAATGTTAACTTTGTTATAAGGGCTACTATAATAGGCTGTAATATTCAGTAATTAATCAAATTACCCTCAAATAGAGTTTAATCCATCCCACAACTATTTTTGAATTTTCAAGTGAAATTGAAGAGAATATAATCAAAATAATTTTTTTTAATGAAAATTTCTTTTAAATATTATTGCTTGTATTTTGTTTGATTTCACTCGAAAATGACTTGAAAGTCCAAAGTCAGTTGTGAGAAAAAATAAACTTATTTTAAGGTAGTTTGATCAATAATTATTATTGATTTCCCTACCTACAACTATTCAAATATTTCATTGATAAGCTCTTTCTGGAGAATATTTAATGTAGAATCATGAACCATAATTTATTAATCTGGTTACAGCATCCAGCTACTACAAAATAAAGAAGCAACACACCTGATACAGTAGTGTAGAACATATAAAGAACAACAATTCATTAATAAAATAATAATTTTAACAATTCATTATTCATCACTATTAGTGGAATGACAAATTTTGGCTGTTTTGAATATTGTGGAAAAACCACTGCAATAGCCCTATCAACCCTTAATTTAACTGTGAAAGGACAGCTACAAAAGTTCATCAGTAGGTCTGGTCCAAGTAAAGGCATTCATTTTTAAGAAGGTTAATTTGGCTGATTTGGAGTAGGAGCCCTGTGGCCTGTTACAGCCCAATGTTGCAACATCTATAGTTATAGTCTGTCCAAGCAAAGATGACCATCTGGCAAGATGGGAAAATGACTCCAGCTTGGTCAATATTTGTTCAAGAATTATAAATGTGATCTTAATAGTAGATAAAATTGTTTCCTACAATTTGAGATCAAATTGATAATTTTAGAACCGAAATTGTCCGAGCTTGAGACATTTTCTCATCTTGCCAGAGGGTCTTCTTTGCTTGGGCAGACTATACAACTAGACACCAAACTCCTTCCAACTTGCAGCAAGTCCCTTGTTACAGCTTACTATAACTAGGTGAATACAGTCACCTTGTTATCGGCTAATAAACCTCCTAATAATATTATCACCATGTGCAAGCCTTACTACAGTTCAAGTTGTCTCCAAACCTAACCAAACAACGTTGTCAACTGTATTAGACCTGAGTGAGCGTGCCCATTACATTGAAGTCTGTCCAAGCAAAGAAGACACTCTGATAAGATGGAAAAATGACTACAGTTCGGTCAATATTGGTTCAAAAATTATTAATTTGATTTCCATTTGTAGGAAACATTCTGCTTCACAATTTGAGAACAAATTCATAGTTTTTGAACTATTATTGACCGAACTGGAGTCATTTTTCTATCTTGCCAGAGTGTCTTCTTAGCTTGGACAGACTATACACAGTTTGACATGCATCTGACAAGTTTAAGCACTGATTGTGACTGCTGGGACTCATTTAGAACTGTAATAGGGTTCCAAGTAAAGAAGACATTCTGGCAAGATGAGAAAATGACTCCAGCTCGGTCAATATTGGTTCAAAAATCATAAATTTGGTTTCAAATTGTAGAAAATATTCTGCTTTACAATTTGAGACCAAATTTATAATTTTTGAATCTGTATTGACTGAGCTGGAGTCATTTTCCCATCGTTCCAGAATGTCTTCTTTGCTTGAACAGACTATAGCTTATTCATTTAGAGTTAGAACTGGTAACATTTGGACGTGTACCTCGGATTCATCAAGCGGCTACTTGGAATCATTTGGAACTTCAGCTTGGCCATAGACCCCACGTACAATGTAACCATGTTTTACTACTAGAACTATGTTAAATGTTAAGTCTTTAGTGGAGTGCAGAACTTACTAATTTGACAAAACACTGAGTGAACAGTTAATCATTTTAGAAGTTGATGAAGATAGAGTTTAGAAATTTAATACGGGAATCTGACATTTCCTACACATACTTCTCACACAGTATATTTTTATTGAAAAAATAGAAATCTATGTTGATAGAATGAGTATCTTACTTTACCACAAAACTTTTAAAGCAGGCTATGATTTATAAAAAGTATAGTAAAATAGTTTCTATTTTATAATCTTATGATTAATAGTCCGCGCTGGCACTACAGTGGCTATAATGACTTATAATATTGTATAGACATTGCAGTCCGCACGAGCTGTGAAGAGACGCCGTTTCAATATACTTTACATTCCAACGGCGTTCCTTCTCATTGTGCGCTAACTATACCAACATATGGGGAAAAGCACTCAAAGAAAAAGATGGGCCAATTTCAGGGTTCCAAACAAAAATTAGGATAATTATGGTGTTCAAATCCATTGTACTCGTACCTATACCCGTACCCATTGCACAAAATATCTCGTAATAGAGATTATTATAATATTTTATTATTGTAATAGTTCTTCAAGTTGTGTCTCCTTTATCTCGGGGCTACTTTTATCACTGATTTCCTATTTGAAATAATATCACAGTACCCTATTTTTATTTGTTCATTTACATTTGTAAATGACTATTAGTAGTCGAAACATGTAATGCTCTAGTAAAACATAATTGAAAAGGGTACTGTGATATTCTTAAAGTTGTAACGCTTTACCATCCATATTTATTGTTAAAGATATAGTAATGGTACGTTTACAATTCATATTTATTGTAGAAAAACAGGTCTCTAGTATTCTGTTGGCCGACAGCCGATAATACACTTCATACACTTGATAGTTGATACACTTCAATGTTGAGACTAATTATGACAACAAAATAATTGCAATAAGTTGCTTTGCTATAATCCCATTATCCCAACACTTATCAATTACATCTTACAAGGACAACTTTGTATTTACATTCACTTTTTGTGAAATTCCATTGCAACTGACATATAAGGTTAATTATTATCTTGTTATTTACTACAGTTGTTTAACCAGTAAGAATAAAATAGACAGTTTTCAACTGTGTTCAGATATTCATTAATTATTGAGTAAAGTGTCATTTCAAAGAAGAAAAATCAAGACAAAGCATGAGATAGATTATTAAGATAAGAATAGAACATTAATGTATTGGTTTAACTATTGTTTGAATGATATTTTTTCTGCCATGAGAAGTTTTCAATGGAAACCAAGAGTAAAAAATCAAACAAAAAATAAAATAATTAGATTGAATGACTACATTCCATATTTTATTTTGTATTGGAAAAATGAATGAATATAACAAAGTCTGGTTTATTTGTTTCATTTTTCTAGGCAATACTATCAATGTTCTAGTTCTAGTATGATTGTACATGAAACTTGAAGTCAAGTTACTTTTTTCATGACTATATTTTCTGATTTATTTCTATATTGTACACACGGTAGAGTACTTGAAGATCAAATTAATAACAAACTAATTGAATAATTTAATAAGAACCAATTAAAAAACCTTCAATATTATCCTTTATTGCTTGTATTTTTGTTATCCAGTTGGTGAAAAACTCTTTTAAACCAATTTATTAGTATTGTTTGAATTGTTATTCAAACGCACAATATTTGCTATAATAGGCTAATGTTAGTTGTTCACATCTCTTTGTAGCCTATATGGCATGGCCCTCATGACAAAAAAAAATCCATACATTCCGAATATTCTTCGAATAAAAGCTTATTTCACGTGATACTAAGTAATGATAGTTTCCCAACTTGTTATTTGGTACTATGTTTGCTTTTCGTTAATAATCAATTAATAGTTGGTATCAATATGACAATTGGGAAATTCCCTGTAGCAGGCTTGTGTGGTAACTGGGAATACACAACAGAACTAAAAGCTTCAAAATCACACACAAATAAGTTTTGAGGAATTCAAAAAATCTCATTTCCGGGGAAGGACTCTCGAACATTTGTTTGACTGGGGGCAAGCCCGCTCCTTAAGTTCCCCTTCATACAGTAATTGAAATTGATATTTTATTTCCATTACCGTCATCTTTTCACAAATCAAGCATGATTTTATGTAGTATAGTGTATCTTGTGTATTTTAGTATAGAGATTGCATAGTGTTTCCTCAATATCAGGGCTACTTTTATCACTGTTTTTTCATTTTAAATAAAAAAACAGAGATTGTATAGTGTATTTTCAATTGCGAATCGGAGCCCTTTAGTACTGTTATGAATCTTGAATATTTATTTCTAGAGCAATTGAACATATCGATTTATAAGAAAAGTAGAGTTGAATGCTAGAGCCTTGAAATATCCAAGAGAAAAAAAAACAAGTAACACATAAAACCCTGCAATAAATATAACTAGAAGAGCTCAGAAACACGAAAAATTCAATTTCGTTATGGAGTGAAAACATTCATCGAGGCGTAAACCAATTAACTCGTTTGTGAGCAGATTACCAAACTGGCAGTCTACAAACTGTAGATTAACAATCAATTACTACCAGTCGACAATCTAATAGACTTCGTATCGAAATCAATTGCGCCAATATCGGAACGAATCGATTATCGACACAGTCACGTCTAGTTGTAGTCTCTCCAAGTAAAGAAGACATTCTGACGTGATGAGAAAATGACTCCAGCTCGGTCAATATTGGTTCAAAATTTATAAATTTGGTCTCCAAATGTAGTGAAAATTCTCACCTAAAATTTGTGACCATATTTATAATTTTGGAACAAATATTGAGGAGCTGTAGTCATTTTCCCATCTTGTCAGGATGTCTTCTATGCTTGGACAGACTATATCTCGTATACGTGTCACCGCGAGATTCCGTAAGTCACTTGCGATTGATGCGTTTTTTTCGTCTTTTTGGAAATATTCATTTTTGTATGGTTTCGGCGTTTCTACCATGATTTTTTTCATCAATATCACGCAGTTGAGTGCATTTTCACGTCAATTGGCTCATGTCAAAAAAGCGTGAAGCGTACATCGTAAATAATAACCATAGTTATACGAATAATGTATAATAAAAATAATAATCATAATAATTGAGAATGTGGAAAAACGTAATTGCATTTTTCCTGTTATACAGGTGAATGATGCAAGCTTGATAAAAAATTGTAGAGAGTCTAGTGATGTATAAAACAGATTCCAGGCTCACAATGGTGATGGAAAAAAAGGAAATTACTTATAAAAATTTCACAAACGGGGAAAAGTAAGCATGATAGGCCACAACATGACAATAGTCTATTATGTATATATGTTAGGAATGAACCGCATTGAAAGCTAGCTTGAATGGCGACTCTAGTTGCAGTAGAGAGATTTCACAGAGTAGCCTGATCTTAGTAAATTCTATCCAATTTTTTTCCTATATTTAATTTCATCAGGGAGGATTGGGATGCTGCTCTATTTCTTTCGACATTTATTTTCCAACTTACTTCTTTTCTATTTCTCTTTTATCATATTGATTTGAATTTTTTTCTATGTAGGCTACCTTAGTTCAAATTTGCAGTTATTAATCAAGTTTGAATAAAGTATGTTTCTGAAAACAGATTTTTTTCACTTTATTCAATAAGACAGTTAATTTCGATTTAATTCTATAATACTGTGACTATTTATCATCTTATTGCTGTTCACAAAATGGCTGTTTCAACAAGAAGAAGAATTAGAAACTGAAGGTATATCCGTAATCGTATTTGTGGAAAATTAGGTGATATGGCGAAGTGGAACAACCCTTGGGTCTCTCCATTATTAAAAGTCATACGCTAAAAAAATGAAAATAAATCATAATGAAAACTATTGAAGGTTGCATTGTCATCAGGTTTTGATCTATTCTGAAAGTTTCAAGTCTCTAGCTCGTCGGGAAGTGGATGAAAATTAATATACAAAATTCCAACCTGTCAGACAACACCCAAACCAAGTGCAATAAAACGTTGTAAAAATCGAATAGTTTGTAACTTGGAAGGAAAATTGTTATTTGTGGCACGTTGAATAAAATATTTGAATTTGTATGAATGGCATCCAACTCGTCTATATTTTTAATCATAGCACTTCCAACCTAAATCAAAATCAAATAAACTTTCTAATGTCAAATAAGCAAACCAAATTACTGAATAGCTAGTCAAGAATCAGGCGGCTGGCGAATAACTGTTAGTAATGCTCAGCTCTGTCAGGACAGTCTGAAGCTGTCTTCTTTGCTTGGACAGACTGTACCATTCACTCAAGTCATCAGACACTAATTATTCGGTCGCTGTTTTAACAAGACGGGTTCACTGACCTTCCGATACTTTATTGAATAAACGAAGTCGATGACTTACTAATGAATGAATAATTAAGATAGCAATACAACCGTATGGGAACTTAGTTGAGACTGGAGTAACTGAGTAATTTGTTAACGTATTTTGCGTCTAGACAACGATTACTCAAGAGGAAAGTAAGCATGGCTTGTAGTCTAGTTGCACACCTAAACAGAGTAGCCTATAATAATTTAAAAATTTTAATGAATTGATCTCGATTGTGTAGTGGGTAAATTATCTAATTAGAATAAATATGTTATCATCATTCGTGTTATTTAGAAAAATATTTAATGGATCTGAAATATTAGAGGAATATACAATTATCACTACTCCAATTAACCCAATCTTGATATAAACGAATAAAAATATATTTAATTCCCATCAAGATGCTTGATAGAAATGAATAGAAATTTCTCGTTGTAGGAAAATTAGTGTGAGATGTCAAACAAATAGTTGTCTATTCAATTGAGGACCATTATAGTCGAAATACAGTATCATATTTGAGATGATAATAGAATGTTTTTATACGTTGAAAGAATATGAGTACTAAAAAGAAACATGGGTCGAGAAATGCTCCTCCCATTTACCATGATTTCAAATCCAATATCTATCAAGAAAATGTTTATTCTCTCTCACTTATATTACATATTTATTCACCATTCTCCCTTGAAGAAAGTCAAGAGGCAAGAAAGTCTTCACATTCATAATTAATATGACTCCACGTGTGTATTTGATCAAAAGCTTTTACAAGATCTATATTATTATAAAACAAGCTCCACATATGTCTCAATTATTATACAGATTTCCACCATATTCATCTATGAAACATAACAACATTAACCATTTCAATTCATTAAGACTTTCTCCTACTTCCAAAATTATCACCTTAGAACCTGTCACAAGCAAACAAAGCAAACGGAGAAGTAGTATCAAAATCCTACTCCATGTTTGGGGAGATGGCACTAATCAGTCATGTCAGAACACGTGTTTCAACATGTCAAGTTTGTTCTTGAGAACTTGAGAGCAAGCCCATCATGATGTTCAAATGATTTTTTAAACAATACTAACCTTATAAAGAATGTCCAGAGATGTCGTAGGATACACTACAGAACAATCCAAGAAATTTCGCAATCCCAACCAAACAACAGAACTGATAACAAACCCCAAGTGCTGTTATCACAATAACTAAGACACCAAAAATCTTCAATTTTTTTCAAACTTGCTAAGATTTACCAACACAATTTTACTTATTCCAACATTATCACACACAAAATTCCTAGGACATCACGATGTTTCAATCACCAGGTAAACAGTGACTTTTCGTTTACTTCGAAGTTTAAAACACACCAAACAGTCACACGTCCTTTCAACACGAGGTCCAGAGCTCAACTGACGACTTGTCGCTAGAGTTTCCGGCGGGAGACTGAACGCCAACGAAGTTTGCAGCGCTACTAGCGGTCGTTTTCTGTACTAATTGCGCGGCGTGTTGCCACCAGTCAGGCGCACACTAAACGCAGTACCCTACTAGCGGTGGACACACGACTGAAGTGGCTAGGACTGTTTTTACACTACTTTTAGCGCTGCAACAAAGTTTGTGCCCCGCAAGACGGAGGGAGGGAGTGGGCGATCGACATCTTTTATAACCTTAATGCTTTTGGGAGGGAAGGGAAGAAATAAGGGGAAATCTTGAATGGTGTGAGGGATAAGGGAGAGAGAATGAATGAAAGAGATTCTTTGGTGGTTGGAGTGAGGGTTTGAGCGGAGAGGGGGGCGGAGGCGAGAAAAATAAATGAAAATTAGTTTCCCGCTTTCCCAAACCTCTTCACTGCCATTCACCTTGTCATAAACTTAGGCTGGAAAACACACTACCCCTCCCCCTCATAACCCGCACGTTTCCTTATATACCTTTTCGAAAGCACTTCGACTTTCACTCAACCAATTTTCTGTTTCAACTTCTTATTCCACCTCCTCTTCCTCCTCCTCATCCTCTTCCTGTTCCTCCTCCTCTTCCTCTTCCTCCTCCTCCTCCTCCTCCACCATCTCTTTCATCCCCATTTTCTCCTTCTCCTCTCCCCCCTCACCATCTACCCATTCACCTATTTCACCTTCTTCTCGACGACCACCACCTCCACCCTCTTCCATTTTCTTGGACTTTCTTCTTATCATCTCCTTCTTCACCATAGTTCTCTTTTACCTGAAATGTTCCAATTATTATTCATGAATTGTTGTTGAAACATGCCTATGTTGTTGAAAGGTGTTGAACATACTATTCCTGTTCTATCATGATTACCGTTTCATAGGTATAGAGCAGTTGCTGCTAAATTTATTGAGTTTAATTTTTTGTTATTATTCTTCCAGAGAACTATCAAGTTTTTAGATACTTTGTTGTATTTGCTTATCTCACAACCTTTCCTTGGTTTTGTGATATATGAGACAATATACTGTATTTTCTATTAACTCTAGTTTTTGAGAAACTTTTTAAACCATACGACGTGTGATCATACCTACACTCCACATAAAAAAATTAAAACAACCAAAATCCGACTTTTTTAGGTTTTCAGCACTGAAATATCGATAATTAAACGAATCACACTCGAAACCCTCACCCCTTCTCATCATTTAATCAGTTTCACCAGAATTGAAAAACGAATTTCGTATTAAAAGAATAATTATAGAAGGATTCAAAAGGAGCCGTCCCTAAGACTAAACTGGATTGAAGAAAGAAACGAGAAATTATAATTAAATTTTAATTAACCGCTATTAATTCTGTTCAGACGTTTCTCAACATCTTTCTAGTTCTCCCCCAACACCCACGAATTTCTCTCCTCCTTCTCTTCTTCTTCTTCTTCTTCTTCTTCTTCTTCTTCTTCTTCCACTTCTTCTTCTTCACCTCATTCTAATCCCCGTCTTCCCTCCCTCCTCTACTTCTTAACTTCTCATCAAGATTCTTATCTCACTTGCTCTCCGCCTTTTTCTCCTTCTCCTTCTTCTTCTTCTTCTCCTTCTCCTTGTCTTTCTCCTTTTCCTCATTCTTCTCCACCCTCTCCTAATCATTCTTTCTCCTCCATCCTTTTTTCGGTACCCTTCTCCTCATTATTTTTTACCTCCTGGTGGCTATTCTTTCCAGTAATAAACTAAGAATAATTAAGATTCACCAGTCGGTGGCATGAATTTTATCAGAAAGACTTTTTTCCCTCACCTTTCCTCTTCTCTTTCCTTTTCTTGCTCTCCATCCAACCCCTCTTCCCCTCTCTTTTCCTTTCATTTTTCTCTTTTTCTCCTTCCGAGTTCCTTCTCTACCCTTCTTATTCTTTCAACCCCAATTCTATCCTTGATTGTCGTTGTCAAGGATATTATCACAAGATTAAGACACATAAAGGCCTTCCTTCTCCTCCCGGCCAACCCTATAATATCCAGTTAAGAAACTTTTTCATCCACTTTTCTATAATATTCTAGAGTGAATTGAATCTTTGCAAGTGTTCCTCACTTACTTCACCAGTCTTTCCTCTATTATCATTCTAGCCACCTCCTTTCTGTCTCGATACAATTTCATTTTCATTAAGCTGTAATTGAAATCTTCCCTACCATTGATAATGATCAAATATTTGAAGAAAAACGAGGAACGAGTTTACGAAATCAATTTCATTGTATTAATATTCATCATCAATGAAGTCCTGGAACCAATATTGATAGCATTCTAAGGGTTCAAACTCAATCATTCAAAAATATATTTCTATTCAGTATCTATATCATGAATTCGTTGTCGATACTTAACTCTGTGTGGTGTGTCTGGTTGTTCAGTGAAACGGTTGCTAGGTGAGTGTGATGTTAAGTCACAAACACTATGGACTGCTTTCGGATGGGTGACCAGATTGTGACCAAGGCGTTCGGAGCCTACCCTTATGGGTAGCTCCCCACAACAAAAGCCATATGCAAATTTATATATTTAATACGTAACTCTAAATATTTTTCGACTTAAAACATGAATTCGGGAAATGAAGCGTATAAATTTTCTAAATTTCTGTTTAAAGTTTATAAAGCGTATGCTATATTTGTTTCTTTTCAGATTTCTACTATTGTATGATTGAAGGTTTGACGTCTATAGTCCATTCACGATGGCTTGAGACGAGATAAACAAAATCTCTGTGTGTTCGACTGGAGTGGCTGGAGTGGAAATCCCGAATTTTGTTGTAGGCAATTCAGAATAAGTATCTCTAAGGTCTGGGGCGTTACAACCTTCAGTCCGCTAGCGCTACCCGGTCGTGGGTTCGAATCCCACCAGAGGCATGCTCGTTTATGCACCTCATTAATCACTCTCGCACACTCCATTACCCTCGCACAAGTAAATTGGAATACTTATGTGGGCATCATCAGCAGCAAAAAAATCTTTTTCATAGGTACACATTGGGAAATTCTCTCGACTGCATGAACCTAAAATGACCAAACAATTATAGTGAAAGTTTTTGTCTCAATGCTTTGGTCACAGTCCCGACAGCGAAATTCGGGATTTCTGCATTGCTGTGACTTGTTCATGTCGTGGCTAAAACGAAGCCACTCCAGTCGAACACACATGCAGAGCTTTTGTTTATCTCGTCTCAAGCCATCGTAAATGGACTATAGTGATTTGTTTTGTTTTATTCAGATTTCTACTATTGTATGATTGCAGGTTTGACGTCTAATAACTGGGATATATGAAAACTACTACTACTAAATTATTAACTGTTCTAGAATTTACCATACCTTGTTGCAGTTTGAGTTTGGAGCATTGTAAGTAATTGAAGGATCCGGATTTGTTACCGAACATGAGACTGGAAGAAAATAAATCAACATTTTAGAATTCTGAATTCAAAATTAAGATAGTTCTGGATAAGATTTCAAATAAGATTGCAACGAATAAATAATAATGATAGATGTCAAGCGAGAAAATTCATTTGATAAAATGATAACAATTGTATGGATAATTTTAATCGATTTTTCTATTATAGACCTGAATACTTCTAATAAATGTTCATTATGAACAAGTTCAACTCTGATAAGACTATTACTATGATTATTATAACTTGATTTATCAAAGATTTTCTTATATCACAGTACTGTCAAAAGTGCACGATATTATAATAATAAAGCGTATAAATACTATGTTATTATATAACTTTTATTGGTGGAATGACCCCTAAAACTATTTTTTAATAGTCTATCATAGAGACCTCATATTACTTGAAATCTTCTAATTTCAATAGAGTAATCAACTCATATTATTGATTACTTTACTGAAAAAACATACAAATAATAATAGACGAGCTTCATCAAAAACATGTTATGATAGTGTTATAGCATGTTATGGCAATGCCTATGATAGAGGTTCACCTCTCCGAATGCTAGAGAAGTCAGCTTCATAATTATAAGCTTGTCTGTCTCTCATTATAGAGACATCTTAAAGGCTACTGGCGTTGCCCTTCCCAAAAAAATTATGTCTACAAAGCCATATTGGATTTTCTTCTCAACAACTATTATTCTCATTCTACTTCTTGATACAAACATTGAATTCGAAGAATAGTTTTTTGAACTGCAGATGCTGTGTTAAAATTTTGACTTGATTGTCCTGTGTTTTTGACTTTCTATTCATTTTATTTCTGTTACACTTAAAACCATAAATATTTCCACTCTAAACCTGTATTTCTTAAAATTGAGATTCAAATTATTCTGTAATTAATTTTCGTTCCATCTCAAATCATCTGAAGTCAGCTCAGCCTCAAACAATTAACCCCAAGTTGAGAATAAATCATATTCGACTCTATGGCATCTCATAATAATCTCAACCAACCAATATTTGCCAGTCTGGACTACATTGTCCCAATAACGACGGTCGTAACCATCAAGTAGGCTTTTCTGACCACCCATTAATCTATTGAGAAGTACTTAAAATTTAATGTAGAGTCATTAAGAGTGCATTCGCGTACTTAAAACTGAGTACCTACCGCATTTAATGGTGTACTTTGTATCAGTTGCTTACATTACTTTGTGATTCTACAAACCGATAATTGCTAATTCTAATTTTTACAAGTTTACCCCATACGTGATTAATGGTTTTAATTTTGTGTGAAGATTTCGAGTACTGTCGTATATTATAATGTCTGCGTCGGCCTCATAAGGATAGTAGGGTAATTAAGGAGAGCTCTAATTATTTCTGTTGAGAAATAATGTTCACATAAAACAGGATTATAAATTTGCTAAGTGTCAGTGCCAGCCTGCTGTAATGGGGTTTTACCACGAGAGATCTCCCAGCTTCGTATAGGCCGTGTCTAGTGTAATTCACTTTGATATTCTCATGTCATTAAAATGTCACAGTTTATGTGGAGGATTATGTGTCAAATTGAGATACATTATGTTTCAAGGGGTATTGATCAAGAACGGGCTTAACATCTCCTATATTTTTATAATTATACCGTAGAACTATGGTGCCTAATTTTTTTCCACTTTCACGAGATACTTTCAGATTCTGCTTAAACTATCGTTCAGCTGGCAACGCCAATATTAATTATCAATTCTATTAAATAGAATCTGTTAATTTAAGTAATTACTATTTTTATGTCACAAACTATCTTTTGTTTCTATTTTGTGAAAGTTTTGTTTCTACGGATATTTGGAACGTGTTATTTGGAAGCAGAGCATTTAATAAGGAACTATTGAAGTGCTAAACTATATTTATCATCGAAATCAAATATCAAGATCAATGTTAAGATATTGAAAAATGAATAAGGATATTATAATTTGTGTTGGCCTACTATTATTTCGCTCTACTGTGACTTTGTTGAAGAATATTAGATCCTCACAATAGGATAGAAAGGATATTATAGCCTAATATATATTTCACAATGTAGAAGCAGACAATATTTTTCGAATCCTACAAGACAAGAAATAGTTTAACCCTATTCCAAATAGAATTAGTGCTGTGGATTTTTGAAACAAGGTGATTAATATTTTGATATGATAAAATTTTAACGTGTTGAATTTTCGCGCTTTAAATTTCAAGTAAAAATTCAATATTTTCGACCATGTTCAAGCTTTTCGGTTTTATTAGTTTATAATGTTTTAAATCGCAACTACCCTTGGCTCTCCCCACTATTTGAAGCTATACGCTAAATAATTTCAATTTTCAATTATGTAAATTTCTATTTTTTCAATAATGATAAATGAGTATAATAAATCGATCTCTGCAATACAATAACTCATTATTTTGTCCAGCGATTGAAAATACAAGAAGATTCGATTTAAGAAAATGATAATGACGATCTAATCTTGTATTTTTCATCTGAAAATTTGACATTAGCAATTTAACATGGTTAGTGAAAGTTTCATTAACAAACTACTTTTGTGAGCATTGGACTATTTTTTTCTATAAAGTTAATTTTTCTTTAAATCTAATGTATCATTAATTTGTCTCCGCCACGTTCGCAACATGTATTTTCTGTATAAATCGAGCCTGAGAAGAGGTTAGAGTTTGAGGATGTAAGAAAGTGAACAAATGTAAGAAGACATGTGAGAGATGAAAGAAAAAGCTCATGTGGAGACATAATATTAAGAAGAATAAAAGTCATTGTTGGAGTAATGAGCTTTCCTAAGTGAGGTGTTAAGAATGATGTTCCCTCTGGCAAGAAAATAATGGTAATTAAATTTTAATTAGCCTCATAAATTTTCCAAAACTATTCTGTATTCTGCTTCATCTCTCGCCTTGTCCTCGGGCGAATAAGACGAAAATAATTAACATTCGCCGTCTTTAGAGTAGGATATTGTTGGAGAATAATAGAAGTGAAGAGAGAGAGAGAGAAATAAGAAAAGAGAGAGAAAGTAAGAAATGTGAAAGATAAAAAAGAGAAAGAAAGAGAATCAGGAAAGGGTAAAAATCATGTGTACCTTGATAAACATTATGTAGAAGGAGAACGGAAAGGATTAGAATAGTGAAAGTGATAAGATAGCAAGATGAAATAAATCAAGAAGTTTTGAAAAATAAGAGAGATTGTAAGTTTGGAAGACAAAAAGTGAGAGGCATAGATCTCGGAAAATATAGAGAAAGAAGTGAAAATGCTAAAAATAAATAAATTTTCTATATCTATTCACGTTTTAAAAAATACATTATTCCATATCCAACAACGAATAGATATTAAAGTGTGGTATGTCTGGTCATCCAGTGAAAACGTTTGCAAGGTGATTGTCATGTTAAGACCCAAACACTATGTACTGCTTTCGTATGGGTGACCAGAATGTGACCATGGCAATGAAATTTGAAATTTGTGAGCATAGTGAAAGTGGACATTGTGGATAGACATATAACCTACATCTTAAACCTTCATCATCATCATTCATCATCAGTCATCACTCATTCATCCTTTACTTAAAATACTTGGAAACCAAGTCGCAATTGTAAAGAAAGAATAAAGAATGGTGAGTGGAACCTATTCAAGGTGTATAGAATAGTAGAGGTGGGGCAGATAGTCGAGTCATTCTAGGGTTGGAGGTGGAACTAATTGCAACAAAGATGTTTTATGGTGGAAATGGTAGCTGACACCCTCTTATTTAACGTTTAAAAAATCCCATTCTCAACTTCGGCTAAACTTCAACTCCAACTAAGTTGCTCATAATTGAATTAGCCCAGCTGCAGAGCATTCCCGAGACACGTTAACGGAATTTTTCTCATGTCAAATTTGAGTAAAATATATTGATTCAAATCACTCAAATTGTAGGTCTTGAAATTTTCTACAAGCTCATATAATAAATTTATCTATTGAACAATTCTGTATTTCGTAAATTGGAAAAAAGCTTGAAAAAAATCAATCGTCAGGAGCAGGGGAAGAAGAGGACAAGTGATAGGATAGATCCAGAAGGGAAAAAGGAGTGATAAAAAGTAACAAAAAAAAAATCGTTCCGGCAACTGGCAGTCGGAAACAATGCATTTCAAATGCAATCAATCTGTTATAATTTTTTGCTTCTATGATAGCTCAAATCATATGACTTATAAAAAGCTATTCAGGGTATGAATTTAATGGTAATCGTTAGAGCCGTTTTCGAAAACTTATGTAAAACACAATTTTTGGAATATTATTTTCTCCACCAATTCTAATTGGATTTATTTCTTTGATATCTCAAATTGTAGGGAATGAAAAGGGTATTATACATACCAAATTTCAAAACGATCAGGTAATTGGCCAAATTCTAGTGATTTTTCAAAATTTTCAACCCCTATTTTCACCTCCTACCCTTGGACCGATTTGGCTGGGTAACGAACTTGACCGAGATAACAACACTAATGATTTTTGTGCAAAATTTGGTCGCTTTCCGACAAGTTCTTAGGGAATTATCGTGTTCACAACGAATATATGAAATTCTATCCTATGATGTCTACGGACATCAAATCGTGTTCTAGGGGCTCGGAAACGTGTAAAAATATATCACATCATGAATTTTTTATTGTCAGGGCAAGACCAATGGTGCATTTTTCGAATGAAATGCACTAAAAAGGAAAAAATGAACCGTTAATAATGGATATTTTACTCCCTCTATCGCATAAAAAGAGGGGAAAATATGATGGATAATGATAAAGAGATATATAAATGTATCATAATATGTACTACAGATTGGGTTTTCTATCAGTACAATGAATTATCATCTTTAAATTGCAAGGAAGATGAGAGTTTAGAACTGAAGACTATGATAGTATAGGTAATGCTCACAGCTATGAAACAATAATTTTATTGCAGCTATATAAACAACAATTATTGTTGAGATTGAAAAATACTCTTGTAGTTCGTTTTCAATTGAAGTGCCATAACATTAAAACTATCAAGAGGAAGATCATCGAGTAATTTCTTTATGAATTTGAGAAATGTTTTCAATCCTGAATTTGTAATTCCTTCTTATCTATGTTAAAAGGAGCGGATCCGCTCGATCTCGAGATGAGAGAGGCTAATAATTTTACTAAATTTTTAGGCTAAATAATATTCTTGAAAAGAGTTTGAAAAATGACTGAATAGGTTTAATCATAGACAAAAAATTTATTCTTACTCCATAGTTGAATACAGCCCAAAAACTAATTTGAAATATTGACGGAATGGAATAATTAATATTTTCTAATACATTGTGATTGATTCTTTTACACCAATGGCCACACTCAGACTATATATGGTAACTTATAGCTATAGAGAATTAACTTATTAATTCCAAGTTCCTCTTGAAAAATATATATAGTTCAAGTGAAATTTAATTTCTACTTTACATCCATCATTCTATGATATTGATAAAATAAAGATTTTTTTATTTCCTTTCAACTTTTGAAGATACACTGTTGAACCCATCCATTCCAACAAGATCCAAATATTGGTGCTTCTAATAAGTGTTGAGACTGTTAACAACTTCCAAACCATCTGCTCCACCTTTATTTAGGATGTTATATTTAGAACACAAAGAGCTAATTAAATTGTTTGTTTCTACTAATTTGCTGTTGGATAATTTCCTAATTAACAGTCGACTGAAAGTAGTTCGCCTTATGAACAAAACACACCAACAATAAGTTTGTCTCTCTAATTCCTTCTCTTTCTTTTACATGCGATCTTAATCGCTCTTTCTCTTACCGAACTTAATTATCAGTCTTTCTCCTTCAGACTGTCTCTCTTTTCTTTCTCAATCTGAATTGATCCCACTCTTTGGTTTGATCTTCATCACTCTCTCTCACTCTCTCTCTCTCTCTCTCGATTTTCGGTCTCTCCCTTGCACATGCCTCTTTTTCAAACCCAACTTCTTCTCACTCGATTTTACACAATCTTCATCGTTCTTTCTCTTTCCCCCATTTCATTTATCCGCCTTTCTCGCACGCAACCACACATACAGAGTTTCCTCTGCATGTATTCCAGCTTTGTAACATTTGTGTTCTGAAGTAATTAGATTAGTGCATTGTGAAAGGGTATAGTAGTAGCCCATTAGGCATATTGCCCACCTCACATTTGAAACACTTGTAACGTAATTAGGAACATTTTGTACGATAAATGAAACATTCTGGCTTTTTGAAGTGTTTGCTTCGAAGAATGGGACAGTTTTAGTGTATATTATAGTTTGTCCAAGCAAAGAAGACGTTCTGGCAAGATGGAAAACTGATTCCAGCTCGGTCAATACTTGATAGAAAATTATGAATTTGGTCTTTAATTTTGACAAGCCCTCTAATTGTATTCTTCTATCTGTTGGGCTTGTTTTTACAGGAATATTTTATTTGCTGTCAAAATTATATACATTATGGTACTTTTATTATTTGAATATAGAATTGTTACTAAATTTGGAATTTTGTTTTTGAAAAGCTACCTATAGTATTATTTTTTTGTTTGTATTTATTTTTCCTATAATAAAGTTATTTATTATTGATTAATATTGTAGATCACAATGTTTACTACAATTTAAAACCAAATTTATAGTTTTTGAACCAATATTGACCGAGCTGGAGTAATTTTACCATCTTACAAGAATGTCTTCTTCGCTTGGGCAGACTATAGTTCTAGATTTATTAATATCTAATTTTGTGTAATTCATGTGTTCTTAATGAGGTTTGTTTTGGTTTAGAGCTGTAAACCTCTCATTGTTGTATCACGTTTGTAATAAATAAATAAATATTAGTGTTACAGGAATTAATTGACGTGATTCACCTCGCAGTCCTATGAATATTAAGGTTGGACTTGTGAACTGCATAAGATCACTTCACTACTGTTCTACTTTTGAGAAAACTGAGAAGTTCACAAATGAATCCATATAAAATTGTGATTCAGCTTCGTGAAATATGTCTCCATCATGCGAAAAATAATAATTTTTCTATTATTAGACCTACTCGTTTATGATTTTTCATGGTTTTCGTAATTAAACTATCCATTTTATCGCTAAGAATAATATTAGGCTAGGAATTTAAGCATTAATACTATCCCAAGGTTTCATGAATTCAAACCTACTATAGAAAGCAATCAAACTATTAAAATGGATGTTCTTTCTCTCGCTCTTTCTCTCTCATTTCTAATTCTCAAAGAAAGAAGCAGCCAATACCAATTTAATGGCTACTGGAGAACAGGTATATAACTCGATTTCTTTAGTTGTAAATTTGCAATGGATTAATGGGAAACGCAGTCCCGAATGATACTGCTCGAAAGAAGAGATAAAAGGGGGTGGAACGGAAGAGAGGAAGAAGGAGGAGAAGTTGAAGAAGTAGGAGAAGAAGAAAAGAGAAGGAAGTAGCCAGATTAAATACTGTTGAAACTTTCTCTTTCTATCTGCGGGTATGTGTGTTGCACTAACTTCTAGGAGATGGGTAATATAAAAAAGTACATGAGAAGTAAAGTGTGAGTAAAACATAAAGATTGAATGTTGGAGGAGGTGAAAGAGATGATCAGCAACAGTAGATAAAAAAGGAGAAGAGGAGAAGGAGTATGAGGAAAATGAGGAGGAGGAGGAGGAGGAGGAGGAGGAGGAGGGATGATGTTGGAATTGGCAATACCATTAGAAAAAGTGGTGTAACTACTGTCTAGCTTCAAGGTACCATAAATTGGACTTCATCCTCAGTACAGTCGCTAATCTATTACTCCTCCTTCTTCTTCTTCTTCTTCTTCTTATTTTTCTTCTTCTTCTTCTTCTTCTTCCTCTTTTCTTCTTTATCTTCTCCACATCCTCCACCTCCTCCTCCTTGTCATCTCCTCCTTCGTCTACTCCTTACACCCCCTCTACTTTCCTTGATCATCATATTCCTTTATTGTGTCTTGAGTCTTTCTTAGCAATTGTATTCTCTTACCACCATAATATACCTCTACAGAATCTCTCCACTTTATTGCTTTTCCTGTTCTACTTCTGAATGCTTTTATGCCTAATTCCAATCCATTCATCATCCAACTTGACCTCTACTCATCTCTACACACTGAATGTATCATCCTCGGATACCCACTAAGTACATGAGAGCCTGTTTATTGAAAATTGTGGAGTGTTGTAACCTTGTAACACACTAGAAGTAGAAACATGGACTAAACTAGTAGTTCTGTGAACAGTAGACCTAACAAAGCCACCCATTGATGGGGCATTCATAACCATCTATCAATTCTGAGAATTGATAGATGGTTATGGTTATGTTGAGTTTCAGTTTCAAGTTTCATCAATATTACATGCGTAATTGAATGCAATTAATAATAAACTCGACAGCTGGTCCAGCATGAATAATTCTATATAGTGTGAATTTTCCTATGTTCAGAAGTATAAATGTATGTAGTAATATTTTAGCATGGAGGTAATTCCTTTTCCTCTCATATTATCCTCAAAATGCAATATTTAAAGAAACCTTACATATACATCGACGCGCAATTACAAGAAGAACATTTCTGTCAAATTTCATCAGAATCTATTTCCGCGTTTTGTCGTAAATACGGAACAAACAATCATAAAGAGAAATGCGAAATCGTCGTTTTGAATCTAGACCTCACTTACGTTCGGTCAACAATTCGGAACAATTAAGAAGAAGAACTGTAAGAATATGTCCAATATCAACAACCTATTCCCGAACGCTTCACGACAGCAGAGGTGCCCATCCCCCCCATGGATAGAAGCGCAAATCCACCCTATTTTCCTTTGCTTTATTTGAACCAAATAATATCATCCTAATATAATTAAGAAGAATTTTTAAGTATTCGCAAGAGTGAAAAGGCGTTCAACAGTCTACATATAAAAGAAAACATATATTTTCCCATACAAAATTGAGTCTTCTCAAATGAATTTTTGATCTACGAAAGTTAAAGAAGTCCTTCAAAGGATCTTTCATTGATAGGCTATATTTTTCAATTTGCCATTCAATGCGTCTCCATCAATCGTTTTATTTTACTTTCAGGTAGATTACAAAATATTAGCATCAAGCAGACATAATTTAAATTAAGGTTCATAAATTTGAAGAAAGTTGACAAAGTTTAGAATTAGATACAATCATGATTTATTGATATGAAACTGTCACAAAATGGAGTAGATAGTGAATCATTTGTATAATTCTTTTTTGTTAAAAAATTATTGATGCAGTCAGTGCTTGATTTGTTAAATTAAAGGTTCCATTACAGAGGCAGGAGCTTAGGTTGGAGGGGGGTCCGGGGGGCCCTCCCCCGGAAAAATAATTAAATTTCAACTAGCTAAAACATGTTTTTAGAGTAATTTTAGAGTTTTTACTTGTGTGTTTTTATTATCATTTTTCCATATTTTTAATAAAAAAATTAGAATGATTTACTCTCCCTACCGCCAAGATACTACTATCATTACTAGATACCGCCAAGATTAAGCCCAGGTTGTAGGTTGTAGTAAACATATATAATCATCATACATATTTCTTTCATCAAGTTCAAAAGTTTCTCCATACTGTATTATATTTTTAATTACATAAAATTTCGAGGTTTTTCCTCCCAAGTTACACATTTATTTAATTCACCCATTAACTTTTCATTCATTCAGACACCCTAGTGATGATTAGTGGGTGAGTAATACTTGGGCTTACAGACATTTCTGGGTAGACAATGAGGTGATAGAACGGAGGTGAGGTGGAAGTTTAAGGGTGATTTTAAAGAAACAAATGAATGAAAATACTTTCACCTCCAAAAAAGATAAGATTCAATAAGAAAATCGTCTTTGTTCATTCCAAATAAGTCCAATATGAATTTGCGACGAGTTCCAAAGTTTTCTGAAATCATGTCTTAATATAGTACCGAACATATCGCCCTGAGCTACATTACCAGTAGGAAACTCTTCAAGGATAATAAACTAAAATAAGAACACCCGAGACTTTCGTAAAAGTTAACTGATCTTGACAAACCATAGTTTGTTATTCTCAGCTCATGAAGGCATTTGAAATGCATATATAATTTGTTTAATTTGATCGAAATTTAAGAATTTCACTATCTTGAGTACATTTATCTTATTTACCAAGAAAATGCTGCCATTATTTGTGTTGAAATGCGGCCATCTTGGAAGCCATAGGTGGGGAAAAGTCGCATTTGGGCTCAAATTGTAGAACATAATCTCCTATTTCTTAAAAAAAAATCATTTTTCTACTTTGAATAATCAAATAAAGACATTTTCCATGAGTGTTATTAGTGTATGAATATAACACCAAAAATTGAGGGATCATTTTTGATTCTAAAAATCCCCCCAAAACTTAAAAACTATAAGCTGAAAACAGAATAAGTTACCAATTGAAATAAGGCTTTTTCACCGGTATGAATATAAAACAAAAACATTCTCAGGCTTATTGTAAACAAACTCCTGAACTCATAAAATATACGGTGAAAACAGAATTCCCTCCTAAAAATAGAATTAAAACAGGAAAAAATTCACGAGTGTTGAATATTTAATATGAAAAACATTTTGAGCTTAATTGAAAATAAAACTCCCCGAAAGTTATAAAATAGAGGCCTCAACTGAAAATGGAACTCATCCGAAAAATAGACTAGCTAAATTTTAGAAGAATATTGAATGAATATAAGAAAAATCATTTTGGGGATAGTCATGAAGAATCCCCCCCTCAATTCAAAAAATAAAAGCTAAGAATACAATCCCCTAACAATATTAGAATTGAATATGAGAAATTATATCTTCTACAAGGGCTTGAATATAACACAAAAAACATTCTGGGGCTAATTATGAAAAATCCCCCCCCAACTTATAGAAAATTAGCTAAAAAATAGAATCCCCCCAAAAATCGCAGAAGCGCATTTGCACTGCTGAACCCCCTCTGGGCACCCCTGCACGACAGGATGAAATCGAATGGCTAAACAGGCCTACTACTACCCCAAGTTGTTTAGAATCATCCATTGTGAACCTGAACTCCATTGGGAAAATGTTATTCGTCTAAATTTGGGAGAGGAACAGTTTTGGGCTGAGCCTCTTATATTCTCTACTCTACCGATCATTCGAAAATGATTTGTGCCTGTTCCAATAAAGGAATAATTACCGTACTGTAAATAGGATTTCCTTGTTTGACCACTACTTACTCCTATAAATAAGTACAGGCCAATTTGAGCCAACTATAAGGTCTCTCCACCAATAAAAGTCATATAATATGCATTGTCTACGATACTACAGCTTCTATGATATTATAATCAGTTCATAGCATATAGGTACAGTTAAGTCTTACACAGCATATCTTATACAGCATATACAGCATATAAGTCTTTGTACTCGCTATCTTCTCAATATTAAATTACTTTTCTAAATATTGTACTAGTATCTAGCAAAAATAGATATTGTTCACAATTATATTCATCATTCTCACCTTCATTCTGATATTGCATCACATTCATTCTGCTTCAAAATGGTTGATATTTTCTGGATAATGAAAATAATCTCTCGGTAATGGGCAATGGCTGGACATTTCTGAAAATTTCTAACAAATTTTGATTAGATTAGTCTTTGTTCAACTAATAAGACTTAGTTGAACAACTAAAGAAAGCAATATTTCAAAATATAGCAATATGGTGAATCTACACTTAAATCATACATTGAAAGAAATTGAAATAGATAGCTTGATTCAAATTCCTAACCATCAATTATGTTGAGCAGAATTCGTTTAGGGTTTAGAGTGAAAAAAAAGTAATACCAGTATGTTAAACTTCAACAAGTGGTATCGATATCTAGCAAATGCATTATTTATATTAACTATTCATGTACAGATAGACAATTTCAATACACTACTTGAATAGGTTTCAACTTACAATGAGATTATTATCACTGACACATTTTGGAATTTTCATGGGAAAATCTTCTAACCGTTTCAGAAAACAGTGCTTAACCTAGACACAAGTCTCTTGAAATATTATGTACCCTTAAAAGTAATAAATAATGCATCACAATACCTTATACATAATATTGTTACCCTTATACGATAATTATTATAGTGAAGCTCAGCTAGTAACTAGCGACAGTTCTAACACATTTTGAGCATTTGCTCTGAACAGAAAAATTATGAACTTGAGACCATTCATAATTGGTCGAGATTCTCATTCAGAATTCAGGAACGGAACGCGACCATTTAGAAAATTCGGATCTACCCCGCTCACAAAGGAGCTTCGAGCCTATTTGTTATTCACATGTTCATATTTTTCATGAATTCAAACACAGAAACAATATTTTAAAATGGCAAAATAATTGAAGCAGTTACAAATTGAAACTACAGCAAGAAGCAGAAGATTATTTAAAGACTTGAATTAAAATATTATACCAACCCATAGGGACCTAAACTAGATGCTGAAACCTACCATAGGCTACTTAGCCTAGAAAGTTTGCTGACTGCTAAACCTAACTAACATAATATTCAATCCTAAAACTGAGGGGTCCTAAATATAAAGGAATCATCTGAAAGAGATCCTTATTTCGTTCTAAAAGCAGGAGTAATGTAATAATGTAATTTCTCCATTGAGCTGGAAGGGAACGTTATCAACATTCCAAGCCCTCTGAAAGTAATCTATTACAATAATTCTATATTATTGACAGAATTTAGTCACTACAGGGTCTGGCTAAACAGATTTTGGTGAATACTGTCTTTGATTATTCATTAGAGGCCTAACATGAGGGACACTATGAAAAAGGTAAGTAAAAAATCCTGTAAAGTTGTAGAACTTTCATGATATAATAAAAAAGCAAGAGCCAAACGTTTCTAGTTGAATCTGCTAATTGAAATCAAAGATTCGTAGTAATAAATTCCATTTATACAAGTAGCCTACAGTAATAAAAAATGTAAAAGAAAATACTATATGAGTCAGACTTCTACAGGACATTGTTATAATAGCATTGTTATCGATAATTTGATAAAAATATCGTTAATGATTTATTTTTTGTGTAAACTTTACTCTGAAAACTTTAAAAATATTAAACCTATCTATTATTTAGACATTTTAAACTACCGATGAGGTCAGGGTTAGGGAATAAACTGGATTCTGGATACTGCATAGCTGGATAACTGTAGAACTGGAAACCTGCTGTACATTTTTGTGAATGTGTACTGTATATCAATCTACTGTGTCTCAAGCTGACATAATGCAGTATAACCTCACACACATTTTACATTTCGGACATATTTATTTATATCATATTGCACCTACAAATTGATGAGAAAATAGGTAGTGAAAAATTATAAAGATGAAAGATCGGGTTTTTATTACTTTAAGAGAGAAATCATGATGTTAGTTGAAAAAATTGTTATAACAGTAAATAATTTTCAAAATATTATTATAGATGTTTAATACTCTTATATAGCTCGTTTATTGTTAATGGTTGAATATTGTTGAAATTTCAAAATAATTTAATTGAATAAAATGCTGAACAACTTCACCATAGTAGGTTAACGACAGAAAATCTACACATTTTTGCTAACTTTTGCAACATTATCCCTATACCTCCAACATGAAACGTGAATTTTGTAAAAATACAACCCTTGACAACAACGCCAACTATTTTTAGTCAACAATATGCTAACTAGTAGAAAACGAAGACCTGGCACTGGAACAACGAAATATGACAACGCTGTAAAACCTCCTACCAGTGAAGCTGAAAAGCATTTGAATATTGAAATACGGTGATATTTTTACAAATATTTTACTAGATGAGAATTGTTTTTGAATTGAATTCTCATTAGTAAACTTTAATTAGAATAATTTTGTAACTTAGTGTGTGAGCGTTTATGTGTGGCATGCTTAAATTTTAATCAGACTCACCAACTGGATCACCAAACCTATAAAAAAAGAAAAATTCAGTTATTACCAAAAATAATTTTCAATGACGTGAGTTACATTGTATAATCTTGATATATGGGAGTAATGCTATAAAAAGGGGTTGTCTCTATATCTCTGAGGAGATGTCTCTATAAAGAGATATTTAAATAGAGCCCTACCTGGGAGTAATTTTTATTGGAGAGTTTGGCCATTCAAGAGAGGAACGGAAAACTTTTAATTGATTCGATTGGAAAATCAATCAATATGTTATATTTTCACCGTACAAAAATAATTGTAGAACATTTTATTACAACATCCCACATTACATTTAGGTATGGGCTTCATAGTTATATTATTACTTCCCTCTTTAACTGTATAAAATAAAATACAGTGAAGAATTACTTGGAGAAAACTATGACATGATATAATAACAATCGGTATATGTATGTATGTCTGGCACAACAGCCCATGAAGGGCCTAGGCCTACCAGCTGGTTGCCAGTTTCAAATTCACTCTACTATACAGCCCGTCCAAGCCAAGAAGACACCCCGGCACGACGGGAAAACGGCCCCAGCCTGGCCAATACCGGCCCAAAAGCCATAAATTATCAATCAGAACTCACAGTCCCCGAACCAACACTGGCTGAGCCGAAGCCGCCCCCTCCCCCCCGCCAGAATTCCCCATGACCGGACAGAGCATACAGCAAGCAAATAATCATCAACCAGGATAGAGGTAACGTGTGGTTAGTACGTTGATCCTCTCAACCATAGGCCAGTCTCCGCAACCAAATGGCGGCGCAGAACACCTCTGAATAACATGCACTTAATCAGTTAGAGTGTAATGCAACAATTACTATTCCTCCAGAGACGGGAAACGACGGAAATAACAATCGGTATAATATATTTTTCTACAGCAAGTAAATGTGATGAAACTTATTTTACTATTGTTATATAGTCTGATCGAGCGAAAAAGGTATTTTGGCGATTGTCATTAAAATAACGTTAAGACAATTGAAATTTTTCAATAATGTCCTACCTGCAACTTATTGTGAGAGCACCCTCCCAGCATTCTTGTAGTCTTCAAGAAGATCCATAAGAAGTCATCTCAGCGCACACAGTCTATATATTTCACACACACGCACTTTTAACTGTGAACTTTGATTAAACTTTAATATACTTTTCATGATTATTATTCGCTTGTATCAAACTTCAACACTTGAAATTAATCACTTCTCACAGTTTCTGAATTCAAAAGACACAAGTCCGCGCGCGTTATGACTTAATGGCCTGGAAACATGAAAATGTTATTAGTATGCATGTATTATCACAATTTATATAATATTTTTTATTATAAGTCATCAATCTATAAATTTTGGGAATTGAAACTACTGTAGCCTACTGGTAGGCCTACTCATAGAGAGAGTAGAATTCACAGAAAATGTGATATATTCTGAAAATAATTATTCTTTCCATGTCACCTACTTATACATATTGATTATTTATTGTTCAATTTTGTATTAAATACAAAATCGGTCAAGTGTCAATGAAAATTTTTTATTGACACTTGACCAATTTTCACGATAAATATCCATATCCACATTATTGATTGTTGTGCCTATTTTTAAATCTGTGATAGTAACCTTTATATTTCCATGTTTTTTTAATATCTTTAAATGGCATTGGATTGGTATTGAAAATAGTATTGGAATTGGAAACTCATTGGAAATGATATTGAATTTTTTGAATGAGAAGAAATATTTAGTCTCAATTCTCTCAATATTCAATAAAAGGATGTTGAGTGTTATAATATGAATGAATGTAAGCTGAATTGGATTAAAGTTTTAATAATTTATTAATTAAATGTAATTCAAAACTTACCAAACATGTGACTGCAACAGAACTCCAAGGAAGAACTGGCATGAAGCTGGAAAAGACTCAAATTCTGAAAAATATTAGTAGCAATAAATATAATTTTTCATAGATTTCTATCACTTCAACCTCAATTCTATTACAAAAATCTCAAGTATCAATGTTCAAATTGTTAAAATTTGGCTGAATAATATTTATAAATAGTGCTAATGATAGAATCTTCAAAAATTTAATATGGTATAATGGTATTCAATATTTCTGTTTTGAATTTATCAGGTTTTCAATCGCAAAGATTACAACAACATTAATGAAGCAATTCCACTATCAACCAATATCATTGGTTGCATTTAAAGATGGAAATTTCTAATATGATTTTGAAAATCTGATCAAATCTCGCGCTTTATAGATGAACAATAGATTTATCACAATATTTTGATCCAGTTTATCTGTATTAGTGTTCTTCATTACAAAATGAAATGAATAATTAAATAAATTTTGTAATGACGATATTTCCAATTATAATCTTATATTGAACAGAGATCATGAGTATTCACTTACACAGTAGACTATAAAACTAGAAGACTTCAAATGTTCTCTTAAAGAAGAACAACTGGCTCCATCAATAATATTGTCAATCATGTTATTAATATACCTATTTTATAAGAAATTATTTATCTGAATTGATAAATAATCACTCACATTCTCAAGGCCTTCACCACATCACCAATGCTCCATATTATTATAGTGGAGGAATAATATTGAAAAATAAGGAAAGTACACACTGAAAATGAGAACATAAATGATAAGGAACAAGGAATTAGAGAATAAATTGATTGGATTTGTATGAAAAAAGAATAAGAAAACAAATTTACTAGAATTAAATTGAAACCATAAAAGAAATAATTCAAGACACTTCACACAAATCCATAGTAGACTGTAAAACTGAAAGACTTTAAATTTTATATTGAAGAAAAACGACTGGCTCCATCAATAATATTGTCAATCACATTATTAATATTCATATTTTATGAGACATTATTCAGATGAATTGACAAACAATTACTCAAATTCTGTAAGGCCTTCACTACGTCATTAATGCTCCATGTAAGTTATAGTAGGAAAATAAAAATGAAGAATGAGGAAATTATTCACTGGAAATAAGAACAAAAATTAAAGAAACCAAAAAAATAAATCAATTGAAATTAATAAACTTGATTGGATTCAAAACAAAATCAAAATTGAAAAAACGAATTTACTTAAATTAAAATTGAAACCATGAATTAAAAAAATTCAAGACACTCCACACAAATTCACCTTTATATTATAATGTCATATTTACTAATTGAAATGTATCATCAAGTCTGCATTAAAAACGGCAATAATGGAAGTAGCCTACAGTAAATTGATGAATTATAACCGCTCGTAAATTAATTAGGCTAATAAGTTCAAAGGTGGCTGTCCCAAGGGGGTACCCCTCACCCCCCACAATTCACCCTTTCCCTCCCACTAACCTGAACCTCTTCCCCCACTCATCCTCATTATACCTGGCGGAGTTCTTCAAAGGAAGGTGACGACGAGTTACAGCAAATTAATTAAAAAATACTGTGGGGGCTTCAGGTTGGCATAATTTGAACGGTGGTGGGGGTTGTAAGAGAGGGGGGGGGGTAGACAGGCCTGTGCTTTTTGAACAAACCAGGAATTGTAATTTAATCACTTAATGTCGGCCATTAGCGTTGAAAGTCCATTAATAACGAGGAGGAGACAGATAATAAGAAGGAGAAGAAAGAGGAAAATGTGGTTGGGGAGAAGGTGGAGGAGAAAACGAGAAGAAGCAAAACACTGAGAATTGGAGAGAGTGGGAGAAAAGGTGAGAAATAGGTAAGAGAGAACAAAAAGAAAATACAAAAGCATTTCCATTTAGAGGAAGAAGATATAAAAATAATGAAAAAGAGAGAGAAAATTAGATTAAATATGAATTTTGGAAAATTTAATGTCGGTATTGTTCGTGGGCCGGCAGTTGGTCACTATTGCATAGAGCACAGCAAAAATCTACCTTCAGGAACATCAAGAATACTGTAGCCTACTGTGGAAAGAATCAAATAACTTAGTAAAGTTAAAAAATAAAAATTAAACTTTAAACTTAGGGCTATTTAAAATAATTGATAGATAAAATTAAATAAATCAAATAGGTTATACTCTTTATAAACTTTAAACAGTGTAAAAATAATACTTTTAATGTTTATAAAGGGTATTTAATTTTATCTATCAATTAAAAAAATAAAATATGGTATAGCCTATTTTATGAGAAGGAAAATTATTGGAAAGAACTTCAAAGAAATTTGCAAGTGAGAGAAAGATGAGTGATCGAATGAAAATAAGTAGGTAGTTTAGTAGTTAGATAATTTACCAAAGATTGATAATGTTGTAGCAACCAAAACCGGTATTTCGATTTTCTAATAAATCCGTGATTGGACATCTTTTCTTCTCATTTAAAAGGATAACTACCATTCAACTACCAAAATAAATTCAAGGTGTCTGCCGGACACGGAAAGTAAGTGAAGTGACTACCAAAATATATCACCATCATAACTACTCAAAAAGTGAAAAACTATATATTGGAAAGAGCTTCAAAGAAATGTGGAAGTAGGCTAGTAGGAGAAAAACGAGGTGAAGAAAAACAAGAGAAGGAGTGTAAGGGTGTGAATAATAAGAGGAGAAAGAAGAGAAGTTTGGGTGAAATTTAATTGGTCAACTAAGCTTACCTCCATTACGTCATTCCACGTCATCTATATTCATTTTCCAAGAACGCGAGCTTCTGTTCTTTCTCATTCTCACCAATGCTGGGGTTTCTCCTCAGTCTCCTCCCTCTTTCTCCACTCCTTCTTCACTTTTTCTCCTTGTTATTAGTCTTCTTTTTTCTTTCTCTCCTCTTGCAGTAGGAGGGTAGGGCTGTCCACGGTTATGTCCCCTATCCAACTAATAATACAATCAGGAAATTAGAAGTTATTACTTCCATTCTAGAGCTACTACTAGTTGGTATAGGAGGGATAAGGTGCATTCCATTTTTATCCAATTCAACCAATTTGATAGTTTCAGGTTGATTTCAAAGAGAAAATACCATATCGCCCCGAATAAACAGTAACTTACTGAGACTGTTCATTTACGGTACTATTGTTCAAGTAATATTCCAGAACTGTCTACAGTATTTTAGCTGATACTGTATAAATGAAATATGGTATAGTCTGTCTAAGCAAAGAAGAGCCTCAGGCAAGATGAGAAAATGACTGCAGCACGGTCAATATTGATTCAAAAAATTCTAATTCAATCTCAAATTGTAGGAAATAATTTCATCTACAATTTGAGACCGAAACAATATTTTTTGAATCAATATTGACCGAGATAGAGTCATTTTCTCATCTTGCCAGAGGCTATTCTTTGCTTGGCCAGACTATAGCCTACTGAATTTTTGTAATTGATAAAAATGTGCCGATACTCTACCTGAAAATTGAGTTGATTCAGATGCCTTCTTACCAAAAAAGTAGAGATTAAGAGTAAGAGAGATAGAACTCTTTCAATATCTAATGCTATCACTTTTACGTTGATCAATAATAATGTCGGTTTGTTCGAACGTATAATCATATTCATGTAGTAGATGAAAACGAACCCTAAAATTGAGTTAATCCAGAAACCTCCTTCTAGAGAAAGTAGAGAGTAAGAGGGATAGAATTCTTTTAATATCTAATTAATGCTATAAATTTTACGTTGATCAATAATAATGTGATTGTTGTTTCAACATATTTATTTAGTGGATATAAAGGTACCTGAAAATTGAGTGAATCCAGACGCCTCCTTCTAGAAAAAATAGAAAGGAAAAGAGTGAGATCGAGAAAATGAAAGAAACTGAGAGTGAGGGAAAAGTGAGTGGAAAAATATAGAGGAAGGAGAGAGAAAAAAGTTTCCGCTCCCAATATCACTTACCTGATTGGTTTGGTATAGTCTGTCCAAGCAAAGAAGGCATTCAGGAAAGATGAGGAAATGCCTCCAGCTCGGTCAATATTGATTAAAAATATATAAATTTGGTCTCAAATTGTAGATCAGAATGTTTCCTACGATTTGAGAACAACTTAATAATTTTCGAACCAATAGTGACCGAATTGGATTCATTTTCTCATCTTGTCAGAATGTCTTCATTGCTTGGACAAACTATGTTTCTCCCCCGCTAAACGTGTCTTGCCGGTAAGCGTGGAATATAATTCTATCGTATCCATATTTTATGGGCCACTTTCGTTTATTTGAACAAATGTAACGTGCGCGGGGCCATGGGTAAGGCATAGTGGTGTGTTGATCGTCCGGGGATCTCCACCTGTAAGACATTATCTATGAGCTGGCAACTAAGAAAAATGTAATGGGAGGAAATTTGGGATGGAGTAACTTAGACGAATGTATTATGTAAGAAGAATTTGGGATCTGAAGTTGTAAAAATGATTGAAAATGCTAAAAAAAGCCGATAATATAAGAGGAAAGGAAAATATTAGATTACTTTATTCAAATAATAGATGACAAATTCCGGCTTTGATTCTACATTGTAATATAGGTAGTAAAACAAATGAGTTTGGTAGTACGGTAACCTAATAGGTAACAGGTAAGTAATAGGTAAAAAGTAGTAACCTAATAGGTAGTAACAAATAAGTAGCAACCTTAATGAGTAAAACAAAATTATCCTATGAATTTCACAAAATAGAAACTTCTAGTAAAATTACGAAGAGACGGTGGTGTGATGAAAGAAAAATTTATACAAGTTTTAATTCGAGGTTCTGCAAAATGAATATTGAGTGTAAGTTATCTAAGTTAAAAGGCGAAGTTTAGAGGATAAGATATGAGTGAATGACAATAAATTATAATAGATTTGAGGATATGAAAGATTAAATAGTTACCTACTAACTCAATAAATAATTACAGAACCTTATTTGAAATGATTTTTCAAACTTTTTTGCGCCAGCAATAATAAATCTCAAGTTTATTCCTTCTAGAATTGGAAAATACTGTAACAATAATTTTATGTGTGATTTAAATATAATCTAATGAAAGATTATTCAGGTATAGCCTATGTAACTTGAATTAAGGAAGAAAAATATATGAGAATTGTTCATTAATTGTGTATAATTATGCAGTATACCTACAGGAGTTTGAAGTACCTACCTAGAAATTTCTTTCAATGGATCTCAATCTCTTCTCGTCTAGAATCGGCCCTCATATGGAAGGAATTCCCTTTTCAAATGGATTATTTATTTGCCTGTAGAATAATTCCAATATTAAGAAATTCTTAAAGGAACAGCATATTTAAATAATAATAACAATGTATAATCATGACCATGAACATAACGATTCACACAGGATTCGTGCATTTAGGGTACATTAACTTTTCATTTTTCACTATTGATATTGGAGGAAAATAATCTGCTGCAAAATTAATTTCAATAACTCCCCAAGAAACCAGGTGCATCAATAACTCTGATAGAAGACAGCACCAGGTCTCCAGCAATAAGTTTTTCACAATATGGGAAATAAGAAAACAATTTGCGGTAATACATCCAATTGCCTGGCTGTAAAGAGGGATGTGTGGCAACAATTCTTTATGAGTGTTTGCGCGCTCCTGTGCGTGTGTGAGTTGGAATTTTTACGACAAGGAAGTGCCATATCGATATTACTCTCTGTATCGCTACTTCTCTCTCATATTAGTCCCATCCTGAGAGTAGGGTAGCCTATATTCAGTCCAAGCAAAGAAGACATTCTGGTAAGATGGGAAAATGACTCCAGCTTAGTCAATATATTGGTTCAAAAATTATAAATTTAGATTTAATTTGTAGGAAACATTTTGATTTATAATTTGAAACAAAATTTATTATTTTTGAACCAATATTGACCGAGCTGGAGTGATTTTCTCATCTTGCCAGAATGTCTTCTTTGCTTGGACTATACCTATAGGATCCAATCCAACATTTAGCCTATAACCTGCCATTCTATAAACCCCTCCCCTAAAGTATTTTCTCCAGAGAATTACCTGGAGGCTCCCCCTCCTCACTCCTGGAATGACTTCTCCAGGGGATTTCTTTCCTCCTCATCCTCATTCTCCTCCTCCTCCTCCTCCTACTCCTCCTTCCCTCCTCTCCTCACCGAAAACTGCTATAACTTATTTCTTATTTTTCGAAAACGATCGTGTAAACTTCTCACGTTGTAACCTTAAACTGGAATACTTGAACAGGTAAGCATTTGGGAATAGGAGAAATTTGATCAATTTTGTTGACCGTATTGGCTGTGACGGGGTATGTTGTACAGTAGCCTAAATTGACAAGGGTGCCCCCATAAAAAGAATTATTATAGTATTATTTAGGTGAAGAATTAAAGAATTATTATGGTGAAGAATTTTAAAATTATAATTATGAAGAACTATAGAATTATTATGGTAAAGAATTTCAAAATTATAATTGTAGAATTATTATGGTGAAGAATTTCAAAATTACAGTATTATGATGAAGAATTATAGAGTGATTACTATAAATCTTGCATGGAAATCTTGGAAGTAGGCCTACATTATTAACACATAGGAAGTTGATAACTGAAGGAGCATAAATCCAGATGTATATATATGAGCTTATATATAATTAGTTGAAATATGTAATGCATTGGAAAAATAATTCAAACAAAAAGGGTACTTTGATAATTACCTACAATAAAAAAAACAATGAGCTTAAGGAGTGTAATTTATAGCATTTTTAAAGTCGTGTAATACGTGGATACACACAAGATATTATAATAAGTTACATCATTACATGGCAGCGTGTCAATATATTTTTTTAAGTTACATGGGAAAGTAAGTGGAAAATTTACAATTTATTCAAACCGGATAGTATTTTGATGTACGGTATTTAAAATAGCCTACCTAATAGTCAACCCATATAGTAATATTTAAAAAAGTGGAATCCAAGCGATTATGATGGATATTCATTTTTCTAATGATGGTTGAAATAGCACATGGTGAAGTTTTATTGTTAGGTAAAAGTTTGATGTTTATTGTTAATGATAAGATAAATAAACTTTATTTTTCATGGTAGATACTCTATAGGCCTACCATCAAATTAAACTTTTGTAGAAATTTTGATCTATTTGTTCCTATTTCATCATGGAACGTTTCTACAATATCGACCACAACTCAGTTGAATTTTTACCTACTATAGTTTTTTACTACCGTAAGTTACCTATACTATACCTATTCACGATCACTTGAGACGAAATAAAGAAACTTTTTGCTTGTACAGGTAGCTATTTTTGTTTGAGCTTGAGGAAAAGCCAAGAACTGTGATTGACTACAGCTGTTCGACTGCGGCCGACCGTCGTATGAAGTAATACCTCCCTTTATCCGCACACACGCGCAAAAAATTTGTTCATTTCCTCTCAAGTGATCGTGAATAGGGTATAGAACTATTTTGGCTTAATTAAAATTACCTAACTAAATCCACTAAAATTACCTAGGTACTATAGTTTTCTACTAATTCATATTGAAATATTTTTGTTGCAATAAACTTACTACGGTATCAATAACATAGTAGATAGGTAATTGACTCAATTTAATAGACTCCTTTACATCAAATAAGACAATCTACTGCTTGAAATCTACTACCGTACCTTCTATTTGAAATTCCCTGCTCACAATTTACTACAGAGATGAATTATTGTCTTTGGTTATACCATGCTATAGAAATACTGTTGATTTAATCACTTTGAGGCAATTTGTTAATCATTGTAGCTAGCAGTTGAGTTTGAAGGGTGCATAATGTTTTCAACCACACCCACTCATATCATGTAATGCACTTGTTGCATGAGGAAGTTACATGACGTGACACACCACTCACGCTAATTACAGGTTTCAGGTAATTATTTAATCACAATCAAAAACTACACCCAGCTCTACACTAAATTAGGTACTCAGGAGGCTATGTTTAGACTTAAGTGCAAGTTTAATAAAATTGAAGTGCTTGGATGTTAGGTAGAATGTGAATAACTTGAATGAAATTCATTGGACACCATAAATACCTGTATTGAGTTGGTAGAAAGTCATTATAATAAGTGAATGATGAATGATAATGCTCATTTATTGTTATCATAAGTGGCAATAATGATCATACAACTATTATTAATGAATCGTACTGCCTTATGTTTAAGAAAAAGATTAGAATATTTTTAGGAAACGATGAGATAGGTAGGCTACTTATTTATTATTTGCAAAGGTGGTAAAAATGAATCGTGATGCCTTGCTTGCTTAAATAAAGATCAGAATATTTTTGGAAAACGATAAGTCATAGTAATTAAAAAATAACCGCATTTGATTTTAAAATTGAATATTTACCTATATTAACTTATAGAATGAACTATTCACCTACTTCAATAATATTAATAATAATTATAATATACAGTAGTTACCTACTGTATTTGAATTGAAATGAATTGCTTGATATAAAATTATCAGAATAATATATATTATAAAGTGGAATTTTTCATAATAAACTGTTGAATATAATTTTAAATGATAGGTGACATTATACGGTATCATGTATTGGCTTACCGTATTTAAGTTTTTAATCAAGCTTTTGAAACTCATTCTGATGTGGATTTTGAGATCAACTGCGGTTCAGAATATCTATAGCTAGATATTTGGCACAAGAAATGCTATATTTATTATGATTATATACTATACTAAACATGGGGCATGAATATAAATTTCATCCAAATTTTAATATTATAATATTATGGACATAGTTGAAGTGAATGAACTTTTAGCTGCCTACTTCGATACTGCATGGATGTGCGGTAAATTTAAATTTCAATTCATCATTAGCCTATTATCATATTTTTTATCAGGCTAAATGATTATCAATTCGTTATTATTGAAAATCTCTAATAAATCTATCAATTTATTTTTAATCGAAGTGCTGTAGGAAAACTAAATAGTTAGGCTATAAACCAGCAATACTAATATGAAAATTTGTACTATCGCAGAAATGTACAAAATTTCACAAAATAATACTAGCTATTATAAGTAAACATTGTAATAAATGAAAATTACCATAAGTTGAATTATATTATTGAGAATATCGTATAAATTTTCACAGAAAACTCAATAGAAGTTTTCAGTTCAATTAAAATGATTTATGAATAAACTGAAAAGTAATATAAATAACTGTCAGTACAGAGGCCAATTGCTAAGATATAAGATATTTCACCAATGATATATATATATCTTCTCTCAAATCACACCTTTCCCGTCACACAAATCCCGTCTTTCGGAGGAGACGATAAGTCATCGGTCCCGACTACCTAAAAAGTAGTCGTCATCTATCATCCATTTCATTACCCACGCACAAGCCTATGAGCTTATGTGGGCTTCACCCTCATAAAAAAACAAACCTTTGTAACAACTTCTATAGCCTATTTATGATCGAAGCTATATTATGAGAAAGAGAAATAAATCAACACAAAATGAGCCGATGTGAAAGTGACAGGGAAAAGAAATTAAATGAAGGAGAAAAGAAAGGATGTGAATGTGTGAAGATTGACCAGAGTGAATTGCATCTACACTCTAGCTAGCTCTTGAATCAAATGTGTATAAAAGCCAGGTCCTGTTTCAATCTGGGCCCCACTTTCAACTTACTGTGTTCTGCTGGCCCAACACATTCAATCTCTTCTTGGCTGACTGTCTCATGAAAGCAGTAAGAGAGCAGAGTAGGGATGAATAAAAAGGGGATAGGGGTAGAGAAAAGAAGAAGGAATAATAAAATAGGATGAAGGGATGGAGAGGGGCGATTGGTAAGAAAGTGTAATGGAAAAAGAAGGAGGAAAAATAAATAAAAAGGATAATAAGAAAAATAATAGAAAGAAGGAGGAGACAAAAAAAGAAGGAGTACCGTACTGCGGTATGGAGGAAAAAAGGAAAGGAGGAAGAAGGTGAAAAATAATTTAAAAGGAGAGAAAAAATGAGAAGGAAGAAGAAATTGGAGAAATATTTAAAAAGGAAAGAAAAATAAGGGGAAGGGGAGAAGAATAAGAAAGAAGAAGATGCACTTCTTTTAGAAGAGAAAAAGGAAAAAGGAGGAAAAAGCTGAAGAATAATTTTAAAGGAGAAAGAATTAAAAAGAGAAAAATAATATGAAAAAAGAGAGGAATAAGGGGGGAGAAGAAAGAAGAAGAAGAAAGAGGAGCGCTGCGGTCTTGAGAAAAACGGAGAAGGAGAAGGAGGAAGAAGGTGAAAAATAATTCAAAAGGGGAAAATACGAAAAGAAGGAAGAAACAGAAAAATTATTGAAAACTAAGATAAAAATAAGGAGAAGGGGAAGAAGAACAAGAAGGAGATATTTGATTTGGAGAGGAGAAAAAAGGAGGAAGAAGTTGAAGAATAATTTAAAGGAAGAAAGAGAAAAACAATTCAAAAGAAGTTTAAAAAGAAGAAGGGAGAAAAAAGAAGAAGGAGCACTGTGGTTAGGAGAAAAAAGGAAAAGGAGAAAGAAGTTGAAAAATAATTTAAAACTAGAGAAAAATAAGGGGGAGGAGAAGAATAAGAAGAAAAAGAATGGATTTGAAGAAGAAATAGAGAATGAGGAGAACAAATGAAGAGGGTGAGAAGAATAAGGAACGAAGAGGTTAAAGAAGAGATAAGAAGAAGAAGAAGAAGAAGAAGAAGAAGAAGAAGAAGAAGAAGAAAAATAAGGGGAGGAGAAGAATAAGAAGAAAAAAGAATGGATTTGAAGAAGAAATAGAGAATGAGGATAACAAATAAAGAGGGTGAGAGAAAGGAATAGTGAGTGTGTTGGGAGTGGGGAAGAAAAGAAACGTCTCAAAGGGCATGGACACAATTTCGTCGAGAGTAGACCTAATAAAAGTAAAGGACAGCCTGCTGCAATAGGCGTTCAATTGGACTTCTCTTACCTGCAATATTGGACTTTCACCTGAAATTGACATGATTTTTAAGTTGTCAACTTCCAGGTTTGTATCACTGTTTATAAAGAGAAATATCCTTCTATCTACCGTGGATTTTTATATTATGAATGACTAATTAGATTTGTTGTATTTTATTTTTAATGAAAATATAGTTTAAAATATTTATACTTATAAAAGTTTATTTAATACTCAACACATCATATAATGATAGTGGGTGAATTTCAAGATTCACACAATATATTAATGACATAGTGGCCGAATATGAACAACGATATTATAATAAGTTATATCTTATTTTGGACTGTTGTAAAAATTGGTAGAGAAGCAGTATTGGGGTAAGCCTCTGTTGCACTCACCCATGTTTATGATTATTTTTAAATGAATGATATCGAAGTTAGATTTTTCCCCAGAATATGTGATGTCTGCTGGACTAAATTGTATGAATTCTAGATCTCCAATGAAAGTAATAAATTATTCAAAATTATTTAGACGAATCTCCAATTATCATGAATATTGGAATCAATTGAATCCAACTTTCTATGCATCCAAGTGATTCCCACATATAAGTCCTCGACTTATTATAGAAGAAACAATTCCAATTATAATGAATACGGTACTCGATTTATAACATTGTAACGATTTCCAATTCCAACTTGTTTCCTATCCCACAAGTCGTTCCAAACTATGATTGACAGTGAGTGATTTTAGCCTACACCTTATAGGTAGATAAAAAAATTACTCACTTTTTTCTTTGTACATTACAATGAAGTGTTGTGGGTGAATTTGAGGCAAATAGGAATTCCTCTTAACCCCCCACCAATCACTTATAGGCTTATGCTGTACAACAAGATAGATCAATCACCAGATTTAATACATTACTTTTTTAATCATTGGTAAAAAAAATGTATCTCAAAAATGTAATAACTATGGTAATAGCTAACATTTGTAGCTAGAATTCTTGGACTAACCATTGAAGCCTGAGTATGCAACCTCCTTTAAATTCCCAGCCCACTGCCCTACTTCCTCTATTTCAAGTTGATTTTCTTCCAATCCTCAAAATGTTAGATGGTGTAAAGACAAGCCAGAGACAGAGACCAGAAAAAGAGGTACAGAGGCACATATTATCAAAGAGGTTAAGTTTATATTGTATAATATAACTATGTTGTTGGTAATCTGGAAAAGAAAATTGGTATGAATCAAATTTATAGTACAATCCTATATTATATTAAGCGAGCAATTTCTGTATGTATGTATGTATGTGTGTTTGTGGAACCACGGATCTAGAAAACGGCTCTAATGCCGCGTTTACACCGGAATGTTAATAACATTTGTTAATAACTTTTTTAATAACTTATTACTATATAGACTGATATATTATATAACTTATTATAGGTACAAAAGTTATTAACATTCCGGTATGAACGCGGCTAAACGATTTCCTCGAAATTTGAAATGTAATATAACCGTGATGGAAAAATAAGATTTCAACAGGTCTCATGTCCGGGAAAACTCTCTGGCAGGATTAATAAAAAAATAAAATATTCATAATTCAGGCATAATCCCAAGTACTGAGTATAATGGCTGTTATCGTTAGCTGACCAACGCTATCCAGCTGGAGTGAATGGAGTTACATTCAAGTCTAACACATGTTTATGACTGTCAAAAAATTGTGCGAGGTGATCATATTATCAATTTTAATTTTTTTTTACAAGGAGGTTCCTTGATTTTTTACAATAACATATTTATGTAATTCAACAGTTCGACCGCAGCTTCAGAGCGAAGCTCGGTACCAGATATTATACAATAAACTATACAGTCATATGAGACTGAATATGAGACTGAAAATGAAACTGAATATGAGTCTGTGAAAATAATGTAATAAATTAAAGAATAAAGCACAAATTATAATGTATTCAAAAGCTCTGATCTGATGAATGAGACCTAGAAAAATGATAAACAAGATAAGAAATATGATGAACAAGTAAAGAATAGTGGTTCAATGTTATTGGTAGAACTTAAGAGAGCTGTATAAATGGTATACTATTATCATATTGAAAATATATTTATCTGAATTACTGAATAAAATTTAAAATTTGCATCAAGAACATTGAGTCACACATCCTAATTCAAATTTAAGGGAAAACAAATAATACGGAATAATTATCAAAAACAATAAGATACTGTTAGTAGATTGCAGCAAAAAAGTATTCCATTACTGGAATAACAAAAGATTGCAAGAATTTTATTTAAAAGGCTATTTCAGAAATAACATGACTATCTCATACAAAAAAGCATGATTTATTTTCTAAGAAGAATATGAATATTGAGTAAAATGAAAAGTATAAGCTGGCACAAAGACCTCACTTAAAGTATCAAGAACCATGAATTAAATATTATTAGTACCTATATGAAAATATAAAATTTATATTTAAAATAATATCCAATATTATTATCGACATTACAATAACGAGGTCAATAACAAATTTGGAGTCTTTTGAGTAGCTATTAATTACAAAACATTTCATAAGAAGCTGAGAAAAAAAGAAAGAGTCAACTCTTTCCAATTTAAATCTAAAAAAACAATTATTTATATCAAATTTTGTGAAAAAATATCACGAATTAGAATTTGAGTAAGTAAATACGTTTAAAAACCAGAAACAAACGTTATTTCATTTTTTTCAAGCAGCTCTTTCGTGGCTTTTACAGTGAAACTATATATATATATATATATATATATTTATATATGTACAGTTTCTTGTTAACACGATAACTCCCGAAGGGCTTGTCGGAGAGCGACCAAATTTTGCACAAAAATCATTAGTGTTAATATCTCGGTCAAGTTCGTTAACCAGCCAAATTGGTCCAAGGGTAGGGGGTAAAATTAGGGGATGAAAATTTTGAAAAATCACTACAAATCGACCAATAACTTGATCGTTTTGAAAATTGGTGTGTATAATATCCTTATTATTCCCTACAATTTGAGCCATCAACGAAAAAAATCAAATCAAAAATGGCAGAGAAAATTGCGAATAACACAATGCCAAAAATTGTGTTTTTCGAAAACGGCGCCTCTGAATTCATAGATCATTATTAAGTCATATGATTTGAGCCATCATAGAATTGCATTTGAAATGCACTCTTTCCGACCGCCAGCTGCCGGAGCGAATTTTTTTTATCGTTATCTGCTAACGCCATTGGGCAAGATAGCCCATATGGCCATATTGTATTTCGTTTCCAAGTTTAGCAAAAAAAAACGGTTGAATGTTTTCTCACCCAAAAGTGTTCAATATAAATACCATAGAAGATTTTTCCTATGATTTTATTAGCTTATTTCCAAAATTGAGCCTGCAAACTTGAAATAATTGAGAGGATCACGGAAATCGTTCAAATTCGGTGACATTTTTAGCCCAACCAATTGGACGAGCAATGAGCAACGATGACCAGCCTTCAAGATAGTCTAGCATAGCATTTACTGATGAGAGAATAAAAATTGTTGTTTATTGATTTAAATGTATTCAAATGATTAAAATATATCTAAAACCTGTAAATAAGATTAATACTGATGATAAAGCTTGTTGTAACTAATTAAAATATTGATCATCCTCCTTCATACAGTTTCATATAAAATCAGGTTAGGTTGATTCTTCACTCAATAAATTCATCATATTCATACAAATAAAATAATTTTATGTTTTGATTCATCCATTTATTTCCTAAAATTAATTATCATTTATAATATTGATTAAGTTGGTATTGTTACATTTCCATATGATTACAAACGTCAACCTCTCGGTGACTCACACACTCACACACAGCTGTCAAGTATTGGTCTGGTTGCAATTTGTGTCGTCTCTGTATTTTGCGGTTCATATACATTTTATTCAAGTTAATATTGTCTGAATCAATTTTCTGATTTTTTAGAACCTTGAAATCGTTTGGTACGCTATAAAATGGCTGAAGACGATCTTCTGCCTACCGAATACGATGTGATTGTAGTGGGAACAGGTAACTTAGCTGCTATTCTTTCATCTCAATTATAATGATTCTTACGGTTATATTACTGTTGCAGAATTCTTCCCAATAATTTGACTCTGTTAATTCATTTTGCTAAATGAGAAGGGTCTATACTTAATTTCAACATGTCCAAATCTTTGGGATTCCTCCAATTAGCCTAATTCTGGGCTAGTAACTCAACTCACCATCTTGAACTACCTACCTGTATTGATGGATATTAAAATTTATAGATCGATATCGTTGAAGCCACATTAGTATTAGTATCTACTTGAAATGCTTATTTCAGCGTATATATTTCCACTGAAGCAAATGCTAGGCCTAGGATAGGCTTAGGCCCTATAACTTCGTCGTTTGCATTTTCGATTTGATATTTGCATTTGACGATTATGAATGAATGAATGATTTATTTTTATGCGCACATCATTTTAATTGGTCCCTTTAGGAATATTTTGAATCATTACTTCTTGTTTGTCATCTCAATTCCAGTCTATACTAAAAGTAGATAAGACTAGTTGAGTAAATTATGAAGAAAGTCAGCCGGAATTTGATTTTTTCTGTTTAATAAACTGCCATCAACAAGCTCTCTTTCTACAAAAAATTGGGTTTTCTTCATTCTTTCAAGTTAATGTTTTTTAACCAAGCATACATTTTTCATCATATTTCAATTATGTCAGTATAAATCTCACTTGTAGGTAAAACAGTAGGCTTAGAAAAATTTAGGATGTGTAGGTCAAGTTACTCTTCCTTTGCTAAGATGCAAGTGCAGCGTTTTCCCAATTCTACATTAACAATATTTTATTTCAATTATGTAGTAGACTAATAGCATTAAGTGGTAATTCAACTTGAATTACTTCAAAAGTTTGAATTTAGTGGAGATATTTCTATGCATCTATTACAGGAATGGCTGAGTCCATTGTGGCAGCTGCTGTTAGTAGGATAGGCAAGAAGGTGCTCCATATGGATGGGTAAGTTCACTAAGAGTTTTAAAAATATTAGTAAGCTAGGTTATATAGGTAAGTGAATAACTTAGGCTTAAGTTATATTATCACGAATCTTTAATAATAATTATACTTTTTTCTCTATTCTGGTTATAATTTTCGCATAGCAAACTGTAATTTCAAATTTCATGGTTTTCATCAACTTGAGATCAATAGAAAAGTCTTCTGAAAAGAATTAATGCTCAAAGAATCTAATCTCCTAATGTCTAGTGTTTTGTTTGTCTCTCCAAATCTTATGTAGGTGTAATACAAAAATGTATTTTGATGCTAAGTATTAACATGTCTAAACTTGTTTTCGGAATAAAATTAATTATTTCTAATTAAAATGTATAGAGTACTTCTTGGAGATTAGGAGTCATCTATAATGGTTGGGAACAACTCATAATTTAAAACCTTATTGTAAGTTTGGTAGTTTAATATCCATGTTCACAGTATATTTCCAATGTGCCTGTCTAATTAGAAGATCAATGTCCATCAGTGCTCTGCATGATTATTGTGGTAGCCTGATAGAAATTATTTTTATATCAGAATTTTTTCAAATAAATTTTCTCCGCAGAAAATACAAGTAAGTTATAGTCTGTCCAATCAAAGAAGACATTCTGGCAAGATGGAAAAATTATTCCAGCTCGGTCAATATTGGTTGAAAAATTATTAGCCTAATTTGTTCTCAAATTGTAGGAAACATTCTAATCGAGGTGGAGTCATCTCCCTATCTTGCCAAAATGTCTTCTCTGCTTGCACAGACCATACCAATTCCATCCAATTTGCAATTTTAAGGATCAAATACAAATCTAAAAATGGCACAACATTCTGATAAACTTGAAAATACTCAAACAGTATAACTAATAATTGTATACTCAAACTAAATAATTGTTCAGTATACTCAAACTGTATAAATTGCTGTATATATCGTTATATTCCAATTGAATTCTATTCTTCAATCGTGTGAACAATTTCCATTTAATTTCCGAATTTGTTCAACAGTTTTACATTTTCAAATCTCTTTAATGAATTGACACAGCATCCGACTTAAAATCATCCAACTGATTTTTTATTACCCAATCGTTGTTTACCGACTTGCTACAGCAACAGATGATTGCTTTTTGGGCCCGCAGGATAGTGGAGACATAATAGCGAAAGAGATAGAAAAAGAGAAAACAAGGCGAGATGAAAAGAACAGAAAGAGAGAGAGAAATGTACTAGGCCTTGGTTGGTCACAGCGAATTAGCGTTGCAATGGAACGCAATAGCCGTGTCAATAGAAAGTGAAAGTACTGGAGCTGAGAGCTCCAAGAAAATAGTTTCGTGTCTGACGGATGATGGGAAATTGGAAATGTTGAAAGAAAATTCATATGACGATGAAAAATATGGTTGAAAAGAGAAATTTATATAGACGATGAAAAATAATATACAGTAGTTGAAAAGATAAAATTCTTATCCCTACTATAACTTTGAAGAATGACATTAGTCTTACGGCTGGTTAAAAGCTGGTATAAGATTCAATACTTGTGAAGAATTCATACTCAAATAAAAGTTTTAAATTATTGTGAAGAGAGAACTCTCATCGTTTAAAGATTGATAATAATCAATAAATAATGATGAATTCTTATAGAATGTTTCAAAGTTCTTGTAATTTTTGTGAACTTTTCAACTTTTTCAGTGATATCTAGAGCTTCTTCAATTGTTTTATGAACTGAGATCATTGGAATATTCTAATCGAATAAATAAAGCTGAATAACCAAGTATATTATTTCAGTAAATTATAAAAAGTAAATTCAAAATCAATATTCGTATCATAATGTTATAAGGAAACTAGCATTGATTTACTCTTTGTTGATCCATGTGTGAGTAAAGTTCACGGTTACTGAGATTTTAATAATTTTAGCTTAGACTATAATTGAGATTAGGGTAGCCGTATAAGATGAAGGTTGCATTTACAAGATAAGATACAAGATTACATACAGGATTAGGCCCCTCTGTGGTTGGGGGAGTTCTACAATATGAAAAGTTCCTAAAGTAAAAAAGAGCTATTAGGTAATAGGGCTACCTTATGCTAGTAGACAAAAAAAGATGGGTAGTTTCGTAAGTGATTTAACCTATTATAAGCTGATGTGAAGCATCCAATTTTATTCTATTGAATATTATTCGATTAAAAATATTCATTTTCAACAACTCAATAAATTGTATTGTAGTCTGATCTTATCTGAATTGGTATTTTATATGGACAAACATTAATATTTCTTATCTATGTTGTTTTCCATCACGAACTGCTAGTAAATATTTCACTCTGAACTATTTTCACACGCCACTGCAGTCAAAAATTTGAATATCAGTTTCAATATAAACTACTACTCACATGTGGAGAGCTTTCGGATTCTACTCCATTTTCAACACTCTAATTTTCACAATATTCAAATTTATGACTGCAGTGTCGTGTAAAATAGTTCAGAGTAAAATTAATATTTCCTTTTTCTTAGAGGTTCTTATCAAAGTTTTAATCAAATGTAGATCTCAGTACCCTTTTTCTAAATAATTTTTATTTTAACATATAAAAGGGTAGGCTACTGAGATCTACATTTATTGAAAACTTGAATAAACATTATTTTGATGATATAACTAATTGAGTTATTCAAATACACTGTATAAATAATTCTAATTTCTCTATTCCACAGCAACGAATACTATGGAGGCATGTGGGCAGCGTTCAACTTTGACGGTCTTCAAAAGTGGATTACTGAGTGCAAAAAAGAGGAAGGGGAGGAGGTGGGGGGCAGCCCTGCCCCTCCCCCCGCCGTCCAGTTGCAAGACGGCGAGAGTGTTGTGCCGGTTGGCACTCAGATTAAAACCGTGCTCAACATTGCCGAAAAGTGGTTTATTGCTGAGTAAGTTGCTTTACGAACTCTGGAAATGTTTAAAAAATAAAAAACTTTAAAGTATCTTAGAATGCGTTGTCAAGCGAAGAAGACAATCCTTAAAAATGGCAGCTATTCAATGCTGCCAGCAGTCGAAATAAAAATAGTCCCATTCTTTCCATCTGTCTCTCGTCACATCTCATCAGCGGTATGTTGGCTAAAGTCATTTTACACCAACCTTCTCAGATCTTCGCATGCGTATTTACACTCCAATCGACCATGTTGAAGGAATATCTTCTTTGTTCGACAAGACTGTTTGCCTATTTTCAATCTTTGAAAATGTTTAAAAATGTATTTTGGCTTCTTTACCCGCTGCAACTAGTGCTAGCACTTGCCGTGAACTCAGAAATCGAAAGTGAACTGTTCATTAAGATGGAGTATATTCAATATTATCAATTAACTACTAAAGTTTCAAGAAGCATGGATAATTTCAGCAATCAGCTGAAATGGGGTTCAGCTGTTCCAGTATCAACTGGACCATTTTTATGTATTCAACTCCAGCTACCAGGAATCTGTTAATTACACTTTAACTTTTCAGCTAATAATATGGATCAATGAATAAAAGTATAATACAACGTGACTCATGATATTTTTGTTTTGTTTGAATGATACTGTATTCATTTTGGAGGCAAATCTTTTCTAATAGAATGTGATCAAATTACCATATACAAATAAATTTTGTATGATTTTTTAATGATAAAACACAATCATAATAATGATGTTGATCAAGAACCCGGCATAGATCTCACTATTTCGAGCCTAATTCTGCTCAAAATGATGGTACAAAGAAGGTTATGTTTCTCTGGTACTGTACTTTCAAACTAAGATGGTTAAGATTCAGAGATAGTAACAACAAGTTTAGAATTTAAATTCAAAAAATAAATGAAGAAAATACACTCAAATAATTAGTTTGAAACTTGAAAATATTGAATTAAAAGACAATATATCAATATGGGTAGCTAAATACCTTCACCAACTCAAGAAAATATTGATGAACTTGAAAAGTTTTGAGTTGCAATAAAAACTCCAACTCACTCGTTGATTTCATCTGATTTTGTGTAATGTTTTGCAGGGAGCTAGGCGAACGCCAGTTGAAAGACACCAAGGACATGCAGACTGCCACCAGTGAGCAGGGTGCGGGTGGTGGTGAGAGCGGGGCAGAGGGGGGTGAAGGCAAGGAGGAGGGCAGCAAGGCGGTCACCGAGTCCAAGCACTGGAGTCAGAACAAGCTGAAGTCGTCCTATCGCAAGTTCAACCTTGATTTGGCACCCAAGGTCAGTGGTTCAAATTACTTTGAGACCCGTATTATCCTATTATTGATTTTATGCACTATTGAGTGTTCTAAGCTCAGAGTATATCGCATCCATCGTCGAATTTGACTTTGTAATTATCATTTTGTAGTCACAGTTCCCTCAAGCATTGAGCATGCTCATCTCGAGTTTTGAACTAAGTTCGGAGTTTAAACTGGAAGATGGAATGATTTATTTTTCGTCACTTATCAAGTAGGCTACATCTAAATAATACAAAAATCTTAGTACCGTTTTGATCATGCACCTCGAGCAAAGAAGACATTCTGGGAAGATGAGGAAATGATTCCAGCTCGTTCATTATTGGTTCAAAAATTATAAACTACATTTCAAATTGCAGAGCAGGATGTTTTCTACAATTTGTGTCCAAATTTATTATTCTTTAACCAATATTGACCGTGCTGGAGTCATTTTTCCATCTTGCCAGAATGTCTTCTCTGTTTGACCACACTATAACACTTACCGCGGACTCAGGAATCGTAAGTGAACTATACAGAAAGTAGAAGTTTATTCAATATTATCAATTACCGACCACATTTTTAAGAAACATGATCAACTTCAACAACGCAATCATCTAGAAATCTTTTTTTGAAATTTCCCAGAATTCCTTGAGCTTCAACGTTTTTAGGTGTCAATGAATAATTAATGCATTAATGCAAGGTGCTCTGAGCTTTAAAGTAGTTAAAGTATACTCAATAGTTCCTAGAATGGAATTATTCAATTATGATTGGAATTATTAGGGTGGTTAGTTGGAGGAGTGATAAAGCACCTGCACCAGTTCTGGTCTAATAACCTGGTGGACTCTGGTTCGAGTCTCAACCGGGGCGAAATTCTTTCACCACAGCAAAATCACATAAATAAGGCCACCCCGTCTTTCGGAGGAGATGATGAGCCGTCGATCCCGACTTCTTGAAAAGTAGACACATCTATCATCAATCTATCATCCACATCATTACCCACGCACATGCCTATGAGCTCATGTAGGCTTCACCCTCATAAAAACAAAACATAAAAAATCTATGCACAGAGTGTCTAGCAGTCGGGAAAATCGGGAAAGTCGGGAATTAGTCTGGAAATGAAATAAGGTCGGGAAAAGTCGGGAATTATCCTGGAATTTGAAGTTGAGTCGGGAAATCCATAGATTATAAAGTTGTTAATTTTTTTCTTATTACTTGAGTTATTTTCATATTGGGCGGGCCTGCACAAGTATTGAGTAGGTTATAGAAAAACGATATTTTGCAAATATTGATATCTTTGAACCGATATCCGATATTTTTGACATTGATGGCCAGGGACTAGAACAAGCTTAGTGGGAAGACGGTTCAGTGTTTCCGCTTTGCTTCTTCAGTATTTCCCTAGCTAGTGCTAAAGCATATTAATTAGTACGGTGGAATTAGTTGAAGAAAAAAGAGGCCCAACCCCAACATCCAAAGAGAAAGGACGATTCCTACGCCAAATTGTTCTATACAACCCCTTTATTGTTTGGTATAGTTACTCCCTTTTGAGCGTCGGGTTTTGAGGGGAGGGGGTTGAAAGGTGCAAAATTTCAGTTTTTCGTGAATTGGTGCTGAACCAAGCGTCGGACAAAATGATTTCATGAATATTTCTTTCTAGAGAATAAAATTTGGAAGTATTTGCAAAAATTGGAAAAATGAGTGAATTTATCACAAAAAAAGATTATAAAAACCGGGTGTGAACCTTCTTTTGTCAAAGTTCTCGCAATTCTTATAGAAACCATCTGAAAGAGGACGATTTTTCCACATTTCCTGATAATTTTCAGATTTCTCGATCACAACTTCCGGATTGGGAGCATTAAAATGTGAAAAATTGGAATTTCCAATGTGCAGGTATTATTATTATTATTATTCAAGAGTATCATTTGAATCTGAATTTTGGAGGTTTTCACCGAATTTGGATTATAATATGAATTTATACCGCCTTAATAAGTAGAAATTTATGAGCTATTGAACGATATAATCCGACGTACCGTTCAAAAGTTATGAGGGAATATGAATTATTAAAAATAGAAGTATGCTTTTGACCAATCCCCATGAATTATATGATATTATTGGTAGTGCGAACAATATTTATGACACTCTAGTGGTTTAAGAGAAGAAATCTAGAAGTATGAGCAAATCCTAATATTTTTAGTATGTTTTTCGTTTTATAAAATGTAATTTTATTGGTTTTTGGGGGTGTAAGGGTTTTCTAAAATTGCTGTAGCACATGAACCACCGAACATAGAAGAGTCAATTTGGTCTCGAATTGAAGAGAAATGAATTTCGCCGAGAGGGATTTTGAAATAAGAATGCAAGTGATATCAATTCAAAGTTACAAACTTTTAAGAAATGGAATAATTCCTGTTAAAAAATTATGGAGTTTTCAAGAAATAGTTATTTGAAAATGGTTGATGATCAAGAGTTGTATTGTAATTGGTCTCAATCTATTGCAAATTTTATTCTCTAGAAAAAACATCCAAAACATGAAATTTCTCCGTCTGACGCTTGGTTTGACATAAACTCACGAAAAACTAAAATTTCGCACCTTTCAATCCCCCTTCCCCTAAAACCCGATGCTCAAAAGGGTGTAACTTTTTACCAAACCATAAAGAAGTTGTATAGAACAAGTTGGCGTATGAATGGTCCTTTCTCTTTTGATGTTGAGGTTCGGTCTTTTTTTGAACTAATTGCACCGTAATACTAGTTGTAAAAATTGAATTACATAGAGGTTCGAGTCTAATTGCACCGTACTATATGTAAACATAAAATAATGTACATAGTATGTTACTAATGTTAATAGTATGTTTCAAAATATACCCTATTTTAATACAGAGGGTGGTATTTTTTAGACATAAAGTCAAATCATATCACGTTTAAAAACGTTAAAAAAGCATAGAGAAACTGCAATTTTGTATTGAAAAAAGTCGGGAAAAAGTCTTGAATTTCATTAATGCAAATTGCTAGACACCCTGTATGCAGTTTATCAAAACTGAATAACCTTGCATCGCCACCTACTAACGTTTCCAAAATGGCATTACTTTTCTGCTTTATCCTGTAAAAATTATGTGTACATCAGTATTTAGTAAAATGTTTAAATTAATGTTTCAGTTGCTATTCTCACGAGGATCGCTCGTCGAACTTCTAATCTCGTCGAACATCGCGCGCTACGCCGAGTTCCGCAGCGTGTCACGTGTGCTCACCTACCTCGACGGTCGGCTCGAGCCCGTGCCGTGCTCGCGTGCCGACGTATTCAACACGAAGAACGTGAGCGTGGTGGAGAAACGAATGCTCATGAAACTGTTGACGCTCTGCGTCGAGAATCCTCCGGATACTAACACTGAGTTTCAAGGTTGGTGATTGAGAGATATAACTGGTGCCAAAAATAAGGTGGTTTCGTCTATTCCTTGTACGTACCAATTACTAACCAGTAATTGGACCAGCTGACTAGAGTATATTCTTACTACTATGGAATAGTACGATGAAATTAGTCAAAAAAGGCCCAACCTCAACATCCAATTTTTGTACTAACTCTTTTTTTCTAGCTGGGACATTCATTTTGGGAATAACTTATAATTATTGTATTTTTAATACTATCTGCATATCGACATAATTAATTCCACATCACTGATATTCACAGGGCTTTGTTTTTCAAAGATTTACAAGTTGAATACGCCAAAGGGCAAATTCCAAAAATCCGCTTTGTAAAAAGGTTCAAAGCTAGGTTATACTCAAAACATATGAAATTATGACTAGAAAATTATCAATTAAATATTTTAAAAGATTGATAGCAAAGAGGTAACCTCCTTGGTTGTTAGACAAATCTGAATTATTGACAATGAACAATTGTAACCAGTCATAAATATAAATTGACAACTGTTTAATACCAGTTGATATAATAATAAATAAATAAATAGTTTATTAATGGAAGCAACAGGCTTATAAGCCCATTTTGCCTCCTATACACAATACAATAATATTCGAGTATCATAAAGTAGAGATGAGATATCTCTCAAGTAAGTAGAGATAAGTCAATATACAAGCAAACGTAATAATTATAAACGTTAGAAAATAAAATAGAGTCTGATCAATAATTATTAATAAATACAAAGAAATAAGATCAAGTTAGATAATCTAAAATTGTAACAACTATGATGTATTATGATAGAACGATGGAAAATAATAAATGAAAAGAAGTAAAAGACAAAAAATAGAGGAAAGAATGAAAGTGTCTGTGTAATTTACTACCACTTAATCATACTGGAATGCAGGCAAAAACCCCGAAATGATAGATCGACCGCTACTCTACCAAATCATTTGCAACTCTGCGGAATTTGAATGGGGAGAACCAGGAGACATCTAAGTGCTGAGAATAATTATTGAAGATTCTCTGAGCTCTAATCAAAGGAGAGTTATTATGGCTCACTGTCCTGGATCGAGGAATACTAAAAGAAAAATCTGAACGGCGAGCAATGGTATTAATGTAAAATAATGGTAATAATGTGGTTAGTCTGACTTTTTGCTATTTGTCAACATTTGATTTATCATAAATTTTTCTTGTAAATATTCGTGAAACGAGGTTCAGCTGTAATCCAGGCTATCCAATTTATTGTTTTCGTGTTAATTTGTATTTCTTTTCTTTATTATAACTTTGATTCATAGATATAGTAATTCATGTAGGTCGAGCAAAAAATACATTCTGGGAAAATGAGAAATGACTTCAGTTTGGACAATATTGGTTCAAAAATTGAATTAGTAAACTTCCTGCTCTACAATTTGAGACCAAATTTATCATTTTTGAGCCAGTATTGAACGAGCTGGAGTCATTTTTCCAACTTGCCAGAATTTCTTCTTTGCTCGATCAGACTGTACTCGGTGTTTTTTCTTGTGAGTACGTGCATTGTATATGTACAGTTGTATTTTGTATTGTATATTATACCTTTCAAGGTTTTCAAGTTGGCTTAGAGTCCACATCCACTGTCAGTTCGGACTGCGACAGTCAAAAACTGTAAGTGGATGAAGAATCTGACAGTCCAAAATCGATGTAAACCGGCAGGCCGATCGTTGAACGATCGAACTGTCAATGTGGACCCTTAGTCACTGATTTCATGCAACTTCATCAATGATTGAGTAATTAATTGAATAAGTAAAATGAATAATGAAGTTTTTTAATCAATTTGCAGACTTCCAAGACAAACCGTTTGTCGAATACCTGAAATCGAAGAAACTTACACCCAACCTCATCCACTACGTGCTGTACGCCATCGCCATGTCATCTGAGAAAACGCCCTGCATGGAGGGAGTGGAGCGCACCCAACGTTTTCTGAACAGTTTGGGACGCTATGGCAACACTCCCTTCCTGTGGCCAATGTATGGCAGTGGAGAACTTCCTCAATGCTTTTGTCGGCTTTGCGCTGTATTTGGTGGAGTCTACTACCTGAAACGGTCAACAGGTATTTATTTATTTGATAAATTGACAATCATTTCTAGGCTTAAACCTATATTGAAACAAATAACTCATTGAATTATAAGAGCATTAAGTTTGCTGTATGATTTACCATCAATTGATAGATGAAAATTAACTTTAAAAAATATCATTTTATCTCAGACATGTTTCGATGCTTCAGCTCATTTTCAAAGTATTTAATCGCATCGAAACATGTCTGGGATAAACTTATATTTTTTAAAGCTTTAAAAACGGGTATTTGATTTTCATTTTCATATATCAACTTTAAAATAGCCCTAAGTGTGAATTTTAATTTACCATCAATTATAATCGATGTATAACAATTAACAATTATTATAAAAAACTTCACTCAACCCAGATTGCCATCTTCTGGTGGATCTCTCAAAACAAATTGATTTTGCCAAGTTTGATCTTCACTGAGCAGAAACCTATTTGCTCGAAACCAGATTGAAACTTGAGATATGCAACATAAATTAAATTCTATACAGCATATTATGGATAGGCAAGGATATTAAAATTTACGCTGACATTTAAAAAAGTAATTAAAATTCAAATTATGTTTTATTCACGAAATTGAAACCAATTTGGGTGGCTCGTTGGAGGAGTGGTAAAGCGCCGGTCTGATAACCAGGTGGACCCTGGTTCAAGTCCCAAGCGGGGAAACAATTTTTGACCACAGCACAATCACATAAATACGGCCACCCCGTCTTTCGGAGGAGGCGATAAGCCGTCGGTCCCGACTACATAAAAAAAAAGTAGTCGTCATCTATCATCCATTTCATTACCCACGCACAAGCCTAAGAGCTCATGTGGGCTTCACCCTCATAAACAAAACAAACAAACATATAATACAGTACATACAAAATAGTTTTTAGGTGAATATTCCCCAAAAAGACTCAATTCTGAGTGGGAAAAATAGTAACATTAGGATCTAGAATGGAATGAGCATTCATCATGCTGCCACAAAATTATAGAATCTAAATGTGAAGAAATTTGAGATTGTCCGACATTATTATCTCGGTAACAAAGCATTTTGGGCCTTATGTTTACTGGAACATTCTCCTTTATTGTAATAAAAAAAATATATACTTTATTGTAATGTCATGAAACCACTCACAAAGTCTGATGATCTCTTTTAGAAACACTTTGTATGATTAGGCTACAGTAAAACTTATAGTCTAAAACATTATGTATTCATAAAATTTTATCGTTGGCTAATAAATAATTATCATCCACAGTATATTGATTGTGGGGTAAATTAATTGATTTAATGTCGTATTGACATCTGTCAGGAAACCATTTACAAAGTTTGATGGTGTATTTCAGAAACACTGTAAAGTACAGTGAACTTTTTTATCTACACCCTATTCATGATGACTTGAGACGAGATAAACAAAGTTTTGCGTGTGTGTGCGTGTAAGTATAGCGTGGCTACCTCAGCCACGACAAAACATAGTCAATAAATGATATAGCGCAGACACGTCATAGTATTGGCCACTCGTTTGTGTGTGTATGTGTCCGCTTTTCGGGATTGTGTCGTATCATTGCTATACTATAGTTAGTCATCGCAACAGAAGTCGCCCTGTTTGTTTATTTCGTCTCAAGTCATAGTGGATGAGGTATAAAACTGAAGCTTTATTTGTAACATTGTGTTGTCATTAGCTAATAAATATGTTCTCATCTTCACCATCACTTGCGAGGAACTCAACAAACTTTGTGTGTATATGTGCATGTGAAGGTAAGTCTTCCTTTATCCGACGGCCGGCCGCAGTCGAACAGCTGTAGCCAATCACAGCTCCTGTCTTGTCCTTGAACTTCAACGAGATACAATGCTTGTAAAGGTAGGTCTTCCTTTATCCGACGGTCGGCTGCAGTCGAACAGCTGTACCCAATCACAACTCTTGTTGTTTAAGCTCAAGGACGAGACAATAGCTGTGATTGTCTACAGCTGTTCGACTGCGGTCGACCTTGGGATAAAGGAAGATCCACCTTTACACAATCTTACACGCAGAAATATTGTTTATTTCGTCTTAAGTGATCGTGTATAGTGTATTATAGAGACTGTATAATCATAGTGTGGACAATGATTGCCTTAATTTTGATTGGTTGGATCGCTCGAATCTACCATATTTCTCCCATAAGATTTACATTGAAATGATACACAATCATATGTTACGTTGAAATATTCACTTTTGCCCACAACTTGTATTATTTGCCAGTGTAAGTTTTTGTCATTTTAAGGCTTTAAAAATAAAAAGTGAAGATTCTATTTCAACTGTTGAAAAAGCTATTCTAAATTATGTTTTTTTTTAAAGATAGAAAAAGTAATTCAATATGTTGCAATTTTTCTGTAATACCACTTTAAAATTCAAAACTTTGGCAAAATATAATGGCGGCTGGTGGTAGAAATATTACTTCAACCTTTTGTTATGGAACGTTTCACACCAATGACCATACTATGATTATACAGTCTCCATGTTGTTTTTTATTTATATAATAAAGATAACGTTTTTTATTAAAAGATGAAGGAACGCCAAACAGTCTCTATAGTGTATATTAATAGTGGAATAAATGAATTGATTTGATTTGACAGATGGCGTTATAGTAGCCGGAGACAAGTGTAAAGGCATTGTGAGCAGCGAGCAGCGTCTGAACGCACAGCACCTGGTAATGGGCATCAGCAATGCGCCCAAATCGTTCCTTAATTCGGCACCGACTAGCGGCCTTTCCAGAGGCATTTTCTTGATTGACAGGTTTGTAAAAATATCAACACAATATCTAAAATCGTTGCAAACCTGATAAATAAAATAAATATATGATGATGTTCTGCAAGGATTCTTATGTGAATAGGAGGCAAGAAATAGAAGTAGATTCATTATAATATATATTCCATTACAAACATCTGCATAGGCTCTAAGCAAATTTCTCATCAAGCAATTTATTTAAGTCATTGATATGAATTATGTAGAAATGCTTTTTTGGAGGCAAAAATATTATTTGCCTGGGCGAATAGTCCAGTTTTCTGCAAATTAGGTAAGAAGTATTGTAGAAATTCAAATTTTAATTGTATGAATATCTTTTTTGGAGGCAAAAGCCTAATTTTCCAGGGCTTTTTGTCTAGTTATCACTAGAAATTAACTTACTTTTTATAATTCCAGATCTATTCTACCAGCTGAGAAAGAAACTCTGACCCTCCTGCAGTTCCCACCATGCGAGGGTTCGCCAGAACCCATCACTGTGGTCGAGGTAGGCCCTTCAACAAACGCCTGTCCTCCTGGCCTCTGTGAGTATAATGTACCATAGAGAAAGTACTTTAAAGTTTCTAACTTATTCATTAACATTTCAACGTATATCATTCCTCTGTGTTTATACAGTACTGTGATCGTTCGAAATAGGTTTTTATTTTTAATCACTCTACTCTGTTTGTGGGTTGAGTGGAAAAGAAGGAGGCTGTTGTGCCTCAACTTCGCCTACATCACTTATGTAATGTAATAAGTGGAAAAGTGGCTTCGGCTCGGCCAGTGTTGGTTCTGGGACTCTGATTGAGAATTTATGGCTTTACGAATTTACGATATTGGCCGGGCTGAGGCTGTTTTCTCGTCGTGCCGGGGTGTCTTCTTGGTTTGGACGGGCTGTGTAGTAGAGTGAATTTGAAACTGGCAACCAGCTGGTAGGCCTAGGCCCTTCATGTCGGCTGTTGAGCCGACAGACATACATGCATCTATCTATTATCTACGTCTCTATACCAGTGTGTCCACTAGCTGTTGCAAAAATCATGTTTGCATAAAGTATGTTTGTTCGAAATTATAAGATAATAATGATAATTTTCCTTTCTAATTTTTAGATAGGTTCTTCATTTTTTATCTCAAATTAACTCTAGTGATTCACCTTTTTGTGTAATAGATCTTTGAACGCATTGTTTTTTGACCAGAGTGTATTCACAGATACGGTCCACCCCGTCTTTCGGAGGAAACGTAATAAACCAGGATTTTTATTATTATTCTCATGGCTTTTAATGGTTGGGAGACCCTTACGGGTAGTTCCACCTCGTCAATGTGTACTTGGCCAAATACTGGTTTAAATACTGTCCAAGCAAAGGAGACGTTCTGGAAAGATGGGAAAATGACTCTAGCTCGATAAATATTGGTTCGAAAATTAGAAATCTGGTCTCAAATTTTAGAGAAGAATGTTTTCTACAATTTAAGACCAAATTTCAAATTTTTTAATCAATATTGATCGAGCTGGAGTCATTTTCCCATCTTGCCAGATTGTCTTCTTTGCTTGGACAGACTATAGTAGTCGTGTAGGGGATTTTCTTACATATTCCTGTAAAGCTTATGTATCATGTACCCTATGAATTTTGTAAATGAAATTCTATTTTTGGGAATGAAATGATTTTGATTGATTTTTTTGCAGTTGTGGTGCACATGACGTGTAAGCAGCAGAAGAGTGCTGAAGAGGACCTGGCTGTGGCTGTGTCCAAACTGTTCCATTCAGAGTACTGTGATGGCACTGTGGACAGAATTGACACCGACACTCAGGCCACGCAAACGGCTAAGACTGTGAGTAATCTGAATTGTCATTGAATTATTGCCAGTAATGTAAATAATCATTAAATAACTGTGAGAGATCTGAATAATCATTGAATAACTGTGAGTAATCTCAATACTGTTATCATTAAATGATTATCAGTAATCCGAATAATAATTTAAAACTGTGAATAATCTAAGGTGAGTACTGAAATAAAGTTTTTTGATTCTGAAATCATTATTGATGTTCAATTTTAGATTCCTTAAGGTACGAATCCCAAGCGGCAGCTCGAGCAGCTGGTTCTAAATTCGCTGCTAGAGCTGCCCAGCTCTAGCCGCGCTGCTTCAGCCCAAGGTTAGTAAATCTAATTAGTAGATTTACTATCCTTGGCTTCAGCCATCACAACTCCATTTGCATAACTAGATTATAGATGTTTACTCTGTTATTAGGGCTACTAAAAAAATAAATAGTGAAATTCACCCTTTTGAAGTCATTTTCAAGTGAATTTCAATATTTATTGATATATTATACCTTGGATAGCTTAATAACTAAGTGAACGTTTATTATATCGTTATATGAATAGAGGTGTGATGGCTAGAGCTGGGCAGCTCTATCAGCGAATTTAGAACCAGCAGCTCGAGCTGCCGCTTGGGAATCTTACCTTTAGCTTTACTCTCTGTCCAAGCAAAGAAGACATTCTGACTAGATGGGAAAATTACTCCAGCTAAGTCAATATTGGTTCGAAAACTATACATTTGGTCTCAAATTGTGGAAAAAATTCAGCAAATTTATAAATCTTAAACTAATATTGAACGAGCTGGAGGCATTTCCCATCTTACCATAATGTCTTCTTTGCTTGGACAGACCATATATGTGTACAAGTTCGTATGATGTTTTTACATACTTGTATGTTATATTCATTTTGTGTACGGTATATAATTTCGACTCGTAATTATTGTTCAATTCTTATTGTTTTGATTCTGACTTGATGTCCCCCGATATTTAATTATTGGTGTGTTTTCGTTTGCAGGAAGCAAGCGATGATGCGGAGGCCGAGGGTTCGTCACTGAACCCGGTGAGTCACAAGCCGCAGCTGCTGTGGTCGCTCTACTTCAACTGCCCTGAGACCAACAGCTGTGACCTTTCACCCGACGTGCCCACCAACGTGCATCTCTGCTGTTCTGGACCCGATCTCGACCTGGATTTCGAGTATGCCGTCAAACAGGTAAATACAATTTAAATTTATACTACTGATTAATCGGATGAATAAGCTGTTAGGGATGAATATGGAGACTATATATTCATAGTGTGGCCATTGGTGTGATGCGCTTCATTAAATTTTGTTGAGATCTAATTTTTTCCCCGCCAACAGCCAAAGTTTTGCCAAGCTTTTGAATTAAGGTGTGTATTACAGGCAAACATGAATTATTTCATTTGATTTTTTTTTTTTAATTTTTGTAGTAGAAATATAATTAGGAATGACTTTTCTAGCATTTAAAATATTTTCTTCATTTTCGATTTTGATTTAAAAGCTTTTAAATTAGGAAACTAAAACTGGCAGAGGCAATTTTGGGCGAGAAGTGAGTATCTCAGAGAAACGTATGATTTCAATGTAAATCTCATGAGAATTGACAAAACTATGGCGGAGTTGACGGAGCTGACCAATCAAAAGTGACACAGTCAATGTCCACACTATGATTGTACAGTCTCTATAGGGATGAATAAGTCCTATACACTAACAGTCGATCAACCAACGATCGGCCTACACCGGCCGACCAGTTTACATCTATTTTGGAAGGCCGATTTTCCTATCCACTTACAGTTTTTGACTGTCACAGACCGAACTCTCAGTGAATGACCCTTACGGTCCTCTTCCACTGTTAGTTTGGACTTCGGGTTTTGCAATACACGACACGACGGTTGTCCGGAAGAGCCTATCACTTAAGCTCTAGGACAAGACATGAGCTGTGATTGACTTTCGCGACCAATCGTATATGGCTGCAAGATGTACGTTTATTTGAACAGCTGATTGGGAGTAGATTAGAATTGAGTATCACAAGCATAATATTATATTATTACTAGGGAAGCACAGTCGCAAATTGAGCGGAGCGAGCTTTATTTTTGTCAAAGGGTATTATTCCTCAAGGACACGGCAAGTTCAACATGGCAAGTTTGGATGAAATCGGTCGAGCGGTTCTGGAGGAGTAGCGTTAGAGAGAGTGAATTTCCAGATCCATTAGAGATTTGCTCCGCCTTCGGCTCCGCTCAATTATAATTTTCATATGATTTATTACATTTTACAATATAATGTTGTACTAAATATTTTCCAGGATTTTGGCGTGTTGCATGTCCGCACACCAGTTTAACAGTGTATGAACCTGATGCGTACATTCGTATTTGGATTTATTTTATTAGTATTGTATGGTGTACTTGCCCACAATCTCAAATAGCTGCGCTTTCCGCCAGCTATTCTCAACTTTAATTGGCGCCCAGCAAATAACTAATTAGTCAAGCTGTTGGTGGTATCAATATATCATATCTCATGCTCGTCACCTATAAAGTGACCAATACACCGACTGCAGCTCGAGCTCAGGGTATATAACAGGTACATTACATGGCTTTACCAACGTGGAGCTCAATTTACACATAACAGCAGGTACATGACATGGCACCCAACGTCGTAGCAAGCATCAGATGTACATGTTACATGGCATTTATAAAGTTGACATAACATTTCTTATCATTAAATTCTTCGAAAACAACGAATATTTCATCCACAATATTAGTTTGATCCAAGTGTTAATCCGGTGACTGAGCAACCAAACGTTAATGGACATCTTTTAAACTAATTCCATCAAGGTTTATGTGTTGAATGGAATCAATTATGTATTTATTATCGAATTACAACATGTCTTAATGGAAGGTTCAACAGGATTACTCCGAAAACTGTCCCTCTGCCAATTTTTCATAAGTCCAAATATTTAGGTTATGCCACATTAGTTCATTTCATTTTACTTCAGCAAATTTCTACTCACAAGGAAAATCTGAATAAATTTTGAATTTTATAAAAGATAATGATAGTTTCGAAAGAAGAATAATCAATAATTTAAATACCTTGAACATTTTAAACTTTGAAAATTTAAATTTACGCATGTAGGCCTATCAAATTTGAAAATGATTTTTATGCATTTATTTATGTTTTTGATTGATTTTCTTATTTCAGGCGAAGGAGATCTTCACGAAAATGTACCCGGACAGTGAGTTCCTGCCGCGTGCTCCTGATCCAGAAGAGATTGTCCTGGAGGACGACGAGGCCCCTGGACCCGCTTTCAAGGCAGAGTCCGAAGACATCAATGAAGAGAACAAGTAGATGGGGCATTTCACACATACACTGATCTTCAAGCGTTAAATTCATCTTTCACTTTACACCGACAACATCAACAACTTGTTGAGAAGTTGTAAAGTTGATATTGTGGTATAAACTGTCCAAGTAAAGAAGACATTCTGGCAATTTGGGAAAATGACTCCAGCTCGGTAAATATTGGTTCTAAAATTATAAATTTGCTTTCAAATTGTAGATCAGAATGTTTTCTACAATTCAAGATTAAATTTATAATTTTTGAACCAACATTGATCAAGCTGGATTCATTTTCCCATCTTTTCAGAATTTCTTCTTTGTTTGGTCAGACTATAACAACCTCTCAATTTCAATTGGGAGATTGTGGAGATTTCTTTACCCCATTCAAACTGATGCTCCGGTAAAAGGATCCACATTTGAACGATTCATTTAGATAGGAAGTATCAAGTGATACACTTGAAGACATTCTGTATAGGAAGTATCTCAGTGACATACTTGTCTCATCATCATCCCTCTATCATCACCCTCGCACAGGCCTGAGAGCCCATGTGAGCATCGCCTTCTCTTACCTCTCTTCTCTTACTTATAACATCCACCATAACTACCACAATATCACCTTCACAACTACTCAAAAAGTGAGCATCACCCTTACAAAAATAATACTACTGTATTTCACATTTTTTCATTTATCTTTGGCCCTTCAATTATTATTAGACGAGTAATTTTACTGGAGTAGGTGCTAATATTAATTTTATTAGCACCAACACTCACTATAATGTCCTCATATTTACCTGTCATTTTCACTTTTGAACTACCTAGTGTTTGACATACACAGTTCCTTCAACAACTTACTCATGGCAACATTATTTCATTACAATATATTTTTCTTATTGAACAAAACTGTTTGGAACATGTTGTATAATGCGCAGTGTGCTAAGTTTGTTTGAGTCGAACAAATTGTTTTGTTGTATTGCGTTTCATCTGGTGTCAAAGCGCCCTAACTGACAAAACAATATACAGTAATTATAAAATAAACTTATGTGAAAAATCTGAACATTTTGGATCTAGGTTAGATATATGCCGAGCTTGATTATATTTTCGTTTGTTTTCAACTGCTTTAATATTATTAATGAAAATTATTGATGCGATCTTCATTATTCAAAATGACAAAATTTATGTGATAGAGTGACTTATTGTGTAACAATACAAGCGAATATTTATAAGTAAATGTATGTTATGATAAACATACGAATAATATAATATGATAGGTAGATAGGCTACTATTTATACAACTTCAAAATCACCGTTAATCTATAAACAGGTGGAACATATTTGATAATTTTTAGAATTAGCTTTTTATGATAATTTTGTTTAAAAAAGCAACTAAATTTAAGAATAATTCATAATCCTTGCAATGTTGAAATTGATGTACCAGATAGAATTCATTCCACTAGTAGATTCTCATTGCGAATCATTCCACAAAATGTATTAACTTATTATTTCTAATGTCTTATTTTTTGAATATTGTTCCAACAATCTACTAGTCATGCTTCTCACATTTTTACTGTCTTGTTATTGTTGTAATTCAAAATTTAAATAATTATTATTTTAACCATATTATCACTATTTTACAACTGATAGAGGAATACACAAATAATCCTTGATCTATAATATGATAGTTCTATGTGGTTTTGCATTTTATATCAGCCTGGATTGAAATATGAAATATTTGTAATAATTAGTAATTATAATTGAGTTATATTTCTATGTTCATGACATTATAAGTCGTTGAGTGTGTTTTACATAAAATTATTGTTCCTGTGCTTAATTTTACCAAAGCTTTTGTCATTTTATTATTTATAAGTCTGAAATCATTCTACAAGTATTGAAGTAGTTGAGTATTCTTAATATCACATTATCGATAATCTGAGTATGTTGAGTTTCCATCCTTTCTAAGCTTGCATTCATCATGTATTCTTTTTTGCATCAGTTACACGTATTTGTTCCCATTTCATTACATATTTTCCATATTTCTTATTATATTCTACATTTTTTCTACAATAAAAAGTAAATTATAACCGATAAACCACAGTTATTAAATAAAAACTCATGTTCAAAATACGGAGTGGCCCATAAGTCATTTGTCAGAAATGAAAATGACTAATGGAAATATCCACTAGAATATTGTTAGTAACAACTGACTTATGGACCATTCTGTGTAGCTCATTCCATACTCTATATTTACTTGCCCTTACATAAATAGTTATATCAAACTATCTATGAATTCCATGTAAATTCACTTATAATATAAGGCTTATTTAGCAAATTATAATATCATTTCGAATCATGCTTTCAACCATACATCTATATGCTGAACAGCTATTCTACTCAAAACCAAGAATCATCTCTTTTTCTAGTCCTAATTCTTTATGAACAATAAGATTGTCAAACATCATACTAATCTTGACTTAGATAGAAGAAACTACTAAAACAATTCACGTGTATCATTTGAAAGCTTAGGAATGCAACTTTTAATTTCTATAAAGTGCTCTTAAATTAGTTCAGTTAATTATAGAATAATTTTTAAATAATATTATATTTAATTTTATTATAAAGTTATTTATATGTATCCAGCTATATAGGTGATAATGAGCTTAGCGTAATATGCTTGGTCTACAGGTTTTGTATTGCATATTTTTATTTATACTCGTAAGTTTTGTTCTATTTTAGAATAAAAAATGCTATTGTGAGGATTTCTTATTGTTACTTGAAATGTAATGAAACAGTTTATTATGGAATAAAAATCATACAATTGGTTATTGACTTCTTTTTTGGCGATTTTTCTTTCAAGTGCTCGAGCTGCCCGTCTCTATAGTGCGCGCAATCTAAGTTGACTGTCTTTCTCCTCACCCGGGAAATAGCTGCGTTGCCAGATGGTGTGAAATTGGAACACCTTCAAATTCGCGATTAAACCCCATATCTATAAATACAGCTAGAATAATGATGATTAATCACTACCAGTAAGAACCTCTGATTCGTAGAATATAACCTGATTAGGCTGCATGTTTGGCGTACAAAATGAGATAGAAAAGATTAATAAATAGAACTAGTACCTACTGATTATTGCTTTCTCATATTTATATTTGCTAGGTGTACTTACTTTTTTATTCGAAGTGTCTTAAAGTCACAAGAAAAGAATAGCCTCAGATTTTTTATTTTTTGGAGTTGGAGAATTGAATGCCTGAATGGATAACTTCAAAAAGTGAATGCTCATGCGACCTAGCGGCTGGTTTTAAAACTACTATTTTCAAAAAGTAAATGCTCATGTTGTCTAGCGGCTGGTTTTGTAACTAAGATTTTCAAAAAGAGCATTTGCATGCGATCTAGCGGGATTTTTAGAAACTACTTGAAGTCAATGACAATTCGAAGTTTGCATCAAAAAGTTCATAAGTACCCCGCTAGATCGCATGAGCATTTACTTTTTGAAGCTTTTTAGTTATAAAAACCACCGCTAGATCGCTTGAGCATTTATTTTTTGAATCTTTAGTTATAAAAACCACCGATAGATCGCATGAGCATTCGCTTGTGAATCCATTTTTTTGACAAATTAAATTCCATATTGGATTGGTGAAAATTGCATTCCCACAATAAGATTTCAAATTTGAAATTTAATATCGAAACCAAGACTTATTTTTCTTTACTTTTATTCTTCTCTATTCGTTAAAAGTGGTTCTTCCCTCGTTTTCAAAGTGGCCGCTCTGCTTCTATAAAAATTGATTAGTTGATAAAAATATCGAGATTGTCGACTACCAACTATTTTATACTTGTCAACCTTCAATAAATTATATCTCGTTCTTTATCTTCAATGATTCTTTAAAAAATGTATATACTCTGTTGTCATTTCTATGTTCTAATTATTCTGTAAATTTTTTATTTCATCACAGAGTGAGTTGACAGTCCCGTTATTCCCATTCCAATCTGAACATGTAAGTTTGTTTATGTGATAACCTAACAAACAGTGTTTTGGTGAGTGGTGACATCACTCGCTTGCCGTATCAAAGGACGTTTTGCTTTTTTTCTCCAATTATCAAAACTCATAACTTGTCATAATTAATTTCTGAATCATCATAGACTTGAATAATTACAATGATTCTGAATTTGAAGGAAGAGCACAAGGCACACTTGTCTATTCTCTTCAAGCAACCGGTGACTGGTGAGTTCTTCAAATTTATTTCCATGAAAACAATAGATTAAACTCTTTTTATTTATTCAATCGTTATTAATATAAACCTTCATTTGCTGGGAAATGTTTAGACTATATGACATTGTTATATTTTGTACTGTATTTGAAAGTGGGTACGGTACGCTATCACGAAGAGGTTATGTTGATATTATTATGAGTTGAAAATTTTCTATGCTAGACTTCACTTCAGCATCTTGCAAGTTTTTTGGTTTATCAAATACAAATATTCAAATGTAGCCTTTGTAGTTTATGAATTACAGTCTTTAGATGTTGACTGGAACGTATGAAGTTTAGTTTCTCTGATACATAACATAACCTAATTATACATAGCCTAACTATATTATTTAATTAATTGCCAATTAATTAATAAGTTATAACTAATAAACTAATTATAGCATAACTATATTTTACATAACATAACCTTATTAGCTATAATAGAATTGAATAAATTCTTAACTTATGTTTTTCCAGTTCTCCAAGATTTCTGCAAACTAGCCTTGGAATATCTAGTCAAAGGTTCAAAACCAAAACTATACTCCAATGCTGCCCGTAAGTTTTAATTTTTATATTTTCATAACATCTTATTCGTTGAAAAATAGAATTGATGATAAATTTAGTAATTTTTTTACAAACAAGCAGTCTAATAGGCCTACTACTTAGATGCATTCTCCCTTCTCTGTGGTGAAAAGACACTGGCTTTGGCCATAAGGTTGCACAGAGAAAACGGAAAAGGGATTTCGATTCATGTTAAGTTTTCTTGCGAAGTCTTTTTTAAGCGAAATAGCCTACATGGTTTTGGAAGAAAGTGTCTTATCTTTCTGATCCAGAATAAGATTCATAGCCTATCTGTTTGTTAGGCGTTTTCATGTGATCCTTTTGCACTCCAACAGCTAATGTTGTCCATTGGAGTTGTCATTGAGCTAGGCGAAGTTTTATAGTTTTTAAGACACATTACTTCAGCCGTTAGTAGGTTATATTACGTATAAGAGACATATGAAACCGACTAACATTGGCGTCTGCTATACCTTTGAAATTGTCAGGTTGCCAATTAGAAAAACTAATGGTTGCCAATTCTACACTCTATTTTTTACATTAATTCTGTATTCCTCGCTAGCAGCCAGGGCTGTGGTAATCGCCATTTTCATCTTCCCTTATAAAGAAGGCGTTAATTTCTTATAGTCTTCTGTATGTGTTGCCTCTTAATGCAACTCTTAATGCCTCTACAAATTCATCCAAACTGTAGTATAGTCTCAAGCTCTTGGTAGAAATAAAGTTTAGAATATTTTCAAAACTTGTGATTTAGTGTTTTAATTGGCAACAATCAATATTAGTCAATAAATTAACAGTGCCTCGGGCATAACTTTAGTTTGCTGAGAATACATGCCATTAAAATGCAAAGAGTATTGTAACGACGTATCTTCTCTGTACATTGTCATGTTACAAGTGTTTTAAACTCCTGGAATAACATAAAAGTTGAAACAAACAGAATTCAGACTTTGGACTTACAAATACGATCAACTATGGTAATTATTTAATCGATTTGTTTCAATATTCTTTTTCATCTTTTTACTTTTTCAGAAAAACTTGAAGTAAATCCTGAAGATATAGAGAATGCAGTGGAAGGCATCGTATTTCTTCTGATTGAAAGCTCAAAGAATAAGGTGAGTTATGTAACTTACTTTGGATTTTACATTAAAGCTTTGTTGCATAGTCACAGCATTAAAACACAGACCCAAACAACAGTATCCGATCCATTCTTAGGGATGTAAAATACCCGGGTATTTAAAACTCGGGGTAAATGCCCAGGGCATTTACCCGGTTAAATACCCAAAATTCATAAATACCCGGGTATATTGGGTATATTGAATCATTGATGTTTGTACCCTTGAATATATTATTATTGGCATTGATGATATATTGGCATAGTAATAGTCAAGTTATAATATTATAAAAACTTATTTGCTATTTTTCAATGACTTTATAATTTTTTTCGAGTATTACTATTAATTTCGCTTAACTTTTCCTGATAAAATAGGTCGTTTCTGTTCTCATATTTAGCCTAAATAATACTTGGTATAGTCTGTCTCCAAGCAAAGAAGAAATTCTGGCAAGATAAAAAATGACTCCAGCAGGAAACATTTTGATATACAATTTGAGACCAAATTTAAAATTTTTTAACAAATATTTCTGGAGCTGGAGTCATTTTCCCATTTTGCCAGAATGTATTCTTTGCTTAGACAGACTATACGGTACCATAAAAGGAATCTCAATAAAAAACTGAGTAAATAATCTGTTTTATGTCTTTCCAATGACATAAAGAACGTGAAATTTCGTCGATAAATAATGGCGCTATCTGCTCCAAAAGATATAAAAATTACATGGTTTTTCCGGCATGATTTTGCCGTTCGGCAGTTGGCCGTCCACTACCATCCACCCTAAAGGCCCGTATTGACAGTGCGAGGCATGTGCCGCGAATGCCTCAAGGTTCAAGCAAAGAAGGCCCTCTGGCAAGTTGAGAAAATAATTCCAGCTCGGTCAATATTGGTTTAAACATTTAGATCTTCTATTTAAGACCAAATCAATCATTTTTGAACCAATATTGACCGAGCTGGCGACTGGAGTAAGATTCTTCTTTGCTTGATCAGACATTCGCGGTACTTGCCTGGCACTGTCGATACGGGCCTTTTATCAGATTCGCTCGTATCAATGTCATAATGTAATGCTTCCTCAACAAAATCGTCTATGAAGTCAATCTTTAACAATGAAATCATGACAGCACCACATTAGAAAAATAGTGAACATGCTTCCACTGTTTTTTCGTTATATTATAAGAAAATGGATTGCAAGTGAAAAGAGATACTACGTCAAATTCCTCTCTCTTTGAACGCTAAATAATTGTTATTATTGGAAACAAACTTCTTGTCATTTTCAATAACATTTAGCAACACAGAAACGAATAAAATCATAAATACCCAGTACTCAGGTATTTATGTCAATGATGCTCGGAAGTAAAATGCTATTTGACACTATATATTTTGAATGCATTTTATTAACATTTCACTATCATTGAAAGCGTTTGAATGCAAAAAGACAACTAAATCTTTTCTAAATTCAATAAAAATGATAAATAGGCTACCCAGTTTTTTGGGTATTTACCCGGGCCTCGGGTAATTACCCGGGTAAATACCTAATTTACCTACCCACTGGGTATTTACACGGCCCACATCACTATCCATTCTATTCTATAGACTTTTTTGTCCAAGTTAATTCTGTAATGTTGATGTTGATAAGAAAATTTTTAAAATGTGTTTGGATAACTGTTACATTGTGTTCATTCATTGGATTGTCTGTCCAAGCAAAGAAAACATTCTGGCAAGATGGGAAAGCGAGATGACTCCATCTTGGTAAATATTGTTTAAATAATTATAGATTTGATTTGTATTGTAGAACAGAATGTTTTCTACAATTCAGATCGAATTAATGATTTTTGAACCAATATTGACCGTGCTGGAGTTATTTTTCCATCTTGCCTGAATGTCTTCTTTGCTTGGACAGACTATACAATGAAGGGACACAAAGCACCAGTTATCCAAATATATTTTTACATTTGTCTTATTTTGCGATAGATTGAAAATTTGGAGTTTGTAGAGAATTTCAGGCACTGGGGTGAGAATATCCCATTTTATAAATTCTATTCAGGGTGTAAAGAAGCACTTTTATACCTTATTGTAGGAAAAATAATTTTCTTGTTTTCTTTTTTAAATTTGGTGAACTGTTGAGTGATTGCCTAAACTGTTTATCTTTTTTCAGTTGAATGAGCTAGACTTTCGCGACACCCTGTTAACAGTCGGTTTCAACGAGGAGCAGCAAGCCGTACTGAGCGAACTGTACAAAAGCAAAGAGAAAGAATTGAACGAATCTCTGCCGTCCAGTTCTCTGCATTTGCCCCACTTCAAGAGCCTGGAATGGAGGTTTGAGTGTCAAGTGAGTTGATTCACCCTATCCACGATTACTTGAGACCAAGTAAACAAACCCACAACGTGAACAAATAGGGCTGTTACCTACTGTTGCAATGACAAACCATAGGGCAGCTGAAGTTCGACAAACCGTAGGGAAGCTGAAGGTTCGTCCGCTGCGCTCTCTATGTGAGTTTTATGAACTAATCCTGGACCTTCATGTCTATGAGCTCATGTGGGCTTCACCTTCAGAAACAAGAATTCCAATGTTTATTTGTTATTGAATAAATTGGCAAACAAGAATATACCAGAATAGAAGAATGAAAAGAAATTTTTGGACAAGTACACTTTTTGTATAGTCTGTCGTAGCACAGAAGACATTCTGGCAAGATGGGAAAATGACTCCAGCTCGGTTAGTTTGTTTGTTTGTCAATGGCGCAACAGCCCTATGAAGGGCCTAGGCCTACCAGCTGGTTGCCAGTTTCATATTCACTCCACTACGCATACGCATTGACAATGCTATGACATGTTTACTCTACGCAGTTCATAGGTAAAGATTTGTCGTGGCCATGGTATTGTCTGTCCAAGCAAAGAAGACCCTCTGGCAAGATGAGAAAATTATTCCAGCTTGATCAATATTTGTTCAAGAATTATAAATGTGGTCTTTAAAGTAGATCAAATTGATAATTTTTGAACCAATATTGACCGAGCTTGAGTCATTCTCCCATCTTCTGGGGTAAAAATCATCTGGGCATAGCTAAATGACAATACTTTTTTCTGAGGGCTTCTGTATTTATCAAAACTTTCAATTAAAGAAGATCAACGTACCCTTTTAAAATATTTTTATTTTGCGTGACATGTTTTTGGCATTTTAGCCATTTTGAAAATGGCTAGAACGCCAAAACATGTTATGCAAATAAAAATATTTAAAAAGGGTACTTTGATCTTCATTAATTGAAAGTTTTGCTAAATGACAACTCTGGTTGACAACATCAGCTGTTGGAGCACAAGGAACAGACGAAACCGCCTAACTTTTTGGCATCAGCTATACACCGTAATAGTTGAGTTGTCATTGCCCGTTCACTTGAAACATCAATTTATTGATTATTTAAAAATTAAGCTTAAGTAACAAGATCTGTGATTGGCTACAGCTGTTCGACTGCGGCTGATAAGGGAAGAGCTACCTCTATACACAAAGTGTCCTTGTTTTGGACTTTTGTATAAACTGGTAGAGGAGCAGTATATAATTATTGTACAAATGATGTATAAATGATGATGTACAAACTTTAAAACGTTTGTATATTTCGTCTCAAGTGATCGTGAATAGGTTTATATTCCTGGAGATGAAGTAACATAGAAACAAAATATTTTTCGCTACACTTCACGGAAAGAAGCTCCTTACCGGTCCCTATGTAGACTAGGAAGTCGTCATTTACATGCGTAATCAATCAGCTGTTGTCCTCGAGCGGTAAGAGCCTCTTTCCGTGCGAGGACCATTGTCCCGAGTTCTTACCACGCGTGGACAGCTGGCGCCATCTAGCGGGAGATAATGCAACTACATGACCATCTCTTTCTGTAAAGCTGCCAGAAATTGGTCAACAACAATAAACTTTGTATTGCTATTGTGCAATTTAGGATGATCGTACAAAAACTATCATGGGCTTAATCGTCTCTGGACTAAGAAAATCGAGTATTCTGATAGTTATTAAGTAATATTCAATTGATTAAACCAATAAACTTGTGATGCAAACTTTCAATGTTTAGCAGTTTGGCCTACTCCAGATTCAGCTCAGCCGAAGCTGGTATAGTAAGTTATCTGGTCTAGCTGTTCTTAGATTGATTAATCCTATTTGTTTCGTTCATTCATGAAATTAGATTGATAATATTTATTTGAAGTGTACCGAAAAAATTATACACAACTCGCCCAGGAAGTTTTTTACGGCATTTGAAATTATTCCCAGGCTCGGCAAGCCTCGCCCAGGAAACTATCCTCATACCGTAAACTTTCTTCCCGGGCTTGTGGCGTAATGTACTATTTTATCCTTCTTTTTGCAGGTGTCCTCTCGATCAGTAGCAAAACAGCTGACACCGAAGGTCACCATGAACCTAACTTTGTCCGGTGATAAGGAGCCGTCCAGTATTCTGCTCCAGGCCGACCCCAAGAATCTCCAGCATATGACCAATGTGCTGGAGAAAGCTCTCAAGGAGGCCAGCTCACAGAACAGCCGCCGACTCCAGAGACGATTGAAAATCAGCTGATGAAAGTCAGATGATTGCTGATCGTCAGAATTTGCGATTTTGGAGACTCTTGAAAATCAGCTGATAATTTCTGTTCTCTGTCGGACTTGAAATTGTTGGACAATGAACTGTTGAAGTGATAGTGAAGGTATTTCAAAATATTAACGTTTCTGGGACCTATGTAGATTGCTTTTTCATTTGCTTTACGGAGGAATATCTGTGTTTTATTATGTAGCTATAATTTTATATGTAGGTTATTAATTATGTACTGGAGGAACAATTTGGGTGGCTTGTTGGAGTGAGTGATAACGCGCCGGTCTGATAACCTAGAGGGCTCGAGTTCAATTCCTTACGGGGCAAAGTTATTGGACGACCACAGCACAATCACATAGATACGGCCACCATACGTCTTTTGGAGGAGACGGTAAGCCGTCGGTCCTGACTACCTAAAAATTGTTCGTCATCTACCTTCATCATCCCTCTCATTACCCACGCATAAGCCTAAGAGCTCATAAAGGGCATCACCCTCAGAATGTTTTCCTAAATGCTTTGTGCTTAAGTTAGTAAACAGTTGAAATTTTATTCAATAGAAAGTAAAAGAACAGCAAAGATTAACTTTTTTGACAGATAATTGAAAGAGTTATCAATAATTGATAAAAAAACAATTATTGTAAGATCTTTCACAGTATCAAAATATTCGTGTCACATTTCTAAGAATTCTCTAGGATTAATTGTCAAGAGATTCATATGTATTCAAATATTTGAAATACTTTGAAGCTTTTCCATTATATTGATTTTGTACTCCATGCAACTTGTCTCTTTACAGACAAGAGGTTAGTATATTCATTTATTATTATGTATACATTATATATTGTATCGAATATATCGTACATTCAGGTTCATACATTTCTTATTTAAAATTATGTATGGGTTAGAATGTAGTTGGGTAGTTGTGTTCAATTGGTATTACTATTACTTTACATTATGTTTATACACTTACATTTATTATTCATGTATCATTTTCAAGTTTTTATCTTGTATGGTTTGAAAGAAACCGGGCTGTAGAATTTAATTTGTATCTAGATTATACTTGCCATGCAATTTATGAAGACTTGATTCTCAACCTCTTCCAATGTTATGTACATTAATAATGTAACAATTTGATACCTCAATGTAAAAACAAATTATCTTGATATTTTAATATTAATGTCAATGTTCACGATCAATAATTCCTCCTTCGTAAATACAGGAAGGACATAAGTAGCCTTTCAACCATCCTTTCTCTATGGTAAAACATTCCCAAACTCCTATAATGGAGCAATTGAATTTCACTGTTCTACTAAAAAAACGAGCTTCAATTCTGGATTCTTTTGAAAATTTAACAATATTTTATCAAATTCCATTGAGTTGTATGTATCTAAAAGGTAAGACCATTCCAAAGTTGTTAATATTGGTATTTTTTTGAATCCTAGGTTTAATTTGTGTTATTTTATATTTCCATACTTGTTATTAATCTCGGTTGATCCGTGAAATTTTTATTGATATGAAATACGTTATGCGTTGTAAGTTGAATGAATGTTGAATATATGAATGTTTCAGATGAATGTGTTTATTATATTAGCCTTATTCTTTTCCCTCCATGAAGCCAATGAAGCTGATCAATTTATTTATTTTTCAATGAGTGTCTTTTCATTTTTGATCATTAGTAATAATTAGTAACTTTCTTTGGATTACTATATTCAAAATTACATTTGAAAAAAATCTTAAAACTCTGGAAAATTGCATCCAAACTATGATCTATCTGAATTTATCCTCAACAGTACTGGTACAGTCTGTCCAAGCAAAGAAGACATTCTGGCAAGATGGGAAAATGACTCCAAATCGATCATTTATAAAATTCGAAAATCATAAATTTGGTCTTAAATTTTAGATGAGAATGTTGCCTAAAATTTGAGACCAATTCATAAATTCTGAACCAATATTGACCAAGCTGGAATCATTTTACCATCTTGCCAGAATTTCATCTTTGCTTGGACAGACTATAACCACAATCATAATTAGATTTTTGCAACGGTTCTCAAGTTCTGAGGTAAAATCAGTGGTAGAACTTTGATTTGATTAACAATCCCACAAAAGATAATCTAGGTCTTATTTCCTTGGACGTTGAATAATTATTATTGTAACACAGGGAAAACGCGCACATGAGCTAGAAGTTACAGTTATAGAGAACCATCTGTAGCCTACTATTAATGTGTGCAGACCTTTTCCCTGTCTTACAGGGCTTGTACATTTTGAAAGAAAAACAGAACTCTGACATAAAATTATTTTCGATTTTTGGCATTTATTGTATTAGTAAATCACTACTTGAATGGATGTCCACAGAGCTTGTAATTTCACATGCAATAGGTCTATGGTGTTGGGAATAGTTCAAGTTTAATTCTTAATGGATCATAAAAAGTATTTCAATAGATAAAAATTACAGTACCGGTACAATTTCAGCACTTTTTATTCAAACAACATGTTTTCCTCTCCTAAGAGTCATTCTCAAGTATGAATACTATATAAAAAGGTGATGTGATTATTATTCTCATCTATTAACATACATTGATATTAGCCCTCAACAAAAGGGAACATCATACAAAATCTGAATTATTTTTGTCGAAAAATCTATTGTTATCTCTCAGATATTCAGATTGTTTAAAACCAAAAGAGTTGACTTAAGCGTTTTATCAAATTGAGCTTGCTATTTTTAGTCTTGAGCTGAAGATTTTATATTCTCTAGACTGGATATATTTTAGAAATTATTTATGTCTGATGATCTTCAATGGTAAGTGGTTGAAAAATGGTTGGTTGTAGATGGTTTGATAGAGTAGATAGGTTTGTTCAACGTCTAGTCAAAGATTCCCAAATTAAATAATAAAGGTTATAATAAATGGGTAATAAGAGGGGTTCCCAAATTAAATAATATTATTCTAACTAAACTTATCGAAACACATGAATAAGATCCACTTCTATCAATTTCAAATAATATTATTCATATAGTCTGTCCAAGCAAAGAAGGCCCTCTGGAAAAGATGGGAAAATGACTCCAGCTTCGTAAATATTTGTTCAAGAATTATAAATGTGTTCTTAATAGTAGATCAAATTGTTACCTACAATTTGAGATCAAATTTTATTTATTAATCTATTGGCAAGAACACATTGGTATTTCAAAACACAATTTTCATTCAAATATAGTCCAAAATTTAAAGGTTATAAGTCCAATTTTTTCCAGCCGAAGGTTTCTCACTCAAAGAAATGATCTGAAAGTGATAATAATTGGAAAATTTTGAAGGGTTGATCCGAAAAACACAGAATAGTTCTAAACTTTCATTTGATAATTTTTGAACCAAAATTTACAGAGCTTGAGTTATTTTCCTATCTTGCCAGAGGGTCTTCTTTGCATGGACCGACTATTCTTGACTTGTCAAAACACTTCTTTCAATTCGATATTTTCAAACATATAAACAATAATAATAAAATGAGTTCTGGACAATATACTATAGTATACTAATAATACATGAAACTTGAGGAGTTAGGATACTACCATAAATAATCAAACATGGATCAATATAATAATTGTTTACTCTTATAGACACACACAACCAGAAATTATAACAAATCAAATTGTTTCTACATTATAGTTATTGATCAAAAATTATACATCCTATACAGTATATCACTATTATACAGTAAATTGTTATCACCACAATTCATTTAAATATTATAGTAATTGAAATCACCATTCACAAGTTAACATAACAAGTTTCATTATTACAAGTTGAAGAATTGTGCTCTGAATATATTTATAATTAATTGTAAGTTGAATTAATAGAGATTGTTATACTGTACGATTTGTGCTTGAGATAAAAAAATCTAGAAAAATCCAAAATATATTATAAATTTTGTAATTGAAAGATGTTGCCCATTAGAAGTGCCTACGGAATAAAATCATAATATATCATCAATCCAAATTTGAGACTTGATTTTTGAAGGGATGAAAAATTCGAATAAGAAAGGCTACTTCAGGAACAAAATGAAATGATTTGATTTCAGAGTGTTTTAGAGGAGACAGATCACATCTTATTTATTAATATTCCATAATGATTTATTAATTAACAATATGATCACATCATAATTATCAATATTGATATACGGTATATTGATGAAAGAAAAATTAATAACTATTCTACATAAAAACCATAGAGGGAGTAGAAACACTTCTTGTTTCCTTACTCTACTATGGTGAAACTATCTGTTGAACAAATTTGTACTGAAGAGTGGATACATTTTTACGTTTAAACTGTAGAACTGGGATGAAAGTTGTCTATCTCAAAATAATATAATATTATTTAAACTTTAATACTGCTGTAATTCTATTCAATTGAAAATCTGAAGTAATTGTTCCAACATCATTACCGGTACATATATTACTATTCGTATCACAAACGCTATATTCTTACTACCTATTGCATGTAAGTTACAATAAATGAGATCATTATCTATTTTTGAATAATTGATTTGAAAAGTAACTGTATGGTATGAGGTACTCACATCAACCAATTTTCCAAAATTATTACTTTATTATAATGTGCTTTTAAGACTTCCACTGATTTGAATTATAATTTGAATCATCACATCACATGAGATCAAAATATTTTGCTTCTATAATAAGAATATTTTCTCTACTTAATGGAACGCACATGAAGAAAAATTCGATTGATGAATTATTTGTAGAGATTGTGAATACTTCAATACATTTCATTGTTTTTAAAATTCAAGTTTTTTAAATTGGTGGAATTGTAGCTCACCTCAACAATGGTATTGTTAGTGATTAGCTAACCATTACTATTTCCAATATGATTCCAGGTTTTATAAATATTTAACAAAATTAAAATTGTTAATATAATTGAAGTAAGTTAAGTTATTTACCCAATTGAGATGAAAATTTCTGCAAATACGTTTAATGCTAAGAAATTCAATCCCTGCATTATTATTTAGATCATTATTAAACAATAATTGTTCCACCTGATTTTATAATTGATATAAAATTTATATCATTGATAACTCAATTGAAAAGTGACAGATTCTCTTATATTATCGAACCTATCATATAATAAGAGGAGAGAATGTAGAATCAGTCATTTTAAGAAGACAATGATTAAGTAAATTATACCATCAAATGCATTATATTTCTGTGTATTTTCCATGAAGATACATATACCGTTTCCCAAATTTACCCATTTCATGATTATTCTGTTATCTTTCAATCATGAAAAATATCAAAATCTATTGAACATGACTATATTATAATAATCAAGAGCCTTCCGACTATTCCAGTAATAAAATGTCTAAAAACTCCAGAAAATGTATTATACATTTCCCCCTGCATGGAAAAATGGTAGAAGCTGTGAATATTGCAATCCCAAATCATGTTCTCAAGCTGGGAGAGTATTGAAATAAAATAAATATTGTTTAAACAGATTAATATTCCGTAATTTACAGTTTATTTCTATTGAAACTCAATCTATGGAGACATTGCTGTGTGATGCTCACTATAATTATAAGTATGTATTTATCTATGATTTTAATCAGAAATTATCATTCATACATGTCGATTGCACCAGTGTGTATCTCCAATTAAATAATAGATTTTCATACATCTATCTGTACAACAAATCAGACATTCTTTATGTGAAATTTAATCACATAATAAACTATGTTACACTTTTAATACTCACGTGTGGACTTTAAATTAATATTTAATTAATATTCGCTCCCTGCCAATAAAACAAATGACAAGACTTATACTGTCCCAATTTCAAAAATGATGTTTCTCATGTGTTAAGAGGAATAATAATATTTTTTAGATTTCTTACAATTACATTTTTAAATAAAGATTACTGATATTCATTGTTTCAACTGCAACTGGAAGAGTTTCACAATTTCTTAAACTAAATAGATAGATTTTTAGTCAGTGAATCAATAAATTCACAAGTCTAAAGCCGTGTGTCCACTGCTCAATTTTTTTTAAAGAATATTATTTTATTCTATTAATTGAACATAACATAGTTCAATAGTATATCCTTATTAATCCATATTTATCTTATGAGAATAGTATAAGTTACCAGTAACCCTCTAGCTCTAACCTATTTGAGGGATATTACATTGAGAAATTATGATATTACCATCAAAATAAAAAAGGAATAAATGAATGGCTTTTTCTTATTAATCCGTATAATTGTATCTATGCATTATTATTTATATAAAATATATTGATGAAATCCTGTTACGTACATGTATAGTCTGTCCAAGCAAAGAAGGCATTCTGGCAAGATGGGAAAATGACTCCAGTTGAGACAATATTGGTTAAAAAATTCAGAAGTTAGTCTCAAATTGTAGAGCAGAAAGTTTCTTACAATATTTGAGACCGAATTATTAATTTTTTAACCAATCATGATCGAGCTGGAGTCATTTTCCCATCTTGCCAGAATGTCTTCTATACGCTTCGACAGATTATACATATATAACAGAATTTTATTAATATATTTTATGCAAGTAATAAGAAATATATACATGCATGCATGTATAAAATATAAAATAAAACGATAAAATTACAAAGTCTTACACCGTACTCGAATCATTATTGAAACTTAATTCTAGTTTTATACATTAATCATGCATAAAATTTGTTTGTATTCTGAATTTTCTTAAAATCAAATTGAACTTTGGACACATGGCTTGATATTAATTGCGCTAATACTGATCAATTAATCAAAACGAACACAGATCAGTGTTACTTTCTGCAATTGTTTTTATGTTATCTGCACCATGTTTCGTGGATTTTTCTATGGGAAATCATCATTTTTGTGAAAATTGTCACTGTTTTAGGTCCACCAATGTCACTGGAGACGAGGCCAGTACTGGCTTCCCATGTTCATGTCGGGACTGTGGCCGGGAACTGCTATTGGAACAGATACGCCCGGTGATATCAGACCTGTGAAAAGTAACAGTTACTATTCAGTTACAGGAAGTTCAAAGGTAAAAGCCTTATTCTATACCGTATAACTTTTTCAATTTAAAAAAATCACTCTAGAATATTATTAGTCATCGCCTATTGATTACAATAATCCTGAAACTATATAGTCTGTCCAAGTAACGAAGACATTCTGGCAAGCTAGGAAAATCATTCCCACTCAGTCAATATTGGTTAAAAACATTGTATCATTTGATCTCAGTCATTGTAACATTTTATGGCAGTCTTCATAAAACATTCATATATTAATTTGATCTTAAATTGGTTCAAAAATGGTCTTAAATTTGGTCTCAAATTATATAAAACATTCTTCTCCACAGTTTGAGATCAAATTTATAATTTTTTAATCAATATTGGCAGAGCTGGAGCATTTTCTCAACTTGCCAGAATGTCTTCTTTGTTTGGACAGACTGTAGAGTAGAGATTGAAACAATGTGCAACGTACCAACATTATTTTAAATAATAAATTATATATCACCAAGCAACCTGATATAGAATGTGAATAAAATAATATTGATGGCATAAATAATATCATGATTACAATAGATTATTGTTATTAATCAATCTATTTTATAACAATAGATTGATGTGATTCTGATTGGGATGTGACCTGAATTGTAGAGAAGAAATGGTGTCTAAAACTAAACTATAATCAATTATAATTTAAAAGTAATCAATTATAGTTTATTCTAATTAATTATACTACATACTAGAATCATACGGTATTTATAGATCGAGAGTCATTTTCACAAAAATCTTGTGCCGTATCTAAGACACCCACCCATTTTCTCCCAATAATCTACTCAATCTTTTCTCAATTATTCCTGTTTCCTTTGCTGTAATTAATTTTATTAACTAGAGTTGCAGAAAATAGTTAATTTGTTTATTTCGTCTCAAAAGTGATCGTAAATAGGGTATAGGTGTTTTTTTTAATCAAGAGACAATAGATGCTTTACATCGGCTGTTAGTAGGTTACATCATATTGTATAAGAGCCTACGAAACCGCCTAACTTTAGCTATTACAGAAATGAATGAATCATAATAATAGTCGTTATTGTCTTATACATAATTATATAATGAGGCGAAATAAAAATATCGCCTACTATTTAGAACTTTGGTAAATATTTGCAGAAGAAGGAGTCTTTTATTATTATTTTTATATAGCTATCATTGAAGATTCGAATAAATTATGATAAAATTTCAAGTTTGAATTAAAATTTTTAAATCTTTTCATATTTTTGGTGATATTCTGACTTTTTATCAGCTTTGGAAATTCTAAATTGATAAATTATAGTTTATAATCTTTGAGAGTTTAAATTTGTGAGCAGTTAATGATTCATTTGAAATGAAATGAAATAGTTTTTATTCTCAAAAAAGCAACATGTTACAATCACTTGAAATATATTATACAATAATTTCATAGAATAATACTCCCCACCTAGAAACAAGTCTGTGTGTGGGGAGGGTCGTATACAAAATATAAATAAGTTTACAAAACACTAGAGAAAAATGTATACGGTCTCTAATTTTATACTTATTCGGCTAGAATCACACAATAAAGTAAAATAAAAATCATGAAATGTGAGCAAAGTTTTTGTTAATAAATTATATTTTAAGCAGAAACAGTAAAATTTCTAGAACCTTTCAAAGTAATCCAGCAGTATTGGAGTAAATAGTAATAGGAAGATTTTCTAAATTATAGAAGGAAAGGCAGAGGAGAAACAATAATTTACCCTAAATATAAGGAGACCTAATTAATTCTTCACTGGCCTCATTTCCAATGCCGAGCAGCCACATCCCCATCCAACGCTTAAAGATATAAAAATTTATATTTATCAGAATCAAAAATTCGTTATGGACTTGGTCTATGTTTATATCCTTGATTCAATTAAGTATATATTGCATCTTGTCAAATTAATAAATAAAAATAAATCTCTTGAGGCTAAAACACTAACCTGTGGAGCTAGGCACAGCGGCCGTATACTGTCCATGCGTTGTCTGATAGCCTTGCGCGGTGGGCGAGTGCGCGTTGCGGTGCGTGGTGGGGGGAGCGTGGTAGATGGGCGGTGGGGGCAGGGGGTCGTAGGGGGTGCGGGAGTTTGCCGCCCCCATACATGAGTAGGGGTCGGTGCGCTGCTGGAGGCAGGAGGCCCCCAACCCCGCTCCACCCTGACCACTGGGACTGCCGCCCCCTTGCGAGTGTAGTGACGTTTGGAAGTTGGACATTGCGCTCATTGTGCTGAAATAGATTAAGAAAAATAAATTTAGTTGCTTCTAATTTGCAAGCAAAAGAATCAAAATCATTTATACAATAATAATTTACAACGGAAAGTACAACAGGATTTCTCCAAAAACTGTTCCTCTTCCAATTTATTCAAACTGTACAAAAGTAGGTTATGCTATACAATTTTACTTATGATAATCATATTTTAAAAATATTTATTAATTCAATGATTTACAAAAGGGGAGTACAACCGGCTTTTACCCAGAACTTTTCCTCTTTCAATTGATACAAACAGTCATAAAAATGAAACATAGAATAGAACTCTTCAGTTTTCTGACATGGCGAAGTTTGAAGAGTAATGTCCACTCTAATGCTCTATCATATATTATGAGGCGAGTTACTTCCCCAAACGAGCAAACTCGAGCTTGAGGAAGGAAGAAAACATTGAAGCTCAAAGTGATAAAACAATTATGGATAACTAAGTATTATTTTTAATATTATGGAATGAAAATATTCTGTTATTAAGCAGAGTTATAAAATTAAAGAAATGGAATATCATTTATTTACCAATAAAATTTAATAATATTTATTATACCCACTCCCACTCTATAATTTATTATACAATTCCATTTTAATTCAATCAATATTCAATCCACTTTATAATCTCATCCCTAAGCAGGCTCAGGCCGCACTGCCGGTGGGTAGAGCCTGGAGGGTGGAGGGTAGTTGGTAAATCTATAGAACATACACACCATCCACAGTAATACATCTTATGAATGGTATGACGTCATTCTGTTTTTTGAGGTTATGTTGTCCATATTTAAGAATTTCAAGATGGCGACTGAACACATAACATTCATACGATGTATTACTGTGGATGGTGTGTATGTTCTATAGATTTACCAACTACCCTTCACCCTCCAGGCTCTACCCACCGGCAGTGCGGCCTCAGCCTAACATCTAGTAATCAGACACGAGGATAAATGAAAAAATATTCTCAATACATATCAGAATGTCAAAAATACAAATTGTTAGTGTATGATATTTTGTGAAAATATATTTGATGAATTGTTTTAAGAAATAAGATAAATTGTTAGAGTATGATCTTCTGTTGAAATTACCTGTAAGAATCGGTATTAGGCAGTGCAGCCCCGTACATTGAGTTGGGTGTGAATGAGTGCAGCCGACTTGGGGAGGGGGGTGCCTCATTGGCGGGGGGCTGGTCCCCCCCGCTTCTACGCTGATTTCGCAATTTCTCCTCGCGCCTCCATTTCGCTCTGCGGTTAGAGAACCAAACCTGGGGACAGTGGAGATAGCACGATTTAGAGATATATAACTTTATAATAAATTTAAATAATTGAATAATTAAAATTCTTAATTATTAATGAAGATATCTGTATTTCACAGTGTATATTCACATTCATTTACTTTTTTACCATCTTCACTGTGGCAAAAAATAGCCCTTCCAACATCTAAAATAGCCCAAACATCACAATGAACATTTTTAATTATTACTTACATTTTCACTATGCAATAAATGTGAGTCATTTAAAATACATAAATACTCACTGTGAGTATAATTCATGTCTTATACATTTATCATAAAGTTTTTATTAGTATCTCATAATAATAAAATGAAACCTTTCATTTTGACCGTTTCATTTGATAAGTGTTAACATCTTATGTACGATATCTTCTTTGATAGAGATTGTTCACGTGGACACACAAGGCACAACTTTATAAATTCACATGAAATTTCAACATTCATTTGAAACTGTGATTAGATTTAAAGTTTGTGTTTTAATCCACACATTTTTATGGATTGTACGGTATTCAAGGAAGTCAATGAGTTCAGAACAAAAACATGCAAAATCTTTACAACTCCGAATTATAGGCTACTTACTTCAGAAGTTAACACTAAAGTCTTGAAACATTTGAAAAAAGTGTTTTTCCTTTTGTCATTGAAAAATGGGTTGTGGATTTATTGATTAATCAATTAAACTGAAAAAATCTCTGTAAAAAAGACATTATCTTGAGAAACATTATTGATAATTTTATCAGTTTTATATTAGGGTACTCTTATGTTGAAAATAAAATATAAAAGTGGTCTTTAATAATAGGTTACCTGTATCCGTGCTTCTGGGAGGCCGATCTTAGCAGCTAGTCTTTCTCTGGCAAAAACATCTGGATAATGTGTCCTTTCAAATTCTGAAATAACAATTGAAAGTTTGTCAGTTATGAATTGTATTTCATTTCAATAATTGTAGATCAATCAAGTTATACGATCACTAGCCAAATAATGGTATGGGTGAAATTTGAAAGTAGGCTACTATCAAATTTGATTAAAATAATAAAAAAATTAGTAGACTATGGTTGAAAGTTGAATACAACAAATCAGGAATCATTCGAATCATTTAATTGATTGGGGAAATACCATTCAGTATTCGTATTTCTTTTACTTTTTATTTTACATTCTCCCACTTTTTCAACTTATAGATAAGAACGCTGTATATTGTGCGTGTATTAATAAATAATATACCAAAGAGTAGATTCCAATAGCTCATTTCAACTCAAATTCAATAATTCTATGTTATTCACTAGGAAATTTTGAAAAATGTAGGTAGAACTGTAGAACAAGAGTTTGAAAATTCCTAAAACGCACGATTCGCAAAAATAGTTTGATTAGTGGCAACCATATAATAATATAGGCTCTATATTCGGTATAGTCTGGTCGAGCAAAGAAGACATCCTGCCAAGATGGGAAAATGACTCCAGCTCGGTCAATATTTGTTCAAAAATTTTGATTAATTATGAAAAATTAGAATTCATTCTGAAATGGAAGAAAAAATTCTGCTCTACTAATCAAAATTTGTGAACCAATATTGACTGAGCTGTAGTCATTTTCCCATCTTGTCAGAATGTCTTCTTTGCTCGACCAGACTACCACCTAGCCTAAATTTTTTTTGCAACCAAATTTGTTGCCCAATCTAAACCAAAGCGGGTGTTGCATATGTGACCGCGTTACCTTTTTCGAGACTATCAATCTGCTCGTTGGTGAATGAGGTGCGGTTGCGTTGCAGTTTGCGTTTGAGTCGCAGACGCGCCTGGTCGTCGTCGCAGTTCGATCCGGGGTTCGAGTTGTCGCCGTCACCGCCCGACGTGCACGTTTCATCCGATGCCACTCCGTCCACCTCGCAACCTGCGGAGGAATCATTCTTTTATTTGATTTCAATAATACAATAAGGAATGGGGAAACAGGCACCAAAACTTCTTCTATTTAAATTTAGATGAAAATGTCCAAATTCAGTTTATGATCCTTAAGAATTCCCTTATGACGAGGGAATTATAAAGAATATATTTTTTAAATGGATGAATAAATGAATGTTATATTGCAGCATTAAATGAGCCCATCAACTTTATTACAACGTCAAATCAAGATTCACATGTGAATTAAAAATATTACACTCAAGTCAGAAGAACTACAATACAATAATGTCACTACAATACCCATTAGGGCATTGACAGAAAATCACAAGAGGTACCCAATAATAGTCAACAGAAAAATAAAAGTAAACACTATGCACCTAGAAAAAAGTGCTCATAAACGCTTAGATATCATTATAACACTTGAGTGATCATTCCCTTTCAAAATTAATCTGAAAAAATACATCAATCACATGAATACAATAGTGTTTGACAATATTATTTCCGATCAATTTACTTTCAAATTTAGAAATTATTCAAGCTTTTATTTAGAAAGAGTTGAAATTTTTTAAAATTTTATTGCTAAGTAAATGAATGTTTTTTGAGTTCTAGAGTAGTTGACCTTCATAAACCCGCCTAGATTACTCCTTTTTGTTGTTCCAAAAGAGTGATTTGAGCCCAACTTTTCATATAAATGAATATTTTCCTTTATATACAGCAGACTTTAAGGTATTGAAATGATATGGTATTCCCAAATTCCCAAGCCCAATATTGACTGAGCTAGAATCATTTCCCAATCTTCCCAGAATGTATCCTTTGCTCGACCAGACCATAATAGAGAATTACATGTACATAATGTAAGCTTGCCAGCGCAAAATAGGAGAACACATATGCATCATTTGAGAATCATTTCTCAAAATATTTAAATTAGTTATTTCAAAATATTTATTTCTGAGAATAAAATAAATTGAAAATTGAAATTTCTCATACATTAAATCGGAAAGTCAGATGATCATTTTGATGTATTCACTTCCAATTTCCTCTTTAAATAAGCATCTTAATTAGATATTAAAACCGGCGCTCTTTTCGAATCAGCGTATATCTACTCAATATTACTCTCCATGATTTTTTAATAGAACATTTGGTATTGGACAAACAACATCATACAGCCTCACAAAATTTAAAAACTTCAACAAATTATCTTCACAGCCTTAACAAACAACCGTTAACAGTACACCAACAATAAAAACTGTCCTTTAAAATGAAAACCTACCGTAAAACCAACATTAGTGCTTCAGTATTTTTAACGGGTGGCTCTGTGTATTGTATATGGCCCGACAAACATGTCTGTATAGTAGAATGCTTGCTTACTTATAGTGGCGGCTCTATAATATTGTTCCACATTATATGGATACATAAACAACGTGGTTCGTTATAGGGGGTGGTAAGGTGGAAATACGAGGGTGGGGGGGGGGGGTAAAGTGTTCCCTGTATAGTCACGTTATCGGGATACGTTAAGGACATTGTGGGGGGGGGGTTCACAGAGGAGGGAAGAGACTTGTCCCACGGACGCATTCATCCAGAAACCAGAGATAAGAGAGAATCAGGGTGGAAAGGGGATGAAGAGAGAGAGAGAGAGAGAGTGAGTGAGTGAATGAGAGAAGGAAGAGATGTCTTCTCTGTTAAGGTAGTCAGTGTCGCGTCATAACCCTTGTTCGTTATATCTATATTTAACATATTATATTATATATACGGTGCGACAGAAACATGTGGATGGATACTTTGGTGGTGAAGTTAGTGTTAAGAAAATGTTTCGTGAGAGAAAGAGAAAAAACGTAAGAGAGAGAGAGAGTGAGTGAGAGAGAGAGATAAGGAAAATAAGAGAAGAATGGATACTTGTATGGATGGTGTAGTTAGCTCTGAGAGAATGTTTCGTGAGAGTAAGAGAAGGGGGAAGATAGAGAGGGAATGAGGAAGAGAGTGAGAGAGAGTGAGAAGAAAAAGAGGAGAAAATCGAGGTGCGAAGAGGGGAAACGAAAATGAAAAGCATCGTCGCGAGAAAAGCGGAAAGTGTAAGAAGAGTACAGTCTGTCCAAGCAAAGAAGACATTCTGGCAAGATGGGAAAATGACTTCAGCTCGTCCAATATAGCTTTAAAATTATAAATTTGGTCTCAAATTGTAGATAACATTCCGTTCTACAATTTAATACCAAATTTATATTTTTTTAACCAATATTCACCAAGCTGCAGTCATTTTCTCATCTTGCCAGAATGTCTTCTTTGCTTGGACTGTCTATACGTTGTCATCGACTGGTTATAGGAACAAAGAAAAATTTCAACTTCCTTGTAGCTCCTGTACTCTTCTAGTCATTCTATCTCTCTCTCAACCTTTCACTCGTGTTCCTGCCTTTCTTCAAGTTTATTTATTTTAGTTTCCTCACGTTGTAGGCCATCTCACTCTTTCTTGGTGTTTCTGATTATCTTATTCAAGTTTATTTATTTTACTTCCTTGAAGTTGTTCTCTTTTTAGTCGTTCTCACTCCCTCTCATCGCCTCTCTCTGCCTATCTTTAGTTTATTTATTTTACTTCCATTCTTAGCAGGCAGACAGGAAGGAAACTACGCAGAAGAGACTTCTGATAAGTGAAAATTGAATGCTGGGTGGAAAAGTTCGTACCTCGAAAATGGGATAGCTGCTATATAGCTATATACTGGGCTACTATTCTTACTGTTACTATAAGAAGATAGGGTTGCATGTGTTGCAACCTATATAGAATGATATTATTATGATATACTGAAGAACAGAGAATGAAGACTTCAATATTACCATATTATCTAAATAAAAATGAAAAGAATATATACTTTATTCACTGGAGAGACTATACTATATACTTGAAGAGACTATACTGGAGAGACTAAAGAATATATACTTTCACAAAGGAGAGACCATACTTTATATTCACTGGTTGATGTCCATTCATGCGATGGGAACAACTAAGCTTGAAAGTTTTTTAAAATCACGAGATTTATGTGAAGTTGAACTGCCATGGTTTTTCATTCAATAGAATTAGAATATACTTTAAAAACAATGACTGGTTGAATTATGAATAATTTCAACTATTTTCCAAATAATGTAGAAGTACCATTGATGAAATTAATTTAATTATTTTTGTTTTTTATCATACTAGGATATCAGGATAATGGTGCTGAATAAGTAAAAATCTTCATGAAATTAATTATTATTGGCTGCATTAATTTTTTGCTAGGATTAAATGAGTGATACCACAGTCCACGCTATCTAGTGCGGATCAATTGGAACTAAAACTCTAGTTTAGTTTCTACTCAAAAGATAGCGTAGCAGTGCCAATTCGTAATCTATGGATGGAATCACATCCACTGCTTTATTTTCGGATTAGTTCTCTGTTGCCTTCTGTCTTCTGTCTGTCTAGTAGCCTAACAAGCCTACTGTATTCAGCATCCGATATTTTGGATCTGCTGTTTGCTATATCTATTTCTATTCTTTAATGCTAAAATAAAGAATTTGTAGTACCTATAGGCTAAAAAAGGTATTCATAGTATATTTCAAGCCGTTTATAGTTCGAGATTAGATTAGGCTACTTATATGCTGAAGTCATATTTTTATGTTTTTAAATGCATAGTCGCTTATCGAACTAATTTTGTAAGCTGAAAAATGGTTTTATATTGGACCTATGCAAATTTTTGATGACAAACATGGCTACTCTTAATTATTTTTAGCATTTACTTTGTCTACTCTTCCCAAAGCAATCACAACAGTTAAGAAACAAGGGCTAGGCAGTTCTGAGTACTCTCATCTTCTTTGTGAAAACCTATTTTATAACTCTAGATATACCTAATTGTGATACAAACATTTAGAACGGAATATTACCAACGGAAATAAACTGAAGATTGTTTTTGTATATTTGAAGTCAAAGCTTTGCCGTGGTTGATTTTTTAATTAATTTTGATCTTCAAAATATTGGTATGATTTGATTTTTCTCCTGATTAGCTTTTGAATCAGTCTCCACAAATTTTGCACTGCCATTGCAACTTTAGCACAAATCTTGTTCAATCAACTTGAATATGGAATAGATTATTCATTTCAAATCATTCATTTCCATAAAAACGCTTTTTTAACGATACTCAGCTTATTATACTCTACTGCCTCAATCGCTACCTATCCTAAACAACGAGCTATTCAACTTATTTTCAACCACTTTCATCTCTTATTCTAATATATCTGTATTACAATAATAGCTCGCATGTTATGTTTGGGGGGATGATGGTATGAAGTAGAGGTATATATTGTATGGTGAATTGTTGTATGTTGGGGGGGGGGATCAGTAGCCATGGCGAAATTCCACAAATTTAATAACGCACTGTTCCCCACGTCATTTGAGGCATGTTTATACGCTTGCACCCCCCCAACACCCACTTTCCCCTTTCAACGTGTTCCTCTTTCCGTTTTCCCTCAGGTTTTCGTGCATCCTTGTTCCTCTTTCAAGTTCACTTTCAACTTCTGTTCCTCTTCTTGTATCAACATGTAGATTTGTATCATATGTATTCCTTTTTTGATGTATTTTCCTTATATAAGTTTGTTTAATAAGGCTCTTCTTATACTTCTTTTCTTCCTTTGTCTTCAACATTACCTGTCAGTTTCTACTTGTGTTTGTTGCAAGTTCTAGTGAATTTCTATTTAATATTTTCTGTTCTCACTCTAGTTCCTTGTGTTTCCTCTTCTTCATCCTCATCCTTTCTTCCGCTTTTTATTTCTCTTCTAATACCATACAGTTTTGTATGATGTGAACTTTTCTATTCATGTTAAGCTATTGCTGTATATCCAATTTAGTCTGTTACATCCAATTCATTACAATTTAATTTGATATATTAAAGAAGATACAAAAGAAGATGAAATTTTATTCGTGGTGCATTTGATGTGATACAAATTTGATTAATGAATTACAGTACCGTATATTCAATGGTCTTATTGAATAGAGGATCATATTGAATTTCAATTTAATATGTGACTGAGGATGAATAGTATTACCCTTTTTCTTTCAAATTTTGTTCATTTCCTACATAAGTTTGCTTGATACATTCTTCCTCCTTTTCTTTCAACTTCAACTTCTGTTCTTCTTCCTGTGCCTCAAAATTTCACGTGATACATTCCTTATCTATTCCTCTTTCACGTTCCCTTTCAACTGTTCATGTTCCTCATCCTCTGTATAGTAGAGCCGTGAGCGATTTTCGGCAACCTTTCCCCTTTCCCTATAGCACAACACACGTTCCTTCAAAGGTTCAGAGGGGGGAGGACAGGAACCCTCTTTTCCGAAAATATACCCTCAATCGTGTGTGCCGTATACACGAAATCAAAGACTGGAGTTTTGGTAAAGAGTGATGGTGGGGGAGGAGGGTTGGAGTTTTCTAGGGAGTGGGAGTCTTTCAGGAGGGGAGTTATACCCTTTGGAGTCAAAGGGGGGCTCATGAATGCCCCCTAGCCAAGCGGACCTCCAAAGCAGAATGTTTTAGTACATCCGTCTAGACTCTAGAGTTTAGAGAATGTATTCTGGTTTCTCATTTTCTCTGAAATCACTCTTTGTTCTACCCTTCGCTTCCTCATCTCATTTTCTCTATAATTCTTTGTTTTCTTCTTTTGAACCATGTCCGCTTCCCTAGATTCCTACCCTTTTACTTTTTGTTTCTCTACAATATGCATCTTTGTTGAGCTTTCAAAAAATGAATTCTGCTTACATTTTCTTCTGAAATTAATCTGAAACTAGAGATATGTATTACTTACTCCTGCCTTATCAATTGAATTTGGAAGGTGGCAATAGATGATAAGAATAAAAGTCGGTGGAAAAATTGTTGATTTATTATCATAGTATCTATATGACTAAATGGAATTAGTTATTAATTTTATTGAGTTGCAATGATTTATTGTTGATACAGTATGGGAGTGAACTAATATTCGTTACATTATGAACTTGATCACTTGAGTTACAATAATTAATCCAGATCTTTTGGATAAAAAACTGAGGTTCAAAATTAAAATAATATATTAATATTGGAAATATAAGGATTGTATGAGTTGAAGGAGTGTGAACTGTTGGATATTATGAATAAAAGAGAAGAGAAGGGAAGTGAGAAGAGGTAGAAGAGATAGAGAGAGAGTGAGCGAGGGAGTGAGTTAGGGAGAAATCTAGCACCGAAAAGTAGCCAGGGGCCTCCCAGGTAGCAAGGGTACCAACCCGACAAACCAAGGTAGAAAACTATTTCGTGCAAATCCTGCTGTAGGCATACAATCCAAATTCCTCAAGTTCCTGTCCTGTTTCTGAGGATGGGTTCAAAGAGAGGTTGATGCAAATCAGGCTCGTTTTGAGTGGGAGGAGGGGTTAAGGTATAAAAGGGGGAAGGAATTTGTTCTCCCTCCCAACTAAACTGACCCTTTGTACACGTTTGTATTGGATCCAGCATGGTATTTGATTTTGATTTTTGAAGGACGTTTTTGGATTCGATTTAAAGTCAATCTGCTCACTAGAATGTTTTTTTTTTAGTCTGAGCTATACCGTAGAAAAACTTAATAATTTTCAAACATAAAACATAATATTCATTGTTCGCTTTGTTATTAGGGCTACTAATGTATAGTAGATCAATAAATGATCTAAGTACCTTTTAAATTAGTTTATTCTCTTCTCAAATAAACTTATCTCAAGGGTATTTTGATTATTTATTGTATGTCTCGTATTCAATTGCCTTCCAATTATTACGTCAAGTGAGATACATAAAACAAATATGTATATAACCCTTCCACTTGGAACAATAATATTGAATTGTAATGTATAGTATCTAATTGATAAGCTTTCAATCGTATTGGAAACTGTTTTTGTCTCGTATCATAATAAATACAGAAGTTCTGTGAATCTTATTGGATGTATTAAATTGATAGACAAAACGACAATATTTCTTTCGTCTTTGTCGAAAGATAATTTTTTTGGTGGCTGATTTCAAATGCGTTTGGGCTACTTTATGACAAAAATTGAAACTTTTCAATGATTCTGACAAGTTTTATCAATCTCAACATCATTTGTGAAGAAATTCTGGCCTCCTTATTTTTTTCTGTAAAGAATTTCAATCACAAACAATTGTTTATTATGTCTCCCAGCTCAGATTCCTAACTTGTAACTATAGAATAAATTAATATACTGTAGTACTTTTTCATAGTCACTGTAGGTTATCCAAACTATCCACTCCAATGAATCCGACAGCTGAACCATTTTTGCAACACGCCTAAAATGGAGAGAAAAACTAAAAGAAAAAAAAAACAGAAAAATACGGTCTCTCGTGCTGTCAAAAAGTGGTGACCGTTTGCCAATAGAAATAGAATTCGAAAATAATAACAATCAAATGATTTTTCAAGAACATTAACATGAAAATTATAACAATTAAATGATTTCACAAGTACGTTTGTCAAGAAATAATAACACTTGAATGATTTTACAAGTACGGTTGCCCGGAAATAATATCAATTAAATGATTTTACAAGTAGGTTTACCAGTAACCTATTCTCAATTACTTTCTGTTTGGGTTCGGTGGTCTGTGGGAATTGACAAATAGTGTGGAAAGAAGGAGAAACAAGGGTGGCAAAACGTGCCCGAAAGTGGAAGAAGGACAAGGCGAAAGAGAATAGAATAACAAGGTAGAGAGAATATGAGTGGAGAATGAGAAATAGAGAGAGGGAAGATGAATAAACATTGGCTAAGAGCTACAATAATGTGTAGAGTTTGAAGAATTTTGAAGTAGGTACTTGAGAAGTGTGCCAGGAAAAGATTGAATAGGAAAATGAACAAGAGTCAGAAAATTTGAAAGAATATTCATTTTTACAATAAAGAAGGGTATGTGCAAGGGAATATTGAAAGCAGGTATAAGAAAGAGATACTATAGTCTGTCCAAGCAAAGGAGACATTCTGGAAAGATGGGAAAATGACTCCAGCTCGGTCGATATTGATTCAGAAATTATAAATTTGATTTCGAATTGTAGATCAAAATGTTTCCTACAATTTGAGATACAATTTATAATTTTTGAATCATTATTTACCGAGCTGGAGTAATTTTCCCATCTTGCTAGAATGTCTTCTTTGCTTGGACAGACTAGTATACTACAGTTGCTACACTATATTATACTGTATTATTCTGTATTATACTTTATTATACTGTATTATACTGTATTATACTGTATTATACTGTACTCTACTATACTGTATTATAGGTAAAAGTAGAAGTGGGCCAAGGTGGTAAGAGAGCGAGAAGGAGAGTAGAATAAATAGAGAATGAAAAAGAAATGGTTGAAAAATGAAAAGTATGCACCTTTTTAGGCCTCCAGCGTAACGTATGACACTGAGTAGCTTTCTATACTTGTTAGACTTGTGCCCTAAGTCAAGAGTACTTGATAATTCAAGCATTTTTTTGCGTCCTGTGTGTTCCCTAACAGAGACCACTAGAATACTAACGCAAGAATGGACACATTAATAGTCATAATTGTTATAAAATTCGCGCATGCGTAGTGTGTTCGTAAGCAGTGACTCGTAATGTACGAGCTCTTGTTGGGTGACTGTTAGGGGGTGGGGTTTTTCGAAAAATGGGGGACCTCAAAGTTTTTGAAGAGCAGCGCGTCCAATCAACTGCTCAAATGGGCGTGAATGATTTTTTCAGGGTAACATACGTTGCATTTATTGTTAAAAACACGTGCGTGACCCACTTACAACCATTTTGTTTCAAAGAGCAAGTTTTTAAATTGTAATTTTGATTTAATACTGAAGAATTTACTACAAAATAGGATGGAATTTAATGTAAAATTGTATTGTATTTCACGAACTACAACGATGAAAATAAGTCTCCTACCCAACATAAGGGTAGCTTGCATGAAATCGGTATGCTCATTGAAAGTTGGAATAATGTTTTTGTACTTATTGAACTTATCCAGGCAAATGATTTTAAACAAGTTCAGGGTACCGCAATTATTCAAAATAAAATAAATACGTTAATTTTCCTTGTAAATAAATAACTGTAAGTTATCTTTCCTGGGATCTATTTCTTCTAGCTTTGATACTGAATACTCGGTGGCCTATATCGATTTATATTTCTAATATTATGAACTCTCTCTCAATATTCGAAAACTGTTTGACGTCTGTGTTTGCCTGATATATTGATGAATATTTATTAAGTGAAGCCCAACTTCTATGAGTTGCATGGACGGGTGCTTATGTTACTTCTTATCATTGATGTGATGTTTGCATGTATAGGCCTATGCCTATCAAATTACACCAGCTTTTTATTTTTTTCTTTTTACTTTACATGTTCTTCTTTCTCTTCTACTCTCTTCTTTCTTCTTTATTATCTATTACTTCATCCTTCTCGGTTTATTCTACCTCTCCACACTCCACTAAACTCCAGAATTTGTCCGCTGTTCTACACTTCTACCTTTTTCTTCTCTATTTTTTGTTCTTCTTGTTCTTATTCTCCTTCCTCTTTCTATTCTTATTGTTTCTTCACTTCTTTGTTTCTTGCTTTTCTTCTTAGTCTTCTTATTTTTCTCCTCTACACTTCACAGTTCTCCATTTCCTTCTCTTGTTTCTCCTCCCCCCTTCGTCATCCTGTTTTCTTTCTCATCTCTTCCTCTTCTTTTGTTCTCTCTCTCCTCTCCCTTCTTCTTCTTTTTCTTCTTCCTCTCTCTCTTACTCTCTCTTTCTCTTCTCTCTCTCTCTCTCTCTCTTTCTCTCTCTCTATCCAAAACTTCTTCTTTGTCATTCCTTGCTCGCCGTATATGAATATTAAAAAATTCTAATCAAGAAATCCGATACGATTTTGTGTAGCATCCACCTGTAGTGCTTCCAACATATGGGAAACTATCAGTTGAATCGCTAAAAAAACCTGACATTTGAAGGACAGAGAATCCGTTTTAGTTGATGGCAGAAAGAGAGAAAAGATAGAGTTGTATCCTGTGTCGGTTTGGTAAAAAATCCCAACAATCTTATCCGGTTGTCGGGTTCTGTTAAGATTGATACTCGATAAATTTGAAAGATTGACAAAGGATTGAACGAGACAATTTCAATGTGTGAGAACCGAGTAGAGTTAAATAAATGCGAGAAACTGTTACTTTTTTCTTAGTTCAACTCTGTTCTAGCTTGGATACATGATTCTCCAAATCCAATTTAAAACCTTACCAGCCCGGTAAGCTCAAGGGTCTAGGCTTATCAAGGATTCAATGTGGTATAATGTTATTGGAATTATTTTTACCAACAATTTTTCAATTACTATCATGTATCCTTGATCGATTCATCGATACAGATAGAGCACAAATAAGAACACTGTACGCTCAAAAATTCAGAAATTTTCGATTACATACTTCTACAAACTTTTCCCAAGAATATCAAGTTCACTCTCCCTATTAATATTACAACTCGTAAAATATGTGCAAGTTTATCACACTCTGTGCCGGTTTCAAGATTCTCCCTCCTCTCCTACAATAATATCTAACTTTTCAAAGGATCTTCTCATACGCAGAATTCCACCAACTCTGCGGCTAGCAACGAGGAATTTGCCAGCGCCATTTTGACTATTCCTGGTCTGCTGGTGACCGCGCCCCTGCGGAAAATTTCCCCTCCCATCCCCCGCAATACACAGCGGAAAAACAACGCGGGAAAACCATCTGAGTTTCAAAGCAATAACTTGCCTTTGCGCCGCGTAGGCTACAAAAGCAATATAATTCCAGGCAAGTTTTCAAACTACGCGTGTATTTGCGCCGCTTGTATGAGGAAATATCTCCCCTGTTTTAAAACGCTACTGTAACATTTTCAGCGTTATTGTTGTCTGGTCAGAACAACTATTTTGCGATATTAAACTCGGTAGCTGAATACTCTCAAAGAGAATAGAAATTGCGAGAGGGGGGAAAGAGAGAGGGGGAATAGAAGAATCTTGGTCGAAAAGATCAAAAGCATCACAAACGCCACCACAACAAAGCTGAAATGAATATTATTTCCCGCGCAAAGATACGAGAAATCGCTGCAGGCCTGGCAACTTTACAAACTTAAAACTTTGCTGTGTGCTCTGTTGGCGGTTGCGAGAGGCGAAAGTTAATATTATATTGTGGAAAACTTTCAATATTGAATTTAGGATGGTTTGCTTTGTGTCGTTGAAAAAAGTGGGGCTTTAATTTATTTCCTCTTTGTGTCGGAATGGGTTTTCATGGTGAAAATTGAAAAATAAGAAAAAAATCGTGCTTTCTAATACCTAGCGGGGATGTGTTCTTGACTCTCAATAATATATTTAGCCTTTCGATATTATTACATCAGCCTTCCCGTATATATTTCTTCATTGCATTTGATCATGGACTGTTGGGCATTTGATCATATTAGTGCTCTATTTTATCTGATTTGAAGTATCAAGTTTTGGGAGATAGAAATAGCAATTTACGAAATAAATTGTACTGTTACAAGTACTAGGAATGATTCAATGAATTGAAACCTCGAAATTCTGTGTTTAATTTATTATGAATAATATGGATTACTTCTAGTTATCTTGTTTAAAATAAAAATGAAACACTCGGAAGCAGTTTAAACTTTCAAGTCATATACGTTTCGAAAAATATTTGAAAAGTTGTACAGAATGTTTTTCAATTTCTAAGTAATTGCGACGTGGAGAAACCTGAAATGGAGAAACCCATGTTACAAAATTCTAACAATAATCTATGCTTTTCGAAAAATCTACAAAATCTGACGATTTCCACCAGAAAATCTCTTCATAATAAGTGTTAATCAAACTACTTTATGATAAGAAGGCCTTGATAAGCGCATGTTTGCGTAGAAGGGTCACACCAAAAATGAATGGGGAGAAAATCTTCTTGTCACGTCAGGGAGCGTAACGAACGTCCAACCAGGAGCTAGACTGTCATTACCCATTCCTCTCTAACCAAGAGAGAAGAGTGAGAGAGAGGGAGTTAGAGAGAGAGAGAAGAAGGAGGGGGTAAGTTCTCCCTAATAGCTTGTCAGATGTTACTCTCAGTTTGGTAAAAGACACAACTGAGGGTACAAACCGGGGTTGGGGGGTGTGTGAGGTCCAATGAAGGATAAAGAGGGGGATAAATCAGTTGTGTCCAAGATAGAGAGAGAGAGAGTGAGAGTGAAAGAGAGAGAGAGAGAGAGAAGGTAAGCGAAGGGTCGTGTGTATAGCTTCTGCTGCCGACTACCTTAAAGCAAATTATTCACGCTCAAATGATTCTATTTCAATATTAACCAACAAAGGGCTCCCCCTTGTTAGACCCCCCTCCCCAACTCCTCTCCCTCCCCTAAACACATCCATAGGCTTGCAATCTATTTTTTGTCCTTGTTTTGTGTGCTTTTTTCGCTCGTGCTTTCCGACTTGTTGTGTATCTATTTTAACAGACTTTTATCAGCAAATTCGAATAATTTGGAACTAATGTTAACTAGATTCAACCGCACGTAAAATGACGACAGATAAAACAGATCTTTCGCATTGTTTCATTTAAATGATGCCATTTCACGGTAAAGTAAGTCCTCGGAGGGGACGTTAAGCCGTCGGTCCCAAATGTCTAAGAATCAGTCATCATTTCTCATCAACACCCTCCTCATTACCCAAGCACTTGCATCAGGCACATGTGGGCATCAATCTCAGGAAAAAAGGAAGCTCAATTTGTGTTACAGGGTTACATGGGTTTTGGGCTACTTATTGTCACACTAGTTAACTACTATAACTACTTATTGTTAGAATAAATTCATTGTAACTATTCTACCCTCAATGAAATTACCCTAAATTTTAACCTTCAATGCTCAAAATCAATAAGCCTATTACTCTACTATTTTGAACTAAGAAGGTTTCTAGATGTTGACAATCAGTAGACTTCTTACTCAATCTATTAAAATATTATATTCCAAATTCCAAAATTACAGACGCCAGTTCGATCGAAATATTGAATTTATTATTTGCAGTATAACCTAATTTTGGACCTATGGCGGCTCGTGCCCACGAAACAGGTTAAGTGCTGTACAGTAAAAGATACGGGCACGAGCCGCCAGTGTTTTGGACAACATTGACTTTTTATAGAAATTTGAAAGAGAAATAGTCAAGGTTCAGCCTAGTTTCTAATAGCCTACCTGGGCATAACACTATCAAGATTACAGTCTTTTGTGAAATAAATAAAGGTACTGGGTCCATACTGGGTCTACCATACGATTATGTAGCGATTCGAACGAGTAGCGATTCGACCAATGCCCAAATGAGTAGTGTTTCCCCCAATGGGTTTTCACGCTCCTGTGAGCTTTACAAACGAGTAGTCTTTCAACCGATTTCTACCTGACTCCAGACACCCTTCATTGTCAGAGAAAGGTCAGATATAGGCAGAAGTTGAATAAACTAAAAATAAATAAATGTGTAACTAAGAATAGAAATTATGAATGAATGAGACAATGAGTCTCAAAAGATCGGAGTTGTCTTCCTTCCTTTAGAGACCCTTCTCTTATTGGCTAATCAACAGGGTATTCCCAGTTTCTAGAAAAACCCGGAAATCACTATGAAATTGTCATCGCAATGTATCAGGAGTCATGGAACATATTTTATAATGGTCAGTTGTAAAAGTTCCACTGAGCGTGCAACATGGAATGGAACTATTCACCACGAAAAGAGGGAAACTGTGTTTGATTAATGAAGGATATAGGTACTATAAAAAAATGAATTAAAAAGTGGGGAAGTGAAATGGGTATGCATAAAAGAAAAATGCAATGAAATCGATGTTTTCCGTGCAGTTGTGAAGACGAAAAGACGTGTCTGTGAAGACTGTGACACGTCAATCTCCAAGGTAAGATTATATTTGAATAAGACCATTTTTACGCCGATGGAATGGCCGATAGGAATCATGATATATTCCTATGTATGTTACAATATTAAACATTTGAAAATAATAGGCAAGTGAAGATGAACCCTACTGTGTGATTTGATGAACAACGCAAATAAGTTTGAATAGAATTTGCAGGCGAGCAATAGCCAAATCAATCTAATAATGGTTAGAATAAAGTGAGTTGTGGAAAATAATAATTGAGGATTTAAAATCTATCTTTGACAACTTCGGGGATTCCCTTCGGGAAGAATAGAACTAAGCTGATTCCCATTCAGTAATTAAAGTGTACTATTTTTAGCGTGTGAATGACAGTAGAGTGATTTGTAAGCTAAGTCATTGTTACAGATATATCTATAGTCAATGCTCGAAGTTCTATTATTTTCTTCCTGAAAGTTTCTATTATGTGGGCCTGTCATGTCAATGCAGATATTCATCTTTTTGTTATTTGTTATTTGGACGAATTTACTCGTTATTTACTTTACTCGTCTGAAAAGTTACTTGTCCTAAACAGTACGACACCGGGGACACCCTACCATACCCAAAATAAACCATACTGGGTCTTGGTTCTGTGTGGGGTTAATGCCTCTTTGTGAGAGTATATTATTTGATTTATACTGTACTTTCAGGTAAACTCACACGTAGTCTAGTCGAGCAAAGAAGACATTCTGATAAGATGGAAAGATGACTTTAGCTTGGTCAATATTGGTTCAAAATTATGAATTTGGTCTTAAAATTTATAAAACATTCTGTCTTACAATTTGAGACCAAATTTAATTTTTTTGGACTTTTTGATCGAGCTGGAGTCATTCTTTCATCTTGCCAGAATGTCTTCTTCGCTTGGACAGACTATATCTTGACTGAATAATGAGTTGTTATGCTTTCCAATATCTTCATTTAGTAGATCAGAATATATCCTATATTTTGAAACAAATTTATAATTTTCCAACCAATATTAACCGGGCTGGAGTCACTTCCCCATCTTATGTCTTATTTGCTTGGACAGACTATACTTAAAAACTGTTTCAACTGCGACTTGAAACAGTTTCAACTATAGATCTGTAGACTTGTGTATATAACCAATATTTGTATACAGTTATAATCCACAGTTACAAAATACAGATCGTTATCTACGTTTGTGATTCGCGCTGCCTTTTTCAGCTTGTCATAATTTGCTGGCTCCGATATCTCAATCACAATGGCAGAAGTAGCTCTTCTCTGCTGAATGTGAAGAGGGTCGCCTCCCCCGGGGCAGATGTTTGTATGTTTCGTTTTTCAGCGGTGGCTCTTTTCAAACACGAAAACATACTCGTATAAATGGGATGTCAGCACCTATTATAAGGAGCCCTTTGCCGATACCTGATATATAGGCCTCTTACTAAATAGATATAAGACTTTACTGAATAGATATAGGTCTGGGTCTGTGACTTGATTTATATAAAATAATTATTTTAAAATAATTAAACGAACCTACACAGAAATCGCTTTGTGGTTGCAGTAGGTATCTTGTTGTCAAGAAGTATGTACACATTTCACTAGTTTCCATATCCTTTCAAAAATATACGCAAGATTATAATACAGTATATTTTAAATATATCAAGGAATAAAACAAGCGGAAGCATACATATATTCTTTTCAATAATAATAGAAAACTTAAATAAATAAATAAAAGTATGTGTTTGTGAATTCATGTGAAGATGTATGGAGTGTACCTCTAAATTTGGTGTGTCCTCCATCTGATATTAGACCGATGGGAATTCTACAATTACTCGAATCTGAAATCTTCTATAGTTATCAACTTTGCCAATTTCTGTGTATAGGTTTTTATAAACTGGAAAGTGTTTTATTCATGAACAACCTCTTATAGGAATTTCATTTTGATAATAATTTAAGACTGTACTTTTTTTGTGAGGGTAAATTAATGTGTCTTGTTCTCTGGAAATGTTCTCTTAAACTGTTTCAAGTTTAGTTCTTCTATTAGTTATAAAATGTGCCGTTTTTCAACTTTAACTAGTGAAACCCCTCTTCTAGGAACTACAGTTTAGATGAAAGATTTGTTTCGTCAGGAAATAAATTAGGATATCTTGTTCATTTTCTGAAAGTCTCTAGTTGCCCAATTTGAGTTCTCCTATGTGATCTCTTTTAAATTTTATAAAATTACCTTGTGAAAGCTTAAAAACCAGAACTGTTATTTTTTACATGGAAGGAATATTTTGAAGTAGGATTCCCGGGCCGCGTGTCATACTGAGGCGTCAACGATGCTAACAAAAAATGCATCTAAAGAGTTTTTGTTGTGGAAAGGATTGATGTACAAAAAAGGATGCAAGATATCAAGTAGCGTTGCAAATTTTGGGTGAGATTAAAAAAAAGACACGATGTCTGAAGTATTCTGCGCTTTGTGGTTGCAGTGGGTATCTTGTTGTCAAGAAGTATGTACACATTTCACAAGTTTCCATATCCTTTCAAAAATATACGCAAGATTATAATACAGTATATTTTAAATATATCAAGGAATAAAACAAGCGGAAGCATACATATATTCTATTCAATAATGACAGAAAGCTTAAATCATGTCAAATGTTCCATTCAATAGCCTACATATATAATTTTGATCACCTATAATTTATCTGATTGAAAAGGAGATTGAAAACATAAATTCAGTTATTTTTGGACTGGGCCCCGGCTTGGATTCATAGTAATTGAATAGCTTGTTAAAAACAACGCCTCCTGCACTTCAGTGACAGAATATTTGGGGCAAACGAGGGGGGTTTAGATTTGGGGGTAAGCAGAGAATTTGATTGGAGATTTGATTGAATTTTGAGGAAAATTGGAGAAAGTGGGATTGAAATTTCGAGAATTAATCAATAAGGCTCTAATTTCGAGAAATAATAAATGATATCAGTACATATTATCTGGATTATACTACATCTAAAGTAAGATTACCTCGATTATACCACAACTAAAGTATGTGATCGAGACAAATGTGCTGGTTCCTTGCTTAGAAACTGTATAGAAGATGCAAAAGAAAATATAGCAAGAGATGGTAGGTAAGCTAGTTTTGAAGAAGTAGAGGAAAGTAAAATTACTTGTGATAAGATAGCGAAATGGTTCCGTAAAAGCGCAGGGAATCTCGAATGTTGTTCGTAACCGCAAACTAGGGGGAATTATAAAAGTTGAAAAACGTTCCCTCGCCTCGAAAGTACGCTCTATGAGGCGTTGAACCTACGCGAATCGAGAAAGGGGAGAAAGTATTCCTGAAAATTTTAAAGAAAAGTCAAAGGATGAGTTGTATAAGAGGAGGGAGAAAGATGGAAGAGGAAGAGGAGAAAGAGAGGTTGCTAGTAGGAGAGGAAAAAGAGGAAAAACATAAAAAGCGGGGAAAGTAGAAAGAGCAATGTATTGGTGGAAAAGTAATAGGAGGGAATCAGGAGAAGAAAGAGAAGAAGGAGAAGGAGGAGAAGGAGAAATAGGAGAAGGAGAAGGAGGAGAAGGTGAAGGAGGAGAATGAGAAGGAAGATAGGAAGAGGAGCCGGAGGAGTTGTAGGAGGAAAGGGAACGATAAAAAATTGATGAATGGAAATAGAAAAAAAGGAGAAAATAATCTTGAGAAAGACCTAAGAAAAATAAGAGAAGAATACAGAAGAAAGTTGAGAGAGGAGGAGAAGAAGAAGTGGAAGAAGGATAAGAAGAAAAGAGTGATGTAGAAGAAGGGAGGAACAAAGAGTAGTTGGAAATGTTGTTGGTAACAAATATGAATAAAATTGGATGAATAAAGAGGAATTAAGGAAGAATAAGATGGGGGAAAATCCACCTTGGGCCTACTCAAGATAAAGAAAGAAAGCCACTTCTCTATACTGTCAGGTACTTTCCCCTATTCTTATCAACTTTCCTGTTATCTCAGCTACTATACTCTACTCTATACTGTCCCGAAATCATTCCTTCAATGAAGATAGCTAGCTAGCCCTGCAAATAGCTTGGTTATTATAAAATTGTGTTCATATCTGTGGGTCTTGGAAGGCAAGACTATCGTCTAATATGGCTTCCTCTGCATAATATCACCTTCTCGTTTTACTTCTTATCTCCAGTTTGGTATCTCCTTAACGATGGTGGGCTGGGCTCCCTTCTTCACCCTCCTCCCCTCATCGCATAAAATATAAAAGCAGGGAGATATGGTCCAACACCCCACGTACAAGAACATAAAGATGGCGGGCTGCTTCTAAGGAGAGCATGCTTCTTCTTCTTTTTTTTCTTCTTCTTCTTCTTCTTCTCTCTCATCTTCTATTTGTCATTGTTCTTCTTTCTCACTCGCCTGTTTTTCTTCGTACATAGTTTTTTTACTTACATTTTTCTTGATTATTTCATTTCTTCTCCTTCTCCATTCTCTTACTACCCTTCTTGTTTTCCTAATTTGACTTTTTTCGATAATTTCATTTCTCCTCCTTCTCCTTTCTGTTACTACTTTTCTTGTTTCCCTGTCCTTGTCTTTCCTCTAATTCATTTAATTTTTACTTCTTTTTTATGTTTTAGTTATTATTCTCCAACTAGTCCTCTAGGTAAGCCGATTCTACTGACTTCTCGTCTAGATTTCCTTTTTCGTCTTTATTCTCTTTTTTATGTCTCCTATTAATTTGTATCTTGAAATTTTGAAGAAATGAAGACGCAAATACAAATCAATAAATAGTCTTATTATTATTAATACTGAACTACTGAACTGAAGACCTTCCAAACTCCACGAAGAATGAAAAATACTCTATAAACCAATATGTGTTCGTCTTCAATCTGCTGATTCATTTCTCACAACATTACTTAGTTTATTCCAAGGAAGTTTATTCTTTGGTTTATTCATACAAACTAAATAGATATTCATGAATTATGAACCAATGGCTCATAGGCACTTGGATTATTGAGCTAAAAAACTGAAAATTCTCAATCCCTCTGAAAAATTTAAATTAACTAACAATCGAACACAAATCTGTCCTGATACAGTATTGAAATGTTTGGGATCACAACCAACCAACATACAAACCGAATAGATAATCCTCCACAAATACTGTTACCAGTGTAACCACACAGGATTTAGGATACCCTGAAGCTGGTGTTACAAACAGTGGCCTACCAGGGGTTATGTTGGTGATGTTTTAAAGGGGAGGAGGGGGTGGTTCAATTGAGGGGGGAAGGGTAGCGAGAGTATTCTATTGAAGTGATACCGCAGGGTGAAAGCCTGTAGCTGACAGTGTTGTAGCGTTCCACACAGACGACCAATTAATTTGGTTTGTAAGCCTGCTCCGTACCAAAACCGCACCTTTATCAATACGATTTTGTTTCTTTTTATTTCCCCGCACATGACTGTATCCGCGCGCATATTTCTGACAAATGTTTGCTGCTCTTTGACCACTCGGCTCTTTGCCATTCGCAATTCAATTAATTTGTTGGTGCTTTTGAAGGCCGCAGTAGGTAGGTTTGTAGCCGAAAGGCTTTTGGGGAATATTGTTAACCTGTGTTCAATGTACCATTTATTTATTCATACATCTATTTGCTACCTGTATGGAACGAGCCTATTTTCAAACGTGTATTTGTATTTGATTTTCTGATATCACCGCCGCTATGTATCCCACGAGGGGAAAATTCATATGTATCATGTCTATTATTTATTCTACGGTTATATTCATATTGGGTTGACATGTTTGAATACATTACGGTATATTTTGTCTGAAGCATCAATTTAGTTGTGTCTCTATCTCTTGAGATCTCAATATATCTAAATTTATCAAAAATACGATAATTATAGCCTATCACATATTCTATTCAGCGCATCAAACGTTCCATAAACCTGAGGGCCTGTAGGCTACAATACGAACATCAAACTTATCAATTCAATTACGTGAATTGTGGAAAATCTATTGAACATTATTTTAAAAGAGATAGTAAAATATATATTTATATCATCTTTAAGTCAAAATCAATCAATTCTGAATATACATAAATGAATGATTCAGGTTGAATTAACTTATTGATCTACCAATTTGTATTTACTATATTAATATGAATATCGTCATCAGATATTTAGCCTTGGAATTCCCTTTAATAATTTACACATTGAATTTGATTGTCTGACAAATTTCTATGGGTGAGTATATGCTGTAATTTTCATATAAAATTGCATTCTATAGAGAACTACATTCATTACAAGAACTACTCCAATCTTGAGAAAAAACCCCAAAAAACTTTATTCCTTACAAAAATAATTATGTAAAACTCAAATCAATGTAGAATCATGTATAATATGCTAAATTTGTTGAGAAATCGAGCATATTTTCTACCGTAAACACGGTCCGAGACTTATATGATGATGATACAACTCTGGTATAGTCTGTCCAAGCAAAGGAGACATTCTGGTAAGGTGGGAAGATGACTCCAGCTTGGTCAATAGTGGATCAAAACTTATAAATTGAGTCTTTAATCGTGGGTAACATTTTGATCTACAATTTGAAACCAAATTTGTAATTTTTGTACCAATATCGACCGAGATAGAGTTATTTTTCTACCAGAGTTATCATACCAGAATGTCTTCTGTGCTTGGACAGACTATAGACTTATGGGTTGTTGACTTGTATGCAGATGGGGGTTCATGGAATTTAATTAGTGCTTGAAAAGGGGATGATCTCCCCCATGTTCCCTCTCTTTATCACCTCTCTTCCTCCCTCCTCTTCCCCATATTCTCCTCTTTTTCTCTCTCCTCTCCCCATATTTCCCCCCTTTCTCCCCCACCCTGATCACTCCCAAGGGCTCTACATTTAGCCGTAGATGATCATCGTCCCTTGCGCATGGTTTTTCAATTTAAATTAACACGTACCAAACAAGTGGTCAAGAGGGTGGGGGTGAGATGGAACTTGTTTAATTTATTATTTATGGCGTTATTAGTTCGTTCCCTCCCCTTGGACAAGTGCATACCCGGCTAAAGTGACCTCTACGTTTATTGGTGGTATTTGTGTCCCCTCTACATGTTTCACTCGTTTTTGCTGGTTAGTATCTACCCCTGGGTTATTAGTGAAAATGTTTAGTACCGGTTTTTATCAATTTTGCCGTATAGAGTCATGAGGAATTCTTATGTATTTTTAGGTCTTTCCAAGGTTAAACATTGAAATCTTTTGCCGCTTTTTCAATTCCTACAAGCTATTTGTGACGATATTCTCATCCATGTTGTCTTCTAGAGATTCAGATTCAATCACTTTATTCATGTAGATTACATAATACAATAATTCGAATTCTATGAATAAAAATAAATGAAAGTTACACTAATTACATTATGGTTTGCATAAGTTGGCTAATTATAAACTATGAAAACTTGCAAAATGAGACAGATGTAGGATTCAATAAGCTAACGGTAATATAAATTTGTGCTGTATCTACATAAAATGGCGGAGTTTAGACATATAAATGTCCATTCTTGGAGAGGGATGTTCAAAGACATCTCTCCCATTAACACTCAACCATGAGACAGAGAGGATTAATAAATTTCAGTATTTAACAAGTTTCTGTTTTCAAACTATCTAAAAAGTAGTCGTCATTTCTCATCATCATCCATTTCATTACCTATGAGCTCAGGGGGGCTTTACCCTCAGAGAACAAACAAACAAACAATTTTTATAACTAAATTTTTCTTATTCATCACATGGTATTTATTTATTCATTTACAGTTAGAAAGGGAGTTTCGTTGTCGTTAGTAAATATAGTCTGGACAAGACAGTATAGTCTGTCCAAGCAAAGATGACAATCTTGCGAGATGAGAAAATGACTCCAGCTGAGCTTGCTCAATATTGATTCGAAAAATATTGATTTGGTCTCAAATTTTAGATCAGAATTTCCCCTACAATTGAGACCAGATCAATAATTTTTGAATCAATATTGACCGAGCTGAAGTCATTTTCTCATCTTGCCAGAGAGTCTTCTCTGCTTGGACAAACTATACTATTAGAGACTTTTACTGCGACGGCTTCTAATACGTAATTAACGTGAGAAAGAAACTCACGATCAATTACCTCTAGCCGACAAACAATTATTGTTCAAATCCCTCTAAACACTTCTTATTGTTCATATGATTTTAAAATTGAACGCCTCTGGTTTTAAACCCCACCGCTGTGAACAGGTAAACCAAACTGTGGTATTGTCTGAAGCTACGGGAGATTTTGACTTCCGTGAGACTCAGTAAATCTAGCTACTGCGTTTTCTTCTTATTTTTCTTCTTCTTTTAATTTTCTTCCCGCTGTTTCTCCCTTCTATCCTCCTTCTCTTTAGTTGTAGCTACCTTTTCTTCTTTTTGCCCTCTTTTCTCTGCTGGAGATTCAGTTATCAATCTTTGCAATCGACAATGATCTTTGGAAGTAAATTGGCTGCTAAATTCCTGCAGTTGTTCTTTTTTAAATTAATTGACAGATAGAAAGAGAAAGGGAAAGAGCGAGAGTGAGAGAGAGAGAGAGTGAGAGTGAGATAGAGTAGTTGTAGAGGAAGGGCTAGGTATCAACTGCGAAAAATCGGCTTGAATTCTATAGAACACAGTACAAACGATTGAGAAAGAATAATAATTGTTCACTCTAGTCTAATCCGATTGTATTTTTTGATTGGATTCAATTTGTAAATTAGGATTAATTGGGTCTTTGATTTATTCGCCCCTTGTCAGATTATTTTTCTTCGTCATTTTCCAGACTTCGACATTTTTTCATCGAATCTCCAATTCGGATATTCAAATCTGTTATTCGGTTTTTTGCCAGTGTTTGAAGTTGCACACTGCAGTGGTCTTGATCATGGATGTGATGTACTGTACATACTGGCCTACTATAAGTATACTGCCTGATTATACAGTCTCTATCTATATCTATAAAAGCGAAATGGCACTGACTGACTGACTGATTCATTCATTCATTCATCACCAGAACTAAAAATCCACTGAACCGAATGAGTTCAAATTTGGCAGGCATGTTCAGTTGGACGTTTAGACGCCCGCTAAGAACGGATTTTAAAAACTTATAAAAAATACGCAGAATATTTGAATTTTTATATAGTTTTTCGGTGTTTTCCTCATTTTTTCGAGAACCAATCGGTATAAAATGTTGATATTTGGTGGGCAGGTTCAGAAAAGGTCTAGAAATGTTGTGTTAAAATATTTTTGAAATCCGTTCAAGATTACGCCAGTAATCAGGTTTTCAAAATTGTACATGTATTGCGGGTTGCATATCTTTCGCCTTGATACGACCAATCCTTAGTGTGAATTAAATGGTTCAGCGAGATTATAGATGGAGTAATTTAGAAGATATTGAATCAAGTTTAAAACTATGTCCGATATACTTCCCAAAGTTACGCTCAATATTAGCGTTTTACTATTTTTCGGAATTTTTGGAGTTTTTCTCAGATTTCTCAAGAATCAATTAGCAGAGAATGTTGAAATTTGGTAAACAGGTCCCGATTAGGTCAAGAAATGCTGTGTTCAATAAATTTCGAATCCCTTCTGAACGGAATTTGCAGACGAGCGAAGCTGAGCCTGCCGGCTAGTAGTTAATACTAGTAAGTGTATACTGGAAAAATGAAATCGTAGAGAAAATATGGGCCTACACAAGTACAGTGACTCTATAATACAGTCACTGTATACACAAGTAGATGTCTCATGAGATAGGGAGCGTTGATGCAATTCTCAATTATTGCAATGCTTCATTTATATGATAACATTTGTTAAAATGAGGACGATTTCCACTAATTCATAGTGAATCTTTCTCAACTTTTTTGCTCTATTAAATTGATAGAGAAGTATGTATAGTACCCAGTCTGTATTCATATAGCCTACAGTCTGTCCAAGCAAAGAATACATTCTGGCAAGATGGGAGAATAATTCCAGCTTGGTCGATATTAATTAAAAAGTATAAATTTGGTCTCTTATTAATTGTAGGAAACATTCTGATCTTAAATTGAAACTGGAGTCATTTCCTCATTTTGCCAGTATGTCATCTTTGAAAGGGCAGACTAGAGCTTTCCTTCGATTTTCGTTTTACTGATTATAATTTTAATTCTATCTATTTTAATTGTTCTCACATTCTGGAAACGAAGTATTATGATTTCGAATTCATAAAAATTTTATCGAGATCAAGGTGCTTACCTTTTTTTATTGAAGGCATATCGGGAACTTCTGTCATTATAGATGGACTTACAGCGCTGGGCTGTAACGAGAAAGGGCTTCCTCCGCTTGTTGGGTACCTGAAATACATAAAATGACTTTTTGAAAAACTATGACTGATTTCAAGAATCCGTCATCCTGTTTATGTCAGCTTCATGAGTGTTAACTATAAATTAAGTGAATTAATTGAATTCAGATTGAATTAATTGAATGTTTTGAATTCAGATTGAGCTTTAGCTTTGAAGTGATTGATTTTATTAATCTGAGTAGGTTATCATCATTATATTTGTTTTATTTCATCATTGTAAATATTATTGTTTTTGTTCCATTCTACAGGATTGGAAACGTTGAGTTTTCAGCAGCACATAATATGCTAGAAGAGTAATCAATAGCCGTGGGTATGTTTACTTAGCTGTGGGTATGTTTAATATGTGAGACAATATTACTTTTTAATTAGTAAATGGTTAATGTGTGGTATTATTCAAAGGTATTTGTGGAAATAATTCAACAAATGCAAATTCCCAATATTTCCACTTTGAAAATAATGATGTTGTGATTATTATTACTTCCAACATAATAATAATAATTTAACAGGCATAATGCCCAAAACTCTTCCTTTACCAATTTATACTGAAATTCACAATCAAGGCTATGTTATATCGTAGAAATTAAAATTAATTTCAAATTCCAAAAGAAAAGTCAAACAATTTTCGATAATGTAAAGTTCCTTATTTTGATGAGCTAATGTTTGTTGCTTGATAACTCAATTTAAATCATACAAATAGATGAATGAAGGAATAAATTTTTGAGGCACATAGAAATGCATGATTACAAACTAGGATCTCTAGACAGGGAGAAAGACTCATGGTTAATTTTGCTGCTGAACTTATACCATTGAATGACCCTACTTTCACTGGCGGCTCGTGCCCTCGAAACGGGTAAAGTGCTGTATAGTAAAAGATACGGGCACTTCACCGGTTTTGCGGGTACGAGCCGCCAGAATTAATAAAAGAAGGAGACAATAACATGATATTTTAAAATCCGAATTACGACCACAGAAAAAAAATTACAACTCACCATGGGTTCGGTCTAGGCCAAGCAGTCGCCTGTCCGTTGAGAAGTCGCAGTTTGTCATAAACGGAGTCAGGTGCGGGAGAGACGGAGCTGTGCACCTCTTTCTGTGCGGCCAGGTTCCTTAGCACTCGGTTGATTGACGATACCTGTAATCACACAACATTCTGTATTAGAGTATAACACATATATACATTTATTTGAGGATTCTGGATTCAAGGAACACATTTGAACACACCCCAGAGCCTACATCCTACAGCTTACATGATGACATTATAGTTGGAGAATAATAGTTTCTTTCAGTGACTAGATATTCATAGATCTCTTAGATCTCCAAATTGATTTCAATTTAGGTCGGGATGTTTAGCTCAATCACTAGAAAAATTGTAACCTTATTGAAAATACCCATATGCAGCAATTCCTTTTCATATTTTTTGTGTTTCAAGTTTGATTTTTTTGGAAATGGTTTGAAATAAAAATGATGCATATTGGACCTAAATAACTGGTTGAAAATTAGTGAATTTTGAATAAATAGTTGAATATACTAGTAGTTGATATCAATTAAATGAGGGCCCTCACCGAGCAACCAGTCCCAACACTTTTCTTACTTCGCTCAAATCTCTAATGAGAGTATTAGACTGTAAAGATGATTCATCAATATTTATTCGAGTTGAACCAGTTGACAAGAGAGATTGCAAACTGGAGATTTGATGAAGTTTTGTTTAGAGTGGTTCGTGGATGTATGTAAAACATGAAATGTTATCACTTGATCAACGTGTGGGATCAGTCACTTGAACTTCACAACATATCCCACGAGACCAAGCCATCAGTAATTACAATCATTGCTAGATAATAGTTTCGTCAATCTCTGAAGATTGTATCGCCACCCTCAATCACCTCACCACATGTCAATCTTTCACCCCACTGATTAAAACGTCAATCCCGTTCGATAAATGAGACGAGAAAGTGGAGAAAAAGAAGAAGTGAACAACAAAGAAGAAAGGACAAAAAAGAGGACAAACAAAGTGAAAGACGATATTTTTTGAAGTCGGCTCCTATATTATCGACTCGGCAAGGAGTATTGTTGTTGGTTCGACGTATGTCAATAGAGAAGAAAGGAAAAGGAACGAGGAAGAAGAAGAAGAAGAAGAAGAAGAAGAAGAAGAAGAAGAAGAAGAAGAAGAAGAAGAATATGTTGAGGAAGAAGTGAGGGAAGGATTTCACCCCTTTCTGGCAAGACCTCCTGCAGGTAAATAGAGACAGAAAAAGAAAAAAAGAGAGACAAGAGTCTGTTTGTTGGACCTCCTACTGTAGTGGAGAGTACTGAATATCTTTTACGTCATCACCTCTTTGTAATTCCCTTTTTGACTTTCTTCTCATCACTACTTTATCCCTTTTTTCTTCTTTACCCTTCTATTTTGAGATTGTTTATCTTTTTTGTATTGTATCTTCTCTTGGTTATGCCAAGGCTACTCATCCTATAAATTAATTTATTTTGAAATTTGTCCTACATCTCTTCTAGTTTGACCTAGTGCTTGTTGATCATTTACGTCTTCTTCCCCTTCTTCTCTTTGCTTATTTCCTAAAGTCTGTTCTATCATTCCCTTCTGCGTCTTCCTTCTTCTTTCCTATGGAACCAATAATTTTCTCGCTTCAAGAATGTTCGATTCGTTCTTCCTATACGATACTTATCTATTGCTTATCTTCATTTTTATTTCGAACTTCTCTTACTACTGTCTCCTTGTTGTTCCTCTTCATTTCTCTCTTTCGAAATCTCCTCAACTTTTCTCTAACTGCTATGTTTCACTGACGGCTCATACCCACGAAACAGGTATCTTTTACTGTACAGCAATTCATTTGTTTCGTGGGCACGAGCCGCCAGTGCTATGTTTCCCTTGTCTTCCGCCCTCATCTGTCCCTTTCCTATATTTCTTTGTCTAACATAATCTTTCTTTTTCCAATTCCTTCCTTATTTTACAAATATATTTTCAATCTCTAGAATCTTGAATCATTCCATGTTTCTATTCCCTGAATCTTTTTTTTTTACCTGTTTCTGTTTCATTTGCCCATAGGTCAATCTCCTCTACTTTCTCATCCAGATTTCTTCAACTCCTTCACCTCTCATTCTCTTCGCTCAGAAATTAGCTCCTCTCTCATTTTTCTCTTCTTTCTTCTTCTCTCTTTCTTTCTCTCCTTCTTCTCCTTCTCTTCCCTTCACCACCCATTCTTCTCCTCTCCCTCGAACACATCTCTTAAAACACATCCCCAGCTAGCCAATTCGCACTCCTATCAAACAAAAAACCCAGCGACCCTCAATTTTTTCTTTTCTTCCTCGTACTCTCATTCTGATAAATATTCCTCTACATTCTACTTTCACTGGCAGCAAGCATTCTTTCATCACATGCCTTTCTTTGCGACGTTTATTTCTCCCATTATATTCGCTGAAAACTGGAGTGAAACGAACATCAAAACTGAAAAAACACTGTTCTTTTATTTTCTTCTTTTCTCGAGAGTCTTTTTGAGGATTATAAGAGGACTTCTTTTGATTACTTGAGAGTAGTTGTAGGGGAAGGGTTACTGATGAGAATGCTTTTTTCGGGGTCTTTGTGTTGGATGAATTAGTCACGCTTGATTTGTCGAATTATAAAAACAAACAAATAGAAAAGGGATTCAAGAAAAATATTAGGTAAGTGGAAAATGTACTTGATAGAAGTCGGTTATATTGATGAAAACTAGTTTTTGAATTAATGAAAAAATAAACAAATGAGAGGTTTTTTAAATAGTGAGGAGATTGAACAAATGAGAGAATGGATTGAATTATGAATATAAACTAATGAAAGGGGTTGGACAGGATAAGAGGTGAGGTAAAAAAGATGTTGGAAATTATATTCAAATTTCCATTGATTACACTGATATAGTACGAGTTCTGTACAATAAGGATTATAGTTGGAAAATGGTAGAAAGACAAAACAGATTAAAGGAATTGAAGAAACATTGGAATTTAAGTGGAACAAATTAATTTCGGTTATAATAATACAACATGAGTTTTGTAGGATGAAAAGATGGATTCAATATAATAGGGAGAATGAAAAAAAGGACCTGATCTAAAAAATTTTCCACTTATTATTTCCACATTCTAATTACCTATGTCTACATTCATTTCGATGAGTCACCCTTCTTTCTTAGCTTTTCTTTAGCTTCACAATTACTCAAACTCCAAAGAGTGTCAAGCATGGTACTGTATCCGGTATAGCTGATGCCAAAAATTTAGGCGGTTTCTTCTGTATCTTGTACGTGATGTAACCTTGTAACTATAACTCATATCTCCGTTTGTGGAAAATGAGGTTATCTGGCGAAAAGGAACAACCCTTGGGTCTCCCCACTATTAAAAGCCATACGCTAAATTAAAATGTAACCTATTAACAGTTGATGTATCTATTAACATCTATTGTCTCTTTTGATTTTAAAAGCATAATCTTCACGTCGTCCAATACTTACGTGGACTCAGTTAAACTAACTTTGCCGTTGTTGTCGTTGTCGAAATTTGGGTAATCCCAAATCACAGTCAGGCATCATATCCACTACTGTTGATCAATAAACGTCAATCTAACAACTGAATCATATGACTGCTTCAGTTGGAATGGGGCATTTCAAAATATTTTGTTCGCCTACGTTCATTGAATTATCGAACGAAGTATAGGCAGGTATATTTAGTAATAGTATACTCGGTATACTTAGTTAGCAGGATAAGTAAGTATAGATAAACTAGCCGGCAGGCTCGCTTCGCTCGCCTTCTCCGCCTAGCCAGGGGGCTCCACCCCCTGAACCCCCGACAGTATAAGCAGTGTAAGTGAGTCAAACTCACTCGCTTCGCTCGCCTGCAAAACCTCGGTCAGTGTCAGTTGAGAAATATAGGCTCGCTTCGCTCGCCTGCAAATTCCGTTCAGAAGGGATTCTAAATTTATTGAGCACAGCATTTCTACACCTAATATGGACCTGTTTACCTAATTTCAACATTTTCTGCCAATTTGTTCTAGAAAATCTAAGAAAAACTCAGAAAATTCCAAAAAATAGTAAAACGCTAATATTAAGCGTAACCTTGGGAAGTATATCGGACATAGTTTGAAACTTGATTCAATATCTTCCAAATTAGTTCATCTATAATCTCGCTGAACCATTGAATTTACAGTTAGGATTGGTCGTATCAAGGGAAGATATGCAACCCGCAACACATCTACAATTTTGAAAACCTGATTACTGGCGTAATCTTGAACGGATTGCAAAAATATTTTAACACAACATTTCTAGACCTTATCTGAACCTGCCCACCAAATATCAACATTTTCTACCGATTGGTTCTCGAAAAAATGAGGAAAACACCGAAAAACTCTAGAAAAACTAAAATATTTGGCGTATCCTCGAAAAGTTTTTAAAATACGTTCTTAGCGCGCGTCTAAACGTCCAACTGAACATGCCTGCCAAATTTGAACGCATTCGGTTCAGTGGATTTTTAGTTCTGGTGATGAATGAATGAATGAATGAATCAGTCAGTCAGTCAGTGCCATTTCGCTTTTATAGATATAGATGACAACTCTTTTTGACAACATAATCACACAAGGAGCAGGTGAAATTGTTTCACTTTTTAGCTTCAGTTAAACATTCAATTGATCGATTGAAATTATATCCAGTTGATGCATTAACATTATACTCAGTTGATATGCTAACAATCTACCACAAAGTCTATCTCACAGTAAGTCCCATATCATGAGCTTCACTTACTGAAGAGTACAGAGTGGGCCTATGGCGTAAACGTGTTTTGTGTGTGGACGGATATTACAATGGACGAGGGGTGGTGTATCTGTGCGGGGGGGTAGTTTTGTCAGGGGTGAATATCAGGGGGGTAGAGAGGAGTTGTGGCTCAAATGGGGCGTGGTTTAATAGCATTAAACCTTCCGACACTGTCTGGGTGAGCGTGTTGGGTTGGGGGGGTCGGCAAAGGGTGACTATCTGCCTCAGTGCTCTCTCTCCTCCACTTGGTTCAGCTCTGGTCGATTCACGCCACGGCGTTATCCTTTTATTCATCCTGTATCCTGACTGAGTCCTTGTTGCAATATTGTTTGGGAGGGATGGTTATTTTGGGACATTTGTCCTGGCATTGAGATGGCTGAAGTAATGTTCTAATTTTGTGTCTTTGGGTACCTTGAAGTCTACATTACTACATTCCAATCAAATGTTCTGCTGTATCTCTTGAATCTTATTGCAATTTTGTGTTGTGAGGATTTTGAATTATTGGTTATTTTATGAGATTTGTCCTGGCATTGTGATGGCTATATTAGTAAGGTTATAATATTGAGTCTTTGGATACATTGAACTCGAAGTCTACTTGTAAATTATAATAAAATGTTCGGTCTCTCTTGAAATCTGTTTTAGTTTTGTGTGGGGAGGATGGTGAATTGTTGTTTTTGAAAATTTGTTTGTTCTTAAGCCCACATGAGTTCAATGGCCTGTGTGTGTAATGAGATGGATGATGGTTATGAAATATTACGTCAACTTTTTTGTAGTTGGGAACGACGGCTTATCGTCTCCTCCGATATGCTGGGTGCCCTAATGCTGGCTGCCTTAATCTTGTTATTGTACTGTTATTCATATTATGTCTATCCTAGTAGGTGATTTTTTCTTGTTTTACTATCGGTTTCAATTTATGTTTGTTTTTTTTTAATTGAATTTTTTTGGCTTACTTTTTGTACATTCTTATACAGTGTTCTTCTGTCTCTCATTTGCCTTGATGCAATATTGTGTGGATAAGATACTAATTATTTCTGGATATTTTTACTGTTATTATGGTGTGAATAATACTCAAGTAAATTTTAAAATTGTGGTGTGTTGTGAAACTTGAAGTTTACATTCTGAATTCCATTGGATTTGGATCAATTTCACATTTTACCGAAGATACAAAGAGAGTAGAGTCCTTCTCTTCTTCATATTTCTTAGTTCCTGTTGACCATCCTGGACAAAAAATGTTGTGCTGTTGTGCTACGTTGGATATGTTGTAGAGTTGTCTTTGGCCAATATCACAGATAATACTTACTTACTTGTGAGATCACATGAAGCAAGATTAAAATAGGATTTCGTATTTTAATTTCTTTCCAACCTGAATTATATTCATATTCATGTTCAAGTTCAATGATGGTCAAAATTAGGTGGAAGACAACAATTAAGACGGTTTGTGAATGACTGTTATTTATTCTCAGCTCTGTTAGGGAGATCGGCGAGTTGTCTGCGAGAGTACATCGAAAGGAGTGCAACCCCAGCTATGTTTATTCGATTTCGAAGACAGCTTCAGAGTGTCCTGAAAGAGCTAAGCATTAATAACGGTCATTCGCTAACCGCAGTAATTTTAGGGGACTGCAAAACGAAATTTATGATTTTATTTCAATAACTGATGTCGATTACGATTTTTAAGCATTATTTTTTAGTTAGCTACCTCCTTCCAACGCGAGTTCTATGTTATACGTCAACAGTATTATCCTCTCACGTATCCTTCAGAAATTGAAAATCTTGCGCATTATAATCGCCTGCCTTGCACGTCTCCTTGGCAACGTTAAGTTGTTTGTATATCGACATTACTCACTGATGCTCTCTGCCCGTGACTTCCAATATATTTTATTCCTGCAATATGTATTTTATAGATATATGTTTATAAATGCAGTATCCTTCTTACTAACCATATCTGTATATTTTATCACTCCAACATACTATATTTTTAGATAATATGTCTGAAAAGTCGCGAAAGTTGCTGTAGTCAGTTCAAGAAAAGAAGGCTTTCTGAGAAGAAGGGAAAATGACTCCAGCTCGGTATATATTGGTTCAAAAATTATAAAGGTCTCAAATTGTATACTAGTAGTTCTGTGAACGGTAGACCTCACGAAGTAACCCACGTTCCCTGCATCATAAAAGCACTGTCTGTATTCACGGTACGTTCAGATTGTGCGTCGATTTCGAAATTCGGAGCGAGGAAGTCAGCAATGCAGTGGCCACGGTCTCGCTCTATGTCGGCATCAAGGATGCTTGGAAAACTGGGAATCAGTCTCTATAATTATTTTAATAATGTTTTCCTTCATGCCAAACGGTCCGACGGTCGGCTGCAGTCGAACAGCTGTAGCCAATCACAGCTCATGTTGTTAGCCTGCGGTCGACCGTCGGACCGTTTCGCATAAAGAAAAACTTACCTTAAAACCTATCTGAAATAGCTGACTTCAATGAAAGTTTATCATCTGAAGTAGAAAATTTTGAATTTTTTTTATTATAAATGTCATGATATCACATGTTTTAGTAATATCAACATAAATATACTATCCAATCATTTATGGAGTATACCTATATCAGAGAATAGTTCAATCCTTTTTTCGTCCTTATTATGACAATAATTGTCGAAAAACCTTACATATACAACAACTAGAACATCGACGCGCGATTTCAATAGGAACATCCCTGTCAAATTTCATTAGAATGTATTGCTGCGTTCAGTCGTAACATACATACATACAAACAAACAAACATACATACATACATACATACATACATACATACATACATACATACATACATACATACATACATACATACATACATACATACATACATACATACATACATACATACATACATACAAACAAATGCAAAATCGTCGACTTGAATATTAGACCCCACTTACAATTAGATTGTACCCTACAATTTGAGACCAGATTTATAATTTTTGAACCAATATTAATCGAGCTGGAGTCATTCTCCCATCTTGCCAGAATGTCTTCATTGCTTGGACAGACCATACCTATTTCTGTATTTTCTCTCTTCTTTTGTGAGTGTTGGAAAACGCACTTGAATATTTGAGATAGAAGGAAGTTGTTTTGGATGACCTTGGCTTTCCTTGAAGAGTGGTTTTCATGAATGAATAAGCAATAAATTAACGTTTGTTTGTTTTGTTTAAAAATGCATTGCTATGTTTCCTAAGGGAGAGATTTAGAAAATTGGAATGATTCGTTTATATCATTCTAGTTTTACCGAGGAATGTGGTTTCTCAATCCATGACGAGCAGTCCATCCATGACACATAGCAGTGTCACATTCGCTAGGACTCATCACCGACATGCAGTCCAATGTTTTCACAGTAAGAAAAACTGTTTAAATTAACATACTGATAATGAAAACTAGTTTCACTCTAAACATCCATTTTATAATAATTGATATAGGCCTACATGTCTGTATTGATTCTAGTATTGGAATGAGCATCAAGTATTCCAACAATATTATCATTCCAATTCATGCCCTTCAAAGAAGAATGTAGATTAAAATAATTGGTAGATAGGTTTTCAGGAGGTTTTAGGGAATTTTGAGATTTCTGAAAACTTTGAAAGTATGTTCTACTGTATTCCATTGTGGGAATGAAATGTAGGATATAGTTCTACATTCAATATGTAGGAAAACGCTCTACTTCAATATGTGTCGAGAAATCTCTAGGGCTGATAATTTACACTTGAATAGTAAGTTACGAGCAAATATCCTTTGATTAATGTAAAAATATTTGAATCCTACTTGAATTTATTAGAACTTCAGTGCATTCTTTTATAATCCAAATCAGTCTCAGTCTCTCATATACACCATTTTCCAATTCAAATTGTTGATTAATGACTGTTATGAGATACTCAACTTTTCCCACACAAATAAATTTATATCTGTTTGACTATTATATCCAAAATATAAAAAACTACTGAATTCATCAACCTCTCTATCATTCATGAACCAAAAATGGTCGATTGAACTTGTCCCATATTTCAAAATGGCGTACATTAACTACTCTCACCCCTTCCCCAGTATTTGGGGTGCATAACAGATAGGAAAGTCTCATTATTCCAAACGTGACTATAGAAAAAGTAGCGAGTTTTCTAGCTTTTGAAATAGTCTCTTTTTGATGGGGGCTTGTAGCTCGTATAGTAATAGGATCATATAGGGGTAGTCCACCCTAAATATTAGATGTTTCATGTATATTTTCGTGCGTATTCTGAACCCTCCGATGTATATTGATTAGCTCTGTGGTCGGAAATCGATGTTAGTCTTCTAAGATAACGGTTTCAGTGCTTAAAATATTTCAATGCCTTTTATTTTTCTATGGGGATGCTCGGATGCATATTGGATGCCAATTCATTTGAAAAAAGGTGTTGAAAGGAACACGGATATCAATTGATTTATCGTGTGATATTATAACTTTGTATTGTACATTCATTCTTATAATAATCTCTATACTATATCTTCAGGAAGTTATTATAATCATCACCCAACAACTATTACCTTCGATAAATATTGAACATTCGAATCTGAGTATGACATTAAAAAAGGATGATCATGATATTTTAAAAAGTTTTTAATATTATGTAGACCAACACAAGATATTACACTTACAAGTAGATGATCACAATGTACTCAAATTATTTAGTTACAGGAACCTTTTTTGAGAACCTTTATCGATCATATGAAAAATGAATTTTAGTTGCGAGTATAGTTGGTGAATTTATGAAAAAATTAAAGTTGCAAAAATAATTATTCATTTTAACAATCTCTTATGACTTTATTCATGTACATAGTATCTTACTGAGTTAGGTGCTATGTAATAATTAAGAAAAAATGGAACATGATCTTCCCGAAAAAGTATCATTCCTATTTTCCTTCTTTCCTATTATTATCAATAATGGTCACCTCGGTTACCTGGCATCCCTTGAACTTAGGTACTATACCAATAAGTTAATAAGTCCCTCATATTTGATCCAGGGTCCAATAAAATCCCTTTCAAAATAATATTACCAGTAAATACTTAATTACTAATAAGTCCCATACCAACAAGTTAATTAGAATCCCTGATATTTGACCAAGGGTCCCAGGACAACACTCAACACACCTACAAATAGCATCAGTAAATATTTACTAATTGATATATACACCAGTAAATATGTCCTACTCCAAATCTAATCTACCCCTAACAAGAATTACTCCCACTCTACAATGCATTCCTTCCGAATTCCTGCCACCCCAATTGCCGAATATCGCATACCTTAGCCAGATTGAGGACCTCTTTTATTGTCATATCAATTATTACGAGCAGGTTATGTAATGGAGTTCAGAGTGGGGTGATCAACAAACTGTAGTAAACTACCTCTTCTAGTATTATGAAGAGATTATACTTGATGATTTGTAAACTTATAGTGGGAAGATTGTATGTATAACTGTATTTCTGAATAATAAAGTTCAATTTAGTATTGCAGGGATTTTATGAATAGCTTAACAAATCTGCTGCAAATTTAATTATATAATTGAAATTGGTAAAGTAATGGGTTATAAACTCCAAAAAAGGTAAAAACTTATAGTGGAAAGATTGTTTGTATAACTGTAGTTATGAATAATAAAGATCAATTTAGTATTGCAGGGATTTTATGAATAGCTTAACAAATCTGCTGCAAATTCAATTATATACGTGTAATTGGTAAAATAATGGGTTACAAATTCCAAAAAAGGGAAAAAGATTGTCAAATTCCAATGAAACAAAGCTAGGCATTGTTTATCCAGATTTCGGATCCGTGCGTTGTAGAAAAAATATTCGATGATAAAACATATTTTAGTTCTTGTTTCCAATTGCTCATTCAACATTTGTTTTAAATTGCTCATTATTTGGTAAGTTGTCTAGTACTAAAAAGTAGGCTTTCTCAATACGAAACCGCAACATAATTATTATACTTCATTGTTAGAAAAAACTTGAGCCGTACATTTATAATTATTATCATCCTCATGTAAGAGACAAAAAGAAAGAGCTCGTCTCAAGAGAGAAGAGGCGAATTGGGAGTGAAAGAGAAAAAAGATAGGATTTTTCATTCATTAACTTCATTCATGTGGATTTCAGAATGTATTGGCTTAAATTTTTTGTTATGGAAATAGAAAATGAGATAATTTACACAGGTTGCTTGAATAAACTAAGTAACCTATGGAAACTTTTAAAATGACTCATAAAGGATTACAATTACTTACAGTAATACAATTACTGTTAATCAGTAATCTGTTGTACCTATAGTTTAAAAAGGCGGAGTTTGGACGTATAAATGCCCATTCATGGACATAGAAGGAGAGGAGAGAAGAAGAAGAAGAAAGAAGAAAAGAAAGAAAGAAGAGAGAAGGGAGTAGAAAGAAATAAATTGAATGAGAGTTGTTGTTGTTTGATTCTATAACTGACATTGCTATGTATGATCTAAGTAACTTACTATGTCATAAGCAAGCGTAAAACCTTAAAGAGAAAAGGTTTCAGAAAAAAGAGAAGAGATGAAAGTGAGAAAGAAAATGTCACTAGAGTTTTCTCTAGTCCACCCTTACTGTAGCCTCATTGTATAAATTTGGGGGACCAATTCATACCAATACACTGAAATAAACATACCAATGTAGGAATAGACCTTATTAAATTAGGTATATCTCCAATAACTTTGTATAAATAGATATTCTACTTACACGAAAATTTGGGTGAAAATAGAATATATAACACACATTCGATAACTTGAAAAGATATAAATATATACCACCGATCATAAAATACAACTCCGTATAAATAGATATTCCTCGGTAGTAACTTCAGTAGCCGTATAGGAAAAGGGATAGAGTGTGACACTCATGTATAATGGAAACATTTCTGTCGTGTGTACACTCACACAAATACAGTTTTACACACTCACGCACGCCAAACAGCGTGAAATCTACCCTCAAACACTTCTTATGTGACGGGGTAGTGAGGTTCCCCTAACGTAACGTCTTCCCAACTTGTGAAAACCCCTTAGTTACTTGTCAAGGCTAACTTCGAGGCTTGTCTGACTTCTTGAGATAGGGATTGGAGTCGTGTGGGGTAGAGCAGTTTCTTGGTGTACGATCTACGTTAAAATTATTTCGAGGTAACAAGCTAGAAAACATGATATAGAATTGTTGGAAAAAATTGTAGATTGATAATTCAGGAGTTTATCAATTCTCATTCTATCACATTAGCTTTGCTGAAACTTATAAGAATTAAGAAAAAGTTATACTGTATTTAAATTTTTTCTGGGTAATTTCTATTGAAAGCTAATATTATTATTATAAGCATCCACAAAGAAATCAATGATTTTATCTTCAAAAATTATGATTAATACTATTCAAACTCGCAATAGTTTTTCCCAAAATTACATAATTATAACTTGCATAATGTTGGATAGAATGTTTATTTTTAACGTTATTACCTATTAGGAATGTACGAACTTATAAATAATAGTACATTTACTTTTGGATAATCCACATGCAAAATATCTCTTTTGCTTGATCTTGATGAAATACTGCTTACTCTTGTAAAAATTGTTAAAATTTCTTGTTTGGTGGAATTTAATGAAAAGCAAACTTTGTTTAACAAACTCAAGTGAACTCAATAACTAATGTCAATCACAAACTATTGCTTGATATTCAGGCTACAGATGTAACAAGTTTAGGCATGCACTCTTAAAACTAATTTCATATATTTATTTTTAAATTTGAAAAATTGTCTTTGAAATTCACTTTCTACTCATCATACCCATGTACACACATCAGTGTTTTCAGCCACCTCCTATTGATTTTATCAATCTTGCCTGACGCTGTAAAATTTTCATTGTTAAAACACCCTCTCAATCTTACCCTGCCACCCCCCTGCCCCTGGACCAGTCCTGGACTCATCACAACTTTTCTCCGTTGATTGCACACCCCTTAAATCGTTACTTACAATCATTTTCAACCCCTATCGCCGCGCAGGGGTGCTTCAGATTATATCCCCGGAACTAATGTACAGTCCATACTTCTCCCTTCCTTATCACTCTTTCTCACCCCCTCTCCGCCACGCTCTCTCTTTTTCTCTTTTCTTTTCTTCCATCATCCCCCAAAGCTCGTCTGCTTTAACTAAATTTCGAATAATAATCGAATGCGTTTACTCTTGCCGCCCCGTGGCTTAGATAGGAACAAATCTTTTTTGGCACCCTCTGCGTTTTGTCCACAGTCTTAACTACCCTCTAGACTTGTGATCTTGATTTTAAATTTGATCAACTATTTAGAGTTCGTGATTCCTTCAAAGAAGTTAATAAACGGATGAATAACAGTATTGAGAGTATTTAGAGTTTTTAATTCATTTAAACAAAGGATTAGAGTAACGAATGTAGTCTGAGTTCAAGGTTCTATATGAAACTTGGTCTGAGTCTTGATTATTTATTCCATGGATCCGAGTAACGAGTGAATGAAGATATTTAGAGACCTTAATTTCTCTGAAGGAGTGGAGAAACCAATGGATTTAAAAAAATAGAAAAGTATAGAAATATAGCAGTTATTAAATACGTTACAGAATTGTAATAATTTCAATATTTTGGTAGCATAAATCTTTCGCAGACAACTGCTCATGGTCTATTCACTGTTTGAGGTTTTAATGAATCAAAGTATTTTTATTCAATAATTTTTTTTTTTATTTATCAATGGCTAAGCAGCCCAAGAAAGCAAAGAAGACACCCGGCATTAAATTATTTGAAGGAGTTGAATAGAAGATATGGACTTCGTCTGTGTTTTCACGTATAAGTGTCATTGGAATATTTTAAATAAATAATGAATAAATAAATGCAATACTAATCTTATAAAAATTTTTCCTTCCTGAACAATATTACTTGAATTAAAATTTTAGTTTAAAACGTTGAAAATTGGAATTGCAAGCTACTTACACTGGGTATGTTATCGTTGGTGCAGACCGCTTCGGCCAGTAACCGGTCCCTGATTTCCCAGGCGAATATTGAGGGGCACTCGCGTTTGTACTGCGATATCTTGGCGACCACCTCCGCAGTGGCCACCCTAGGCTTGGAGCCGCCTATGGCGCGGGGACGAATGGAGCCGGTCTCGTAGTACCTGCGAAAAATCGGAAAAATATAGAAGTGGTAGAGGAAACTTGAGGCAAAAGTAGATGAGGGAAAAAAAAGAAATGGTACAAGAAACTTGAGGATCATGTAGAATAAATCAAAAACATGAGACAAAGTAGAGAAATGATACAAAAGACTTGAAGCACATGTAGAATAACTTGAGAACATGAGAGATATTAGAGAAATTGTACAGTAGACTAAGGCACTAGTAGAATAATTTGAAAACATGATAGAAATTACAGAAATGTTAAAAGAGACTTGAGCAACATGTAGAATAACTTGAGAACATGAGATGAACTGGAGAAATGGTACCAGAGACTTGAGGATCATATAGAATAACTTGAGAAGATGAGAAATATAAACTAGAGAAATGATTAAAGCGACTTGAAGCACATGTAGAATAACTCGAAGGCATGGGAGAAATTAGAGAAATGGTACAAGAGATTTGAGGAACATTTAGAATAACTTGAGAACATGAGATAAACTGGAGGATAGACTTGGAAGATAGACTTGAGGATCGTATAGAATAACTCGAGAAGATGAGAAAAATAAACTAGAGAAATGATTAAAGCGACTTGAAGCACATGTAGAATAACTCGAAGGCATGGAAGAAATTAGAGAAATGGTACAAGAGATTTGAGGAACATTTAGAATAACTTGAGAACATGAGATAAACTGGAGGATAGACTTGGAAGATAGACTTGAGGATCGTATAGAATAACTTGAGAAGATGAGAAAAATAAACTAGAGAAATGATAAAAGCGACTTGAAGCACATGTAGAATAACTCGAAGGCATGGGAGAAATGGTACAAGAGATTTGAGGAACAGAACACGCAAAATAACTCGAAAAAACAAGATAAAATAACGTTAGAAGATACTTGAGGCACAAGTACATTTTTAGAATAATTTGAAAACATGAGAGAAATTGGAGAATTGATACAAGAGACTTGAGGCACAATTAGAATAATTCGAAAACATGACAGAAATTATAGAAATGGTGAAAGAGAATTGAATCACATGTAGAATAACTCTAAAACATGCGAGCAATTAGAGAAATGGTACAAGAGATGTGGACTGACTTTCTCACTATAAATGGAATTACAGTTTCAAGTTATCGAATATTTAAATCACAATCCTCATCAATCGCATACATATTTGGGGGAATATAATTGATCTCTCAATTGCTCTTCCATGAACTCCGATTTTTTGGCTCAATTATACACTCATTTATTCAACTGTTTCACAAAAACCTACTAAATTCCCATTTTTCTACCCAAATCATCTCAATGCAACCGCAGTTAAAAATCAAAGCTGACAACACCAAACAATAAGGTTATTACACTCGTTCTGAAAGCCATCCCTTTTGTCCAACACATCACAATAAACAATCACAATCATTCAATAAACGACCAAAACTGTTTTGTTGCAACCAAATGTACTCTAATCGTCGTTTTCAATCGCATTTGTCAAAAATCCCTCCGCGATTTCGATTCCATACGCGACGTTTTAATTCCGAAACGCTATCAGCCAACAATCGGCCCACTCGGAAACGCATTGAAGCGGAGCGCAACGTTTGACGCCGGGTTTTGATGCAGCATTCATAAATCGCCGAAAATGAAAACGCTTGTGCTAGCTAATCGCGGTTTTATTTGACGCAGCAGTCCATTTAATCCGGCGTTAAATCATCGTGTTTGAATTTGAAAATATTTTTTCGTGAACGCGTCACTGCGCAGCGGTTGGTGTGTGTGAAAGCTCGCGTGCTACTTAATGGGTTTCATTGTTGGATTTCGGTTGCTGTTTGTGTGATAGCCCCTATTTTACTACACGATTTTCAAACCGATAAACGTTTGGTGGCAACTGCTGGCATTTAGAAAAATAGAGTATCCCAATCGGCGTGGAAATAATCTAATGCTATTAAATGTGCGAATTTTGCATAATTTGAAAGCTCTAATCGTATCAGCCACATTTTGATTGCCTTTCAAGTGACAGACAGCTTATAAGCTATTAAGAGTGTAATCATCTTCAAGGTCTTCAAGATGATTACACTGTTATCTAATCATCTTTCATTATCATTGAGTTATTGATTAACTATAAAAGTATTGAATTAAACTAATTTTACTCTATTATTGAAATGAACTTAAAAGTAAAAAGTTCAGCCCCATGAAATTATCTTTCTAATGACATAAAAAACTTGAAATTCTGTCCGGTGCTATAAGTTCTGATAACGGCGCAATCTGCTCCAAGAGATTGATAAAAATTACATTTTATCATGAGGCATGAATCTGCTGTTCGGCAAATGGCCTACAACTACTGCCTACTCATAACAGTGGGTTCTAATCTAAATGCTAATGAAAATTAGTTGAAGCGACTTACCTGCCGAGTATCTTGGACACACATCCGTTGGAGACTTGCAGGATGCGCGATATATCGCAGGGCCGCGCGCCAGAGTGTGCCAGCTCGACAATTTTCTGTCTGGTGCTGTCGGGCAGAGGTCGGCCACCGACAAACACCCCGCCAAGCTGATTCACACCGCTGTGACCTGATCAAACTCAAATTGCTCAACTACTATACGCTAACCGTGGTCAAAATTAAAACTAGGGTTTGTTGTACTTTCACACGACATGCACACAATCATACATTAATCAAACATTGTTCTGTAATGGAATTGAATAACTGTTTCAAAATGGAATTCATCAATATTGATGATTATAATCCAAAATTTATTTTTTTCATGTCGATAGTGGTCTTCCTAATCGATAATTGATTTTTAATGTCGTTCATTTAAACAGCATACAAACATGCACTCACACATTCATACAGGATGCTTGATAAGATGGGCTGTACAAGCAAAGGAGACATTCTGGCAAGATGGGAAAATGACTTCAGCTCAGTCAATGTAAATTATTAATTCAGTATCAAATTGTAAGGAACATTCTGATCTACAATTTTGAGATCAAATTAATAATTTCTGAATCAATATTGACCGATCTGGAGTTATTTTCTCATCTTGCCAGAATGTCTTCTTTGGTTAGACAGACTATACTTATTGAGTAAGTACAGTAATCCGAGTAAGAGTCACTGGCGGCTCGTGCCCACGAGACAGGTGAAGTACTGTACAGTAAAAGATACGGACACTTCACCTGTTTCGTGAGCACAAGCCGCCAGTGGTAAAAGTTAAGTGAGATTTTTTATTAGAGTATTAATTTGTCTTTGTCAAAAAAATATACTGACTAGGCTATTATCTCTAAGATACTCAGATTGTTTAAAACCGAAAGAGCTAACTTGTTGGGCGTTTTAAACAAAAACAACTAAAAAGGGTACTGTCTATTTTTACGAGGAACACTAGAACAAGTAGTAGGCTATAATAATTTGTTAAGGTTTGTCTCATAATTCCGTATCCTTTAAAAAGTTTAAACTATTCGCACTACTATCGCTTGAACGGTTGCTACAATATCCTTTTAGGAGATTGATTAAAACCGCCTGTAGCTATTTAGGTTAACAGTCGGGGTGGTGCTGATGGTGTTTGATCGCGAGATAATCGGTTAAACTGTTTTGAGAGATTAGAGCTTGAAAGCCAAACCCGGAACCGAGAAGGTTTTGGGGGAGCAAACGGTGTCCCGGGGCTATTTGGATAGGACCCGTGTAGAAGTGGGTGAGTGTTTGGTTAACCAGGGGTGGGGGTAGCCCCCAGGGCCTTTTTTGGGGTGGGGGGTATAGAGTGTCAACGACAGGTCTCGGGGGAGCGACTAGCAACCAATTATTCTGTTTGGTATCATTGTCGTGCCGGTTACATTCAATCAAGTACTGATCTGTCGTACGTGTTTTATTTCTCTCTCACTCTCTCATTTTCTCTGTGTTTTAGACACATACATTCACTAATTCTCTACCTTTCTCTGACATGAACTCTTTCTAAGACTATGACTATCTTCATCAAATTATTACTTTGGTTTCTATCGTGTTCAATGTACTACAGCCTACGCCAAAATCAAAAGTAGATCGATTAAATTGAATTCTATTCTTCTATGAGTACTCTATCACTTTTCATGACTCCCTTCAACAAATTTTTACTCCGATTTCATGTTTCATGCTCTACAGTACAGCTTAAGCCTAAATTAAAAATAGTCCAGTTGTATTGAATTCTAGTTCATATTATATTTTTTCAATGATAAACTGTATCTCCATCATCAATAATAGTTCCATTAGGCTGAGGCCGCACTGCCGGTGGGTAGAACTTGGAGGGTAGATGGTAAATCTATAGAACCATCCAGAGTAATATATCGTATGAATGGTATGTGTTCAGCCGCCATCTTGAAATTCTTAAATATGGACAACATAACCTTAAAAAACAGTATGACGTCATACCATTCATACGATGTATTACTGTGGATGGTGTGTATGTTCTATAGATTTACCAACTACCCTCCACCCTCCAGGCTCTACCCACCGGCAGTGCGGCCTCAGCCTTATAGCCTATAGAATTCAATGGTTCTATGTGAATTCAATTACCATCAATCTGTAGAAAAAGATATAAAGTATTGTAAATAAGCGAATATGATTTTAACTTCCCGTATTTTATTGAATGAACTTGTTAATAGACTAGCTTTGATCTTTTTCAAGGGAATAACATACCGCATTCATTCAAGAAAACGTTCAGAATCAACCATTTATACAGTTTTTACTTAATAGGCATTCTACACTTCTTAATGTGTATAAATTTAAGGAAAAACAGTTGTGAGTGAAATCCTGTAATTCTTTCCATTGTTGATTATGAATATCACTGAGTGGAGAAAATTTCAATGTCATTTTGTTCTCCTGTATTAGTATGGATGATTAATGAAATTGTCGAATTGTCATTATCACATAATTTCATTGTATTGTTGATGGAATTAATTTAATAAAATAAGGTATTTTTCCTCGAGATTTATTGGTAATGAAACCTTGATCTCTTGAATACTTGTAAACAAAAAAGAAAATACTCTTGAAAATAAAATGTTAGATATTGTAACGTGTAAGCAAAGCTGATAGTTATGTTTCAAACTTGTTTTATCTAAAATATGTTTTTTTATGTCAACAGGAATCATAGAGAGCTGAAGAATTCTGACATGGAAGGTTGTTATCAAACTGACATGAAATCTACACCGATATTCAAGCAAAATTATGCAGAAGATAATAACATGTGACAGGTTAGTGTAAAATATCCTACATAAATTACTCATAATCGTCAATTTAGTTTTCAATTTTTGTATCTATTACACATGTATTTCAAGGTACACTACAGTGCTTATGGAAGGTAAGAGGGATGACAACATTTAGAAGTGTAAAATGCCTGAAAACCATGCAAAACAACTTAAAATTAAAATTTTCCAAGTCGAGATGCTTGAAATAGGAGTTTTTCGATCAGAAAGCGGTGTGTAAGAGCTAAGTTTGGCCTTGTCAATGGGTTAAACCCATGCAAGAAGGGCTTCTTAAAAACTCAGAGTGGTCATGAAATCTCATCGTGATAATAATCGTAATTGGGCAGCTTCAATCAATTGAACTAACAAAATTCAATCACATAATTTTTGGGTCTCTATAGATACATAATAATGTTTTTTTTTAATTGATATACAATTCTTCTCTATTTTAAACGTCATTTCTTTGTTGTTTGGAGTAGCCTATTCAAGTAACAGTATTCAATATTATTATTTTTTGACAATTTCGTGATATTATAGACTTTTTTCGCTAGCTAACAGGTTAATAATTTGTCATCATTAGCAATTGTAATCCACCATAGAATTCTCTTTGAAAACCTTTGCATCTAACGAAGAAATATAAATGTAAAGGTGAGCCAAACTGTTACTTACCAATTACCATTGACTTATTTTAAGAGCTACTGTAACAGAAGGCCAGTAGTTGAAAACTATAACATTCATATCTAATAGGCTGGCTACTGTTATCAGTATTCATTGTTACTAGTAAAACAGGAAAGACAATGTTATGTTTTTGTAGTGAGAATTATGACAATACTTTAAAACATAAACTGAGATTCAGCCTATGGAATTTTTTTCGACCTCAGGGAGGGATCAAAGCTGCTTTTTAGATGAGATTCCATGGCCACTCTTTATGATTTGATTCAATTCAACATGATCAACTTACTTCATTGTAAAACCGAGCACTTTGGTAGTTGAATGATAATCTTGTACCACTGACTCATATAAGTGTTTTCACTCTTCTAATTTCAATTATTAATGATTGATTCCGTGTTCAAGCCATTATATTTATGGTGAAATTGAATAGTGACATTCACAGTAGAGAGTATGAAATTAGGATTCATTGTTAAATGAATTGGGATTCAATACGTGAAGTGATATACAGTTACTCTGGTACACAGTTGCTATAGTTGAAAGTAATTCAAATTAAACCGTGAAATGAAGTGATATAATCTTTGTTTATTACTTGGTATGAAATTGAGAATCTATTGTAGAAAAATTGAGTTCTTATTTTGAGTTTGTAGTAGTATTATTTTGAAGCTATTTTGTATATAACCAAAAGTTATAATCGTGTAACAGAAGAGACAAAGCTTCTCAAACTAAAAAGTTGACATTAATTGTTTTAATGAGTGCAAATTGATAACCATTATGCTGCATTGACCAAATTATCAAAAGCATTAATGTTTATTGCATTAATACTGGAACCTCTGCTAATTGATCACCATTCAAAGCTCATAAAACTTGTCTTTACAATCTAGGTTCAAATTTTGAACAAGACATCGAAGTTTCTATTCAATAAGTGCATGTTTTACAAGAAGTAAGTGAACATGGGGGGGGGGGCATTTTTCTGATTTGCAATGCTGCCCACCCTATATGCTTGGAGAGATATTTTGATTGTGAAGGTTGGCAATGGTTGAATTCACTGGGTACCTTCGGCAGTGCGGAGCAGTCCTGCAATCAGAAAAAAGCAGACAAACACAAAATTCAGATTGTCAAATTTTTCAACACTTAAATTCAAAAATGTGTAATACATGAACACTTCCTTATAATACGTATAGCCTAAGCGAAAACCTGTCAAATTCTGAAATTTCAAATCAATGAGTTATTTCTTCCCCTATGCTGTAATGGCAGAAGGAGAAGGAAAAGAAGAGTAAGATCATTTCTTACAAAATATAAATGAGCAGAAACCTATGAAGTTATTATAAGTTTTTGAATTGAAAGTAAATGTAATAATTTCACATACAATACTTTAGATTTGAAAACTTAATATTGGGGAACATTGAAACATTTGAATAAAATCATAGCTTATTTGGTTTTTTCACTCTTCGAAAATTTTCTTGTTTTCATGATAGAGTAGAGGTTCAAGGCCAACCTAAAGCAATATGATAGGTTAAATAATCGATAGTTTTTATGAATAAATTAAAATCGAATCCACATAACACTGATAACGCATTTCCCCAACAGCAACTTACTTTCAAGACAAAATTTCATCAGTATGTCAACAAGTTACCCACAAGCCAGGACTACTCAAGGCTGTCAACCGCTAAAAGATAGACATCGACATCCCATCTAATCAAGGCATGGTGTGTTACCCCCATACAATGTGACACGTTTTTAAAAAAAGGTGGGGAGGGGACATCTGGATCGAAGGCTGAAAATTACGTATTCTGACGATGACAATCATGATGTTGATAATGATAATGATGAAGTTGATGGTGAAGGTGATGATGATGATGATGATGATGTGTGTGGGATATGCGTGTGTGAAGGTATCCAATGTCCATGCCGCACTCTCTTGGTCTGTCTGCCTTATGGACCGTGAAGAAATAATATGTCACCCGCAATTAGGTGGGACCTAACATACAGAGCTGACAGTGTGTCAGTGTATCTTGTTACGCGTATGTGGGAGAAAAACATACTTGGAGCGATGAAGAAGAAGGTAGAAGAGGGTTGAAGAGGAGAAAGAGAAAGATTCATGGAAGAGAGAGAGAGATATGGATTTAAGATTAAGTGTGCAAGAGAAAACAGAGAGACAGAGAGAGAGAGAGAAAGATAGTGTGAAACAAAAAAAGAGAGAGAGACGAGAGTGACAAGGTCGTGATAGTAGAGTAGAGCCATGCGGTAAGTTAGTGAGTTCACTTGAGGGGTATCACCGGTATATTTCAAAGGACCAATAAGAGTCTAGAATGGCAACATGACCCTCAAGGATGGTTGTTTGATTTTGAGCTGTGGTTGCATTAGAATGTAAACAACAGTTGGCTATTTAGCTGGTTCTAGTTATTTTTATAGCAACCTAGTCGATTATTGGATTTTTACTTGAATTTTTGGTTTACTTGACAAAATTTTGTCATTCTACAACGTTTACCCTGATCAGATCGAATCTTACTTTGATATAAGAACGAGAATATAACCCTTTCAAAAATGTCTTTTCAGTTAGAATTGTATCGCTCGGTCGGGCTGAGAAGACAATCTGACAAAATGGTCGCTGTTCAATGCTGTTTGAGAATTCGATATGAAAATAGAGCTAAATTTAGTCACAAACTAGATATTTTGATGTATCTGAAAGTAAAAAAAACTATAAATTATGAGAGTAAAACTGTAAATTGAAAAATACCTCATATTTTTGCCAAAATGTCTTCTCATCTCGACCGAATGATATAGTCTGTCCAAATAAAGATGACATTATAGCAAGATGGGGAGATCACTCCAGCTCGGTCAATACTGATTCAAAAATTATAAATGTGTCAAGTTGTAGAAAACAATCTGCTCTACAATTTGAGAGACAAAAATTATAATTTTTTACCAATTTTGACCGAACTAGAGTCATTTTCCCATCTCACCAGAATGTCTTCTTTGTTTGTACAGACTATACAAGTTTATGAGAGAAAATTCTATTCGTAGTATTGATTTGATTCTTTGATTTCAAAAACATAACTCATTGCCATTGAAATGAAAACAACTAAATGAAGATTTGAAGAGTAAAAGGCAACTGGAAAGAATTATTCGCCTGGTAAGGAACTCAGAAAGGACTGGAAATGTATTATATAGCCGTAGACACAGCAAGCGGCAGTAGAATTACTTTTGTGGTGAATCTTTTAGAAAGAGGGTGCAACGCACTTGCAGGAGGAAAGAATTGTGGCTGAATTTATCCTGAGTGTCACCGCAGCTCTGACTTTTATGTTGATAATGGTATAGGATGAGAGTGGGGGCTGTTAAAAGGGAGGAGAGGAATAAAGGGATGATAGGAGAAAATCCATTGAGCAGAGAAGAAAGAGTAAAAGATAAAGTGTTGGAGAAATTGTAGGAGTAGGTCTTGATCTAGAAAATGTTTGGAGAGAGACGATGCTGCTGAAGGACTGAAAAGGAATGAAAGATGAAGAGGTTTAAGTCGAACCGGATAAAAAGAGATAGCGTGAAGTTTGTGCTTGAATAGGATTATAGTAATAGATATTTATAGAAATTTTCGTTAAGCTTTTTCTTAAATTTTCGTTTATCATGAAAATTACTCCATTTAAAAAAAATTTTATTTCCATATTTTATAGAAATTGACTTCAGTAAGTCGTTTTTATGTAGATCATAAAAATTATTCCATTTTTTCTCAATATTATTTTCATCTTCGCGTTGTTATTCATTTAAATTCATAACGTATTGATGCAGTATTACACTATTAGCTGTATTACACTATATTAACACTATTAAGTTGCAAAGTTACTCGTACTGTTCCTGGAATATGTTACAGCGATATGGATAAATTCATTAAGTATATTACGTCACGGTTCTAGCAGCAGTAGAATCAGAATGTCAAGATAGAATTCCACGAAAGAATACATTTCTTATATAGTTTAGAATCAAAGAGGAACTGAAAATAACATCTCTCCCTGAATAAACGAATAAACTGATCCATTGATCAAAAATTTATACAGCTCGGAATGCTCCCTCATTGGAAATAAATCACGTTTTGATCAAAGTTAATTAACTGCTCATTCCTACAGAAATAGAGCGCAGGTTTATCTTGCGGGTATTAAAGTGATTATTTCTGAGTTTAAGCTTGAGGGTCGATGTAATAAAAATAGGACTGGATTCATTTATTAAAATAATAATAGAGTCTGAAGGGGTGGTGATGGTTAAACTAAGCTTCCGCGTTTTCTAGACTGTGTTACGCCTTCGATCTCTCGTTCTTTTCTTCCTTGGTATCTTCCGTATCTTCTTCTTCTCATTTTTCATTCTCTTTCCCTTCTTGTTTTGCCTCGTTTTCAACCTTGTCTTGTCTTGCCTTGAGGAGGGAGAGAAAGAAAGCTCTTTTCATGAAAGATTCCCCTTTCTAACTTAATGTATTTTCCCCCGCGCCGCTTCTCAGTTACTACTTGTACGGTGTGTTAGGACGAGGGGTTGATGTTGAAGGTGGAGGAGGCGGAGGAGGAGGAGGAGGAAGAAGAAAAGAATGGAAAGGTGACTTGCCTGCGTTCGAACTTGGCTGTATTCGGTGTCTGTCCTACTTGATTCGACTTTTCCTATTTTCTTTTCGCTTTCCCACTCACTTCTCCTTCTTCTTCTGGTTCTATCTCTCTCTTTTCTTCTCTTTCATCCCCTTTTAACGTACCCTACTATCATTCCCATCATATCTCATAACCACCCCAGTTTCTTTTCCTATTCACCTTCTTATCCCATATCTCTTATATTATTTTTTCAGCCTTTTAAAGATGTCTCTGTTTAGAACACCATTTTGTTACGTCTTATTTCATCTTATTTTTCGCCCACTTTCTGCTTCTCTACCTCTTTCTCTCCTTATTCTTCTTCTTCTTCTTCTTCTTCTTCCTGTCTCTTCTTTCCTCCTCATTCTTTTTCGTGTATCTTCTTCTCTTCTCTTTCTTCTCGCCCTCTTTCGGCTCCTAGTGATCTTCATTATACTGTATTTCACCTCTTGCTCCTTATTCCCTCTTCTTCTACAATATTAAAATCTCTAGCTTTCTTCTTCTTTTGTTTCTACATTCTCAAAACTCCCTTCTTACTTTCACTTAAACTCCCATTTTACTTTCACTTCTTGTTTTACCACTTTCATGCCTTCACTTTTTCCCTCCAATTATGCTACTCCTAGTCATTTTCGTTTTCGCTCACTTTCTTTTTTCATCATACTCTCCAAACAATCCCTGTAAAATGTCCAATTCCTCTTACTCTTTCATATCCTTCTTTTCCCTTACTACTTTTCAGTTTTCTCTCATAATCCAAATTTTAACTTATTGCCATTCAGTATCTTCACTTACTCCTTACTCCATTTCATTTTTTTGCATTTTGCATTTCAAATTTTCACTAATTTCCGTCTAGCATCCTCCATCTCCACTTACTCTTCCTATTTCTCTACTTATTTTTCTTTCTCGTTCCTCGTACCACCACGAAAGTACAGTCTAAGCAAAGATAAGGTAGGATAAGGTAGCAAAGATAATTCAGGAGTTGAAAGATGAAGAGGGAGAAGAGAAATGAATAGAAGAAGAATGAAAATAAGAGGAAAAAGAAGAAGAAAAAGAAGAAAAAAAGAAGAAGAAATAATGGGGGGAGCTGCTGTACGAAATGTTTTAAAAGATCTACTTAGCATGAGTGGGAAGTCTGTTGCTCTGCAACTGACGTTTGGAATGAGTTAGGTACTTACTTTCTTCAAATTTCCTCTTGTGCTGCTTCTTTTCTCCTTTTTCTACTTTCTCTTTTTCTTCTTCTGCTTCTTTTTCAAAATTTCCTTCTCAATCCTAACTCTATCAAACACAATAAACATTGCTTGCCATTTTTGCCGCTCCCCATTCCATCTGATATTAGTATGTTGTATTTAATAGATGTATCAATAATATAGAGTCGTATTATAATTAATAGCTTGGAATAATAGATAGATTATAATAATATATCAATCCTCTTTGTTAATAATTGAAGCGGGTGTAACTTTGACGCGGATCATAGCTGTCTTATAATAGTAGGCTAAGTTACGTTATGAGGATATCATTTGTATTGACAAATGAGGATACTCTCTGAGGAAGTAAGTTTGAAGAGCCAAAAATTTAAATAGATTTTTCAGAGAAACATAAGCCAAAATTTTCGAAAATCATCACGTGTAACAACGCATGCTACAGCGTAGGAGTAGGAAATTTTACAGCAGATTTACTTCCAAACACGTGTCCAATGAAATAGAATTTACACCCCACTGAGCGCCTCAAAAAAATTTATAGGATTTTTTCTAAATTAATACGACACTTATAAATTTTTTTAATGGAACTCCAGTACTTAACTAACAAGTACCCATATCGTTATCAATTTGACGTAAACACGATATTGTAACAGAAATAGCCTGTCCAAGCAAAGAATACATTCTGGTAAGATGTGAAAATGACTCCAGCTCGGTCAATATTGGTTCAAAAATTATAAATTTGATCTCAAATTGTAGCTCAGAACGTTTCATACAATTTCAGACCAAATTTATAATTTTTGAAAAAAATATTGAACGAGCTGGAGTCATTTTCCCATCTTACCAGAGTTTCTTCTTTGCTTGGAGAGACCATAGAGCCCAATTTATTTTCAAATGTCAAGCGTTTCAAGTGATACACATATGGCACAGGATGTGATTGAAGAGGCAATAATTATTTACATCGAATTCTAGTGCGGAGGGTTGTTTTATAACAGTGGGGGATGGTTTTCAGCAGGTGTTGTAAAGAGGGATGAAATACTGGTCAATACGGCAATGATTGACAAATAAATTGGGGATGTTATCTAGTGTGATATATATTCGAAAACAACAACGAGAGCATGGTAGCCAATTATTATGGAGTGGTGCTCAAAATACGTTGAGCGTTCACAAATAATATTGAATTGATTGAATTCGAGTTTTCCCGTGTTTTTCAGAGTTTCGTGTATGAAACATGAGTTTTATTGTGTTCTAATTTATTGTTTGTTGTTGAATTTAATAATATTACATTCTTGTTGCTAAGTGGCTCATCAAATATTATGCAGTTTCCGTTCTGAATGTGATTTTTAGTACATGAAATTAATATCAATTATTTTTTGTTAGATTATTAAGATACGAGAACAGTAAGTTTTAAGTAATTTCTTATGTTTTTAATGAGTTTCAACGCAAAGTGGTTGCAGCAAAACTTTTGCAACATGAAGAGAGCACTGTTACAAAGTGGAAATAGTTAATACAAAGCTCTAACTGGTTTCGTGGTTAAGTGGTAGAGTGGACATTACTGTCCAAACTTCGCCACGTCATTAAAATAAAGGAGTCATCATTCTATTTTATTGAATTACCAAGTTATTGTTATATATGGAATGATATCTATTCTATCTGCATAAATAAAGCCTCTGGAAAATTATTATTTTTTAAATGGTAATTTCCCGCCATTTTTATATCAGTAACAATGCGTTTTTTGGGTTATGTCCAATGGGACGTTTTTCTCCACTTGGGATAAGGAATCAGCCTGAGAAGTATTGCACACTTCTCCTAAAACACTCTGTATAATTCAATTTAAGAAACGAGAATTTAATTTATTTGATTTAATAGTCTAATCGGAAATTCACACCATAAATTTAAGGATTTATAGGATGCATGATGTCCACTACTCTATTATTTCCCTATCATGAACGAAGTCAGGGTATATTCTACCAAAGGTTGAATCACAAACGCTCTTAAATGCCAGAAATTATGGGAAACAACCCCAAGACAGAACCTAACTTATAGTGATTGATAACTCAAACACTATGAAGTAGTGAAGTAATATGAAGTGTAAAATATACAAGCACATCAACTCTATCATTTTTTGTCACATTTGTATCATCCAACGGAATTATTCACAGTTTCGCCACAATACCTACTCCTACAAAATTCGCTAGGAACAGGTGCAGTTTCTAATTCTGAGCACCAGGTAGCATTGACTGGCACAATTGGGGCGGTCTATTTCAAAGTCGTATCCCGGGACTTTTTGACAGTGCTTTGTATTGTTGTTGGATGGCTTTTGTGTCAACTATAGGTAGATTCACGTACAAGTATATTGTGAAAGGATAGTAGATATAGGTATATTAACCAATGTCGGCATTGAGAGTAGTTTCCTGTAGTTTTCCAAACACACTCATCTTTTGAAAACGATTTTCGGGTCTTCAGAAGTTGCTACAATGCTACTGTATGCGACAGATTCAGGATTCCAGCCTCTTCTTCTTCTTCTACTTCTTCTTTTTCTTAATTCTCTCTGTGGTTTCTTCTTCTCCTTTCTCTTCTTCCTCTTATTATTCTACTTCTGATTTCTCTTTCCTCTTCTTCTTTTTTCGAATGGAATCCATATCCATTTATGATGCTAAACGAATCAAACAATCAATATTTCTCAAAACTAAATCGACTTCAACAACGAAAGGAAAATCAAGTGACACTAAAAGTTCAATATTTACCACACTAGAAGATCTTCTTGTATAAGTATCAAGTATTTTGTAAGAGTAACTTACGGACTAAGTTGTTCAGTTTTGCATGAATAAATAAAAGTTGAGTATTATTCTTCTTCTTTGACTTTGACTTTTCTATTCCAAGTAGGGTCACTATCTCTCAATCGATTCCCCCACTTTTTGAATAGTTGTGAAATTCTTGAATTTTTCAACTAATTAAGAAGTTATTATAGCTTAATTCATTTACCAAACACTTATCATGATATTACCAATACTAAATTTATCATGACTTTAATTTAAGTTTATCCTTTAAAAGTCTCAATAATGTAATCTTCCCCACTATTAACACATTCTCGTGCATAAATCTTTTATCCAAGTTCAGTTCATGTTTGCAAAATTGGAAACGTTCTCTTTTGTAAACATCTTGCAAACCTTGGTCAACACAACTAGACCAAAATGCCGAATGAATCACCCAGTAGCATTCCGATTCCCCATTCATCAACATCTTGACCAAAACCCCAGTTCCTGCGAGCTGAGAAGACACGCCGTTACAATGTGAAGAGTATTGTGACGGCGTGTCTTCTAAGCAAGAGCGGTCAACACCACAGTGTAGACAACCTATTCTCACAATAATCCATCTATTGTACCCTCCCATTCATCCCGCTGCGTTTTACAAATTCCAGCTTCCATTCAAAATAATCTGCCTCAAACTTGCGACCGCGCATGCGCGTAGGGGAGTTTTGTCGGTCATTCATGGCATGGATCTTTGTAGGATGAAAATATAGTAGTTGAAGTAGCATGTATAGTATAGTCTGTCCAAGCGAAGAAGACATTCTGGCAATATGGGAAAATGACACCAGCTCGGTCAATATTGATTCAAAAATTATGAATTTGGTCTCAAATAATAGATCAGAATGTTTCCTACAATTTGAGATTGGTTTTATAATTTCTGAACCAATATTGACCGAGCTGGAGTCATTTTCCCATCTTTCCAGAATATCTCATTTGTGTGGACATAGAAGCATAGTAGATATAGTAAGATAACCTACTATATAGTGATATTATTACTTGTAGCATAGAACGATAGATCTTCAAAAATACTATAAGGATAGGATCATCTTTGCTTGTAGTATAGCTGTACGCTTTGAAGCTGCCGAGCAGAAAGGTCCCACAGCTTTATAATGTATGAATGTTTATTGCCAAATATGTTTATTGTTGTAGAACGGACAGCCGACAAACTACTTCACTATTGTTAAGATGTCTCCCATGGTTACCTTTTCTAGGAGAATCGGACATTCTTTTGGATAGGGATAGTACTTTATTCTCAGGAATCGAACTAGACAGTATATTAGGGGTTGAATTTATTGAACAGTATATTTTATCAAGAATTGAATAAGTTTTTGAAGGGTATATACAATTTATTAAAGAATTTGATAAATCTACGTGATCAGCTACCAGATCATGTATGTTTGAGAGTTTGAAATGATTTCTTTTGGGAGTATTTCAACGTATTTCGTACTCTCACTGTATAGGTCTCTGCCTAGGTTGAAAATCTCCATCAACATTCAACTATTCATGTGAATGATTTTCACCATTTGCCCCCACCCATCAATTTTCCTCTTTCCAACAATTCTCCATCTACTCGTCTCAATGTCAATCTCTCCTTCTTCTCAATTCTCCTCTACCCACTCTCATTTTGTTTTACTGCAGTCATTATTTCATTCCCCTATTTACATTCTCTCTTTGTCTTCCTTTTACTTCTCTTTCCTTCCTTTGTTTCTCATTCTACTTTTGCTCCCTTGACCCCTCTCGTCTCCTTCTCCTTCTTCCTCTTTACCTTTTTTCCATATTCTTCTTCTCTTTATTAGCTTCTTCTTCTTCTTCTTCTTCTTCTTCTTCTTCTTTCTTCTTTTTTCCTATTGCCTCTTTCCCTTATTTTCCCTTGTGATGTTGTAATATAGCTCTATAGAGCTCTATAGAGCTATATTACCAAAACAAGACTCTATAGAGTCTTGGGACCGCTGCTTTATATTACGTATCTAACAAACTACTGTACAAGCCTGTTGAAAAGAGCCGACAGCTGGATAGGCGTTCTATAATAGATATAATAGAATAGCGAATATATGCGGTAGCCCCATGTTGTGAGACATTGACCCTCTCAAGAACCCAAGAATCTGTTGAAAATTGAACTGAGAACCTAGCATTTCGAGATACACGTATTCAACAACAGTTTTACAAGTTAGATTTATAATGTTAATACAGTAATAATCTATTATAAATCTTGCTCATTACATTCTGTCTCGCACGTTCATGAAGATACTGTATTTGTATTTTTTGAAAGTTTCCTCACGGGTACAATAACAATTCGTTTTTAATTAAAATAATAGGCTATCGTTTTTCTGGTGGAGAGACCCTTGTGGTAGTTTTAGCTCAATTTTTATTTTTGTGTCATTTTATGGGAAATACGATGATCTTTGATTATTCCTTTATTTACATATCTTTGTTCAAATTTATGAGTCATCATATATTATAGAAGTATCAGGTTACACAAAATATGAGTTAGTTTCAACCTAAACACCTAATTTAATTTTCATATAACTTTTTGTTTTTTTAGTCTCTTGATACCCCATTATAGTCATAACTAGTCAAGAGCCAAGTGACTAATTACAAAGAGCATAGAACACTGTATCTCTAGTTTTACTTGGTTTATCGTTGATCTAATAGAAAATAACACAATTTTCTATGGACGACTATAACAGTGATGCTTACTTTAAGTGTACAGGCTCTGTAATATTGTAGCCTACTTTGAACGAATCAAACAACATTCTACTATCTGGATTGGAGCTAGATTCACTAAACAAATTATTATTATTATTATTATAAGAATTATAAATATAGTTTAATAATTATTTATGAATGATCATAGAGTTCTTCGTTGAGCGCTTGGAATTATAATGCTCTATCACTGAATGAACTGATTGAATTAAGCATTATATAAAGAGTGTGCCATTAAGCACTGACCTTTGTGGGGTAAATCGTCGGCCTGTGACGTCACAGGGTGCCATGGGGCAGTGGGGGTGAGGGGGTGACGGCCAAGGGCTTGATGATGATGATGGTGATGGTGATGATGAGGAGGCAGCAGACCCTGCTCCGGTCGTGCTATCCCCTGTAGCATGCCCTGAAAACAAATTTAAAAAAATATTAAAAACGCTTAAACGTAATTTAAATTACATACAAAATCACAAAATTGAAAACATAATTGTTTTACAATTAAAACTAATGCCGGGTTTTTCCAAGCACACTCAAAGTTGAGGAACCCTCAAATTTTGGTAACAGCTAACATTTCCTATGATAAGTATAGGAAATGTAGTAAAGTGTAGTAAACTTGAGGGTCCCTCAAATTTGAGTGTGCTTGGAAAAACCGGGCCTGAATCTACCAGTGAGTTTGTATGTCAAAATCTGAGTTCCCATACAGTATTATTGCCAACTACTGTCAAATTCAACAGTAAAGTCCAAAATCGATAGGCTTCCTAATCAATTAAAAAAGGTTTAATATTTCAAGTATCAAGGCTGTACGATCTTCTTTCGTTGGATGATTTATTATTGATAAAAACGTAGAACACATTGATAAAAACGAAGAGGAACTCTATTCGGTCTAATCTGAATAAGATATGGATGAGTTCATTGCTTGATATGTGGTTCATTGAGATGCCTAAGATTATTTATTTATTTAGAGATATTATAATGTTACTTATAGGTGAAAACACAGACACATGTTCAAATCGTCTTCTTCCCCAATTTGGATGAAATTATTCAAAAAACCTATCAAAATAATTTACAATTTACAACAATTATCACAATATATTTGCAGCAAGAAAGAAAGATTTAGAATCTATCGTTTTCTCGTTCATTCACCTTCTGTGAGGGAAAGATGCATCATATTTGTGAGATCATATCAGTTCAATGTTTGAAATTTCATAACCGGGAACAAATAATTTTGAAATTCCATGTGGAGCAAATAATTTGATTGCATCACCAGTTTGTTAATTTCGCGTCAAATTCAGCAACAGAAACACTGTTTTGGCGCGAAAAGCGTTTCACGCTCATTGAACGCTTCCCTCTCTTCAGACTAGAAAATAAGACAGGCAAGTGTATTAAGTCGCAAGAGACCGTTTCAAGCCAAGCCACCATAATTAAGAGTGTCGTCTCTTTTTATATCTTATCACTTTCAACCGAATTAATACCAACCGTATTTAGACCGTATTCTAACCGTACGGCACTCTAAACCGTGACTTGATGTGACCGAGGTTTAACCGAGCAACAAACAAATTGATGACACGATTCGCGGGATCGTCTCCCGCGGGGAGGGGAGGGTTTATTTACCCCCACCCCTTTTCGAAAACCCCAAAACCCAGTTAAATGACAAACTTACTATCTTAGTGTAAGCCCAATGTAGGCTGGTTGGCTTTTCACTAATTGATCTCATTTCTCCTGGATTTTCTTCTCGCCTTTATTCTTTATTATCTTGTTTTCCTTTTCAACCTCATTCTTCTCCTTCTACTCATTTTTTTGGTTCTTCCATTCTATACTATTGACATACGAGTATATACCTTTTTGTATTTTCTGTACTCATTCCATACCTATCATGTTTCTTTTTCACTAGTACTATTCCTCTCCTATTCTTCTGCTATTACTATTTACTACTTTTATTATTCTTCCACACCTACTATAGTTTATCCAAGCAAAGAAGACATTCTGGCAAGAAAAAGACTCCAGCTCTGTCAATATTAGTTCATGGGTTATCAATTTGGTTTCACATGTTTCCTACAATTTGAAACCAAAATCATAATTTTTCAACGACTAATGACCGAGCTGAAGACATTTTCCCATCTTGGCAGAATGTCTTCTTTGCTGGGACAGGCTATAGTCATACTTCCATTTTTACTTTTGCATTATCTGTTGATAATATTTCTGCTGTCAGAACAGAGCTTTTAAATTTTTTCAAGTATGAAGTTTCTATAAATTGATGAACATTACTATCTACAGCAAGATCTACTCTACTTGACATTCTATTCTCTCTAGTCGGAACATACACTCGAACTTCTATATTATCATCTTTCTATTCTCTCTATACTAGTCCAAACATAGATTGCAACTCCTATAGCCTATTATCATCTTTATATGCTCTTTACTAGTTATAACATACAACTCCAACTCCTATATCATCATCATTTCTGTCAACAAAGTAACACCAATGTTGCAGCCCTATAATAATAAACCGAGCAATCCAGCTATTTAAAGTAGGGGAAGCTGAGGAGCTCTTCAACTACTCGTGGCTGCAAAAAAATTACTGTGAATGTCTCAAGCGTTACAAGCATATAGTGTTGGATTTATCCTATCATTATACCTATATTTAATGCTTTATTTTGTTGGAGATTCCCATCTACTATATCTATATCAGCAGTCCACTTGACGGCTGAATCCTTGACAGAGTGGTGAAGGAATATCATCACCAACCGAATAAAATCTTAATAACAAGTGTTCTACTCAGTGAGAAAGGGTGACACATAATATCAGATCCACCCTCTGGATGGTGTTTTCTACTACTAATTAAGTTTATTAAAATCGAGTGGCTCAATTCCCAGCGTGCGCGCACATTCAGAAAATAATATATTGTCGACAATCATCTAACCGTGAAAAATCTCGCGCTGATAAGCTGAATTACAGGCGCTGAAGACAGGAGTAGAAAACCCTTGAGTGTCATACTTGAAGGGTTGTAAGTAGGAAGCGATGCTCATTCCCGACCTAACCTTATTCAATGACATCGACTCCATAAAAACATCAATCTTTTCGCATCACTGAGTGCTAATTTACTCTTATTCATAGGAAATGAGTGAGTAGCAATCAGTGGTAGCAACTTAACGGAGTGTGATTTCCAAGCGAGAAAATTTGTATGTAGATGAGCAGGTAGCATGATTTGTTTGTAGCAAATCATATTTCTGTGAAATTTGAAAGGATTAAGTATGCCAGAAAATCATGTATGGGCTACACCTGAGGATGTTCATTTGAATAGATATGATACTTTTGTGAAATGAGTATTGAGTGTTTCGTATAGTAGCATGTGGATTTGAATAGATATCATACATTTGTGGAATCAGAAGTGAGTGTTTCGCAAGGTATCTTGAGCCCTTGGTGAATCTACTAACCTTAAGGCTGAGGCCGCACTGCCGGTGGGTAGAGCCTAGAGGGTGGAGGGTAGTTGGTAAATCTATAGAACATACACACCATCCACAGTAATACATCGTATGAATGGTATGACGTGATACTGTTTTTTTGAGGTTATGTTGTCCATATTTAACAATTTCAAGATGGCGGCTGAACACATACCATTCATACGATGTATTACTGTGGATGGTGTGTATGTTCTATAGATTTACCAACTACCCTCCACCCTCCAGGCTCTACCCACCGGCAGTGCGGCCTCAGCCGAAGTGTTTCGTAAATAGGAAGGTGTACATTTGAATAGATACCATAACTCTGTAAAATTAGTATTGAGGATTTAGCATGTTAGACGCTGTTGTAATAGGAAGGTGTCTATGAGGTTGAAATTGATGATTTAATGTATTTCATTATCTCCTGTATGTTGAATCCCATTCTTTTTTGCTAAAACTGCCATATAAAAAGCTAAAGTAGTATTCATTCTAAATACTGACTAGAGTTTTCTAGTAAGATTGCTTGAAGTTGATTTTGTAGAGAAGTTGACTATTTGAGTTACTTGTGAAGAAACTCCAATTTTCTCACATCAACGCTAAAACATGCATTAGTTTGATTTTAATTAGTAGAATATTATTAGAGTTGCAGTAGCTGTCACTTTGAAAAAAAATTAGAGTAACTAGAGCAGTCATACTATGTGTACTCTACTCTTTACTATATCAATTATCTCGTTGTTGGTTTTTTATTGGAGGGGTGGAAAATTGAGTCGATATCTCTTTTTTTATTTACAATAGTTATGTTCACATAATCATCTTATAATAATCCAAGGAAGAGAAAACAGGCTTGAGCCCTGTGTATCTATTTCCTTATTTTTAATTAGAATATTGTCCAAAATAATAATTGAGAGAATTTAGAAAAGATTTAGAAAAGAGAGCTTTTCAAAAGATTCAAATAAACATGAATTATAAACATGAGAGGGATAATCAATTATTGATGTACTGTAAATAATTACTTATTTCACTTTCCTTTGAAATTCACTCAATTTGATCCTCAAGTCTATATAGTTCTTGCGGAATATATTATTAGTTATTGGAAAAACTCCACAGTTTCTCTACGCCTATAAGCACAATCTCTCGCAAAAATGAGGCCCAAACACATTGCGCGAAGGGTGAAAACTCATTATAAGTTTAAAACATAAGGGCACCACCCGCTCTACCGTCATGTAGGGGGTGTCTTGAGAAATTCGAATCATCAATCAGCGTCATCTTGCGACCCTGAAAAGGGGGGATGGAATTTTGGTGATGGCAGCAGAAGCAGTTTGAATTTTCATAAGTTATTATACAGGGTGTGAAAGTGAGAAAAGTGCTAGATTAGACGGACGGCCTAACTTTACGGCGCCTGCAAGAAAAAATAAGAATTAGGAAGAAAATGAAAAGAATGGAGGAGGAAAAAATAATGGGGGAAAAGAATTAGGAGCAGAGGTAACTGATTTTGAAAAGTGGGGTGAATTCTATTAGTTTGCACAAGAAGGTTGGGAATTGGTAGATGAAGAGGTTTTTTAGGGAAGTTTGTATCAGGGGTGGAATTTTGATTTGACCATTAATTCAGTTATTTAAATATACAATAGGGTTTTGTTCCAAGGAATAGCTTCAATCGTTACCATTAATGTCTGGTATTTTGGTCGTTAGTCTAAGAAAACGGACGATAGTATATTGATGGTTCTTATAGCATAAATAACAGGGAATAGTTTGGATGTATACACTTTGCCTATCTATTCAGAAACATAGGCCTAACAATAATATATTATTGCTACTACCATATCCAGTTCAGCTTACATAGGCTAGGCCTACTATAGTTAGTTCATTGAATAATCCTATTGCACTCTGCTGTTTATGATATCAATGATATCTACTTATGATTTAGGTCATCAAAATTATTTCAATAATGACATTTTCTACTCAATAATACGTTTTTTATTACTTTTCTGAAATTACAATTTTCACAAAATTCAAATTGATGTGAAATTACTCGAAATTATTTCAATATTCGTGTAAGGAGCAACTCTCCCAAACTAATCGGGAGGAATGGTGGAATGTTTTAGTTTTGAAAATTTGATTATTCAAGAAAAGTATGAATTCCAAACTGAAATGTTTTTAGCAGATGTTGACAACAATAAATGATAGCCATGCCTTATCACCAAACACTATTCTTCTCTAGGTATATCCCAGTAGTTTTATAACGTAATTTACTCAGGTCCTGAAATTACCTTATGCTATATGATAATCAATCCATCGAATTTAAAACGATCATAATCAAGAATGAATTATACTGTTAAACTACATTTTGTAAATTCCATTGATCAAGTAAGATAATCTCATTCAGTCGATCTAAGAAAGCTGATCTTCCAATTAAATTTCAGTTAATTAAAATTTTATAATTTTGAAATTATTAACAATTATTTCATTTTTTCAGGTCATCATTGTATCATACCGATGAAATTTATTCACGAGTTGCTGAGCTAAAATACGCTGTCTTCCGATTCTCGAGTGAGTAATAATTTCATATCAATAATTTTCCAAATTGAATAACATTTTCTTTCGAGCTTGTATTATTTTATTGTAAGGATTGTCCTCCCGAATATGGAATGAAATATCGTTCTCAATACTATAACATGATATTAATTCGTAGACTCTTGTAAACAGAACAGAGAACTACATTATAATAGTTGATAAGTGAATATAAGTCACGTTATTAATAATTGAATATAAGCCCGCTATAATTTTATTAAACAGGTATTAGACAAATTCGAAACATAGTACTGGTACTATGATATTAATATTTTTATTCGGGTATTATATTCCTTGTTGGACGTTCAAGGTGTTACCTTCAAAAATAGGAATTTGTGACATCTATAATCTATATCCTGTTAATTCCATGATTCAATTTAGTCATTCGATCAAACGGCTTGAATGATCAAGTTTTCAAAATTAAGGTAATATTAATGATACTGCGAAATGCTAGTATATTCTCTTGTAATTGATAATATCACACAATTATCCTACGATCAATAAATTGGTGTTAAATTTGGAAACATACCAACTCTAGGGTACCACAAAATAAATAGATAAGAAGCCTATTAGTGTTTCGTTTATCTCAGGGCTACTTTTATCACTGTTTCTATTTTAAATAATTATGAAGTACCCTTTTTGAATTATTTTTCAATGCACAACATGTTTCAACCAATTATAGTCATTTCCAAGTGCGAATGAACAAATAAAAAAATTTTTATGTTGTGCATTAAAAATACATTTTTTTTTATTTGTTCATTCGCACTAGAAAATGACTATAGTTGGTTGAAACATGTTGTGCATAGAAAAATAATTCAAAAAGGGTACTTGATAATTATTTGGAATAAATAAGAAGCCTATTAATAACAGTAAGCGAATTCTCGAGTTCTTCCACTTCAATAAGCCCACTCAAAATATAAACAAGATATGTAATATAATATTGAATTCCAATTTTTATATTGACACCGAGAAATATTTTTATACCTTATACGGTACCATACTGAATCCATTATGAAGATGTATTACTGAAATCGATAATTTACTTACAATGATAATTATTAATTACACAATCGTGAGTATCTACGTATGTTTCTAACTAGAAGAAAGAGAGAAGACAATGAGTAAAATTAGAATTGAAAACTATATTATTGTCCATTTCATCAAATTCAGTACATGAACATTATCCAACAATATCTTTAACGCAACAATAATGCAAATGTAATACTCCTTATGCGTCTTTCAATACGGTTCTTGAATAATAAGTCAAATATAATAGCTATGTCACTGCCACAATAATTGGAATATCAGAATATTCTGATATTTATCCATTATCAATTTTATTACTTGAATAAAAGAAGGTGAAAATTAGAAAATAGAGTTGAATCAGAATCGTAATATGCAGCAGAAATTTGGGTTGCATTATAAAATTAAGGAAGGTTTCCTCTAGGTTAAGAGACCTGTGCGCAGAGGCCAAGTGTTCCAAAAATTTGGGCTTAAAAATTGAGGATATCGAATTGAATCATCTTCAAAATTTATCTGAATTGATGTATTTCAAAACTACTATTTTGGTAATAGCATATTATTGAATCCTATCAATTCCAATGATAGCATAAGAAATATATTTGAAGCATTATGAGTAAATGGAATTGCATTTACTCACTGAAAGTATACAGCGTCGTTTCCAGTCAATCACAGAATAACAATTCGTAACTAGATCCTAGAACAAGTTGACAGCAGGTATCAAACTAAAAACATTGTCTCCATCTTCAATAATTTCGATCACACTTTTTCAATGTAAGTCCCGTGTGTAATCAGGTGACGCGTTAACTAGAATCAAGTGTTTGACCGCGATCAAAACTAATCGAGTGTTTGAAATAACGCGTGAGTGTGTAATCGGACGCGTGACCGCGATCAAAAACTAATCGGGCGTCGGATTTAACAGCGAATTAGCGCTCAAATCGAGCGACGGAACAATTTTGAGGTTATGTTGAGAGGTTAGGTTAGTTCGCGGCGCGCCGAGCAGAGTCTGTCACACGTCTAAACGGATTTCCTATAACTGTAAAGGGTAGTTGCGTGGCTTACCCCCTCCACAGCGCATGCGCCACCTGTCGACCAATCAGCGCCGGGCACGGACGGACGTCGACCAATGGCGTGCCAGTCAGTGGGGCGTGAATAATGCGTTTTGATTGGCGGAGCCAGTTGTCAGCCGGTCTTTGCGCCGATAAGACACCGAAGCAGCCTGGGCCTGGGTCCCCTCTTATACCCAAAATAGAACGCCTGTGTGTGAAGCCGATGTTTTCTGATTAGCAGATCGATGTCAGCACCTTGAACTTGGCGATGTTGTCTTTGAGTCGTTCCCTGATGTTTTCTGAAAGGAAGAATTGGATTATGAATGGAACAGTGTCACTTTTAAGACTTTCGAATCCAATGCCAACCCATTGTTTGGGTGTAGCGTAACTGAACTATAGAGAAATGTATAATGCAATGCAAGTCGAAGAAGTTGATGTTGTCGTTGAACCTTCCCCTGATGTTTTCCAAAAGAGAAAAGATTGGTTCATGATTGGAAAGATGTTACCTTTAAGACTATCAAATCGAATGCCAACCACATTGTTTTGATATTGCGTTACTAGAGAAATGCAACTTTTGTAACTTGACGATTCCGATGTTGTCTTTGAGAAAGACGATTTTCAAACTGATGTTTTCAGAAAGGAAGGTTTGGTTTGTGAATGGAAAGATGTCACCTATTATAAGACTATCGAATTGAATGCAAACTTCATTGTTTTGATATTGCCTCACTAATCTAGAGAAAGGTCCGATGAAATGCAACTCCTGTAACCTGAATCCTGTAAATGTTGACAATTCAATAATCGATTCATACTCTAAAGATCAGTGATAAATGATCACTGTTTATTTTCACTTGAATGTGTCGTCTTCAAGATGTTTAATTCTCACAATGATTTTTTTGAAAAGGAGGTATGGTGTTTTCTGGAAGAGCATTATTCGGAGAATCTGAAATTCTGAAGAAAAGTTCAGAATGTAATACAATATTCCAGTAACTTGTAAATTTTGACTTGATTGTATCAATTATGTTTCCTGGAAGGGAGATTCATAGAAAATATTTTGTTCGATATTGTAAACATTGATCAAAGTTTTGATATAGCGTCACTGATCTGGAGAAAATCACACCAATGTTTTGTGAAAGAAACGTATAAGAGATATTGGGATCGAGATGGAAAATGTGTCACATTTTGTTTTGATGCAGCGTCACTGATGTGGAGATAAGTGTTGAGATAGTCGATTACGCAACGAAGTCTGATGTTTTTTGAAAGGAAGATAAAGAGAAGGAAGAATAATAATACAGGATAAGATGTATGGCTGGACATTGGGAACCTGTACTCTTTACAACAATGTTGAATTAGGACTACTGGTTCAGAGAAGAGTCCAAATGTTTAATTATTTTATTATTTGTTCAAAAGTGATTATTGATGTTAATCAACGTAGGTATCAATGTATAATAGAATGTAAATAGAAATTGAAGTCACAGTATCCTGTTTAGTAGCTTTCTTTTTCGAATACAACATGTTTCGCACTCTTTAGAGGCATTTTCATATGTGAATAAACAATTCGACAACATTAAATAATTAAGCCTACACATTTCTATAAAATTATGCAAATTGAAAACTTAATAAACATTCATGAACAAAGTCATAGATAAAAATTGAGTTTGGAATTATCTCTACTACTTAAAGGTGAATATGAAACTGGCAACCAGCTGGTAGGCCTAGGCCCTTTATAGGGCTGTTGCGCCATTGACAAACAAACAAAAAACTTAAATATGTCGTCTTCAAGATGGTTCCAAATAATCTATTCAAATGACATGATCAAATGATTGAGCTAGCAAGCCTAATAAAAAAATTAATACTTTTACGAGTATGATAGATATGAATATTATTGTCTGAATTATAATCGTGTATATCATTTTGTATAACGTGCACGTGAGCCCTAAAATTCATTATACTTGTACATTTTTCAAATGTTTTAATACTGTATATTATTCTATTTGTTATACAATCATTCAATGTATTATGCTCATGCTACATATTCCAATAAGTCTCTTTTATTAGATTAATCAATATTTTTGTCCGAAATTAGTTAATGCTGCATAATATCATCACATTCATAGATTTTCGGGCCTTCTCATTTCACTAATACGAGTATTATGAAATGCTCCTCTATGTAATAAAACGTATTATTATAATTTTCTCCGTCCACTTCCCTGTTTCTTATATACTTGTCACATGTTGACATGTTATGATTAATAACATTATTCATACTTAACATGAAACCCTCCTCTTTACACCTTGTCCTGTTTTGTTATGGCATTTCTTCGATTTTTTCCTTTTTCTTTTTACATCATTCGCTTCGCGTCCACTTTGCTTCTTCTATTATGATCAGAAAACGTCCTTTATTATAAGAATGAAGTGACCCCAGGTTATGCGCTTTGTTGTAGCAGCGTTGACAGAGACTTGTATAGCTCTATTGGGTCACCAACTACAAAATACTTGGAGAACATCTGTTCCTGGACCGAAAAATTTCCGAAAAACCTTTTACAAGTTTCCCTATCATCGCCCCGCCACTGTATTCACACGTTCTCATTCATCTTTATTCGGGTTCTTTCTCTGTCATTGCGTCTCTGTTTCACTCTCTTTCGTTTACTTTTATTAGTTACTTACATTCTTCTTACCTCTCATGGCAAAATAGTCCATGACAGACCTATATGTTCTCTTCAAAAACTGAATATTTTTGTGGCCAAATTTTGCCTTTTCATGTAAAATAAAGAGCTTCGCTTTGTAGAATATTGTGATTATTATTAAATGAGAATCAGAATACTCTTTTCATCCATCTATTTAATCTCTTCACATTACTACTCTAGAGTTGAAAGTATGAAAATAGTCCAAAGGAAACTGGAACAGCAGAGTACCCTCTCTCCACCAGCACTAAGACGTTGCCATTTTGTCAGATGTATTATGAACGCATTATGAAATTATGAATTCATTTTCATTTTAATCAGATGAATTGACAACGCTGCATTGAGCCTCACTAGAATATTTTCAGGCGTTAAACCATAGCTTCCTTTAACATAAAATCTTGATTGAAATGCATGGAAAAAATATAGCCTATAGTAAATAGGGTCACGATCACTTGAGACGAAATGAAGAAACGTTTTGCATGTACAGGTAGCTATTTTTGTTTGATCTTGAGGAAAAGCCAAGAACTGTGATTGACTACAGCTGTTCGACTGCAGCCGACCGTCGTATGAAGTAATAACTCCCTTTACCAGCACACACGCGCAAAAAATTTGCTCATTTCGTCTTAAGTGATCGTGAATAGGGTGAATAGTTTCAAACTTATTAATCAAAATTTGGTATATACACGTTTTGGACAATAATCTGTGTTGGACAATAAGTTTACATGTTTCTGTGAAATGAATAAATAAATAAAGGTTCTATTAAAGAAGCTATGGTTAGACTATAGAATCAACAGTAATATTATTAACAAATTGGATATTATTTTTCTAAGATTATCGTCAAAATATCGACTCTCATGTTTATGCAGTTGAATAATTTTTAGGTTTTGTACAATCCATAAAGCAATAACATCACTTCCGTCAACAACTGTGTAAATCTAGAATTTGAATGAGAAAACTTGGCTTCAAGGTTTCAGATAGCCTATATGAGGTGTTTTAAACAAGTAGCCTATCTTATCAATGTCCCTAGATCCAAGTGTAGGAGTACTTTTGAAAAGTTTCTTTTACCTTGGAAGAGATTTTTGAAAAGCCCAAAGGTTGAACCATAGACTAACCATACAATAATATAGAATAGTATATCTACGGTTGAACTTTAGGATGGTGAACTTTATGGATGTTCGGTAATTTTTTAACTTCACCATGGTTAGACGACAAGAAGAAAGTCAACCTATTTTCAGTTTTACTCTATCTTGTGTGTCAACCTTGTAGGCCTATCTATCTATTCTATCAAGTCTATTAACCTTGTAGAGTGACTGCATGATTGGTTCAGGAACTAGGTTAAATACACTATAGGTATTCGGAAGTATAATGGCGCCAAATCATTGCTTTGGTGTGGTTGCGGGGGATGAGAGCGTGTGCTTTTGTTGTGAGTTGTTTACTGTAATTTGAGTAGTTTCCGACAAAGGACACCCCACGCGGAAATCATGGTCTCGGGTATCTTGCGGCAAATTCTTGCTAAAATGCATGCTACAGTAGTTTGTTCCAACAAAATTATCTCTTGATAAAATGAATTTGTAATGATATAATTAGTGTTCATGTAATTTTTAGAGACTAAGTTTATATATTTGATCATTATTTTATCGATTTATTGAAATTTAAGTTATTTAATAGCTATAAAATGAGTTTGTAACTATATGATTAGTGTTCATGTAATTTTTAGAGACTAAGTTTATATATTTGATCATTATTTTATCGATTTATTGAAATTTGAGTTATTTAATAGCTATAAAATGAGTTTGTAACTATATGATTAGTGTTCATGTAATTTTTAGAGACTAAGTTTATATATTTGATCATTATTTTATCGATTTATTGAAATTTGAGTTATGTAATAGCTATATTTAATTTTCTCAAATTTCAATAAATCGATAAAATAATGATCAAGTATGTAAACTTAGTGTCTAAAAATTATATGAATAAGTCTTTTAAATACATGAATATTTAATAGTTATATTTAATTTACTTTAATTGAAAAGTCCAAATTGATCGAAGCCACTTTCAAAAATGGTATGCCAATTTAAAAGAGGTATCAAATCTGATACATAAATGGTCTCAAGTAGTAGAAAATAAATATATAATTTTTGAACCAATATTGACCGAGCTGAAGTCATTTCCTATCTTGCCAGAATGTCATCTTTGCTCGACCAGACTATAACAATAAGTAATCCCCATTGTTGTTGGTTTTACACTTCTATCTTACCGAAGTCGATAGCGACTTTTCGCGAAAATCGGAAATAGTTTTGACACCCTCGAAAAGGGTCTAGACCCGTTACAAATTTGGTCCCGGAGGGGTGTGCTGAGTAGGGGGGGGGGGTTGGTTGGGGGGGATTGTTATCATGCCACCCTTACGTGGAGGTTGGAAGGGGGGAAAGATGTTATAAGTTCCATCCCCTATCCTAAGTTAACAAACCCGAGGGGTGTTGAGAGAGGCATAAACAAGATAACTTATCATTAGATAATAACCCCATGGTCCCACTCCATCAGCCAGCAAATCACCCTTCACGGCACACACACACTCAGGGTCTGCGTTAGCAATGTATAACTCATATTTTCATAAGCAACGGGTTTGGGCTGAGGCCTGTATTACAACTGGATAAGCAGATAAACTTCATGTATAGCTTTACAAAAGTTTGTTTTTAGTAAAGTGAATTTTGTTGTTCAGTTGGTAGGTTTTCGATATTTAATTACAAAGTTATCTATACAGAAAACAAAATAGAAATGGTATCGGTACATTAACATGGTTTCAAAAAACAAGAAAATTTATTATTCGAGTATGAAAAACACATGAAAGTCGTTTTTATAGATCTTCGATTATTACCAGCAAGATTACCAGTAATTTATTAAAATTAAGATCAAGCAAGTGATGTACATCCAAGGTGATAAATAGTTGTAGACTTTGAAGGAACAGGCTACAACTCTTTTTAATAGATTATCTACTTGTATTGTATTGTGTTGTGTTGTATCGTGTCTTTTTGGGAGAAAAGGTCTTTTTGTTGGTTGTCGACAATCTCACATTTGTCGAAAAGTGTCTTTTTGTTGGTGTCTGTAAATGAGTAGAAGAGGAGATGGAGAAGAAGGAGAAGGACATGGAGGTAAAAAAGGAGAAGGAGAAGGAGAAGGAGGAGGTAAATGAGAAGAAGGAGGAAAAGGTGAAGGAGAAGGAGAAGGAGAAGGAGGAGAAGGAGAGGGAGAAGGAGATTGATTGATTTTTTGCTGATTTTATTCTCCATTGCCAGGTCTGAAGAGACCTATGGCAAACAAAAAATTACATAGATACATTGCAAATCGATCACGTAAGCATAAGAAAACAAATAATTAGCGCATAATGAAACACATAAAACTTGAATAATGAGCTTTCAACTCGAATACAAATTCAATTAGCACACTAACACACAATAATTACTAGCATAACATAAAATAGCGTGACTTTACTTTGTGGAGAACGATGAACAGAAAGAAATGGAGAAGGAGTTGGAAGTGAAAGAGATTGTGGAGGAGGAGGAGGAGGAGGAGGAGGAGGAGGAGGAGGAGGAGGAGGAGGAGGAGGAGGAGGAGTAGGAGGAGGAGGAGGTAGTGGTGGAGGACGAGGCATTACAGTGACATCAGCTGTTACCAACACTTCACTGACTCCCCCATTTTATGTATGATTCACACCCTTCCTGACACTGCCACGGGTGACAACGCGGTTATTCCCTGCTTCTCTCATTCTTCACCCACTCTTTCTTTTCTCTCTCTTCTACTTTTTTGCCTTGTTCGCCTTCTTCTTACTTAATTTTCTTTCAACATTCATCAAATAATTTTTATGTCTAATCCTTCTCACCTTTTATTCATTTGATTGTTCCAATCTTATCAGCTATTCTTATTGGTTATTTATGCGTATCTCTATTTTTTCAATTCAATCTGTTACTTTCCTTATTAACGTCACATCATCAAAGTGTCTCTTTATTCGCTTTTCAATCATTGCTGCAACGCAAACAAATTAAAAGTGGTTCTACCCAATCCTATCCTTATTGAATAGAACTACCAGAATCATGACCTCAGATTTATGAAATTAATTGTATCTATTAATGTAGCAGTCTCAAGCGGCAGCTCGAGCCGAAATTTTCCCCTTTACAAGTCATTTTTAAGTGAATTTTACTATTTATTGATGTATTATATTTAAGTTTCCCCAATAACAAAGTGAACATTTATAAAATAGTTATGTGAATAGAGTTGTAGCTGCCGCTTGGGAATGGGCGACAGTTAGGCATACGACGACGACATAATATAATAAGCATGATATAATTCTATTATCTGCAGTAAAGTCTGTTAGCTAGATAATATCGTAGTTCACCAACGAATATTTCTAGAAAATTTGAATATTTCAAATGAATCACTGGTTCACTTCTCTACTTTTTCATCTACTCTGCTCCTTTCCTTGTTCACATCATATCAATTAGGCAGAATGACATCAATAATACCTAATATTGAAACCGATTCTAACACCTTCTTCTGCATTTCTATCCTATGCGATACCACCGATGCACAGGGCTAGGTGTCCATGTTAGCATCAACCTAAGATAAAAATTTCCTCAAAAATGATGATGCTACACTCATTTGGCCATCTTATCGGGTAATTGTATCATTTGGCTAATCGTATTCTCCCAACCATCTTGATATGGTTCGTCCTTGAAGGGGTGGGGGACTGAAGACTGAAGTCAAAAAAGGAGTTTCTCACTCTCTCTCTCCCTCTCTTTGTCTCTCTCATGGTGTGAACACGGCCTTCAGGGATCGATAGGCGTGACACTGCTATCATAATGTCATGCCTACTCAACTCATTCTCCCAACTTTGAACCAATTTTCTTACTGCTTCCTCACTCCTCCTGTCTTCCAGGATAGCTTACAATCATTCAGTATAATACAGCTAGGCAGATAAATTTACTATAAATGAAAATGATTCTTTATTATAAATGTATTTGATCAACCAATCAAAGGACGGCTGAGTCCAACTTCTTAGCGTGTTATGTTTATTATGTTTTGTTATGTTTTTCATTAATATTAACAGAATTGAGGATCAAATTAATTATACAGATGAAGATATTTATTGAAAGTTGAGACATAACACAGTTAACGAAGTGAACTAATGAACATGGTAATAAGGAGTTGTAACTCCTACTTTTGAATGGTTTCAAATGTTATATTCCGCTCTTCAAGAGAGGTGAAGGAAGCTCATAAGGGAGTTAGGGAGATAAGGGAGTTTCTACATGGTTCAATGTACTTTTAAGATGATAAATCTATCAAGTAAAATGATCGAAACAAAATTCTTATGTAATTTTTGAAACGTCTCGTGTTCAAGAGACTTCAATACAGAAGGCAATTTGCCTTCAGGAAGTAATCCATTTACAAGCAAAATCATCACATAATTTTTATTGAACTATGACACCCGGTTTTAACAATAGGCTACTTGGCTATCTAAGGAGACATAACTTATATTCTTTTTAAAAATTAATACCATTGATTGAATCTTGTGCATTGTGGAGACAACTTCACTCATCTATAGTGTTTTGCATTTTGAATTGGATTCATCGGAATGAAAAAGGTATGATAAACGATAAACTGGATTTTTCGCTTGGAGTAGCAGTAGCTCCAACTTAGGAGGCATACTATGCATGCCTCTTTGTTCCATTCAGTAGATGAACAATTCGTGCATGGCAATAACCGAATAACTTCACTTATTCCGACTGCGATTTAACATGAATAATCGGTTACCTATTCAAATCAGTCTGGTAAAATACTTCGGGAATTTGTTCTAAATGGACTTCTCCATCTGGAACAATAACTGCCTTAGCAATTCCAAGGTAGGAAAAAAGTGTCAAATTGAAAACGCTGAATTGACAGATTGAGCTGAGTGGTGGAAAGATTACTCCGAATTTTTCTACGCGGTTACTTCTTTGTTAGGTAATCAATTTTCAAAAATGTGTCCAACTTTTTTATCAGACTGGAAACGTTGATTGTGAGGTGACGAAAAATTACAAAAAAAGGGTGAACATGCGAGTATTTATAGTAGACATTTTGGCGAGATGATAAATTGACTCCAGCTTGGTCAATATTTGTTCAAAAATAATAACTTTTGTCTGAATTTGTAGATCAAAATGTTTCCTACAATTTAAAGCCATATTTTCAATTATTGAACCAATATTGAACGAGCTGGAGTCATTTTCCTATCTTGCCAGAATGTCTTCTTTGCTTTGGCAGAGTATACTGCGATAACAATACGTATGCAGTTTGAGTGGATTTTGTGGATTCATTCGGTTTGAATTTGAAAAAAGTGTGATATCTAGTAAGCCAGGAAATGGACTGAATGAGTTGGGCTTATCTGTAATTTTTTCCATGGCTCACTGGACAGTTATATCGCCACCTGATGTTGATGAAGGGGTTGGATCCGTGAAAAAAACTAATCTAAAAACACATTATTACAACTTTTTTTATTTCTGAACTCTCATACGTTATCGAAGACTTTCTGGTGCAAATTTTTGTCAACCATGTGAAGTTTACAAGCATGAATGAGCTGTTATCTTCCCCCAAAGAATTTTTCACAAACGATTACTTCGGGGGAAAATTGTCCTGGTGAAATGTGCCAGTTTATGGAAGAAATAACATTGGTAAATTTTTTGAAAATTATGTGTAGAAATTGATTATATAAGGGTGATCAGTTCGATTATTATTTGGAGGAATATGGCTAAAAAAATTGTTCATTAGGGTGATCGGCCTTTGAAAAAAATTATGATTGAGCTAAGGTTGATCAGTTAGTGAGTAAAAAGCTGGAAAAATTGTGTTGTGATGTTGATTGAGAAAACATTTGTTTGTTGTTTTTTTAGTAACGGGTGAGGGATGAGTTGAAAACAATTCGAGTGATTGTGGGAAAAATTGATGATAGCCTGTGATAATCATGTTTGTCATTGGTATTACTCGTTGTACCTTCCATAACTGGTGTATTACTTCTAGATGGATGCATTTTTATCACCAACATTTTTTATTTCATAGCAGTAAAAAAGGTGTATGGACCCTATAGGGAATCAATAACTTCATTCAAACATTATTCACCAATCTGTTTGTTATCTGTCTAGTCTTTACTTTGTTTTTATAATCTGTTAAGTTTTTCATTCATTTTCAGTGAAGTAACATAGATCGTTGACTGTTTCAATTTATTCCTGTTTTGAATAATTTTATCCGTTTATTCAAAGTAGATATTTTTCCTTCTCATCCCTCCTACTACCTCTTGCTTCTTGTTGTCTCTTACCACCATAGTCTGTCCAAGCAAAGAAGACATTCTGGCAAGATATGGGAAATGATGACTCCAGATCGGTCAATATTAAGCTTTAAAAATCATAAATTTGGTTTAGAAATGTAGATCAGAATGTTTTCTAAAATTTGAAACCAAATTTATAATTATTGGACCAATATTGATCGAGCTGGAGTCATTTTCCCATCTTACCTTCTTTGTTTGGACAGACTATACCTCCTATTTCTTGTTGTCTCTTACTACTACCATGTTGTACTTGTCTCACTATCCTTTGTGATTGAACTTCCAATAATAATAGTTTTGATTTTACACCACCATTACATTCTTTCTCCCTCATCTTTTTTATCACTCTTTATCATCTTACCATTTGCTTTTCATTCTCCTTATCCTTCTATTGCATTCATCTACTATCCCATTACTTCTTCCTCCTTTTCTATCTTTCCATTACTCTGTCTCTTCTGCTTCTGATTTTTCTTCTCCTCCTGTTTCCAGCTTAGATTTCTTTTCCTTCGCTCTTCTTTATGAGAAGTTTGTCAGATTCCTCCTGAAACACAGTGGATAAAAATTATAATTCATTTATTTCATTCATGTACAAATATACAATGAGCGGAAAGAAAAAACATTGCCCAAAACTCCTTCTATTCCTAATTTAGTCACATAATAAATTGTCCGAATTTTCAGGTTATGTAAAAAATTTTGTTTTACCCAAACTTTTCCACCCTAAGAAAATCTCTTATCCCATTCATTTCATTTCATTTTTATTTCATCAATTCATTTTTCATTCCGTAATTCTTCATTCGAAGTAACTGATCGATTTAGAATTTAGAATTTGAAAGTACATACATGTTAAAACCATCATAATTCTTCATTCTCCCAAAGTTACTTTTCCTCCTCATTCTTCTCTACCTCCTTATTCTCTTTCCCTTTCTAACTCTTTCCTCTTTACCACTCTTTATAACCCTTCTCTTTAATCAACACTCCCATCTCACACTTTGTCAATCATACTACATGAGGAAAAATCATACTAATATTTCATTTCAATTCAAAAGTATATACATGTTAATATCATAGTGATTCCTTATTTTCCCAGAATTACTGCTCTCCCTTCTCATTCTCCTCCACCTCCTTATTCTCCACCCTTTTTAACTCTTTTCTCTTTACCACAATCAACACCCCCACTCTTTCCATCATGCTACATGTGTCATCCCCTTCCCCTCCTTCAATAATAAAGCGTCCGAGCGTTAAAACCCTACTAAACGCTGCTGCAAAAAAACACACCTCTGTCGCATGGAAAACAATTATAAACTAGCGGGTCAACGATTCTGCATTCTCATTTGGACCATGTCCAGACTTTTTTCCATTTTTTATTCATTATTCCGACTCCACTTTTTAACGTTGAACGCAATCATTTTTTCCTCACAGTTGAATCGAAACGGCAAAATGTATAAATAATTTCAGAGGCATGTGTGAGCCGCGTGATAATAATAATTATTATTATCTCTGTATGGAAATAGCGAGCGGGTAAAGTCTGTCCAAGCAAAGAAGACATTTGGGCAAGGTGTAAATATTACTCCAGCTCGGTCAATATTGGTTCAAAAATTATAAATTTGGTCTAAAATTGTAGGAAATATTCTGATCTACAATTTGAGACCAAATTTATAATTTTTTGAATCAAGATTGATCGAGCTGGAGTCATTTTCCCACCTTACCAGAATGTCTACTTCGCTTGGACAGACTGTAATGTTGTTTGAAAATGTGACGAGAGCGAAGAAAAACGCTGATGCTGCTGTTTTGTCTTCTCGGAATTATTATTTCTCTTTGAACTGTTTTCTGTTGGAAAAATCGGAAATGGAGACATTAATTCAATTATCTCAGCCATATCTCGCTCCCATACTTTGAAATCTGTGTTTAAAGTTGTTGATCAAACCATGAGCAATTAATTTCATCAAAGTTTTTCTCAAATTAATTAACTCGAGAGCTTGGAATTAAGATTTCTCAAATAATTAACACTGGTATTGGAGATTTTCCACGTATATAGAAACAATAAATAATTGGTGCTTCATTTGGAATTAGATATCAGTCTTAAAAATGAAGTAACGATTAATATATTGATTATTTGTTGAATGTTGCACACAAGCAAAACGCTCACAAGATGATAAATAAATAGAAAATTATGTTCCAATAGAAATGGATATATACGAATGATGAATACTATTCACTCAATGAATTTTGAATGAGGAAATAGAGCTTATTTGATCGTGTATTTATATCGAAGCATCTTGTATCAATTATGATGAAGACCTTTGAACATATTGATTCATTTGATACATAATATATCATCTTGTGTATCTTCAAGATCCTGAATGTTTCCCCTTAAAAGTGGTTTCAATTGTAATTCAACTGAGGTAAAAAAATAGAATCATGAATAACTTGCCATAGATACATCAACAAGAAGTTATCAATTTTTGTCACATAGCCTAAATTAATAAGCTAATCTAATTAGCCTAATTAAATTAAGCCAACCTAAGAAATTGAGTATGGCTTTAAATTTCATAAACCGGGTTTCAGATCGTATTATCAGCATTATTTTCTACTATTTTATCATTTATTAGCGTCTCAATGTCACGCATTTTCATCATCATAGTTTACCACCATTTACCATTTATCATTTTGCGCGTTCATCTGCTCAATGAGGCCGTTTATTATCACACATCCATTCAATTCCTGATTTTTTTCATATCACTAGATTTTTGATACAACTATTGAATGATACGTTTTCATTCAACTAACAGAAGCATCATCCACTTACAAGCACACCCTCCAAAAAGGTGATAAATAATCCGTCTGTTGAACATCTCCAGAAGGAAAGATCAAAAGGAACGTTGAAGAGGTTGCAGAAGGTCAAAAAAAGGAGAATGGAATGAAAAATGTGAAGATGCCGAAAGGAAAGGTGAAAAGAAACTTTGAAGAATGAACATAGAAAGGGACGAGTGAGTATTGTTATCAGCTATTAAAAGCATTTCGGCTTGTACTACCCCATTATGCTGTGGATGTTATAGTCTGTCAAAGCGAAGAAGACATTCTGGATAGGTGGGAAAATGAATCTAGCTAGGTCAATATTGGTTCAAAAATTATAAATTGTGTCTCAAATTGTACAAAACATTCTGATCTACAATTGAGACCAAATTAAAAATTTTCGAACCAATATTGACTGAGCTGGAGTCATTTTTCCATCTTGCCAGAATGTCTTCTTTGCTTGGACAAACTATATCTGTTATAGATAGATCTGTAGTTTATGATCAGTTGTGAGGTAGAGGCGGCGAATTTTTTTCGCGTTTTCAAGGGCTCTTCTTTTCCGAATTGAATGGATGCTGGGCTCTTCAGTAGCTATTGAAGTTGGAAGGAGATGTAGTGAAAATTTTGAAGAAAATGGGGTAGGGGAGTGGGTCTTGGAAGGAATTGAAAACAAGCAAAGTTGGAAAAATAGAAGAAGAAGGAGGAGAGGAGATGAGGGAATTCAAATTTTCTCAGATCAGAAAGAGAAGTCGGAAAAATGAATGGGAAATAGATTGGGAGAGGTGACTTTGAAAATTTAGAGAGGAAGAATGCATTTTTAAAGAAAACCTATGATAAAGTTGCACAAAATAGAAAATAAATAGAGTGAAAAGAGAAAATAATAGTGAAATGATCGGGAAATAAATTTAAAATCACTATGAATAGTCAAGAATCGAAGCTTATGAGGAAGAGAATGAAAAGATGGTAATTTCCTCTAAACAGTGAAAAGGAAACAAAGAAGAGCGAATGCAAAGAAGTGAAGGAAGTTGTACGTATGAGGAAGAATCTTAGAACAAAGGTATGTGAGGAGAAAGAAAGAGTGGGTAGAAGACGTGTTAGAAAGAGAAAAATATCCCTCTGCTGTGAATGGCATATCCTTTTTTGAGAAAAAGAGGGGTAAACATAAATCTGGTAGCAGAACGGAGAGAAAATAGATGACTAGAGAACATTTAAACAAAAATAATATGGAATAGTTGGAGTAAAATTGGGAATGCAGTGATTGATAAAAGAGAAGACAGATATAGAAAAAATAATACGGGAAAGAATAAGACCAAAGACAAATGAGAATAAGAAGAGAAGTAAAATAATGGCAAAACAGAGGAGGAAAATAGCCACTCAAAATTCTTTCTCTGTCTACAGGTGTTCATTTCTGCCTTCAGAAGTAGATACTCCTTAGCTATAAATATATCCTAATAGTAAAGACTATATAGTTTTGATCCTCACCAGGTGTATAATAGACCCTTGTAGACTTTGGTTCTTGAGGATTATTTGTTAGTGGGGTTAGCGACAATATCATTTGTTACATTCTAGTCTAGTAGAAAAAGATCGCTACCTTTTGCACAAAATAGAATGAATATCCCGACAATAGGCGCGCAGATTATAACCGAGAAACATGCTTTCAACACACAAAAACATGTTTTATTTGTGACCTATGTTGTTGAATGTAGCACCGGTCATCTAAATTTATTGGTGTCAAAACTACTTATTTCAGCTGCTTGGAAGTCAGTCATTGGTCACATTAAAAGGTAGGATTCATATCATAGAGGATCATATCATGAAATCTTTGTATAAAAGAGAATTCAAGTGATAGATCTATTCTATGGATACATTCAAATAAGATGAAAAGTAATTATGTGATTTTGAAAAATTGTTTGGGAAATTTGTGCAACGTTTTCATCAATTCTATCTCCCCACTTTCTCTTCTTTCTTCTTTTTCTCTGCTACTTTGCGAGCTTTTCCTGTTTTGATCCAATTACTTCTGTCCTAAATCTGACAATAATGCTGTACATAATTGAATTTCTTAAAAAGTATATATATTCCATAACAAACCAAGCAAATTAATCGTATCTGTATCATTATTGAAAAGTCTTGAGTCGTAATATACATCAAATTCGATGGGCTTTCAAATAATCTTCTTCACTGTACTCCTACCTTCTAAAAAGGAAATAGATCGCAGTGAACGCATTCATTTAGTCTGTCCAAGCAAAGTAGACATTCTGGTAAGATGGAAAATACCTCCAACTCGGCCAATAAATATCAATTCAGGTTCAATACATATCAATTTTATCTTCAATTGTAGAAAACATTCTGATCTACAATTTGAGACCAAATTTATAATTTTCGAACCAATATTGAACGAGCTGAAGCTATTATCCCATCATGCCAGAACGTCTTCTTTGCTTGGAAAAACTATAGCTTAAAATAATAATACCACAATATGGATAATTTCCATCACATATCATTGGTTTTCCCCCTTTTTCAAACTTTCACTCTCTTCTCAATTTTCTCTCTCTCTCTTTCTCAAGTTTCTTCTCATTTCTCCCTTCTTCTTCTACCTCTGTATCTACCTAATTTTCTTCTCTCTCTCTTTCACAAATAATACCGATCGGAACTTACTTACATGTTGTATCTACTACAAATTGAGGTGTCGCTAAAAATGACACATCCTTGGGGAGATACAAACCCGGCACCCTCGAACTGAGTGGCAGCGGCTTATGCGTGACTAACCGACATGCTCCCAAGGGGTGGGGAGAGGTACCTTTCAACCGCTCCTCTCCACCCCTCACAGGAATAGATCGATAAACGGAAGAGGCGAATAATAATAATGCTAACAATTCATGCTCTAATCGCGCTTAGTTGGTTGTTGCTAACCTACTTATCATTGTCTGATGCTGTACTGATTTCTTTGATGTATCCTAAACCATTATGTGCTTGTAAGGATTCAAACATATAAACTCTTTTCAATAGTGTATTCGTGTGGGTCTACTAACGTTATCACACAATACATCTAAAGTGTTAAGATGGTAAAATGTTTATTCAAAATAAATGCACAAAAATTTTTTTCAAACATCACGAATTCCATTTTCATTAATGAATTTTATCAATAGAATTATTAAGATTAAATGAATTTATTTCAAAATAATTATATTTTATTTTTTGTTGAAATAAAATTCATTCCACATCGTTGTGTTTTTAGCAAATAAAATCAATTTGTTACATACAAATGAAATTGAAAAACAAGTGCCAATTAACTAAATTCTATCTAATTTCTCAAGAAATGTAACTAGTTCTTCTTAAATTATTGATCACTATAAAATTTTACTTCCGCATATTTTTGTGTTCAACTCTAGTTGATAATATTGTATTATTAATATGGTGTAATAGAATAAGAGCAGAACTTTTTAACTAAGGAATGTGGGATCTTGCAGGATTTGAGGACTAATTTGAAGTTTGAATAATATCATAATACTCGAAGTTGTACTAATATTATTGTTAGTGCAATATATTAACTAATATTTGTTTGTGCAATGTGCATCTTTGGTTAATAATTTGTGTATTCATGAACTACAGTAAAGTTTTTGGTTCGGTTGCCTGAATATTGATAGTTTCAAATGTAACTTTTCTCTATGAAATTCAGTTTTCACAATCCATACCCCATTCCGTTACCAAATTTCGCTTTCTAACTAATAGGTTACATCCTAATTCGTTTCGGAAAACTATTATCTCTCAACTTTCATATTATAGGCTATTATGACTTCTTTTCTGTCTCTTTTACTCTATAATTCATTATCAATTATTAATCCTTACTGTTTGCATTTCTCTCTCTCTCTCTCTCTCTCTCTCTCTCTCTCTCTTCAACACACACTTTTCCTCTTAATCTCTCTATCATTTTTCTAATTCTTTCACTCTTCCTCTTCCACTCGCTTTCTCTCTCTCTCTCTGTCTTTCTTCCTCCCTACCATCTTCCATCCCTTACCCACTCGAATAACAAAGACATCTCGTTGACCCTTGACAGATTTCGAATGTATATTATTATTCTAGGCCTTTGTCATCTCTCAACGCAATAACTGGCTGATTAGTTATGGAGTACGGCACTTGTATGAGATACAATCACGGTAGATATAGTTTGGGTTATAAAGTGGTCCCACTTTTAAGTTGTGACTCAATTTGCACCCGGCCAAGTAGGGGGCTTTTGGAACATTTATCATCCTAATTGAGGCGATACGGTTGTAATAATTCACGTAGGCTGACCTTAGTTTTGTTGAGTATCGTATAGGCTGTCCAAGCAAAGAAGACCCTCTGGCAAGATGAGGAAATGACACTAGCTTGGTCAATATTGGTTTAACAATCATTGATTTGTTCTCAATCGTAGGAAACATTCTGATCTAAAATTTGAGACCAAATCAATATTTTTGAACTAATATTGACCGAGCTGGAGTCATTTTTTCATCTTGCCAGAAAGTCTACTTTGCTTGAACAGACCATATCTTTTGAGCTTTAATCGGGAATACACTCGAATCTGAGGATCTTCGATTTGATGCTCCCCGAAACATTCTTTATAAAACAAATTTTTCCAGAGTAGGGCCTATTTAAGTTGAGATCTTTCAACTTTTCTATCTATTTTTTTTCATAATTTTGATAAGTGGCGAAGTAAAACATGTTTACTCATTCAAATTCATAGAAGTATACTTTGAGCCTGAAATGTGGTCTTTCATCCATTTCATTGTATTTGTTTATTGGATCAATGTGGACATCAGCCCACTGGCGGCTCGCGCCCACGAAACAGGTAAGTGCTATACAATAAAAGATATGGGCACTTCACCTGTTTCTTGGGCACGAGCTGCCAGTGCCTCAGCGTTGATTGAAACTCCTTATAAACGCACTTCGAATGTACTTTCACTTCAGATAAAACGAAACAGAATATAATATTCGCTTCAAACCTGTGCGAAAGGTTTTAATTGGAAGTAGATTGTGTTGTGTTAATCGGTACAGAATGTATTGGAAACGAAACATTCTGTTTAATCTATTTTAATTTGATTGGAATAGCTCATTCGAGCTATTACACAAAAGGCCAGTTGCTCTCAATGAATAAAAATCAAAACAAACTTTTAAAAGATGTCAAAAGCAAAACATATGGAACAAACAATTAAAATATATCAATTGATCCTGTAAAAAACTCTGTACTGGCCTAGAAGTGGAAAAATTAGATAAGGGAACTAAATCATGAATGAGGTAGCAAGTTAGAAAGGTGCTAACCTTGTTAATATTTTCTTAGAAACTTCTTAGAATGTGAAGCCACAGTTATTTTCAATTTCCTATTACTCAACTGTACCTTAGTACCTGACAATATGAATCATCACTAGATGCACAGGCCCAAGAGCCCATGTGGGTATCACCCTCAAAAAAAAAATGAATGAACATCTTGAATGAATAAATCACTAACCCTTTTATCCGGGAAAGTGATGAATTTGAGAGAAGTGGGTGAATATCTTTATAAAAAGTTAGTCGGTAATTACTACTGCACTTATTATTCGGGTTTCCAAGCAAAGACGCATAGAATCTTGGGAACTTTTGTTGTTCATATTTTGCCATCAAATAAGCTTTGTGTGTTTAGGCGTATGTGTGTGTGCCTTACTATAGGTGCTTCGCCTTGTTTCTTATCAGTTATTCGCAAGAGTGAGTTCTAAACCCTTGCATCCCCCTCATTTTATCACCTTTCACCTCCTTCCCTACTACTACTACTACTACTACTACTCCTCCTCCCCTTCCTCCTCCTCCTCCTCCTCCTCCTCCTACTTCTTCTCCTTCTTTCTTTCTTCTTCTTCTTCTTCTTCTTCTTCTTCTTCTTCTTCTTCTTCTTCTTCTTCTTCTTCTTCTTCTTCTTCTTCTTCTTCTTCTTCTTCTTCTTCTTCTTCTTCTTCTTCTTCTTCTTCTTCTTCTTCTTCTTCTTCTTCTTCTTCTTCTTCTTCTTCTTCTTCTTCTTCTTCTTCTTCTTCTTCTTCTTCTTCTTCTTCTTCTTCTTCTTCTTCTCTCTTCTTCTTCTTCTTCTTCTTCTTCCTTCTTCTTCTTCTTCTTCTTCTTCTTCTTCTTCTTCTTCTTCTTCTTCTTCTTCTTCTTCTTCTTCTTCTTCTTCTTCTTCTTCTTCTTCTTCTTCTTCTTCTTCTTCTTCTTCTTCTTCTTCTTCTTCTTCTTCTTCTTCTTCTTCTTCTTCTTCTTCTTCTTCTTCTTCTTCTTCTTCTTCTTCTTCTTCTTCTTCTTCTTCTTCTTCTTCTTCTTCTTCTTCTTCTTCTTCTTCTTCTTCTTCTTCTTCTTCTTCTTCTTCTTCTTCTTCTTCTTCTTCTTCTTCTTCTTCTTCTTCTTCTTCTTCTTCTTCTTCTTCTTCTTCTTCTTCTTCTTCTTCTTCTTCTTCTTCTTCTTCTTCTTCTTCTTCTTCTTCTTCTTCTTCTTCTTCTTCTTCTTCTTCTTCTTCTTCTTCTTCTTCTTCTTCTTCTTCTTCTTCTTCTTCTTCTTCTTCTTCTTCTTCGAGCAATATCAGGAGAAGGTCCAAACCTGCGTATTTTTGGGGTTCCTGAAGCAGATGAGGAAAACACCGATCAACTCGTTTTGAAGATCGTCAATGAAAAATTAAAAGGGTGGGACTAAACATTAGAGGACATTGATCGGTCTCATCGGGTCAGAGCCCGCACCTAAGCAAAGACGTCGACGTCATCTTCGAAACAGAAGACGGCGCCGCCGCGCCCTCGACCCATCATTGTCAAATTCACCAGCTACCGAAACCGTCAACGAGTATTTGGCTACAGAAGGCCCTCAAGGAGACAGGGATTACTATCAGGGAGGATCTCACGAAACACCGCCTTCTTCTGCTGAATTGACGCTGCCGAAAAATATGGCTACACCAACACGTGGACGCAGGATGGCAAGGTGCGCTACGTGAACCGGTCAGGGCCCCACCAGGCAGATCTTCACCAAGCTGAGCGAATAGCCGATATCCACAAATAAATGGTTAGTTAACTGATTTAAACAAATTATATGTTTTTAGCGCTGGTCTGTCTGGTTATCTCAATTGTAGGCTAACCAAATTAGTGTATATTTCAAACTGGTAAAATTATTCCAGACATTTGAATAAGTCTCATTTCTATTCTCCTTCACACGCTTTTATGTACTCCCTTATAATAGTCATATTGAGTTCATATCACGTTAAAGTAATTAAATTAATCAATTGAGTTAAATTCACTCTAATAATTATGATGAGTGGTTTGTTAAAACTAAATCATTATGGTTATAAGTTACGAAAGTATTCACTTTTTTCAATTAATTCACATTACAATGAGTAAATTAATCAATCGAGTCAAATTCACAATTACAATGGATCTCATTAATATTATTAATTGTTTGAAGTGATTGCTGAATGAAGTAATTATATTGACAATGTAATTATAAGTATTATTATTAACAATGCAAATTATCAGTTATGGTAGATTAACATTTATTGCCTATTTCATTAACTACTTGTAACTTATCATTTCTACTATCAGGTTATTATCAATATCATTATACATTCGTATGATTAACTATGCTACTACTACTTACTACTACTACTACTACTTACTACTACTACTACTACTCACCATGGGAATTCATGTCACACTACAGTAGCACAGCTTATTTTGATTTATCCATAACTATAGAGTAGTATGATATTTTTAGTGTATATTGTATTATATAAATGTAGATTACACTTATAATATACTAATGAAGTAACTGTGTACGGACTGTGTACAGCTCACTGACAGAATCAGCGTTCCAACAGATTATTATTTGCTATTTATCTGCACTCTTTTTGTTATAAAAACTGGAGCCATGACCTTTCATGACTCGTGTTAACATAGTGATGGACTTTAGGATTAGTTTAGATTTTCTTAGTTTTAGGTGTAGATATATTCTCTTAGTTTTGCCAAAATTTTTCTTGCTTGTTTCGGGGGTAGGCGGTCATTGACTAGCTTGCTGTCTGATGTCCATGCCCGTTGATGATGGCTATCCGGCCTCCAATCCTTCTAACTGTCTCGATTCTGGCTACTATTTGAATAGAAAAATTAATAACCTATAAAAAATGTATTAAAGCGGCACATTTGAACACACAATCTCTTAGGCTGTCATATTGACGAGGTCAGATCAATTTTTAGATTTGTAAATTTTGATATTATTGGTATATGCAAAACCTTCTGAAACCAACTATTCCAAGTTCAATGGTAGAGATACCATGGTTATACTATATATCGGAATGATAGGCTAAATAAAGGCGGAGGAGGTGTAGCCATTTATGTTGAAGAGGGTACTAAAGCTAAATTCTCCTTCATTCCCAACAAGACTATTGTCGTCGTCCCGGAGTTTATTCTCCTGGAGGTCTCTCTCTCAGGCTCTGATAAAGTTTTGGTTGGCTTGTGTTATCGTCCGCCACGGATTGGATTTTTAACTGATTTTAAAGATGCTCTTCTAGCATTTATGCCAAATTACAAACATGTATTGGTAATGGGTGATATGAATACAGACTTGAACATGCCGACTCGTAACTTTAATTACACACAGCTGACAACCATTTTTCAATGCCTTAACCTTACCATTCTTCCGCTCAATCCCACCCACCACACTGCCGACTCTGACACCCTTCTAGATCTTTCAATTGTTAGTGACCCTAATGAAGTATTGGATATAGGTCAAATTTCAGTCCCCAGCTATTTCTGGACACGACCTTATTTATTGTGTATTACTGTACAAGGCAACAAAAACCTGAACAAAGACAAATTACTTATAGAGACTTCAAGCACATGGACGAGACTGCTTTTCACTTGGACGTAGTACAAACTCCATGGAGTCAACGAAGCCTTAAATTCAGCTGACGAAATGGTGGAAACGCTTGAGATTATGATAAATGACATATATGACAGACATGCGCCAATTGTGACTAGACGTGAATCAATAGAAAGGAGCCAGTACCCTGGTTAACTGACGAAATATTACTACTTATGGCACAAAGAGACTCCCTACACCGACGAGCTAAGAGATGAAACGACCTGACTCTATTTAATGACTATAACCAACATGAAACAGAGTTAAACAAGAGCTAAAAAATTCAAAAATTAGGTACCTGAACTCTTTACTTACTGAAACCGACATAACTCCTCTGAGCTGTGGAAAGGAAATGCTATAAATAGAATAGGCAAACAAAAAAGCCGCCAGCCTCAGTAGAGATCCCATTAGATGAAATAAATGAGTACTTTGTCTCTGCCTCCAATACAAATGACGATGATTCTAATTCAAAGACATCTAAACTCACTCAATGCCCTAGCTAATGAAATTCCTGTTCTCTAAATTCTCAATTTAATTTTAATCAGATCTCACATGATGATACCCTTAAGGCTATTGTTCAACATATATGCACCAATGCTACTGGAACAGATAAGATATCTATAAAAACATTAGAAAAATTTCTTTGCAATCTTATTCACTATAACTTCCATTTTTAATGCATCACTTCAAACTAGTAATTTTCCTAACAAATGGAAATCTGCCATGGTTCGTCCACTCAATAAAATTCGCTCACCAACCAATGCACAGCACTATAGACCAATTAGTATTCTTCCTGCTCTTTCCAAAGCTCTTGAACGTATTGTCCATTACCAGGCTACTGCCTTCATAGAGTACAAAAATCTCTTGCATAATTTTCAGTCAGGCTTCCGAAAACATCACTCTACAGAAACTGCTTTGTTATAGGGTTACTTGATGATATAAGAATGGCTATTGACCAGCAAAAATGTACAATTCTCGCCTCTTTGATTTCTCAAAGGCGTTTGATGCATGGTTAACCACAAAATTTTATCTGCAAAACTGCGACTTTTAGGGATTTAGGCGCAAATGCTGTTAACTGTCTTGTTCCCACCTAGTGATAGGGAAAAAGTGCAGTAGTAGTTGGAGAAAACAGGTCCAATTCTATCAAAATCTTACAAGGCGTTCCTCAGGGGTTCTATTTTAGGCCCTTCTCTTCACTCTATGCCAATGATCTCTCTCCCCTTTTTATAAATCGCCGTGCTCTTATGAGCATATGCAGATATTCTACAGATTTACTCAGTTTGCAACAAGGCAGAAGTGGATGAGAGCATTGGTATTGTCAATGAGGATATCAGAGAAATAAATCGAATGCGTAAAGAAAAATGGACTAAAACTCAATCCAGGAAAATCCAGGTACACTACTTTCGGTCATTCCGCCTACTCACTGGAACGATATCAATTCATACCAAAAATTGTAGTCGACAATGAGTTATCCCATTTTCTGATTCAGTGGAGACTCTTAGGCATAACTCTAGCAAAGACATCAGACTGGACTGAGTTATTATTGTTAAACTTGCAGAAAGGTGTTTGCAGCAATGCATTCACTGAAAAAAATGCACGACTCTCTACCCAGATCTATTCGATTACTTTTTAGTCAAGTCCCTAATTCTTCCCCTTATTTCACCTACTGCAGCTCGGTTATTAACGACATGACTGTGACACTGAGTGACAGGATTACAGAGAAGTCTGAACTACTGCCTCCGCCACATGTGCGTATACTCTGCAACGACATGACCATATCACCCAATTACTACGTACAAAGCTCCATTCTCAAATTGCCAGAGCAGAGACTTGAGGATTACAAATCTCGTGGACGGCATACTGAAAAGTTAATTTTCCCAATATATTTCAAGTCTGAATTTAAATTTGTCTCTGATGGGAGGAACAATGATGCAACTATTACAAGAAGCAGCGATAAAACTCTTAGATTCCCAACCACCGAACTACCAAATATAATAAATCGTTTGTTGTGACTGGCTGCCGAGAGTGGGAACAATTGCCCACTGAGCTCAAGAGCTTGGAGAGTCGGAATAGGTTTGCATCCTCACTGAGAAGGCAATTTCTGCAGCGGTTATTATTGGCTGTTCCCCCTGAATAAATTGTAGGGAAAATGTTGGCAAAACTAATTGTTAGGTAGTTTTTAGCTTTTAGTGAACTATGCTTAAGTAAGTTAAGTTCTATTTTTAAAAATCTTTATTATTTCGATAGCTATCAAATATTATTAAGCTAGGATTGTATATTATAGCTCACAGAATCAATTGAATACAAAATCCTTAGAATGCATCCCATTTTCGCTAAACAAATAAATTTATTTCAAACTTTGTAAATTATTAAAGTAGTTTTTCTGTAGAGTCGTTGGTTAAGTGTAAGACAGGACTTAGTCCTAACTTCGCCGTTTCATGGCTAAAGTAACGGAGTAATTTATTTAGTTAGTTATATTAAAAGTTGTATTTACATACATGAATAAAGTTATTCTATTCTATCTATCTATCTATCTATTCTTCTTTTTCTCAATCTCCCCTTCTCCTCTACATTGTCCTCTTCTCAAACCCTTTCTTCCAATAATATCATTTCCTGCCTTCAGCCTTCAATTAGGATAGTCAAAGTTAAATTGTGTTTAGTCGGAGTTTGAGATGAAGTTCAATCATAGCAATTTTAAGTGAGCAGAAGATTACTTGAGTTATGTTGGGATTATAGCCAATCATTGAAGTTTGATAATGAGGATAATTCAATACAATTTAATTATGCATTAATTATTTTTCCTGTACAACGTGATACATTATAACAAAAACAGAAGTACCTCTACTATGTTCAGAAGGGGAAAATAATATTGAGATTGCTGCAGAATAGTGGAAGACCTTTGTGACTAAATGAAGTTTTTATATTTCTTTTTTCTCTTTTCTGCTACTTCTCTTCTTCCTACTTTCACCTTTGGGAAAATGTGAAGGAAGAGAATGTAAATGAGTCAAAAAAGAACAGAAGACAAAAATGAGAAGTTATCAAAGGAAAGCAATAATGATGAAGTAAGATATTGAATTACGGGACAGAATAAAGAAGAACTTTTGCGATAACTGATTGTTCAGATTTTAGGCAATTAACAATAAAAAATGGTATAGTCAAGTTATCATGGTTCATACACGATAATAGTCTTCAAGTGATTATATCACTTCATTTGAAAGAGATGAAAAAACGAAATCATATTTTCATCTCTTTTCATATGATTAATAAGATCACCAGTGAATCATTGTTCGTGAACCGGCCTAGACAGGTCGAATATGATTGATGATGGCGTATTTGTGTTGTTAGAGAATTATTTTGTGAGCGAAGATTTTGTGTAATCAACAGAGAAAAATAGAAAAAGGTACAGGTGTTCAAAAGATAAATATGGACTACGAAAAAATAAGAATGAGAGTTGAATATATTCTTCATAATTGATAATAAATTAGAAAAAATATTCCATGATAGAGATTAAATTGGAATGAGTGGAATGATGACAATGACAGAAGTCGATGAAAAAGTGGCAATTTGAGGACAGAAGAGAAAAATTTTCAGAGAAATGAAGAAAAGAAAAGATGGAGAAAGAAGGAGAGGGAAAAAAGATGCTTGAGAAACGAAACCGTTCATGTAGAATAAGAAGCGGAAAACGATACTTGAAATCAAAGATAGCAATTGCAGAAAGAGAGTATACGAAGGAGATTGATTGATTAAAGGAGGACATAGAGAGAGAGAGAGTGAGTGTGGGAAGAATGATGATCAGAATAAATAGAAGAATGAGAAGAAGAAGAAGAAAAGACCAACTGGGCGGAGGTAATGATGCGGGAGTGGTTGGAGGGGGGTGGTTTGCTACCTGGTAACAGTTCGTAAATTAACTTGGAACAGAAAATTCATTTTTCCAGTTGTTTGGAGCGGGGCAGTCAGGCTGAAGTAAGTCACAAGCCGTAAATATCGTATCAAGGAAACGCAGAAGAAGGCGACGAAAAAAGGAGTGGAGGGGCGGTAGGAGAATGTGGAGAAGGAAGCGGAAGGACGAGGAGGTGGAGGGAGGAGTGAGGAGGAGGAGGAGGAGGAGAAGAAGGAAGGAGGATTGTGTGGATGAGGTAGAGGAAGAGGAATAGCGTGACGACGCCGTACACAGAAAATGACACAAGTATTCCCTGTAACGGATCTTTCTTGATAGGAGTGTATATTCAGCGCTTGAAATGAGCTTGCAACAATCTACGGGTGTAAATTACTGCAGCTTTTCTGCAAAATAACAAGCGAAAAGAACCATTTTTTATCAGTTTAATGTGTTTGCTTAATATATTTTTTATGGTAATTAGGAGGTTAATTATTGTTAATAAGGAGTTAAGATGAACGTTAGTGGATTCGTGTTAAAATATAGTATCCAACTATACTAAGAAATTGTTTTAGGTGATCCAAAATCACTATATGATTTTGAAGTCTTGATAGAATTGAAGTTGAAACATAAATTGAATCCTCTTCTTTATCAATCGTATATTGGACGATAGAAATCAGACCATCCATAAGAAAATTATAATCATCTTTGAACTCAGATACACGTTCACGTATTCACAAACATCCCCCACAGCTTATCTAATTCATGTATTTTTATGTATATTTATGTATTCATATATTTCTCGCTTTTGAGTCACCCTCTTCCCCTTTTGCTGCTTTGAATATTTTCCGTTTGAAAAAGGATGGAGGCAGTAGTAACAGATAAGTCTCAAAAATAATATCAAATTAAATTTCTCTTCATGTCGTTCGAGCGAAAAAAACGCTCTTTCTACTTCCTACACAGAAGAAGTGGAGGGAAGTACAGGATGTGAAGGAGAAAAATAGTGGAAGAAAAGGGTGAAAAAGAAATGAAAACAAAGAAAAATCATATCTGTTTTAGAAAGCAAAAAGAACTGTACAGTCCAGCATCCAGTAAGTCCACCTTTTGCTGGTTTTTTCCGACGATATTTTTCCCTGGCTTTTCCATTTTCTTACATGTTATAATTTTCCGCTCCCTTTTCCTTATCCTCCTCTTTCTCGAACGTTCTTCATGAACTCTTTGTTTCGTCTGGCTCTTCGTTTCCTGTCCGCTTTGAGAAAAAATCACGAGCTTTCTGGAAAAGTTCTTTGTATTTCCAACAAGAGAATTTTCCCAGAGAAACACGCGTTTGAATAGAACTCACAAAGTCTCTTTTTAACTCGGTATTTTTCTCATCTCTCATTTTTTCCTGTCCCTTTGATCTCTTTGGTCATCGATACCTTCCCTCATTTTGCTCTGTTCTGCCAGTTCATCCTCACTTGAATATCAAATTGAGAAGTTTCATAAATCCAAACATAAATCACGGAAAGTTATCACGATTATTGTTATCAACTTATAACCCCTCACAACTGCCATTCATCGTAGAATTACCTCAATCAAAAAAAAAAAAAAAAAAGGTGGTAGTTTTGATTGAATTTTTCCTATTTCCCTCTATTGTAATCACAAAACAAACATTTGTTCTTATACTTTGAGACAGTTGATAAAATTTATCCATGTTTAATGTTTCCCCCTAATAATTCATTGAACTAATTGGTTGAAAAATAGACTAGTAGACTGATTGAAAAAATCCGGGAAAATCGAGGAGAAAGTTTAAATAAGCCGTTCATTAATAGAGGCTGTAAGGATTCAAGAACATAATTTTTTTGAGAGAACGTTGGGATCGTTAGAGTTAGCTTGCATGAAAATGAACCTCAGCTTGGTCAATATTGATTTTAAAATAATCAATTTGATCTTAAAAATTGTAGGGAATGATTTGATTCTAATACACATCACATTTATTATCCTTTCAACAAATATTGACCAATCTGGAGTCATTTTTCCATTTTTGCCAGAGGTTCTTCTTTTGCTTGGTCGGACTATAGTTATTCTTGTTAGCTGCTTCAACTCGTATCCTTCATAATACTATAAAATAAATTGAATAACTGCAACATTCCCATGCTGCCTTTCATATCTGCTGATTGTTTGAAGTATGATGTCCAGTTTTCTGCAGACAATTAGATCCTCCTGCATCCTGCATAAACACTGTCTGTTGATTACTCACCCAGAATGGAAAATTGACATCCCATGAATAATTTTCCTGTAATATGTTTTAAAATCTATTCTTAAAAGCTTTATAGTTAATTGCTTTCCCCCCCAGCACGATTTTCCAAAGTTTTTCCTTTGAATAAAAATTTGAATTTTTCCTCTTAAAAACTTTGAAACCTATTCTTACAATTTGATTTGATTTTTCCCTTTGAAACCTCTTTTTGGGGAAAACTTTGATAACCTACTCTTTTTTACATATTTGTTTCTCTTGGACCTCCAAAAAAAAATTAAAACTACTCTATATTGTTTCCTCTTGAAGAACTTGGAAAAACCTACTCTACATATTTGTTCCTCTTGAAACCTCTTAAAACTTGAAACCCACTTACATATTTGGTCCTCTTTAAAAGCTCTTAGAAAAATTCAAACCTTTCTACAAATTTGTTCGTCTTCAAAAGTTACAGCCTAATCATGTATTTTTTTCCCTTGAATCCTCTTGAAAAACTGAACCACTCCAATTTTTTATTGGTTCATATCAAACAATTGCTTCCTCTTTGGTACCTTCAACTGTTTGTAGGTCTTCTTGTCCGTGTAACAATTAAAAGACTATTATTCCAAACCTTTGTCGCATTCCTTAGGTATGCCCTTTCCTATACCGGAAACAACCAGTTGACCCAATAATGCAAGGAGGAACTTTTTTCTTTACAAAAACTCACAATAATTGTGAAGAAAGGTGCGGTTACAACAATAGCCAGGAAGTGATGGTGTGAGATAGTAATCACAATATTGTTAGTCACAATAGTATTGTGAGCTCAGCCTGGGGCGGACTTAGTAACCGAATCTGCACTAGACCCGTTGATGGAGAAATGCTGGGTTCGAATCCCGGTTTGTCTAGAACGCCCCTCAACGCCACAGTTCGGCCCACGATACAATACACAATACAGACTTTTTCTTAGCCTGTAATAAAGGAATGTCGAACAATGCAAGAAGTCACTTGAACAATCTGGTTAAGTCGATTTGAATCCGTCGATCTTGATTGATTTTGACAGATGAGGTGGACAGAGATGAAAGTGGAGAGAAAGGAAGTTAGAAATGGTTGGTATGACGGAAAAGGGACAGTGAAAATGAGATAGAAACTTATTTATCGTATTTCCATTTACCCATCTGTTTGAGTACAACTATACGAAATGAAGGGAATAGAAGAACAGACAATCACACAAAATTTCACCTCGACTCAGTCACATTGATAATAGATATAGTCCAAAAATTTGAGGTTATGTATAATTTGATCAGCTAAACCCGTATAGTTCGTTTAACAGAGAGAAGACATTCTGGCGAGATGTAGAAATGTCACCAGATCGGTCAATATTGGTTATAAAATTTAATAATTTGGTCTCAAGTTGTAGAGGAAAATGGTTTCTACAATTTTGTGGTTGAATTCAAAATACTTAATAGGATATTGACCGAAACTGGACTCATTTTTCCATCTTGTCAGAATGTCTTCTTTCGCTTTTAGACAAATTATAAGTGAATTTATCAGTATATCTTCAGTTAGTTTTTTTCACTGGCGGCCGCAAGCCTACTAGAAACAGGTGAAGGCCCATATCTTTAAATTTCACAGCACTTCACCTGTTTTTGTAATGAGACGCCAGTTTAATAGTGTTTTACTGCATTGTAATAAGGAGCATTAGTGATCAAGTTATTTAGTAATTTCAGTAAAGGAGTGCAAACTGCCAAGTTTTGAATTTCCTTTCAAAATTATAGGACATCCAATATTTTTCGCGGATGATGCTCTACATAAGCGGTTTTAGCTTAAGCAAAATTTTAAGCATTAATGAGTGCGAAGGTGATTGATGAGGTGAAAAACAAACTGGCGCCTACTGGGTCCTGAACCCTGACCAGGCAGTGCTAGCGGACTGGAAGATTGTGACGCCCCAGGCCCACTGCGCCAACCAAGCCGGCCAAATGTATCATTTAAATGTACTCATTTAAAAAAAAATGGGCCATTTGAACATGTACCCAATAAAACAGCCGAATTGGAAAGGTTTTTATACCATTACTGAAATGTACTTGTGTTTGCTTTTCATCGCTGTCACTGATATGCTTTTATCTTTAGTATCTTCATGGAATATTTAAACTGTGTAAATATTTGAACATGATAAAGTATTTGGAACATTACACCTCAAGAAAAATACTCAATTCGATAAAATTCATGGAATATTCATAGAGCATACTTAGTACTGCCTTCAGGAAGATTTTTTCTGTTGCTTCATGAGATCAAAAAAATTATTGATATTTTCTTTCCTCATGTACTATTATATTAGCCTATGAATAGAATCCATTAAAATTTTAATCATCGTAAAATGACGTCTTTATATTGATGTCAAATTTGTTCATTAGTCAAATTTGATAGTTTTTCGTTGCATTAATGCTGTCAGATGATGATGATATCTGCATATGATCTAATTGATTAGATTAGATTATTATGAGCCTGACTAGTTACTGAGTTTGATCCATGTCTTAACAGAGCTAGTTAAGTATATTATTATAATTAATGTGAGTAATCCTATCAGTTGTACTAAATTAGCTGTCTGGTGAAACAAATGAGGAAGTAACAAAGGAAAGCACAGCTGCCAATAACTTGATAGAGAGATGAATCAATAGGAATGTGTCGGATTAAGTTGAATGAAAAGCAAGTTCACACATGTTGTTTTCTACAAATAGGCAGTATGTATGGCGAAATCAGAATAAACAAGCTGCAGTTGTACCTTTGCCAAATGAAGCCAAATATCTGGGAATGACATTAGATGCAAACTGCGATGGATGACATGTGAAAAAAAGAAACAGGAATTGAATATAAAATATTCCAAAATGTATTGAATGTTGGCAAGAGATTCTACCCTATCAACCTACAATAAAATATTACTCTATAAACAGATTCTTCGGCCTGTTTTGGGTTGTATGGTATTCAGCTATGGGGCTGTGCTAGAAAGAGTAACATCGACATAATTCAGAAATTTTAGAACAAAGTATTGAGGAACGCTGTCAATGCTCCATACTTTGTTAGAACCTGATCTCCACAGGGACCTTCAGTTGAAAACAGCAAAAGTTATGATAGCAAAGGCCGCCAGAAATCATGAAGAGGACACTACACAACCACCAGAATATTCAAGCCTAGACCTCGTTGACAATTCTACAATATTGAGGAGACTGAAAGCAAAGAAGCCTACAAATCTTGTGTAATGTGAATAGTGATTGCAGAAGTCAGAATGGTAAAACTAAAAGTGTGTGATTAGTGTTTAAAATATTTAAGAGCATTGCTCAGTTAGAGTTGCAAAGGAGGATTGACTTTGAAGATCTTCTTTAGTGTGAAATTTCCCCGTATTAATCTTAGGATAGAACTGAACTGTTCATTAGCCAAGTGCTAGATTGCAGTTAAAATTCATGAAAAAATAGCTGTCTTGAAACCTTTGAAGTTCATATCGAACTTCGATGAATTTCAACTTCAAATTCTAAATTATGATTTTCAATCCCCAAACAAAAATAACTGTTTATCGGTTCTTAATCTTATTGAGCCAATGGATCGGGCTAGTCGTTTGCGATAATTTCATCAACCCTCTCTTTCCACATCCCTGCCAGTCATTCATCAGTGTTTCCCCCTCTGTTTTATTATTCTTCTTCTTCTTGCTTCCTACCTCCTCTTTTTCTCTGTCATCCGTCGACTGATCATCAAAGAGTGCCGAAGGCACTCTCTCCTTCTTTGCGTTATTAATTATCAGTTTTCTTAGCTATAACAAAGTTAAATTACTTTCTAAATTAATCTGTCGTTGTATTTGGTGGATGCTCTCAGCCCTCTCCCACTACTCTTCATCTTCCTTTCTCTCTTACACACTCACTCTTCCATTTTTCAGTTTTCTTCTTTTCAATCTCTAAGTTACTTTTCATTCATTCTTTTGATAAAATATTCCCATGAAATCATTTCAAGGATATCCTTGATCGATGCTAGAACCGTAATTATTTGGTTATACATGTCAAGCAATTATTATTATTATTATTATCATTAGAATCTCCGTTCTTCAAGGAGACGATAAGCCGTCGGTCCGATTGCCTGAAAAGACGTCATCTTTAATCATCATCTCTGTCATTAATCACGCAGAAGTGCAGAAGTCAAAGAACTCATGTGCTGTGGGCAATCACCCCCTAGAAAAACAAACGTAAATATTATAGTTTTCAGTGCCAATTATTCCTGCAATACAGAAAAATATATTATGATATATAATATACTTATTAACCCTGCAAGATCTGAGCTTCATGTTTATACGAAGCAAGTTTTGTATCATTTAAAATATTGTAAAATTAGATATCTTGTTACCAGATGAACAAACTATAAACTATCAGATCATTTTCTTAATCATACAAGTGGGCTAGAATGGAAATCGACAATTCATTACAAAACTTTATTTCATGATTTGGATCGGAATTACTCTGTCCAATTATTTTTTTCTACAACTGCGCGTAAAACAAGATTTCACACTCGTAATCTCCTGTAAAATCGCCCATTTCCGAGGAGAATCTACTTTTTCGCTCGCTAACCATCTGCGCATGCGCAGTTGAATTACTTTATGCCTGCTAAGCAAATGCGCATGAGCAGGAGAATTTACTTCACGCTCGCCAATCAGCTGTGCTGTGATAAGCTTCAGTCAGTGAAAACAAAAAAGATGCAAATTCATGTAGCTAAATTTCCGCCCCTCTTCTGTGAGGATCCCAATGGCCGCGGTGGCTAAGGCAGCGTTCGTCATCTTTGACTGCGACGCTATCAGGTTCGAATCTGATGCGTATTGATTTTTGCAGTTCATAAAATTGTTTTTTTTCTTTTTGTATAATTAAAACTCATTATAAATTTTCGAGTTTAACTGATCGATACATTTTATCATTAAAATAATCGTCAGAGAAATTCAATAATAGTTTACAGTAGGCTATTTGACAAATCGAATTGGTTCAACTGGTTATTCATGTGCAGTTGTAGAACACATTTTGTATGTAATTCGCGTGTAATGCTTCATTATCGCTCTTGCAAAATTATCACGCTCCGCTTTGCGTCGCGCGATAACTGTCATATGAGCGATAAAGTAGCGCATTACGCTTTAATACATAAATAGCTATTTCGTTAAAAAATATTGAGGCTATTTCAGAATATCTGGTTTTTCCATAGAATCTTCAACATCCGCATCGAAGTAAACACCGTAACATTGAAGATTTTTAGGTTCAATTTCAAATGACAACGTCTTAAAGTATCATCTGATTTTATTGGATGTTCATGTTATTTGTATTAAAAATAAATAATCCTTGAACGAAAAGCTAATCTCCAAATATTACAAGGCACTGAAATTTTTTCTAGAGAAGACTGAGAAATGTATATTTTTCTCATTGAATAGAGTTTTAATAGCTGGAGATCATCAAATATTTGATGCGATAATGTTCCAAAAGTGTCTGGTCGAGCAAAAAAGACATTATGACAAGATGTGAGAATAAATCGTTTCGGAAATATTTATCGAAAATTTTAAAAATTATAGCATATATGTAATCTTAAATTTTAGAAAGCAGAATGTATTCTCTACAATGTGAGACTAAATGATTTTAAATTGAAAAAATATTGACCGAGTTGGAGTCATTTCCTATCCTTGCCAGAATGTCTTCTTTGCTCGACTAGACTTTACTGAAAGGTTCTTTGTAACGGTGGAGAAGTGGTGTGTTGAGTTGAAGTTGAAAAGCAGAGCGAAGTAAGTGCAAGTGAGGTCGAGACGAAGTGCGAAGCATGAAAGTCACGGGCGAACTTCTCTTATCAGCTATCCGCAAGACTTGGTCTGGTCCTGGCCCCGTTTACTGGTTATTACTTTATGGCTGCATGGCAGATAGAAGAAGAGGCAGAATGGGTAGAATGGGGGGAAGTAGGAAAAGAAGTAGAAGAAGAAATAATACGATGAAGAAGAAAAAGAGAAAGGAGCAAGATGATAATGAAAAAAGAAGGCAAAATTAGAGATAAATTGACGAAAAGAGAGAGAAGGTTTTTGAGAGGCATGTATGTTTGCTCACAGTGTTTTGAACACATTTTTTTGGAAGAAGAATGTGTTTAGAATAAACTGAGATGGCTGGAAATAGTTCCTAAGAAGAGTCAGGGAAAATTAAAATTCAAACAAGACACAAGACATCCATCAATACAACATTTTCACATCTGTTTGGAATTTCTTTGAGACGAAACAAACCTTCCATAAGTATCTAGTATATTATTGTAAAATTATATAAATTATTGTACCTAGTATATATCATGAAATTATTTTGTGGAAGTTCTTAAACTACAAGTAGACTTCTCCGCAAAGCAACAATAATTATCCTGTGAAATTCTCTAGTACTGCTATTCCTATCACAGTACTTTGTACACGGAAACGCAGCTCAATTGACGTGTTCGCAAGATGAGATAGCCGATAACAAGTGGCGGCATTCACACTGGCGGCAGGTGGCGAAATTAGTCGGAAGGCATGCTGTTGAGAACCTAAACTGACTTCATTCCCTAAAGGGCGTCCCCACACACACCTCCTGTGGTAGTAGGGAAAACATCTCACTCCCTAAGGAGAGCAAAAGAGCACAATTAGTTCACCCTTGAAGTCAGAAAGTTTTCAGATTAATATCTCGCGATAGACAATAATAATGATCATGCACGCGGGACCATAAGGTAGTTCAGGACTCCCCTATTAAAAAGTCTAGATCTTTGAAAAAATAATCAAGTGCCGGGGGCTTAGGTTGCTTAGGGAGAAAACGTCTAGTCTGCTTCATGCTGAGATATTCAGGCCTATTCTTATCAGCGAATAGAGGAATCTGAAGCTTTGTGTTGGGACAAATCACGGCGGGGAATCCATCACACGGTCTGATTGAAATGTTTTTGGATTGAAGAGTCCCAAACCAAATGTCTCGGTGTGTTCAGTGTTGTTGTATGACTTAATTAACTACTATTTATGAGAATCTCATCCATATTATCTGGACTTCAAATTTTAATTAGAATTAGAATTTGAATTTCAACGATAAGGATATGATTGTACTGAATCAAGTTAGCAACTCTTACCGTATTTTCCTTGCAAATGATTGGCTTCCTATACTTCAGCTGAATGGTTTTAAATATTTTTGAAGAACTACAATTAAATTTGAATTCGAATATTGTTGCAGTTATGATCATGTTCTAGAATTTTCTTAAACTTGAGTTTTGTAACTCACAATAAAAATATTATCCTAGTTTCAAGCTGATAAGAGTTATCAAATGTTCAATATCATTAGTGATTAATTCTATTCTCTATACTTGCTCAAATGTATATTATATTTGTCTAGGAGAGACTTGTCAAGGGAAAAGGGTTGGAAACTTGTATAAAGAGTACTATAACTAGCTTATTGATCTACTTTTCCAGTTAACTGTGTGCTTTTTTTTCTTTCTATTGAAATTGTGTGGTGTAATCAAACTTCTGTTTAAACGTATAATGTATTTTGTGTATGAATTTGAATAATAAAGAAATTTGATTTGATTTGATTTGAACTTCTGTCTCCTTGGATAAATAAACGTTCTAGTTTTTTACATTGGTAACCTATCTGAAGTTATTTTCATCTTTCAACAGAAATACCAGAATAAATATTGTATTCGAAACCACTTTCTTTTGGAAATCATGTGTGAATAAGGGTACAACAATACTGAATTTTGGTAAAATCACCAGAGATTTGTTCTAGCAATTATGTTCTCTCTCAATAATTATTGACCAAGAAATCTCCCAATATTTTGAATTGAGTGAGAATTGAGCATAATTAGGCTTTAAACTCTCAATTCTAAGATGGCAACCAGACACAATTGAATCATTTCTATTTTTGATTTAGACATGCTTTGTTTATCTTCAAATTCTATAACATTGTAAACTTGAAATTGTTTTTTCGTTGTATATTTTAATTTATTCTTATTATGATAAAACTCGATTTAAAATACATTATTGTTGCGTTTAGGTGTGTACGCCCCAATAGTTCTTTTAATACTGTAAAAATATGATGACCCACTCAAATCAGTCACTGGCCCTTTGGTTCTGACTCAACCAATCATTCTATTGATACTTGTAACCGCACCACAATAAAACATTTACAATGAAACCCTTCCTCAAAAACAAAGTTTCAAGTACACTGTAACCCAGTAACCACTTACGCCCATACTTAAGTACCCAACACACGATCCAAGTATCACAATATATTTAATAGCATGTTACAGTAAACACTTCTCGAGCTTGCTTTGGTAGCTGAAGAGCAATACTCAAGTAACACGCCTTCAAGAGCTGAAAATAAAGTTTTATTCTTTAAAGTTCAATGCGCCCTGGGGTACATTACGATACGTACTACAATAAGTTCAAAAGTCTTTCTTTTATTCTTTGTCCCGTTCTTTTCTTCGTGTTCGTCCCTTTCTTGACGACCCCGACAGTGACGTAAGGGTGTAACCAGGGGTGGATTTTGGCGAAAACACCCCTACCGAGAAATCAGTCTGGAGTTGGGGGCAGTTCTGGTGTTTTGAGTGTGTGGGAACGCGGTGTATAATTAAGAAACCGAATCTGTAATTTTGAGGGCAAGAGACGGAACGCCCAACGTTTTAGGAGAGAATGAGGGAGAAGAGGAATAAGTGAGAGAGTAAGGACGAAAAGTGAAAGGTACATTTGACAAAATCATGTCAAAGGCATGAAGAAAATGCATCTTCCAAAAGTTGGTTTGATGGTTTTATGATAAATATAGTTAATAAGATTTAATTGATAAGATATAGTTGATGAAATATAGTTGAAGATCCAACGATAAAAGACTTTATGAGAACTGACGAATCGACACAATTTTTAATGCTGACAGATCCCTCATCCTCATTTAAATAGCTCTGTTTGGGATTATTATAATAATTGCGGAAATCTTCACAGAACAAATTGAAGAAGAAGGGGTATTTTCGAAAGTACTGAATATCTGAATCAATAAAGTGACTTTCAATCTGAATATACAAATACAGTATCTAGGAATTCATTGCTCACGCAAAAACCTGGAGTTTAACGTTCTGAAAAAAATTTATTCGAATCATTTATTCTTAATTCTTAATCATTTATTTGAATATAAAATTCAAATATATCTGGAGCCAATAATGAGCATTATGGCAAGAAAATTCAGATAGTATACTCGACAATGTAAGAATAAACTTATAATAAAAATCTCGTTGATTCTATACTCCGATTAATTGTTTGTATAATTTATTTAATTTTTTCAAAGTGTACTTCTACTATTCTCTCCCTGACTGTATTTTATATTACATTATTGTATTCGATTTAAAAATTGCTGTAACCGTTGAAACTTTGATGAAAAAAGGTTGGAATTGAGATCAATTTCATCAATTTGAATACCATCCACAAAATATATTGCATGTTTGCTGTAAAACATATTCAACCTGACTGATTAAGTATTTGAAAGTATAACCGATTTACATAACCAATCAACTACTGTGATCGTAATAACTCAAAATCTAAAGTTTATAAAGGTTCTTATCCAAATTTTCACAATATTCGCCAATTCACATATTCTGTACATACAATTAGCTAGCTCATTTTCTAAATGAAAGTATAATCACTTTGAAGCTGGAGCTCAATTATTAAAATCCAAACTCATCATGAACATGATAATTTATTAAATAAATTAAGTTTAGTCTACTTGTTGGCCAACCCAATTTACTACTGTAGCTGTCACCAACAAACAATGAATTTAGTGGTTCGAAGGTGGATCCAATCACCTTGATGTAGAAATGGTTAGAAATCCTTCAATGGTTCAAAATCAATAACGGTTAAAATCCTAAATCCAATTAAATCCTTTTCTACTATAGAAATCCAAGCAGACAACCACACGTTGTACAGTGTTCACTCTCTACTTGTTATCCAACCCATCCAATTTATTTATGCAGTAGATTTTAAGTGGATTCAAGAATAATCCTCTCAACTATTAGTTCCTTATTTATTTTCACTCAATAACAACGTATTGAAAATTGTTCACTTATTTAGTGTGACTGAATTCACCCAATTTGCTTCTTCAATTGTTGTAGTCAACCATGTTGTCTACATTTCAACCATGTAGTCAAGCAAAGAAAACATTGTGGCAAGATGGGAGAATGAATCCAGCTCGGTAAATATTGTTTCGAAAATTGGAAATTTGTCTCAAATTGTAGGAAACACTCTGATCTACAACTTGTGACCAAATTCATAATTTTTAAATCAATATTGATGGAGCTCGAGTCATTTTCCCATCTTGCCAGAATGTCTTCTTCGCTTTGACAGACTACTCTGTCGAAGCAAGGAGTTAGTCACCGGGGTGCCTCTCCCCTCTCTCTTTTAATTCTCTTCGTTTCTTTCTCTCCTAGACTCTCTTATTCTCTCTCTCTTTTCCTCTTTCCCTCTTCGACTCCCTTATCCTCCCATCTCTTTCTCTTTCGCACCTTGACTCTCTCATTCTCTCTTTTCTGTCTCTCAGTAGGCCGTCCTCCAGTCAAGAGACAATCGCCATACCCCGCTGTGGCGCTGTGCGTCCCTATGCGAATCGGAAATAATAATAAAATAGTATATTTATATTGGATCGTTCAAGCTCACCTTAATGCGAATTAGAGGGCGCTCGGCGTATAAAGTGAAAAAAGGCGACTTAAATAAAAATAATGCCGCTTTCCGGCTGTGAATTGATATACATGGTTGAGTGGACCTTGTCAAAGATTCTTCTCTCTGCTTCATACATTTTTTCCTCCGTTATCAACGCATATGTGTGTGTATATGAATGAAGTCTTTTACACACTCGCACCGACGCACAGGATCGCGCAAGATGCAGGAAACGCCCAGATGTTGCGGCTTAGAAACAGTACTAGACGCTTCACTAGACATCAATCGGCAAATCAGAGTCGCTCAAAGGCATGTCTATTAATTATGTAGTTGTAAAGGGTTGGTCAGGTTTAACGTCTTATTTCCTTTCCGTTGAATTTCGGCAGTTTGCAATTGCGTTTGAATGTTGGGAGGACTGAAGGGTCAATAAACATCAACAGAATTATGTCAAATTACTGTTTTGAAAACTTTAGAGTGGACGGTAGTCCCACCATTGGACATTGGAGAGCATAAACAGCATGATCTCTCATCATGAGATCATAACATGTCTCTCATCATGAGATCATAACATCATGTTTATGCTCTCCAATGTCCAATAGTGGGACTAAAGTCCACTCTAAAGTTTTCAAAACAGTAATTTGACATAATTCTGTTAATGTTTATTAACCTAACTAATCACTCACACTAGATGGTGTGACTTAATAGATGTGAGAAAATAGAACAAACTAGACTCTTATTCTAGAATTTCTTATACCTCTTATTTATTATCTATACAATTTTACATTAAGGTTGAGTCAAATCTGTGATAATACTAGATATTGTACATCAGTACATAGACCAAACAGTATCACTTAAAATAATAATGTAAACTCATCCAAGAATTAGCATTGAACATATTCAAGATTAGTATGGATTGCATAATATAATATAAATAAATTCAAGAATGCATAAATAGTGGTAACCATTGATAGTGTGAAATTATTTGAAAATTTTGAAATTTCGAAATCTGGATGAATGTAGTTACCTCTTGTTATAACATATCATCTTCTAAATTAAAATTGAACTTCGGTACTATGAAAAATTCTTATTTAGATATTTTTCAGTGTTGTAATAATCATTATTGCAGTTTCTGAGTGATTACTTTCTGCAGGTCTCACAAATTTCTTAAGTTTCTGTGTGTCTCTAATGAATAAGAGAATGACAGTTGCATTAATTAAGTTCACAGTCATTGTAATAAAGTTAAGTTAGTTATTGTAATTAAAGTTAATAAAGTTTGATTCCTGAAAAAAATTTCTCCACAGTGTAGTCATCCGATCCCATTATTATCTTGTAGGCCTAACATGTCTCCATGAAATTAAGTTATAGTTTTTCCGAGTAGAACTTATAATATAATTTATATGATATATTATATCAGCGTTGGTTCTAGTGTAATAGTTCCTTCTAGTAGGAATTAGTAACCAGCGCTGTCTGCTTTAATAAATTAATAAAATATTAGTTAGTTAAATTATTCTGCTAAATTTCTCTGTAAACGGTTTCTGCTAAATCACCTCCAATTTATTGTAAAATTGATATATATATATATTTTTTTAATAATCTTCTCTTTTTACTGTCTTTGAACGAGATGTATTCCAAATGATTATTCTATTTCTACATGGTGGAAATTATTTTTTCTGCACACTTGAAAATATTTATTCAGATTATTATTCTTCTACCAGTATTTAGTTGGAAATTATGGTTCTCCTCATAATATTCAAACGTATAAATAGTACACATCAGCAAAGTTAATCAATCTTATCGTAATTAATTGATCAATTGAATAGTTTATCAAATTCTCATGTTTTCTGTTTCAGATTGATTTTGCCAACAGCTAGCAAAAAAAAGGCATCAATTCAGCTAAGGTCTTTAGCAACTCCAAAAAAGTAGTGCAAAAATGTGTGAGTGTACTGCTTCTTACTCTTCTTCTCTTTTTTCCTTCTTTCTCCCCTTTCTTCTTCCTCTTCTTCTTCTTTTTCTTCTTCCCTTTCTTTTTTCGTCTGCACTCTCCTCTTGGTTCTTGTACTGTATAGAGGACGTTGGTGCCCATAATATGTGTGTTGATAAAAGGTCAGCGGGATGCATTTTTCACCTGATTAGATGCTCATCGTGACATAAGGACACCCCTTCCCCCCTCACCCTCCGACCGGGTGGTAGGGGGCCTGTCAATCAAATCACTCCTCTGGGTGACGCTGAAGTTGTATTATGTGTGTCTCTCCCTTTTCTGTCTCAGTCCTTGCTGTTCTTTCTCTCTTCTTCTTCTTCTTTCATTCTCACTTCCGTTTTGTGTTTCTCAACGCTTGAATTTGTCAATTTTCTTTCTTTTTTCTGTTTTTCATGTTTCTTCTTTGTCGATCTGTGTTGTTTTCCTCTTACATCGCTCACATTCGTAATAAAGTTCTTGGTCAAGTAATTGAAATTCTCATATTTAGTTCATTTCCTCCGCCTTATTCTCATTTAATTTATTCTGGTGTGTCAATTTCATGTACAGCTGACGCCAAAATGTTAGGCGGTTCCGCCTACATTATGTACGTGATGTAACCCACTAACAGCTAATGTAAAGCATCTATTTTGGTTTTTGAAGCGTCTCTTTTTATTTTTGATACAATATTCAGCATGCATAGCTCAATGACAACTGTGATTCACAACATCGTATGGTGGAGACAAAATTGCCCAACATATATCTAATAATTCTTCCAACTTTTAGGAAATTAGATAATTCTATCTATGTCAGGTTTCAAAGTTTGAAGTGAAAATTAATATTTTAAATAATATTATTCGTGTTTTGGTTATTTTTATGTATGTAACAACCTTCCAAATTCTAAATTACGGTTTCATAGTTGTTTTTTTTACCTTCAGAAATTGAAATTTGTGTAAAATTTAAGTTTTAAGTGTGGACATAACCACTATTTTGATTATTTTAACCAAAATTGGGAAGAAGAGACGTTTTGGGCTCTGCCTGTGTTTGAATCCTATTGTATTTCAATCTTGTTAATAAATAAATAAACTTATTGGCGTTGGATTATATTAGTAGTATTTAAAACAATTGAATTATTTTCAAAACAAAGCCTTTGACTTTGAAACTAATAACAAGGAAATGATAAGAAATAGTCAATAAAATGTAAATGCAGTAGAATGACCTCATCCAACAGAGCTCAGTTCGAAAGCTGATGATTTTTTTTCTGTCAACTCACTTTGAAATAGTTGGAATCGTTATTGAATTACCAACTGAAATTTACCAATCGTCCTTTTCAAATATTCTAATAGTTTCTAGTTGAAAACCTAATATTGATTTATTCATGATAATTATTCCATCTGTCTCATTTCTACAGGAAACAGAGAACTCCACTTGTAGAGGATGACAGACCTTCAACAGAGGACAACTGGAGGGCTCAAACCACTTGAAAACACGGACAAAGTGGTAAACAACAAAGATCAGAGACAAAACAGAATCGGTCGTGAGCAACAAGGTATTGTGCCACTTCTATATTTTCTTGTGACATGTTCTTCTTTTGTCATGTTATTATTTGTCATCTGAATTTCCTATTCATTTAATACTTATCATTCTCATTGGCAATTTATCTATATTTTGTCCGTGACATGTTTGACATTTTTATTCTTATCCATTCCAATACTTCCCTCAAATTTGTGTCCGTTCTCATGAAAAGATACCAGATTTGAGCGGAAGTTCCACTTCTTGAGTGGGTCCCTTAAGTCCAAAAGGGAGATGGATTTGGGGAGTTGCAGGTACTGTAATTTCCTTTTGGTTAGATATAGTCTGTTCCTAGCAAAGAAGACATTCTGGCAAGATGGAAAAATGTCTCCAGCTTGGTCGATATTGGTTCAAAAATGATAAATTTTATTTCGAATTGTAGAAAATATTATGCTATACAATCTAAGATCAAATTTATAAGTTTTGAACTAATATTGACCGAGTTTGAATAATTTTTAATTCTTCTAGCATGTCTTCTTTGCTTGGACAGACTGTAATTTACTTTTGGTTGGTTACCTTGCTGAGAGCCTTTTGGTTCTGGTTAGATGACGCTGTAATGTGCTATTTCCTTCTTATCAATGTGAATTGGGTATTTTTCTGGGGTAATGTTTTCAAAAATATTTTGAATTATTGATGTCGAATGGTATGTTTTTGAGGAAGATAGAAAACTATTTGAGTGACATATAAAGTTATTGTAGGACGTTGTGGGAATATAGCGTCTTCCACTTATCGATGTCAAATAGGAGGATATATTCTTTGAAGTGGAAAGTTCGATTTTTCTTCTAATTCTTTATTATCAAATCAATCTATTGTAATTGGGGAAAGCTTTGTACTCATGATTCAAGTATCTATTCAGTACTCTTCGTTCACAAATTTGTCACTTGGACTTGGAATAAACAGTCTCTATTCAAGGAATTACTTGAATTTACATTAGTTTTATTCTCATAAAAAGTGTCTTCATATTTCAAATATCACATCTTCTCAAATACACAATTATTATCTGAAAATAAAAATAATTTTTCCAAATCCTTCTTTTTATACTGGTTTTTAAAAAGGGTATTTGATTTTTATTTTTATCTATCAATTTTAAAATAGCCGTAAGTGTGAATTCTGATCTACAATCATAAGCATTTGAATTTTGTGTTTCGGGTTCTTTAGAATACTGCACTTATGCCTTGTCATAAGCGCCAACACTTTTCTAAATAACTTATTTTGCATTGTCTAATCTAGAACTTGAATCATTCATTGCAATTATTATAGTAGGTCGGAACAAATTACGTTTTAAATTCAATCGAACAGAACCATAATATATGATTTCCAATCAACAAATCTGAAAATTCTATAATAACAAGTTTGGAGGAGAAGCAGATTTTGAAATTGATTAAAGAATTCTATGCTACAATAACTTTGAAACAATTTGAGTACTTTTCGTACCAAACCATCAAGATTCTCAAAGAATTCATGATGAACTTTAAAAAATCTACAAATCAAACTTAATCAATATTTTCGAAAATTCAATATAAACTTTTTTAGTTGGATGATGCCCATATTTGAGCTTGTCCTTGAGTAATGAATATTGAGTGTGAGGTTGATTGATGAGGTGAAAAACACTCATGCCTACTGTGACTCGAACCCAGACCAGGTAATGCAAGCAGACTGAAGGTTGTGACGCCCCAGATCAAATCGCCAACGTTTTCAATGTTCAAATAGAACATTTCTTCTTCTCAAGCTTAATATTTCTTTTTACAGTGGAAAAATACTCTTTGGAATATTTTCAAATATAAATAAATGATTTTATTATAGCAATATAATAATATCAAACAAACACTAGCTACCAATCAAACGCTATCCATATTCTCGAAAAATTCAAGATGAACATAATCAGACCCAACCTGCCAATCAAGTTCAATCAAGCTTGGAAATCGGTTTCCTGGGGTCTCAAACGGTGTTTGGAGACAGGTTCGAATATTACATGCTAGCCATTTGAGCGCACAATCTTAGAGGCTAATGTACAGCCAGGCATGACACTGGATGGCTGGGTTAGACCCTCTTCAGTGGGGTCTCCTTGTGTCTTTGAAGGTCTCCTCCCTTCGACACTAGGGGATGATATGATAACAGACACTGATAAGGGTTGTGTTTGTCTCTCTCTCTCTTCCTCCCTCTTATCACTCTCTATTTATCCCCTTTCCCTTCTATTTACCTCCCCCCCCATATCCATTCCCCTTTTCCCCTTGACGTTGACAACCAATGAAGCATAAGATCGTTTGGTTAGCAGGCAAAGGACTGCGTCATAAAGAGGGAGCGAGAGAAAGAGAGAGAGAGAGAGAGAGAGAGAGAGAGAGTGAGTGAGTGAGTGAGTGTAACCACAAAGACTGATAACATGTGTATAGTCAGTCCAGCAAAGAAGACATTCTAGTAAGATGGGGAAATGATTCCACCTCTGTCAATATTGGTTCAAAGATGTTAAATTTGGTCTCAAATTGTAGATCAGAATGTTTCCTACAATTTGAGACAAAATTAATTATTTTTGAATCAATATTGAGCGAGCTGGAGTCATTTCCCCATCTTGCCAGAACGGCTTCCTTGCTTGGGCAGAATATACAAGGGTGTTGAACAGAGGTTGAAGCAAACCTCTCCAGGCGATTATGTATCTATCCACTACTGGAATCCTTGTATATGTATTACTGTATATATCTCAGTATATATATCTATTTTCCATAATCATATGTTCATTAAGTATGTATTATATATCTATTTATGTACATTATATTGATGATGAATCAGGAAATCTGTTTGATATATTTGTCATGGCTCCAGTTACACACGCCAATCATTGATGGTGATTTGCACATAATATTATTGATACTCAGTACCGTATTGATGTAGTCTGTCCAAGCAAAGAAGACATTCTGACAAGATGGAAAAATGTCTACAGTTCGTTAAATATTGGTTCAACAATTATGAATTTTTTTCAAATTGTTTGAAACATTTTGATCTACAATTTGAAACAAAATGTGTAATTTTTGAACCAATATTAAGCGAGCGTGAGTCATTTTCCAATCTTGCCAGAATGTCTTCTTTGCTTGGACAGACTGTAGTGAGTTGCCAATCTTGTCAAAGTATTAAATTAACAGATGCGTGTAAGTGATAGTAGTGCCGGATATGATCGTGTTTATGTGATTTTAATCAGAGCATGTGATTATGTGATTTCAATCAGTCTTTGATTATTCGTGATTTGAATTGGGGCGGAAGCATTGATGGTTTAGGACTGCGAATGATTGGAGTTTCGATGGAAAATTGAGTGAAAGCCTTGGGCTTGGATAATGAAATATGACTGTGGGAATTTGTTCATTATGAGTATTTGCTTATGAATTTGATTGATAATTCGTTTGATGAGTGATGTGTCATGAAGGATGATTTGACAGAAATTTTATTGGAAGCCTACGGGTGAGTTGGAGTACAGAGCTTTGAAATTAGTTCATATCCCATGGGAATTTATTTCTGGAAAATTGTTCATCTATGATTGATTTCATGAATTTATTGGAGAATTAAATCTGTGGATTAGTCAATTATGTATGATGAAACCTATGATAAATATGTGCCAAAAGCATAATAGCTTGAAGCAAGGAGTATAATGGTTTTGTTAGAATATATGGTGTTCAATGATGATGTTAATGATAGAGATTTGTCAATAGCATGATGTATCAGTTTTTCGTGAAAAATGTTCATTGGAATATACAATACATGTTTCAGTTACTTCCAGTATGAAAAAGTTCATGTGTTCACATAATTATAATATGGATTCGAACTACATTATTTTCATTCAAGCAAATTTGAAAAATAAATTTATTGTAACGGTATCACTCAGGAAAAGAGTGGAAATGACACCCTCTTTGTCAAATTCACCCACATTACTTAGTATATTTCAACCATTAATAGTTCGAGGCTGTTTAATCTCTAATGTATATATGTATACCATAAACTTCTAACTAGTTATACTAATTGTAAAATTGTTGATTATACATCGATTAACAGTTAGCTAATTGTTTCCAACAATTGTACAAGTCATGCAGATCCTTTTGAGAAGTAATTCGCCCGAATAGATTAACAAATGAGAAAAAAGTATTCTAAGGGTTCCAATTTAATTATATTCTCCAGATAATTCATAATTTTATCTTAGAGATCCCCTTCTGTTAAGAAGAAGTCACTTCATTCAAAGAACGCTTTTTAATTAGAGGTGTTACATATGACAAGATCAGACACACAAATTAGATTATTTCCTCTTTCTTTTCTAGGAAATCGGTGACTTTTTCTTTTTCATCGCCTTTTTCACAAGTTTTCCTCGCCTCTGTAATAGGGCGTACTTTTTTGAAGTGTTTTCCATGCCTCATATTTTATGAAGCAGGCCTATTTTGTTACTGTCTTTAAATATTTATTCAGCAAGTTTCGAAAAAAATTGTGCTAGCTTGAATCTTGAATTCAAATTTTAATCGAGAATCCAATTTTCATCTGTAAACTGCTGATCTATCCCCATCCCCACACATTTGTATGAATTCTCTCCTTACTTCTCTAATTTGTTCATTCTTATCTTCTTCCACTCATTTATCGCCTCTTTCTTCTTCTTATCCTGTGCCTGAGAATTTTAAGAAATTTCCATAAAAAAGCTAGTCCATTCAACTCTTCCATCAATACCACTGTTCAAGCATTTATAAGTTACAAACTCGTTAAATTCAAGCTGTTATAAGTTACAAACTTGTTAAATTCAAGGAGTTACAAGTTACAAAATTGTTAATTTCCTTTTCCACATTTCCTCTACTTTCCCCTCTTACACTCTCGTTTTATCCGTCTTGTTCTTCTTCTCTGCCCCTTTTCCTCTTCTTTCATATCTGGAGTAGGGTATGTTATGTTCAGACGACTTCCATTTTCAACATACTGCTCTACTCATTCAATTCCAGTTTCCTCTCTTCTACCTGTTTTCTTTTCGTTCACCTCTTCTCTCCCTCTGTTCTATCTTCTCTCTCTTTTTTCTTTCTCAACGTTAGAAATGCTTAAAAACACTCCTAATTCCAATATACAGTTCTTCTTGCTCTCAGGTCTCCAAATCCAATTTCTGTCTTATATTCTTTCTTCCATACCGTTTATTCCTTGTTTTCCTTGTTTCATCTACCAATCCTACATACAATATCTTTCTCTTCTCTTCCTTTCTCAGTCTCTCTCTCTCTCTCTCTCTCTCCGTCTGGTTCACCTTTCTCTCTCTCACTCTCTACTCTTATATCCCTCTCTGCCCTTTCTTTCTCTCATACATTCTTTTTCTTTTCCTCTCACAATTTCCCCCTACTCCCTCAATGTAGGCCCTAACATGTGCATCATTTTTCAGCATACATGGTTGAACAGCTTGTTAAATTGTTCCACAACATGCGTTACCAGCAATAATAATAATCAATGTGAGACACAATATTATATCGTCATTTCGTCTCATCTCAGCTTATAACGACTTTAGTCTGCTTGTGCTCCACGTTTTTCACATGTTTATCTGTCAACATATATCTTATCAATTATCTTCAGTTTCTCCTGTTCCATCATTTCTTCTCTTTTCTTCCTTCGCAGTCCTTATATTTTTCTCTTACTCTCTCGAACAGTACTCTGAACGTACCCGGAAATCCATTCCAAGCCGTGAAATCTATTGCAAGATTGTGATTTCTGAGATATGTTTTACTCAGCACGAGCATTTTTAATTTTTTTAAATAAGATCCTCTACAACTTCTATTAATTAAAAATACAAGTTGATGATTGCATATTCAGTTATTATAACCCTTAATTTTTAAAAAATTGTTTTTTTCCTCTATTTCCCCTCTTATGTTGATAATGTTCCAAGTTACAAACTTTTAACTTGAAACCCTCAGTTAATTTTACATGGGAAATTATTATTAATTACATGAAGTTTCTGATAAATTGAAAAACTATTGAAATTATGAACAATGTCAATTTTTCACCATTTTCATCTCGTTAACAAAGCATATGTACTGTAGAACGTTTTTTCTCTTCTTGGTTTTATAAATCCGCCGGAGAAAAATTGCACATTCCTCCTGAAACACACTGTATACAGCCTAAAAGTGTGCTTTCCAAAACTATGCCGCGCACAGCGTACAAAAAATTGATTTACTATAATTTCAAATAGGAGATAGTTTGTTTTGGAAACGTGCAACTAGATAGCAGTACTAACACAGTTCCATAAGAACATGTAGGTTTCATTGTACGCTTAGCGCCGGCGTAGTTTCGAAAAGCACCCCTTGACTAGTTTGAAAATAATTGGAAAATCTCCTTATTGAAGCAACACACACAACAAATTAGAAAGCCGAGAGATTTTATCGTTGTACGATGTTTTTTTGTGTGTGTGCCTGTGTTAGGTTCCATTAGAAAACTGTCAACTGAAGAGACGCGGTTGAGGAGAGGGGGAAAAGCTTGTTTGCTGTCCTTGGAGATTTCGTCTGTGGCGTACTTTTAATCCTGTTCCTCTTGTCATCAACTTCCTCCTCCTCTTTCATCCTCTGTTTCTCTCTCTCCCATCAACCTTTCACCCCAAAAGTCCTTCCTCCACCCCTTCTTCATCATCCTCCTCCCCCCCCCCATTGGTCATCCCTTGAGACGCCTCAGACAGTTGCTTGACGGCTCATTAAACAGCTTTAGTAGCCACTGAACGAGAGTGTAAAGCATGGAGTTGAATGGGAGCTTTCACACAGGTCAACTCGGTTGCTCAATGAACAGCAGTGCACTCGAGCGATTGAGAGTCGACCGACATTCTTGCACCTATCAACTTCCACCAGAGTAGAATGCACGAAAATAGTCGAGTAAGACTTGATGCAACGTTGCCAAAATAGCTTATTATGAATAAGAATTCATTTATATTCTTGTGGTTCATCACGAATACAGATACACTATACAGACGAATTTTCAACGTCTCTGTGTGTGGGGAGTGAGGGCAGACTGTGCTGGTCCAGTTATCATTGGTCTACTTTCATATATCTACTCTACTACTCTACGTGTAACATTTTTCCATTACATTAATTTTTCAATTATCTACAGCCATTATTTTTTGCAATGTAGATAATAAATGTGATGAGATGATGAATAAATAAATAAACGAATAAACGATGAACGATTACTCGGTAGTTCGTAATTAATTAATTATAGTCTGTCCAAGCAAAGAAGACCCTCTGGCAAGATGGGAAAATGACTTCAGCTTTAACGATATTCGTTCAAGAATTATAAATGTGGTCTTAATAGTAGATCGAATTGTTTCCTACAATTTGAGATCATATTGATAATTTTTGAACCAATATTGACCGAGCTTGAGTCATTGTCCCATCTTGCCAGATGGTCTTGTTTGCTTGGACAGACTTAACATTCATGAATTGGTGTTTATCAATATGGTACAGTAATGACTGAATCTGTGTGTCTATAGTTCAATTACCTTGAAGACGATACACAAGTCACATGAAAAAGATACATGTGTCGAAACAATCGGATAGAAAGGTCTTGTGTATTATGTATTTAACACGTGAGAAGCAGAAGCCTTCAGGAATGAATAAAAAATAACTAACTGCGATCTACATTGAGCGAAATTGTCACATTGTACCGTACTTTATCATTAAAATATTAATATTTTCTAATTATTGATTAATTTCATTAGTTGGCTTGAAAGCACATAAGGAAAGGAATAATGAATTCCTCACAGAAAATTATTGGGATTCATCATAAGTATTTCATTTCACTGGAAATGAAGATGTTCAACAAAAAACCGGAAACTCAATAACAATAAAATTGAAGATTTCAGCCATTTTCACTGCTCAACCCAACTTTCTTGAATAACATTCGAAATAGCTCCGAATTCAGCCAGCAGATGGCAGTAGCAGTAGGGTGACGTCCATTGGTCACGCCATCAAGCTCCGCCTACAATCGAAATGGCCGAAAACATTGGTTAGAAAAGTTTCCGAATTCGACCAGTAGATGGCAGCAGATGACGGGTGATGTTTCAGATTTGACTTGGACACGCCTTCATGCCCCGCCTGTTGTGTTCTTATTAGTTGACTAGTGTTTCGTGAGTCTGTCTTAGAAAATGGCTGCCAGCAAGAAAATGATGGATGGAGAAGTTTTTATCGGAAACTGGCTTGTGATTGGTCGATAGAGTGTCAGGTGGTTTTCAGCCAACAATAGAATTGAATTCAAGAGTGGCGTTTCTTGGCTTGCTTCATACATCGATAGTGGTTTTTCAATTGATCAATTCATTATGATGAATGAATTTATGCAGAGGGAATAAATTGCTTGTGGATTTAAGTTGTGGGTAAAATAAGTTTTTTATCAAGTAGTTGAAAAATTATTCTAATAGCCGATTGGAATTTTCAAAATTCCGGTTCTGAATCAGCTGACGCGGCGCCCCCTTGGCCGTGGCGCCCTGTGCGGTCGCACGCTCCGCACACCCCACGCGTGGGCCCTGCATAACATGCATCGATTTTCTTATCTATTGTGTTGACATCTTCAATCACTGTTAGTGTATTTATTTTTATGAATTCGTTCTTGGTGATTAAAGATGGATTTTATACTAAAACTATTCCTATCACACATTTCTAGAAAGCTATTTGTCCAAGATTCAATTCAATTCAAATCACGTTTATTCCAAATAAAATACAAGTGCAAAGTAGAAAATTTAAAAGTGAAAAATACATCACGATAATCTATTATAAAATATTATTTATAACAATTGGAATAGCTTACAGCAAACATAGACACATCATTGTCTGTGCATTTGCTGGAGTTCTATTAATACTGCACATTAAAAATATGTTATATTACCCCTAGAGAGGAAAAAAAGTGAAAACCTTCATATTTCTTTAAATGCCCCTGGTGAGTTAGCTGTAGTGTAAGTAGCAACACATCAACCGCAAGCTGGAGATTGGTAGGGAAGTGGGATTCAGTCAGTCGGTCAGTCGTCAAGTCAGTAAGTCAGTAAGTCAGTTAGTCAATAAGTCAGTTAGTCAATAGGTCAGTTAGTCAATAAGTCAGTTAGTCAATGGGTCAGTTACAAAAAATTTGGTCAGTTAGACAGATGGTCGGTCAGTCAGTCATTCAACAAGTAATGAGTCAGTTAGTCACAGAACAGATGGTGAGTCAATCCATCATTCAGTCAACACGGTGGTGTTGATAATTAGGTTTAATAATGAGGTCGGCCTCTGATATCGGTGTATCAAGTAGCCATTTTTTCAACCGCTGTCTCAATAATGATACAGAAGGAGTTTGGAATGATAGCATGTCTTTGTAAAATTTTGATATGTTCCTGAACAGAATTTGTGATATATAAAAAGAATTAGTGGTTGAAAAGGCAAAGTTTAATTGGAGAGTTGCGACACCAATGTTAGACGCATATCTAGTGTTATGAGTGTGATTAATTTCCTGGAAAATAGTGGCAAAATTTTTTTATATATGAATAATAAGAGATTTAATGAATAATTGGCGCACTGTGAGGACGGATATTTCTCGAAACAAAGCGTGAGTTAGGTGTCGAGTAGATTTGTTGAAGCCGACCTTCAATATTGCTTTTTGGATGACAAACAAGGGATCAAGAACATTATTATAACCTCCTCCCCAACCAATAATACCAAACGACAACAGCGACTGCACATACGCAAAATAAACATCTCTTTTTTGTTAATACAGAACTCATGAGTCTGAACGCATAAATAAATTTTCCTTATTTTATTTTTTAAATATTCAATATGAGTATTTCATTTAACTTGAGTATCTATTAATATTCCTAAATATTTGTAGGAGTCCACCTGCTCAATTGTATCACAGCCGCAATTGGGGCACAGGTAATTACCACAACTGTGTATTTTCAAAGGATCTAAGTTGAAATTTGTATTTCTTGTTAAGGAAATAGGCATAAATTTTGTTTTAGAAGTATTGAGCGAGAGTTTGTTCTGGTGCAGCCATTTTTAATAACCATAAGATCATGCATGCCTTTATTTCTGACGTCATGCCATGATTCCCTTCGAGAATATCCCTTCATGTTCGATTCCCTTTTGAGAATAGATACAAAATTCCAACAAATCTGATACATGATACGACATAAACCACACATTACGATACAAGACGTTTCAATTGAATGTTCTTTTTCATTAATGTATCATCTTGTGTACTCTCACCAACATAAATTCAACCATTAACGAACAGTTTTTAAAATTTATCCATCTCGGCTCAACCTCCCCCACAATGTAAATTACATTCACTCCCTTACTTTACCAAAGCCTTTTCAATCTAACGATCTTTTCCAACATTGATAAATATAAAATAATATTATTAACATCTTTTCACTATTTTAAAGTAGACATACACTTTCTCGCTCTATTGCATCTTCTATGAATGCATCTATCTCTATCTAACCCTTTTCCCACCCCCACAATTTTCAAAATACACTCATTTTCTCTTTCACCCTCCTTTTTTTAATCTATCCATCTCTCTCCAACCCTTCTTTCACATATCCACTTTCTTTTAACTCCCCCTCTCTCTTTCTCTTTCTCACTCTCTCTCTCTCTCTCTCTCCATCACATCTTTCATCAATACATCCATCTTTGTCTACCCTTTGTCTCGCCCCACACTGTAGAAAGCTATTAATATTCATCGACTATTATCAATAATAACTACCACGTCATGTGGGAGGCTCTGCTATCATCCCAGGATATCTTATAGTTTGCGCAAGCTGAGAAGACACATCGTTACAATATACTTTACATTGTAACGGCGTGTCTTCTCAGCTTGCGCTAACTATCAGGGCAGGGTATCTCTGAGCCTTGAGAGGTGTCAAAGGGAGGGAGGTTTACTAAAAGGGTGCTGCAATTGTTGAAGGGCCTTGCTTGGACATTATTAAACTGTGGACATAGGAAAATCCATTCTGTTCTCCTGAGAGTGTGTAGGGTTCTATTAATTAAAAGTAAGTCTGTTAGTATAGTCTAGAGTCAAACAAGTAAGATTTATAGCCTGGTATTTCATCTGAAGTATTCTAGTTTGTTTTGTTTTATGAAGCCCACATGAGCTATCTGGCTTGTGCATGGGTAATGAGATGGATGATGATGATGATGATGTATAAAAATATTCTTATGGCGTTTATTGGTGGGGAGACCCTTACGGGTGGTTCCACCTCGCCAATGTGTACTTGGTTAAATACCGGTCACCCATCATCAAAGTGCAGTCCACAGTGTTTGTGATAGATCCACATCACATTCACTGATAGATCACCCTCACCGAGAGACCAATACCCAGTACGATGATGATGATGATGAGATGAAGACTACTTTCAAAGTAGTCGGGACCGACGGCTAATCGTCTCCTCCGAAAGACGGGGTGGCCGTATTTTTGTAATTGTGCTGTAGTCAAAGAATTGTTCCCCGGTCATGACTTGATCTCTGGTCTGCATTTTATCAGAATGGTGAGTTATCACTTACACCAGCGAGCCACCCAGTATATCTAGTAGATACCTAGTGTATAGCCTAGTTAGTCTATTATTCCGATTATCAATTTATCGTTTCCGACATTTCATTTATTAAATAGACAATTTCAGCGGATTGGTTTTCAACCAACGACAGAGTGTTCAGCTCTACTGAGCTTACTGCTCGATCTTTTAATCCGTCTTTATGAAATTAAATCTGAGTTTATTTCTCTCATTTTTAGGCATTTCATTGTTTTTATGTAAATCCATTGATTAGAAATTAATAAAAATAAATAAATTTATTTATTTCCTTCAAAAAATAAAATACAATAAATATATTTTACATTCAAATTCAGTTATGTACAAATAAAAAAAAATCAAATATTTTTTCCGGAAATTAACCTACTCAACTATGGGAAACCCATGTGCTAGAGTAGGTGTTGAATGTTGAATTTTGGGTAGGTGAGCTCACATACTGTTTTAAATAATATTATCTATGTGTTGTCTTCCAGTTGTCATAATCCAGTTTTTAACGGAGGTTATGCATTTTTTTAAGGTTTCTATTATCTTGATGTGTGCAGGAAGCAAATTGTGGAGTTTTGGTGCTAGGTGGTTTTAGTGGCGTTGATATGAAGCCTTCGAAATCATTTAATTCAATTCAATTCAAATATCTTTATTCAAGTAATATACATTTGGTACATTGAATAGTGTCAAATACAGATATATCATACTACACTCATAGTAAAACTAAACGATTATGAAAAGTGAACATATTAAAAACCAAGTTTATTAAAATAATCAGGCTCATGAGCAATTAAAAAAAGACAAGATAGACCTTATTTGTAAAACTCCTCAATACTATAAAGAGCTTTTTATTCTTAAATTTGAAATAATTTTCTTCTCCTTGAATTTCCGGGGGTAAACAATTGTGAAATTTTGCCCCAATGTAGGTGGGCTTCTTTTTATAGAACTCTAGATTATGTCTGTCCAAGAACAGCTTATCCCTGTTTCTTGTCTCATATTCATGACAGTGTCCAAGTTTTGGAACTTTGTCAAGGTCTTTCTTAACACATAAAATCGTCTCAAAAACATAAAGGCTATACACTGTCATTATATTCAAAGTGGGAAACTGTTCTTTTACCGATTCGTTAGAGTTTAATTTCAAAATCACTCTTATAGCTTTTTTTGAGTTTTTAAAATTGAGTCCATATTTCTGTTTGTGGTTGCTCCATATAGACAAATTCCAAAAGAAATAATTGAATGTATGTAAGCAAAATAAATAGTTTTGAGAGTTTCTTGATTACAAAAAAAAGACATTCTTCTGAGAGCAAACACACCACTTGATATTCTTGACAACACCTTGTCCAATTTAAGTGCTCATCGATGGCTAAACCTAAAAACTTAGAACTAGTCCTTGCTATTTCTCTATTGTTTATTCAATTGTGGGCTTAGACATTTTACTTTGTTGAGTTTTAAAAGTTACAAAGTTAGTTTTGTTTGGGTTTATTATTAGATTATTTTCTTCAAACTATGTCGTCAAAACTGAAAGATTTATTTTAGGTTGTTTCTCTATTTCTACTTGAGTTTTACCCGATATTTTTAAATTTGCATCATCTGCATATAAAACCAGTTCAGTGTTATCATTAAGCTGTGGCAAACCCTTAAGATAGCGAATAAATAAGATTGGACCAAAGTACCCAAATACCCCCAAGGGGGGTACTCCAAATTTACTTGTGTTCATTTGGGAATTATATGTATTTATGTACATTCCTAGCAACATTTGTAATACGAAGGTTTCTATCTCTTGTATTATGACTGTGGTTTCAATGTTGAAAGTTTTCCGGTTTTTGTGAAATCTGCAAATTATCTCCAGGGAGTAGAGCTGTTGATGAGAAAATCCGTCAATTATGATATTTTGATAACTTGATGCTTAGTTGTTCAATAATCACATCTAGAAGGTAGCAGACCCAAGTTGCATGAATTATTTGCCATTTGAAAGCATTATTGTATCCGCCATTTTGTTAACTAACAAGGTTAACTATCAGGTTGAAGAATTTTGACCAATGGCAGAATCACTACGCCCACTTAATGAATATTTGATTCTCTTCTTCTACTTGTAGATAATGCAATAAGCATAGTAAATCACAACATAACGATATCCTTGATAACCAACTCCAATGACAATCCCACACCCTATTTGTTATTATCATAAAAAATTTTAGTTTGAACCTTCTCTCCAAAAAGCATTTCCTAGTCCACGTATACTCCTCATCCACTTTCATTCCTTCTCCAACTATCTAATTACTCACTCACTCACTCATCTCACTCACATCACTCACATCACTCACCTCACGCCATCACCACCTCCCCTTACCTCCCACAGTCTCTCACATTTCTCAAAATACCGTACTTACAAAACTTCAGTAACTAGATACTTCTTGTACGCTGATGATGTGACTCAGTTCCTCGAAACGCGCTCGACAAGCAACGATATCGTGAGTTCTGTCGTTTATGTGAGATGCATTAACATTAACTCTCATGAAAGCTGTATGAATAGAGATAGAAATGTAAACTTCTGCTACTGCAAATATTGACAATTGAACTAAAATTACAGAACAGGAATTTAAAACAGAAATATCTGGTTTCTAAAGTAGAATATCAATATTCTTCCGCAAAATACATTCAGATTACTACACCATACTTCCTCAATAATGTCACATTACTATTGTTAGCAAAACTGCGCACACGATCAATCTGACCGAGTCACCGTTTCATTACACGCGTAAAAAGCGCGCGCCGCTCTAGAAAAACGGCGGGAAATCGGTTATCGAGCACGTGTCGGCCACGTGTTTGGAAGCGAGCGCGCGCGCGGGAAAAGCCCCGGATAACATCTTATTACATTCCTGTTCAATGTTTATTGGCGCGTAAGTACTGTATGACCGGCCGGCCATTATTATTAACTGGTTAGTAACGCTAGGTCCATACCCTTTGCCAGAAACGCGAAACTAAATACTATTTTTTCTTTCTTTTTTAGTCACTCACCCACACTCTCTTCTACTCTTTCACCCTCTATCTCACACTCTCTCCTACTCTATTACCTTCTCTTTTATTACACTTTCTCTCTGTTAATCTATTACCCTCTCTCTCATTCTCCTCTCACTATCTCTCTCTCTCTCTCTCTCTCATTCCACCTATCTCTCAATCATTTTCTCTATGTATCTCTCCCTCTCTCTCTCTCATTCCCTCTATCTCTCTCTCTAATTCCCCCTCTTTCTTTCACTCATTTTCTCTATCTCTATCATTCCTTCTCTTTCTCTCTCTCTCTCTATCTCTCTCCCATATTGCTCTCTTTGAAAAGTATGCAACAATCCGTATAGCATGCGAGTAACATACAACAATTTCCCTGTTATAAGAAGCGTGCAATCCCTCTCGGAAACGTTAGAGGGTTCAATGTTTTATAGGGGGGGGGGTGTTAATGCAAATAGTTGCTTGTGTGTAGATGATAAGAATTAAGTACTTTGTTGGGTGTTTGGAGTTTGAATGAATGCATAATTTTCATAGATGGTCGAAAAATTCTCGATATTTTCGAAAGCTCGTCTATGTAGGCTTCTATTGTTCAAAGAGTTGGAGTCATGTTTTATGTATGATAACATGGAGTTGAAAATAATCAACACAATGTAAACATGTGGAGTATGATAATTTTTTTATATCAGACCAACAATGGCACTAGCTTTCATTTGTAACAGTAATAGTTTTTGAGAAATGAATCCAGGAAGTTTTACAGTAATTACGATATCAAGATCGATCTTCACGTTTTTTATGATTTATGATTTGGGCGAATTTCTTTGGAAAATTGGATCACTTTATTGTAACAATTCTGTTCTCTGAGTGTTTAGAGCAAAACTCGATCTCAAACGAGTATGTTATATGCTCGTATAAGTTTAATGCTTTGTGATTATGTAAGTGAAAACAAATGTTGTCAGATCCACAAAGTTTATTTTAAATACCATACTCAAGTTCCAATGCTCAGGGCATCATCATCATTGGAGAACTGGGGCTTTCAAAAATACAAGTTTGAGAGGGAGATTGTTGTAGCAGGTGTGGTAACATCTTCAATCCACTTTTTGAAAAATGTTACCACATCTGCTACAACCATATTCCTTTCAAACTTGTATTTTTCAAAGCCTCAGTTCTCCACTGATGATGATGCCCTGAGCATTGAAACTTGAGTATGGTATTTTAAATAAACTTTGTGGATCTGTCAATATTTGTTTCCACTTACCTGAATTATGGATAAGTTCCACAACATCTCTGATAAAAGTGTAAATTTGCTTTGCACTTTGCTTGGATGTGTTTATTGTAAAACAAAGATTTTCCTTAAAATGTTGAAAAGCAATCCAAGCTAGCTGCAAAGAATAACTACAGCAAAAAGATCTAATTTTCTCGATTCTCAAGTAAAGTTTGTGATATTCATCGAGTTAAGTAATTTTATAGTGGATTCAAAGTGTATGTAATTTTAAGCGGGAATAAAAGGGATGCAAAGATAGCTTCATGAATGCCTTTACTAGGCATTTGCGTAAAATTCGAATGTTAAAAATAAAAAAATTCTAGCTAGAATATTGAGTAAACGGTTTGGAAATCACATCTATAGCCTACTCGTGCAAACAAGCAGTATCAAACAAATGCCAAGATACAACTGACATGTGAAATCAAATACTTTTGTGTGTGATTCACTGGGCACAGAACCTCCAATTCAGTTTGCAAATAGCAAATCCCTAACCCTAACAAATCTTTAACGAAGCAAAAACCTAGATCCAACTTATTCAGATTTTTTCCTTGTTACTAACAGCTAAACATGTAGACGCATTGTATCTCTACCTAAATTTTATACAATTGATTGCTGCGTAGATTCTTCAATTAAATTTCAAAATGTTATTCAATTTATTGTATTCCCTCAAACTTCCAGTATTTTCAGCCTCTTTTTTCCAAGGTACTGTGTTGTAATAAACAATACTTCACTTGTTATGTTGATACCCAAACATCACGTACTAACAAAACATTGCCCAAAGGCCCGTGAAATACTTATTAGTATTCTGCTGTAGTCCTCTGAAAGAATCTAGCAGACGCGATACATATACAGTAATACTTGTTTGAAAAATGTATAGTAATACTAACATGTATATAGTAATACAATAGCGAGTTAAACGAGTCTGATGTTATGTTACTGCAGCAGCAGTTCTAAGTCCACCCGGCGTTTCCACAGTTCATTTAGTTCTTTTTCGGACCACTGGTTTTTGCTTTCCTACTCCTTCGTGGTATGTTCTCTTTTCGCATTTTTCTTCCGGTTTTCACACAAGGCTATCATCAATCAAGCCCCTATCGTGTTGTGGTGGTGGGGGGGGGGGTGTTATATTGCCCCTTGCCCCATATTGAAAGTGTCGGGTCAATTGTTGTCGACGATTTGGTTATGATGCTAATTTTGACATTCTGGTCGATCGTGGATAACTTACTAAATGAGGTATGAAAGTTTAAAATTGAATATTTTGTTAGGAAATTATGTTTTGACATTGACAACCCCAACAACTGAAAGCATTGATTTTCATGATTTTTATTTATCACTTAAGAAGTAAAACACTTCAATTATGTTCATTATTTTAAAAAAGTTGATTTTATGAAGCTCATTTTTTCCTTTCTACGATCAACACTACTCGATGTATTCTTTTATTGAGAGAATTCGGTGTCAAGTCACTAGTAGAAAAACAATATATACACAATACAGTATCCATAATAAAATTATATATTTTGAAATTAAATTATTGTCTAAAATCTTCTTCAAAATATTAAAATATGCATAAAGAAGTCTTGAGAAGCATTGCTTTTCAAAGTTTTCAATGTAGTCTTTGAAATCAACCGTTCTGCTGTCCTTATTAATTTGAACTCAATAATTGAGTCCAATTATTTATCTATTCATTCAAGGTAGGAAAAGGTTAAGGGTGGAAACACAGACATTGAGTCCAAATCGTCTTTTATTCCCAATTTCGATGAATATTCCAAATAAGTTATGTTTGCATTCACTATCACCATACTAGTTCAAATTCAACTCAACTCAATCATTGTGTTCTAAAGTCCGCTTTCGCTACTCTCACACAATATTTTTTACAGTCGTAAATCGCTTTAATTTCCAGTAGTTATTTGTAGTGCGCCCTTCAATCGACTCCAACCCCATTCTAATGAGACATCGCTCACCGCCCTTTAGGTCAACTTATTAGGGCTGCTGCCTTCAAGTACAAAAGAGCCTACCCTTCAAGTAATACAAGTGTAGCAACGCGATAACATTGTCACATTCTCGATAAAGATCTCAATTGAGATCTCAAACGCTCATATGTGTGCTTTCACACACGCGCTTACACAATTCATATACTTGCTTTTGAACCTCTGTTCATCTATATATAGTTTCTTCTTGAACCCTCACAGTCGTTATTAATGTCAACTATATCTGTGTTGTCACAATAATGCTCTTATTTGAATGCTAATTGGATCTCTCTTGAAATCTTGTTCAGTTTCGATATAGTAATAATCGAGATGATTAACAGTGAACACTCGATCATTGAGTGGTACGACCCCACTTTTATTTATACGTTTTTAATAACTTCCACCCTTTTTAGGAAGGAAGGAATTGGGATTTAGTTGCGATTATTAAGATCGAATTGTGTTTTTTGAGTTGAGTGTTTGGATTAGGATGAGAGTTGAATCCATAATCTATTGATCTTTAAATATTTTTATACCTTGTTTAAACAGAGTTCTGTATACAGGGAGCTCTGAGTAGGCTATTATACAAAAATTGACATAAAACTTACACTATGTTGAGGGATTTAACTAGTTGGTTAAAAATATGTTTAATAAATATATTGATAAAAATTTCTTAAATTGTGAATTAAATATTGTATGCATCAAATTGTATATTTAGTCCATTAAAGCCCATTATCAAACCCTCTTATCAAGCTCATTCAAAGGGTTTGAGATAATATTGAATGATTATAATTGAAGCTAGAACAATGAAACAAGTTGGGGAATGCAGAGTTTTTTTTGGGTCGCACCAATCTGATCCCCTCTGATTAGCATTGTTCTGATCCTGGGTCGGAATTCATCTTGCTTATAAAGAAAGAAATCTCTATTGGACCCTTCCAATGCCCTCTCTAGGTTTCGTCAATCTAGGCTATTTCTCTTTGAGCTAGATACGAAGAATAAATATAATAATTGAATAATTTATTTATAATTAAATAAATAATTTTTTATTACAGAATGAAAATATAACCTCAATCTATAATAATATTATTGTCCTTTGACCACTGAGGAAAAAGGTTTCCAACTTCATAGCTGGTTGGAAATACGAGTATGTCAATTTATATACATGATTGTGTAGTTCTTTTGGGTTGTGTAATTTTTCAGTTTTGCCTGTAGATTCATTTGATTAGTGGTAAAAAAGTCTTTATTACCCATTTTTATTCACTAGAGCCAGTATATTATTTGTCAGTTTACACATTTTGGCCGTATTTTTTTCTGGGGGTTGAGAGAACGGATAATTTTTCAGATTTCACAGTTTTCGTGAGTTTTGCGTTCTTTTGGGGACGAGGAAGGAGAGAATTAAATAGACAAAGGACGGCGGACAGAAGCCGATAAATCAGCGTACGGGGTCCGGAAGGAAGTCTGGAGGCGGGTGACAAACAAACGCCACGCTTGGCTGGCGATCGCAGCGCCCCTGGCGGAAGTGGACAGTACTGCGGCCGAGCCAGAGACTAGACAGAGTACAGCGGCGGCACTCTACTGTGCTGCTCGCTCGTTGTGCGCTGATCTAAATTATGCGTTCCGGTTTCGGTTTTGGTGCTTCGAGCGACTAACTGAATAGATTGGCCCGGGCCAAGTAATAGGGTAGTGGTTGACCGCGGCTTGTATCAGCATTCTGACAGGCTGGGAATGAATGGCTGTTGTAAACGTTAAATTTATCATGGAGCATGGAGAGACTTTGTATAGAATGAGAGGGAAATAGTTTAGGAAAATTGATTGAATCGGGGATCTGTCTTATGATTCATTCCATAATACAATTTTTTTAGAAAAATAAGAATAAATATTAATTTATTCCTGTAGTTTATTAGGCTGTGGTTACAAGGGAAGTGAATTAGCATTCAAAGTAGGCGATTTAAGTAACGGCATTCATTTCCTAAACTACAAACCATATATATTTTTCTTTTAATGTAAGATTGGTCATGAAATCACTAAAACGCTAATTTGCTCGAAATTGCTTCCATAGTGAATACAGCCCGAGACTAGGCCTGCAATGAGTATATTGACTTGTCTTGAACAAAGCTCCCCAGTAATGATCTCTTCTAATTTATAGAATTTTATTCATTTCTCATAGTTTCATTCATTTCTCATAATCATGAAAACATAATAGAAAATGTTTGTTTAATAGTTGATCTGAGTAATATTCGATAAACAATATTGTTTGTTTACTCTTGTTAATGACAGTGTGATCCTAGAGCTGCTGCCACCTACCGATCAAATTCAAAAGTGATACACCACAAACTTTCGAGGGGTGTGGCTTGGTTCTGAAAAAACTACTATTAAGAATTATTATTATGGTGAAAAAACCTTTTATCACTTTTGGAGATTTTATATAGACTGTATTTATGGCATTATTATCACGATCAACATATCAAGATAACAAGCATGGTATTTCAGTACGCTCTTTGGAAAGTTGGCCAGCAAAACTTGAAGCAGGTAAAGTTTTCTGAACGGTGGTGACTTGGATGAAATCAAGTACCGCTCATTTCTTTACGGTTGGTCGAAGTTGTTCCAAAATCCTTCCGAAACCCCTGTGACCCCCTCCCCAGGGTCCCCCAAAAGACCCCCACCCCTATAAGGCAACCGGGCACCTATCCAAGAACCAACTCGAACTCTTGAGACCAACTCGGAGGACAAAATTCGACTCGAATAAGTTGAAATATAAATAATGATAAAATAGGGATGAGATTTTCTCCCTTCTCAAGTTGTTTGCTGCGGTGCCGCGTTCTTAGCAAAGGGACAAACTCGAGAAAATATACAGGACGACATTTGCATGGCATGACTACTGTCCAAACGAATATAAAACTCTAGTAGATCATTTTATCCTCCGGTATCTCACCTCTCTCTCTACTTTCTTACTCAGTTCTCTCTCTTTCTCAAGGAAAATAGAACTGAAGTGGATCATATCTTTAGTTCTTTTCACTTTTTTTCTCATTCTTTACGCCTATTTTTCCACTAGAATCAGAGGAATATAGAATTGTTGTAGAACATAATTTTGGACTTCCAAATACATATATGTATGTATTGTTCACTTTGTTGTTAGGGCTACTAATGTATTATAAATTGATAGTTAATCACAGTACCTTTGAAAAAATTTTCTATGTGAGATTATAAAAAAATAATAAATCGGATATTGCTAAGCCAGAAAGCATTGGGATCTACACAGAATACTGAACACTGATTATTGGATGAAATTTATCACAGCCAAATTAGTACTGGACAAAAATCACGTCTTTTTTAATTCATCTTCATTAATAATTATTCGTGCCACTACAGATCAGAGATGACTGCTAGTGACTCTCAACTACTGAGTTTCTCACAGAATACTAATGTGTTTCTCATAGAAAAGTACTGTGTTTCTCGTAGAAAACTACTGTATTTCTCACAGAAAACTAACTACTGTGTCTCTCACTGAAAACTACTGTGATACAGAAAACTACTTACTGTGTTTCTCATAGAAGTTGAGAGTTACTAGCAGTCTGTATGATGAGGTCGAGATTTTTGTCATTTCTCCTGTCTTTGAAACGTCCAGTGTTTACATACAGAAATTACTCATCTAGGATATCTAGGCTTACACATTTAATTGGATATCCATTTGAAGTTGTAAAAAATTCTTACCAGGTTCATTGACTCAGGCCCATATGCTTAATTTCCGTTATAAAGAACATATCACATCCACTGGCGGCTCGTACCCACGATAGAGGTGAAGTACTGTACAGTAAAAGATACGAACACTTCACCTGTTTCATGGGCACGAGCCGCCAGTGACTCATCCTATATTTAAAAGTTATCCTATTCAAAATGAATCGACCACTCAACGTCACTGGCGGCTCGTACCCACGAAACGGGTGAAGTGTCCGTATCTTTTACTGTACAGCACTTCACCTGTTTCGTGGGCACAAGCCGCTAGTGCTAAACGTATGATGCCGTTAATCTAAAACTAGACGTAGTTTAAACTCACATCTTGATTTAAACTTTATATTTACATCAAGTCTAAATTACGTTTTGTTTAAGGCATACATTTTTAAGGCTATTTTGAGTTGGGTAAGCCAACACCTACTACTGTAATACTTAGTAGTGTTAGGTGATACTTAAAGTAGTTAAGAAGCACAAAATTGTCAATAAATCAATTCTTAATAATGAGCGATTATACATAAATATCACGACATCACACCTGACACTGTGCTACAATATCGGTACTTGAAGTATTAGTAGGTGTTGGGTAAGCTAATCGCTAACAACTAGGTATCCTTACAAGTTATGATTTTCCTGAAAATATTGCTGACTACACGATTTTCCATCCAGCAGGCGTCTGTTAGACCACAGCTGCCCTTTTCCAACAACAATGGACGTCGATTTACTTGACGATAGAAAATTTCTGTCGACTGCCTCTGTTGACTTTCTTTCTCTCATCGTTTCTCTCCCGCTTTTTTTACAACGGACAATAAAAAAGTCGGAAGCAACCTTAGCGAGTGTAAAGCACCCCTCACTTTAACCCCCACCCTCCCCACGTGGTTGAAGTTGAGGGGAGGGGTGGAAGGATTATTGCCCATAATCTGCTTCCCATTTTCAGCTCCAGGGTGAAGAGAAAAAACTTCTTTGCCTTTTCCGTCTTATCGCGCGCGAAGGAAAACTCCTTTGTCTCTCACTCTCTCTCTCTCTCTCACCCTCTATCTACTCACCCAATTCACCTACCCCCCTCAAACCCATTGCAGCAGCACTTTAAAACTCGATGTTGAACAATCAGAAGAATTGGTGGTGAATTTTACCCTATTCTTTTGCAGCAATATTTTTCGGGCATTTCTTCTTAGTTTTTAAAGTGGGGAGCCAAAAAAAATCATCTCTGTTAAGTTTTGAAAGTATTTTTCTGTTAACGGCAATATTATATAGGAATAAATTGTAGAATAGGAGTCAAGTAGGATTATTGTAATTATGTCACTTTCATAGGTATTATTGGCTATCAGACTTCTAGATGGATGTGTATTCTATATTCAGCTGGTGCAATTCATTAAGGTACCCGAGTTCTAATAACTAGATAAACCCTCTTCAGAAAATTCTTCATTGGAAAATCACAAATCGCTTTGCAATGTTCAAAATTCGAAGTAAAGAAACGTTCATCCAGTATAATGCTGCCACGAGATCTGAAATTCATTCCATTGAACATTGTGGATGAATAGAATGTAAAAATTGTATTGACAATAATTAGTTTTTAATTATGTGTTTTAGAAAAATTGATCTGCGTTATATTGCTATTCGCTTTAAGCATGAAATTGTCATCTGACAGAAAATCAAGCTGTCTGAAAATCTTGTGTTTTTATCTAAAATTGAAAATGAATTACAAAAGTAGGACTCAGTGTTCCAATACAAATCTCAGCTTTCAGTTGAATACATCTAGTATTGAAATTTGTTATTATTCAATGATTGTACATACTTTGTAATAATTTCAGAATCATGGAAAGTAATTGCATCTTGTGGTTTAGAATTAGGACTATAATAATAAAACAATTTTATTGTTCCACCATATAAAATCAATTTCAATGTTGGGTTGAGCATCTGCCAAAGCCATTTCACTATCTACCATAACACTAGTTCATACAATATAATATAGCGAATTCAGTATCAGATTAACCTTACTAAGGATTTCAATAATTGTAGAACTCAGTTGTCTCAGTACCCTTTTTAAAGTAATTTTTATTTTTACTCAACATGTTTCAACTTCCTAGTCATTTTCAAATGCAAATATTTTTTTCTATTAAAAATTAATAAATTAAGTAATTTACATTTTAAAATGACTAAAACGTTGGAACATGTTATGTAGAAATGAAAATTATTTTAAAAAGGGTACTGAGATCTACATTAAGTTATCGAAAACTTTGATGAGTATAGTAGCCCTAAGAAAAAGGAAATAATTATTACTAAGGATTACATAATTATATTAACGAATACTGAATCAAGCTATGTCGGATTTTGTATCAAGTAGATGACAAATTCTTTATGAAGTGAATGACAGATCAAATTTGTATCAAGTAGAGACGGTTGCTTTGATTGTAACAATAAATCCTGAATCAAGTGATCAAGTGTTAGAATTAGAATTTTGAGTTAGAATACAAGAAAAAGAGTTAGAATTTTGTATCAAGTGATTGGTAAATTAATGACAGGTCAAATTCATGGTGGATTCTGTATCAAGTAAAGACAGGTGCTAGTAGACAAGTAAACTCATCAAGAAACCAAAGTATTTCAAAGGCTTGGACATTCAAATAAAATAATCACGTAATTAAATGAACATTTATTATAAATTTTACAAAATATGCTATGTACATAAAAACACATGTCATTGGTTGAACACATTGGACAAATCCTCAGTCAATGTAACTTAACTAAAAAGTTTCAATAAAATTCAACATCACACAGATATTTATAGTTTAAAGTAAATTATACCACATAAATAGTATTCAGCTTTTGAACAGGAATGGACAATTTTCTCCATAACCATTTAAAGCCCAATTGTAGATTGTTCACAAGGTGTTATAATCAATTAGCTCATACCATACATGTATTACATTTATGTATTTAATAAGTATACAGTCGATTGTTGAGTAAACCTTTTTGGTACCGTATCTGTGGGAGCATGCTAGTTGAAGAGTATTGAAAAAAAATTATGTAACCTGACAAATTAATAACAGATTCTATATTAAGGAATGCTATTGGCCTATACTGTTTCACCTGAAAGACTGATTTTGTATCAAGTAGGCCTAGATGGCAGAATCCATAGCAAGTTATAATGAGAAACTGACAGGTTTTTTTTGTATCATTAATCATCATCCATCTCTCCTCTCTCCAAAAGTGGTAGCCTATTTGGTAGGTAACAGGTCAGAATCCATATTCAGTGATTGAGTGACTCTCTATCAAATCGAATGGCTTTCTTAAATCAATAATGTCATCTAGTCCTCCTCTCATCAAAGAACGCTCTTGTAATAGTACCGCCTCTCGACTGACGAGAG